>CM048746.1:462621383-465021383 GCA_026315105.1 Locusta migratoria | reverse complement strand
AGTGAAAAATAATGGTCACCCTTATGTTTCCTTCTGTATTCTGCTGACGGAGGGTGGCGATCACTTGTTCCTGGGGTCAAGCCCCCTCCCCTCCAAAGAAAAAAAAAGTGACATACGCTTCCCATCCTTTACTGACCTGTCCTACAATGACCGAGACTAAACTAAATCAGCGTATTTTTCTTTCAGTTAAAGAAGAAAATTCGAAAGTACCATCGTGCATACAAAGGAAATTGTCTTCAAATAATTCAGCGAAATGTTCGTAGAAACGTTGTGCCCATCAGAGAGGTTTGTAAATAACAACTTCCATAATTCTTTCATAAATCTCACATGTGCGGATACCGCATTGATGTAGGACACGCTGTATACAATTATTTTGATCCTGTTATACCACAGTTTCCGAAAGCTACAGAAGCGAAAATTAAAAAAAAAAAAAGAATTATATGGTATGTATTAGGAGTTGATGTGTCTATAAATATATGTTTTTGGGTCTCATCATCATCTACAACTATAAACCTGTTATGTGCAATGCCAGAAAATTTTATTTTAGTCCATCAGCAGCAAAGTCACAGTTTAAACTAACTTATTCTTCTCTGATAGTTCCAAACATGAAATATATATTCCATAAATGGTAAGATGTGCATTTAAAACATGTTGTATGCCACTCATAAAGTCAAGTAAGATCTGATGTAAGACCATAACAGATCCTTGTTCATTGTACTCGGTCTCCACCCAAGATGAATTAGTTCATACTTGTTTTCTTGATATGGACCATTAACACATCACGACGGACTGACACATGTGGCCAGCAATTCAAATTTTTCAACACTCCAGTGCTTCACGCTATGCTCAAACACACTGAGTTCGTAGGCTTGCGAGTGCAGTTTGACGCCGCTTAGATAACTCACAATTACTTGTGGAAGGAGTTAGATTTCAGTGCAACTATCATTTCCAAAACTTTTCTGTATTTTCAGCTCCTTTCACTTGCTTTACTGTATGGTCTAAATGTCATTGAACAATAAGCTGCCCGCTGTCTAGCTTTTTCAATACATAATTTGTAAATCAAGTGCACATACCTGAGAAATAGCGTTGTTTAAAAACCGACTGTTACGAATTATGAAAATGTGAATGGTTTATTCGGAAGCTAAGATGTTGTACTATAATGAGTCCAAACATTAGATTTTTAAATTGTATAATTTCATAAAAATCGAGTTTGGTGCATTATGAAACTAAATACTCAGGCAGAATGAAAAGTAGACAACTTCTTTTTTACAGAGACAGCAAAGCTTGTAAGAAGAAATTGGTTGATGAAACATTGTGGGGTGGTCTTATATACTATCAACATTTTTTTTCATCATGAAAGTTGGAACGTGGATTTTTCGCCTTTCTTCCATCTCGGTCTGGCCAGCAGTTTTAACACAGCCGTAATGTGGATGTGTGTCTCACAGTGAAGAGGGTTGGCTGTGCACTTGCACACTGCTGTCTGCTATTGTACGTGCCTGCCGGGAGTGTTAGGTTGCCTCGCTCCGGGACTGCCTTCTCGATACGGCTGACTCTCGGGTTCAGGTGTCTCAGCTGCAATCAAAGAAAAATTTACACCAGAAGTATTTTGCTTTTCATTTGTAAACCTACTGTGGTTGCCATTTCTGAGTCCTATTTACATGTTCTGGAACATATTACTTTTTCACTTCTTGTTTGTCAGGTTAATCGTAGCTGAAATTGGTAGTCAAATGTCAAGTTGATTTGTAGCATGAGTCAGATCTAGAACATCAGTGTTATCATAAAAATTATAAATATATAGTTCATGTGTGGGTGTGGTTTGCTTTGTCTGTCTCTCCTGTATAAGGTTATATGATATAATCTTAGGCAAAAGCCAAAATGTTTTGTGATAAAGACATGACTGATCATATCTTGAAATCCCCAGGAGTTCCAATAATGAATGTAAATGTTGTGCGTTAAACTCATAAATTTGTTTCATGGATCATAGGTATTCTAAGGGAAAAGAGAATAGGCAGGTCTTAAATGCTATTTTCAATATCAATACAGAGAAAAATGCACCAACCCCATAGCCAGATAAATGAACTACTAAACCCTCTAAATGGTGATGTTGTGCACCATATTTAACTAAAGTTTCCATTACAGAGGTACAAATTTTGGGTGTACCAGCAGAAGAAGAATTATTAGCAACTGATTTGAAAAGCAACTTAAGTACAGTATCATATATCATCGTCACACCGGGCATTCTACATACTGACAAAATTGTAATTTCTGCCAGCCACCACAAGAATAATGAAGATAAGAAGAAAGACCACTTCCACACTTTACTATGAAGGCACATGATATATAAGAGGATCAACATCTCTGCTGCATGCAACCGATGTGTGCTCATTGTAATTAACCTGTAACTGCCAATCGTAAAACGTGTAAATTGAAAGAAGTCTAAATATGTAGCAATTTTGTTCCAAAATAAAATATTAGGCTCACTGAATATAGTGTATATGGTTAAGGCTTACACCTGTTTGAAGAGAAGGTAGTAAATGGAAAATTAAAATATGTATCAGCTGATTTTAAAAGTGAAACGTCAGAAAACATGAGAAGAATGATACATTCACATTTACATTGATCATCGTTATGGATTCACAACCACGGTAAATAGATCTGTAGACCAGTTAGGTGGCTAGTACGTTTATCCATTATTTTTTATTTTTGCATTTTCTGCAACCCTGCCAACAGCTGTTCTTTTACAAATAGGGGTACTGTACATCTTAATAAAGAAACAGTCAAGTCTTTTTACATTTAATTTACACTTATATTATTTACCCTTCATGATTGGTCTTCAAAAATTTACACTAGCTCCTTTTCCTTTTTTGAACTGAAACTTTCTCTTTCTGTTCCTTTTTTTGTAATGGTGCAAAATAAGTTGGACTATTTATTTCTTTTCCACATAAAATTTTCATTATTTCAAAAACTATCTTTGACTAGAATGATGACAATCTCTAACCTGAGTTGTACATGTATTGTTAATCATAGTACTATCAGTTTCCCCAGAAATACCAGTCTGAAAATGATCAAATGATTGTAAATATATGAGACTTAACATCTTTGGCCAACAGGCCCTAGGCTGACAAACTACTTAAAGTAGCATAAGGACAACTCACACACCCACGCCCAAGGGAGGATTTGAACATAAGTCAGCGAGAAACCATGCGCTTTGCAGCAAGGCCCATTAGAACGCTCTGCCACTCCACCACAGCTATACCAGTCCTACATTCAGTAAAATGATAATTTCATGTAATCCCATTGAAAACAGATTTAACGTTTGACAGTCTCATTCTTCCCATTCAAAATACTGTCATCCAAGACGTCAAAACCTTCTATTTATAACTTAGTAAAACTTCCATGTCAATCAGTTTACTATTCTTATGGGCTGCACCTTTAATCTTAACCCTGTTACGGACAATTCAACAACATTCTTCCCATCTTTTATTATGTCCCTAATCTTTTGAAATTCCACAGATAGGTCAGTATGCACAAGAAAATTGTCTTTTTTACTATTAACTTGAAATTTTACATCAGGACTTTCATTTACCCCATACTTACTCACATTTTTATTTTAAAATGCCAAATAATCCATCACTTTCTTATATTTCATCCCTGCCTGCTGATATCAACGTTTCGTATTTGTTGGAAACTGTCAAGCGTTTTACAAGATATGTCCACTATTGTATTCCAAACATCTGTATTTCCACATTACACTTTACATCCACATTCATTTATGTAATCACAAAGGACTATAAATGTCTCCTCCCAAATGAACTTTGCCCATTACCTAATACCTCCAGAAATTAAATTTATCTCAGTAATGACAATGGATGAGAACAAATCGTGAAGTACTCTTGCAATAACTTCAGATGCTTGCATAGCTTATGGGACTTAACTACGGGGTCATCAGTCCCTAAACTTACATACTACTTTGAACTAACTAAGACGAAGGACGGCACAAATAGCCATGCCCGAGGGGGGATTCGAACCTCCGACCTCAGTGGCCGTGCAGACCGCGACTGGAGCGCCTCAGTCCCCTCTGCCATCGCGGCCGGGGCAATACCTTCAAAATGATTATTATCCTATTACATTCCTTCTTATTTCATCACCACATAAAGCAACTCAAGTAATTCAAGTAATAACGCATCTTTGTTATCGTTAACATCATCATTATCGACATTACCTTTCTTAAAACTACCACTGCAGGTATCGGCACTTAAAATACTAACATTTACATTAGTACTTCCTATTTCTCTGACTCTTCTACGGAAACGTCTGATAATAAACGAACCAAATCGAATTTAATGCTATGCTCACACAACTGTTATCAAATCGGTTTGTTTGCACACCGTTCTCTGGTTCAAATTTATCTTTCTTATGGTGGCTGTCGTATTCCCCTGAATTCTTGAAGACTTCTGCCCAAAATTCTTTATCGGGCCTACACTCTGTTTTATTCAAATTATGTGTATCATTGTCTTTTCTAATGTACATTCCTCTTTAAAACTTGCATCTCCTCCAACTGCGTTCAGTAGTGTGATTCCTATTCCTTTGTGTCTTCACCTCAAACTAACAGGCACCCAATGAAGCAGAGTGTTGATCTGTAATTCACTTCCTCTGGTAATGGCCACCATCATTATTTGTACACCTATCTATCATCTTATGATTTCTATGATTGTTGTCATAACATGTGTTATGCCATCTGACATGCTACCTGTTAGTTCTACTGCAAAATTATTTACTTTTCTCCACTCCTGTATCTATCACTTTCACAATTATTATTGCCCAAACTTCTGTTGTTATGAAATCTCTGTTCTCTCCTATTTTTTTATTCCTATCACTGGTCAATATATTTTAAAACTGTTTGTCATCAGACCTATATACTAAGTTCCACTAGAGTGCATTTATTTGAAACATTTCATCTGAAGGTTCATTTCTAAATGTACACGTCTCGCAGTTTCACGGAAGTGTTTCATTCTCCAACCTCGTTACTTAATGCTTGGTCCATTTAAAAATTCTGATTTAATCTTAAACAGCTCAGCAATACTAGTTCCAGATTCCTCAAATGATAACTATGACGGTACTGTTAGATTTGCCCATAACAATGTCACTGCATAAAAACCTATTTTACAAATTTAATTTTCATGACATATGGCACCGCCCCCCCACTAAAACTGTACTCACATAGAAAAATTAAATTTACAGAATGGGTTTCGTTGTCTCCAGGAAAATTCTTAATGTTGATGTTGTTCCAAACATTAATACAAACAAACTTTTTTGTTTCTATACTTTCTCGTTTTTCATCTACTCTACTTTTCATACAGGCAATATTACTATCACATGCAACAATATCCCTACTTATATATGATAAATTTTTATCTATGATCTCATGGCCAGATTTATATCGTTCGTAAATGTCAGGAAGTACAGTTCTCGTTTTCTGACTTTGTTGTCTATGGATGTGACCCTTTGTGAATTTCTTATTGTGCGTTGTTAATTGAACTTTTGAAATTAGTAAACACTGTTTAGAAGAAATTTACAGCTGCAACTACACTTTCTGTTTAATTTTTAGTTTCTCTATGCCTACACCAAAGACTTTTATTCTTAGTTTCAGCTCGTCTGTTGACATTTTAATGCTCTCAGATACTTTCATTAGCTCGTCTAATGCCGTATTCTGCTTGTCCACCTCGTTCATGACTTGTTCCAACATATTAATTAAATTTGTATTACCTACAGTTTGTGGTATGGTAAAACGAATGACTAGTTAGGAAACAATTCTCTGTTCCCCTCACCGACACTAAACCACTATTCAAATTTCAGCATTAGTTTCATTTATCCCACTCTATTTTCAATATCCATTCACTTTTCACATCATATTAGCACAATATGATTCATGCCCATATAAAAATTATAATTAAAAAAAATACAAAAAGAAAACACTTAATTGCAAAGGTATACAGCCACTGTCCTTAAGAAAAAGTTATTCACACAACCTAATCATTTTCCATGTTTTGAAGGAAAATTTATAATATAACATGTAGTATCTAAGATATTCGGTATTCCTCACATTTTGGACTATAGTCTGAATTACATATCTTGTGATTAATGACAACACACAAAATCTTTGCCAAAACTTTCATGTTTTCAATGCAAAATTTGGTTACTTTTTAATCCATTATTTAGCTGGTTGCTCTAAAAATCCGAACATGAATGTAATCACACTGCAGTGAATTTTTCCATATGCCAGTCTTCCTACACTATATTGTGTTGTAACAAGGCCATGCTTAAACAATCAGCATATTTCCTGCCGTTTCCAAAGACCTTGACTACATTGTTCATCACCAAATTAATGAACGATTGTGAAATTTCAGCTTATTTGACCAATTTCAGTCTGGCTTTTCTTACAACCATATCACAAACCCTGCATTAATCAAGGTAACTGATGACCTGAAAATCATATAAACAACTGCAAAGCTACTATATTTACATCTAGATTTCAGCATAGCTTTTGATACTGTTAATTTTGACGTACTGCTGAATAACATGCAACGGCTTATGTTCTCAAATTGTGCATTGAAATGACATGAAAGCTACTTGAAACATCGACAGCAAAGTGATGTCTGTGGGAATGAGAAATCCTCCCAGAGAAATGTTGTTTCTTGAGTGCTGCAAGGATCATTTGTAGGTCCACATTTGTTCTTCTTACATTTTGAATTCTGTAAATGTAACATCTATGCAGACGACTTCCAGCTGTACCAAAATACTAAGTGTGTGATTTCCTAGATGAATGAAGATCTGTGTTCAGTCGTAACATGGGTGAAAAACCTGGGACTAAAACTAAGTATGAAAAAGTCGCAAGTAATCTTAGTCGCCCATTAATATGTTCCGAATTAATTACCTTCAATTGACATTAATGGTATCCAAATACGAAATTAGAAAACAGTTAAGAATCTGGGTGACATTATAGACGACTATTTAAATTAGGAAAATAATAGCATCACTGTATGCAGGAAGACCTCCCGTTGCCTCTAAGCCCTTAAAAGTTTCGTAACATGTTTCCACAAATTGTAAAATGCAAAATGGAGCAATCACTAGTTCTACCAAACCTTCATTATTCAGCATGATGCAAGAAGCCAGAATAAAAGATGGTAAGAGTTACAATGAATGTGTGTGTACATATGTATATAGAACATTCGTCAACATGACCACATTAGTGCTTCATACACCCAATTATGGTTGCTACAGCCAGACAAACTTAAGGACTACCACACATTGTGCCTTCACCATCGACTGCTCAGTGAACAAGCACCACAGTACCTCGCATCAGAATTTAAACATGTTTCGTTACATCATCATTAACACAAGATACCACTTAACTTGTTCCCTAGCTGTGCCTATTCATAAAACCAAAACATTTGGATACTCCTTTGCTGTCTCTGCTGCTCGCCTCTGGAACCAGCAGCCCTGTTTTCTTCGCACGATTCAGTCTGATGCTATGCTTAAGAAAAAGTTGAAACACTTCCTTAAGTCATCTTCTTAAAATTATCGCCGAAACTCAGGTATACAGACAAATTTTTCCCTGTGTGATAGTAAAACCATTGCTCTTCTGTCCGTTATTTCTCTGCCTCCTCTTTCTTTCATCACAATCTGCTGTTCTGTTATATCTCCTTATGTAACTATACACTCACTGTTCTCTCCCTTTTCCACGCTTTCCTTGAGACCCATTGTTCCTGGCAGCTATAATTTAAACCTTTCTGTATTGTAATAATTGACATATTTGTTATTTATCAAATGCGAATATTAAATGTGTGTATGACCTTTTGTTACCTGCCTGAACTAATTGAGAATTTTATTTTTTGTAGATTTTGTATAACTTCCATAATATTGCAAACTTAAGGTGTGAGGTTAAGTAGATGAGTAAATAAAGAAATTCAAAAATAATGAAATAAAATAAAATACGTCTATCAACTATTCAGAGTTGTTATACCCGGTGAAATGAGGCTAAAGACGTTACTATGATAATCAGAGGTGATGTAAAGAAGGAAGGAAGCATAGTGTGTGAAGGTGGGATGTAACTCATCATCTCACAACATCTTGTTCAGTTTCGTTTGGCTGCAAATTTCTTAGAAGATGTGCCACAAAAGCATTGTCATTATTGTAATGTGATCTTTGGTGACGCTGAAGTGCTCAGAGCAACACTAAGTAAGGCTCAATAAAACATTTTAATTATCTATTAGTTGGAATCAATGTATAACTTGACAAATATAACGAAATATATTCCACATTGAGGCCAGGTGACACCCTCCAAAGTTCCTACGATAATGTGGGAGACATACTAACTTTCTCAAAAAAATGTCTCAAAATAGTTTACAACTGAGAATAAGTGGGCTCTAGTGTGTTTCCAAAAATACTCTTCGTAACAATGATACAGTGTTGATTTTAAAAATGTTAAATTTACAGTTAATAAATGAAAATATAATACAAATTTGTTGCAGCAGAAAGGAATCAGACACAAATCTTCATATAATTTTCTTGTTAATTATTAAGAATATTACATCTTATGTAAATTACAGTTATACTTTAAATATAACAATATCCGGTATATTTAGTAGATTAGTAGGAGAAATATTTTATAGGAAGTGACACTAACATATGTGTTCTCAAAATCAATGATGGGCTTTAGTATCTTTTAACTGTTTAAAGCAATATTGTTAAGTTGAGAGAATCAATCTTTTTAAATTGTCAGTCTGCTTATTTCATTAATATATTTTGATTTCAGGAAATTAATTTTGGATGTTTTTATGATATAATACTTAATACACTTTCATCTTGTACCTTTCAGTGTGTTTTGAAGATTTTTTCTTATAGTATATAAATTACTATTAAATGATCGAATATTTTTGATTTCCATGAATGAATAGGTTATTATATATTATTTACAGTTATTTGATATTATTTGTTTCCATTCACAGAAGTCATTGAAGCATCAGATTAATGTGGCAAGTACTAGTATAAAAAGCTGTCTAATGTGTACAGGTATTATCTTTAACAAATAACAATGTGTTATTATTGCACCACATATCTTTTTACAGGAAAAAATTGTTTGCATTTCTGCTCTATTTCAAGCAATATATTCTCCAATCTGCAGATTACACTACTAGCTAGCTTAATTCAATAAGCTGTTGTAAACATATCTGGTTACTTTCTGATTGCAACACTGAATGTGACCTGTATTTTAGTGTCAATTACATCTCTGCAGAATATACTTACTGCATCCATCTTATGCTAGGCAGAATTTAGGAGCCAAAGGAAACAGGTAATGGTTGGTTGGTTTGAGTTTTAAAGGGACTAAACGGCTATGGTTATCAGTCCCAACAGGTAATGTACTGAAGTGTACTGTAACTTACAACTATTGAGTACACTTCAGCATAATCAGAACCTTTCAGTTGAACACATCCTTAGACAACTAATATTTCCTGATATCGAATTGTGGACCCTCAGGATCTGTTACTTGTTGTAAGTCCTTTGTTTCAATAAGATCCATGCTAATCCATTTGAGTTTTCATTATCATTGGTGTCTATGTTTGAGACTAATCAGCTAATATTATGGTTCCAAGGCGCTCATCAGTGATATCATAGTTAATGATTCTTAATTAATGTACAGTGCCACGACCTTTGTCACATACTCTTCAAGCATTCCAAATTATGGGTCAAAAGGTTGCTCAGTAACACCACTGTCACTTAAACCACCTTAATCAAGCAGTTGGTCCAGTTTCACACAGATCTCTGTTGTAGTAGTTGCATTTTGTATCTGTAAGTAACTGACTGCTTTCTTAAACAACTTAGTTTTGACCTTTCCTTGTTTTTTATTTGGACTAACCAGAAGAATTTACAAGAAATAATCATTTTGACCTGGAAGTATTATGGCGGTTCATGCCGTAAAAGTGTTTAAGTGATTCACTTTATCCACAGAAATGCATGCAAGATTTTTGATAAGAAATTCTTGGCTGAATCATGTCAAAGTTGAAAATGTATGTCTCAATTGGACATGGATTTCCTGCTTAAAGTCAGTGGTCGCCTTAAGGGGACCTGGGCATGAATGGGCTACATTTTCATTCCTTGCTTTTGGTGCACATTACTCTCGATCTACAATCTGGAGGAAGTTGAGATTTTGTACCAAAGCCGAATGACATAATCTCAAGCTGTAATAGGATATTTATTGAATATCTGTTACGATTTAAGAAGTATATTATTCTGTCTAATAGATGTTTTTATGATACACGTTCGTATTCTGGAACCATTTTATGGTGCATCGTCAGTCTAAAAGCGTTTAGACTGTGATAGTCTGCTGTCAAGATTCTTAGGATCACATTATACCTCTCGTTTTGTAGTTTGGTGTATATATGAGGAAATGGAAAACCATTACTACACATCACTACTATTTTGTCTAAAAATTAGCATTAAAATAATGAATGTACAGAATAACAAACATAGATCATTTTTTTAATGTATTAGTCACTCTTCAATTGCGAGAAATTTGGTCGTCATTGTTCAAACCATTATGAAAATATATCTACCCAATATTCTGAAATTGTAGTTTCGATAAAAAGATATAAGAATTTTCGCAGTGTTTTTGACTCACGTGAGCCTCTTCCAGAACACTCCAGCTGCTTCTTCAACTTCTGCAGACTGTTTCGGTGGTCTTTCCCTTACCCTGAACTCTTTAGCGGTGGCGTCCGGAACCCTTTCAGCTTCAACTAGTTGCTGACGATGAATGGCAGTCAGAGCAGCTATCATATTATTTCTTGTTGGCTGTCTAACTTTTCCACTACTTTTGTCCTGCGAATTATACCATCATTGAAACAGATAACAGCGCCCATCACACCTATTTTGAGTATTGTCTGTTTTTGGTACTTTTTGCCATACACATATGTTGAAACTCTCATTAGGATTTTTGTACGGCCATGTAGATATTTGCTAAGTAATTTGTTATCGGCGAAGTCGCTGTTTCCATGACCATGGCAAGCATGGAATTTTTATGGTGATATTCCTTGCCTGAAGCATAACTCATCCAGTACTTGCACCATGAAGTGTCAGCCATAGTCCATGCTCTGGGTTCCTCAGGTAGCTTTCCTCAAATTCTCAAAATTTCCAACATTTCGTCTTATTGTGGGCCTTTAATATTGAGACAATTTGTCTAGTTCACACTTTGTCAGACGACCAAGACCTTCTATACACTTTCCGTCTGATAGTTTATTCCCACTCAGGTTTTTACATAGTTTCCTCAGCCTGTCTCCCATTCGTTTCTGGACATGTCCCACACACTCCAGCTTTGTATATGTCTACCACCATATGCATGGCCCCCACAAGGGTGGAGCTGTGTGGACCCATGGGTCTAGGACCCAGTACTGACTGGGTCCTGAGCCCAGCCCTAAATGAGGACTAATTTTTTGGTTACTGAAATTAAAAACAAACTAGAAAAAACACGTTGAATATTTTTCATCCAACGAAATTTTAGAAGATTCCACAGGTAATTGTACTAGATATTTATGATAAACTGCTTATCTGAAACGATTACTTCGATTGATGCTCTTAGTTATTGCCATTGGTAGGTATTTTATGTGTCTTAAATAAGGTAACCAATCGTACCGATTATTTGGGACAGTAACGATATTTGTGTGTCTGTCCCGAATTTATTCAAAGGTATTTCGGTAAAACCATTAGTTCTGGATTTAACAATTGAACCAGTCATTGCAAAAAGGTCATAAGTCAACTTTTTTTACGAAAATGAGTTATCCATTAGAAATGCATGGGAAAGTGTAGCCGGATTCATACGTACAAGAAGGGCAGAAGTCAGCTATCAAATGGTGTCACTATCGACCCTTGAAATCTTCGTTCATTGCAAAAAGGTCATGAGTCATTGACTCATGCCGTTTTTGCAATGACTGTGTGGAGGTGTATTTAATCGAACGCAGAAGTTATTGGTGGCGTTGCGCTGCTTTCCCGCGTATTTTGTCGTCAGAGGTTAGCATCACTACAACAATCCATTGTTGTGTTTACAGCATTGTAGGTTCAAATAATAGGTCATTACTGTCACATTCAGAAGCCATTTATTTGTCGAGGTGTAATTATGTCTTCTTCGGTCTCTGAAATGCCACCTGTAGGCAAGAAACGTACCAGAAATGCTGATAGGTACAAAAGGAATATTATTCGTGATTCAAAAGTAAAGGGACTGGAAAGGTGAGAAAACTCAGCGTCGGAGTACAGGACATGACTGCAAGTGAGTAAAATATGTGTACTTGATTTCTGTATGGAAGTAAATGCGTATACCTGCATAGTATTCAATTTAAGCATTATCGTAATTGATAACTTCGACTCTTTCAGGTGCAAAAAGGACTGCTTTTCTCTGTTTGATGATGACACAAATATAGATATCGTTGCTCACTTGAACAGGTGCAAATGAGGTTTGCTCATTTCTGTATAATTACATCGAGAAGGATATCTCAAAAGATGTGATTGAGCTTCATCTCTTCTCTGATGGGTGCGCTGGTCAAAACAAAAATCACCCAATGATTCGCTTTTGTTTAACACTTGTATCAACTGGGAGATTTAGCAAGATTAAAAATTACTTCCCTATGCGCGGGCATAGTTTCCTTCCAAACGATAGAGATTTTGGGACCATACAAAAATTTGTAAGACGTCATGACCGGATCTACTTACTTGAAGAGTACGCCATAATGATAAAAAAGGCATCAAGTAAATACTCAGTGGAAACTATTGATAATGTTGCTGTATAATCCTTTAAAAACTGGTGGCCTGCGTATTTTAAAAAGACTTGCCCCTCCGAATCAAGCGCGAGAAAAATTCCCAAGGAACAAAATGTTTCTTTTTCTCCTTCGAAATTGATGACTGTTCAGCATGATGCACATTATCCTGGGCAAGTAAAAACAGAACAATTCATCTCTGATATCATGAGAGAGACATTCCAGCTCCTCCATTGCTTCAATAAGCATCCTGTACTTCCCATCGAGTTGGCGTATCCTGGAAAGCAAGTGCCGATCATTGTCAAAAAAATACAAGTTTCATTGAAAGTGAAGAGGTATATTCCAGCTGAATATGTGGAATTTTATGACAAACTGCAAGAATGGCCAACGGAAGGGAGAACAAATAATGAAGATGATGACCAAGAAGATTAACTTGGCTTACTGTACTCTATTTTCGTGTTGTTATAAAAAACACAAATGTTGCGAAAAATGTTACTTCAGATAATAATATTAACATTTAATTTTACTGTGTAAAATATTAACATATTTTTCAATAAAATATGCAATGATTTGCAATTAATGCTTTCATTTGTTGCAATACACGGTCGTTCATTGCAAAAAGGTCATAAGTCAGCAATTTTTAAATTAATATTGTGGTTAAACTATTGATTACAAAACAAAAATACACAGTGCAACATAGTGCTTGGCACCACACTAAATATCGATATTAAAATAACAATAAATAAATAAATGGTTTATGCTATAGAACGTTTTTTCCTTCTCCTGTAAAATTTTACTTTCATGACTAATGACCTTTTTGAAATGACCGATTCAATTATGTTCCGATTTAAAAATTTATCTTACCTGTATGTGTCTATTTTCTTATTAGCTTTAATTATGATGGGAAACTGTTTGACAAAAGGTTCATTAGACTTAAGGTACTTATCACAAACTGTCAAAAACGTTTCAAACTGTTTCCACTCAGCATACGCATACAAAATATACCAGTGAGAAAATCGCTGAATGGACTGCTAACACAACTTTTCCAAGTCAAAGATGGAATCATAATATTTTTCATTTCAGATGGAATCATGTGCTATTCTCAAATGTGCTTAAGTCAGTGTACTTTCTCTTCTGCCTTTCCGGAAATAATGCTGTTACTAAAAGCGTATTTCCCTACATGAATAATACATTGATAAGTGACAAAACACAGCTCGCCGTTTTTTCTTTCCTTCCTCCTTTCTTTGTTTCTCTTTGGTCATGTTCATGCACAAGCAGGGTCGGCCCTGTTAGATTCGGATTTGGCTTGTGTTAATATTTATAGTGTGGTTTGATGCCCTTCCTGCCGCCACCACAAATCCCCCATGAGGAAATGTGTACCCCAAATGTCTATGTATAGTGTTACATGTGGGAAAATGTAAAGTGTTACGAAATGTTTGCGAAACCTGTAACTGAGGCGGGACTTGGGTATCAGCCCGGTATTCACCTAGGGGTAAGCCGAAAGCCGCCTAAAACCACATCCAGGCTGGCCGGCACTCCGACCTCTACGTTAATTCACCGGGCTAATTCGAACCGGGGCCGGTACGCCTCTCCGTCTCGGAAAGCGGCACATTAGGCTGCAGGATAACCGAGAGGACGAAACACATCTTGCCATAGAAACTGTGAAACCAATATTTATAACTAGAGTAAATTATCAAGAAACTTGTGTAGGATTTTTTCACATACTGTTGAAAAATACAAACTCATCAAAGAAAATTCACTGCACTGTTCAATACAGTTGCTCTGATCGCATTCCTTCGTCATATCAAGTGCAAAGAAAGTGTAAATTAATGTGGCAATATGACCCTAATTTGGATCTAGAAAATGTAGCTATGGCCCGAATTTGAATCTAGAAAATATGTTCACCTTAGTATTAACACAGTACGGAATATTTCTTTCTTCTGAAGTACACTCACTGAACAGAGGCTGTGATTCTGTTGCTGAACTGAACTGTCGTTCGTTTTTAGAAATGTTGACAGTTTTTATCTTTCTTCTCTATTAGGTATGGTAACCGGGAACTGTTGAAAGAACTTGTCCCTTTGTCTCAGTCTTGTTGCAATCAAAGGATGTAAATACTCCGACAAATTTTGAAGCAACAACCGTCGATCTTCAAAGGTTTACACGTGTTTCTGCTGTATTACCTCCATCAGTAAAAATATTGATTTGAATCTTAATAAGTACTTGATAGCTTTCAAAGTCCTCTTGATATCATTTTGGCGCAATATCTTGACCTCTAGCGATCATAATAATGTCGTTATACATAGGGGTGCGTCGTCCACGTGTGCAATGTATATGTCGTACAGGGGCGCCGAATGACCAGGGCCGCAGCGACCCGCGACCCGCGACCCACTGTGGCCAGGGAAAACTTTCCGAAACTTTCAATGAAATGATTTCTAAATGGTACAATTCGCTTAGGCGGAATATAAAATGTATTTCATATCAAGCTGAGTGAAATGCCATAATTCAATATACTCATACAATTTGCGCAAGGATAGCTATTCAGTGGCCTTGTAGTTTGGTTCCGTCGCATATACGCTCCTTAAAGACCACTTCGCGTCGACTGTCCTCTTTTTTGGCATTGCTAATTGTAAAGCTGTTGTGTTCTTAGGTACTATTGAGTGCCGCATCTGGATTAGCATCTGTCCAATGTGTTCGCCATATTGTGTTATTTCGGAAGTGAGCTATGTACCGCAACAAGCGATCGGTGCAAGATGTGCTTGACATCGCATAGTGACCTAACGTGAACTGATAGCGCCCAGCCTGAATTAAGTGAGCGCCTCCTCGCACACGTTTTAACTTTACATAAGAGTAATACTTGATCCACAGATCATATATAGGACATTCCATCGTGTGAGTGATGTATAGAACATGTCATTTCGCCGTATATATGTTCTATATACTAAGGATTAATCTAGTATAATCTAAAGTTAAAACATGTGCTAGGAGTCACTTACTTAATCCAGGCTCGGCGCTATCAGTTCACGTTAGGCCACTACTCGATGCATAGCACTTCTTGCACTGAACGCTTGTTGCGGTACAGATTTCATTTCTGAAATAACATTACATGGCGAACACATTATACAGACGTTCCTATTCAGATGCGGTACTTACAGGACGCAGGTGCCTATCTAGTTACTCTCTGCAGACCAGCAGTCCTCAGTGTAATAGGAAATCTTCTCCTGTACCACTGGTACTGACATATGAAGAAACCCAATATTCCTATTTCTTTTTTTTCTTTTTTGAAACCTATTATATCTGTGTCACTGCAGTACACAGGGCCGGCGCAAGACCCGTGCGGCCGCACGGGGCGGCACATCAGTGGAGCGGCACCAGATGCAGTGGCTGGTCTGCTGAGCCATGTTGGACAAGGCACTCGAGCAGAAACAAGAGAAGTTTTTTGAGAACTGGCTTCTCCGTTTTGAGAGTAGCCATACTGTTGTTTAAATAGTTATTGATAATGAAAGTTTTTTTAATTTTTGGCATAATTGTTATTAACGAATAACCTACTCAAAGTACCAGTGGCAGACTATCTTTCTGGTGTCTATGTATGTGACACCTGACAAAATACTCATTGCAAATGCCAAGCTGTTTACTTGATTTTAGCCGGCCGCGGTGGCCGAGTGGACTGAGGCGCTCCAGTCATGGTCTGCACGGCCACTACGGTTGGGGGTTCGAATCCCCCCTCGGGCATGGATATTTGTGCCGTCCTCAGTATAAGGTAGTAAATAAGTAGTTTGTAAGTTTAGGGACTGATGACCCCGTAGTTAAATCCCATAAGCTTAACAAGCATTTGAACATTTGATTTTTACTTGATTTTCTATGAAATCAATGTGTAGCTTCCAATTCTCATTTTTATCACGATATTTATCACGATATAGGCCTAACAACTTCACATAGTTTGTTTCTATGATATCCTGATCATCTGATTTATCTTCTAATTGTTTCGTTTTCGTATTAGTCACATTTAGTTTTAGTCTCTTTTGATGGAACCAGGATTCCAGTTTTTAGTAAAGTATTTTTTACTCTTCCCGGAATTTTTTCAGGAACCTAATTTTCAATTACAATTGATGTATCATCAAAAATAAAACTGGTTAGGAACAAAAAGACCAGGCACCTGAAATGGACTCAGAAACCTCTTCAAGTATAATGTTTACTTTTACATTTTAGAGCAGGCTCTAATGTCAGTAAAATAAAGATTCGACCTTTCATAACAACACAATGTATTTCGTCTTTTTTCATTTTTATTTATTTATTTATTTTATCCTTGGTGATGTTTAAGATAAAAGCCAGCTTATGATTAACTATAATCAATTAATGAAAAAACTTTCTATGAGTGATGCTTTGCCATATATAGATGCTGAAGATTTGTGTGACGAAAATGTCCTGTAAGTCCATCTTTAAAGACATAAACAATGATGTAACAAAAATCATGGAAGTTATGTTTTTAAATTATTTTACTGCCATATGCCGTAATCTCACAGTTTCTTTTCGAATTTTAATATCAAAGCCACTCAAAGTAGCGAGTGCAGAACGGTCATTTTCAACACTAAAATTGATAAAAAATTACTTACGACTATGAGTTAGGAATGAATATCCAACTTGGCCATAATATTGATAGAATGGATCATTTTAGAAAACGTAGATACTATATTATTAAAATGTTTGCAAACTGAAAATCTAGAACAGTTGATATTGTGTAATTGTTCAGTTGTCATAACATAATATTTGAGTCTGATTTTCTGCTCAGGCTAAAAATTAAAATCGAGATTCATGGCTACAAGACACAAGAGATAAAAGGCAAAAAAGTAAAAATAAACATTTTGCTGTTTACAAATAACTTATTAATTTCTGTCAAAAAGACATCTAATGTTTGTCATGATCCTATAAACAGATAAAGTCTGAAACATTCCTCCCTTAATTTTATTAATTTAAATTTTTAAGTCAGTATAAATTTTTGCAGGTAAATGTCAGCATGAAATAGAATAACTGTAAAGAGTGGTTGGGAGAAATATTTCAATACTGGTTATGTAGCAAAACCCTCTATCTATTGAAATGAATCTACTGTGATGTACTTTGGGAGAAATCAATGACCTATGCACCAAGAAAGTAGTGGAAATCTTTTTCTAACCTAGCTGATATTGATAAGCAACATGAACCTAACTGTTGGAGACATATCACTATTGCTGATTTTGTAACTAAGTTTGCGGCTAGTTGATCTGTTACTAATCGAAAATGGTAAGTCGCTCGTAATCTCAGGTTCGCAGTTAGAATAATTATTTAATAAAAGAACGTGATAAAAATGGGTCCTATTGTGCACATCTCCAACAATTAGATTTGTAAATCAGTCTAATTCATTATTCTTTTGTCCTGAAAAATAATTTGCATCACAGTTAAATGAAAAATGTGAAAGGAAAAAATAAGGCTCCAATCTCACTACAAATACGTACTCGGACAAATTTCAGTAAACTCACGAAACGATTATTATTCAAATAAATGAAGCAAGTCTACATATACATCACATTCAAAGTTCAGTTACCTTTGTGAAATCTCATTAAATTCATACAGTCGAGATCATGTCATAAATTCAGTACATCATTTCAATTACAACTTTCTCATCAAGAAAAATCGTACAGACATTTTCACAATCCATCAGGTCATGTACAAGCGTAATATGGAAGAGAAGTTTACTAGACGAGAGCATAATACAGAAGAAGAAAAATTGCGTCACTACTCCTTTCTTTTAAAAGAAACAATAGTTAAATCTATGTATTATTCTAATTGCTCTTTGTTCAGAGTTAGTCTTTGACTTAAGTTTTTCAAACAATTTTGCGTCATTAATAATTTAGTGATACATTGAAAATGATACAAAATTACAAGATAAAAATACAAATATAAGTATAGTTAATTTAAATATGGGCAAATAAATATTATTTTGTATGTAGAGGCGCATGTAACGCTACACATCGTAAAACATTCTTGCAAAAAATAAATAAAAAAAATTCAAAAATTCAAAAAAAGAATTTAAAAAATCAATAAAATAAAGAAGTCAAGTTCAATGAATGTACATGACTAGAATTCTTTGCTTCTTATAATTTGTATTAAAGATGTATTAGTAGAGGCATAATATATAAGTTTTATGTAATATGGGTTTTCTTTTTCCAAATAAAATTAAAACTTAAAGAGATCCTTCCTTGCTTTCGCACAAAAGTGCTGACCGTGGTCAGTGCTCCACTGGTTATATAGAACAAAGGAATTTTCCCTCAACGTCGCGATACCAGTGATTGACTTAAAGACATTACATCACTTTGAGTGAAGAAACAGTAGTTTTTGAGGAAGGTGGCATTTCATCAGAAATTATCCATAGGATACCTGATGCAAATGAAAGGTCAGCTGAACAACTTCAGCTGTAAGCATAAAATTAATTCAGATATTTTTTTGTCTTTCGTGTTTTTAATTACACAATGCAAGGTTTGACAACAATACTTGCGAGCTATGAACAGTTTTTTCGTCTATTTTCACCAGTTTTTGGCTTTCGCAGACCTAGAAAGTAATGAACTGACAGTTAAAATCACTAATCTCATCTTAAATTGTCCTTCAGATTTGTCAGGTACTAACAGCTTTTTTGAAATTCCTTTAATATAGACCTTCTTCAGTAGGCTTGCAGTCTATCAACCATAAAAGGATCAAATGAAGGTTTTCGCTACGTTTATGAGAAAAGCTTCAAGCAATTTTTTTGGTACTGAGTAGAACAATTAGACATTTTTGTACGATTCAGGGCCGGATTAAAGGAAATCACAAGTACCGTGGCCGCCGGGACCCCGAATAGAGGGGGCCCCGCCATAATCGCCTTCGAAATTTGTCACTATTTAACTAAGAGCCTTGTTTCATAGTAAAGAGAAAAAAATGTAATTTAGAATATTAACATGATGCATTCACACTAATCCCGCCATCGAGAGCACCTTTATTGTTGTCTCTACTTTTCCTTTAATGGGTCAGCAGTGTTGAATACCACGACAGTCTTACTTCACGTGGACCAGCGACAAAACACATTTTGATGTCGGCCGCCGATTTGTGTCGAAACATCAGTAATAGTTTGATGTCGCCGACGGGCGCAGTTCGCCTTTTGAGCACAACGTGGAGCTTTAGGTCCACAACACTGTGTAGTGTCAGCAGAGGCTGCCCTCAGACGGCGCAACATCTGCAGTTCCCTCCGTTTCTACGAATAATTTGTAAGTAAACTTTTGTTACTAGATGAAAATGTTTGCATATTCATATCTGCCGTGAAATTATTATCAACTTATAGAAACACTACATCCGACATTACGATATCCGATACTGCAACAATGAATTTCTATTTCGTCAGCCGGAGGAGACTCCAGAAATAAGCGGAAAATATTATACCAGATGTTCGGAAGGCTTTTCTTAAAAATATTTACCATTTTACTATAAAGCCATAAATAAGATAAATATAGAATAGTTTTAGTGTCACTGTAATATTTAAAACACCTAATACATTGTTACATTCCTATTTTTCCAGTTTGATGTTGTATTAGTTTTAAGTACATGTTCGTTGTTTTTAATACTATCTGTACCAGGTCTATTCTATCCACCCGTCCATAGACACCAGTTAATTTTACCAATATTTGAAAAAAGCACTGCGTGAAATCTACCGTTTGGGTTGTGGCAAATTTAGCACTATTTTGATGTTGCGCTTTTCTACTGTAATTCTGTGCGAAAGAAACTACTTTGGAATCGTTTTGTCAGTCTACAGTACCTACACATAAATTTCACGCAGAATAACATAGCTTTTGTATTCAAAATCGTTTGAATCACTCTCTGCGTTATCGAGACTGGCGATAGCACTTCCGCGATTTCTGCGTCTGATAAACCCCGCCGAGAAATGATTATGAGCAACACAACGATGTAAGAAAAAATGAGATCGCAAAGATAAGTTTTAACATGAATTACGGCTCTCTAAACAACAACGCTGTGTCATCTATGGATGCATTTTGTTACTCACTATGTGTACAACATATAACGCTGGTCAAACCAGTACAAGTAACGTTGAAGTGTTTTTCATTAAACTAAATGTAGCGGCTCGTACATTTTACGATTCTGGTGATTTTTTGCGCAATCCCAGAACCCTAAATTTTATGGGATTAGCACTTAAAGTGTTAAGCTCATATAGGTGTATTTTGATGAATATTTTGCTTGTTTTAGCTCAAATTTCCCGCATTTTGTGCATATCTGAACACATACATTTCAGTACCCAGTGGGACTCTCGAGCCCTGTCGAACGGAGCTTCGTTTACGTATTCTAAAAAGTACTGCTTATCAGGTTATACGCCATTCAAAAATCATTTTACACTGGCTGGATTGAGAGGCCGAATTGGCCCCTTTACCAATTTTTCCCATGTGTCCCGATCAAACCGTTAAATGAAATGAGTTGACTTCTGTCATTTTTTTCCATGTTTATATTAAGCAATGAGCACCCTTTTTTAGAGTTTTTCACTTCAAATAGGTTCCTGGACAGACCGTGGGGCCGATTTTGTAACTCATAGCGTTTCCTTGTAATACTGTGTATGAAATAAAAACAACTGTTATCTCCTTGTTGTTTCTATATGCAACGACAGTGCAGTACCTTCCAACACTGATTGCTTTAGGGCAGCTGGGGATGGCGATCATGTGTGGATGACTTATGCCCGAGTGACTGATTGTGTGAGTTAGTGTGATCTTTCCAGGCGAAGGTCATGGCCGATAATTTACAAGATGTTTGAATGTAAATATGAGTTTGTTGGCAGCTCAACGATCATCTTTATAATGAGTTGCTAGCTATCCTCATATTATCAACATTCCAATCTGGACCTTCCATTGTTAAACATCAATAAAATACATATGATGGTTTCACTGAATTATCTTTCACAATTTGGCCATATAAGCAATAAAACTACATGGCCAACTTGGCTCCAGTGGTTCTTATACGTAGTAGCTTGCATGCGATCCTTTTAGTACTAAATGCCTAGTGGACTAGATAGCAGCTATAAAAACATGGTATAATTTATTCCTTTGCCTGTTTTACTCTGGTTGTCATACCGCTCAGGGTTTCGGTCTTAAGATGAGACTTTCATGTTTGTACAGCAACTCCGCCTTACCTGGCGCAGCGTCTGCCAGAAGAACGAACAAGTGTTCTGTTAACTAGGGCCCAGGGCCGTAGCCAGGGTGGCGGATGAAGGGGAACAATTCCCCCATCCCCGAAAAGCCTCACTGTTCACCTAATCCCCAGTACAGTAATTCAGAAGTATCCTGAAATTGCTCTTCCAAATTTATATGGAATAAAATTTAATATTGTCTCTATTGAAATATAACTGCGCTTGTAGTTCAACTTATGTTGTAAAGATTCATAAGTTATACTATACGTGTCAATTGGCTAACAACCCCCCCCCCTTCCGCCCTGAAAGCAAATTCTGACTACGGGCCTGCTTTGGCCATTTTAACTAAAGCCTCAATTTTAAGTAAAATAATTTTATAAATGAAGCTTACCGTATAAAAAATATATATCATGTTAATCCAAATTAAAGCATATTCTAAAAGGAGCATGATTAAAATATGAACTTGCAATTTCAAACTACTACACACAACAAAAAAAGACATAGGGCAGGGCCGGTCTCTGATTCTGGGTCCAGTGCCCATAATCGAATGTGGAGGCCACGACCATATGGTCTGTCATTTACTACACTTGCGTTGCCTTTAAAGTCTCCATACCCAATTTAACATACATATCTTACACCACAGTAAACCTCAGACCTCCTAAAATATTAATTACATCCAGGTTGCCAATGACGCCTTCAAAATTTTATACACAATGAGTGCCAATGTTTTTGTTTGCACAAGTGTGACAGTGTTCTGATAAACATTCAATGTCCAAAACCTTACCAGTTTCTATAAATGTGGTTAACATAACACCGTTTAGAGAGATTTCTCTTCTGCCACGAACCGTAAAATGCAACAAAAATGTCACCACCATCAGTGAGTAACATCGCTTCCTCTGTTGTTTGTTTCGCTTAACAATCACTAAAACAATGTTGTATCTTCCAGATTTACATGAGGAGGAGGAAGGTTCATCAGTGCACGGAAGGTCTGAGCAGCTTACTTACCTTTTGCAATGCACCTCATGGCAAAAATAAAATGAACATTTGCTACGTAATGTCGAATTTTTGTTAATTGACTTGTTTTATTTGTAGTATCTGATTTGCAGTTCGTACAGACAACCACAATTGTGCTTGCTAAACCTTTTCTGGAAATGACATACTCACAAATTTGAATCCTGTGTTCACAGTTACTGTATTTGCATACAACCGTTCTGATCACGATTTCTGAAAGCTATTTGTTATTTATAATAATACTAGCTTGTATGTCCGAGCTTCACAACGGTTGTTAAAGAGGAACCTGTGTATATCATGGTTTTTTAAGGGTTCCGGACCTAGGTCGGCAAAAACAGAATCCTTGTTGGATCACTCTGTCAATAAACTCAGTTTTCCTAACCAAGATGTGAAATTTAAGTAGAAGTCATTGTCGAAAACGCTGAATGTTCATAAAGTTTTTCATACAAAAAGTGAAACTAATTTCAGCCCGTACTCTGGAACGATGAAAAATTTAATGTTAGTTTGTGTTCATAAAGCGAAGACTGCGGTGTGAAATTGTTTGTTTAGCGTAAACTTCTGAAAACACTTCTATCATTGAGATGAAAAATAGTTAAGTTATAATAATAACAGCGCCATGTATTGATTCTATGGTGTAGTACTGAACTATAAGTGTATGCTGAAGTATTAGTATGTTGCAGTTTTGCACTGGGGACAATGTAGTTATTTTGTATGTAGTGCTTCCTATTATCTAAAACTCTACGAATGCTGAAAGTCTGGTAATGAAATCAACAGAGCAGTTCATGTCTGTTCAAATAAGACGTAATGGTGGTCTCAATGTGCGATAAAGTAAGTCTGGGTAATCGTTGAAGGAATGCCGTCAGCTGATCGTCTGTATAGAGTTTTCCATTAAATATAGTGAATTGTCTTGACGTGTCAGCAGCATCGGCCACTCTTTCACCTAATACATGTCCCCACGTCCTGCAGTGATTACTTCGTAAAGCACGAAATTGAAAAAGACCTTTAGTAATGGTGATCTGAATATATAGTTCTAAGTACAATTTTCTCTGCAAAAGAAGAAGTCTGTATCTATCTTAATGTTCGACCAACACAGTTTCAATTGCGTAAGATATATATTTTAGACTAATACTTTTCTTGATACATAACTAACTAGAAAAGAGTTTTTATAATAGGCGCAGATGTTTCATAAAACTACCATGGAACAACACATTAAGCTAATATGATACATAAAACATTTTTCTTTTTTTCGACAACACGCACCAAAAGTAAGTAATTTCAAGTTTTAATCTCAATATTGTACGGAACAATTATGAAAGCAGAGAGGTTTCTGATGAGTTTGTTGCTCGGGTGTGTATGTTATCTCTAGTAGCAGGCTCAGATCAGAAATATTTCTGGAGTGAGCATTGAAATGCCCAGAACAGTTTTCGTGTCCTGAACAGAACATTAAGGTGGAAATGTCACGTAATATAGGGGAAAATATATTAATCGCTGACTTTAATTTGGTCCTTTTTTGTTCGGTTAAGACGGATGACTATGTGTAAATGGCTATTTTAGCGACGCTCCCCCAACATTCTTGTGGCTTCTGTGACACATTTATTTCGATATTATGTCATGTTATGTGGTTGCTCTTGGAAAAAGAGGTGGGGCTTCTTTGCAGCCAATGCAGTACAAACCAATCGTAAGAGCAAATAAATGTGTGGAAAGAGTGGATTTGTCTCAGTATCACTTGGTAATCCCAACTTAATGTTGAGAAGATGCACAGAACACAATGCTCATTCCATAGATATTTCTTCCATGCACAATTTAGTGGTTATACCCGTCGAAAGCTGCACTTATTTTCTTTCCAGGACATTGCAAAGCATATGGGATAAACTTAGGAATAAAAAAAAAATTGTGCCCTATCTGTGATAAATTTTACTTGCAGTGGCAGCGATTTAGTTTGCTATCGTTGGAAACTAACTATTCGCTTTAGGGGGATGAATAATTTACAGACCAGGACAGCATACATTATTTATTTCATCGGGAACATAAAGAATTACTCCCCTCATTCCACGTGACTGATTTTTCAAAAAGAATTCAACGGCCGTTGCCAACATCAATACACAACACTGCTGCCGCAAGGAAAATCGTAGCCCTTGTGTGAGTGTATTACACCTAAGTTATGCGAATAAAAAACGCAACATCGCCAGATATTAGTTACTTGGTATACTATGTTACGAACAGCGCCTCTGTCGGATCTTTGCTGTACTACGCTGCAATTCACATACACCAGAAACTACAAATTACGATATCTCTTCATCCCTTGATCCGATTTTCATGAAATGAAGCTTATATGTTGCCCCAAGGTACTCTCAGTTGACCTATGAAACCCCACGAAAGTTCGTGTAGTATTCTTGGAGATTTGTTGTACTACACCATACTTATAAGCATAGTATACACATAAATCTTCAAATTACTATATCTGTCCTTCCTCTGATCCGATTTTGATGAAATGTAGCCTATGTTACTCTCCAACTATTCCAAATTTACCTGTGGAAACCCATGAAAATTCGTGTAGTACGTTTGGAGATTACCTTAAACAAATAGACATACACGAAGGCTTTTGGACAAATGGTTAAGTTATGATATCTTCATTTTCTCTGATCCAATTTTAATTATTGAAGCCTTTTTGTAACCGCACGATATGCTCAAGTTACGTGTGAAAAACCCTATGAAAATTCGCCGAGTAGTTTTGGAGATAAACGTGTTCAAAGAGACACACACACATGACGGTTGTAGATAAAAGACTCCAAATTACGTTTTTCTTTTATTCCGTGATCCGATTTTTATGAAACGAAGCCTTTATGTTATTCCGAGTTACGCTCTAGTTATCTGTGAAAACCCCATGAAAATTGGTGAAGTAGTTTTGGAGATAAGAGGTTTTTAATAGTTGAACAAACAGACATGGTGGTTAGTGAAGACACTTAAATTAACGATATCTTTTTTTCCGTGATCTGATTTTGACAAAATTATGCCTATATGTTGACCCAAACTTCTCCCATGTTTCCTGTGAAAACCGCATGAAGATTCGTCCAGTAGTTTTGAAGATTGAAGGGAACAGCGGCAGGCCTACATTTACAAATTTATTATTAGTATGAATAGATTACCGGTACTAGTAATACTAGAAGCACCACTGAAATTGTTTTCGTAGGACATATTAGAAAGCATGTCCTTGAAAGCAATGCCAGGTGACTTCTCGTGCTGCACAGGTTGTTCTGATTTCATAATATTGTTATATGCAGCTATTCAGAACCGATTCCTCTGAAACTTGCGTTTTTTGCATTGAATTTTTTAATTCTTGGCATAGTGGACACAATAAGTAATCAAATGGAACTACTAAATCAAAGTCCCTCTCACTAGAGGAACCAAAACTGAGATGACCACTATACGAATATCACGAAAAGAAAGTAAAGAACTAAATAGTATACAGTATGATCTCTGCTCTTCGCCACAGCTTTCTTGAACAGATTGGTGATAACATTCTGACAATATGACTGCTAGAACTCCAGGAAAACAATGAACTTAAAGGGGGCGTCGTCAATGTGCACACAATTATTCAAAGAGCTTTTAAGACTATTATAACTATTTAGAAGTAAACCAAACATTTTTGGAAACGGGAGAAGTTTGTCTTTCAGATAGGAGCAATTTTTTTCGAATGTTCCGTCACTTTCACATCCAGATTACCTTAACCAATTGGGGTATCCAGAAGCTCTTCCAGCCCTGA
This sequence comes from Locusta migratoria, assembly GCA_026315105.1. Lineage (NCBI taxonomy): Eukaryota > Metazoa > Arthropoda > Insecta > Orthoptera > Acrididae > Locusta > Locusta migratoria. The sequence goes on along the minus strand of CM048746.1, from coordinate 464,994,622 downwards.
CCAACTTCTTTGCTTACTGCACAAAACGAAAGTAATGAACCCTGTTCGTTATTTCACTTGATTGCACCTTTAACTGTATTCCTAAAGGGACTGAACTTATTTGTACATCCGCACATCAGTGGTCGTTGGTCTCTTTGATGCATTCATACAATTACTGGTATGGTACCTGTTTTCCTAGGGATGTCCAAAAGACAAGACATTATCATATATATGAGCGGATTAAGGAGGTGCACATGCGCAGAGATGTTGTTGAGTTCAATAAGCAACTATCCCCATTTACAATTCTGCAATGCATGTGTATATCAATTAAAAAAAAAAAAAAAAAAAAAAAAAGTGGAGCGGGCTGTTTGAGATCCGGCCCATAAAGAGTCGCGGTTCTATTCAACCAATTATCAGACAAGCTGATAGTGGGGCAAAGGGGGAATCCCAATTGGGAATAAGTGGGAGGGGCTTACCAGTTCCGGCATACGCCTTACAACCAAGGAAAACCTTCCGAAAACCTTGGTCGAAACCGGGGGATGGGACCAATTTGATTTATCTCCGGGACTCGCCCCGCACTAAAAATGGATTATCGAGAGAACACGAATGCCCTCACGACAGTCAAAGATCGGACGTCCAAATTACTCTCATAATCTCGTAGAGATCAGCTCGACCTACAATGGACAAGCATCCTCCTACAGGAACCGCAGCAGTGGGCACCAGACCAGTGGGCACAGTGTCTCCAATAGCTATTATAAATGTTTCTCTGTGACATAACTGCGAGAGAGTTAATAGATATTTCTCCATTGCACTTTACTTTGAACAATTTAGCAAATTAGTATGGGGAAACCCCATGGGGAAGTACGAAAAGGGGCGCCTTCACCGCCTGCCCTGGGTAATTCAGTTGGAATTAGCAGGCACAGGTATTCTTAACCACAATTAATAATATCTAGAACAGCAGTCAATTCTGCTCACATCCGGGTCTTTACTAGTGTATTATATAAGGACCCGGAAGTCAGCAGAATATATATATACAGGGTGCCCCAGCTATCTTGTCCACCCAAAATATCTCTGGAACAACAACAGATATTGGATAACGACTTTCACCGGTATCAATGTACGGCTGGAGCCCGTGAATGTACATATTTGGAAACATTCTAAAACGAAAGAAAATGTGTTCTTTAACACAAACTAATCACATAAACAATGGCGTTGATTGTATCGCAATATTCCAATTACATCCCGAGATTGCGACGCGATGTTGACGCTTGAAAAACCCGAAACGCGGTGTTAGCGCACGTCCTGAGGCTCAGGCGTGAACCCCATGCTGCCCGTTATCGCGATGTGATTGACATCTGCGTAATCGCACTTCCATACTTACCAAGAGGTCCGAAACGAATAATGCGGTCTGCTGCCATCCTGCATTAAAGTCGTACATTCCAGCAGGTATTTATCCCATAGGCTAGGGGTGATGCGGTTCTGCAACATATCTTTGTATCGCAACGTTAGTCACAAAGTTAACTTCGCTTATAGTTAATCCGTTACTAAAAAGGTAATTCCGTTCAACGCTATACAAGCATCAATAATGCGTTGCTTCATGTCCTCTGGTGTTGTTGGTTCACGTTGATAAACAGCATCCTCCACTGCTCCCCAAAGAAAAATATCCAGCAGTGTAAGGTCCGGAGATCAGCAGGCCAACTAACTGGACCACCACGTCCAATCCACCTACCAGGGAACTTACGGTTCAGAAGTCGTCGTGCTCTTAAGTCGTTGTGTGCAGGGCATCCGTCACGCTGATACCACATGACCATACTCCTGTTCAGAGGTACGGTGTCCAACAGAACAGGAAGATTGTGTCGTATAAATCTGGAGTACTGTCTGCCATTTTGGACGCCATTTACAAAGAAAGGTCCGATAATGGTATCTCCAATAATCCCACACCAAACATTCACTTGCCACGGATGTTGATGCTCTACCTGACGGAGCCATTTTGGATTATCTGCGGACCAATAATGCATATTCCTCATATTGACAATTCCTTTGTTGAGAATGATGCCTCGTCGGTAAAGAGAACATCTGCGAAAAAATTTGGATTAGTCAGAAGTTTTTGCTGAGCCCACTGACAAAATGTTACCCTGTTGCTGAAGTCATTTCCATGAAGATCCTGGTGTAAATGAACATGGTAAGGATGAAATTGATGACGTTGAAAAATACATTGTGCACTTGATTTCGACACACCAACTTCACGTTCAATTTGACTTGTGCTGATGTGAGGATTCACAGCTACGGTAACGAGCACAGCAACTTCAACACGTTCATCTGTGCGTGTACTAGGACGATGTCTAGGTCTTGGATTTAAGCTTCCCGTTTCACGTAGACGAGATGTGAGACGACCAAACATCCAGCGCGAAGGCGATGGCTTGTCAGGGAATCGTCTTCTGTACAGTCGTTTTGCATGAACAGAATTTCGCCGGTCTACAAACAGGTACAGGTATGTAGAGTAGGGTAGAAAACAGACATATTAACGTACTAATCATAATGTTCTCTAACAGTGCTATAAACAAACAAGCAATCTAATAACGTATTTCCTGTCAGGGTATATTTTCCATAGATCAGCAGCATTTCAAACATATCTTCATGTGTGTACGTAATACAGTATGAGATCCACAGCACAACGTTTATTCACAGTGTGTACTACCTCCGTGCCGTCAGTAGATTGCTCTGATGCACGACTACACTGGCAATCGGTGTACTGCACGCCAAAGCAACAACAAATGGGATGCTCGGAGGGCGGTGGAGTACAGGAGTTTGCATGGGTCGCAAATCACAAACATGGCGAAGTGGTAACTGTGGCTGTAGTGAGAACTACGTTGGACACGTGTCTAGGTAGAGCTAGTCCCTGGATGGACGAGTGCGCGAAAGGCACAATGGGTCATTTAACGCATTCGATAAACCTTATTTTGGGTGTGCAGGATAATAAGACAACCTGACTGGTGTATACCGATCGGTATTGGTTCATATTGTGTACGTAGACACATAAAACGTGCAAGACGGAAACCATTATGTGCTTATGAGAGTTGATGGCAGCAGACCGTATTATTCCTTTCGGACCTCTTGATAAGTATGAAAGTGCGATTACGCATGTCAGTCACATCGAGATTACGGGCAGCATGAGGTTCACGCCTGAGCCTCAGGACGTGCGCTAGCAGCGTATTTCGAGTTTTTCAAGCGTCAACTTCTCGTGGCAATATCTCGGGATGTAATTGGAATATTGCGGTGTAATCAACGCCTTTGTTTATGTGATTTGTCATGCTATGGATTGCTGAAGAAAAAATATAGGGTCTCCATTTAAAAAAAACATAAGTTTGTGTTAAAAAACTCATTTGCTTTCGTTTTAGAATGTTTCCAATTATGTACATTCATGGGCCCCAACCGTACATTGATACCGATTAAAGTCGTTTTCAGTAGCTGTTATTGTTCCAGAGATATTTTGGGTGGACAAGATAGCTGGGACACCCTGTATATTCAGCTGAGTTCAGGTCGTAAAACCACTGGACATATCCGCTGCGCCGAATACAAATGTTTCATTGGCTTAAGTGAAGTTTATTTGTTGTCATCTAGCTTTTAAGGGCATGCTTCACAACGGAAGTTAAGGCGGTTCATTAGCTAGTGTTGCTTTATATGGTTCAGTAAATCAATCGTTAAAACCGACCCATATAGAATCACTTCATTTTTTCTAAGAAGTGAAATTTAAACACAACGTTTCGAAAGATACAAAGGAATTCCGTTTTTAACACAAAAGCAATATCAGTAAATCTGTTTGTCATATTCATGTAAATTGGATGACAAAACAAAACTAAAGCTGCCTTTGAAAACCCAGTGCAATTTCGTTGAGTATATTTGGATATAAAAAGTTTCTAAACAGATTAGCGATAGATACGGTGTGTTTTACAATTTGTTTTATGTAATATAAAATAAGACTACCCAGGCATATATTTCAGCTGATTACTACGATGTTTCTCAAGAACAATTTAAATGACATTGCGGAGAAGTACGATCTCCCATGCCATTTGATTCAAGACAGATATTATTATGTTTATGTAAAGATTCATTATAGCATACGATCATCACAAATGGAAGTGTTATGAGATAGTGTTACAGTATTGAATATACCATATTTTCTAACCGGGGCACAGGCCAAACAGTGGAGCACCCCACAACACCTCCTCCAAACTACAATACAGGTTTGCGGTGTCGTGGCAATAGTTACGTCAACATACACCAAACAAAAGCAACTGAACTACAAAGGTAAGATGTCCCACTCTGCCAACTTGGCTGCTCGATACCGTTTTTGGCTAATCTTAACCATTGTGCAAGGTGTTTCATAATTCATTTTACATACTTTTAAACGTTCTAGGGGGGACTTAAATGGATCAAGTTTTCCACTGGAATCCATATTCGGAATTGTTACCCAATAATGCTATTAGGACTTACCACTATTTGGAGGAGTGAAAAAAACTATTCTACTTGCTTCCTATACTTTAGCAAAAGTGCTACGGACGGAAACAAATAACTGATTCCTGGTAAACAAGGACTCCAAAATACATACTTTTAAGAGCTAAGAGCATCTGAGCAATAGAGGAGATGTTCTTCATAATGATGAATAAATGCCCATAGCTCTTATGTAATGTATTTTAGAGCCTACTTTATGTTTTTTCATTATTTTGGTCCATAGTATATCCTTCTAAAATACAAAAAGCAAATACCTAGCAGAAGGAGAAATACCTTTTATAATACCAAAGATGAACTGGCGTTTTTAACAGAGTTGGATGATATGTACAAACATGGGCTGCTATGTAAAACTTGATCTATTTAGTCCCCTCTGCATCCGCTATAAGTGTGTAATATTAATTTCGAAATATACAGTAGCGTTAACATGAGACTAAACATCCTTAATTGGAAATTTGACTCTGTCAATAATGTTTACTGTTCCTTGTATATATTCACCATTGCAGACTGTATCCATCCAGAATGTTCCATCCCACAAGGGATGTCACGTCACATGAAACACCATCCTTGCGTTTACATGATGCGTCCCTTTACCTGGATATGACGTTGCAACTGTACACGTGAGGCTGCAGATGGAGATAGGCAAATCCGTCACATCTGACGATAGTTTCTAAAAAACCTGTAGCAATCGTCGTCAGAAGTTTGTCCCAATAGCGGCAGAGGATACACTGGTTGCTAGCTGGTAGTGGTAGAGATTTCATGAATAGCTATAATTGTGCTAACTTTGATATCTCCTTATCTATTCTCATCGCAGTAAAGGAAACACCTTTAACCATGGATGCCGGTTTGAAATACTTTTATAATCACAATATCACACTGTTATCCATTATTACATCCTATGTTATACAAAAGCACTTTTTGTGTTCTATCAACCTTTATATACTTAGTACTTCAGTTAGCTAACACTTCTGAAGAGCCACCAAACATGGACTGTCTCCAGTGCCAATAATTACCCTGCTCCCACAAGCTATGGTACTGACTGGTCTACCTCCTCTATAAACACTTCGTCCTGTCAGACGGCTGGCTTTATCTCATGCTCCTATTTGGGTAGCCCGGCGTTCTTCATGTCTAAACCTCTCGGCCAAACTGGTCTTGACTCATGTCCTTTTATGGAAGTTTTTTCTCTCAGTGAAGCTAACAGCAACACCTCCAAGTGACACAATGCCTTTCTAACTTTTACTACCATGCAGAAACCCTCAATTATTACAGATTGTACACATTTTAATCTTTCAAATCTTCAGGTATTGTGGTCCTTTGCCCATTCTAAAATATCGATTCCACCTGTTACTTCACTTTACACTAGCTCACAAGGTTATTGTGTAACAGAATAAAATACATAAGCCTCTAATATCATATAACATGGAATCGCAATAAAAGTCATAAGCGTGAAGTAACATTTCATCGGGAGACACATGCTTCCATACATGCGTGGCTTATAAAAATACTAGGAGCATTTACAAGATGTTCCTTTTTTGTGTTACGTAACTAGATACCTCTATTTGAAATAAAACTAAATATTTCCAGTAGAATTTTAACGTATTCAAGTACTTTTACAACATACCTCAAAATCTTTGGAATCATCTAATTTCACAATGAAAGCAGGTAATCAGTTACATAAGCTGTAATGTATTAGCTTTCACTGAGGATTTAATAACTTCTTCAGAAGAACTATCATTTGTTAGATTACATTATGTAGTTCATCTGAAAAAGTTACTTCTAGAGGTACCGAAAACTGAATAATTTAAAAAAAGTTCAAATGTTTTTAAGTCTGTGGTGAAGTCATCGGTCCCTAGACCTACAAACCAATGAACTCACTCACTCATGCCCGACACGAACCTCCCACGTGGAGCGACCGCGCAATCCGTAGCAAGGCTCTTGAAAACGCACGGCCACTCCCGCGTGGCAATCCTGGGTCATATCTAATGTCATAATGAAAGTGATTGGCTTTGTATTCATGTAAAGCTTACTTACAGTTTCTGCTAATAGCTGTGTCTAAGAATGTGAATTAATAAATGTTATCTAAATGATACTTACAGCATCTGGCAACTCTTTACTATATGACATTAGACGCTAAGGTAGGCACTGTAGAAGACACCCTACCAATTTTGGTATTTTTTTCTCATATTTTATTGCGCAGTACCAAAAAAACTCACTGACAACATGCTGTTCACAGACATTTGTAGTAGTTTCCTAATAAATCGGGTTAATCACTAATAGAGAATAATAATTGCAATAATTTACACATACAAAAGAGTTGCGTCTCCTTCGTTTCAAATCTTCTGAACATTGACGTTGTACGTGCATATCGCATTAGGGACACAGTTACCTATATTGTCCATACTTGTCGCTCAACTGGCACAAAAATGTATGGATGAGCAGTATCACAGATCAGTTCCAGTCACAACACGATGAATAAAGAAGAATGATTGTTTTGATCGTAATTTTTCCATGCCTAGAATGTCAGTTCTGAAGCTGGCCATATACAGACGTTTGGGAGTCAATCAGCGCCATATTTGTCTGGCGGGAGGATAACAGAGATACAGCAACTGTTTATGACTTCCCTCTCCTGGCCGTCCAAAGGCTGATGACCGATGGTTACGGATCTCACCTGGGAGCAACCCGAAGACGAAAACTACCATGCTGAATAATGATATTCAAGCAGCCACGGGCCGGCGTATTACGTCTCAAACTGTTCTTATTGGGCTGAATTACATGGAACTACTCTCCAGACGTCCATGGCGAGATGCAACTATCACACTTAGACACCATGAGTGCGGCACATGGGCCCAACGGCATGCTTTACGGACTCGTCATAATTGTCATTAATTGCTTTTCACAGATATGACTTGCCTTCAACTAGACAGTTGACAGTTTTGAAGGTAACCTGTTCAGACTGATCCTCTTAGACATACATTTTTGCTATATCTGACGTCGACAGTTTTCGGTGTCCTGGTAATGAAAGTCTATGGCTGTACTGTAATAAAGTTATCAAATTTTACTCCAGTGGTGTAGTGATGACTGTCCTTAGTCACTGAAGTGGACGCTCTTGGTTCAATTGTTGGTTATATCAACAAAGTTTCTGTGATGCTGTATAAAAAGCTATGGTGGTTCAGAGTCCGTAACTAGGTCTGCATTAATAATTAAGGGACTACAGCCAAACATGAAAACTGTCTATGTAGCCATCACACGTTTGGCAGTATACGCTGGTGCTTGAACATGATCAGTGGGTCTACATTCTCAAAAATCCGGTTTGTAGAGTGTGGTAGTCTCTGCTGCTGCTACTACTGTGGGCTTTCTTCTGGGAAGACTCCAGAACTCCTGGTCGCGACCGTAGAGTGCTGCGTCTTTCATTGTCTCAGGAAGTTTCTCATTCAGTGATTCAGGTAAGAACAACACGAGACCTGATGTCAGTAACATCACGGTCCCAAGTACTCCGAACAAGTACTGATCTCCAGCTGCGTGGCCCTGTTAAGAGAAAACCATGAACATGAAACTGTGTTTGATTAATTTTACACTTTTACGTATCATATATAATCATTTTTGTAATGATTATTGGAAATATGGTAGTAACTTAAGGCTACTCATAGGTATTTGATAGAGACATATCATATCACAAAAAAGAGTCTTTGCTGTGAAATAGTTACACACAAAAAAGCGGAACTCTTGGAGGAACAAACATTTGTTATGTAACACCACATCATTGAACCTTGTTTGAAATGAATCACTATGGTTTTGATTTTGTTGTTAATGACCATTTAACGCTTCATAGCTGTAAGTGAATGGTTTTTGTTTCTGTCCCCAACTTTAAACGTTAAAAAACTTTATGACAGCTCAGCTGTGGATATAAGGAATGGGCTTAGGCAATTTAGAGAAAAATTTAAAAGAAATTTTACGCATTGACTAGGTAATTGCATATTGAAAATTTCTACATCTACATACATTCTCCGAAAGACATCTAAAGGTGCGTGGCGGAGAGTAATCAGTATTACTACTAGTTACTTGCCTTCCTGATCCAATCCCTTACATAACGACGGGAAAACGATTGCTTGTATGCATCCCCACGATCCCTTGTGTCTACGATCTTATCTTTTGGTCTTTATGCGAAATTTTGATTGGTGGCAGTAGACTCGAATCTACCAGTTTCAAATCTAGCCTCCCGCCTCTGAGAATTGTCTCTGTGTCTTCCCGATCTGGTGGGGATCCCAAACACACGAGCAATCCTCAAGGCAGGGTCGTACAAGGGTTTTTTTATCCGGTCTCCTTAACAGACGAATCACACACCTTCACAAAATTCTCCCAATAAACCGAAGACGACCATTCGCCTTCCCCACGACTGTCCTTATATGCTCGTCCATTTCATATTGCTATGCTGCATTGTGCCTCGATAATTAACTGACGCAACTCTGTCAACCACCACACTACTAATGCTGTATTCGAATATTATTGGATTGTTCCCCCTGGTCATCAGCAACACCTGACATGTTTATACATTTAGCATCAGTTTCCATTCCTCACACCATCTAGAAATTTGTTCCAAGTCATCCGGCATCCTACCGCGCTCATTCAATGACGACATCCTCCTGTACACCACAGCATCATCAGAAAAAGGCCACAGATTGCAACTCACTCTGTCTGTCAGATCATTTACATGGCTAGAAAATAATATCGGTTGTAACACACTTCCATGGGGCATCCCTGACGATACCCTGATCTCTGTTGAACTCCCTCCATCGAGGACAATGTACTCGTTTCTATTACTTAAGTGGTCTTCGAGCCAATTCATACATTTGGGTACCTAACCATAAGTTGGTACCTACGTTAGCAGTCTATAGTGCGGTACCATATAAAAAGCCTTTAGAAAAACCGAGAAGTATCCAGTCTGCCTATTGCCCTTCCGTCTGAAGGAAATGTGCTGTATTACAACTGAGAATATGTTCAAGAGTTCTACAGTAACTGAAGTTAATGATACAGATCTTTATGTCTTATACACGGAAGTTACCTGCGCCTTTTCCAGTCGCTTGGAACTTTGCGCTGGATCAAATATTCGCTATAAATGCAAGCCAACTAAGGGGTCAAGTACTCTTTGTAAAAACGGATCAGTATCTCAACTGGAACAGACTAGTTGTTTGTTTTTAACTCTCTTAGCTGCTTCTCTACACCACCTAAGCCTATTAAAATGCCCTCCATGTAGGAGTCAGCGTGAACATCAAATGTAGGTATGTTTGCATGGTCTTCCTGCGTGAATGATTTCTCAAACGTTAAATTGAAAATAGGCCTTCATTTTACTATCTTCTTTCGTCACCCCAGAATGGTCATAGAGTGACTGGATATAGACCTGTGATCCGCTTACCGATTTTACACACGACCAGAATTACTTCGGGTTTTCGGTCAGATCTTTTGCTAAGCTCTGACGATGGTAGTTATTGTATGCTTCGCGCATTGCTTCTTAAGAGACGCGCGAATCCCAACCAACTTTTGTCTGATTTGATTTGCTTGATTTTTTAACCAAGTGTGCTTTCCTTTTTCAGCATTTTTCAAATATTACTGTTAAACCACGGTGGTCATTCCTGTCCTTAGACCATTTTTTCGGCACATATTTCTCCATCGCTTGAATTACAATGCGTTTAAATTTGACCATAATTCCTCTCCGTCCACCGCACCGGATGTAAACGATATCCATTCATTCCTTAAGTGGGACACGAACAATTACTAATTTTTTGTTTCTAACACAAGCAGTCTCCTAGGCCCTGATCTATCGAAGGGATTTCTACAGTTCCTCACCCGATAACGCGATTCAGAAATTTGCATCCATGACTGTCACAGAGTCGACGAAGCATATGGTTGAGACCCACCATTCGGTTCCAAATAAAAGGATCCCGACCCAATCTGGGAACAATTCTGCAAACAGAAAGCTCTGCTTGCACCCTACGCGCGAGGCCAGCCGGCCGTACGATATGAGGATGTCCTCAAAAACTAATTGACAGTAGTCCTCAATGCCGACATGAACAACGACTTACGATCGACTGTATCCCTTAATCTCAACTGTCACCAATTTCGCCACGTACTGGCGATGGACCTGTGCTTAGCATAAACAAAAGTGTACATTATTCAACACTGGTCATATTATTTCACATATAATTATTACAAGTTACAGTAATACAGTTGAAATTCAAGTTTACTTACCGGAATAGTGGGAAAGGAAGAAAGCTTGGAGGTTAACGTCCCGTCGATAGCGTGGTCGTTAGAGACGGAGCTTACGCTCGGAGTGTGTGGGTGAGGATGTGGATGGAAATCGGCCGTGCCATTTCAAAGAAACCATCCTGGCATTTGCCTGCAGAGATATAGGGAAACCACGGGAAACCTAAATCTGGATGGCCGAAATAGTGAGCAGGGGGGGGGGGGGGGGGAAGGAGGGGTGGTGAACCTCCCGAACCTCTCGTCCTGTGTGTTTTCAAGACAAGAGGGATGTGGAGGCCCGCAACACTTAACACTTTTGAATCAATATCTTCCGTCAGTCCCACCTAGTGAGGGTGCCACAAGGGGGTAACAGTACTCCAGGAGAGGACGCACAAGTGTGATGTAGGCAGTCTCTTTGGTGGAGCTGGGGCATCTTCGAAGCGTTCTGCCAATGAAACGTAACCTTTGGTTCGCCTTTCCCACAATATTTTCCATGTTTTCTGTCCAGTCTAAGTTGTTCGAAATTGTAACTCCTAGGTACTTAGTAGAATTGACGACCTTAAGATTAGACTGATTTTTCGCGTAATTGAAGTTCAGCGGATTTCTTTTAGTGGTCATGTGCATTACTTCACACTTTTCTTTATTTAGTGTCAATTGCCAATTTTGGCACCATGTACAAATTTGGTCTAAATCGCTTTTGATTTGCTTTTGATCCTCTGTTGACTTCACTAACGGATAAACGACAGCATCATCCGCGAACAGTCTAAGGGAGCTATTCAGATTGTCTCCTAAATCGTTTATAAACACAAGGAACAGTAGGGGACCTATAACGCTTCCCTGAGGAACGCCATATATCACTTCTGTTTTACTCGATGACTTACCGTCAATTACAACTAACTGTATCCTCTCTGATAGGAAATCGTGAATCCAATCGCACAATTGCGGAGATATTCCATAAGCATACAATTTCATTAGAAGCCGCTTGTGGGGTTCAGTGTCAAAAGCCTTCTGGAAATCCAGAAAAATGGAATCTATTTGAGATCCCTTGTCGATGGTACTTATCACTTCATGTGAATAAAGGGAAAACTGTGTTTATCAAGAGCGATACTTTCTTAATGCATGTTGACTATTGCTTAATAGGTCGTTCTCTTCGAGAAAGTTCATAATGTTCGAACAAAAAGTATATGTTCGAAAATCCTACTGCAAATCGACGTCAATGAGATTGGCCTGCAATTTTGGGGATCACTCCTATTGCCTTTCTCGAATATTGGAGTAACTTGGGAAACTTTCCAGTCTTTGGGTACGGATCTTTCACTGAGAGATCGGAATCAAATTATAAATAGTGTCAAAATATTTTCGAGGACCCATACGTATGCAAAATATAAACACATGTATCGACCCTCAATCCGCCGAATGGAGACAGTGCGGATAGACAATGCCGCAGGCTAGGTTGCCCCGTAGAAGCGTAGTTCACTGCCTGATCATGTGTCCACCGGGGGATTTTAGGGGGGGGGGGGGCGAGGGGAGGTGACAAACGGATGTGATGTTGTTCAACACGAGACCCTTCGTCCTTCTTCGTCTCTGAATACGAACGGCGGCCTACATTCCCTTGAGCCTGCTTACTGTATTAGTGTCTCCCGCTGCGATTTTTATCCCACACACATCTCTCCAATGCTAACTAATTTGATGATTCTTTAACGTTTCAGAATGTCTCCTAGCACTCAATCTGTTTCTTTAGTCAATATATGCTAGATTTTATTTTTCCTCCAATGCTGTTTAATACCTCTTCATTAGTTATGCGACCTATTATCTAATCTTTACATTCTCCTGTAGCTCCCAATTTAAAGAAACCTTACTATTATTTTTCTTTTTGAACCCCTTATCGTGCACCTAGAAGACTACACTCCAGAGCATGTCATCAAAAAAACCACCTAAAAATTAAATTAATATCTGATGACAAGAAAATTCTTGTCTTCAGAAGTGCTTTTCTTACCTGCATTTTATATCTTCTCTACTTGAGCCATTATAACTTATTTTCTTAGTCAAATAACAAAACACTTATACTACTTTATTGACTCGTTACTTAATATAATTCCATCATAGTTGCCTTTGTTTTTAGACTACATCCCCATATTCCATTACTTTTCTTGCACTTCTTCATGTTTATCTTACACCCTCCCTTCAAAACACTGCGCATTCTATTCAGTGGCTCTTCCAGGTCACGTGCTGTGATTGTCCGACAAACTGAATCAGCAAACCACAAAGTGTAAGTTTCTTCTCCAAGAAATTCCTTCAAATTTCTCCTTGTTTTTTCTCGTGCATGTCACTGTATGTTCGCTACGTTTTACTCCTACTACGTTCAGTATTTTAAAAAAGTGTATTTCCGTTAACATCGTCAGAAGCATTCTCCAAATTTACAACAGCAATAAACATAGGTGTTCCTTTCCTTACCCTACTTTTATGATAAGTCGTAAAGTAAGTATTGCCTCAAGTATTAATAAATGTCTTCGAAATTCAACCTTATATTCCGCGAGGTCGGATTCTACCACTTTCTCCATCCATCCATCTGTAAATAATTCCTATAATATTTTACTAAACTGGTAGTTCTATAATCTTCACTGTTGTCTACAACTGTTTTCTTTGGAATTGGAATTATTATATTTTTCTGGAGGTCTGCGGGTACATTCCTGTATCATACAACTTGCACACAAGGTGGAACATTTTCTTCATTACTGACTCTTCAGTCGAGGGAATATCATCTAATCCAGGGGCTTTGTTTGCACTCAAATCTTTTAAATAAGATATGAGAAATTAGGGCACGTACGGAGGCATAGAAGCCGTCTTTTTGCCTCTTCTAAGGGGGAGTGGAACATATAAGAATAGTGGAATGAGGCACCTTACGGTGACTTCTGTAGTAAGTACGTAGATGTAGATATTTCTTTATATGTGCTGTTCTTTTCTGTGTACATCTAGGGGAAGTGTATTTTTATTTATTATGGATCACTTGAGGTAGTTTATGTTTTGCTGTTGGTGCCGATAAGAGAAGAGAAAGAGGAGGAAGTGGGAGAATACAAGGTGTACCTGTCAGGATTCAAAGCAGGAACAGCACATTGGGGAGCAAGGCTTAACTAAAAGAAAGCTATCGAGCAGACCATAATTGTAATAAGGTATCTCAAAGAACAAGTGACATGCACATATCTCCAGCAAGAAAATAAGAATTGCATCAGTGTATTCGCCCCGTGAAGGGAAATATCCAGATGAGATAGATAGGTTTTATGGCGCAGTAAGAGATGTAGTTGTTAAAGGACAAGGGCAGGGATTTGTTTATAGGTGATTTCAGTGTCGGGATAGCAAGTCGAACAGAATTGTAAGATTATTTTCAGGCCAACAGGAACGGAAAGCAGCTCTTAGAATTCTGTTCTAGTACGGGGTCGATTACCACACTTGGGAAGGCATGGAAACCATACCTGTTATTGAACATGTAGTGACAGATTAGGAATTCAGGAATGCAGTGAAGACCGAGATGTTTTCAGTTAGTTCTTTGATGATACTGATCATTGTTTAATCTGCAGTGGAATTGGTTAATTGTGTAGAACGTAGGGTCCACATGTAGGATGATAAGTGTGGGGAAGCTTCAGGGCAAGGAAATGGGGCACACGTTTATAAAAACGATCTCAAAAAGGGATCAGTTATTTGAAAGTAGTCATTTACAGTCGTTGGAAGAGGAATGGACAAGGTAGAGATACACTCTACAACAAGTGGTTAGAATATGTCTTGGAACAGTAGCATGTACAGTCAGGAAGAGGTAGACGGCTTGGTGGAATGACACAATCACGGCAGCCTGTAAAAAGAAAAAGTTGGCGTTCCAAAATTGGTTCCATATTAGATATCGAGCAGACAGGGGAAGTTACGTTGAAGAAAGAAAAACATCTAAACACATACTTGCAGAATCCAAGCAGAAATCATGGGAAGACTAAAGAAATAGAAAATACTGGTCAAGCCGCGGGAAAACCTTCCTGGAGCGTAATTAGCGGTCTTCGGAGAGGAGAGAAGGAAATGACAATTATTTTGGACAGTTCAGGAAAGCGGCTAGTTAACCCAGAGAATCACTTGCGCAGATGGAGGGAATAATTTGAACAGTGTCTCAAGGCAGGTGGAACTTTCAATGATGTGTCAGATTTTGAGGTAGAATGGAATGGGAATGATTATGGAAACAGTGTTGGTGGTCATTAAATTGTGCTCTGCACAGAATTCTACCAAGCAGCTTTCTCTTTCATTTCTTTTCCCCAGTCCATATTCACCTAAAACATTTCCTTCTCTTCCTTTTCCTACTACCGAATTACAGTTCCCCACCACAATCAAGTTTTCGTCTCCCTTAACTTACTGAATAATTTCTCTTATCTCCTCACACATTTCTTCGATGTCCTCATCACCAGCAGAGGTAGTTGGCATATAAATTTGTACTACTGTGGTTGGTGTTAGTTTTCTGTCTGTCTTTGCTACGATAATGCAGTCAATATGCTGTTCACAGTAACTTACCCGCATTCCTATTTTCTTAATTATTATCAGAACGACTCCTGCATTTCCACCAACTGGTTTCGTGTTTATAACCCTGTACTCACCTGACCAGAAATCTTGTCACGGAACTTCACTAACCCCTACTATATCTAACTTTCACCTATCCATTTCTCCTTTCAATTTTTCTAACTTACATACCCGATTAAGGGTTAGAATATGCTACGCTCCGACCCGTAGAATGCCTGTTTTGTTTTTCTTGATGGCAGTAATCACGCCAAGTTTCAAGCATGGAAACAGGAATGATTGTGACAGCTACAGAAGTTTGTTAGCGTAGTGGGGGCAAAATATTCACGGGTATTGTTTAAAGGTGAGTGGGAATATTATTTGAAGACGTATAGGATGAAAATCAGTGTAGATTTAGACCTCTTAGAGGCTGACAGAACCAGATCTTTGCCCTTGGCAGATAATGGATAAGTGCTATGAGTGGAACAGGGAATTGTACCTATGTTTTACAAATCTAAAACTGGTTTATGATCCTGTTCCTAGGAGGAAGCTATTGTCAGTTCTTTAAGAGTACGGACGGAAAGAGAGCACGGGTAGCTAAGTGGTTAAACGACCGCTGGCCCGAAGAGGGAGACCCGGGTTCGATTTCCGGCCAGGTTCACATTTTCACTTCTCGCCATTGTTTCATTACGATGCCCTAATGCAGCCACTGTCAATCCTTTCCTTCCATATCTTTCCTCCTTCCCCTTCTTCATCAATAATTTGTAAATAACATTAGTAAATGAGTTTTATTATTTGTGTGGCAAGATAACTTCTGATGGCCGAAGTAAGGAAGACATAAAATGAAGAATGGCTTTTAGGAAGCAAAGCGTTTCTGAAGAAGCGAAATTTGTTGATGCCTAATATTAGTTTCAATGTGAGGATATCCTTTCTGAAAACTTTTGTCTGGACTGTAGCTTTTTATGGGAGTGCAACGTGGAGGATAAGGAGTTCAGACAAAACTATGATAAAAGTATTCAAAAAATGGTGCTACAGACAAGTGATGAAGATTAGATGGGTAGATCACATAACTAATGAGGAGGCGGTCAACAGAACTGGGGAGAAAAGGAGTTTGTCACAGACTAAGAGAAGGGATACTGTGGTGGGACACATTCTGAGACATCAAAGAATTACCAACTTAGCATTATAAGAAAGTCTAAGGGGAAAAGTCGTAGAGGGAGGCCCAGAGACGAATACAGTAAGCTTATTCAAAGGAATGTAGTTTGCCGTTCGTATTCTCAGATAAAGAGAGTTTCACAGAATAGGGTAGCATGGAGAGCTGCATCAAATCAGTCTGCGGACTGAAAACCACAACAACTGTATGATTTTCAAATAAAAAGTTAAACATTAGACGAGGTATCAATGTTAGCACTGAATAGGAGTTCATAGAGGAATTTGAATAGGAGGACTATGCTCCACATTGAACGCTGAAAGGCATAATCAGCCTCTTATGATGATTATGATGAGATACGGACAGAAATACATTTTCCGAGAAAGGGAACTCATTGTTGCCATTTGACAGTAGTACCAATCAATAATATAATTGCGATATACCTCTTTCATCTTCTAAAGGTTGCTGAGAGATACGTCGATAACGTTCCGAGTAACCTATTATGCTCATTTCAGGATGGCTGGTGGTTTAAGGCACAAATATTGCCTGTTATTTCCAGATCAATGGCTGCAGATGACCAGAATTCATGAAAGCTTCAAATCATTTCTTTGGAACCGACTCATACTATAGTGCATTGGCCACATGAACCCTTTGCCAAAACATTCTCAATACAACTTTTCAAAATCAGAAATAGCAAATTAATTTAAAACCAACTTTTAAAGCCAATTAAAGCACAAACTTTTCAGCGCTTTCGACAATTTTATTAAAGAAGAAATAATTTAAAAAAAGGCGCCGTACAAATGCTTGTAAACCGAAGAACTGTTGAGTTCATTGGTTCCTAGATTGACAAATTAATTCAACCCTATTGAACTAACTTATGATCAGGACAACGCATTAACCCCTGCCTGAGGCAGGACTCGAACCTCTGCCGGAGAACGGCCACGCAAACCGTTGCATAGGTCCGTCGACTATGCGGCCATTCCTGTGCGGCAGAGAAATGTTATCAAAAAATGTTTCAAAATGTATGTCAATTGAAACCGCCTGACGAATACTTAAATATAAATCAATCGACACAGTTCTGGACAAAAAATAAATTTCCAACTAACCAACTGAATTTTTCAACTCATCGGGACCCTTGAACCATTGAAGTTTGGATCACCGGTAATGCTCTTTCACACCTTAACTGTGTCAAAGTTGTGCAACGGTAGTAGATCGACAGTAAAAAATTGGAACTAAATTTAGTCGATGCAACATTAACCGCTTAGTTTGGTACATCTACATATCTACATACATATTCCGCAATCCACCATAAGGTGCGTGGCGGAGGGTACACTGTACCACTACTAGGCATTTCCTTTCCTATTCCACTCCCAAATAGAACGAGGAAAAAAAGAATGCCTATATGCCTCCGTACGAGCCCTATTTCTCTAATCTTGTCTTTGTGATCTTTACGCGAAATGTAAGTAGGCGGCAACAAGATCGTACTACACTCAGCTTCAAATTCCGGCCCTCTAAATTTCCTCAACAGAATTTTTCGAAAAGAACGTCGTCTTTCCTCCAGCGATCCCCAATTGTCGGAGCATTTCCTCGACACTCGCGCATTGGTCGAACCTACCAGTAACAAACCTAGCTGCTCACCTCTGAACTGCCTCTATGTCTTCCTTTAAACTGATCTGCTGCGGGTCCCAAACACTTGAGCAATACTCAAGACCTGGTCGTAGAAGCATTTTATACGCGGTCTCCTTTACAGATGAAGTACATCGTCCCAAAGTGCTCCCAATAAACCGAAGTCGGCTGTTCGCCTTACTCACGACTGTCCTTACATGTTCGTTTCATTTGATATCGTTCTGCAGTGTTACGCCTAGTTATTTGAACGACGCGACAGCATCAAAAAGCTCACTACTAATGCTATATTCGAACATTAAGGGGTTGTTTTTCCTACTCATGCGTATGACCTTACATTTTTCTACACTGAGAGCTAGCTGCCATTCTTCGCACCAACTAGAAATTTTGTCTAAGTCAACCTGTATGCTATTACAGTCAGTTACAGACGACACCCTCCCATACACCACAGCATCATCAGCAAACAGCCGCAAATTACAACTTACTCTGTCCATCAGATTATTTATATAGATAGAAAATAATAGCGGTCCTATCATACTCCCCTGGGGCACGCCTGACGATACACTCGTCTCTGAAGAACACTCGCCGTCGAGAACAACGTACTTCGTTCTATTACTTAGGAAGTCTTCCAGCCAGTCACAAATCTGTGAATCTATTCCATAAGCTCTCATCTTCCGTAGCAGTCTGCAGTGTGGCACCGCGTCGAACGCCTTTTTGAAGTCCAGAAAAACACAATCCGCCTGTTGCCCTTCATCCATGGCTCGCAAGACGTCATGTGAGAAAAGGGCAAGCTGAGTTTCATATGAACGATGTTTCCTGAACCCGTGCTGATTCATAGAAGAAGCTTTTCCGTTTCAAAGAAATTTACTATATTCTAACTGAGAATATGCTCCAAAGTTCTACGTGAAACTGATGTCAACGATATTGGCCTGTAATTTTGTGGGTCAGTTCTCTTTCCTTTCTTATAAACGGGAGTCACCTGCGCTTTATCCCAATCACTAGGGACTTTGCGCTGAATTAAAGATTCGCGATAAATGCTAACTAAGTAGGGGGCCAATGCCGCAAACTGGTATTCCATCCGAACCAGCAGACCTTTTCGTCTTTAGCTCTCTCAGCTACTTCTCTACACTGGAACTACCTATTACTATGTCCTCCATTTCGGAATTAGTACGTTGATCAAATGATGGTACATTTGTGCGGTCCTCCTGCGTGAAATATTTCCTAAAGGTTAAATTGACTGATAACCCCGCAGTTAAATCCCATAGACTTTACAAAACAAAGGTTAAATTTAGAACTTCAGCTTTCCGTTTGCGTTCTTCTATTACTGCCCCGGAATGATCAACGAGTGACTGGACAGTGGGCTTTGACCCGCTTATCGATTTTACATAGGACCAGAATTTTTTCGGGTTATCACTACAAATACTGCGTGCTAAAGATCGACTGTTTCGTTACTGATAATGTCCTGTCCGCCTGCGACAGCGGCAACACGCACAACACGAAGGCGTCGCGGGTTGCCGGGCAGCTAGGCGGACCGTCCACGGGCTTCTACGAGTGTGCACACGACGCTAGCAGTATGTCCAGATGGCGCAGTAAAACGGACCTACTCGCGTCCGCCGGACGCGTGATCGTGGAGTTACGTGCGGCAGATATCCTTGCGCGTTCCTATTTAAGAACGAGCACTGCCTAGCCACGGCAGTCCCAACTTCCAGCCTGTTTAGGACCCCATCGACCACGATCGCATCCAGATGGTTCGACAACGCCTCCTGGTATTCCTCGATGCTGTCGCTGATGAGGACCCGATTGAAGCAGTTAGTACGGAAGAGGTCTCCAGCATCCTTCCTCGCCTCAACAAACGAAAACCAGGCGGCCCCGACCTGCTTACAAACGAAATGCTTCGTCATCTGCCACCTGAAGTGGCTGCCCACCTTGCGACGCTCTTCAATACCATCCTACGCACTGGCCACTTCCCTCAGTAATGGAAGCTTGCGGAGGTAATACGCGTCCCCATACCGGGGAAAGATCCAAGACAGCCAGGAAGCTATAGGCCTATCAGCCTTTTGCCAGCCATCAGCTAGGTCTTCGAGCGTGTGTACCTCTGCCGCCTCCTACAACACGTCCGACGAGAGAACCTCCTACCTGAGGAACAATGTGGATTTAGACCTGACCACGCCACAACCCACCAGCTGCTCCGCCTTGTAGAGGAGGCACTCGACGCCACCGAACGCAGGGAATACTTTGGGGCGGTCTTTCTCGACGTCGCGAGGGCGTTCGACTTTGTGTGGAATGAAGGGCTCCTCTTCAAGCTGCTCGACCTTGGCTTGCCCCTACCGCATGTCAGTCTGCTTCAGTCCTATCTCCATGACAGGACGTTCTGCGTACGAACTGAGGAGCTCTCCACTCGCCGCATCATCCGTGCAGGGGTCCCCCAGGGCTCCGTCCTGGGCCACATCCTGTACATATTATATACATAGGACATGGCGCGTTTTGACGGTGTTCACTTGGCCCTTTACGCCGATGACACCGCCCTCTACAGCAGGAGCATGAACGCCAGCCATCTGGGTGCTCGATTGCAACGGGCGACTGACACGCTGGACCAGTGGGCCACGAAATGGAGGCTCAAGTTCAACGGGGCAAAAACACAGACGCTCATCGTCACCAGTGAAAACGTTCCGGTCGACCTTCCACGTCTCACCATGCGGGGTGTGGCTGCACCCTGGGGCAGGACAGCTACATATCTCGGCGTGTGTTGGACAGGCGACTCACATGGAAAATACACGTCGATGGCGTCATCGGCAAGGCTCGGGGAAGACTGCGGGCGTTGTACCCCTTCGTCAACCCGGACTCTATGCTCTCGCCTCAACTTGGTGTTGACATCTACACCACACTCGTCCGCCCTATCTTTGATTATGCGGCGGTGGTTTGGGGAAATGCTGCGCCGACGCACATCAACCGGCTGCAAAGCCTCCAAAACCGGGAGCTTCGGCTAGCCATACATCTGCCACTGGATTTCCCAACGGAACACCTCCTCAGGATCTCTGCAGTCCCCACCATCAAGTCTCGATGCCAGCAAGCTGCGCGAGTCTTCTACCAGAAGGCAGCTCGGTCAACCAATGCCCTCATTCGGGCTCTCGGCCACAGAGCGCAACGTCCCAACGCTACGAGATGGCCACACCTGCTCCGCGCTGATTAGGCGTGGTTAGCACCTCAGGACAAACACCACCACGACTGCAAACGACAGGACAACCAAACTCGCCAGGACACTGACCAACCAACCACGTCATTTTGGAGGCATAGCCTACCGGCTTGAACTCCACCGACACTCGGAAACACAGTTGTTTCCGTTATGCAGCAAGTGAGCGAGCGAGCCACGGGAGTCGGACGCCAGCCTAATGACCTGTTACGCTCCGCCGCCCAGCCGCTCCGCCCAGGACGCCCTCGGGTTCCGTAGCATCGCCGCCGACTGTGGGGACGTTCGAGGGTGAATGAAATGGACTTGCAACCTATGGGACTGTAAACCAGTGGATTTCTAATTTCGTGTCTGTTTTTGGTTTCTTGTGTAACTGTAGTGTACAGAGGAGTATTGATCTGTGTTGTTTATAGATTAATAAACATTTATTTTGGAGCATTACTTCAGTGATTTTCCTACAGTAGATATTTCAGATAACCTATGAACAAACCTTACCTTAAGGCATCGTTGTTTCTATTTATTTTTTATTTATTTCATCTTTTATCCTAAGTAGAGGTAACTCAGATTTAACTCAAAAGTTTAAAGATTTACAAAGTATTAAACAACTGTGCATAATATTCAATTTCCACATTGCTTATACTACAAAATAGAACTGGTCCATATTTCATTAAGTCTAAATTGAAATCAAATGTTCCTAACCTCAGTTAAATTCGGAGGTTTTTGAAATTACGACGAAAATGACTTTCTATAATTTAACAAAATTTCCCATTATTTTGTTAAGCACATGTACATGAGAGATTAGACAAAAATGTTGATATGTTTGTAAATCTATGGAACTCAACTGCTTTGTTATTAATCCGTAGCTAACAAACTACTTAAACTAAGCGATGATTATACGCATACCGAAGACATCCAATTATTTAGAAACAGAACTGCAGTGGTTCAAATTTTTCTTTGCGTCGTACCTTTACTATTGTCAAAAACTAATCACACGGCAAATCTTTGCCTATTGCTGGCTCTCATTTGCAACATTCATACTTTTCATTTGGTCAATTGAGACTTGCTCCCAAGTTGACAACGAAAAATAACTAACATGTTTATACTCTAAATAGAAAAACAGAATACGTCATCTATCCGCTTGTCATAAGGTGATTTAGTAAAAGAAATATAATCTTCCAGTTATGTCAAATACAAGTGACTTTTCGGTATTTTCTTCCTCTTTCGGCGTAGCAAGGCACAGACTTATATCTGCCGGTACTACTCCAAACAATCTTCTCCATCCATCCACCAGAAGTTACCTGGCTACAGTAATCAGTCCTACTCGTACAATACCGGCCCGGGTAGTTAGTACTGTCTTTATGTAGATCCAGCAAAAAAATCAAACTATGTTTCACTTAATTAATAATTCAGCTTTGTGCTTATTTGATTCTAAAGAGAACCTCGAAGTTAATTTCAATCCAAAATTAAATTGTGTAAACTAGTCTGAAGTGTATAGTCAGATCCTGTAATATTATACAATATTAGTGAAGTTAGATGCATGCACTTACGCCTGAATAACATTTTAATACAAACTGTATGTAACAATAAAACACAAAATTAGTATTTGCATGGAGGAGGAATGTGTGTGCGCTGTAGAGAGTGTTTTCCTTCTACATCATCTTATCCAGTCTTTAGTTGATGTAAGTGGAAAGGAAAGCATGAAAGCAAGGCGATGTGTTGAAATGCAGCGAGGAATATAATAAGCTTTGTAAATTTTTGAAGTAATGTTTATCCACTTAATTACGGTATTTCACGCTCTGAGGTCAGCACCGTCCATACAAGACCACTCGCGGTTTAGACTATCAACTTCAATAGTCGTTTAGTTCCCACGGCTCCCAAGAAATTCTCAGAAATTCTCTTGGAATGATATCTATGCCGTCTGTCTTATTCGATTTCAAGTCCTCCAGGGCTCGTTCAACTAATATTATTTAATACTGGACGCCATGCATTTTACATATCAATTGATTTTTCTAACATAACTAGCTTATATACAATGTTGCAAGTTGGCATACATTCCGAGAGATGTAGGGAGTCAGATTTGTGTTTTACTTGTATTTCGCTTTGCCGCCCGTAAACATTTCAAAATCAAACTGAAAATTGTTGATAATCATTCCACTTTTGTGATGAGTATTATTGACTTCAGCTTCTTGATAATAGGGACAGTAAATTTAAACGCTTAATATTTACTGTGGAAGACACGCCTGTACTCTTTCGAATGCTGCTCATATGGAATCAATGATTTTCTTAACTCTTTAACCTTCATCAGCGCCGGATTAGCCGCGAGCACTGGGGCGCCGTGCTGCGGTGCGCGCGGCCTTTCGCCATCCGGGGGTTCGAGTACCCCTCGGGCATGGTTGTTTGTGTTGTCCTTAGATTAGTTTACTTTAGTTTAAGTAGTTTGTAAGCTACTAACTAATAACATAGCAGTTGAGTCCAATAGATTTACAAAAATTTGTAGATTTTTGTGTAAACTCTCGTGTACATATGCTTAATAAAATAAAGGGATATTTAGTTAAAATATAGAAAGTCATTTTCGTCGTTATCTCAAAGCCCTCTAAATTTAATTGAGATTAAAAACATTTTATTTCGATGTAGACTTAATGAAGTATGGACCAGTTGACTGAAGATTAGGAGCAGTATGCTCTCCCTCGCTTTTTGGCAATTCATATCATTAACTTTTAAGCCCTATAAAAGGCAGCGATGGATAAGAAACACCCACAAAAACAGCCAAGTAGATACAGTACCAAACTTTAGCGACAGACCAAACCACACACTGTCCCACATATGGTATATTGGCCGGGAACAATATTTGTGGTAATATGTGAAGTCAAGAAAGTGCAATAACGAAAACATTTCTCCTACGGCAGCACCTTAATCCAGATTTAGATCCAAAGTTCCTATTTTGTAGTATTAGCAATGTGGGAATTGAATATTATGAACAGTTGTGCAACACATCTTAATTATGACAATTCGGTAATTTCAGCTTTGTGTGAACGGGATGTTATACCCAGTTGTGGAATCCTTTACGAGTGTTACTATGTAGCAGGCACACACCTTTGATATTCAGGTACCATACGGGAGAGTAGTGAAAGCTTGCTACTCTACCAATCACAATTCTTTTATGCTCTCTCGAAAATAATAGACTGTAGGAAGAACATAATTCACTTGACCAATCACCTTAAATTAGTACGTATCTGTTTTTTATGGAGGAGCCCTGTGCTTGGAGTATGGTGAATGGAGCAGGGTACCTGTGACCATACTGCAACACTGTTTGGCCTGTCACATTAAAACTGTGGACATACATGGTCGTTTTCATAGTTATGAGGATAGAATGGACTGAGAGACAGGGACGAGGGGTGAAGTGAGAGACTAGGAGGATTTGACGGTCGGACATATGAAGAGGGTTGGTGAGTCAAATGAGAGGGAAGGAGATAATGGATTGCAATAGGAGAGGCAAGGGGATTGATAGAGAGGGCAGCAGGTGAAATGAGAGGGGGGCTGAAGAAAAAGGACCGAGAAAGAGGATAGGAGAAAGTGAACAGAGAGAGGTGGAATGAGAAAATGGAATGACGGAAAAGTAAAATGAAATACAAAGTTCGAAGTGATGGGTGCAATCGACAAGGGTTCGCAAATCGATTTCGTATTTCTTGATTTCCAGAAGGCTTTTGACACTGTACCTCACAAATGGCTTTTAATCAAATTTGCGACTGGATAGGGGATTACCTGTCAGAGAGAACACAGGTCTTACTAATCGATGGTAAAGCATCGACTAAAACAGAGGTGATAATTAGCGTTCCACCTGGTAGTGTTATTTTTTGTATCCCACCCTCGTCGCCAGTTTTGGGTCTCGTTACCCCCGGTTGTCCTGGGTGTCGGTAGCCGAGTACAGACAGACCGACACAGGAAAATAGGATGCACGCGTGTGCAGGTACGGAGGTGACCAGCCAGTGGGACAGCAGAAACTAGAAACACTAGGCTAAATTAGAACAAGTTGTATATTTCGTAGAAATAAGATAATACTTTTACAAAGTTCAAGACTGCAGAATACTGATAGTTAAACAAGAGAGAGGCCTGCCTACTGATGAGTCCTAGTGCCTATCGGATAGCCAAGTCTTAACTGGTCCCTATCTGATTCCCAATTGCCGATGCAGCAGTCGTGGCCACGAGCGGAGTTGCAGCAGAGGGCGCTCATGGCTGACGTCGTAAGAACGCCGCGCCGTGCGTGCATGGCGGCGCGCGGCGAAAGTACGTGGCGCGCACTTTAGACTTGCGCGACACCACATTATTGGTCCTCTGCTGTTCCTTATGTACATAAACGAATTAGTGGAAAATCTTAGTAGCTCTCTCAGGTTGTTTGCATATGACGCTGTCATTTACCGTCTAGTAAAATCATCTAAAGATCAAAACCAACTGCAGAACAATCTGAATAAGATATCACTATGGTGTAAAAATTGGCAATAAAGTCTAAATAATGAGAAGTATGAAGTCGTCCACATGAGTACGAAAAGAAATCCGTTAAACTTTTATTTACAAGATAAATCAATCAAAAGTGATGGCCGTAAACTCCACAAAATACCTATGAATTACTGTTACTTTAGACTTAAACTGGAAAGAACACCAAGATAATGTCTTGGGAAAGGCGAACCAAAGACTGCATTTTATTGGCAGAACCCTTAAGAGATGCAACAGAACTACTAAAGAGGCTGCATACACTGAGCTTGTCCGTCCTTAGTTGGACTATTGCTGCCCAGTGTGAGATTCTTATCAGGTGGGTTTGACGGAAGACATCGAAAGAGTCCAAAGAACAGCAGCTCGTTTCGTATTGTCACGATACAGAGGAGACAGCGTTACGGAAATGATACAGGATATGGGATGGAAATCATTACAACAACGGCGCTTATCGCTGCGGCGTGGGCTCCTTACGAGCTCCAATCACCAACATTCTCCTCCGAAAGCGAAAATATATTGTTGACTCCCACTTACATAGGTAGAAATGATCATCAGAATAAAATACGATAAATCAGAGCTCGAACAGAGAGATTCAGTTGTTCCTTCTTCCCGCGCACTATTCGAGGATGGAATTGGAGGTAAATAGTATAATGGTGGTTCGATGAACCCTCTACCAGGCACTTAAATGTGATTTGCAGAATATCCCATGTAGATGTAGATGTAACAAATTCTACTGTGAATTATATGTACCACTGATTACGTTGAGAGAAGAGTAGGTGGCGATCAGCGATTGCGACATGGCGCTAGGGAGAAGGAGAAGGTGGAGGACGAGGAGGCAGAGGTAGATGCGAAGGTCAAGATGAACAGAGCCTAGTGTGAAGGAGTAAGACCAAGGAGGAAGAAGAGGATTCATACTAACGTAAGATTGAAACATATAGACCCGCATGACGCGGTTTATAAATGAATGTCTCGATACGTACCAGGTAAGAAAGGTATGGATTTGCACACATAACGCAAGAAACAACTAAATATTCGATGGCGATGCACGTTTGTCGTAGACGTGTCGGATGTATTTCCATACCCTGTAAGTTTGTAAGTATTAAGGATGCGCTGGTGAAGAACTGTATCATAAGTGAGCCAACAGTTATCAGCAACTGTATGGATGAAACTGAAAAATCAGAAAAATACATTGCGTCTGAGACATTAAATGCGTCTTGGCAAATGCACACGTTATAACATTATATTGTACTTGCTACCATTGATCACAGTAAGGACCAGTGTTCTCTTTTTATTTTGGATTATGAAATACATACACATTCATATTGTGGTATAGGTATAGACACTTTGTGAGGGACTAGTTGACAATATATTATTTTTCCTTCCTTAGAGCTAAATCAAATGATGAAATGTTTATAAACGTAAGGGAGAAAAGTGCACCAGACCAGCGATAAGGACAGATATTTTGCAGTGTCGTCTCGTATTAAGAAAGATTTCAATACAGTGTTCTTGGATGGATTGCAGCCGCCGCACGGTTTGAGGCGCCTTGTCGTAGATTGAGTGATAGCTACCGGCGGAGGTTCGAGTCTTCCCTTGGGCATATATATATATATGTGTGTGTGTGTGTGTGTGTGTGTGTGTGTGTGTCTGTCATCCTTAGCACAAGTTAGTGTAATTTGTGTTTAAGTGCAGGAAGTGATGACCCTAGCAATTTTGTACCTTAGTTTCACAAGTTCTTGTGTAACTAAACTGGATTCTATCAGGATACGAAAGAGATTTAAAAATCAAATTTTGGATGGTATGATTTCCCCGGTATAAGATTTCGACTATGATCGCAACATAGTAATGACTAATGAGAAGAGTAGTTGAAAATTGAGAGACTAGTCCTAACTAATTACTGTACAAATGTATGAACTACTGAAGTACTAGGAAATCATAGGATGCATATTAAGTTTTCTGAAACGATAGACAAGGCGATAACGAGAACCTATAGAGGAATGGACATCTGTCAGAGGCAATAACACTAGTTCAAATAAAAAATAAAAAAAAGAAGTAGATACAAGCAACGCAAATATCCACACACATTGCATGACAGAACAAACATTACAGCAGATAGCTGAAAGAAGTACAACAATATTCAGGGAAATTGGTATACAGTTGTGTCTGGTATGTCTGAGATGTCCGAATGGTATGTAGTACATGTCCGAAAGAGCAGACGTCACAAATAAATAAGTCAATGGCGCAAAGTCAGCCCTTTAGGCAAATGCATACCATACTCCAAATCTTACGGGAATCCGCAAAATGCCGCGAATAAATGGAATAATCGGCAGGGGTAGGGCTCCATAAATACAGGCTGGTGCAGCCTCCATTTTGTTTCCCAGCCAATGCTAAACACTGCTCGAACTGTGTTTTGTTGTTCTAGTTTTGTGAAATACACTACAAACAGAAAATGTTTGAAAATCTAACGAACCAAACTGCGTGGTCATCAGTCCGTAGGTTACAAAATACTTAAACTAAGGTAAACTAAAGACAAACAGAGAAACCCATGCCCAGGGAGGACTCGAACCTCCGACGGCGAGCAACGGCGCGCTCCGCGGCGAGGCGCCTTAGACCGCTCGGTTACTCCACCGCGGCAGCTGCTAGTAAAACAGAGCTTGGATGGCGGGTACAGGTACAGATGCCCATGCAGCTTCAACACGATACCACAGATCATCATGAGTAGTGACTTGCGTATTGTGACAAGTCAGTTGCTCGGCCACCATTGACCAGACGTTTTCAATTGGTAAGAGATATGGAAAATGTGCTGGCCAGGGCAGCAGTCGAACATTTTCCGTATCCATAAAGACCCGTACAGGACCTGCAA
Source organism: Locusta migratoria (assembly GCA_026315105.1). Classification (NCBI taxonomy): domain Eukaryota; kingdom Metazoa; phylum Arthropoda; class Insecta; order Orthoptera; family Acrididae; genus Locusta; species Locusta migratoria. Next base: position 464,966,068 of record CM048746.1, on the reverse strand, counting down.
CATGCGGTATTGCATTATCCTGCTGAAACGTAGGATAGAGCCACGGGTCGTAACACATCTGAAACGCAACGGCCACTGTTCAAAGTGCAGTGGATGCGAACAAGCGGTGAATGAGACGTGTAACCAATGGTACCCCATACCATCACGCCGGGTGATACGGCAGTATGGCGATGACGAATACACACTTCCAATGAGCGTTCACCGCGATGTCGCCAAACACGGATGCGATCATCATGATGCTGTTAATCTGGATTCATCGAAAAAGTAATGTTTTGCCATTCGTGCACCCAGGTTCGTCGTTGCGTACACCATCGCGGGCGCTCTTGTCTGTGATGCAGCGTCGAGGGTAACCGCAGCTATAGTCTCGGGCATCGCTCATAATAAATGTCATCTTCTTACTATACAAAACTGTGATCTTCATCCGGCTTCCTATTTCTCATGACGACACTTAAAATTCTCCGAATCTTTTGGGAAACTAACCATTCTAAATCCATTTCTAGAATGACTGGAACAGTTTATGGCAGCACAACAACCCAAAGTGTGACACCAATCCTATAGCACCGCAGCATGTCTACACTTTAGAGCTATGGACAGCAAAATGATGGATACGCCAGCTCGTATTTATAGTAGCGTTAGACAGGGACACTACGTCATTAGCGTATGGTTAAGTTGAAAATTTAGACCCGAAGGGAGGGATGCCAGGGTAATCCATACTGCGTATGGTCAACGCAGCAATCCAGTAAGTCGGAAACCCGAATTTGAATCCGGGCCCAAAATTTTCTTTTAACTTTCCCCACTGACGTAATTCAGTATCAAGACATATAATATCTCTCATTCCTTTGTGACTTGAGAAATATCAGTCATTAATGGATGAACCAAGTAGGAAGAGCAAGATATCTAGGACGAAATAGGCTCAGGAAAATGTGAAGAAATCAAAAGAAATGTTGAAATTGAAACTTCCTGGCAGATTAAAATTGTGTGCCGGAACCGGGACTCGAACCTGGGACCTTTGCCTTTCGCGGGCAAGCGCTCTACCGACAAAAGAAATGGTGTTAAAAAGGAAAGCAAAGGTGGAAAAATAAAGAGCGCAGTGGGAATTCCACTGTTAAGCAGAGAGGAGAGAGCGGATATGTGTTTAGACTAAAACGAAGGCTTCTGCGAGGTTTAGGACTAGTCTGAAAGAGAAAGTAGTGTCGACATGGAAGACATAAGGGATATATAAGTAGAATAGAGTTTTGGAAGAACTACGGTCAAATCAGATGCAAAGGGTGGATAAAAGTCGAGCAAAAATTCATAAATAATTGGAGAATGTGGCAGCCAAGTGACTGTTCTAGTTGATGAGTAGTATCTGTGACACTGGAAACATACCATCAGATACTGCGCAAAGAATTTTCTCCTCACTATCTCGAAGTTAGGAAGGTCAGTATGGTACGACAACAATCACACAATCAACTTAACAGCTCATGGATCCGAGCTACTGACGTAAAGCACAGAATAATTTAAAACAAATTGATAAACAGACGACGATCTATATGACTTTCGGAAATAGGGGGTGACTACAGAGGCAGTTAGGACGTAACGGCTGATTATGGAAGTAAAACAAAATTGCGCAAAGTGTTTGAAAATCATCGAAAACGAGAAAATTGGAGTAATCTGTAAGTACAAACAGATAATGCACAATCTACATCAGAAACAATACAATAAGAATGGAAGACCTAAAACGAAATGAGTCTAAGACATGGATGTAACTTTAGCTCTTACTACCCAATCTAATCCTCGAGAAGTAATGACGGAAATTAATGAATAGTAAAACGTGAAATTCAGGGTGAAACGACATACATTTGAAATTGCTTCTCACAACGAATGTGAACAAGAGTTTCAGGACATGTAAAATTGAATGAATAGTCTATTGACTCCAGAACATGGTTTGGAAGTAAACAGCAAATAGATGTTAAAAAGAGTAGTAGGAATAAGGATAGCGGCAAATTTAGAAGTTTTTATTATATTCGTGTGGTGTCTGTTCTTTCGGACATGTCATTTGACTTGTCGTCATTGTTTAATTTCAATGCCCTAATGCAGCCACTGTCAATCCTTTCCTTCCTAATTATTCTTCATTCCTCTCCTTAATCAATAATTTTCAAATGAAATATGGCTACGAAGTACGTGTGGTGCGTTTTCTTTCGGACATGTTAAAAAGAACAGACACCACACAAATATAACTAGTACGAGGTATGTCCACAAAGTAAGTACCGTTTGGTTATATAAAAGAAACGTGTACATATACAGAAAAAGTATTTATTGTACAAAAATGTACAGCTATTAAACTACTTTTCTACATAGCTTCCGAAATTTTGTAGCATTTGTCATAGCATGGCACAAGTTTTTGTATGCCTTCTTCGTAGAAGGTTGCCACCTGTGTATTCAACCATGTGGTAACATATTCTTTCAGCTCATCATCATCGTTGAAGTGTTGACCACCAAGGACAGGTTTTAGGTGTAAGACGAAAGCTGCTAGGAGCGAGGCTGAACGGAGGATGATCAAACACGTCCCAGTAAAATTCCCGTAAGAGTTGTTTGGTCACATTCGCCTTTTGAGGTCGGGCGGTAACGTGAAGGGAAAAAAGAAAACTCCTTTCATCTCTTCTTACATCTAAAATCTGTCCTTGGTGGTGAACACTTCAACGATGATGAGCTGAAAGAACATGTTACCACATAGTTGAATACACAGGCGGCAACCTTCTATGAAGAAGGCACATAAAAACTTGTACCACGCTATGACAAGTCCCTACAAAATTTCTGAAGTTATTGTAGAAAAGTAGTTGAACAGTTGTAGATTTTTATACAGTAAATATTTTTTCTGTATCTATAAACGTTTGGTTTATATAACCAAACGGAACTTACTTTGTGGACATACCTCGTATTTACACGCGAAGACGGGGTTAGCTTCAATTACTTCGCCGCAGGTGCGGTCTTACGTTCGACCTCGTACGAACATCCGTAATTGCGAGTGTAAGAGGGCATGGACGATAGTGTTCTACAGCCATAGCGTGCGACTTCTGGAAGTTTGAGATGGATGGGCGGTGACCACGGGTAGCCAAGACGTTTAGGCGACCACTGGTCCGAAGCGGGAGACCCGGGTTCCATTCCCGGCACAGCCCACATTTTTACTTGTCGCCATTGTTTAATTTCAATGCCCTAATGTAGCCACGGTTAATCTTTTCTTTCCTAATCCTTCTTCCTTCTACTCTTTTATTAATAATTTGTAAATATAAAAGTAAAATTGTGGACTCGAAGTTGCTACCTTGGAATCAAAATACCACATGATGAACGACAGAAATAGGACAAAGAGCTGTTGAGCACCGACAGATAAATGGTCCTCGATATGTGGAAGAAATTTCTGTGGTTGTACGCTTGAATCAGAACTGGCAAAAGTAGTGAATCGTAGACTGCGAGAGAATAAGGACACGGTGTCACAGAAATCATGCACGAGTTGGCGTGGGAATCATTAAAAGAAAGCAGTTATTGGTTGAGGCGTGATTTATTTACAAAATTTCTGTCATCAACACTCTCATCCTAACGCGAACATATTTTGTTAGCATCTACCTAAATAGGGAGACACGATCAACATAATAAAATGAGAGAAATCAGATCGAAAAGTGGAATGATTCAGGTGTTCCTTTTTCCTTTATTAGAGAGTTGAACGGCAGAGAAATCTAATAAAGCCGGTTCGATTAAACCTCCGCCAAGCACTTAAATGTGATGTGGTTGTAAATGTAGATGTATAGGAAATAAGACGTGATTTATAATTAGTGAAGTATGTTGACAGTTCGTAGACTATTAAGAACTGAGGAGCTTCAGAGAGAAAAAAATGACCATCTGGAATATATTGACAAGAAGAATGAACGTATTGACAGGATATTTTTTAAGACATCAAGGAATAAATTTCATGGTATTAGACTGAATTGTAGAATATAAATACTTCAGCAGGGCCAGAACACCAGAATGTTGGGGAAACTGAAACTGTAACAGAGAGCTCTCATACATCATGAATCATGTAACGTAATTATATTCTTTTATTGAGCAGTGCCATGCGGGTAAAAAGCCGCGCGATTCTAGGCTCCATGTCAGGGACGGCGTGGCTTCTCCCGCCGGAGGTTGGAGACCTCCCATGGACACGGGCGTGTGCTAACTGTAAGTTAGTAACTTTAAGTTAGTTTGTCGTTTGTCAGCCTAGGTACTGATGACCATAGTAGTCTGATCCCACAGATTTACAAACATTTCAACATTTGAGCTCAAGAGAGTGAGACTTCGTCAGGTCGATTAATCGTAAAATACGTAGTATAGCAATAGCCGTTGTTTCCATTAACATTTCTTATCATTTATGTGAATATCATACACAACTATACACTTAAATCAAACTTTTGTCCTTGATGTAAACGTCTAGGACTAGATGCAGTTTGTCGTTCATGCTAGAGCTCCTGAAGTGGCACTGAAACTGGTAGTCTAAATTAACTGGCATAACAACAACGGCTATTCCTATACTATTATATAACTGATCAAGTGGTTTTCACAGGATATTTGCTACTGGACTGGAGGCTATTCATTTTCAGTCAATTTAAATCCATACTAACTTTAATAACATGTAGGACGTGTAATTAGGTAAATACGTGTTTCATTTAGTAGCAGTAATTAAAGTAACTCAGTACCTGTTGTCAGTATCATAAGAGTAAAGGAAATCATTGCATTAGTCAGTAACACCAGACAATGCGTAAATCGTCTGCCAAATTTGTCTCCAGTGAAGTGTGCCAAGGTGCAAGCAACCAACATCTGGATGCCCTGGCCTATGTAAGCAATAAAAGGATTCCCTCCGAAGCTTCTGTTGTGAAAAAGTAAGGTGAAAAGTGTGAGGGAAGCCGCTGACCTGTGAAGAGAAATGAGGTAGAATTTACAATTATGAAGGTAAGTATTTCTCAGAACTCATATCAATGTCGCTATGCACATTCACCCAGTGATGTAATTTAAGGTAAGTAATTATTAATTCCCTTTAATTGTTTGATTTACATAGTTCTCTAACAGTTCCATATGTGCAAGGTGGGCCAAGTAAATGTTCCCTGACGAGTAAATAAGATTTGTGGCAATTTTAACGGTAGAGGAAAAGACCTCAGTTACTGCCAACAACGTTGGAGCACATTTAAACAATTGTCACGCCTGAGTAAGTTGTTCGCAGAGATTACTAGTCTGGTCGTGGCCCTAGCTGGACAGTCAGGTCACCTGATCTGTCAGTGTGATATTACTCTGTGTAGGGAACCGTCAGATCGAAGGTGTACCGTAAAATTCCTCATAGTCATCAAGAGCTGCAGCAGAAAATTTCGGATGAGATGCTCGCCTTCCGTCCGTCTCGAACTCCCACAAGGGACGCTACAGACATAGCGTGCGACTTGTGGATTTATACGGACGGGAGGCGAGCACGGGTAGCAAAGTGGTTAAGGCGACTGCTGGCCCGAAGCGGGAGACCCGGGTGGCCATTGCTTCATTTCAGTGCCCTACTACAGCCACTGCCATTCCTTTCTTTCCTAATCCATCTTCCTTCCCCTCCTCCATCAATAATTTTGCATATGAAATCAGATAGTTGACTTTAAGTAAAAACTGGCCACGCCCCCTTCTGCCCCAGGTCCTACGTTATATACCTACTCCTCATCCTCCTTCTCGCCTCCACCCTGACATTCACTCCAATCCTATTGCAGGGAAATTCAATTTTGTCAGGAATTTAGAATTTATCGTCTGCCATCAGAGCCCTGCCTGTTCATTTTTATTTATTTATTTATTTATTTTTATTTATTTATTTATTTTTTATTTTTTTTTGTGGGTGAAAGGGGGTAACTGGGAAGCATGGAAGCAGATTGTTCTTAAAAACGACACCAAAACGCATAAATATAGAGAGGTATTTTTCTCCATTTAAAAATGAAGTTTTAGCTGACTAGCTGAATTGAATGTAAATGTCTTTCATTTACATGTTTCTGTTGCAACGGCTAAACTATAAAGGAGATCTTGCTAGAACATATGGAGTAATCTTCTACACAAATTTCTTAAGTGTATGGAACAAAATAAACCATGTTTCAGGAGAAATAATAAATATTTTAGTGGGCAGTAATATAGACGAATTGCTACAATACTGCCATATAAGGTGAGTCCAATTGTTATGGAGTACGGAGCTACAGCTGTTCGTATGTAACGAAAATAAACTGAAAGTAAAGCAAATGAGGCCATTTCCAATGGTTCTTCCGCCGGTTCTTGATAGAGTATCACCATTTTAAATTAGAAACATGATTCTGTGTATGCAGACGGAGGTGGGGGCTTCGTGGTTGTGATTCTTAATGTGTGTTTGACTGTTAATTCGTTAATCACCTCGTAGGGTACCTAAGTGTACTTGTGTTTTTTTTTTCTGCTTCGTGGCCGTCCACGTACTTTCAGCTAACCCAAAGCCATTGGCATATTCATAGGGATGCTATTATTCTCTTACCTTGTCGCTCTGCATGTACGGTAATGCGTGTGGAGAGTTGAGAGTGGTCATTGTGGTTATTTGACCACATTTGATCTGATTTGGAAAGAAAGGAGGCCGCGGCGGATTAGTACTGGAGCTTCGTGTTGCGGTGCGCGCGATTCCCTACTTGGGCATGGGTGTTTGTGTTGTCATTAGTTTACTTTACCTTAGGTTAAGTAATTTGTAAGCTAGGGACTAATAACAACGCTGTTGAGCCCCATACATTTACAAATATTTGAACATTTTGAAAGAAAGGATGACTTCCGTCCAACTGGTGGTTGTCTGTAACGGTGTTGCACACCGGAAAGGCTGCTTGAGCCGGCGCAAACAAGCGATGGTAAGGTGATCACCTGTTGTCAAGTGTGCTTCCTTTTTCAATTGTGTCACATATTTGTTGTAGTTTTAATATACGCTTATTGGCATCCAGAAACTTGCAGCAAAGGACATTAGCGAAAGCCTTGTCTGTTTTTGTCCAGTTGTCACATTTATTGCAACTGTGGAATAAAATTGTAAGGATTTGTTGTGGTTTATCAAGGGATCTAAATGTTTGGTCTTTAATTGTTTAATTGGTTTTTTAGTATTGTTCTTTCCATTTGAAAAGGCACAGTTTCTGCTCAATTAATTATATTGGTAGTTCATACTCCAAAATTATTTACTAGTTCAGATAAATTGTTCCCACAAGTATTTTAAAGTCATTTAATATTTTTAATTATTCATCGAATATTGTATTTGAATTAGTAATAATTAAGTTTAGAATACTGTCAAGCATTTGGAATTTGCACATGTAATACTCAACAAGTAAATAGTCTGAAGTTTGATTTCCAGTCCATGGTGTACAGCAATCAGTGAGTTTAAATATTCCTTTAGTACAAAACCATGGTAAACTATCTTCTATACACAAAATAAGCCCATGTACCATTATCCCCGTTTTGTAATTAAGCCTCCTAATATTGTGTAAATTCTTTCACGCAAATAATCTGAAGATGCTTTGCTAAAGGGCGAAACGCGTCATTAAATAAGGAATAAAACGATTTGCAATCATGACGGTTTTTTTACTAAAGATATAGTCTGAAGTTTTTGGAGCTATATTTAATAAACGAAACAGAGTAAGTACTCTAACAAAAGGTAAGGTGTGTTTCTGCTGTAAGTGATTATTCAGATTTCTATTGGTAGCCACAAAGCGTGCTTGCGTGTTTCGCACACCTCCCCCCCCTTTCTTTCAACATACTGTCGTTTGTGCATTTTTAGTTGATATGATTGTTTTGCTGCGTTTTAGGGTAAGATACTGTTGTTTTGTGTTGTGTTTCAGGTCTTGCAGGGCATCTTGGAGGGAGGCGTCGTCCGGGTATTGACTTCCTCAGAAAGGGGCATCTCCAGTACGAGTTGCGGATCCGTGGCCAGTCGGTTGAGGGGATGGACACGGAGTTAGTAACGCGACTGCGTGCTGCACTTGGCAGCTCTGTCGTCGTCTCCGAGCAGGTTTTGCGTGAGGCAACTATTGCTGTTAATTATCTCGCTTGGTGTTGGACGACATTGGTAGGAGCTTTTCATTCTTTGAGTCATCCTCTGTCACTACTAAATAACTCAGTAGATTGAAGGCCCAGTTAATCTATTTTTCTACCAGGACTAAATATTTGTTCAGTTAGAGGAAGATATGACTAGGGCGATACATCGCTTGGATAAGTGTGTCATTTGCGTCCAAGTTATGGCATATAACTTGCTTCTGGATAAAGAGGAAGATCATAAACGAGAGTGTGTCAGTCCATTATCTGACAATGTTCCTAAGCTGACAAATCCTCTTGCTCAGTTTTTGAGAAATATTTTCAATTCGTCAGTGGAAGATTTAAACGGATTTCAGACAGTATTTCGGTTGATGGCGCGTTTCGTCTAGCATGCTGATGCTGTACAGCTTCCTTTATTTATATATATTTGAATACTCTACTTGAAGTGGTTTCTAAGATTCAGAAAAAAGTGGAATAGAAAATGTAAGTTTTAAGGCACGGCTTCTAAAGTATCAAAAGTCTGTAAATCACTTAATATATGCTTAATTTTCTATTTTTAGTCACTCAGAAGCACCCTGTACCGTGCTGTATATCATCCTCCTAATCATTTTCCAAGTTTTCTCTTCTATTCTTCTTTTTGGACTTCTTAATGGCCAATTGTGCTGCAAACTCTGCTTCATCAATGCGAACCTTGTCCATCCGTTCAATTTGTCTGATGCAGATTGCTCCAGAATTAATTCACATATGTTGTAGCTCTTTCACCCTACTAATTATGACATAAACAAAAGCAATAACAGCAACAGCGACCCCCCCAACCGCTTTAGATTCTTCATTCCAACAAAAGCATTATTTTGTGAGCCCATATAAGATTATCCAACGACTCAATGGGATTTGAGTCTGACCATGCAGAAACGTCTTCAGGAATTCAAGATTTGCCAGATCTCTATAAACAGGTTTTGTGATATTCATGACTGCCACTGGGATGAAAAGTATATGGCTGTATGAACTGTTTGTGTACAGGACATTGCGGTAATTGCACCATGAATTAGGTCCAGGAACACAGACTTTCACCTAACACTCTTTTTAGCATGTGTAACGATACGATACTGATTTTGACAGCGACACAAATAGAAACACGTAATATAACATTTATTACACGGATCTTGAGGCAATGCACATAAAAATTTCAACAATTTCAATCGGTGTTCATAAATTAAAAAAAAAAATAAAGTAAAATATGTCCCCTGTGAATTTATAAGTGATAAATATATGTATAATTTCTTCGGAAAATTACAAATTTTATAATGATATGAAAAATCTTAAAATGTGAAATTAATTTTCCGTTATAACTCTCCTTAAAATAACACGCACAAACCGTCGTACATCATTCTCAATATAACAACATCATAAGGAAGTATTGACTGCTATATATGTGTGAAAATCGAAATTCATGTTGTGAAGTACATTTGAAGCTCACCAGATTGCGCGTTCAGCATGGGTCTTTTACCAGTTCACAAATATAGTTTTGAAAACAAATCATGACAATAGATGACATGTCATACTTTCTTAATTGAAGATAAGTTCTCCTAAATAACCCGAACTTAGCCCTCGTGGTACAACATAATAAGAAATTAAAAGACTTGGAAACAATCAAAAATTTTAAAAGTAGCTTAGATACACTACGTAAGTCAACTACATGGTGAGGTTACACAACATTAAAATAAATAAATATAAATTTGTTTTTATAAAAGTTAAAAGTGAAGCAATATTAAAGAAAAGCACATTTCCTTATGAAAAATTGTGAATCATATTAGAACCAAGTACCATGGGGACAGGATGAAACTAATACTTGAGAACAGTAGACCACATTGGAATCACTGAACTTCAAATCGTCTAGTTATAATAAACAGTATAAACTTTTGCATTGGTCAGAATGACATCAAGGGGTACAAATGTTCGGGAAGAAGGGGATTTTAAAATATTATACAAAAACTCAAAAAAGTGAAAATCTAAAACCATGTAAAAGTAACGCTATCATTACGCTTCCGCAGAACGGCCTGATGCATTCAGGACAGCGGAACAACGGCTCTAACTCTGTTAAATATTCTTCAAAATCCTATAATAAAAAAGAGAATTAAGCCCAAAATCAGTAGCACAGACTAAGAGTAATCAGGGAGTGTAATGATCAATATAAATATGTCTTATTAAATGGTTAGAAAATACTCCTCCTGGCAAAATGAACGCAAATCTTAAAACCAACGGTCAAAAAGTCAAATCATTGAACCAAAAAATCACCAAAAATTAAAAATCAGTGCCAACTACTTTTTACTTGATCGTCAATTACACCCTCGGACTTTGACTTGTGGTAGACGTAGATTCCAAGATTTTCCAAAATATCACATATATATGAAGTACGGTTCAACTTTCGTTCATGTTGGAGTAAAAACAGATTGTCAGATTTTAAATGGCAACCTAACGCAGATGTTATTACTTTTGTGCATGTATTCTCTATATCTTGTTGTAATGTCCCTATCCGTGTGAACCACATAGACTCCATCACATGACCTGTAAGCAATCTTACAATCTCAGGAGTCTCTAAATTTACCACCTTTAGCAAAACAAGCCCTACGTTGTTCCTTTTAAAAAAGGCCTACTTCTACCTTGGTCTTTTCAAAGGTGCATGCTATTTTGGCACACCAAGAGCCACAAGAAGATAGAGATACTAATTGAATTTATTGTCAGAAACCTGTGTTTGAGGTTTCACTTTGTTAAGGATTCTGTTCCCATCTCCTGTAAAGCCTATTCAGAAAAACCAATGGGCAGACCGACCTGTACTATAATTCCAATTTCTTTATTGATGACATCGTCAACTACACCCAAACTAGAAAACCTATGAAACATGGATGAGAAGCATGCACATTTATCCGCTGCGAATGACAAGAATCGGAAGCAATAATGACATCAAATGCAGCTGGTTTATGAAATATATCCATCACCAACTTTGAGCCTGACCTCGAGATTTGAAGTTCAAGGAAATTAAAGTTTCCGTTAACTTCATGCATTTCAGCAGGTTATCTGATGATAGGTCACGCCAGAAACTAGTAATAAAGACGTTCAGTAAATTTAACACACAGTTAGCTATCAGCATTGCTTTCTTATATTGTGTGCACCAAAATGGTCGCATACGTCATGCAAGACCTTAAGTCGGTTTTGGAATTTTTTACTCTTTTTTGAGGTCTACGGTCTTTGAGCCATACAATATTACTTAGCGTTCAGCAACGCACATTCTCTCCCATAGATTTTATTTCTTTGGTCTGAAGGTGGACAACGTTTTACAAATAGGTGCGTATGGGAATTGCTGTTGATGAATCTCTATATACGCCTAACATAACATCGCTGGAATTTAATCTCATTTATGTCCACAAATGTTACGCCGTTAACGGAAAATAAAAACTACTTGACAAACATTAACATGACGCACCCAAAAATCATTACATTGACAGTGCCGCAACCACCATTGGGGAGAACGAAATTACTAGCACTCCCATAAACACTTTTTACTTCAAAAGCCCTTAAAATGGAGGAAACAATGTTAGTATGAATTTACTACTCCACAAATAGTTGTTACAATGAAATGTAATGAAGTTGGGATTGAATGTGTCTCCATCCGTCACCCATACGCATGCATTTATTCTCCTTTTGGGCTCAACGTATTCCACATTAGATCTGATACTGAATGTATTAACAATGTATGAAACGTGTTGCAAAGTACTATGTGATATGCAATCCCCAGTATTATTAATAGTAAGGAAGTTATTGATTATTTAGAATTGATTGTGCATGTTGAGTTCCTGCCCTAGGTTATTAAAGGCTGATTTCCTATTGCTTATATAGCCAAGACTAGCACGCTGATACTGCCGGCATCGCCACCTTTGGCATATGTACCATCAGATAGTACATTCCGTCCCACTCACATTACAGATGACTTCATCTTATATCACACCTGTTAAACATGCATGTCACACTCACGATCTACTGCCGCATTAAATATTCACAGAAACTACAATTCTCACGTGGAATCCCATAGAAGGGTAGTCAGATTGATGACGAAATATACTCTCCACTGGCTGCTACTTCGTGAAAGAAATTTCACACGACATTTCTTAAACCAATTCTATTCCACAATCATTGTATAGCAATAATTTTTATTCTGAGCTTTTTAGACAATTATATTCAGATTCGCAACTTGCTAAATGAAATCCGGATCGAGAAATACAGTCCATCATCAGTTTGTTGAGTCAAGTGGTAATCCATGAACAATAAAAACGTTTTAACTCTCATTTATGGGTGCTTAACCGACAGATTCAGCACGGCACTAGCTTTATCAAATTTAAATAAGCCATTATTCCTTTCTAGAACAATATACACATATGTAATAAATTAATACCTGCCTAACGAGTTTACACGAGTACTGAATAATGTGGTCTATGAATATCCCCTTAAATATTACCCAAAGCCGAAATAAAATTCACTCTCTCACGTTCTATTATTTATTTCCTGAGAAAGAAAATAATAGTGCCTGTATATAGTTAAGTATTCCATATATACCATCTTTAAGGTTTGAAAATATGGAACACTGCTGTCATTCGAATACTCTCTCTCGCCGCCAGCCGCTAAGTATCCCACATGGCACCCACACGCACCATTTCCACTTCCAGTTAGTGGTTGGAAAGGATAGAATTATGTCATAACAACTGTTCAATTAGTGTCTATGAGAACTAACTCTACCATCTCAGCAGATCATGCCTTTCATCACTCAAACCAAAACCACAATAATTAATTGAAACAGTAAATGAGAAAAAATGATTAATAATGATATATGTACATTGGACAATAAATAACCCATTACGTGCATTCCCTGAGCATAGGTCATTGGCGCTAATTTCCTAATGAATATTTAATTTGCGAATATAACTCATGGGCTTTAGGGCTGTTCAAGGTGAATGATAATGAAAGGGGAAAGGCAGTACCGTTCCAGACTCCTCATTGACACGAAATTCCATAGTCTCCTAGATTCGCTAGGACACCATCTGTTGTTAGCACCTCTGGATGGTTCTTACTTCCGTCCGTTCCCAACATCGAAACTGCATCTTCATGATGGGCTTGCAGAAAGTAACACAATTATAACCGCTCAACGTACAACTGCGTGGAAATATTTCAAACCAGTTCACCCAACTTAACTGGCAGAATAAAACACTTTAGAGTACGAAGTCAGATGCAAAGAAAGGTAATACGGTCATTGCAGTGACTAATATTTGCTTTATTCTCAAGAGCACTATTTAGATTATGACCTTGTGCCGTATTCTGCTTCTCAGAAATGAATTACATTAGGCTTCATATAAGATTGGTACCAATAATATAAGCATCTTTGGGCTATCGAATAATACAGGTACCACTACACCTGTGACTGGCATAACATTCTATACACTATAAAGGAACAGTCAAGGAGTTATGCTGCATCCATAATGCATAAAATTAAATCAGCATTTTTCCAGGGTTAATAAGATATGAGATACGAGAAACAATTGAAATACCCATACCTGCTAATAAGCAATAAAACCGTGTTCTTAAACAGGTTTCTGTTGGTAACAATGCTTCTTATGTCCATCCGAGGAGTCCTCTGTTCAGACAGATAATTTAGTTTCATCCACGTATCACAAGGCAGTGGTTTTCCATTTGTTGCTGCTACTTTTTCCAGAACCTTGAGAGCTTCTTCTGTCCGTCCTTTACCTAGTAGCCATCTTGGAGATTCCGGTAAGTGTCTACGCAACAGAGAAATATTAACTGCAAGAAAGCTGCAAAAGCTTACTTGTACTTTTATTTCTATGTCTCATCAGTGAGAAATAAGATAAAAAATTAACTTACATAACGTTTATGATACATAAGCTTTTACAACGTTTATCGGCCATTTAATTTAGCGCATTTCTTTGCGGAAAGAAAAAAAAATTAAACATACTGATATCATAAATATTGATACTGATATTAAGTAAAGGAAGGAAAGAAGAAAGATTGGCAACAAAAGTAAACACGAAGAAATTAATGTTGTAACATGAGAGGGCGTAGCAAATACGTTAGATTGCGTGCTTGACACGTATCACCTAAAGAAATTCGCATCTTATTTCCAATACTTGCTGAACCTCGTAGTCGACTCTAAGACCGTTGCTATTAAGAGCAGGCAATTAACTGTGTGGTGCTCCAGCACTGAAGACTTAATGAATAAAAAAGGAAATGGACATGTGCGAGTACATTTCACGCTCTATGTCTTACAAACAATCTTCGTATGTGGTTAACAAGACGATACGGTATTCATGTTTTCGAATGTCGTGGCGAAAGTATTTGTAGTGTACTTGAATGGCTACTCCAGTAAGAGAAAGGGAAAATATAGCCTAACGTGGATTCTCAAACATTCTTTTTTTGACAACTCCTCGCGTCGCTGAAAGGTGAAGGCTAAGTTAAAACGAAGGCCTAGAAAGCTATGTTCTGACCGAGATCTATGCCGCGAACTCGAATATGTTCGAATTCTAAAATGTTTGGGGAAGAAGGTGAAATGATGAGTAAGGCAGCTCCACAAACTTGCCAGAGTCTTTTACACAAGATAAGATATTTTATTTTTTGTGCTGCAATAAGAGTATTTTTAGCTGGTTCCCTTGTTTTTCTTGTTTCAGCAGAGAGTGCTGCTCATATGAAATCTGTTCTGTAGATTAGAACAGATTTAATAGCATAATTCTATATACATATTCTATATACATATTATGAAGATTAACAAAGAGCTATTTAATCGTGTGAAGAGAAAAGGTAGAGTATAAATACAGCATCTCAAAATTCTGCATAGAATAGCTTTCTGAAAGTGGAATGGTACGTACAGTATGTAGTTTCTAACGGCCACGAGGTACACCTGGACAGACATGGGTACGCCGTGCGGTTACGTCTGGCGCATATGATAACAATGTGTCGAGAACGCAATCACATGTCGATGTACTCGTAATTTCAAAAAAATTTCTGATCTATCCTCTGAATCCATATCCGACGTCTATGGATAAATCAACCATAAGCAAAATCTGCACAGTATGGTTTTCTTCTACAAACATTTTAGAATGTATTGCAAATTTTTCACTTCAATTTATGCTGCATTGTAAATGTGACTAATACCTAAACTCAAATCACCCCTTCACCGGACGAAAGTATCAGTCTGCGAGATGGACAAAACAAATTTTTCGTCGTTTTATTTATTTATATTTTATTTGAAATCGGATGGTACATTTCAAAGCTGCATTCAGCTAGCCAAAGATAATAGTTTTGATAACGGAAAAGTATTTTCGAAAGGGGAGAAATGAAGTTTTTACAGAAATATGTACAGCATGTATTGGTTACATTAGAGCAATTTGTTATTGTTAGTTATTATTGTGAATTGTAGCAAAAGTATGATAAGTTTGAATCTCCGTAACAGATAATGATGTCGATACAATTCAAAACGTATGACAATATTTTCTCATAAACACATGGGAAAAAGTTTGAAGTTTTGTAATGAATAGAACTGATATGGCAAACCCAAAAATTTGTGGTTTTGGTACGCAAAAATCCTCGTTTTTCGAGGTTTCCTGAGGATTCGTCCACGAATAAATGGTTGCCCTCCAAAGACCACACGCCATGTGGACATAATAACCGATTTCCTAATTTCTATCAAAGTGTGTAATACTGAAGTTTTGACCTTATATTGTGGAATATTTTGATTATATATACTTCCTGGCAGTTTTAAAATGTGCACCGGAACCGGTATTTAAACGTGGGACCTTTTCTTTTACGAGCAAGAGCTTTAGCAACTGAACTTCACGGCCCGCACCACAAAACATTACTTCTGCCAGTACCTTTTTTCTTACTTTCCAGACTCTAAAGATAGGCACTTTCATATTTATAGTTTTGTTGATTTGGAGAAAGCCTTTGGCAATATTGACTGAAAAACACGCTTTAAAATTCTGAAGGCAGTAGGGATAAATCGTACGGAACTGAAGGTTATTCGCAACTTGTACAATAACCTGATCTCAGTTCTTAGAGTCGAAGGGCATGAAAGTAAAACATTGGTTGGTATGAAAGTAATGCAGGATTGTTGAGTTTCTCCAGTGTTATTCAGTATGTTCATTGATTAAGCTGTGAAGGAAAGAAAGGAGAAACTTGGAGAATGTATTAACATTCAGGGAGAAGAAATAATAAAAAAGAAAGAAAATTCTGTTTAACGATGTTTAAAACTGCCATTCTGAGTCAACAAATGACTTGGAAGAGCATTTAAACGGAATGAACAATGTCTTGAATTGAAGTTACAAGATTGACATCCCTGAAAACGAACTTCTCAGAGAGTAGCACAGTGTCTGCATTCAGTCCGGCAAGATACATTACAATAGCTTGCAGAGGACGGGTAGAAGACTGATCGGCCCATAATTCTTCGGTACCTTTCTGTTGTTTCCCGACTTGCGAACCGGAACAAAGACTGCATGTTTCTAGCTGTAGCATAACATCTGTCACTGACAATGTCTTTAAACAGCGTAGCCATAGTAGTAAGTGCTATCGGAAGTATCTCCTTCAGCTTTGGCTGTGATTTGGTCTAGTTATCCCTTTCACTCCGGCGCCGTGATTGTTGCGCCGTGCGCTGTGGACGAGCGCCAGTCGCGCCCGGCCGTGCCTGCTGTACTGCGCATTTTCCGCACTTCTCACGGCGCTACTCTGTCCTGCTTTCACAGTCTCAGTTTTATCGCAATTATTGGACTTTATACTATATATTTATTAGAGAAAATTCATTTGAAATAGAAACAGTTTTCTTCCTTCATTCAGATAATTCGCGTAATTTTTTTCGTAAATTCTAAACGATCCAAGTTTTGGATTCAGCTCTGGTGGGATGTGGACGTTATTATTATAAACGCATATTTCGCTTGCTTAATAATATTTATTTACAACTGCTTTACTTTACATTTCAGTAGAATTACATTACGATGTACGACGCGAGGCTACAGCAGTCCACCGTCTGGGCGGCACAGGCAGCACTCGACTGCTGCAGCAGTCCACCGGCTGTGGAGCACATTCGCTCTCGACTTCTGCAGAAGTTCACCGTAGCGAAAGGATTATTAGGCAAATGCCGGAAAGCAGACTGAACTTCACCAGGCTCTACTAGTGGGATGTGATGATCTTCATCTTCAGTAACAAAGGAGACGGCCAGTCGGTTTTCAACTCGTTGCGTATGACGTATCTTGAGGATTGTCGTTGGGGGCGGAAATTTTTTTCAAACGTGTCGGCCATTGCATTTGCTTTTGCTTCTGGCTTGACAGTCACTCTTGTCGCAGTGGCGTTCGGCGTCCGTTACGTTCGGGAGCGTACAAGCATGTGCGTCAAGTCCCATGCAGTAGCATCAGGTCGCCAGCTTGTCTTGAAACTGCTGATTTTTATGTTCCTGCAAGGCCGCCTCGATTTGCCTCGATTTGCCGGAGAAGGAGATTTGCATGGCACTTAATCTGTGAGTAACGAGTGAGGCGTCATCCGTTAATGCCGGCTGGTGGCAATAAGAGTACCTTAAACTATCGTTCTGTACTTCCTTTGGTCGACCCATTTGAGCCACTTATCGAATCGAGATCTACAGTGTATCGCTACTGGTGTGTGTCACCTTGCCGTCTGTTTTCTTGAAGTGGCGCCTGCCAAAATGGCATCCTGCAGCGGCCCGCTGTCGAATGGGTTGCCGATACGGCAGGCGTTGAAATCGTGTAACTGAAATGTTCAGACGTTTGTAAATCTGAGGGACTTAACTGTTGCTGTTATCAGTCCCTAGGCTTGCAAACTACTTAAACTAACTTAAGTCAGCACAACACACACACACACACACACACACACACACACACATACACACAAACACACACCCATGCCCGAGAGAGGACTCGAACCTCGAAGGCAAGCAACCGCGCGCTCCGCAGCAAGGTGCCTTAGAGCGCTAGCCCACTACACCGCCGCAATCACTTAACTGACCAGAAATCGGGAGAACATACATTTTTGGCAAACCTTCACTAAAAGAAGGGATGGACATTGGAGTTGCATCAAGGAATCATCAATTTCATATTGGAGTAACACACCGGGGGAAATGGAGAGGGGGTGGGGCGTAAAAACGCTAAGGAAAAAAGAAGGGACGAAAATAGTTAGGAGGTATAGTTGGCTGTGAGTGGCCGTTCCTATCTAGACATGAAGGGGCTTGCTCAGGATGCACAGGATAGAGTAGCGTGGAGGTCAGCATCCACACAGGCTCCGGACTGAAGATCAAAGCAACAATAACATGCATAGTGTATATTCTATCTTTATTGTGTGTACAGATCTAAGTGGTGAATGAGATTTATTCTTGTGCGCGCGCGCGTGTGTGTGTATGTCTGTGCCCACGCGTTCGTGTGTGTGTGTGTGTGTGTGTGTGTGTGTGTGTGTGTGTGTGTGTGTATTTGTATGTTTGTAAGGGTGCTTACATTTCGTGATATCTTTGTTGTAAATTATTCATTTATTGTAGTGTGGGTTTGTGTGTGTATGGCGGGGGGAGGGGCAGAAATTGCTTTGTTTATATGATCATATTGTATGATGTGATTGGTGGAGATGGAGGTGAGGGTTCTGCAAATTTTGAGTGGATGGTTCATATTATCATGGTCCTTGTTACATGGATTTTCATAATTTCTGCTGGTTTTTTATAAGTGTTTCAACATTTAACAACGCGAAAATAACAGCTGTGATGGTCTTTTCTTACGACAGTAGATCTTTTGAAATAAGATATAAGAACATAGAATTAGGTGGAATTTTGGAACTATCCACTCAACATTCGCAGAGGTCTCCAATATGAAAATCACCTGAAAAGTGATCTGAATATAGTCAGATTTAGTCATCATGAGAATGACCAAATTCAAGTGATATAAGCAGAAAAGAAGCACTTATTCAATTACCATACAAACATCAGGAAACATACACTATTGAAACTAACGAAACATAATATCAAGCCAATGAACTCAAAATAAAAAGTAAACAATCAAGTCATCAAATAATTAAAAAATCCAACTCTCTCTATCACTCACTTTATCTCTCTCTCTCTCTCTCGCTCTCTCTCTCACACACACACACACACACACACACACACACACACACACACACACACACACAAATACAAACACAAACACAAACACAAACACCAGTTCAATAATGAAGTACACTGAAATGCAAATAAGAGTGGTAGAAATATAACCAAACATGGACGCATCCCGCAATATGTACACAGAACACACGAAGTGACGAGTTGCTGCTGGTTTTCAATGTGGAAATATACAGAATACTTAGTGCAAAAATTAAGTTCCGGTATTAGTACACTAGACAAATCTGAAGAATGAGGAGAAGGACACAGGTAAAAGTAAGTAATCATAATAGTTAATAATGTTTAGAATCAGACAAAGCAAAAGTATGACAACTTTTCATGATCAAAACAAAATAAATCATACAAAAATGTAAAACAACTGTATTCTTATAGACGAGACTTTTAAATAAAGCAAAAGGAGTATAGTCTTAATTAGACTATTATTAATAAATGGTAAGGCGGTTGTGTCATCTTATATAACCTGTAGCTCAGCTGATTTTCTGCAGAAACCTTCTAAAAATGATAACTATGGATTAACCTACTGACCATTCCAACGTACTACTTGCGTCTTTTGATCATCTTTCAGATACTTTGCTGCGCATAACATCAATCTCTACGAACTGTTGAACGTTAATATCCTCAAAGCATTTTTACATCAATCTAACGTGTTTTATAGGCATCATTTAAAAGAAAATTTAGCTACAAATTCCCAGAACACCTCGGCAAATTTCACATATGCTGAAAACTAGCCTTACACTTAGGGAAATCCTTCTTCTTCGTCTAAAATGTGTGTTGAGATTTATACATATTATACCGTACCAGCTGTTAATCGCGACTTTGTAAGGTTGACGTAACTAAAAACAATGTCATTTTTCTACTACAACTTAAAAACAAACATCAATTTTCTGTGAAACCTTTTTAACAAGATATTCACTGAATATTGAATAAAGTCACCCTTAAATTTTGGTTTCTTTACGAAGAAAATATTGGCGTTCTAAAAACAAACACACACTATTACCAAATATGTCTACCATTCCGCATCGGATTTGTAATCCATCTACGACGAAGCTATTTTCTTCTCCCTTTCCATACACTAAAGACTACTACGAAACATCATTTCTTTAACTACGTTTAAAAAGTTACAGTTTAATAAATCTTCAAACAAAAGTAAAAACACCAAGGTAAGAAACAAAATTAGCGCCGATCAGACCTTAAAGTAGCAAGTAGCCGCGAGTCACAACGAAAGAAGACGCAAGTAACAACACTCGGCGTTGCTAACTGAATGAATGGAAGCGATATTCTCTCTGTACGATTGATTATTTTTCTATGTCTCACAGTGAGAAGCGTTACTTTTTGAAAGTGATTCAGAAAAGACAGCAAATTAATAAATGTCTAGGTATCATAGGCAGCTACCTCGTGGTATGAAAGGACCTTTCACAGTCTGAACATGGCACAATTCGTAAAAAGCAAAAAGCGTGGTTTTAGATAGACGATCTTATCAGTAATATTACTTTCTGTGAAGTATAATCGTTGTTCGTTTTCTCGAAAATAATTTTAAAAACGCTTCACCCTATTTCGATACATTTCATTATAGTCAACTTGTTCACGGTTATGTGGTATTACCTCAACAATTTATCGTTTACACAAACAAAATATGCAATTAAACCTTAAAAACAACATTTCGCGTAGCATATATGTTTCAAGTGAAATGCATAATACTTGCTCACGTTTTAGATGCGCTGTGAATGACCTTTTGTTTCCCCATTCACCAAAGACACAGACTATCTTTGGTCAATGGGGAAACAAAATATACGCAAAGCTGCTTGAGATCTGCTGGAAATAAAACTCAGAAGGCTGCAATTAGGAAACGTTAATCTTATTTTGACAACCTTAATCTATTCTCTGCGAAAAATCTGTTTACGTCGGTTTCTCCATTCTACATTGTAAACCAGAAAATTCATATTAATATCTTCAGTTAGCAAAGATATAGGACTCTCATACACACTTACGAAGCCTTTAGTTCCCATTAATTCGGCCCTATATTAAAATACCTACCGGTAAACTATACATCTGCCTAATGTAAGCTTTAGAGATTAGGTAATTTTGGAGGTTTCCTTTTGAGCAATGAGTGAATGACGTATCGCTTTTATGTAAGCAGAGATTTTTTTTATATTTGCTCTACAGAGTAATATTCTATTAGAAATCCTCTTAGAAATTACATCTAAACCTTTGAAAAGTACAAACCAGGTTATACCTCCACTACCAGACGAGCTACCTATACTTCCAATGTGAACCGCCCACGTCTCAGCTTATATACGTAGTTTACTTTAATCCTTCATCCAAAAGTAAGTTCTCTAAATCGTCTTGATTATAAAAATATAGGCTAGGAAGCCTTGTATCACTACTGACAAGTGGCCCACAGGAAAAAGAATCAATTGACCTACAAAAAATAGCATGTAGCTAATTCATTATACAAGTACTTACCTATACAGCAACAACGGAATGAAGCAGGGGACAGACGATAGCAAAAGAAAGTGAACCCAGTTTCGTAGCAACCACGCTGCTAATGCCATAGCAATGGTTCCAAAGCAGTAAAATGCAAATGGCAAAAAGTTGACGAGTGACCGATATTTGAGGCCCGTCAATTCGATTCCTGAAACAGATAATCCGGTGGTGAATTGGCATTCGTTCTTTTACTGAACTGTACCTACAAATGAAATCGTACACATCAATGTTCAACTAAAATTAATATAAGTGCTAACTTTGAAACAAACTATTTTCATTATATTATTTCCAAGACTGAAGGAATCTATCAAAAGTATTAGATGACCGCTTCACACATATTAATCATTTAAA
This sequence comes from Locusta migratoria, assembly GCA_026315105.1. Classification (NCBI taxonomy): domain Eukaryota; kingdom Metazoa; phylum Arthropoda; class Insecta; order Orthoptera; family Acrididae; genus Locusta; species Locusta migratoria. The sequence goes on along the minus strand of CM048746.1, from coordinate 464,943,978 downwards.
TAGCGACCAAATTTAGAAGGTGGATACGAAAACTGCTGTATAGAACTGTATAACAGCACAACGTAACATAAAACGTACATTACAGTACCTTTAAAGATATTAATGTCAAATAAACACGGTTGTACATATGTTTGAGAAGGAAAAAAGACGATATCTATAAACTACGTCGGATCAACGGTCTACCTACATTACTGATCAGGAGATATTAACGTGTACTTAATCTCAGACGGTGTTCAACGAACTGAGTTCCGGTCCGCAGTCATCAAATTTCGGGAAGTCGACCAAATATATTTTGCGCTTTTATATCAGCAGCAAATGTTCTGAGACATTAACATAGGTATCTGGCGTTGGGTTGTGAAACAAGATATTAAAACATGTGTATATCAGTCATCAGTTGAGACTTGTATGCTTTCCTGACAATGACATTTCTGCGAAACGTATTTCTGAAACACGAATATTACATTATTAAAATGAAAGAAATACTTGAAATACTGTGATTCTTCAGTTTCTCCCGGCGTATTTGATGATCAAAATATCCACGTGTGTACTGCCGGTCTATAGTGTCCAACGGGCACAATATTTCGGCGATTAAACATGTCGCCATCATCAGGTGAACTGACGGACTGAGCTCCTGGAAACGCGCCGGCACAGAGATCCGCACGCTACGGCAGCTCGAAGGGAACTGGGTTCTAGCCCGGTAGCGGGCCATTTAAATACCCTCGGGCCGCGGAGCGACACCTCCGCCGACCGCGCCCCGCGCCGCGGCCGCGCAGTGGAACCGATTGCGGCAGCGTCTGAGATGACGGCGGTGTGAGGGCTCTGTCCGCCGTGGTCGTCACTTCGTTACGTTTCCTAGATTTACTCTTAATTAACCCAATCGCTGGTTCCCAAGCTTTGCTAAGATTATAGCCACAGTCACGGTTTATGAGGTCGTCACTTGTGCGAATTTCAATGGCCTCCGTTTCAGTCTCCAGTCTCGTCATCTGGCCACATGGTATGGATAAACTCCTTGACTTCCTTACACATCTGAACTCCATACACCCCAACATCAAATTCACTATGGACACTGAAACGGACGGTAAATTGCCGTTCCTTGACGTTTTGGTCTAGAGAAGAGCTGATGGCACCCTGGGTCATAGTGTATATCGGAATACAACGCACACTGATCTGTATTTACACGCAGACACCTGTCACCACCCTTCACAGAGGAATGGGGTACTGAAAACTCTAGTACATAGGGCGCGCACTATCTCAGACGCAGAGAGTCTACCCCAGGAATTGGAACACCTGAAAACTGTATTTCGAAAAAATGGGTACTCAGAGTGGCAGATTCAGCGAGCTCTCCGCCCAACCACTACATCACAACCCATGGAAACGGATGAAAACACGAGGGAGGATGTAGGCACTGCGTTCCTTCCATATACCGGCGCACTCTCGGGGAAGGTCGCCCGCATTTGGAAAAAACATCAGGTTGGAACTGTTTTTTGTCCTCCGAATAAAATTCGTGCACTGGTGGGGAGCGCCAAAGATGATCTCGGTTTGAGGAAGGCCGGCGTGTACCAGATTCCGTGTCAGTGTGGAAAGTCATATATTGGACAGACGATGCGTACCGTCGAGGATCGATGCGTTGAACACCAGAGGCACACACGATTGATGTATTCGAGCAAGTCGGCGGTCGCTGAACATTGTTTGTCGGAGAATCATGCGATGGAGTATGAACGCACTAGGATTCTGGTACAGACGTCGAGATACTGGGACTGCGTCGTTAGAGAGGCCCTTGAAATTCGCACAAGTGACGACCTCATAAACCGTGACTGTGGCTATAATCTTAGCAAAGCTTGGGAACCAGCGATTGGGTTAATTAAGAGTAAATCTAGGAAACGTAACGAAGTGACGACCACGGCGGACAGAGCCCTCACACCGCCGTCATCTCAGACACAGCCGCAATCGGTTCCACTGCGCGACCGTGGCGCGGGGCGCGGACCACGGAGGGGTCGCTCCGCGGGCCGAGGGTATTTAAATGGCCCGCTACCGGGCTAGAACCCAGTTCCCTTCGAGCAGCCGTAGCGTGCGGATCTCCGTGCCGGCGCGTTTCCAGGAGCTCAGTCCGACAGTTCACCTGATGATGGCGACATGTTTGATCGCCGAAATATTGTGCCCGTTGGACACTATAGACCGGCAGTACACCCGTGGATATTTTGATCACTTGAAATACTTTTTTTGCGATAAGTAGTGTGTATACATCCATTCCTCCAAGGAAATCATTGATGAGACTATTTCAACATGTCACAATGCTGCTGCCGTAAACATCGAACAGTTGGCAATTTACTACCACAGAAAAAGCACGCAAAGACGTATCAGTTACGCAGCGTAGATAGTAACATCGCGATGCGCGGCAATAATTACTAGGTACGTTCTAATATTCCAAAACTGTACCCATAATTTTTTCTACGCTTATGCTTTATTTATTTCTTCTGTCGTTGCCAATCTTCGGCGATTGATCGAAGTTTACAATTTAAAAAAACAAATTCAACAAGGGCCGTGTCATTCTCAGTTGCGCGATACAACAGCTCTTCACAAATTGCGAGGCGATGTTCTTTCTGGGCGACTCACGAGGCGTTGGACCAACTTAGCATCAGGACTTCATAACACCTTGAAACACATTCTCATGCACTCTCTCGAACAGTCAACCTTCGATAACGATGCACATCGATTACGACGTGAGAAGTCATCACTGTAGGATTCGTACATAATTTTGTGTATATCTGCAATGGTGCAACACAACGTTTTACTCAGTACAACACTAATCCAAAACTATGAAACATACAATAATGAAACTTCCGCACAGGCGTTTGCAGGTAGGACAAACACATTAACCTTCAACATTCCATTGGCGCGAAGTTACGGATGTCCGGCAATTTTTGTTAGAGACCTCGCATACGGCAAGTGGTTCAACGTGTTACTGAATACAAAATAAACCTTGAAGAACATAAGTTCTTATGAGACCTCTATGTTTTGTTCAGTTTTAGTATGTTGAATTGTCTTCAATTTTTGAGTAGATAGCGTCCCTGTTTTGTGGTTTGTAAGTCAGAGAAACTCACCAATGGCTATGGATGACTCTGAGAGAGGCAAACCCGGGCTCTCAGCTACCGCTGAGAGTATCACATATAGAGGGAACACCGACGCTGAAACAGTCAGCAGTGATCGCGACACCGCCATCAAGGTTAAGCTCAAGAGAAATTCTATCCTCCGGCCAAACCTGAAAAATAAAAGCAAATGCCTCAATCATGTCATACCATCATTTTATTTCATCAGGGCAATGTCTAGATTACATTAGTTGTTCGTTCCATAGATCCGTGTGTTGAGGAGATCCTCGTAGTTGTGGGAAATGTAATCCTTTTTATTTTTTATTTTTTTACAAGCTTATAAAATAATAACACTAGTACAGGTACACACATTTTGTACAAGCTAATAATAATATTAATAGTATGAATGCAGATATATGCATCATTTGGTTCTATTTAAGAAATCGTTACTGGAGTACAAGGAGTTGGCAACTAGAAAGTGTTTTAGGCTCCTCTTAAACTGACATTTATTTGTAGCAAATTTTCTTCTTGTTGTTGGTAAATTATTAAAAAATATATGTTCCTGAGTAGTGGACCCCTTTTGGAACTAAATTTAGTTATTGTGTAGATCATTTCTGTTCCTAGTATTCTAGGTATGAACGATCTGTTTGTTGGGAAAACAGATATGTATGACAAATTTCATCAAGGAATGAATATACTGAGAGGCGGTAGTTAATATAACCAGTTCCTCAAAGAGGCTTCTGCAGGAAGTCTGTGAATTTACACCACAAATAATACGTATTACACGTTTTTGGACTCTGAATACTTTTGCTTGATTTGAAAAGTTACCCCAAACTATTATCCCATATGACATTATGGAATCAAAGTAAGCAAAATATGGAAGCTTTTCTTATATCTGATACCACTAATATTGCAAATACAGATTTGTTAAGTCGTTTCTGAACTTCTGTGATGTGCTCCTCCCAACTGAAGTTATTATCATGCTTTAGTCCCAGGAATTTTATACTGTTAACCTCTTCTACCTGCTCTTCTTCATACTTCATGCATATACTCTTACATATTCTGAACTGCAGGTAGTGAGTCTTTTCAAAGTTAAATATCACTGATTTGGCTTTAAAACACTTATTAATGTTAATGAAAATGTCATTAGCAGACATTACTAGAACTACGCTCGACATGCTATTTATTGCAATACATGTATTATCTGCAAAGAAAATGAACTCTGCTTCTGGCAATGTAACTGATGGGAGGCCATTAATGTACACAAGAAAAAGCAATGGCCCTAAGATGGATCATTGTGGGACACCACAAGTAATTTCTTCCTAAAATGATGATGACTGTTGGGTGACAACTGAAATAATGACAAAACTCAAACCATATAATTTAGAAGTCTTTTGGAGTCATTACCCAATTGCACTCTCTGTAGTACCTAATCATGCCATAGGAAGCAGGTAATGTATGTTTTCAATTGTTTCTGTTACTTCCATCTGCTTCATACTGGACCTGCGGGACAGTAGAATGATGGTACGTCTATACTCCAGCGTTGAGTACAATTGCTGAATGTTCCCTGTTTCTGCTGGTTGCAGAAAAGTGTATGCCATTCTCCCATTCACAATTCTGTAGGGAGTGGTATAACTGACATGCATCTCAGCCAAGCGATAGAGTCTCTGGGGGAAAAGTGTGGAGATGAAGGAATGATGGCATGAATAGAGCGTCTGACAAGATCTGCTGCAGGAAGGCCCTGACATGGGGGATATTGTCACGCAGCTGGAATCTACGGGGTTGCTTCTAATTTCATTATATGTGGAATCCCGGTACGCACTCTAGTTGGCACAGGAAGAGCCTTGAGTAGTTATAAGGACACATTAAAAATTTTAATTCACATTCTGGTAACGCTTAGGAACCAAACTGCCAAGGTCATTGGTCCCTGGACTACTTAAGCTACCTTACGCTAAGGAAACACACACACAGACACATGCCAGACGGACGACTAGAATTTCCGACGAGAGCGGATGCGTAATCCATGACATGGCGTCTTAGACCACACGGTCATTCACGAGCGCGGGAACACATTCCATTTGATCAAATAGATTATGATGTGAGGTGTCTACAGCACCACCACAAAGAAGTGAAAACTAGTAAATTTTGTGGTTTTCTCAGTGAATAATAAGTTCAGAACACAGCGTTCCACGTGGCTATACGCTATTAGAATATGGTTAGCTCCAAAGATATGAGAGAGCAGCTCACAATGGAGGTGTAACTTTTGCAATGCGTACTCTGGTAAGAGAGAAAGGGGGCCGGGGAATGAAATCCATTTACCACGACACAACACAAACCAGTCCGGCGATGCATAAGGCAACAATGGAACAACCGAACAGCCTCTCGCCAGAGTGGTTCTGGACTTTGACCCCCACCATCTTGGAGATACAGGCGGAATCGAGATTTATCGGTAAAGCAACGTAGTTCCATTGTCTGTCTTTCATCGCATAATTGCCGGCGCTGACGTCTTTGATGTTCATAACAGCAGCTAATGTCGCCTAGCAGACACTCCACTCTGCTAGAAACGACGTAGAATGGTACGCGCAGACAGAGTTTCGTGCCTAATAAACCGCATTTGTGGTGATATGGTTCGTGATGTGCCACGTACGCAAGGTGCCTGTCTTCACCTACAGTGGTGCAACCAGGTGCGTAAAATCAGTCTCATTAGTCCATCGTTATCTCCATCCAGCCATTACAGATCCACTGCACAGTTGGTTGATTACGTCGGACACTGCTTCTCTGAAGGACAATCCGGAATCCCTAGAAGAAATTATTTTTCTTCGTTAGAAACACGTTAGAAAGACGCTCGCTGCCTTCAACGAGGCATATTGATGAAGCTTGTATGCGTAAAACTTGCAAGGAAAGACAATTCCAGTACGTCCACACGGCCGTCTTTTCTCCACTTTATATAGATTATAAAACAATGTGGCGCAATTCGAACCCGTGATGTGTGCTTGCACTAAAACGCTAATCAATCGTAGCTTTTATCGCCGCATACGCATTCTGTAAAATTCACATGATCTGGATGGTTTATACGGGGATTTGCACGTTGCGTGGGGTGCAGTGTAATACTAAGGAAAATAATTATACAGTGAATAATGAAACTCTTTAGATATTTTGGGAAGTTTCTGGCATAAATTCGTGAAAAAGAAGTAACTTCTCTCTTCATTCTTGATATGTTCCTCTTAGATATGTAGCATATTAAATACACAGTGTAGTTCTTGAGTATTACCTGTCACCAACGTAGAAAAGTAGAACAGCAAAAGCGATTGACATGAAGTGACTGACAGAATATATGGTATTCGGATACATTCCTCTGTCACACACCCAGTTCTCCTGGGTAGCAGCAGTTGCAGAAAACCAAGTGTCGTCATATTCCCATCCGTACAAGCATGGTACTGTTTTATTCTCTTCATTCAGTACCTTCATTTCGCAGCTGCTGTAGACTTCTTCTGTCCTAAAATAGAAAACTAGTTGCAATATGTCTCGTAAAATGTAATTAACTCCTTTAACTCTTATAAGTACGTTAGAAAGTAGGCCCGTCTGCACTAGATCAACACTGTAATCTCATAGCTGAAGACATCTCGAATTCTATGAATATTATAATATAATATAACATAACAAGTGCTGGCCAATTCAAATAATACAGCCTACGAGAAGACGTGTGGTGGCAACCGTAGGATGCGAGAGACAGTCATCCAAATGAATTTGTTTCCCTGTTGATATCCTCTGAGAATAATTAACCTTTTGATGCATACCGTTGGAAAAGCCTTATTAGAAAATTATAATGATTTAATTTTTGTTATCTATTTAACTTCTCATTCTTGAAATGTTCTTTCTGTAGATGTAGACTGACAGTTCTTAGACTTTAGCTTCAACAACTGAACATTTGAACTACTGCTACGCCGGCCGCGGTGGCCGAGGGGACTGAGGCGCTCCAGTCACGGTCTGCACGGCCACTGCGGTTGGGGGTTCGAGTCCCCCCTCGGGCATGGATATTTGTGCCGTCCTTAGTATTAGCTAGTTCATAAGTAGTTTGTAAGTTTAGGGACTGATAACCCCGTAGTTAAGTCCCATAAGCTTGACAAACATTTGAACATTTGAACTACAGCTACAGCTTTTAGTGACTAACGTGGTTCTGCAGATAATCTCGTAAAATAGTGGACTAAATGAAACTGATGATTATGGTGCAACTTGTGGGATTAAGCTTTCACTCCGTCCCCACTACGACAGAAGTGAAATTATGACCATATTTTTCTTACAACCCTGCACACATTCGTACACCACTTCTACAGTATGTGAAGAAGCGGGTTGTATGTTGTAACGATATGCCAACTGCATCTGGACGAAGCTTCGGACAAAAGTAAATTGCTGATAACTCGCAAGGTTGCACGTTGTTAATAGTTAAAATTAATTGAAATCTATGTGTCTTAAAACACTTTATCGAGACAAATATAGGAAACACTTTGAAATTCATGTTTAAATTGTGATGGAAGTTACTAACTACCGTTATTTTCAAACTGTGATTAATATAGTACATTTTGCGCTCCGTTGTAGGCAAAACAAAGATCTTAGCTCAACCAGTGTTTACTGCGAAACAGCCCCTTAACTATGAGTACTACAGTCATATAATTTCGCTACTACATTCAGTAATTCAGTGATAAATTGCCTCAAAAGTTTGTTACTCAGTTAGCAAGTAAAACATTCACTCGTCATGGCACTAGCCGGAGTTTCACCTATGACAGCGTAAATGTAGTAAGCGACAAATATTTCCTCTTTTTGTCGAAATGATTTCTAAAGTTAGTTGCCACTAGCTCGTATTATCATATTTTATTAGTGAACAAACAAAGTTTCAGTTTTGTATGCCATAACATAAGATAAACAGTTTCTAATTCGAGGACGACTCTTTTTCACAGGGGGGACTGCGTCGCTGTACCTTATAGTAATATCGATATCAGTTGTAACATCAATAGTGAAATATCAGCGTATTACGGTACCCGAGTATGAACGTTAATGAATGCAGAAGCAACGTGCGTTATAGACGTCATTGGGACATGCACTTACCATGAAATGTACTCCTGGGGTATGTTCCCTACATTATTCCGTTACGTACACAATATTTTAATTGCTGTTACGACCATATTGCAGCAACAAATGTGATTGTAGTTATTTTAGTGAAATTTATGTTTTGAGATCGAAGACAAGGTATTGCAAAACAAAAATGGAAAACATTTCGAACTACTATTCTGAAACGATGAATCGCCACAGTTACCACTGCTGCTAATTTTAACAAAAAAAAAAAAAAAATAAAAAAAAATAAAAAAAAAAATACATTACTGATAACTCAAATATTACTTTTGTTGCATTCTGAACGAAAATCATATATTTCATTGACACTTCAAGATCTGACAGTCAGCCACCTCGCTGTGAGTGTACTAAGTAATTGTTAGCTACCAAATAACGAAAGACGCTTCTGACCAGTTAAGGCTACAACATTTTCAAACATTTTTCGTGCACGACAAAACTTACAATATTCCCCTTATTCTACGAAATCGCCAATGTCGTAAGTTCATCATAAGTTCAATGGATAAATATTTTTGATGTGCATACTCTCCCAAATAGTACTGTGCTTTCTGTTAATTCCGTGTGTTTTTCGCTACTGTAAGTTCGGGTGAAGGTAACCATTAAAATTATGGACCATGTTAACATCCAAGTTTTCAACGTCTTATAGAATTTTATAACCTAACATATTGTCGGATAGGAATTCTATTTGCGAGGCATAGGCCTACGAATAATATGCTCAGAAGCCAAGTGTCTAAATTAGAATTTTTGTGAGACATATGATTAATAAGCACACAAGTCAACAGTCACTGTTGTATTTATTACACACACTACTAATTTCGGCGCTACATGTCACCTTTTTCATGTGTTTACAACAAATACAAGCATATTGAATATGTTTTGAAGGTTTATGACTTTTCCATTTATGAAAAATATCAAAAATCACTGTATGTGAGTAATTTATTGTAAATTTACGTAGCGTACTACAATAGCTGAGCTAAGTTACAGTTGTGTCATAAAAATGTTCAAATGTTTGTAAATCTATCGGACCAAACTGCATGGTCATCAGTCGGAAGCTTACAAACTACTTAAACTAAGGCAAACTAACGTAAGGATAACACATACCCCCATGCCCTAGGGAGGACTCGAACCTCCGTTGGAGAGCAACCGCGCGCTCCTCAGCGAGGCGCCTTAGACCGCTTGGCTACTCCACCGCGGATTTATTTCATATAGTATGGTTGTTTTTAGCTTCCAGATTTGTCAACCTAATTCCAACCTACGTGGATTTTGTTGAATTACTTGTTAATGGCACAGATTTCGACAAGGCTGACCAATATGGATAGTAAAACAACCGTACTGTATGAAATAACAGTAACATAGTTCATTAGTTTAGCCAAACTGCATAAAATTATAACAGTTTGTTCACATGCAGTAATTACTGATTAATTTTCATAAATGAGAAGTCATGTATTAGATTACTTTTCAAAATTTGACATTCATTAAGTTTCAATTTTGTAATATTCTATAAACACTTCTAAATGGTGAGTATTATATTCGTAAGTCTGTCAAATAAATTATATATGTAAACACCCATGAGATCAACACTTATCATGTTGTTGTTGTGGTCTTCAGTCCAGAGACTCATTTAATGCAGATCTCGACGCTACTCTAAAGTGAACGAACCTCTTCATCTTCTTATAAAAAGGGCAACCCACCTCCATCAGAATCTGCTTACTGTATTCAGCTCTTCGTCCTGCACACTTTCCTCCAATGCAAAGTTTACGATTCCTTCATGTCTAAGAATGTATCCTACCAATCGATGCCTTCTTTTAGTCAAGTATGCCAGAAATTCATTTCTCCCCAATTCTCGTCATTAGTTACGCGATCCACCTACCTAATCTTCAGCATTCTTCTGTAGCACCACAATTCAAAAGCCTCTATCCTATTCCTGCGTAAACTATTTATGGTACAGATTTAACTTCTGTACAAGGAAACACTCCACGCAAATGTATTCAGAAAATACTTCCTTAAACGTAACTTAATATTCGATATTAGCAAATTTCTCTTTTTCAAAATTGCTTTTTTTCCCATTGCCATTCAGCATTTTTTATCCTCTGTATTACGACCACATATGTTATTTTACTGCCCAAGTAACAAAATTCATATGCCACCTTCATTTTATGGTTACCTAATATAATTATTTCAGCATTGCCTGATTTTCCAAGACTGGATTCCATTACCGTTGTTTTTCTCCTGTCAATACGCTCATTTCGACACACTGTCCATTCGGTTCAGCTGCTCTTCCAAGTCCTTCGACAGAAATACAATGTCATCAGCAAAACGCAATGTTTTTCTTTAATCAAATTATGATGGTGCAGCTCCTGTACCTTTCGTGCTTGCCGTATTAGATGTGTGGTAAAATTCGCATTATGCCAGGCACCTTGTTTTGTTTGAACACCCAATCATGTTTCGCAGTTACTGTGCAATGTTCCGTGGGCTTTTGTTTTCTAGAATAACGTGTTACAGATTTTGGTTACAGTCATTTAGACGACTTGTTTGATTTGAAAATTTTGTTGGGTTTTAGGCCTAATTTATTTACGATACATTATATCATTCGCAAGATTTGTATCGGCTTTGATGACAAGTTTTCACCGCATGTCATTTGCAAACAAATCAACAAAACAAGACAAATGGCGATATAAACTGTGCCAGTTCACAACAAAAAGTGCACTAAACATTTTTAAACATCAGATCACTCCAAAAATAATCAAGCAGCAACATAACTCGAATGTAAGTAAGCCACATAACAGCCACATATAAAGATATTTTAAAATAACTTCCAGGCAAATGTACAATGAATCAATTAGTTTTCGTAAATAAAAAGTCTTGTTGTTTGCAGATGACGTGCTGTGAAAACTTGTCATTCCTCAATCAATGCAGATACAAATACTGCGAAGCCAAAAACCCACGGAAGATGGCACAACAAATGCCGGAATATGTTTCGGCGTTAAAACCAAACAAGGTGTCTTGCATAAGGCGGTTATAACCACACATCTAATACAGCAAGCACGGGTAATACAGGAGCTGCACCATCACAAGATGATCATCTCAGCACCAAGCCAGGTATTCCTTTCGCAGCTCTTCAACAAATTCCAGAAACAAACATAGGACTTCAAAAAACAGTACTTGATATAAAATTTAAAAAAATGTTCGGGTTACAAACTAATCCCGAACTATGTAGTGATAACTGTAAACAACATGTCATCTGCAGCACAACAGACAAAACGTAAAATTGATATCATGTGGATAAAGCAAGAAATCTGGTCTCTGTAATCTAAAAGAGAAGCATTGAGTACAAAATTATATAAACTTCATATCCAGCTAGCAAAGCACATAAAATATACACCATTTTTGATAAATTAACGCAAAGGGCCGAACAAACACAGACACCATAATTGAAAGAAAACAGATAACTCAATAAAAGAAACTCACCAAACAGCTTAGTCACATAAAAGCCCACCAGACACAACATCAATACAATAAACACCCAAATAGTCAACAACTTAACTGAAGCAAACTGAAATCTACTTGAAAAGGGTCCAAAACATAACATCAACCCAACAGTATCTTACAGAGCAACAGAAAATATGATAACAGCTGAACACATGATTAAAGAACATGAAAGACTTAACACACATGAATTTAATCCAAACTTAATAAAAGAACTAGTTGCTGAAGACATAAAACTCATAACGAAGAAGAAGAAAACCTCTATAAAGCAAAACACATAGACACATTAAGAAAACACCTATAGAAAACTACAACAAACACCATCACAAGAAAATGTATTAATCACAAAGTCTTGCAATGGAAATTCAATAGTTCTCATAAAACAAAAAGAATTCATTGACAAACCATTAGAATTCATACAAAAGAACAACATAACAGAACTAACGGGTGACCGAACAATCAGGTATCAAAGAAACGTACAAAAAACTGAAAAAATAGAAACAATTTTCATAGACACGTAGATAAAAAGAATTATACAGAAAAATCCAGAGGCCTCTATTCTGAAATCATTACGCAAACATCACAAACCCAACATCCCTGGGCATCTGCTGTTCAATTCATCAATGCGCCAACTACTATGTAGTCTAACAAACATACACATTATTACAAACAATATACAAATACACAAAAAACAGAAGCCTAAAGAACTCAAGTGACCTTATATATATATATATATATATATATATATATATATATAAAGACATGAAAACATACCAAACACAGCAACATTAATATTATTTCACATAATTTCCATATACACAAACATCACAACAGCAGAAACCATCACCATAATAGAAAGATACCTGAAATTACAAGGAAACATGCCCACAACAAACATATTGGAAACAACAACCATACTGAAACTCATCACTGAACAAAATTATTTCATGTTGAACGAAACATCTTACTCCCAACAGGAAGGATTATCTATGGGATCCCAAATCAGTGACTCTCTAGCAGACATATTCATGAACCACATAGAAAACCAAATATTTGACAAAATTGTCTAATCAAATCAGTGCAAGATAAAATATTGGTAAAGATTTGTGGATGATATAATATGCCTGACAGATGAACCACACTCCCTTATAAAAGATCTTCACAATGACAAAAGCACCATACACCCACAAATACAGTTCACTATTGAAAAATAAACAGATGGAAAACTAAACATCTTAGATCTCATCATACATAACAGAAACAACAAACATGAATTCACAATCTACAGGAAGCCCATAATGACCGGCACTGTGATTCACAACCAATCCTGTCATCCAACAACCCAGAAGGAAGCAAGTTTCAGATTTCTACTACCTCTAATTAAAACACCGATCACCAAACAAGCCTACACAGAAGAACTGGACACAATAAAAAAACTGCACAAGAAAATGTGTATGACACATAAACACTGGACTGAATACACAGAACATTACAAAAACAGGCAACACACATTCATGAAAATTCTACACAAAGAGATGAAACACTGCACACAACAAACCAACACGCAACAAGCGACAAATGGCACATAATGAGTTAAAACAACAAAATCACACACATATTGAGCAACATACATACGAAACACGGGCTGAACATGGGATACAGAACCAACAACACTATACAGGACAGACTAGGGAAACATTCCACCAACACTAACAAGTGGCAACAACTGCCAATCTGTGTATGTGGATCATACATACAGACATTTCAAAATAAGATACACTGAACACATCAGAGCATTAAAAAGTAGCTGCCATCACTCAATATTTTCTGAACATTTAATAAAACAGAATCACACCCCAACAAATATAAAAACTGACCTACAAATCCTCAAAACCAGCAATAGCTTATTCCAAAACTAGCAATAGAAGCAAATTAACACATCCAGAAGGTAGTAGTCCAAGGTAAGAATGTACTCAACGATTACACATCGCTATGCAACAAAACCCTCTTTCAGACCATAAAAGAAGTACATAAATAAATCCCACCACCACATTACAACTGACAGCTCCCTCCCCCCCCCCCCAGACACACAATATTTTTCTCTCTCTCTCTCCCTCCCCCCCCCTCTCTCTCTCTCTCTCTCTCTCTCTCTCTTACACACACGCCAAATAAATATCTCCACCCCCCCACACACACAACAACAAAAGCACACACAAACAAAAACTTCGCCAGTAGCAAAACCATTAAAAATAACGCGCCACAGCACAAAAACACCACACAAACAACGCGATATAGCCACCAAAACAAGACAAATGGTAACATATACAGTGCCATTTCACAACAAAAAGCGCACTAAACATCATGAAACATAAGATCACGCCACAGATATTCAAGCAACAACTCCATAACTCGAATGTAAGTAAGCCACTAGTCACATATGACGATGTTTCAAAGTAAGTCTCACGCAAATGAACAATAAATCATTTTGTGTCCCAGCCTCGTCGCCGCTTTTGTGTCTCGTTTCCGTTGTAGGTGTCGGTCGCCGAGTAGAAAGAGACCGACACAGAAATATAGGATGCACGCTTGTGCAGGTACGAAGGTAAGCAGACAGTGGGACAGCAGAAACTAGAAACACTAGAGTAAATTAGAACGAGATATATATTTCATAGAGACTTAACTTTTACATAGCTCAGTACTGCAGAATGCTGATACATAGTTCAGCTAGAGGCTTCGCTAGTGCCTATCCGATAGCCAAGTCTTCACTGGTGCCTATCTGATTCCGAAGTGTTAACCGGTTCCTATCTAAGTTTCAAGTGAACGATGTCGTTCAGTGGTGGCCACGAGCGGGATCGCAGCAGAGGGCGCTCGTGGCTGACGTAAGAACGCCGCGCCGCGCGTGCATGGCGGCGCGCGGCGAAAGTAAGTGGCGCGCACTTCATAATTGTGCGACACCACACCCCTCCCCCACAAACCGCCGCGCCGTCGTGGCGTAGGGCTGGGGCCACGGCGACGGCGCTGGGAGGAGGGCATGGGCGGGAGCGTTACTGGTGGGACGGGCGTCTTAGCAGAGGCTGGGATCGAGACGCCGTCCGCGCCCCGGCATCCACCTTGCGAACCCCCGGGAAACCCACCAAAACCAAGGGAAGGACGCACGCCTCCGCCCAGAGGGAACAGGTCATCTTCTTCTGAGGGGCGTGGCCCGAGCTGGGGACGCTGTGCTTGGCGGCGAACGATGTGGCTGTGCTTCCTGGCTGGAATCAAGAAACCCGAGACAGGATCGTGTGGCCTGCGCAGGCGCAATTGGTTTGCGTGGCGCCGCAGCTCCGACCCTGTGGAAGAACGTAAATTGCGACTGAGCACGCGCTGAATGGTGCCTGGTAACCAACGTTTCTTCCCAGCAAACACCTTGTACAGCACCGGCGTCGAAACCTAAAAACGCGTAGCGCCATACGAACCGACTCAGTGCGTGGGAGGCTGCAGCAGGTGAAGGAGAGTGCGGTGACGGCGGCCGTGTAGCAGCTCCGCAGGAGACGGGCCGTCACGTGCCATGTCAGACTTAAATGTTCGAACGAAACGTTCTGCTTCACCATTGAACTGAGGGTGAAAAGGTGCGGTGGTGATATGCTGAATGCCATTCACACGACAAAACTGTTGAAATTCCGCACTAACAAACTGAGGTCCATTGCCACTGACGATAGTTTCTGGCAAACCTTCGATGCAAAACACTGATGTAAGAGCACTAATTGAACTAGACGCCGTCGTTGAGTTCATGGCAATCACGAAAGGAAACTTGCTGAAAGCGTCTACAACAATTAAGCAGCGCGTATTCCAGAAAGGTCCGGCAAAATCAATGTGTAAATGTTGCCATGGTCCCTTGGGGCCTGGCCAGTCTGAGAAACGTTGCGGAGGAGCCGCCTGATGCTCCGCACAAACCGTGCACTGTGACGTCATACTCTCTATCTGGGCGTCCATACCAACCCAGGTACAATGACGTCTGGCCAATTGCTTTGTTCTAACAATACCCCAATGTCCTTGATACAGAAGGCGTAACACTTCTCGTTGCAGGGCACAAGGAACAATCACTCTTGCTTGGTCGTTGTCGGTATGCAACCACAGTACACCCTGACTTAAAGATAATGCATGACTTTGTGCAAAATAACGCCGAACCAGAGGCCGTTGAATGTCTTTGGCTCTGGCAGGCCACCCAGAGCGAACAAAACGTGCTACCACACTTAGGTCTGCATCGGCAGCTGTTTCCTATGCAACCCGACGAGAGTTCAAAGGGAAATCTGCGACAGCGGAAGCATCTTTGGAGTCTATCTGACAACATGCCATTTCTGAAGAATAAAACGACACATCCTGGCCAACCGGAAGTCGAGAAAGTGTGTCCGCGTTGGCATGTTGAGTGGTAGGTCGGTACAAAATCTCATACTGATAATTAGACAATATCAAGGACCATCTCTGAAGCTTTTGTGCCATACTTGGCGGAATTGGCTTTGTGGGTGAGAATAACGACGTGAGAGGCTTGTGGTCTGTCAACAAATAGAATTTTCTGCCATAGAAATAATGATGAAACTTTGTGACGCCGTAAATGATTGCTACGGCCGTCTTTTCTATCTGACTGTAATTTTGTTGTGTTGGCGTCAGTAGCTGGGATGCAAAGGCAATAGAACGATCGTAGGAACCATTACGATGTGACAGTATTGCACCCAGACCGTACGACGAGGCATCCACTGCTAGCGCTACAGGCTTCTGCGGGTCAAAGGGAATCAAACATGCATCACTGATTAGTGCAGACTTTAATTTGTCAAAGGCAACCTGACAATCTTTAGACCATACAGAAGTAACATTCTTCCTATGTAAGTGATGCAGTGGAGCTGCAATCTGAGAGGCATTGGGAATAAACCTGAAATAATAGTTAAGCTTTGCCATTACTGCTTGCAATTCATGCACATTCTTAGGAGGAGGCAAGTCTTTGATTGCTCGAAGATGTGACTGTAAGGGATGGATTCCTTGGGCATTAACCACATGGCCTAGGTACTCTATTTCAGTTTGAAAAAACGAACACTTTGCTCTATTACAACGTAGACCTCCTGCAGTCAGCACTTTGAAAATACACTCCAGGTTAGATAAATGTTCTTCAACTGTGCGCCCTGAGACCACAATATCATCTAAATAGTTCGAGCAACACGATACAGAAACTGTCAGCTGTTCCAAAAAGCGCTGAAAAATAGTGGGGGCGGAATAATTGCCAAAGGGTAGGCATTGAAATTGAAAAAGACCCACGTGAGTATTAATGAAGAGAAACTTTTTTGAATCGTCATCAAGGGGAATCAGTAAGTATGTCTCTGCTAATCTATCTTAGAAAAGAAGCGAGACTGTCCCAATTTGTCCATCAGTTCGTCAGGTCTGGGCAGGGGATAAGTGTCTACAATTGTTTGACTGTTCACTGTTGATTTGAAGTCCGCACAGAGACGAAGTTTTCCCGATGGCTTGGGTATAATTACTAAAGGCGAGGCCCACTGACTCGCAGAAATAGGAGAAATCACCCCACTATGTTGCCAACGTTTAAGTTCTTCAGCAACTTTATCACGAATTGGGATAGGCACTTGTCTAACTTTACGAAATTTTGGTACAGCAGATTCTTTCAAAGTTACATGTGCCACAAAGTCTTTTGTGCAACCTAGCTCCGGCGAAAACAAATCACTGCATTTTTCACACAATGCACTGATTTTGTCCTGAGGCACTAATGACGAAATTTGCAGTACATCTCTTTGAATTGATAAGCCAAACAAGTCAAATGCATCCAGTCCAAAAATGTTCTGTGTAGATTTGGCCTGAAGAACAACAAAAGCAACTGTTTTTGCTACACCTTGAAAAGAGGCGGGCAGGATACACGTTTCTAGCACGGGAATATTTTGACCTGTGTACGCAATGAGTACTTGGTGAGACGGCGACAGTTTTGGCGAACCCAGAAATTCATAAGTGTCTTTATTCATTAATGTAACAGCGGAACCAGTGTTGAGCTGAAATTGCACAGTCTTATTTTCTATGGAAAGAGTCACAAAAAGATTTTGCTTGTGGCGCTCGACAGGTGTGCGAATGTGGGCAACGTCTACTACAGTTTGTTTGCTGGCCTTGGGCATGCGTGGGCTGCGTACGGAAGTAAGCGGCACAGAATCGGCACACAGCGGATTAACAACACTGTCGTTAGCTGGCACTACCACCGGATCGGCGTCCACACAATGCGAGGCTACTGCACTAAAATGACTTTGAGTAGCTACATCAAGTCTACTGTCTCTAGCTACACAGTACTGGGCACTATTACAAGGAGAAGTTGCAGAAGGCACTAGGTTCAAAACAGGATTGCACTGTACATAGTCATTTTACTTCTCCCGAACCCTTTTCTGTTACACAGATTTACGCGCTCGTCGGCACTTGTGGCGTGGCTCACTACATAGTTTTGCAATAGGTGCAGAAGAATTTTCTTGCATTTTAGAATCAAGTAAAGCACTGTTCAATTCCACAGCGTCTATGATATTGACAGCATGAACTGTTCATGGACTCGGAAAAGCGCTGTTTCTAACGGTACCGTTCTTTGACATTATGCATACACACGGACCGTACATGTCCCATTTGCCACATTGATGACAGGTTGCGTTGCGACTAGGGCATTGCGCACGCTTGTGGCAAGTTACACACTGGGGGCAAGATTTACGAACATTTTTCTGAAATGAGCATTGGCGCCCGTTATTCACATTATGTTGTCTAACACGATGGAGCGACCTTTGTGTTGCACTTTTACACTGACTACTGTTCACTGTCTGTTCAGCACGGCAGGTAGAATTATAAGAATCACTAGGGCTACACTGAAAACTACGGCTAGGAAAGCGTCTGTTGGGGTGCACTGCATTACCACAGTGGCTTTGCATTTCTACATCTGTTAAGTCAAAAGTATCATGCACTTCAATAAGCTGCAGTACACTGTCTAATGAGGGGTCAGACTGTTTTAAAATAGCTGCCCTAATTCTGGGGTCCTGAATGTTCTGAGTGTTAGCGTCTCTCAACATCACGTCACTATAAGAAAGTCTACATGAACAAGTAAATTTACATTTGAGGGTTAAGCCCTTCAACTCCGTGATCCACTGCTGATGTTGGTTCGGTGATTTATTCAGTCTGAAAAATCGGTACCGCACCACAGCTACGAGAACTTTTCTCTCATAATGAGCATTCAGTGCATCTACTATTTGTTCAAAGTCTAGATCACGAGGAGATGCATGGGGAAAAAGTTTCTGCAGTAATACGAAGGTTTTAGTGCCCACGATGGAGAGGAAGAAATATTTCACGGTCTGACCTGTAAGTTGATGAGCCGTGACAAGTTCATGAAACTGCGCGAAGTAGTCGCTCCATTCTTCCTCACGTTCGTCGTACTGGCGAAAGGTAGGAAGCGGTGTGGCGATAGATGTAGGTGGCTGAAGCGACGGCTGTTGTTGGTCAACTGCTGTCAACTGCGCCACCGCTTGGAGTAGTTGCGTGATTTGAGCCGGCTGTAACTGAATAATTTCCATTAAGTTTGGGTTCCGGGTAGTGGCCAATCTGACCGATTAGGTGCCGTGCATACAAGTAACTTATAACAAAACACAAATGTAATATGAAAGACGACGCTCTCTGCAACAACAAAAAAATGTCCACAAAACACGCAAAAGAATATCTTCCCGCAAAAATCTTATAATAAGGGTGGGTGGGCGAGAGCAATTTCTGCGTGCTCCGACTGTTGCTGTCTGGCTGCTGCAAGTGGTCTGGTTCAAGGTTCTTCTATCACTCCTCGTGGCCACTTTTGTGTCCCAACCTCGTCGCCGCTTTTGTGTCTCGTTTCCGTCGTAGGTGTCAGTGGCTGAGTAGAAAGAGACCGACACAGGAATAAAGGATGCACGCTTCTGCAGGTACGAAGGTAAGCAGCCAGTGGGACAGCAGCAACTGGAAACACTAGAGTAAATTAGAACGAGATGTATATTTCATAGAGACTTAATAATAATTAACTTTTACATAGCTCAGTACTGCAGAATGCTGATACATAGTTGAGCTAGAGGCCTGCCTAGTGCCTATCCGATAGCCAAGTCTTCACTGGTGCCTACCTGATTCCTAAGTGTTAACTGGTTCCTATCTTAGTTCCAAGTGAACGATGTCGATCAGTGGTGGCCATGAGCGGGATCGCAGCCGAGGGCGCTTGTGGCTGACGTCGTAAGAACGCTGCGCCATGCGTGCGACACCACAAATCAATAAGTTTACATAAACAAAAACGCCTTGCTGTTGGCAGATGACTTGCTGTGAAAACTTTTCATTCCTCAATCAAAGAAGATACAAATCCTGCGAATGACATATGTAAGTATCGTAAATAAATTAGGCCTAATATCCAACAAAATTGTCAAATCACACAACTCATATAAATTACTGCATAACTAAAATCTATAACATGTCATTCTAGAAAATTAAAGACAAAAACCCACAGCAAAAGGCACAAGGCAAGTGCCTAAACGTGTTTGGGTATTGAAACAAAACAAGTTGTCTTGCCTAAGGCAGATATAACCACACATGTTTACCCTGAACTGTAATTTCTCGTTGTTTTCCTTCACAGCTTGTTCAATGTGAAAACTGAATAACATTGGAGAATGGCTAAGACCCTGCCTTACTCCCTCCCCAACCACTGTGTCTCTTTCATGTCGTTCAACTCTAATTGTAGCTGCTAGGTTAATCTACAAATTGTAAATAAACTCCGTTCTCTATCTTTTCTCCCTGCTGACTTCAGAATTTGATGGTAAAGCTAATGTAATCGATGGTGAAAAATTTTGTTCAAGTGATGAACATTTCAAGAGTTACAGATCAGTTCCTGAACGAAGGCGTGAGGCAGGTATAAATAAATAGAAAATGAGATGGTAATTCTCTGTAGATGTGAGTAGGTTGCATAAAGGGTAATCTTAATTTTTGGCACCGTTTTATGTTGACAAGCAAAGTGACAAAAGTATAGCTTTCACGCCAGGCTAAATGGTTTAAAAAGGTCACTAAAATCTTTGAGCAAGTTCGTTAGGAACTGGTAAACGTAAGCACGCTATTGTCCCCTACAAACTGCAGATCATCAGCAGCATCAGGTACATTAATAATGCAAAAGATTTCACAGTTCTTATGGATGAAACGGTTGACACCATTGGAATAAAGACAGATCTTTAAATCCAAATCTTCATTAAAATTAGAGTTTTGAGGCTCAGCTACTAGAAGGTGTTGTAACCATATAACATGGACATATAAACGTTTCTATCAGGGTCGGGATTTGAACGTGGGATTCCTAACACTGCAGTTGCGCCACGCCAGGCACACAGACTTCTCACCCCTGAAAGAAATACCCTGGCATGTATTCCAGCTGGCCAAACTTTCCACATGTCCTCCTCCTCCGGCCATTGTACTCAATGACTCGCATCTGGCCCTATACTCCCAACTCTCTAAACGAATTTTCGGCTTGCTTCCCTTTCCCCTTGATCTGCTTTCTTAGTTGCAAGCTACTTGCGCATCAAGAAGGGTGCATTCCGTTTCCACTTTATCATATGATACATATTTTATTAGCTAGTCTGCCACGATGTAAGTACGGTTGCTCACTTAATATGGCACTGGGTGAATGCCATTTTCGTCGAAGGAGACGCCATTTTAGTTTACTCTCCCAACGTTCTGCGCAGATGGAACGCTTTTACTTTCGAGCAATGCCCAGGTTGTCTGTTGCACTTTCGGTTTGTAGAATAAAAAACAAAATACAAGTATTTTCACTTAAAATTTCCGGGCTGGAAGGCCGTGGTAGATGGATAAAAATCTCCCATAACGTTTCGTCTTCCGCAGCTGAAGACGAAACGTTAGGGGAGAGTTTTATCCATCGAGCACGGCCTACCAGCACGGAAAGATTAAGTGAAATTGACGCCGGACGTAAAAGCCTACATTGCAAAATGTGATTAACTCGGGCTCATAATATTTGGCTTATCAGTTTAGGCCTTTAGGATTACAAACATTTGAACTTCTTTTGTACTCCTCAGAAAGTTTCTGACACAATTCGATTAGAGAGTGGTAGCCGATTCTGGTCTGTTCGTGGCATCCCTCCATGGACGTTCCTGGGATCATTTTCTGGCAGCGTGGGAATGATGTGGCAGCACGTTATCGTGTTGAAACACCGCCAAATCGTCAGTGTGGTTGAAGGTAAATAATCAGTATAGTTGGTCACATACGTCGAACCATTCGAGGTCCATTCCATAGCAGCTATGAGCTCATTTCATACAAGGAAAATCCACCAAACACCATAACAGAGCATACGTTTTCGGCACGCGGGATCCATAGAGTCATGTGGTCTGCACCACCCACCGTGCCTTCCAGTGGCATGATGCAGTTGAAATGGTGATTCGTCGTTACATATCACGTTCCAACATTGTTACAGCGTTCATCCCCGTTGATTTGCAACAAATGTAAGACGTTGTGGCCGGTGAAATTGTATT
Source organism: Locusta migratoria (assembly GCA_026315105.1). Classification (NCBI taxonomy): domain Eukaryota; kingdom Metazoa; phylum Arthropoda; class Insecta; order Orthoptera; family Acrididae; genus Locusta; species Locusta migratoria. The sequence continues at coordinate 464,921,756 of CM048746.1, read as the reverse complement.
AACAGTGCAAACAGCGTGCGGCACCAGCTCCAATTTCAGATTGACCTGTTGGACGTGTTTACACGTCCAGTGTTGAGTCGTGGTTTGATGGCTACTGCTCTTCAATCGCTGTCTATTATCCTACTCAGGTATCGCTAATCAGGGTCATCGACAGTGTCTGGACAGCTACAGTTCGCCCGTTGTGAACTCCGATAGTCTCATTTAACCTTCACGATGAACCATGGACGCGGTTGGAGGTCGGCATCAGCTCTCGTCGACGTTTATGTTTCACAAATCACTTGCAGAACCACGTGTCAGAAGGTCTTCTGTACACCCGCAGCTGTCACAGAAGGAGCGTGGTAAGCAGACAGCACACCTGCACCATCCGTTCCCCACTGACTCTCGGCATTTGCTGACGTCAGTGTAGTATCCAGATTTATTCTGCTACCGGGCACGTTTGCTCTAATTAATAGAACCAATCACTCAATGCATTTATAACAATCCTTAAATGAGGAAGTGATAGCATTGGCTACAGCAGGTGGAAATGTCTGTACCAGTAGGAGGAATGGGTGGCAGAAGATGGTGCGATGTATTTTCGCTCATGGCAGTTAAGTAACTGGTGATGGAGCCATTAAACGGTGGAAGGTGAAATTCTTTCCGAAAACTACACATTCTCATGTTTTCGTATAACGTGTTTTGTGCGGCCTATGTCAAGCTATGGAGTAATTATTTTGGCACACCTGTAGGCTGTAGTTGCTAATGGGTGAGGTAAGTAAATTTTTCCGTAGTCATGACTTCGATATGCGTCTCAGACTAATTGTTTTCGACGAGGTACGTTTATCTGAGTACGTAAGGGTGATAATGGAAAATGGGACTCTAGCATGACTCACTGTGTCCCTTGTAGAAGTATTCCGTTATCTACTAGCGTCGTACATTGATTACTGTGGTTACCTCCCGCAGTGCTGCTTGTCTGTTATCACTGACAACGCAAACGCTGCTGTCCTCGACCACTGCGTTGCCATTTTTTGCCTGAAAGTTGGTATCTTCGGCTCACTGGCTCACTGTCAACACTGTAGATCTCGGAATATTGAATTTCCTAATGATTCCAGAAATTTCCCATGCTTCTCACACTAACGAACACTCCGCTTTCGACGTCTACACGTTAGGAATATTTTCAGACGAGTTACCGTTGTACAAGTGACACCGCTGTCAAAGCACCGCCCTTTTGCACCTTTGTGTTCATCATACTACTGCAGTGTGAAGCTTTGCTTATCGCTGTCCCATCACTTTTCATCTCAATGTTGATTCCGAATCCTAAATGTAAACAAACCTTTTTATTTACATGTCAGAAGCATTTTCTTGGTAGTTTCAAAGGTAGCCTTCGGTTATTGCACTAGAACATAATATACGAGGCCTGTTTTTTTAAAGTAAGTACCGTTTTGAAATTTAAAAAAAGACGCGCTAAGATGTCTCAATAATTTTATTTTTACATGACACCCTGTACCATAATCTACTTTTCTACATAATTTCCGTCAATATTGAGGCACTTGTCATAACGTTGTACCAGTTTTTGAAAACCCTTCTCATAGAAGCCTGCCACCTGACGTGTTAACAACTGTATCACAACTGTTTTGACTACGTCATCGTCTTGCTCGGTCACAATGCCATACAAAAAAAAAAAAAAAAAAAAAAAACGAGAAACATTAGGAAAGTCATCCCGCAAAGAGGAAATCGTAAAGCGTTTGTTTTCTCTCACCTTATTCTCCATTTTCTCCACCAAACTTTCATTAACGACCGAAAGACGCCAACTCCGTTATTCATACTGCACATTTGTGCGACCATCTTTAAATGCCCTCACCCAATTTCTTACCGTTCCATCACTCATAATATTTTCTCCGTAAACTGCACAGATCTCACGATGAATATCGATCCATTTTAGACCTTTAGCACTAAGAAATCTTATAACAGCCCGTACTTCACAGTCGACGGGGCTCATGATTATCGGAGGCATCTTAAACACACAATACACAACGTAAACAAGGAATAATCAGACTGTAATGGTGTCAGTGCGTAGATGTAGGTACCCAGTGCTCATAAAATTATTGAGATATCTTAGAAGGTCCTTTTTTTAATTTCAAAACGGCATTTACTTAAAAGAGAAACCTCATACACTACTTACTAAATATCTTTTAATCTGCCATTGATTCTAATAATGTAAAACAGCATAATGATTGGCTATTAGAAACAATACAATTTCGCTTCTTTAAAAGTCCTCATTTAGAAACTGTGCATATTGCCTTTCATACCTGGCCTCTGAAAGACTCCATCCGACCTTACAAGCTTTCCTGTTTGATTGGCTTTCACTTCTAAACCTATTCCTCTAGCTTACGCTGAATAAACGTCAGCCTGTATCACATCACAACATAATCCTTAGTTTCATAGAAACTTAAAACTTTAAAACGCTGTGTGGCACCTTAGTCATCAAGCTTATTCGGTAATCAGGGGATTACATATAAATGATTAATGAGACACGTAAGCAACTATGTAAATCAAATAATAAAGTTAATAAACACATAGTTGAGTTAGATTTATTTTGATTTAACAATGCCATAAAATTTATTGTTTAATAACACTGTCAATGTCTTTAGTAACCACTGTTATACATTGAAGATACCAAGAAACAGGAGAAACTGCTTAATATCGTGTAGAGACCACGTCAGCACACAAAAGTGCCGTAATAAGACGTGGCGTGGAATAGACTAATGTCTCTAGCACTGCTGCAGGGAACCGACACCTTGCATCCGGCAGGGCTGTCCACGAATCTGTAAGAGTGTGAAGGGATGAGACCCCCTCTCAACAGTACATTGGAGAGCATCCAAGATTTGCTCAATAATGCTGGGGAGCTTGGTGGCCAGCGGAGAGTTTAACCTAACAAGAGAATTTCTGGAGCCATTCTATGGTAATTCTGGACGTGTGAGGTGTCTGCTGGAATTGCCCAAGTTCGTCGGAATGTACAATGGACATGAATGGTTCCATGTAATCGGCTAGGAAGCGTACGTACGAGTCACGTCTCCGAGTCGTATCTAGACGTATCAGGGGTCACATATCACTCCAACTGCACACGCTGCTCGCCATTACAGACCCTCCACCAGAAGGATACGATCACAAATGCGACTCGTAAAATCTGACCACATGTTTCCAGACATTAACAGTCCATTGTTGGAATGGACGAGCCAAGAGCAGGCTTGGAGTTTTCTTCCATCCATGCAATTAGCAAGGTTACGCGAGTGGGCCTTTGGCACCGAAAGCTCATGGCAGTGTTTCGTTGAATGGTTGGTACGCTGACATTTGCTGATAACCCTGCACTGAAATCCGCAGCAATCTGAAGAAGGGTTGCACTGCCGAAGTGGTCTACGGGAAAATCGCCACCTAATCTATATAGTGTGTCCCACATCCCGTGCGCCGACTATAATACCACGTTCTGACTCACATAAATCATTATAATCTCCCATTGTAGCAGCAGTAACCGACCTGAAGCGTGATGCCTTTGCCTAACGCAGCACCTTCTTCTGAGTGTTTACATATCTCTGTGTTAGCATACACATGCTTCCGATAGTTTCTTTGTCTCCTCAGTGTACATATTGTACATATCGACGAAACTTAACCGACACATCCCTCATTAAATCGACATTTGATTTTCAGTAGACAAATTAGCTAGCATGTTTCTTAAAATAAATAAATAAATAAAAAGCTTATAAGTGTAATGTTTCTCTAAAGGGAAACAATAACAAATTTGTTGACATCAATCCAGTCTTGACATAAATACGATAATCCTAGCAAGTAATTTGTTATATTATCTATATCTATAAATGTGAATGTCTGTTCTGTTTACGTTTATCACGTCTGAACCACAGGACATAAACAGCTAAAATTTTGTACAGTTACTAATTTTTACCTGGGGAAGGCTTTAGACACGGTTTTAAGGCGATCAAAAATGTTCAAATGTTTGTAAATCTATCGGACCAAACTGCATGGCCATCAGTCCATAGCTTACAAATTACTTAAACTAACCTAATGACAAACACACACACACACCCATGCCCAAGGGAGGACTCGAACCCCCGACGGCGAGCAACCGCGCGCTCCGCAGCGAGACGCCTTAGACCGCTCGGCTACTCTACCGCGGCTATGGCGATCGGATACCTATTTAGCTATATATATTAATGTGAATTTCTGTTCGGTGTACGCTTATCACGTCCGAACGACAAGACGAAAAAACTTAAATATTTGCACAATTACTAATTTAGAGCTGAGGAAGTTATTAGGCACGGTTTTATAGCAAACTGATAAAAAGATATTTAGTAATTTGAAGAATATAACGCGAAATGCAGAACAATAATTACTCTTTGAAAATGGTTTCATTGGTTGCATTGTTGCTTGAGGGTTGATAATGATGAAAGGGTGGAATATGTTGGGATGGAAAGTTATCGGTGTATATAAAATTCTAAGTGTGTGTGTGTGTGTGTGTGTGTGTGTGTGTGTGTGTGTGTGTGTTAATATTTCGCTCTGCAGCGAAACGTACAGAACGCAAACGAATGCTCTGTATATAATTGTTGTCCAAATTCTCCCGTTGTACACCATAGCAGTTCCATGCCGATAGCTATAAGGGGGTGGAAAATATGGTGGTTGAAAGTCGTCTAATTATAAAAAATTTGGCCAGCGATGACGTTTGCGAACTTATAGCAAGAAGGTTAGGAAAAGCGAAACGTGATGCCTATGCGTGCTACAATGTCTTCAGCTCTTTCTCTGTAAGGATAAGCATACGAATAAGGAAATATAAGAATAAATAAATAAAGCGGTAAAAAAGAAATTTCTTTTAATACAGACATACAGCACTTATACAAATGAATACATACCTGCAAAATTATACAACATATAACTCAATAAATATGAGATCGTACGCATTTTGTATGTCATTTGTGTTTTGATTACTATCTTGCTTTTTTGGATAATTATAATTTTGTACATTATGCGAGACAGTCTTATTTCTTATTTATTCTCCGATAAATAGAGAATTTTTTTTAGAAAAAAGGAGAGAGAGAGAGAGAGAGAGAGAGAGAGAGAGAGAGAGAGAGAGAGAGAGAGAGAGAGAGAGAGAGAGATAAAGGATAGAAGTACTAACTCAAAGCAGGAATAAATAAATAAATATCCAGGCAAAGCCGGGTTTTCAGCTAGTCTACACTAAAACTGAGGTGCGAAGTAGAGAATCAGTCCACATCGAATTACTCACCTTGGTATTGTCAGATTCTTCCATTCCTCTATGGTTGAATTCGTACCTTCTCTTCCTGGAACGTGGCACCAGTGCTCAGGTACTGTGAGTGAAATTAGCGTGCCATAGGACGACATTGAAGAGAACACTTGCGCCAGGCAGCCAAAGATAATGCTCAAACGTATTTGACATTTCCCAAAACTGCCAATTTGCTCAATTATATCCTCGAAGGTAGCATTTTCAACGTGGTATTTCTCACACTCCTCCTTTTCATTGACTTTGTCCTGTAAACAGATAAATTCATCAAATTGCAAACGTCCAGGTTTTTGTCGCATATGCATGCACAAATCTGTCTCAGTAGTTTCACATTACGAATCATATTGCTTGTGCTATCTAAAACAAAGAGACCAATCCAACCGAAATGAGAAACATGTGTTTGCACGGAGTCCATCAGCGTTTACCACTCTTCAGCACTCCTTCTGACTGCAACCAGATATTAAATGTCTACATTATTGCTAAATAAACTTTGAAATGATAAAAAAAAATTCCTTCGAGCACTACTGTTTTGAAAATGACAAAAGCTCGATGATATTTGACGTTGTAGGTATTTACATTCGGATGTTGTCCAGCAGAAAGAACAACAATAGAGTTTACCATGGCAGAAATTACGCAAGCAAAAAATCCTCTCATCCAGGGTCGGCCAACATCGCAGCTCATACGCAATGCACGGGCTCCAGTTCCATAGCTCTCTGTAAGAGGTAGAGAGGAAATGGCAAACTCACTGCATTTGAATCATTTGAATATTAATGCAGTGGCTACTCTTTGTGATTTGATTTTATCTGACACCAACAAAAATCACAAGGTATAGAAATATTCTGTACTACTGAATTATTTTTGTCGCGATGAAGATATAATATGATTTATACGTGGTGCAAACCCTTGTTATACCGACACGATGCGGACAGTTTTATGTTTTGTCACACCCAGTTGGCCAAGTAACGCAATTAACTTAGTTTGATAACAAATATGTAGATCGTATGTTTTCAAATTATTCTTAAGACATCGAAACTCTTCCCGACGAAAAAGACGTCAAACTTCGAGAAATGAAAGAATTTTTCTTTTAAACACAAATTACACCACAGATCAATCCGATCCTTGTGCACGTGCGTAGTGATGCTTTCAACTGAAATCGTGATTGTTTTTTGAAACAGATCAAAAACATATGTAGTATAGCAGTGTCGTCAAAACTTGTAAAAAGCTTGCCAGCCCAATCAAGTGTGTACAGAATGGCCAAGCTAGTATTGTGGGCTACAGGATAGCCGTTGGATGTCAGGATGATAAATTGAAGTCATGATTGACACTGAAGTGATTGATTTAGGAAAAGGAATACAGGGGCCCAAATAGGGGGAGGAAGTGGGGTAGTCTTTCAATACAGATGAGACGCGTGGCATGGCTAGTAACATATACCGCTATAAAGGATACGAAAAAAGCTTAATCTTCGTCCGCAACATCAGCGCTCATTTCGCGGTACAGCACGAGGCTCTTGTCTCACTGCTCTGACTGTGAGAAACGGCTCGAAATTATCATACCCGTCACGGAATTAATAACAATAAATTATCGTCGTACACTATTCTCCCTTTACCAAGGTCCAAGCGACGTAATAATTTTGCTCAGATAGTGCCTTATACTAAAGAGGTATTATTAAGTATAATTACAATTACGTTCATAAATTTTCTTTATAGGAATGGTCCGCCTTGAGCAAACAAAATTGTTTTTAGTTTCTCCCATACATGTTTCGTTGGCGTTGCAGCATCATCAGTGGGATGTTTATTTCATACTGTCTGTCAAATTAATAATGAAATGATTGTTACTTTTTGTACATTAAGAGTAAAAACTACAGATAATTGTGAAACTAATATAAATCGTTTCTTATTTTTATAGGTATACTAGGCCTACCTTATTACCACATGTAGTTGTGTTTGTGGTTCCTTAACTCACAAAAGTCACTGTGAATTTTTGACAGTTTGTCATCTGCAAACCAAAACGTGTGTAGTTAATGGGGTGAATGGTTAGCTTGTAAATATCGGGATTTTTATGAAAATATAGGACGTCATTTTTGTGTTTTGTATTAGTTTACTGTCGCGTCTGTTTCTATAACAAAGTGTCTATGTGTTTATAGCAGGTTTCTGACACTTACTTTGGTGAATTTGCGACGTTGTCGCATTGTGAACAAGCACTGTGTCACTCGCACTTCACTCAATGTTTACGTTATGAAAACAAGATGGTGGGCAGTTGAGTTCTGGGAGTAGTGTTAAGAACAGCCGACTGTGGTGTGGTGGGGGCGGGAGTTTTTGAATCATGTTACTCTCGTTTTAGTGTGTGTGTGTGTGTGTGTGTGTGTGTGTGTGTGTGTTTATGGGTTTTCTGACAGTTCTTTGAGGGCAGAGAATATGGTTCCGTTGCAGAGAGCGAAACACGTATGGGAGAAACTAAAAACAATTGTGTTTGCTCAAGGCGGACCATACCTATAAAAAAATTTATTTACAAGCAAACACGGAGACTGAAGAGCTTTTCAAACCTCAAGATGAATAAATTACATTTATATTGTGCAATTTTTGAAAGCCATGAAAACAACATTAACAATTATATCTAAGTGATGAGCAACATATGAGGTTTGGCGGCATGACAGAGGTAGCAGAATGGACAGAGCAGCCGTCAGACTGGTACTGTTGAGTAGCGAGGGTAAGCTGAAACTTGTACAATTAGTGTGAGCACAGTGGTTGGGCAAAACCATCATCGTATTACAGGGGGACTGTGCTAATGATACTGTAATACTCTGTTTAATATACACACACTCTAACAGTTAACAATAGTTAATTTTTGTTTACTTTGTGAATGAAGTGACACCATATTGATGCTGCCATAGTAATATTGGTCACCCTTCTTTTAACACGAGTTAGTGACAAACGGAGAATGAACGAAGATGACTCGTAAATGTGCAACCAGTTGCTTGGTTCTGCAACAAAATATTGCCGCGAGAGACCACGAACACGGACGGCCGGCGTGGCGCAGGGGATAGCGTCACGGACTGCAGTGCTGAAGGTCGCCGGTTCAATCCCGCCCACCGGTAAAAATTTATTTCTTTGTAATTAACAACTGCAGAACGTTCTACATCTTTCTTATGTTCACTTGTAAATTCTACTTGTTTCTTATGTCAACTGTTCTTCTAATTTCTGGTAAATTCTGTCTGTGTATAAATAGCAGAGCACTCTGCCTGAGAGGCAGTCAGTGCTGCGTGTATGTTCGTAATAAACCTGCTTTCAGTAAAAGTGATGTGTTCAGTTGCCTTCGAAGTCAAGCCTGCTCCCATTTAAACGCCGCAATATGAATTTGTATGCAATATTCCAATTACAAGATTAATCACGTGGAATAAGAGAATAAAATAAATAATAGAATTTAATTATATTCTAATGTAAACTGAGAATAAGGAGCAAAAAGGGGACAGATGAAACATTTCGTAGTGATTACTGACTGGGGCAGTGTTACGTTTCAAACAAGGTATATTGTTCGAAGCGGCCAATGGCCAGACTGTCGCTAATTAGAGCACACTCGTTTAGAGCATAGCTATGGATAACGAAACGTCTACATACAATGGAGTACGTGTCAGAGAGATAACAACACACTGCAACAGACGTATGGGCGGAAAGCGCAGGGAACCACTGTGTCAGTTCCTTAACCATGAAGCGGCGAAGCAATAAAACTACGGTAATCTTAAACGAGCAATTCTTGTATACATATTTCGTGCATCTCGGTAACGACTACATCGATTTTCAGCGCAAAATATTCATATATGATAAGCAATCTATTCGAAAGCTGCACAGTGATGAACGAAACTAATTCCCGAGCAACGCTATATCGCCAAGTATTAGCAAGAATTTGTGAAATCACCCACCTATAACCAACGCAAAAAGCAGAGTTCAAACTTTGTGCAAAAATGCTTTGATGACGTCCTCAGTTTAAAGACATTACCCCAGCCAGGAACGTTGTCAGGTCCAGAAAATGGAAAAAAATATATATTACCCATAAGGAGCAGGGGGAGTGAGAATCACATTATCACATCACATATTTAATTTGCTTTCCTAACCACTTGCCCTTTGAACATCTACATCATTCATACCCATGGAGGACCAATTCCATTTAGTTGCAGGTCGCTCTGGTGACTATCGCCCGGGGCACTTTCACTACTGGGCCACAGCTGGTCAGGTGAGCTAACTTAATGTTGGAACCCTACCAGCCACTACTGAAGATGGAGTCTGGGCACATCCGCTACAGGTGAAAAGCCGATCAGACTTCCAGTAAGCAATTCAATTTAAGAGACACCTACAAACTGGCCAAAGTACAGTCTTAGTAATGGACGCTGGGACCACTCGAACTTCATGTAGCGGCGGCGGGGCGGCCGAGCGCATCATCCTAGATGATGTTTAGTGTGAAGTATGGCCTCGACCAGACTCCATCTCTTAGCTGCCTCTAGCAGCTACCCGTATGTACTGCTATCTGTGACAAAGACAGAGCACCCGGGCATCGTCAATTCAGAAGACCAAGTAACTGCTAATTCTAAATGTGGGAGTATTTATACATGAAATTGGTTGAAGCTATGACGTATGAAACAGTTTGACTGTGTTCCCTTTGAAAATGCAGTGTTCGCCCGATGTGTCTTTACCGCTGACGCATCCGCGGTCTTATTCACTCTTGTGACAGAGTTACGAGTAGTTATGAAATATTTACTAGTTGCATCTCTGTCTGACAGCCATTTCACTGAAACACAGTTCGCTGGCGGTAGACTTTCCAACTTGCCGACGCAGCGGCTGCCGTCATCACGCAAGGCGGGTGAGCATTTTCTGCTACCGGTTGCTGACCTTATCCCGTCTTGCTAAAGTGAGCAAACCAAGATCTTAACACATTTCCCTGTCACAATGTTTGTGACGTAACACCTTTAAACATTTTTCGAACTTCATTTTATATACGTGCTTATATACGCTTTTGGAAAACTACTTACAGGAGATTGCAGATTTCTAGAACTGGGCACAGGGACAGCTCCAGCCATCAAGAGCAGCCATCAGGCAACCTGTAACCACATCGCACAGTTTGGCTGCCCGCTTACCGCCACTGCCAACAGAGAAGCCATCGCAAGTACTGCAGACAACCCAGGTGGTTACCTGAGCAAACTCATTCGCGACAACGGAGTGCTGCCATGGCACGTAGGTGAGTACCACTGACAGCATACACGACATCAAGCCGACTTGGAAGAAGAGACTGGCCACTTGTAAATGTACAAATTGCTGTTAGCCAAATAAACACAGGCTCACCACCTAAATACATCTTTTATATTCCGAATGTGAGTTGCAGACAGTACTCTGCGGCATCTTACAGAAGGTAGAATTCACTTGTGATATACAAAATTAGGATATGGGACTCAAAGTTTAATTTTATTTGCGGTAAGTGATAGGTCCAAAAGATGTATGTGTGGTGGAAAATTCTGTGACCGAAAAGAGCCAAAACTATACCTGTAGTTTTTGGAACTTGTAAGTAAATTCCGAATAGCACTAGACAGTTTCGAATAATTCATTGATGTAACTGGTGCTAATTTTGATGCAAATGTCAAGGAAGTGGCGTAGTGGTTTTCTCTTCAGCTGAAGACTATAATTGTTGTATGTTCGCTGAAGTGGACGAACTTATCTGTGAAAGTGGTATAGCAAGAGTCTTACCATCTGGAGATAGTGTTTTTTGTTGTGGCAGTAAGTGATTTATTGTCAAGAGATGATGAAGACAATATTTTAGATGATGGCGCTGCAAAGTTTCTTATGCATCGAAATGGATCTTGTAATAAACATTCATTTTCAGTTGATATTGAAAAATGAATATTAGGAGTATGTGGTAGCTGGTAGGCCAATTTATTTAATGCAGAAATATATTACACCGTTTTAACGGGGAGGATGAGAGGAGCACATGAGTTTGGGAGGAGAAAATATATGGTGAGAGACGTATCTAGTAAGTTATTTGTTGAAGATTTGTCAGTAGGTAATACACGTGCCATGAAAGTTAAAACTATAAATAAAAGGATTTTGTCTCTTTCTTTGCTAAAGAGATGCTCACGGAGTCTCCGTGCTCAGAGAAATGTTGATGGCATACTGTATTGAGAAACGGCGTTCCGACCGATATCAAATGCTTATGTACGAACTTCAGTGAACAGTCTGTCAAAAAATGGAATTTTGCACATCTTACAGTTCATATCTTCACTCGATATACGGATGAAGTACTGAATGTTTCGTTATTCGTGACACTTTTGTGCTGCATCAAATTAAGTAAATGATTGTGAAATATTGCAAGAAAATTGTAGATAAAATATAATCTATAGACTTTGCGTGTGACTGAGTTTTACTTATACATTCAGTGTATGAAATAAAGATCAGATATTGCATTGTGTATAAAACTGAGGATAAATCGAGATTTCTTTCCATTCTACATCTACATTGGATACTCTGCAAATCACATTTAAGTGCCTAGCAGAGGATTCATCGAACCACCATTATACTATTTATCTCCCATTCCATTCTCGAATAGCGCGCGGGAACAAAGAACACCTGAATCTCTCCGTTCGAGCTCTGATTTTTCGTATTTTATTCTGATGATCATTTCTACCTATGTAAGTAGGAGTCAACAATATATTTTCGCATACGGAGGAGAATGTTGGCGATTGGAGTTTCGCAAGTAGCCCACGCCGCAGCGACAAGCGCCGTTGTTGTAATGATTCCCAGCCCAGATCCTGTATCATTTCCGTAACGCTGTCTCCCCTGTATCGTGACAATACAAAACGAGCTGCCCTTCTTTGGACTCTTTCGATGTCCACCTGAAAAGGATCCCACACTGGACAGCAACACTCCAGAAAAGGAGGGACAATCGTAGTGCATCCAGTTTCCTTAGTAGTTCTGTTGCATCTTTTAATGGTTCTGCCAATAAAACGCCTTTCCCACGACATTCGCCTTTCCCACGACATTCGCCTTTCCAACGACATTATCTACGTCTGCTTTCCAGTTTAAGTCTGACGTAATAGTAATTCTTAGGTATTTTGTGGAGTTTACGACCTTCACTTTTGATTGATTTATATTGTAAACAAACTTTTACGGATTTCTTTTCGGAATCATGTGAACGACTTCAAGGTTCTCATTATTTAGAGTCAATTGCCAATTTTTACAACATAGTGACATCTTATACAGATCGTTCTGCAGTTGGTGTTGATCTACAGATGATTTTACTAGACGGTAAATGACGGCTTCATCTGCAAACAACCTAAGAGAGCTACTTAGATTTTCCCTTAAATCGTTTATGTAAATAAGGAACAGCAGAGGACCAATAACACTACCCTGTGGAACGCCCGATATCACCTCGGTTTTAGTCGATGCCATACCATCGATTACTGCGAACTGTACCCTGTCTGACAGGAAATCCCCTATCCAGTCGCAAATTTGGGGTGATATACCATAACCACGCAATTTGATTAAAAGCCGTTTGTGACGTACGGTATCAAAGCCATCTGAAAATCAAGAAATACGGAATCGATTTGCGAACCATTGTCGATAGCACCCATCACTTCGTGTGAGTAAAGAGCTACTTGTGTTTCGCATGAACGATATTTTCTAAATCCGTATTGACCTTGGGTCAACAAATTATTCTGTTCGAGATAATTCATAATATTTGAATACAAGATACGTGACCAGTGCAACTTTCCAATCTTTTGCTACAGATCCTTCCTTGAGAGAGCGGTTGTATATAGCTGTTGAGCTATCGTTTCAGCATAATCAGATAGGAATATAATGAGTATACAATCCGGACCAGAGGATTTGGTTTTGTTAGGTGATTTTAGTTGCTTCACAACTCCGATGATATCTACTTCTACGTTACTCATTACGGCCTCTGTTCGTAATTCGAAATTTGGAATATTGGTTTCGTCTTCTTTGGTGAATGAGTTTCTAAAAGTTATGTTTAGTAACTCGGCTTTAGTAGCTCTGTCATCGGCAGGATCGACGTTACTGTCACGTAGTGAGGGTATTGTTTGTGTTTTGCCCCTAGTATGTTTAACATATGACCAAAATCTCTTTGGGTTTCCAGACAAATTTCGAGAAAGAGTTTCATTGTGATAAGTATTGTAGGCATCCCGCATTGAAGTCGTCGCTAAATTTCGAGCTTCTGTGTAGGATCGCCAATCCTGGGGAATTTGTGTTCGTTTAAATTTAGCATGCCTTTTCCGTTCTTTTGCATCAGTCTTCTGACCCGTTTTGTGTACGAAGAGTGCCGGCCGCGGTGGCCGAGCGGTCTGCGGGTCGCCAGCCACGGTCTGCACGGCCACTACGGTCGGGGATTAGAATCCCCCTCGGATATGGATATTTGTGCCGTCCTTAGTGTTAGCTAGTTCATAAGTAGTTTGTAAGTTTATGGACTCATGACCCCGTAGTTAAGTCCCATTTCAACATTTCGACCAAGGGGAATCACCTCCTTCTTTTATTAATTTATTTGGTTTAAAACTGTCAACTGCTGTCGATACCACCTCTTTGAATTTGAGCCACATCTGGTATACACCTACGTTTAGTGTTAGAAACGAGTGGAAGCTGTCAAGGAGCAATTCATATTATTTATATCTGCTTTCCTGAACAAATATAATTTTCGTATGCTTTTGGTAACTTTGGGACATTTGACATTCAATCTCTCTACGACGGCTCTGTGTTCAGTAATACCTGTATCCGTTTTGATGCTCGTTATGAGCTTATGATTATTTTTGTTACTAAGAGATCAAGTGTGTTTTGACATCCATTTAAAATTCTAGTTGGCTCATGAACTAATTGTTCGAAGTAAATCTATGTTTTGACATTCATTTACAATTCTAGTTAGCTCATGAACTAATTGTTCGAAGTAAATCTGAAATAATGCATTGATTACAATTTCATACGATGTTTTATGCGTACCTCCTGATTTTAAAATACAATTTCGGCAACAGATTGAGGGCAAATTAAATTCACAACCTACTATTACCGTGTGAATCGGGTACGTTTTGTAATTAGACAGGTTTTCTTTGAACCTTTCTGCTATTGTAACGTCAGAATCGGGAGGCCGCCAAAAGAAACCAATTATTAACTTCAGGTACAACCTCTACCCATAATAGCTCAAGCGACTGTGAACTACAACTTCGCAACACGAAAGACTACTTTTGCCGACAAGAAACACGCCTCCACCTATTTCATTTAATCTATCTTTTCTGAACACAGTTAGATCTTCTGCCAATACTTCTGCTGAACTTATTTCCGGCTTGAGCCAACATTCACTGCCTACAGTGATGTGTGTTTCCGTGCTTTCTATCAACGCTTGGAGTTCTAGTACTCTCTCGACACAGCTACGATAATTTACATCTATTATACCGATAGTTCTAGATCTACATTTCTCCTGTGATCCACGTGCTGCCTTTGAGATTGCCCAATTTGTTTTTCCCCGTAGCCCTCTAACCTAAAAAACCGCCCAGTCCACGCCACACAGCCCCCGCTATCCGTGTAGCCGCTTCTTGCGTATATTGGACTCGTGACCTATTCAGTGGAACCCGGAAACCCACCACCCGATGGCGCCAGTCTAGAAATCTGCAGCCTACACCGTCGCAGAACCGTCTGAGCCTCTGACAGACTCTCCATTCGGCTCTGTACCAGAGGTCTACAGTCGGTCCTGTCAACTATGCTGCAGATGGTGAGCTCCGCTTTCATCTTGCAAGCAAGACTGGCAGTGTTTACCACTTCAGATAGCCGCTCAAAATTTGAGAGAATCTCTTCAGATCCGAAGCGACACACATCATTGGTACCGACGTAAGCCACCACGTGCAGTTGGATGTACCCCGTACCGTTCATGGCAATCGGAGGGACTCGTTCCACATCTGGAAGGACTCCATCCGGTATGCACACGGAGTTGACGTTGACCTTCTTCCCCTCCTTGGCAGCCATCTCTCTAAGGGGCTCCATCACCCGCCTAACGTTGGGGCTCCCAACTACAAACAAACCCACCCTCTGTAAAAGCCTGTATCTTGCAGGCTGTGTGGTGACCTCAGGATGAGAGACACCATCCGAGTCAGGAATGTTGTCCTGAACAATCGTGAGCTACTCCCCTTACTCCATACTGTTCCAACTTCTGCAACAATACCTTACAATCAACCCAGTCAAACACTTTTGTTAAATCAAAGAATAATCGTAGCGTCCACAGTATTTTCTTAAATCTATCGTGAAGATATAAAGACAACAGCCACTACAGTGCTACAAGTTTATATGCCAACTAGCTACAGATGATCAGGTGACTGAAAAACAATGATGAGTTAAGGAAATCATTCAGCTAGATAAAAGGGTAAACCGTGCATGCTGTGGGGGTCTGAATTTCGCTTGCAGAAAAAGGAAGAGCAGGTAATGATAGCAGGTGAATATTGTCTGGGGTAAAAGAATGAAAGAGGTAGCCGCCTGCAATTTTATGTTTTGTCATTAACACTTGGCTGAAGCATTATGAAAGAAGACTTTATACATAGAAGAAAACAGCAGATACTAGGAGGTTTCAGATCGATTTAATAACGGCAAGAAAAAGATTCTGAACCAGGCTTTAGCCTTAAGACTTATAAAGGAGCAGATATTAACTTGGAGCATATTTTATTGTGTATGACCAGTAGAATAATACTAAAGACGTTACTGTTATATGAAATGAAGGTCGTAGTTCTGGTTTAAATTGAAAATAACCTGAAGTGTTGAAAGTATTAGATAGAATATTAGGTAACAATTCACTGAGACAGGGGAAATAAAAACAGTAGTAGACGGTAACAATTCACTGAGACAGGGGAAATAAAAACAGTAGTAGACGAATTGGCAGGTTTGGGTGATTAAATAATGTTGGTAACAGAGGATGGATATCATGGAAGATACTCAATTATACTGATGAGAGGTAACAATATTAAAAATACAGCAAATGGAGAAGGTGAAAGGTAATACAATAATTTAAAAAATCGCTTCTAAGAAGTGGAATCAAGCTAATTATGAATATCTAGAGAAATTTGAGTAAATGGAAGCATGTATTATAGTAACTAGAGAGATAACGCCTATACTTAAATGTTGTTTGTTTGTTAAGCTTATGGGATTTCACAGCGAGGGTCATCTGTCCCTAAACTTACAAACTACTTATTAGCTAATACTAAAGACGACACAAACATCCCTACCCAAGGGAGGATTCGAACGTTCGACGCGGGAGGCCGCGCGATCCGCAACTTGGCGTTCCAGAATTAAGGGACTTTTCGACTAAAGAAAAGCAACTGCATGAATATCAAGAGCTTGGATATAATCTACTACCAAGCAAAGACTCAAAAAGTGGAATAGTTAATGTAAAGACCGCCGCGGTGGCCGAGGGGACTGCGGCGTGCCAGTCGCGGTCTGCACGGTCTCTACGGTCGGACGTTCTAATCCCCCCTCGGGCACTGATATTTGTGCCGTCCTTAGTGTTAGCTAGTTCATAAGTAGTTTGTAAGTTCAGGGACTGATGACCCCATAGTTAAGTCCCATAAGCTATAAAACATTTGATTTTGGTTATGTAAAGGTTATAAACAAGATGTCGAGAGAAACAAAAAGGATCACGCAGCATGGCGCAGCGCGGTGTGCTGCATGGAAACAGTCTTCGGACTCGAAACTACAACAGCTCAAAATAGTAGGTCGTATAGGTTTTACTAGTTTACTACAGCTTACGTTCACAAGCTTCTTAAATCAACATTTTGGTGTAGTGCTGAATCAATATTTGTTAACAGTAATTAAATATACTCAGAATACAACATATCTAGAATTATAAAGTGTGCAGGTAGTACTGGAAGCCGTTCTACTGCCAAGTAGCCACGTTGGAATGAATTAAGACTCACGTCCTCGACCATGGCAGGAAAGTCACAGTACAACTTTGTCTTCGAACTCTTGTCACCGTCTGATGCTTTTTTGAAACACCTTACCTGGCCTTGTTTGTCGCTAAATGTAGCCCTGTAAAATGGATAAGCGTAATTGGATGGGTACTGTAACTTTATCAGGACTGATACAAGATACGTGTAATCAAAGTAACACTTTTGCCAAAAAATTTCGCTACTTTTAACTTCAAATATGACGTTTTAGCAAACAGGCAAAAGATACAAATTATTATTTTTTTACGATTTTCAGGTACAACCTCTACCCATAATAGCTCACAAGGACTATGAACTTAAACTTCGCAAGACGAAGACTACTTTTAACGGCGAGAAACACGCCTTCGCCTATTTTATTTAATTTATTTTTTCTGAACAAAGATAGATCTTTTGCAAATACTTCTGCTGAACGTATTTCCGGCCTTATCCCAAAAACCCACACAGTCCACGCCACACATCCCCCGCTACACGTGTAGCCGCTTCCTGCGTATAGTGGACTCCTGACCTATTCAGCGGAACCCGGAAACCCACCAGCCGACGGCGACAGTCAAGGAATCTGCAGCCTACACGGTCGCAGAACCGTCTGAGCCTCTGATTCAGACCCTCCACTCAACCTGTACCATAGGTCCACAGTCGGTGCTGTCAACAATGTTGCATATGATGAGCTCTGCTTTCATCAAGAAAGCAAGACTGGCAGTGTTTACCACTTCAGATAGCCGCTCAAATTCTGAGAGAATCTCTTCAGATCCGAAGCGACACACATCATTGGTACCGACTTGTGCCACCACGTGCAGTTGGATGCACCTAAGGGGCTCCATCACCCGCCTAACGTTGGAGCCCCCAACTACAAGCAAACCCACCCTCTGTGAAAGCCCGTATCTTGCAGGCTGAGTGGTGACCTCAGGATGAGAGACACCATCCGAGTCAGGAACGTTGTCCTGAACAGATAGCGCCTCAAACCTGTTTTCGAGACGAACCGGGGAGTCCTCACGATCGGTCCCCCCGGAACGTTTTGCGCCTCCTGCTAGCAGTATCAGGGCATGTCGCTGAGGCAGGCCGATCGGTGGAGATGACGTGAGTCCGTTCGGACCCCACTACCGGCCTACAACAACGACTACCCTCGATCGCTGTTTCCAGCTGTGCAACCGATGTTAACACAGCTTGAAGCTGGGAGCGAAGTGTCACCAGCTCAGACAGCATCCGCACACAGCAGTCACAGTCCCTACTCATGATTACAGTGCCGAGAAAACACAAATTACAGTCGCGATGCGACAAAGGAAGACTACACTGTTTGTTAAATCGCGAATTTGAGTGTAATATGTACGAGATCACAGTATTAATTTACAAATTGAAACGACTAAGCGCAGACAAAAATCAAAATACTGTATGTCGCTTCTAATCGCTGAACAGTTCAAGATATCGTGACGAGTTTTTTAAAATTGTAGCAAGCAAAGATATACGTATCTTATTTGATACGTTCTCAATTATTTGATTCCAAAACTACAGAAGTAAGCTAACAGCAGTGGGGTGTTACGCGGGGCCTTGAGGCATTGCCCGTGCGTTCAAAGGCACTTTGCTGCGGAGTGCACGGCAGCTCCCCGTCGGAGGCTTGAGTCCTCCCTCTGGCAACGATGTTTGTGTTGTTTTTAGCGTTAGTTGTTGTAAGTTGTTTGTAAGTCTAGGGACTGATGATCACTGCAATTTAATCCCATAGCTTTACAAACATCAGAACATTTGGAACGTCGGAACACTGCGTTAAACACTTGCAGAGCACCTGATGCAGGGATAAACTGCGCGTTATTGCGTCCAGAGCTCCTGGGGATAGTAGCAGAAGCGCGCGTCATAACGTCTAGAGTAGTCTAAAGTTTGTCAACGAGGTATTAAAGGGGAAACGTTTGAAGGGAGGAGAATTTAGTGACGAACAGTCTACTTTTGAAATTTACGTGTGTAATGAGGTAGTGAGCGTATTTATTAATATAGAAACTAATATTTCAAGAGTGTATTAGGGTTTTGTTAAAAGTAATATTAACAGTGGTAATGTTGGTGCTTCTACTGGTTCATAAAAATTTGTTTGAATATTTTCTGGTAATTTTATGAACAACGCTACATAGACGCATAAGAAACGAGGCCTCTAGTTTGAAAGGTTCAGAAAGCATGAAAAAGCGTGATTTAAGAGGTGCTCACATCTGAGAAAAGATAGAGGTGATAGAGGTGATAGAGGGGTAACTCACGAAAGAAATGAAAAATGTTTGAATGTTTGCAAACGTATAGGACTTACTTACGCTGATCCCTAGGCTTGTTGTAGTTATGGTCTTCAGCCCGGATACTGGTTTGATGCAGCTCTCCACCCTACTCTATCCTTAGCAAGCCTTTTCATCTCCACATAAGAACGGCAACCTACATCTGTCTGCATCTGGTTACTGTATCCATCTCTTGGTCTTCCTCTGCGGTTTTTACCCCACACACTTCCCTCAAATGCTAAATTTACGATTCCGCGATCTCTGAGAATGTGTCCTACCAAGCGATCCCTTCTTTTAATATGGGTATGCCAAAAATTCATTTCTCACCAATTCTGTTCAGTACCTTTTCATTAGTTATGCTATCTATCCACGTAATCTTCAGCATTCTTCTGTAGCACCACATTTCAAAAGCCTCTATTCTCTTCCTGTCCGCACTGCTTATCGTCCATGTTTCACTCCCGTACAAGGCAACACTCCACACAAATGCCTTCAGAAAAGACTTCCTTACACTTAAATGAATATTCGATGTTAGAAAATTTCTCTTTTTCAACAATGCTTTTCTTCCCATTGCCATTCTGCATTTTATATCCTCTGTACTGCGACCATCCCATGTTATTTTACTATCCAAGTAGCAAAACTCATTATCACCTACATTGTTTCGTTAGCTAATCTAATTCCTTCAGCATCGCCTGATTTTCTAAGACCACATTCCATTATTTTTGTTTTGCTCTTGTTAATGTTCATTTTATACGCTCTCTTCAACACACTGTCCATTCCATTCAGCTGCTCTTCCTGGTCCTTTGCTGTCCCTGGCAGAATTACAATGTCATCATCAAAACGCAATGTTTTTATTTCTTCTCCTGAACTTTAATCCCTATCCCAAATTTTTCCTTCCTTTCCTTCACCGCCTGCTCGATGTACAAATTGAATAACATCGGAGAAAGGCTACAACCCTGTCTTACTCTCTTCCCAACTGATGCATACCCTTTCATGCCATTCGAGTCTAATAACTGCGGTCTGGCTTTGTACAAGTTGTAAATAACTCTCCTTTCTCTATATTTTACCCCTGCTGACTTCAGAATTTGAAAGAGTGTATTCCAGTCAACATTGTCAAATGCTTTCTCCAAATCTACAAATGCTAGAAATGCAGGTTTGCCCTTCCTTAATCGAAGATAAGACGTAAAGTGAGGCTTACCTCCCGTGTTCCTATGTTCCTCCTGAAACCAAACTTTAGTAGCTCTGAGGGTATATTATCTACTCCTGGGGCCTTGTTCCCACGTAGGTCTTTCAAGGCTCTGTCAAATTCATCTCTCCTATTTCATCTTGATCTACTTCCTCTTCCCTACCTACAACATCGATGTAGAGCTGCTCTGTGTACTCATTACACCTTTCAGCTTTCCTTTCTTTGCTGAGAACTGGTTTCCCATCTGAGTTCTTGATATTCGTAGAGTTGCTTTTCTTGTCCCCAAATGTCTCTTTTATTTTCCTGTAGGCGGTATCTACTTTTCCCCTTCTTATACATTCTTATACAAATTTGCATTTGGCTTCTAGCCTCCCCTGCTTAGCCATTTTGCACTAACTGTCAATCTCATTTCTTAGTCGTCTGTACTCCATTTTCCCTGTTTTATTTACTGCATTTTTATATTTTCTCCTTTCATCAATTAAATTTAGTATTTCCTGCGATATCCAAGGATTTTTGTAGGTCTTGCCTTCCTACCAATTTTGTCCTCTACTGCCTTCACTATTTCATCTCTCAATGCTACCCCCGTTCCTGTCAATTGTTGCCTAAACCTCCCTCTGAAATTCTTCAGAACTTCACTTTCCTTCAATTTATCTAAGTCCCATCTCCTTATTTTCTTACCTTTCTGCAGTTTTTTTAAGTTTCAGCCTACAGTTCATGACTAACAAGTTATGGTCAGAGTCTATATCTGCCCCAGGGTATGTCTTGCAGTTTATAACCTGGTTCCGGAATCTATGTCTTACCATTATAAAATCTATCTGATACCTTCCGGTGTCTCCTGGTCTCTTCCACGTATACAACCTTCTTTTGTGATTCTTAAACCACGTGTTTGTTACGATTAAATCATGTTCCGTGCAAAATTCTACCAGGCGACTTCCTCTTTCATTCCTCCTGCCCAGTCCATATTCACCTACTATTTTTCCTTCTCTTCCTTTTCCTACTACCGAATTCCAGTCTCCCATCACAATTAAGTTTTCTTCTCCCTTAACTGTCTGAATAATGTCCTTTAGCTCCTCATATATTTCTTCGATCTTCTCATCATCGGCAGAGCTAGTTGGCATATAAACCTGTACTACTGTTGTCGGTGTTGGCTTCGTATCTATCTCAACAATGATAATGCGATCACTGTGCTGCTCATAGTAGTTTACCCGCATTCCTATTTTCTTATTCAATATCAGTCCTACTCCTGTGATACCCCCAACTGATTTTGTATTTATAATCCTGTACTCACCTGACCAGAAATCCTGTTCATCCTGCCACCGAACTTCACTAATCCCCACTATATCTAACTTCAACCTATCCATTGCCCTTTTTAAATTTTCTAATTTTCTTACCCGATTAAGTTATCTAACATTTCACGCTCCGATCCGTAGAATGCCAGTATTGTCTTTCCTGGTGACAACATCCTCCTGAGTAGTCCCCGCCCGGAGATCCGAATGGGGGACTATTTCACCTCCGGAATAGTTTACCCGAGACAATGCCATCATCATATGTTCATACAGTAGAGCTGCATGTCCTCGGGAAAAGTAACGGCTGTAGTTTCCCCTTGCTTTCAGCCGTTCGCAGTAGCTGTGTGGCAAAGCCACAGCCGGCCGCGGTGGCCGAGGGGACTGAGGCGCTCCAGTCACGGTCTGCACGGCCACTAGGGTCGGGTGTTTGAATCCCCACTCGGGCATGGATATTTGTGCCGTCCTTAGTCTTAGCTAGTTCATAAGTAGTTTGTAAGCTTAGGGACTGATGATCCCGTAGTTAAGTCCCATAAGTGCTACAAACATTTGAACATTTGAAAAGCCATATTAGCTGATGTTACAAGGCCAGCTGAGTCAATCATCCAGACTGTTGCCCATGTAACTACTGAAAAGGCTGCTGCCCCTCTTCAGTAACCACACGTTTGTCTGGCTTCTTCACAGATACCCCTCCGCTGTGGTTGCATCTACGTGCCTCTGTATCGTTGAGACACGCAAGCCACCCCACCTCGGCATTGTCTGTGGTTCATGGGGGCTTACAAACTGATGAAACTAACTTGTGCAATGGGAAACAAATACACCCATACCTGAGAGAGGACTCGAACCTTCGACGGCGAGCAGCGGCGCGCTTTGCAGCTAGGCGCCTTGGAACGCTCGGCGATTTCACTGCGGAGAAAGAAGTGAGGTTTGTGGCATATGTGTAGAATCAAGATTAGCCGTGCCGCAGGGGATATAACGGTTCTCGCTAGATCCCAAAAGTTAAGCATTGTCGGACTTGGCTAACACTTTAACTGGTCACCATCCCATTCTGGAGGACTGAATAAGCCTCGCCATGCAGTTACTGTGAACGGCTGAAAGGAAGGGGAAACTACAGTCGTTAATTTTCTCGAGGACATGCATCACTACTTTATGAATATGTAATTACGTCCTCTTGGGTAAAATATTCCGGAGATGAAACAGTCCCTCATTCGGATCTCCGGGCGGGGATTACCTAGGCGGATGTTGTCATCACGACAAACGAAGCAGACATTCTACAGATCGGAGCGTGGAATGTTCTATCCGTTAATCACGTTGGTAAGAAAATTTGGAAATATAAATCGATCGGTTAAACTTATCTATGGTGGGGATTAGTGATGTTCGGTGGCAGCAGGAACACCAATTCAAAACAGACTTTTGAGAAGGCTCAAAAGGATTTTGTGGATGTAGGTATTCGTTAGTAACTTAAGAACGTTAGCTCTAGAGTATTTTGTATGGCGTAAGTATTTAATATTTAATGTTTTGAATGTGCTACTAACACTATTGAAACTAATCAACGATGAAGAGATAATGCCTGACTTATCATTTGTAAGTAATATATACCTCTTATCCCCACAGCACACGCACGGCTTCATGCCATGGTGAGATGTCTGTGTGCTTGAATGATGCAGATTGCAACTTACGATGAGGGTCTCCTTTAAAAGATCAGCCTAAAGAGTGGATCCTAAAGAAGCATATTATCACATGCAGCAGTTGCAATGACTGACCGATCTGTCTTGCTATTATTGTATTGCTATACCGTTAAGTGAACGGTTGAAAGTTAGGACAAATTGAAGTCATTATTCTTCTCGTACCCCAAAGCTCTACTGTGTGATTAAATTGAGATGACATTCTCTCGTATAAAATATTCTGGAGGTAAAAACAGATCCTTATTTTGCTCTCTGAACGAAACTACTCAGGGGGATCAGGAAAAACAAAACCGGCTGTCTACAAGTCGGAGAGTAGAATGTTGGAGCCTTTAATGGGGCTGTTAGACTACAACACTTTAAAATGGAAATAGATGGTTGATACTAAGTGTGTGTTAGTGACTTTCAGTGGCAGTATGGACAGGACTTCTGGTCAGGTAAATGCATGTTTATAAATTACTAATAACTGATAGAGTAGATGTAATTATGAATAAGAAACTAGTAATGTGGGAACCCATTATAAACATCACAATAAATGCATCATCATAGCCAAGGTTTAATTATTTATTTATATTTCTCAGCTTCCATGGTACCAGGTTGTGGTGCAAGGTACGCCAAGAAGTAACACTATACGTCACAATCGAATGAAATAAGCAAAGTTGACTACTTTTAATGTTAAATTATAACTTATTTCGGAAACTGTTCGAATGGCAAACAACGCACATATACTTTTTGAAATAGATCATGAACATAGGCTTTCCATGCCAGTTCACTATCTAGCTAAACTCCTAAAAATTTGAACTTATCATGTGCCTATCCTGTGTAACAAAAATGCCAGTTTCTGTTGAATTGTGTTTTATAAACTGTATGTTGACACCATCATCCTTCTTTACCAAGTTAGCGTTATTGGTAAACAGAAATATCTTAAAATTATGTGATAAACTAGAAAATATATTATTTATATAAATTATGTAAATGAGAAACAATAGTGCCCCTGGAACCAAAGTCAGGAGAACCCGCCACATGTGGCTATTATGAATGCATATCACAGCCACTTTCAGCACTGCAGACACTTAACTTCTGCTGTCTACTAGAGAAAGAGACGAAACAATCGTGAACTACTCCCCTTACTCCATAGTGTTCCAACTTCTGCAACATTACCTTACGATCAACGCAATCAAACACTTTTGTTAAATCAAAGTATAATCGTAGCGTTCGCAGTATTTTCTTAAATCTATCATGAAGATATAAAGACAACACGCACTACAGTGCTACAAGTTTATATGCCAACTAGCTATAGATGATCAGGCGACTGAAAAAAAAAGATGAGTTAAGGAAATCATTCAGCTAGATAAAAGGGTAAACCGTGCATGCTGTGGGGGTCTGAATGTCGCTTGCAGAAAAAGGAAGAGAGGGTAAAGATAGTAGGTGAACAGTAAATACATATACACAGAATACACCATATCTAGAATTATAGTGTGTGAAGGTAGCACTGGAAGCCGTTCTACTGCCAGGTAGCCGTATTAGAATGTATTAAGACTCACGTCCTCAACCATGCCAGGAAAGTCACAGCAAAACTTTGTATTCGAACTCTTGTCACCGTCTGCTGCTTTTTTGAAACAAAGTTCTTTACCTAGCCTTCTTTGTCGCTAAACTTAGCCATGCAAAATGGATAAGCGTAATTGGTAGGGTATTGTAACTTTATCAGGACTGATAAAAGATACGTAAAATGACATGTAATGAAAGTATGACTTTTGCAAAAAATTTCGCTAATTTTAACTTCAAATATGACGTGTAGGAAACAGGCCATAGGAGATTACAGTGCTACAAGAACGGCGCGACAGCCCACCGCCTTACCTGGACAGAAACGACTTGCGGCTATCTGAAACTGCTTGACTTCCTCTAGACTTACATATACATGGGTACCATACAAATAGCACGGGAGCACGTGGCAGAGATTTCATCGAACCACTTGGATACTATTTTTCTCTCATTCCATTAACAAATAGCTTGTGAACGTTAAACAGTGTAGATGTTTTCGTTACAGGTGCTCCCACTAATTGCTCACTATCGTTTTGGCCTAATTGGGCATCTGAGATATCTCGCGTTTCACCGATCATTTGTGTTGGTCGTCTAGAGCAAATCGAACAATACTCTACACTTCTTACGTCAATTATAATGGACTGCATTCGCGACTCGCTTGCGTCAATATGAAGTACACTGCATGATCTTCCAATTATTTCGTCGACCCCCTGAATTTGGAATTCACCGATATATTTTCACATTCAGAAGAAGTAGTCGGCGATTGGATTTTTTTTTTTTTTTTTTTTTTTTTTTTTTTTTTTTTTTTTTTTGGGAGAAATTGCGGTACCAAAAACTACCGTCGTTGTAGTAAATCCCACACCAACTCCCGTATCATTTCAGTGACACTCCCAACGCAGTATCGTGTTAATACGATAGATGCCTTTCTTTGAACCCTTTCGATGTCCTCCTTCAGTCCCAACTGATAAAATCCCACAGCCCGTAACAGTACACCAAAAGAGGATGAGCAAGCCAAGCTTAGAGTAGACAGTAATTCTGCACAACTTTAAAATATTCTGCTAAAAGGCAATGTTTAGTTCTTCTATACCTGAACATTTTCTATGTGTTCTTGCAATTTCAGTCGGGCGTAGCAGTGATTTCTAAGTATTTAGTTGCACTTACCGCCTTTATATTTGATTGATTTATCTTGAAAACGAATGTTAGTTGGTTCCTAATAGTACTCATGAGCCTGATTCACACCTTTCATTATTTAGATTCGATTACAAATTTTCACACAATGTAGATATCTCAATCACTATATGATTCTATAGACTTTACGAGGCGATAAGTAAGAGGGGGAGGGGGCGGGGGTACGCCAGATATCACCTCTGTTTCAGTCGACACTGTTCCATCAATTATTATATATGCTCTCTGGAAAGAAGTCTGTTATTCAATATGGGAGACGATGTTACATAAGCACACTATTTAGTCAAAAGCCACTTGTCTGGTACCGTTCCAAAAGCCTTCTGGAAATCTAGAGATATGGAATCAATGTGAGATCTGTTGTGTATTCCTCACTTCGTGTGAGAAGAGGCAAAGATATTTTCTAAATATGTCTTGATCATGGGGCAAAATATCGTTCTGTTTGCAGCACATTATAACATGTGAACCCAGTACCGTATATACGCGAATATAAGCTGCACCTAAATACAGGGTGTTACAAAAAGGTACGCCCAAACTTTCAGGAAACATTCCTCACACATAAAGAAAGAAAATTTCCATGTTAGAGCTCATTTTAGTATTTACGAATGAGGCTTTATTCCAACGTGATCAAATTGTATATTTTCCCAATCAACATGTGTGGGCTGACGAGAATCCGCACGCAATTGTGGAATCACGTCATCAACACAGATTTTCTGTGAACGATTATGCAGGAATTGTTGGTGATGTCTTGATTGGGCCTCATGTTCTTCAACGTACGCTCACTGGAGCACGTTATCACGATTTCATACGGGGTGCTGTTAGAACATGTGCCTTTACAGGTACGACACAACACGTGGTTCATGCACGATGGAGCTCCTGCAGATTTCAGTCGACGTGTTCCTACGCTTCTCAACAACAGCTTCGGTGACCGATGGATTGGTAGAGGCGGACCAATTCCATGGCCTCCATGCTCTCCTGACATCAACCATCTTGAATTTCATTTGTGGGGGCATTTGAAAGCTGGTCTACGCTTGTCTACGCAACCCCGGTACCAAATGTAGAGACTCTTCGTGCTCGTATTGTGGACGGCTGTGTTACAATACGCCATTCTCCAGGACTGCAGCAGCGCATCAGGAATTCCATGCGACGGAGGGTGGATGCATGTATCCTCGCTAACGGAGGACATTTTGAACATTTCCTGTAACAAAGTGTTTGAATTCACGCTAGTACATTCTGTTGCTATGTGTTTCCATCCCATGATTAATGTGATTTGAAGAGAAGTAATAAAATGAGCTCTAACATGGAAATTAAGCGTTTCCGGACACATGTCCACGTAACATATTTTCAACATTCATAGAATATATGACACCAACTGCGATTGGGCAAAGCTGAAAATGTGTACCCAGCCGGGATTCGAACCCGGGTCTCCAGCTTTCTACGCAGTTGCGCTGACCCCTGCACCACTGGGGACACAGTGATCACCCCACCTGCAAGGACTACCTACGCACGCCTCCCGTCTGCCCACAGAAAGCAGGAGACCCGGGTTCGAATCCGGGCTGGGTACACATTTTCAGCTTTGCCCACTCGCAGTTGATGTCATATATTCTGTGAATGTTGAATAATAACAACTGCAAGCTCAGAAGTGACGTCTGTTCTCTCGGAACAGACGCCACATGTATATATATAATATGCCGGTGACGGACAATGATTCTATCGTTAGTGGGGAGGGGTGGGCAAAGTTTGAAGCCCTTACTCTTACGGGAATTAGTTCATAACTACGAGTTTGAGTACTGTGGGCAGGGCGAAGCTGGGAATTTGTATCATACGGGAGGCGTGCTTAGGTAGTCCTTGCAGGTGCGGTGATCACTGTTCCCCAGTGGTGTAGGGGTCAGCGCAACTGCCTAGAAAGCAGGAGACCGGGTTCGAATCCCGGCTGGGTACACATTTTCAGCTTTGCCCAATCGCAGTTGATGTCATATATTCTATGAATGTTGAATTATAACAACTGCAAGATCAGAAGTGACGTCTGTTCTCTCGGAACAGACACCACATGTATATATGTAACATATTTTCTTTCTTTTTGTGTGAGGAATGTTTCCTGAAAGTTTGGCCGTACCTTTTTGTAACACCCTGTATATGATGCGAGATTATAGCAAAAATTTAATCTGAAATACAGACTGCACTACGAAGCTTAGGAGGAAGATCATCTCTAGTTCTTTATCAACGAAAGCCATCTAGTAAACAAAGGCTGCAATAGCATTGAGTTATAGAGTGGACCGACGCCATACTCACCTTTGCCATACATTGCAGGCGACATTATGCTGCGCTGGAAATACTAACTAATTAACTTTCCTTTCATTTCTTTCAGGGGTTTGCTTTGCTATTTATTATATTCTTGTTTGCGTGTTTTGTCGAATCATATAGTATGACTATCATACCTCGGACGCAAAATGTGCAACTCCCTGAGATGGCTGCTGGCTTTGATCTAATGCAGTTTATTCAGTTTCAGAAAAACAAGATGAGCAAGCTCATAAAGGTGGTGGAGAATCTAATATCCACACAAAGTGCTGCTGCTTCAGCTATGCCACCTACAATAGCAACAACTAGGGCGAAACCTCTAAGCACCCCACCGTTCCGTGCTATCAACGAACAACACGTTGATTTCAATCGGTGGTTTACGCAATTTGAAGCTCATTGCATCATTTGTTGAGCTCAAGGTACCATCAAGTTACATTAGTTTCTCTAAACTGCATTTATAGGCTTGTGCAGAAATTGTTCCTGAATTCCCTTCTGGAGTTGCTTCGTTTGATCAAATAATTAGTACTGTTACTAAATATTTTCAGGATCAAATGACTGATCCATCAACACCTTCATCCACATTAACACTATAAATACCACGGGGGTCATTTTTGACCCATATCGATATTTCGATCATATTCATCGAAAAACCAAACCTTCTCGTGACGATTAATCATTTATAGAGTTGTATAAGTGACCAAAGGTTCATCCCTCCAGGCCACCTAGAAGCACGAAAAATTTGTCTATTATACCGCTTGTACCGTGTGGGTCTTTTTGGCCCATAGTTTAACACAATCTGATATCAGCAACGCCACTCTTTAGACGGGAAGTAAATTATGGGCGTGACTCGACTTTAACTACGAGATGTTGGAGTACGTTATGCCACTTTAGGCCGAAAATAACGAGAAATACGAATAATTTGAACGTCGGGTGGCCTTATATCAGTGCGGCTTTCGGTTTTCTGTGGACTGATGCCGTTTAGACCTATGAATTGGCGGTGGGAAGTATCAGAATATCCATACCTATCTCTGAGAGACTGCAGATTGTACTATGATGCGACAGCAGATGTCAGGCGCGTTGTACTTACAGAAGATTCCTGTCTGTGTAGATTTGCCTTTGGTCAAGCCGAGTGGGCTCAGTCATTCCGGGTGGTAGCGTCGTGAGCTTTTGGTTCATTGTGGTGAGTTTGCGTCATTCAAGTTACGATCACAAGGCGATGCGGTCCCGCGAATGCCGAGATTTTTACTGTGGTGTCGCACAAGTACAAAGTGCGCGCCACTTACTTTCGCCGCGCGCCGCCATGCATGCACGGCGCGGCGTTCTTCCGACGACAGCCACGAGCGCCCTCTGCTGGAACCCCGCTCGTGGCCACCACGGAAAGATATAGCACTTCGGACTGAGAGAGGAAGCCGTCGGCACTTCGGACCGAGATAGCAACGAGTTAGGACCTTCGTAATCCGATAGGCACGAGTGAAGACTTTGCTATTGTACAGGCACTAAGCAGGCCTCTAACAACTATGTATCAACATTCTGCAGTACTATGTAAAAGTTAAGTATTGTTACATTCTGTGCAATATATATATATCTTTCTAATTTACTCGAGTGTTTATAGTTTCTGGCTGCTCCCCTCCGTACCTGCACCAGCGTGTCGGTCTCATTCCACTCGGCCACCGACACCTACGACGAGGCTGGGACACAAAAGCGGCGACGAAGTTGGGACACAAAAGTGGCGACGAGGAGTGATAGAACCTTGGACCAGCCCGCTTGCAGCAGCCAGACGGCAGCAGACGGAGCACGCAAAAATTGCTCCCGCCCACCCACCCTTATTATAAGATTTTTGGGGAACATATTCTGTTACGTATTTTGTGGACTTTTTTGTTGCAGAGCGAGTCCTCTTTCGTATTGCATTTGTGTTTTGTTATAATTTACTTGTATGCGCGGCGCCTAATCGGTCAGCATGGCCACTACCCCGAACCCAAACTTAATGGAAATTATTCAGTTACAGACGGCGCAAATCACCCAGTTGCTCCAGGCGGTGGCCGAGCTGACAGCGCGGGCAGCTAACCAACAACAACAGCCGCCGCTTCAGCAGCCCACACCTGCCGCCGCAACACTTCCTACGTTTCGCCAATACAACGAACGTGAGGAAGAATGGAGTGATTATCTGGCGCAGTTTCAAGAACTCGTCGCGGCTCATCAACTTACAGGTCAGACTGTTAAGCATCTTTTATTGTCTGTGGTGGGCCCCAAAACTTTCGTGTTACTGCAAAAACTATTCCCGCACGCATCTCCTCGTGATGTAGACTTTGAACAAATTGTAGATGCACTGAATGCTCATTATGAGAGAAAAGTTCTTGTAGCCGCTGCACGATACCGATTTTTCAGACTGAAAAAATTACCTGAACAGTCACACCAAGAGTGGATCACCGAGTTGAAGGGCTTAACCCGCAAATGTAAATTTACTTGTTCTTGTGGACTTTCGTATAGTGATGTGATGTTGAGGGACGCAATTACGCAGAACATTCAGGACCCCAGAATTAGAGCAGCAATTCTGAAACAGTCTGACCCCTCCTTAGACAGTGTACTGCAGCTTATAGAAGCGCATGATACTTTTGACTTAGCTGATGTAGAAATGCAAAGCCATAGTGTAAATTCAGTGCGCCGTAACGGACGCTTTCCTAGCCGTAGTTCTCAGTATAGCACTAGTGATTCTTATTTTTCTACCGGCCGTGCTGAACAGACAGTGAACAGTAGCCAGTGTAAAAGTGCGACGCAAAGGTCGCCCCGTAGTGTTAGAAACAGTAATTTGAATAACGGGCGCCAACGCTCATTTCAGAAAAATGTACGTAAATCTTGCCCCCAGTGTGTGTCTCGTCACAAGCGTGCTCATTGCCCTAGCCGCAACGCAACCTGTTATCAATGTGGCAAATCGGGACATGTGCAGTCTGTGTGTATGCAAATTAAAAACTCAAAGAACAGTAACGTTAGAAACAGTGCTTCGCAGAGTGCGAGAACAGTTCATTCTGTAAATGTTATACGGGCTGTGGAATTGAACAGTGCTTTAGTTGGTTCTCAATTACAAGAAAGTTCTTCTGCCCCTATTGCAAAACTATATAGTGCACCACGTAGCAAGCGCCGACGATCGCGTAAAACAGTGCAACGGAAAAGGGTTCGGGACAAGCAAAATGACTATGAACAGTGCATTCCTGTAGTGAAAATAGTGCCTTCTGCAACTACTAACTGTAATAGTGCCCAGTACTGTGTAGCTAGTGACAGTAGAATTGGTGTAGCTACTCAAAGTAATTTTAGTGCAGTAGCCTCGCATTGCGCGGACGCCGATCCGGCGGTAGTGTCATCTAGTGACAGTGTGGTTACTCCCCTGTGTGCCGAGTATGCGCCGCTTCCTACCGCACGCAACCCGCGCAAGCGCAGAAAACAATATGTATTAGACGTTGCCCACATTCGCGCACCGGTCGTGCGCCAGAAGCACAAGCTGTTTGTTACTCTCTCCATAGAAAATAAGACTGTGCAATTTCAGCTTGATACTGGTTCCGCTGTTACATTAATTAATAAAGATACTTATGAACTTCTGGGTTCGCCAAAATTGTCGCCGTCACACCAAGTGTTAACAGCTTATACAGGTGAAAATATTCCCGTACTAGGAACGTGTAGCCTGCCTGCCTCTTTTCAAGGTGTTACGAAAACAGTTGCTTTTGTTGTTCTTCAGGCCAAATCTACGCAGAACATTTTTGGACTAGATGCTTTTGACTTGTTTGGTTTGTCAATTCAAAGAGATGTGCTTCAAATTTCGTCAATAGTGCCTCAGGATAAAATCAATGCATTGTGTGACAAATACAGTGACTTGTTTTCGCCGGAACTAGGTTGTGCAAAAGACTTCGTGGCACATGTAACTTTAAAAGAATCTGCAGTTCCAAAATTTCGTAAAGCTAGACCAGTGCCTATCGCCTTGCGTGATACAGTTGCCGAGGAACTTAAACGTTGGCAAGATAGTGGGGTGATTTCTCCTGTTTCTGCGAGTCAGTGGGCCTCGCCTATAGTAATTATACCCAAGCCGTCAGGAAAACTTCGTCTCTGTGCGGACTTCAAATCAACAGTGAACAGTCAAACAATTGTCGACACTTATCCCCTGCCCAGACCTGAGGAACTGATGGACAAATTAGGACAGTCTCGCTTCTTTTCCAAGATTGATTTAGCAGAGGCATACTTACAGATTCCACTTGATGACGAGTCAAAAAAGTTTTTCGTCATTAATACTCACATGGGCCTTTTTCAATTTCAACGCCTACCCTTTGGCAGTTCTTCCGCTCCCGCTATTTTTCAGCGTTTTTTGGAACAGCTGACAGTTTCCGTACCGTGTTGTTCGAACTATTTAGATGATATTGTGGTATCCGGACGTACAGTTGAAGAACATTTAGCAAACCTGGAGTGTCTTTTCAAAGTTTTGACTGCAGCAGGTCTACGTTGTAATAAAGCAAAGTGTTCGTTTTTTCAAACTGAAATAGAGTACCTAGGCCATGTGATTAATGCCCAAGGAATCCATCCTTTACAGTCACATCTTCGAGCAATCAAAGATTTGCCTCCTCCTAAGAATGTGCAGGAATTGCAAGCAGTGATGGGAAAGCTTAATTATTATTTCAGGTTTATTCCCAATGCCTCTCAGATTGCAGCTCCACTGCATCACTTACGTAGGAAGAATGTTCCTTTTGTATGGTCTAAAGATTGTCAGGTTGCCTTTGACAAACTAAAGTCGGCGCTACTCAGTGATG
Organism: Locusta migratoria; assembly: GCA_026315105.1. NCBI lineage: Eukaryota > Metazoa > Arthropoda > Insecta > Orthoptera > Acrididae > Locusta > Locusta migratoria. The sequence goes on along the minus strand of CM048746.1, from coordinate 464,888,313 downwards.
CATGTTTGATTCCCTTTGACCCCCAGAAGCCTGTAGTGTTAGCAGTTGACGCCTCATCGTACGGTGTGGGCGCTGTAATCTCACATCGTATTGGATGTCACGATCGTCCTATTGCCTTTGCATCCAAGCTACTGACGCCGACGCAACAGAATTACAGTCAGATAGAAAAGGAGGCCTTAGCAATCATTTACGGCGTCGCAAAGTTTCATCATTATCTCTATGGCAGAAAATTCTATTTGTTGACAGACCACAAGCCTCTCACGTCGTTGTTCTCACCCACAAAGCCGATTCCGCCACGTACGGCACAAAAGCTTCAGAGATGGTCCTTGATATTGTCTAATTATCAGTATGAGATTTTGTACCGACCTACCACTAAACATGCTAACGCGGACACACTTTCCCGACTTCCGGTTGGCCAGGATGTGTCGTTTGATTCTTCAGAAATGGCATGTTGTCAGATAGACTCCAGAGATGCTTCCGCTGTCGCGGATTTCCCTTTGAACTCTCGTCGGGTTGCACAGGAAACGGCTGCGGATGCAGACCTAAGTGTGGTAGCACGTTTTGTTCGCTTTGGTTGGCCTGCCAGAGCCAAAGACATTGATCGGCCTCTGGTTCGACGTTATTTTGCACAACGTCATGCATTATCTTTAAGTCAGGGTGTACTGTTGTTGCATACCGACAACGACCAAGCAAGAGTGATTGTTCCTCGTTCCCTGCAACGAGAAGTGTTACGCCTCCTGCATCAAGGACATTGGGGTATTGTTAGGACAAAGCAACTGGCCAGACGTCATTGTACCTGGGTTGGTATGGACGCTCAGATAGAGCACATGACATCACAGTGTACTGTTTGTGCGGAGCATCAGGCGGCTCCTCCGCAACGTTTTTCAGACTGGCCACGCCCCAAGGGACCATGGCAACGTTTACACATTGACTTTGCCGGACCTTTCTGGAATACGCGATGGTTAATTGTTGTAGACGCTTTCAGCAAGTTTCCTTTTGTGATTGCCATGAACTCAACGACGGCGTCTAGTACAATCAGTGCCTTAACGTCAGTGTTTTGCATCGAAGGCTTGCCTGAAACTATCGTCAGTGACAATGGACCTCAGTTTGTTAGTGCGGAATTTCAACAGTTTTGTCGTGTGAATGGCATTCAGCATATCACCACCGCACCTTTTCACCCTCAGTCCAATGGTGAAGCAGAACGTTTCGTTCGAACATTCAAGTCTCACATGGAGAAGATGAAAGGTCAGCACTCCAGGCAGCAAGCTCTTCAAATTTTCCTGTCTACGTATCGGTGCATGCCACGTGACGGCCCGTCTCCTGCCGAGCTGCTACACGGCCGCCGTCACCGCACTCTCCTTCACCTGCTGCAGCCTCCCACGCACCGAGTCGGTTCGTATGGCGCTACGCGTTTTCAGGTTTCCACGCCGGTGCTGTACAGGGTGTTTGCTGGAAACAAGAAGACATGGTTGCCGGGCACCATTCAACGCGTGCTTGGGCGCAATATGTTTGTTGTACGTTCTTCCACAGGGTCGGAGCTGCGGCGCCACGCAAACCAATTGCGCCTGCACAGACCGCGCGATCCTGTCTCCGGTTTCTTGATTCCAGACCCAGTTCACCGCCAGGGAGCACAACCACATCGTTCGTCCCCGGACTACGAGATCCCTATGGACGTCGACGTACATCCGACGCAGTCGTCGCCGCCGCTGTCGCCGCCGCAGATGACAGCGTCACCGAGAGGGACTCCGGGACCGTGCGGGCCCCCCCAGCTTGGGCCACGCACCTCAGAAGATGACCTGCTCCCTCTGGGCGGGGGTGGGCGCCCTTCCCCAGGTTTCGGCGGGTTCCCTGGAGGATCGCAAGGCGGATGCCGGGGCGCGGACGGCGTCTCGATCCCGGCCTCCGCTACGACGCCCGTCCCACCAGTAACGCCCCCGCCCAGGCCCTCCTCCCAGTGCCGTCGCCGTGGCCCTCAGCCCTACGCCACGACGGCGCGGCGGTTTGGGGGGGAGGGGTGTGGTGTCGCACAAGTACAAAGTGCGCGCCACTTACTTTCGCCGCGCGCCGCCATGCATGCACGGCGCGGCGTTCTTCCGACGACAGCCACGAGCGCCCTCTGCTGGAACCCCGCTCGTGGCCACCACGGAAAGATATAGCACTTCGGACTGAGAGAGGAAGCCGTCGGCACTTCGGACCGAGATAGCAACGAGTTAGGACCTTCGTAATCCGATAGGCACGAGTGAAGACTTTGCTATTGTACAGGCACTAAGCAGGCCTCTAACAACTATGTATCAACATTCTGCAGTACTATGTAAAAGTTAAGTATTGTTACATTCTGTGCAATATATATATCTCTTTCTAATTTACTCGAGTGTTTATAGTTTCTGGCTGCTCCCCTCCGTACCTGCACCAGCGTGTCGGTCTCATTCCACTCGGCCACCGACACCTACGACGAGGCTGGGACACAAAAGCGGCGACGAAGTTGGGACACAAAATTTACCATGGGCGTAACTAATGCGGTGACGATTGCAGAGAACGACGACGATTTAGTTGCAGTGGAAACTGCTGACTCAAGTGATTCAGATGTATCTGCAAACAGAATCTGAAACATCTGACAGTTCAAAATGTTCAAATGTTTGTTAAGCTTATGGGACTTGACTACGGGGTCATCAGTCCCAAAACTTACGAACTACTTATGAACTACTTACGAACTAGGACGGCACAAATATCCATGCCCGAGAGGGGATTCGAACCCCCGACCGTAGTGGCCGTACTGACCGTGACTGGAGCGCCTCAGTCACCTCGGCCACCGCGGCTGGCCATCTGACAGTGATTTACCCCTTACACAACATGTACCATTCTACCTAAGTTTTAAACTTGTAAGCACGCAATCCACTATACGACTTTCATGGTTCCGTTCTTCTTGAGTCGGATTTGTAGGTATCATTCTGAGTAACACGCATGCTGGCTGTCAGGTCAGTGAAATACTGAGAAGAAACTTCCAGAAGCTATGTAGTTTTTTAATGAAACCTAGGGTGGAATTGCTATAGATGACCAAATGGAAAGGCAATACAGTATGCAATCTGGCACCCACCGATAGCCTGTGCCCATCTATTACAACATTCTTCACCATGCAATGATCAATGTCACACAAATTTAAGTTATGTAAATGTAAGGAGACTTCACGACGAGAAATCGTTCTCAGATTAGCAGATGAATTTTTCCCCCTCTTCAAACTGCATAGAGGAGCCAATACCCTTTGAAAGCATTTGGCACCGCAAATGGTTAATATGGAAATAGAAGGCATTGTCAAAATCATGTTTTCTATAATCAACAACAGGGAAACATCGAACTTACGTTTCAACTCCAATAATTATGTTTGCAAAAGCTGCAAAGCCAAAACTCTTGTTCAATGTGACTCCAGACCAGCTTGGATGATATTGTCAGCTATTTATTCCTAAATATTTCCAAACACGATTAAAGATTGTAATTGTTTGTTCTGACATTACTGTCCCTTGACTGCAATAAGCAAGAGGACATATTGCATTTTAGAATCTTTTGCGTACACTCCGTGCTCACCTTATACGTCAGCAAGGGTAATTATACTATTATTAGACACATAAAGTGTTTCAATGTTATAAATAATATAAAAATAAAAATTGTAAAGTTTTTTTGCTTACTTGTTTGAATGATGTTTGATAGAAGACTGTGGAATTTCTTCTGTAAAATGTAACATGAAAAATGAAAGTATCGTTTACTTCTGAAAATTTACTTTTGACTTTGTAATATTCATTCCAGAGGACAAATAAAATTTTTCTTGTTAATTAGAGTCTTCTTGAATGTAATGTCAACATGAAGAAACCCAAAGCAACACCCAAATGCCACGGCGTATTAACTGTGCGCACTGGGGTGCCGTGCTGAGCCGCGCGCGGCCATTCTTCGTCAAAGGATCGAGTCCCCCCTCGGGCATGGGTGTTTGTGTGCCTTAGTTTAGTTTACCTTAGTTTTAGTACGGTAGTTTGTAAGCTACGGACTAATAACCACGCAGTTGAGTCCGATAGATTTACCAATATTTCAACATTTTTGAACACTCAAAATGGTAGTGTAGGTATGAAATGAGCCACGTGGTACTTAGGGGTACAATGAAATCCGGGACTTCTAGTGTAAATTTGTGTTGACGATGGGCGAAAATATTGTTCTGTTCGCAGCAATTCATAACATTTTAACTTAGCACCGTATATACGTGAATGCAGGCTGCACCTAAATATTTGACACAGGATTATAGAAAAAAACTATTTCTTATATATAGATTGCACTACGAAGCTTACGAGAATGTTCAGTTTTAGAAAGACTACTATTCCTGTATAGCGGACAGTGAGCTCAATAATAAACTGGAATGACTACTCAAAGGCATCTTTGCCTAGGAAACCGTGACGCTACTTTCGAAGCCGCCATATTCGATGGGGGCATTCGTTTTCAGTTTCTGCTTGCTGTTGTGTAGAGATTCTCGTTATTTTAATCGCAGTGGTTAAAAGCTGCTTTACGTACGGGTGTACTGACCGATGACATCTGGAAGTGACATTCAGTTTCATAGGTTAGGTTACGTAAACTGCAATATATTGTAAATAAAGTGATGTTGGATAAACGTAAATACTGCAAAATGGTAACTTACGATCTCTCCAGATTTCCTCATTCGAAAGGAGCACTCATGAACAAATGGGTGCGTAGAATACGAAAAGTAACCTGCGGTCCTACTAAATATTGTTTCATTTGTAGTGAACACTTTACGAAGGACAGTTATATATTTCGACCAGGAGCCGATACACAGCAGCTGATAGCTGATGCTGTACCAACAGTATTCAGTTTTCCTCTTCGATTACAAACTAAAATAAAGCAGAGAAAGCAATTTGTTCGCAATAAACGTACAGTTTCTGAGGTAAGTTATCTATTTTACTAGTAGTAAAATTATACGTCTTGTTTATGTGGACGAAGTGCCTGATTTCGTAATTATTACTGACGGATTGTTTTATTTGGTTTCAGTGAGAGAAACTAGTTTAATACCTGACATGAAAAACAATGGCAAGATTTAGCAACCTAATTGCATAATGACTTGTACAGAAATTTATTGTCTCATTAGTTATATAGACACAATGATTTGGCATCAAATGAGATTGGAAAGTTTGCTCTCCTCCTAGGGAGGCCCGTATAAATGATGGTGAATGTTTTGTTCTTTTTGTGTCGCACTGTAGGCTCGTTAGCCAGGAAACAAAATACAGAATGGGTTGTAGCTAAAAGTATCTTACAGAAATGTAATATTTTTCGGAACTGTAAGTTGTGGCAACGTGAAAATTACGAAGATAAGCAGAGGAGCGGAACTGTTAAACTTACATTGAACGTAAAGGGTAGCAAATACAAAGCAATGATAACAGTGAACTGTTCAATAAACTAAGTGAGCGTCGTGTAGTAGCCATAAACGGTATTTGTGTTTACTTAGTGTAGCAGAACAAGGTGGCTGCCGTGACGCCATAGGTCACGGTTCTGTTTCGTGCAGTAGTCTCTCCAGTTTAGTTTTGAGCTCACTGATGGTGGATAAGCCATCTAGTAAACAGAGGTGCTAGCCCGTCCTAGCCGCTGTGGAATGGCCGAGCGCTCTAAGGCACCTTGCTGCTTCCGGTTGGAGGTCGAGTCCTCCCTCGGGCATGGGTGTATGTGTAGTCCTTAGCTTAGTTTAAGTAGTTTGTAAGCCTAGCAAGTGATAACCTCAGTAGTTGAGTCTCATAGATTTACAATCATTTGAACACTTTTTAGCCTTTGAGAGCTCACCTCAGCTGCTCCGTCTCGATTAACAGAAGTGAGCTGTGTGCTGCCCGGTTCTCCTGTGTTGGTCCCACGCAACACAACCCGGGACGGCCCGGTAGGCTCCGTTGCCTCGTGATGGTTGGCAGGCTGCAAGGCTGACAGCGGATCCATCACACCGCGGCGCAGCCTGACTGTAATAAACCACGAAGTTCATACTACAGAAGGCCTCTCTTTGTAAAAATAGCCCATACCATCAAGGAGTTTACAAAGAGCACTGCATGAACACCAAATGCAAAGTAGCTGCTAGAAATAAATATAGTTCGCAAGCTCGCAGGTTCAAACTTGGGTGCACAGCACAATACATTAAGAACCACAGCCCTGTCTCTGTGTTGCTCAGCTGCAGAATACGCGTGCCCAGTACGGTACAACTCATGCCACGCTAAACAAGTGGATGTGGCTCTAAACGAAACCTGCCGCATAGTCACGGGATGTCTAAGGCCAACGCCCGTTGAAAAACTATACAGCCTGCCTGGTATAGCGCCACCTGGGATTAGAAGGGAAGTCACAGCCAGAATGGAACGTGAAAAGGCATCGAAGTTATCAACCCATCCCCTTTTTGATTATCAGCCAGCCCATAGCAGACTCAAATCAAGGAAATGCTTTCTGCATGCAAAGACGGAGCTCGACAAATCACCACAACTGACCAGGCTGAAGATGTGGAGAGCAAAGAACGGGGACCTTGGTGACTGGATGACCCCACAGGAAGCACTCCCATCTGTCTATGAAGAGGACGCGAAGGAGGAATTGCTAAGTACAGTGCTTCGAATGACTAGGCCTTAGAAACGTAAAAGTACACCTATTAGCGTCCGAAATTGAACTTGATTACATTAAACTGGCCCTTTCAAAGTACGGCACCGTTTATACTGTAACTGCTGAGCGATGGGGTTGCTATCTAATATATAAATCAGTGTGTCCGTATGTTTGTACGTGTTGCATACAAATCTACAGATTTGTTCTAATCTTTATGAAATTTTGTACACGTAAGCTTTAAGCCATGAGGACGGTCGCCGAAAGTGTAAGAATCACGTACGATATATATTTCACGAGATATGACGTCATAAACAATGAATGCGCGAAAAACTACTGCATTTTGCGACAAAGATGCTCATTTTCTCCTAAACCATTGGGCCGATTTCAACCAAATTTGGTATACATATTCCTTACCGTGAGGTAACAATTGCTGCATGGTTAAGAATCACATACGACACATGGTTCAAAAGATATTACGTCATAACCAACATGAAATCACAAAAAATTCCATTTAATGCGGCGAGACTTTCGGAATACACTGTGTAAGAATGACAGTACTTAGCGACTTGAAACAAACTTTGAACATAATTTCAAACCTTTATTAAGCTTTTAAAATGATGAAGGGAAAATAGTTTCTCGCTTACTACTTTTCCGCTGTTTATGGAGTAAATTTGCGGCATTTGGTATAATGTTACAATTGATAATTTTTACACTACAAATTGTAGCCGCCGAAAATTTTACAGACAGTATACACATATATAGTTGAATGTACCTTCTAAATTGTATAACAGTACGACACGTAGTTCATGAGATATATAAACAATAACGTTCCGCTGTTCATGGACTAAAACTAAAGCATTCAGTATAGCGTTACTATTTTTAATTTCTACAAATTGTAGCCGCAGGAAATTTTACAGACAGTATACAAGCATATAGTTGAGTGTACCGTCTAAATTGTATCACATTACGACACATAGTTCACGAGATATGAGCACATTAACAATAGCGTTCATGGAAAACCGCCCCATCACGCCTCCAGTTTTAATCTATTACTTCTTTACTACTAGTTGTGTTCCAAATTTTACAGATACACTGTCCTTATACAAAGGAATATATACCTGAAAAATGGCAGGAGTAACTAAGTAAATACCCAGGCAACGCCGGGTTTTCAGCTACTAGCCTTTATATATAAAGCAGAATGTCCGTATGTTCGTGTATACGTGTTGCATACAAATCTATAGTATTGATCCAAGTTTATTCAAATTTGAAATACGTAAGCTTCATCCATGAGGACGGTCGCCGTAAGTGTTAGAATCACGTACGATACATAGTTCACGATATATGTCGTCATAAACAATGCGATGCGCGAAAAACTGCTGCATTTAGCGACAATGCTGCTCATTTTATCCTAAACCACTGCACCGATTTCAGCCAAATTTGGTACACATATTTCTTGCCGTAACGTAACAACTGCTGCAGGGTTAAGAATCACATACGACACATGGTTCCGGAGATACGACGTCATAAACAAAAGGAATAGCAAAAAACAGCCACATAATACTCTATATAAGAATGACAGTACTTAGCGACTTGCAACAAACTTTAAACATAATTTGAGAACTTTATTAAACGGTTCTCGCTGACAACGATAGCAAAATGGTGAAAGTAAAAATGATTCTCGCTTACTACTTTTTCGCTTTTTATGAAGTAAAACTACGACATTCGGTATGACGTTACAATTTATAATTTGTATACTGCAAATTTTAGACACAGGAAATTTTATAGTCAGTATACACACATGCAGCTAAATGCACCTTCTAAATCGTATCGCAGTACGACAAGTAGTTCGTGAGATTTGAGCACATAAACAGTAACGTTCCGCTGTTTATGGACTAAAACTACGGCTTTCGGTCGGCGTTGCAATTTATAATTTGTACACTACAAATTGTAGCCGCAGGAAATTTTAAAAGTCAGTATACACCCATTTAGCTGAATGAACCTTCTAAATTGTACCACAGTACGACAAGTCATTCATGAGATTTGAGCACATAAACAGTAACGTTGCTCTGTTCATGGACTAAAACCACGACTTTTGGTGTGACGTTACAATTTATAATTTGTACACTACAAAATGTAGCCACAGGAAATTTTGCAGATAATATACACACAGATAGTTAAGTGCACCTTCTAAATTGTATCACAGTACGACACGAAGTTCATGAGATATGAGCACATAAAGAGTAAAGTTCATGGGAAACCGCCGCATCACGCACCAAGTGCTAATCTATTACTTCTTTACTACTAATTGTATTCCCAAGAGATATTACAGTCATACAGCCCCTATACAAATGAAAACATACCTCAAAAAGGGCGGGAATAAATAAATAAATAAATACCAGGGAAACGCCTGGTTTTGAGCTAGTATGCATTATAAAGTAGACAACTGTGTACGGTCTGTTAAGACTGATGTGCAATCCCACGTTCCGTCTTTAATCAATGCGTGTGGTTTTAAGACCCTTGTTGTCTATGAGCCACGTACTTGTTCTGCGTGCAACGTGCTAGGTCATGCTCGCGTAGGCGGCGTGTTCAGCTCCCGGTCGAGATAGATGCGGATGGTGGGCAGCACGCGCAGTACGCCACGGTCGCCAGCCGCCTGCTCCCACGCGAGAATGTAAACACGGCCGTGCTCGATGACGTAGTACTCGCTGCCGCGGCAGCTACGCTAGAAGATACGCAACCAAGTGCACTTCCTGTCGGAACTGACGTTCAAATGACTGAAGCTAGTGCAGGCATCAACTCGAACCTACGAAGTTTCGCGGTTCTACAACAAACTACTGATAACTAAAATACAAGCCGTGAAGTAGACAGTAAGGTAAATGTGTAGAGACAATGGAAGCGCTTAGTGCTCCTTTGGACACGTCTTCTGACGGAACTCACGTTCCTCGCAACGTATGTTTGGAAAACACCAACAGTTCCACCGCCAACAGTCAGAAAGTCACACCACCACTTGCTGTAACTGTTACAGACGTCCAGGGAGCGCGCAACGAGCATTCTGCTCTTACCAATCGTACTACCTTCAAAAAATCAAAAAATGCCGCATATGAATCTCAGAAAGAGGTTAAAGGCCATACTACGTTCGTAAAAAAGAAATTCGCGTTGCTCGTGGAGGTGCTGCCGAAACCGCTAGCCAGTTACGCCCGATCGGAAGTACTCGCGTCTACCGCCGAAGATAGCAGGGCTTTGGATGGCAACTCACAAAAAACGTCGTCTGACTTCTGGAGGCAAGAAATGCAGACAAATGAGGGCGCAGCATAATGTTACGTGGTTGTGTGCGTGTCTGTGAGTGTTTGGTATAGACGCATTCATTGGGTTTAAATTCCCATCTAAGACTGAAAAAAATGTTCAAATGTTTGTTAAGCTTATGGGACTCAACTACGGGGTCATCAGTCCCTAAACTTACAAACTACTTATGAACTACTTACGAACTAGGACGGCACAAATATCCATGCCCGAGGGGGGATTCGAACCCCCGACCGTAGTGGCCGTGCTGACCGTGACTGAAGCGCCTCAGTCACCTCGGCCACCGTGGCCGGCTCTAAGATTGAACGATACCATTGAGTATAATATAACTACCATCAATATCAATAGAATTCAAAGCGAGGTAAAATTCAGGGCGCTCACAGACTTCCTCAACAGCACTGAAATAGACATGTCTACTTCAGGAGTTGTGTGTAGAACTCAGTGTAGCAGGATATGCAACCACACAGGTACTGCCATCTTACTACGTGAAGGTATATCTCACACTAACATAATACGACTTACCAATGGTAGAGGCAGCTCCTGGAAGGTCAACGGCGTTCAAATCCTATGTATGTGTGCACCTTCAGGGAACAATCCTCGACGAGAACAACAATTTTTTTAATAAAAATTATGTCCCTTATTTAATCAATAGACATTCTGATAACCTCATTGTAGGGGGAGATTTTAATTGTGTCATTAATCGATAGATGGGATAAAGCTCACGGGGACCGAATTACTTTCACCTTCATAACCGGCAATTCCAGTTGCATCATGAGATCTTAGATTCTACCTTGTGTCGCACATATTAATTCGACAGTTTTACGTCACACGTTAGACAAGGAAATGTATTTGGGAGACAGAGCTTCAGGAGCGCTATACCTGCTGCAGACGTGGAGAAACCTAACCGCGTATTTGAAATGATCTGGAGTGACGAAAACTGTTTGGTGGAGACTCGACAGAACAAAGTCGTTGGTATGATTGTTCCAAATGTGATACAAGATATTTCCTTCACTATTTCAGATTAGAGAAATACATGGTTTAAATGGCTGAAACAGAAAACTGGATACTGACTTGGTAACCTTTTTTATATAAAAAGCTGCAATTTACTGAATAATTAAAAGTCATAAAGGGTCCAATTACCCAGTCTGTACTGATACGTTAACATGAGCAGTTAACCAACTGCTCTGAACATACATGAGAATTTAAGGTGACTAAAAATTTGTCCTTATATTGTATTTTTGTAAAATACATTAAATATGATGTATCACATTGATTTTTAGGAAATTCATCCTCCGATTGAAATGGCAAAATCATTCCTGACACAAAAACTGGAAATTACGGAGGAGCATCTGTGCCCTAACATCAGATGTTTAAAGAAATTTACTGTTACTGAAAGGGAGATGTTGCAACAGCATGTATGCAATCTTTTCCATTTGCAAAAACAAGGTAATTTTATAGTTCAAACTTAGGAGAACTCAAATGAAAGGAATCCGAAAATTTCCTCTGATAAGATACATTTATCCTATTAGTTACAGTGAGCAATAATAGATACTATAAATAATGTAACATTTGTTGTAAAAAGTAGGGGCACAAGGGGGATTCGAGACAGCCTTGAGCCCTACCCAGGGGTCGGTCTAGGAATGCTGTCATCATCTTTCCAGGAATTACGCTATAGTCAGTGCTTCAATGCAGTCCATCATGTTCATTCTGGGAATTCATAGTATTATATTACACACTTTCTGAACTGGTCAGTATTCTGGGCATTGAAGGCTTATGTCAGTGGTCCACCAACCCAAGGTGCCCCCTCCCCAACCAATGGGATGCAAGGGTTGAGCACAGAAAGCTTTTTATGTCAGTTCCGCAAAGAAAGCACATCGAGAATGACAAATGAAATGTTTCTGAATTGCCAAGATGTTCACACCATAGACAATTGCTTATTCTTGGTGGAGCCTGACGTTCATTGGATGCATCAGGTGTTTTCATCATTCTGTGGACAACTCCGTTCCATGAGGCGGATCTACGTTCAGCAAAATGGTTAATCGAAAACCATCATTATCGTTGCATAGGCTTAGCTGGTGTACATTTAGAGACAGCTCTGAGTGGCATACGTTTCATTATCCCTCCAGCGTCAGGTGTCTTTGTGAAGGGATTATAGAAAGTAAAGAGGATACAGGACTTGCTACCTCAGTACAGTATACATAAATTTGGGGACAAAGCTTGTTCATCACTTCAAGTAATGTAGGTAATGAGCGAAATTAGTAAAAATGGCCCAGTTACTGGTGAATTAAATGTTGGGCTGATGAAAGTGTAGTGGCGTTATATGTACTTTCTTAACAGCAATGAATGGATCAGGTCGCATTGTTAAAAAGAATTGTAGTTGACAGTGTGTTATGTATTACATATGTACGTGTTTGAGCGTGTAGAAATAAGTAGTTATAGAAATATGTATTCTTCCCTCTCTCTCTCTCTCCCCCCCTCCTTCTCTCTCTCTCTCTTTCCTTCTTCAAACACACACACACACACACACACACACACACACACACACACACACACACACATATATGTGTATATACATGGAAGCACGTAGTTACCAAAATCAGTGAGTGGAGTAAACAACCAGGCTTCTTAGTAATCGATTGGTCCTGTAATGCTGTTGGTAATCATGCAGAAAAAAATGAAATGGATCAATGCTTCCCTACTACATACTAGCACTAATTGCCTTCAGTCAGGATAACACTTATTCTAAACATATGTACCAGGCACAAGTAGGAGCCGAAATGACATTTAATGAATTTATATGTGGCGATTGCTGGAATCGTGTGCCGTATGGTTTGTTGGTTATTGATAAAACGAGGAAACTGAACAACAATCGATATATGCACAACGTTCAGAAAGTTATCCATCTTAAAAAGAGACCGTGTACATACGTAAACCTGTCAGTATGCACGTATGACATGTAGTCATTGCAAGGAAACAACCAACGTAATTAGAGTAAAAATAGCAGTCGTATCAGAGATCTTGAATCACAGGAAGTAGACACACATATTAGGGACTTTGAGAAACGTGGAGTATATATTGTCGCATTGAAATGGAAGCAGGCTTGACTTCGAAGGCAGGGTTGTCAACTGTACACAGCACTTGTACTGGTATAGGTTTATTTCGAACTGAAAGATACATGCAGCACTGACTGCCTCTCGATCAGAGTGCTCTGCTAATTATACACAGACAGAATGTACCAGAAATTAGAAGAATAGTTAACATAAGAAACATGTAGAAATTACAAGTGAACATCAGTAACAAGTAAAACATTCTCATAATGATAAGTACAAATAAATGTTTACCGACCGTCAGCACCGCAATCGGTGACGCTATCCATTGCCCTACGTGGCAGTCGGATAATTTCTAGTCTTCTGGCATTGCTCCCTCTCCTGAAGAAACAGAGACCAACTGTTATGTTCCCTTTGGAGCCAGCTGCAATGTCTTGGACATTTATCTTGTCATGGGTCCTCTGTATGGCTGTTTTGGAAAATCCTTCTTTACAGCACGATTATTGACGACAGACGTTCCTGTCGTGGCTTCATCAGTATCATTACCGTCCTTAGAGTCCTTGAACAAAAAGCCATTTTCTTCTATCTGCTCTTCAGGATCGTAGTAAGGCTTCATGCTGAGGACGTGAACAATGTCTCTTCGTTTTTGTCGTTTCTACAACGGCTCCACTTCGTATGTGTCGGCTGACAGGCAGCATATGGCATGATACGGACAGAAGTATCACATCAATATTTTTTCTTAAAGCCCAATTTTTCGTACAGGGGTAAAAATCCATACCAGATCTCCTGGGCTGTACATAACAGGTCGGTGCTTGTCGTTATACCGCTGACGGGCCTTCTCCTGGGCGTACAGTGTCCTTATTTGAGCCAGTTGTCTTACATCTTCGACCCTTGTGATGAGATTTTTCACACAGTTACCCTGAGTGTCACCCGGCTGGAACGGGAACAGCGTATCCATTGTCGTGTCAATTTCACGCCCAGGGAGCAGGAAAAATGGTGTGTAGCCTTTTGTATCTTGTATGCGGTATTATAAGCAAATATGATGGCTGGCAGTATTGTACCCCAATCCTTCTGCTCAACATCGACGTACATCGACAACATATCTGCTAACGTCTTGTTAAAACGTTCTGTGAGCCCATTTGTCTGAGTATGGTATGCCGTTGTAATTCTGTGGACAACGTAGCAATGTGACATTACCTCTGACACCAGTTTTGACTGGAATACGCTTCCATGATCAGATATCATCACACGTTGTGCTCCATGCTTCGAAATAATGTCTTCTACAAGGAATTTTGCATGTGAGGTAGTCATTGCACACTATTATCCATCGACTACCGATTGTCGACTTCGGGAACCTTCCTAAAAGGTCGATTCCAATTCAGTTAAATGGCGCGGCTGCAGGTGCTATTGGTACGAGATGCCCTGGAGGAAATTTTGGCACATGTTTCCATCGCTGGCACTCTTTACTGTGATTCACATAGTGCTTCACAGAACATAGAGACCTTCCCAGTAATACCTTCGTCTGATACTCTCGAGGGTCTTCACGAATCCCAGATGACCGGATATTGGAGCAGCGTGGAAGTACTTGAGAATAGCTGGCTGGAGATGAGCTGGAATGATCAGTAGCTATTTGGGGCCCAGTGAATCATAGTTGTTATTATGCAATAACCCGTTTATAAGGTGTAACTCTCCATTGGTCGGTTCTCCTTTCTCTAAGGTCTCTATCGTATTTTAATAGTGCTGGATCTTCCCTCTGTTCTGCTGTAATGACACCTAATTCAGTGAGGGCTGAAATTTCATTTATGCTGTTGTGTTCCACCAATGGATACCTCGAAAGGCAGTCGGCATCCTTGTGTTTGCACCCGTTCTTGAACACCACTGTGACGTCGTACTCTTGGATTCTTAGTGCCCACCTTGCTACTCGACCTAATGGATCTTTCAAGCTAGTCAGCCAACACAAAGAATATTGGTCTGTTACGACGGTGAATGGTTTGCCGAATAAATAAGGCCGGAACTTGTTGCTAGCCCAGATACTGCGAGACATTCTTTCTCAGTTGTAGAGTAGTTTATCTCGGACCTTGAGATGCATAGGCTGTCACCTTTTCAGCACCTTCCTGAATTTGCACAAGCACTGCAACAATCCCATACCCCCTAGCGTCAGTGTGAAGTTCAGTTTCTGCAGTCTCATTGTATAAGGTTAGAACTGGTGCAGAAGTTAGAGCCTCCGTATGTGTCCGGTAAGCTATTTCGTTAGTCTCATCCCAGTAAAATTTTGCGTCTCCCTGCAGAAGGTCTCGCAATGGACGTGCCTTGTTACAAAATCCTTTTACGAAACGTCGGTAGTATGATCACAGCCAGAGTAAACTTCACGAATATTGCTAATTCTGTGACTGCCCTTACTTTCTCTTGATCAGGACGAACACCATCTCCGTTGACTGGATGCCCCATGATTTTTATCTCTTTGACAACGAAGAGGCTCTTATTTGGATTGAGGTAGAGTTCTGCAGTCTGAACACACTTCAACACAGTTGACAGGATACTCAGGTGTTCCGTAAATGTTTTCGAGAAAACGAGAACGTCATCTAAATAGCAAAGACACGTCATCTACTTAAGGTGTCGAATCATTTTGTTAAGCATGTGTTCGAATGTGGCCGGACGATTACATAATCCAAATGCCATTATTTTGAATTCATAGAGACCGTCAGGTGTAATAAAAGCCGTCTTTTTCCTGTCAGTAACGTCAACCTCGATTTGCCAGTAATCTGTCTGCTAGTCTATAGTGGAGAAGTATGTAGCTCCTTCCAAGCAGTCTAAGGTGGATCAATGCGCGGCAATGGTTAGACATCTTTCTTTGTGATTTTGTTCAGCCACCGATAGTCGACACAGATTCTCCAAGTGTCATCCTTCTTTTTTACGAGGACCACCGGAGATGACGAAGGACTTTCGGAAGGTTGAAGAATGTAATCTTGTAACATCTTCTCCAATTCTTCCCGAATTAACCGTCTTTCAGCTGGTGATACTCTATACGAACGCTGGCTAATTGATGGATGATCCCCAGTAATGATACGGTGCCTTATCGTGGTCCGTTTCGTCTGACCTTTCTCCTGCTGGGCTGTGATGCACCCTAAAATTGGTGTAGTATAGCTAAAACCTGTTGGCGTTGTTCCTTGGTCAGAGCGGGCCCTATTGGCAGTTCCACAGCTGTTTCCTCCAGCTTGATGTCTGCGTCTTCGTAGACGACGTTGAGCTCACCGTCCTCGATTGTTTCAGCTGTCCCGATACACATTTCTTTGGGGATAAGTTGTGACTGCTCATGATACTTAGTGATCCAAATCTCTCCTCGACCAGCGGTAATACTTATGATAGCCGCTGGTTTGTAAATTTCTTTTGTGAGACTAATTAATTTTTTACTATCGACAAGAAGTCCACAGTTTTACCAGTCATCTGTGTTTGTGGCTGGGACGCTTCTCATTGTCAATGGCGGTAACGTAACATTGTCACGGCAAACTTTCCAGAAAATCTGTACTACGTGTACCCTTCGGAAAGAGTTCCTCAATTTGCAGCTCACATCTAACACAGTCAATGATAGCTTGGGATGCCTGAACGAAGTCCCATCCGAGGATGACATTATGACTGCATTCCGTTAAAACGACAAATTCAAACGGCTTTGTCCTGTTGTTGATGGTTATTCTTGCAACACGAGTTATTGCTGGCTGGACGTACTCCCCATTTGCGAACTTCAGCACAGTTGGTCCCGTATCAGAGAATATTGTCTTCTTTAGTGTGCGGCGGTAATTATCCGACAAAACAGAGAAAGAAGCTCCTGAATCAACCAGTGCCCGGACAGGTTGGCCGTCGATTATGACGTCGATCAGATTTCCCGACATCTTAGCGACTGTCGTCCATGGAGGATTTCTATCTGCGGCGGCCTCACCTCCGTAGATGGTCTCCTCGCTTAGTTTTCCTGGGCGTGACGGGTAGGGGAGCGGCTGGTACCTCTGTACTACGACAGTGAACGGCAGCGGCGCGTCGGGGAGCGACCTCGTCCAGTGTACGACGATCGGCTTTTTCCCATAGGTCGACTGAACACACCAGCAGGTGACAGCCTGGGATAGAGCTGCTCTAATGGTTGACGTTTTGCGGCAAAACAATCGCCGAATACTCGCCTTCTCTCTTTGCAGTAGCGTACGACATGTCCAGGGTGCCTACAGTGGAAACACAGTGGTGGGACCGCTTTGGCCGGTTCATAGGCTGTTGTTCGGCGGCTGCAGCGTAAGTCATAGCGGGACTACGCCATTCTTCACGTCTGGTGCGATTGACGGGACAGACAGGAGCTAATGTCTGAAATACCTCTTCCTTAGCGGCTTAATCTTTCTCATGATTCACAGGACTTACATACATGGCCATAATCTGATGCTCGCTTGGTCCAAGAGCCCCAGGTGCCTTAAATTGTTGTAATTCATTTTCACAATTTGTAGTATGAGAGAAGGTAAGTCATGCTGGTCTTCCACAACAGCCGTAAGGACTACATTGTGTAGTCTGTCAAACTTCTATCGTTGAACCCTCTTCTGTTGCATCTCTTCAATCCGCTGGCACCACTTGTTCAACTCTTCCGTCGTAGAGACGTCTTTTATAAAAAGAGGTTGGTACATGTCTTCTGCAACGCCCTTCATGAGCTGTGTGATTTTGTGGGCCTCTCTGATATCCGGCTTAACTATGTTACTTAGGGCCAAAACATTCTGTATGTACGACTGTGTAAGCTCACCGTGTCGTTGGGCCAGGTATTCAGTTGTTCTTCCGCCAAGCGGATTTGTCGCTGGCGGTCTCGAAACGTTTTCTTAAGTTCCGTCTAGAACGTTTCCCAGTCATTTAGCTTCTTTTCATTGTTTTCAAACCATTGCTGGGCTGTTCCGTCCAGGTAAAAATAAGAGTTGGGCAAGCAGATTGTATGATCCCACCTGTTATACTTGGCGACTCGGTCGTACCCTTTTATCCATTTGTTGGGGTCCTGTCCAGCGTCTCCAGAGAACGACGGGTGTCTGATGTGCAGCTGGCTTACTGCTGTTTTTGTGTTGATGGTTTTCTGTTGATATGGACTTTCGGAAGGATGAACATGGTATATCCCTTGTATTATGGTTCTAGTCCGTCTAAACGAAAGCTTTTACGTTGCCTAATCGGAGCCACGGTGATGCAGCTGTTGCACAGGATACCCGGCGCCTCCACCAAACAACGTCACGTTGAAATGGAAGGTGGCTTGACTTTGAAGGCGGTTTGTCGAGTGAGCACAGCACTTATACTGAAAGCAGCTTTATTGCTAAGTGAAAGATACACGCAGCACTGACTGCCTCTCGGGAAGAGTGCTCTGCTATTTATACACAGACAGAATATATCAGAAACTAGAGGAATAGTTAACATAAGAAACATGTAGAACATTATGGTAATGATAAATACAAAGAAATAAATTTTTGCCGGTAGACGGGATTGAACCGGCAACCTTCAGCACCACAATTGGTGACGCTATCCATTGCGCTAAGTCTACAGTCAGATAACTTGTGGTCTTGCGGCAAAATTAATGGAAAAATTCGCTCATTTAACGCACGCTTAACAAAGTTCTCGAAATTAATTAGAGTAATCGACACTAAAGTCGACAAACTGAGGAAGTGAGGGCGCTATGTCGAACACAAGCGGAAATATTATCCCAGTTCTCAAAGCGATTCGGCTTAAATTACGCCTGCTAAAATTAGATCAACAACAGCTAAATGATACGCTCTCAGAAACGCTTAAGCCATAACCGGTAGTCTTAATAGACTCGCAAACGTTAGGAATGTAGAAAAAAGAGTTGGTCAAGAAGAAAAACAAAAAGAAGAAGAATATGATGACGCCGTTATTACTGAATACATTAATCAGCACCGTATTACACAAATAGAAGAAATGTATGGAGTATTTCAAGAAAAGCCATATAAAATTGGTTAATTACCTATACATTTCACGCAAGATAAAATAAGGTTGGGGCAGAAACATACCTACACATGTCTGATTTATTGGATTTAAAATATCTTAAGACATCAAATCCAGAGACGTTCAACCCAAAATATCTGCAAACATATATCAAAATATTACGAATAAATTGCACACAGTGAGAACAAAACCAAATATGTTCGTGTAAAAGCAGAGGGCCGCGACAAGAATATCCTTAAACCTGTTCTAACCCGTAAATTTGACTATGGTAAAGGTACTGATATTATGTAATGAGACAATAAGATTAGGTAATGAGACAAAGTAATATTTGAGTTTTGTTATTTGGATAGGAAGGTAACTACTGACGGCCGAAGTAAAGAACATATGAAATGCAGAAGGGCTATGGGGAGAAAAGAGTTTCTAAAGAAGCGAAACTTGTTAACATCCAACATTAATTTAAATGTTAGGAAGTCCTTTTTGAAAGCATTTGTCTGGAGTGTAGCATTGTATGGAAGCGAAACGTGGACGGTAAGGCGTTGAGACAAAAATATGATAGGAGCTTTTAAAATGTGGTGCTACAGATGAAGATTATATGGGTAGAACATGTAGCTAATGATGAGGTGCTTAACCTAATTGGGTAGAAAATGAGTTTCTGGCATATCCTGAGTAAGAGCAGGGATAGATTGGTGGGACTCATTCTGAGACATCAAGGATTTGTCAGCTTAACAGTGGAAGGAAATGTGTGGGGTAAAAATTTTAGGTAGAGACCGAGGGAGGAACACAGTAAGCAGATTCAATACGATGAAGGTTACCGAATGTATTCTCAGATGAAGAGACTTGCACAGGACAGGGTAGCTTGTAGAACTGTGGACTGGAGACCACAACAACAACAACTGATATTCAGAATAAGAAACTAAGCAATTCGCCCCTGCAGTATATATATTTCGGCGATCCGAACGAAATAATTGAACGTTTACAACTGCTGATTGCTTCATCAGCTGCAGAAAATACTAGTCACGCGAATGAAATCGTATCGGTTATTTCATAATTTCAAGAAAGAAATATCATTTGGTAACAGCACTGGAAATAGTTGTTCGGGAGCTACATAAAGCAGCATGAAAATCATTTCCACGAAGGCGTGGCGGCACGATCCGTTACAGCCATGCGAATAAGATGCCTGTCATCTTGACTGCTAGTAATACGAGGGCGTTGGGATCCAGTACGGCGTTCCATTTGGTAATAGTCTTTGGATCGTGACCAATGCGAGCACCAATGTTGCAATACGATAAACCGTATTCGCGATAGGCTACAATCCGACCTTTATCAAAGTCGGTAACGTGATGGTACGCATTTCTGCTCCTTACAGGAGGCATCACAACAACGTTTCACCAGGCAACGTCGGTCAACTGCTACTTGTGTATGAGAAATCGGTTGGAAACTTTCCTCATGTCAGCACGTTTTAGGTGACGCCACCGGCGCCAACCTTGTGTAAATGCTCTGAAAAGCTAATCATTTGCATATCACAGCATCTTCTTCCTGTCATTACAATTTCGAGTCTGTAACAAGTCATCTTCTTGGTGTAGGAATTGTAATGGCCAGGAGTGTAGTATGCTGACGGAATATCCCCACACAACCGCTTGCTCAACGAAATTTCACTACCCCAAAGACTGGAAAGTTGCACAGATCACTTGAATATTCATGAAAGGCAATAGGAGTGATTCGCAAAATTACAATCCTATATCATTGAATAGGATTTTCAGCTGGATTTAAGAATATTATGAGCAATTGTCCTATAGTCACCACGGATTCAGAAAGCATCGTGCTTGTGAAACTCAGCTAGCGTCCTACTCACATGATGTGATGAGTGCTATCGGCAAGGGATGTCAAATAGATTCCATGTTTTTACATTCCGGAAGGCTTTTGACACTGTGTTTCACTACTGTCTTCTAACCATATTGCGTGATTATGGAATATATACAGCGTTGTGCGCTTCAATTCATTGTTTACTGTCGGAAAGGAGACAAAACGTTATAATTGACGGTATATCACCGAGTAGAAGCGATGTCGTATCTGGAGTTCCCTAGGAAAGTGTTATAGAATTCATACTGTTTCATATTTTCATACAAGGTTTAGGAGACAATCTGAGTATCTCTCTTAGACTGTTCGCGGACGATGCTTGTTAAAAACACCAGAAGATTAAAAGTATTTGAAAAATGATATAAATAACACATCTACATCATTAAAAAATTGGGAATTAACTCTTAATAATAAGTGTGAAGTCCCATACGACCACTAAAGAATTCCGTTAAACTTCATTTATACAATAAATCAGTCAAATCCACAAGTCGTAAATTCAACTAGATACCTAGGAATAATAATTACGAAAAGTATAAACTGGAGGTAACACTTACAAAATATTGAATGGAAAACTAACAAATGGTCACTTTTCATTGGCAGAGCACTTAGAAGATGCAACAGTTCTACTAAATAAACTGCGTAGACTACTTTTGTGCGTTCTATTTTGGATTACTGCTGTGCATTATGGGATCCACACCAGATGGGACTGACGGACGATTTAGAGAAAGAACAGAGAAGGTCAGCTAGTTTCGTATTATCACGATATTGGGAAAAGAGTACAACGTAAATGATGCACGAGTTTGGGGTGGAGATCATTATTTTTTTGCTGCGATATTTGTTTACGAAATTTCTTTAGGGAACTTGCTGTTCCAAACGCGAACATATTTTGTTAGCACCCACATGCGTAGGGAGACACGGTCATCATAATATTGCCGCGAGACCCCACCCTAAGCAACTGCCGGCGTGGCGCAAGTGATAGCGTCACGGACTGCGGTGCTGAAGGTCACTGGTTCAGTCCCGTCCACCGTCAAAAAATGTATTTCTTTGTAATTAACATTTCCAGAATGTTCTACATGCTTGTTATGTACACTTGTAACATCTACTTGTTTCTTATGTTAACTATTCTTCTAATTACTGGTACATTCTGTCTGTGTATAAATATCAGAGCACTCTGCCCGAGAGGCAGTCAGTTCTGCGTGTACGTTTCAGTTTGCAATGAACCTGCTTTCAGTATAAGTGCTGTGTTCACTCGACAACCCTGCCTTCGAAGTCAAGTCTGCTTCAATTTCAACGCGACATTGTTTGGTGGAGGTGCCGGGTATCCTGTGCAACAGCTGCTCCGATTAGGCAACGTAAAAGCCGTGCTTACATAGAATAGAACCGGGATACAAGGGATATACCGAGTACATCCTTCCGAAAGTCCGTATCATCAGAAGGACCATGGACACGAAACCAGCAGTAATCCAGCTGCACATCAGACAGCCGTCGGTATTCTCTGGAGACACTGGACAGGACCCCAACAAATGGCTTAATGGGTTCGACCGAGTCGCCAAGTACAACAGGTAGGATCACACAATGTGCTTGGCCAACGATTGTTTCTATCTGTACGGAACAGTCCTGCAATGGTTTGAGAACCACGAAGACAAGCTGAATGACTGGGAAACGTTCCAGACGAAACTTAAGAAAATGTTTGGAGACCGCCAGCGACAAATCCGCTAGACGGAAGAACAACTGAAGAACCAGGCCCAACGACATGGTGAACCGTCACAGTCGTATATGCAGAATGTTTTGGCCCTGTGTAACATAGTCAATCCGAATATGGCTGAGGACAACAAAATCACGCACCTGATGAAGGGTATTGCAGAAGACATGTAGCAAGCGCTTCTGGTAAAAGACGTCGCTACAACGGAAGAGTTCATTAAGTGGTGCCAGCGTATTGAAGAGATGCGACAAAGGAGGGTTTGACGAAAGAAGTATGACAGAATTTAGTTCCTATGGTCGTTGTGGAATACCAACATGACTTCGCTTCTCTCATACGACAAATTGTGAAAATGAATTACACAATTATGGCAACATGGACTGTTAGACCGAGCGTGCATCACATTGTGGCCATGCATGTAAGCCCTGTAAGTCATGAGGGGGCCTACGCCGCTGAGGGAGAGGTATTTCAGACATTAGCTCCTTTCTGCCCCGTCAATAGTACCCGACGTGAACAATGGCGTCATCCTGCTATGAGTTACGCCACAGCCGCCAAACGGCAGCCTATGAACCGACTGAACCACAACCAACTCCCCCCGTAACTATGACGCCCCGCAGAAGAACAGACATCTGGAGGATAGAAGACAACACACCGCTGTGAATCCACTGTGGACGCCCTGGACATGTGAACGCTGCTGCAGAGAGAGAAGGCGAATATTAAGCGATTATTTCGCCGCAAGACGTCAGCCTCCAGAGCAGTTCTATTCCAGGTAGTCACCTGCTGATGAATTCAGTCGACCTAATGGAAGAAGCCCGTCACCGTACCCTAGACGATGTCGCTCCCAGACGCGTCGCTGCCGTTCACGGTTACCGTACAGAGGTACCAGCCGCTCCCCTAGCCGTCGCGCCCAGGAAAACTACGCGAGGCGACTATCTACGGAGGTGAGACCACCGCAGATGAAAATCCTCCATGGGCGACAGTCGCTAAGATGTCGGGAAACCTCATCGATGTCATAATCGACGGCCAACCTGTCCAGGCACTGGTTGATTCAGGAGCTTCTTTCTCTGTATTGTCGGATAATTACCGCCGCACACTAAAAAAGACAATGTTTTGTAATACGGAGGCAACTGTGCTGAAGGTCGAAAATGGAAAGTATGTCCAGCCAGCAGGAAGTTGTGTCGCAAGAATAACCATCAACAACAGGACAAAGCCGTTTGAATTTGTCGTTTTAACAGACTGCAGTCATAATGTCATCCTCGGATGAGATTTCCTTCAAGCATTCCACGCTATCATTGACTGTGGAAGATCTGAGCTGCAAATTGAGGCAGTCGTTCCGACGGATACACGCAATACAGAAATTTCTGGGAAGTTATTTTACAATGTGACGATCCTGCCGTTGACAATGAAAAGAGTTGCTGTCACAAACAGATGACCTGTTAAACTGTGAAGTTCTTGTTGATATTAAAAAGTTTATCAGGTTCACAAAATAAATCTACATACAAGCGGCTATCATAAGCATTACCAGTGGTCAAGGAGAGATTTGGATCACTAATTATCACGAGCAGTCATAACTTATCTCCAAGGGAATGCGTATCGGGACAGCTGAACCAATCCAGGACGGTGAGCTCAACGTCATCAATGAAGACCCATGCCCTGCTGTTAGTACAGACAACACGCTAGAGGAAACAGCCGTGGTACTGCCAATAGGGCCCGGACTGACCAAGGAACAACGGCAGCGGGTGTTAGGTATACTACGCCAATTTTCGGGAGCATTCACACCTCGGCAGGGGAAATTTCAGACGAAATGACCCACGATAAGGCACCGTTTCAATACTGGGGATCATCCACCAATTAGCCTGCGTTCGTATAGAGTGTCGCCATCTGAAAGACGGATAATTTGGGAGGAAGTGGAGAAGATGTTGCAAGATGACGTTATTGAACCTTCAGAGAGTCCTTGGTCGACTATCGGCGGCTGAACAAGATTACAAAGAAAGATGTCTACCCATTGCTGCGCATTGACGACACCTTAGACTGCTTGAAAGGAGCTACATACTTTTCAACTATGGAAATGCCGACAGGTTACTGGCAAATCGAGGTTGACAAAGCTGACAGGGAGAAGACGGCGTTTATCACACCTGACGGCCTCTATAAATTCAAAGTAATGTCATTTGGATTATGTAATGCTCCGGCCTCATTCGAACGCATGATGGACAACTTGCTTCGACACCTTAAATGAACGACATGTCTTTGCTATTTATATGATGATTGTCGTTTTCTCGAAAACATTTGAAGAACATCTGAGTCGCCTGTCAACTGTGTTGAAGTGTGTTCAGACTGCAGGACTCCGCCTCAATCCAAAGAAGTGCCTCTTCATCGCCAAAGAGATAATAATACTGTGGCACCTAGTCAACGGAGATGGTGTCCGTCCTGATCCAGATAAAGTAAGGGCAGTCACAGAATTTCCAACTCTTCAGCACATTCGTAATGTGAGACTTTCCTCGGGCTGTGCTCATACTACCGACGTTTCATAAAAGGATTTTGTAGCAAGGCACGTCCAGTGCAAGAGCTTTGGCAGGGAGACGCCAAGTTTTACTGGGATGAGACAAAAGAAAGAGCTATCCAAGCTCTTAAGGAAACTTTAACTTGCGCACCAGTTCTAGCCTTGTACGACGAGAATGCGAAAACTGACCTTCACACAGACGCCCGTAGGTATTGAATTGGTGCAGTACTTGTACAATTTCAGCAAGGTGCTGAGAAGGTGATAGCCTATGCATTAAAAGTCCTTTCAAAATCTGAAATAAAGTACTCTACAACTGAGAAGGATTGTATCGCAGTTATCTCGGCTATCAACAAGTTCCTGACGTATTTATTCGGCAATCCATTAACCGTTGTGATAGACCATGATTCTTTATGTTGGCTGAGCAATTTGAAGGATCCATCAGGTCGACTGGCAAGATGGGCACTAAGACTCCAAGAGTACGACGTCACAGTGGTATTCAAGAACGGGCGCAAACACAAGGATGCCGACTGCCTTTCGAGGAATCCATTAGTGGAACACAACAGCATGGATGAAATTCTAGCCCTCACTGAATTAGATGACGCTACAGCTGAACAGAGGGAAGATTCAGCACTATTAAAAACCATAGAGGCCTTGGAGAAAGGAGAACTGACCAATAGAGAGTTCCAACTTATAAACGGAACATTGTACAAGAGCAAAAACGATCCACTGGGCCCCAAATGGCTACTTGTTGTTCCAGCTCATCTCCAGCCAGCTATTCTCAAATATTTCCACGATGCTCCAATATCCGGTCATCTGGGGTTCGTGAGGACCCTAGATAAAATCAGACACAGTTATTACTGGAAAGGTCTGTACCGATCTGTCAAGCACTATGAGAGTGACTGTAAAGAGTGCCAGCGACGGAAGCATGTGCCGCAATTACCTCCAGGGTATCTCGTACCGATTCCTCCTGCAGCAGCTTCATTCCAGCGAGTTGTGATCGATCTTGTAGGAAGGTTCCGGAAGTCGACAACCGGTAACCGATGGATAATAGTCTGCACTGACTACCTCACGCGCTATGCTGTTACCCCTCCTGTGCCAACTGCAGAAGTTCCAGAGATCGCAAAATTCATTATAGAATACATTGTTTTGGTGAATGGAGCACCACGAGTGATGATATCTGATCGTGGGAAAGGATTCCAGTCAAAACTAGTATCAGAGGTGATGTCACGTTGCAACATTGTCCACAGAATGTTCAAATGTTTGTATAGCTTATGGGACTTAACTATGGGGTCATCAGTCCCTAAACTTACAAACTACTTATGAACTACTTACGAACTAGGACGGCACAAATATCCATGCCCGAGGGGGATTCGAACCTCCGACCGTAGTGGCCGTGCAGACCGTGACTGTAGCGCCTCAGTCCCCTCGGCCACCGCGGCCGGCTCCACAGAATGAAAACTGCATACCATTCTCAGACAAATGGTCTTACAGAACGTTTTAACAAGACGTTAGCAGCTATGCTGTCGATGTACGTCGATTTTGAGCAGAAGGATTGAGATACAATACTGCCAGTCGTGACACTTGCTTATAATACCGCAAGTCAAGACACCACTGGCTTCACACCGTTTTTCCTGCTCCATGGCCGTAAAGCTGAGACGACAATGGTTACGGTGTTTCCGTTCCAACCAGACGACACTCAGGATGACACTGTGAAACAGCTCATCACCAGGTTCGAAGAAGCAAGACAACTGGTGCGCATACGGACACTGGACGCCCAAGAGAAGGACCGTCAGCGGTATAACGACAAGCACCGACCTGTTGTGTACAGGATCTGGTATGGATTTTTACCCCTGTACGGAAGGTTGGACTGTCAGAAAAGTTATTGAAGCGATACTTTGGTCCGTATCGTGTCATACCCCGCCTGTCAGACGTCACATACGAAGTTGAGGATTATGAGTCGTCGTCGAAACGTCAAAAACGAAGAGACATTGTTCACGTCTTGCGCATGAAGCCTTACTATGAACCTGAAGAGCAGGTAGACGACAATGGCTTCTTGTACATGGACTCTGAGGACGGTAATGTTCCTGATTAAGCCACGACAGGAACGTCTGTCGTCGATAATCATGCAGAATGAAAGGATTCTCCAGAACTGCCATGCAGAGGACCCATGACAACATCAAGATCCAGGACATTGCAGCTGGCTCCAAAGGGAACCTAGCAGGGGGGTCGCTGTTTCTTTCAAGAGAGTCAAGCAATGCCGTGAGACCCCACGCTATGCAACTACCGGCGTGGCGCAAGGGATAGCGTCACGAACTGCATCGCAGAGCGTCGCCAGATCAATCCCGTCCACCGTCAAAAATGTACTTCTTTCTAATTAACATTTCCAGAATGTTCTACATGATTCTTATGTTCACTTGTAAATTCTACTTGTTTCTTATGTTAACCATCCTTCTAATTTCTGGTACATTTTGTCTGTGTATAAATAGCAGAGCACTCTGCCCGAGAGGCAGTCAGTGCTGCGTGTACGTTTCAGTTTGCAATAAACCTGCTTTCAGTATAAGTGCTGTGTTCGCCCGACAACCCTGCCTTCGAAGTCAAGCCTGCTTCAATATCAACACGACAATATAATAAGAGAAGTCAAATCGAAAACAGAAAGATTTAGATGTTCCTTTTTCCTGCGAGCTATTAGAGAATGGAACTGAAAAAAGAAAATCATAATAGCGGTTTTATGTACCCCCTGCCATGCAGTTCAATGTGACTTGCAGAGTATTGATGAAGATGTTCAATCACAAAGATATTAAAAATCCCGTCGTTTGTAACCGATTTATTTTATTTATTATTAAGTGTTATAGACCACGTTGGAAGCCCAGCACTATACGAGAGAAACATTTAAAGACTGGAATTTTCATAAAATGATGATTATGATGGCCATATGACATTTATTGGAGGGGAAATTCTGAACTGGGGTTTGTTCAACGTATTGCAAGTTTTTCAGTTGACGCCACTTCGGTGACTTGCGCGTGAGGACGTTCAGTGATGATGAGGACACACACAACACCCAGTCTCCTGCCGGAAATCGACCCCGGGTCTCCTGCGTGTTAGTCAGCAATTCGTTAAATAACGGAGGAGGTCATATCTGTGATAAAACATGTCTATTTGTAAAAATGATATAGAAAAAATTAATTGTACAACACCACCTAAAATCTATTGGTTTGTTACAAACATGTGAAACTGTGATTTGTATATCTGTCTTACATGAATTACTTTTTTTGACTGTTGGGCTATTTTGGTTGTCTGGCCTCTTTGGTTATTTGTGTTCGAAGTGGATAGTATGTCACCAAAACAATGGCATCCAGCGTTATCACAATATAGTACCCATCTGTAGACTGTTTCACATGGCCCTACAACAAATCTTCCAACTATCTTTCTGACGAAGGAAACTGATTAGCGAGTTATTAATGACAAGTGGACTGTCGGCAGCGGTGAGCTAGGAGCTTAGGCCATTGTGACTCGCACAAGTCACCTAGTCCTCTTGAGTGTGCGACGCTGAAAGGGAACCCCGCGCTATGGAGGAGAACAAGGTAAGCAGTTTTTATGGTTCTCTGAGTTTATAATCCGCCAACGGTACCTAAATCCACCGGCAATGATAACTTCTTTGCGATGAACATGGTTGCTAGATGAAGAACGGAACTTCAGATACATATATTTTTTTAATAAATACTTCTACTTGAAATTTTAAGAATATTGTTTTCGAAAGTAGTTGGGACTAACTTTTTTAACCTGCTTTTCATAACAATTTACTTTTCCTCAAAAGCAAATATCAAATTTCTATCATTGCAGGAAAATTTAATTCTTACAAATGTTTGTCTATAGTTAGCGTTGAAATTTTAGGAGCTATTTTGCAGTGTATCACTAAATATTAAAATTTGTTTACATGTACTATAGTAAAACTATTCTTCTTTGATTTAATATATTTCGTCTTTAATTGAATATTGTAACTCTGCATGAAAAATAAATAGTATAGTTCTTGTATATCGATTTTCAGGCTAGTGTCACAGATAATTTGATAAACGAAAATGTTAAATTTGAAGACATATTAGAAGAACTTGGAAGTGTTGGAAAATTTCAAATACGAATGAGCGTTATCTTCAGTATCATCGCAGTGATATTCTCAACTATGTCTTCATTCGCCAAGATACTTGCTCTGACAGTACCTGAACACTGGTGCCACGTTCCAGGAAGAGAAGATACGAATTTAACGGTGGAAATGTGGATGAATCTCACAATACCGAGGCAAGTAATCGCTGTATACAGCCAAACGTTCGTATTTAGTACATAGTAAAAATTTGGTGTGAGTAATTACAATTTTTTCAAGAGTGTGTAAAATGAATCTCTATTTCCTTTGATCACGCCATAATTTACTAAGGGCTCAACCGATTTGGTTGATCTTCATGTAGTTGTGTGCGTAATTCTCAGGAAACGTTTATATGATGTAATAGTTTTGGGAAATTATCGGAAAAATGGAAAATTCGAGGATAATTGACAGTTCGTTTTTCAATTATTCGAGTGTTACTACTGATTACAAATCTATATTTTCTCCTGATCTTAGTGATGTTTTACATACCTCAACTTCAAAACAAGAAGAATCTCACAGCCGACATAAAATTTCGTCCCGTGCATGGTGGAGGGTACTTTACTTATGCATTTCAACAAAATCCACAGTTTTGCTCCGACCTTGATGAAATTTTGTACACTTGATCCTCAGAACAAGAGGAAGCTCACTGTCTACATAGAATTTCGTATGGTGGATGGCAGACGTTACCTTGCTACAGACGTTAACTCCTTTTTACCAGTTACCATGAAAGTTAGCTCATTATCGCAGATATTCTTTGAGAGCGTTTTTCTAATCCGCCAGCGACTGCATGGTGAATGGCAAAGGGTAGGCCTACCTTACAAATGAACTTCGACCCTGTTTTACTGAGCGCCACGAAAGTTGACAGATACGTGTGAGTTTTCCTAGATAGTGATTCCAGTAGGGGTGAGTAGATGAACGGAGAACGCGGGACTGTGGAGGAGCAATGGAAGAAATGTGTCGAGAGAGGGGGAGATGGAGCTGAGCAGAAACGGGAAAGGACCAGAAGAACAGAAAAATAGGAGGGGAATAAATGGATGGAGAGAGAAGAGGGGACGGGAGAGTGTAGAATAAAATAAATGGCCGGGCAACGCCGGGTTTTCCGCTAGTATTTTTTATATTTCTGGTAAATAAGTTATCAAAAAATGAAACATGCTTCTCACACAGAACAAAAAAGCGAATACGTACTGCTCAAAGGTATGAAAGTGAAGAACCAGTTTCTCGACTTAAATGGCAGCTTCTAAAATAATTAAATAAAGAAATCTGGCCATGTTTCTACTTTTTCACGAGTTACACCTAAATTCCTCAGTGTAGTATGTAGAGGAGAGGTGGATTGCTCTGTAGCAAAATACATTCTTGGATGGCATTCGTCACGTGTCATGTTATCCATCATGACATTGTGTATCGTCATGCTGTGTACAATGCTTTTAACAAATTAGAAAACGTGGCATACGAAAATGTTGTTTTTGAGAGGCCTTCAATGGTTCGGTTCTATCGATCAGTAAGATGTGGCTCTGCATATTCATGGACCTAGTGGTCTATTGTATATCAGAAGAATCTGCATTCTGCAGCTATCATTCAGTACACTGTAACAATCTAAACGTTACACACTTCCTGCAACCCAACCAAACTAAGCAATTGTGTTGGATTTTGGGCATTACATGTGGTCTACAGTGGGCTTTATACGGCTTGTAGAGCCACTATTAGTTCATGAGTGCTTCTTAAGAAAAGCAACAACAACCTTGATTATTGCTTTCAAACAGTTCGGATTGTGGGGGTGCCCAGGTCTGTACATTTTATTGTTTGAAAATAATTGAAATATATACTGTACGTTCTTAAGAATACATTCTCTAAATGTCTTCTTTTTTCAATATTTTTTAATATCTATAAACCTTTAACGAAATAAAGAGGTTAAGAGTTATAATACTTCTGAAGAAAAATACACAAATCGATTGTAGCCGTCTTTGCATCGTGTACCGCAACAATCAAAATAGCTAACCATAGTATATAGCTCTAATTTTAGCAATATATTGTGTAGACCTGTATATATAAACGCCGTTTACCCGTTATTACAAATCTTTAACAGTTATATAAATTGCTGTTCGTTGGTCTCGCCTACACTTGACAACGGCTGAACCGATTTGGCTAATTTTAGTCTTTAAATATTCGGGCAAGTTCAGGGAAGGTTTAAACGGTGATAAAATATGGAAAAGTTGGCCGTAAAAGAGGAAAATCTGGAAAAACTAAAACAGCTTTTTCCACTGAGCTATCAATACCGTTCGTACAATTGCTATAAAATTTAGTACATTTCATGTTGAAAGCAAAAGGAGGATAAATAAAAATTTTTAAAATTCGCCCGGAAAGTAGGAAAATTTAGGAAAAACCAAAAGCGATTTTTTTTCTACGAATAAAAATGAATTGCCACATGGTCGTAAGAGCATCACTTGAGTACGGCTTGACACGACAAGATTTGTATGAAATAAGTTTTTTGGAAAATCTACCGGAAAATTGGAAATTTTGAGAAAAAGTGAAAGTGCGTTTTTGAATGTGTTTTTGATTGAATTCAGCACTACAACTGAGTATAGTATAGCGACGGAGAGGGGTTAAATATATATATATATATATATATATATATATATGTATATATAGTGCTATTTTTCTAAAAAAAAGTTTGGGGGTACTCAGATATTAGATATAATGCAGCGAAAATTACTCATAACTGAATCATGCGATATCACCCGCCGACCTTTACCCATGATATCATCAATATGTCGAACTAATATTAAAAAAGGTATCGGAATCTTCAATTGAATTTACTACAGCTCAAATGTAGCAGGTGATACCAAGATACACCCAAACATACAAGATGTACCGATTCAATAATCGAAAACGTTTGGTGTCAATTCAGTTATTGAAAACGGTTGGTGCCGATTCAATTATCGAAAAGGGTCTGTGTTGATTCAATTATCGAAAATGGTTAATGTCGATCAATTATCGCAAACGATTGCTTGATGCAAGGTGTCTCCCAAACATCCCGTATCGAACGTAAACGAAAGTCGATTGCATTTCCCGTGGTCATCGATAATTGCGTGTGACGTTACGTCTGTACGAAGCCTTATGAACTAGATACCCTTCAAAACTGTTTGTATCCCATTCCACCGATTGTGCTGGCATTGTTTATTTCGCGATTAGCAACATGAAAAATATCATAAATCCGATTTACGTTCGTGAAATAAGTCGTTGGCAATTTTTTATATTCTCCAACATTGGACAAAAAAAAAATCACTTACTTTTCGGAAATAAAAAGTTTAGGGGGACGTGTCCCCCCCCGCGTCCTCCCTGAAAAAGAGCACTATATATATATATATATATATATATATATATATATATATATATATATATATATATATATATATATGTGTGTGTGTGTGTGTGTGTGTGTGTGTGTGTGTATGTTCATTATGCTCTGGGAAAAGTTTTGATTAAAAAGAGAAGAAAAAGTTCATCCGATGCGATAAAATTTTGCACATTCGATGTTAAAGCGTGAAGTGAATTATTGGAATAGTTGGACAGAAAATTGGATACTCTGTGGAAAACTGAATGAGTTCTTTTCTTTGGGATATCAATATGATTTTAACTATTGCGCTAAAATTATACACATTTTACGTTCAAAGCAAGAGTACATACATATTAGCAATTGCGAAGCATTGCCGGGACATCTAGTCAAAACTAAAACTCTGTCCAAATAGGCCTCGAGTGCTCTACAGGAACCGACCGGCTGCCGTGTCATCCTCTGCCCTAAGGCGTCGCCGGATCCGTTATCAAGACACACCTGAAAGACCGTGACGTTTAGGGTGCGTTTATCCACCTCGCTGTTGGCTGCTCGCCGGCATGGCACGGCGATGATGATTCATCCTATAGACTCAGTGGAGCATTTAACATGAACCACCGCAGCTTGCCGCGCCGCTCGCTGTGATCCCCGCCAGGCGGAAATATCAAGCCGTTTGGTGTTTCGTGCTACGACCATCGCCGTATCTCCTGAAACTGTAACCGTGGCTGGCTGCTTCTAAGTCACTCTAACCGTGCCGTGGTTGATAGCTGCACTATGCTTTTCCTCGTGGTTATGTGTAAAAAGTGTTGAAATGTTTGTTAAGCTACAGGACGAAACTGCAGTGGGCATCAGTCTCTAGACTTACAAACTGCTTAAAGTAACTTATGCAAAAGACACACACCCCTGCCACAGGGAGGACTCGGACCCTGGCGGGTAGCTGTCGCGCACTCCACATCAAGGCTCCTGATACTGCACGGCCACTCACTGTGAGTGAACATTTTGAGTACACACCTACTGCAGCCAGCTTTCTACGAAAAGCCATGTGGGATCATAAGCATTAGGAACATCAAAACCGATTCGTACTGGACAAGGTTGCAACAAAAGTGGATCACGCCAATTGCGATTTAATATTGTATATTTCAACATTACATTTTTAAGTATTCACGAGCTTGGTGCTGCAGTTATAGCATCACATTGAAGTGATTTTAGTTCTCGTGATGTTGTTGAAATTTTATTTCGTGTGTTCCAGACATTTCCTGGCAGAAGATTCCACTTTTGTTGAGCAGAGGGCACATTTGACATCCTATAAAGACACAGAGTGCTTTGATTGCACTACCTAGAGGTAACTCGTCTTCGGGATTGTTAGGCATAACTTTTATTCTTTCATCGTCCTGATCAGACGCAATAAAAGTTCCACCATCACTTTCTCTGGGATTTACACGCCCGATACATCCATCCGAAAGGACATAAGAAAGATAGAAGGAATGTTTGAAAACTTCTTTGCACTGACAGCCTCAGTAGAAGGATTTAGCACGTTCTTTGTAAAAGAGCTCGCATACGTTCGCATGTCAAAACTTTGAAAGGCGCAAAGAGGTCTGAAGCAGCTTGTTCCACACTTTTCTGTTAATCTTTTAAAGAGGAACATATTTATCTTTTTTGAGATCCGACTAGAGCATGGTGTGTCATACCATATAACACATCATGATGTTCGAGGGCTAATCAAAAAGTGAGTCGCACTTCCAACTTATCGTAAGTACATATAGGCACCTGGGATGTTAGAACATACAGCCGGCCGCGGTGGCCGAGGTGACTGAGGCGCTCCAGTCACGGTCAGCACGGCCACTACGGTCGGGGGTTCGAATCCCCCCTCGGGCATGGATATTTGTGCCGTCCTAGTTTGTAAGTAGTTCATAAGAAGTTTGTAAGTTTAGGGACTGATGACCCCGTAGTTAAGTCCCATAA
This sequence comes from Locusta migratoria, assembly GCA_026315105.1. Lineage (NCBI taxonomy): Eukaryota > Metazoa > Arthropoda > Insecta > Orthoptera > Acrididae > Locusta > Locusta migratoria. The sequence continues at coordinate 464,853,918 of CM048746.1, read as the reverse complement.
GCTTAACAAACATTTGATTTTAGAACATACAGTGCAAGTTCACTTTTCCGCATATTCCACATGAGGCTTCTCTGAACGGGCAAACAACTTTTCGACACCGTATAGTCGGAAATCACTGTGTAGTTACCCTGATGCAGCTACTTTCACCTCTTCTTCGTAGACCGAGGTCTTCTTACGTCTTGCCCAACACATGACAATCTCATGGCGCTAGTACTTGACTGTATGGTGTATGTCGCCATGCCTCGCCGTGCCTCGCACAGTTAAGAGGTTACGTGGACCGCGCTTTGGTGTTGCGTTAGCGTGCAACAAAACCTTGCGCCTTGTGATTATTATGTACTAGCCGACATAAAAAAAGATCTCTATGGACAACGATTCCGAAACGATGAGGAGGTGAAAGCAGCTGTATTCAGGTGGTAGGCAAAGCTGTAGGTCATACTTTGTTATAATTGTATCAAAAAGTGTCACATCAGCACGATTCTACGGGTTCATGACCGTTTTCATAACAAAAGAATAGAGAAGTACACCAAATCATTTCTCTTTCTTAGACATGAAAACAGAAACTTACATGTTGTATAACAAAAACATACACATTTTAAACTGTGTTACAGATTGCAGTACCCGAAATACACGCGAACACGTTCACTAGAACTGATACATGCCTTTAATCGTCGGGGCATACTTTCCACTAGATCATCAAGGAACTACTTTCCAAGATTGTACCATTTCTCAACGGAGGTTCGACGTAGATATCGTGGATTGATTGGTGGATTGTCTCGTCCAGAAAAGTACTCGTAACTGTATTTCACGCATGTTCGATAGGTTTCATATCTGGACCAAATTTGCCACCCATTAAGACGAACCTCTGACCAATGTGTTCTTCGACCACCAGTGGCGGGCACATAATAATATTGCCGCGAGAGACCACGAACATCAACTGCCGGCGTGACGCAGCGGATAGCGTCACATTAGTTCCCGTCTGCCCCGTCATTCGCACCCGACGTGAAGAATGGCGTCGCCATGCTATGACTTACGCTGCAGCCGCCAAACGGCAGCCCATGAACCGACCGACGCGACCACAGCCAACTCCCCCGATAACCATGACGCCCCGCAGAAGAACAGACGTCTGGAGGACAGAAGACAACACACCACTGTGTTTCCACTGTGGACGCCCTGGACATGTTGTACGCTACTGCAGAGAGAGGAGGCAAGTATTCGATGATTATTTTGCCGCAAGACGTCAGCCGTCGGAGCAGTTCTATCCAAGGCAGTCACCTGCTGATGAGTTCAGTCGACCTATGGGAAAAAGCCCATCGCCGTATTCTAGACCAGGTCGCTCCCCGACGCGCTGCAGCCGTTCACCGTCGCCGTACAGAGGTACCAGCCTCTCCCCTAGCCGCCGCACCCAGGAAAACTATGCGAGGTGACCATCTAAGGAGGTGAGGGCACCTCAGATGAAAATCCTCCATGGACGACAGTCGCCAAGATGTCGGGAAATCTCATCGACGTCATAATCTACGGCCACCCTGTCCCGGCACTTGTTGATTCAGGAGCCTCTTTTTCTGTATTATCGGATAATTACCGCCGCACACTAAAGAAGACAATGTTCTGTGATACGGGAGCAACTGTGCTGAAGGTCGCAAATGGAAAGTACGTCCATCCAGCAGGAACTTGTGTCGCAAGGATAACCATCAACAACAGGACGCAGCCGTTTGAATTTGAAGTGTTAACAGAATGTAGTCTCAATGCCATCCTCGGATTGGACTTCCTTCAGGCATCCCAAGCTATCATTGACTGTGGAAGATCTGAGCTGCAAATTGAAGAAGTTGTTCCTCCAGATACACGTAATACAGAATTTTCTGGGAAGTTATTCGTCGTTGACAGTGTGACAATAGCGCCGTTGCCAATGAGAAGAGTTGCAGTCTCAAACACGGATGACTGGTTAAACTGTGAAGTTCTTGTTGATAGTAGAAAGTTTATCAGGCTCACAAAAGAAATCTACATACCAGCGGCTATCATAACCATTACTGGTGGTCAAAGAGAGATAGCCTATGCGTCAAGAGTACTCTCAAAGTCCGAGATAAACTACTCTACAACTGAAAAAGAATGTCTCGTAGTTATCTGGGCTATCAACAAGTTCCGGCCGTATTTATTCGGCAAACCATTCACCGCTGTGGTAGACCATGATTCTTTATGTTGGCTGAGCAATTTGAAGGATCCATCAGGTCGACTGGCAAGATGGCCACTAAGACTGCGAGAGTACGATGTCACAGTGGTGTTCAAGACCGGGCCAAACACAAGGATGCCGACTGCCTTTCGAGGAATCCATTAGTGGAACACAACAGCATTAATGAAATTTCAGCTCTCACTTAATTAGATGACGATACAGCTGAACAGAGGGAAGATCCAACACTATTAAAAGTGAAAGAGGCCTTGGGGAAAGGAGAACCGACAAATGGAGAGTTCCAACTTATAAACGGAACATTGTACAAGAACAACTACTATCCACTGGGTTCCAAATGGCTACTTGTTGTTCCAGCTCATCTCCAGCCAGCCATTCTCAAATATTTCCATGATGCTCCAATATCCGGTCATCTGGGATTCGTGAAGACCCTAGACAGAATCAGACGCATGTATTATTGGAAAGGTCTCTACCGATCTGTTAAGCACTATGTGAGTCACTGTAAGGAGTGCCAGCGACGGAAGCATGTGCCGCAATTACCTCCAGGACATCTCGTACCGTTTTCGCCGGCAGCAGCTCCATTCCACCGAGTTGGGATCGATCTTTTAGGGAGGTTTCCGGAGTCGACGACCGGTAACCCTTGGTTAATAGTCTGTACTGAATACCTCACACGCTACGCTGTCACCAAACCTGTGCCGACTGCAGAAGCTCCAGTTATTGAAGCGATACTTTGGTCCGTATCGTGTCATACGCCGCCTGTCAGACGTCACATACGAAGTTGAGGATTATGACCCGTCGTCGAAACGTCAAAAACGAAGAGACATTGTTCACGTCCTGCACATAAAGCCTTACTACGATCCTGAAGAGCAGGTAGACGACAATGGCTTCTTGTTCAAGGACTTTAAGGACGGTAATGCTCGTGATGAAGCCACGACAGGAACGTCTGTCGTCGATAATCGCGAAGAAGGGAAGGATTCTCTTGAACTGTCATACAGAGGACCCATGACACGGTCAAGATCCAGGACATTGTAGCTGGCTCCACAGGGATCTTAACAGCGGGTCGCTGTTTCTCCAGGAGAGGGAGCAATGCCGCGAGAGACCACGAACATCAACTGCTGGCGTGACGCAGGGGATAGCGTCACGGACTACGGAGCAGAAGGTCGCCGGTTCAATCCCGTCCACCGGCAAAAATTTATTTCTTTGTAATTGACAATTCCAGAAGGTTCTACGTCTGTCGTATTTTCAGTTGTAAATTCTACTCGTTTCTTATGTTAACTGTTCTTCTAATTTCTGGTAATTTCTGTCTGTGTATAATTAGCAGAGCACTTTGCCTGAGAGGCAGTCAGTGCTGCGTGTATGTTGAGTTCGTAATAAATGTGCTTTCAGTATAAGTGCTGTGTTTAGTTACCTTCGAAGTCCAGCCTACTTCCACTGCAACGTGTCAATATCAATAATATAATAATATCAATAATATCAGGGAATTATCACCTTCCGGTGCATGCTGGATGGTGTTCTAAGAGGTTCTGACTGACCAGGCTCTCTCCAAAATCTTCTCCGACGATTGTCTGCTGGAAGGAAAATGCGTGTCTCAAGTGTAAACAACACTTGATCCTAATTATGACGAGTCCATTTAGTATGAGGTTAGGCGATGCATGGTGTCTAGGTGTCAAAGCTGGACCTGGCCACGAGGGACGTAGAGTGAAGCTGCACGTCAAGCAGCCTCTTACGTACAGTTTCAGTCGTACTACGCCAGCCGCGGCGGCCGAGGGGACTGAGGCGCTCCAGTCACGGTCTGCACGGCCACTATGGTCGGGGGTTCGAATCCCCCCTCGGGCATGGATATTTGTGGCGTCCTAGTTCGTAAGTAGTTCATAAGTAGTTTGTAAATTTAGGGCCTGATGACCCCGTACTTAAGTCCCATAAACTATAATAATAATAATAATAATAATAATCAGTCGTACTACGACGTCCTGCGTGTTCACAAAAAATAATTATTCATCGCGGTGTCATTACTTTCTGGGTGATCACTAGGCCAAAGGTATCCAAAACAGTTTACCACTTGAACACAGGTTCGAGTCCCGGTTCAGGCACACAATTGTAATCTGCCAGGAAGTTTCATATCAGCGCACACTCCGCTGCAGAGTTCCATAAACAAAATATCGGCCAACGAGTTTAATTCCCATGATGTCACACCATACGTTAACCGACGAAGAGCGTTGATGGTCAGAGTTGCCGTAACCAGTGGGTATTGGCTACAATGCAGTAATGCATGCTATGCCGGTTAATGCTACTATTATTTGCGAAGGCAGACTCATCGAAAAATAGTTTTTCGGTGCCTATTTACAAAACGTTATCCGTTTCTTGATGAAATAACACGTGGAATGGATGGTACCTATGATGACGTTTGCAAATCTAACCGTGGATATACCAGAATCGCGGAGTTATTGATGAACACTTATCTGTGGACTGTAGTGTACTGCTGTGTGGTCATCGAATAGTCCCATGTTGGAGGGATACAATTGCTGGCATGTGCTACTCTTGCAATATAAATGTGGGGTACCCAGTGCCATTGAATAGTAAGTAAATGGACACGGAGCTGCATGTTGTAAATTACAATTGTGGACTCATTTCGATTCTGCTGATTACAGTGCGATCTGTGAGGAAACGGAGAAATGTTCAAGACGAAACGTATGTAGTTCCTGTCGTACAATCGTAATCTGTGATAGACATCGTTGATTTCCATTGTAGATTTTAAAGTTACCCGCTGACACTCACGCACGGGGTTCAGATGGAGAGGGGCGAGTGTAGTATTATTCGATGTCCTCCTCCGATACAAACAAAGTAGTATTTTTCCTTTGTTTTATCCGGCGTGTAGTTTCCGTGATATGCGAATGTCTTCATTTAAAATGAACACAACTGTACAACTGATTGGTCATGAGGTGTCGCCCGACGTCGGTTGTTAGAGTCCTTCCTCGGAGATGTATGAGTGTGTGTGTGTGTGTGTGTGTGTGTATGGGTGTGCGTGTGTGTCTGCGTCTCTGTGTGTATGTGTGTTTATGCGTGTTTGTTGTCTGTTGGTTAGTTCAAGTTAGTTTAAGAATCTCCACAATAGCGTTTTGAAATTTTGTTATAAGAAATAATAATATTTTCTCATTCAAACTATTTAATTTTAATAGGGTCGACGGAGGTTACAGCAGATGTCTGATGAAGGTTCCAGGGCAAGAGAACGAAACGATGCCCTGTATGTACGGCTGGGACTACGACACCATGTGGTTCTCCCTGACTGCCGCCTCCCAAGAGAACTGGGTGTGTGACAAGGAACTGTACCCAAGCACCGTGTACTCCGTCAGCTACTTCATTTCGGCCGCAGTTGGAATTCTTCTCTTCTACATTGGTGACAGGTGAGTAGCACACAATGCTATTCAAACTTATTAACAAATGTTAGTAATAAACAAACTATTATCCGTTTGTGGAGGATTACACAATAAAGACATCACGAGCAGTAGTTCATCGACGTTTACAGTCTTCATTTTCCAGGAGACTGCAGTCAGTTACGCAGTTGTGCTGTTTATATCGATCATGTCAACCGATGACATACAAATGTCCATTCCTCCACGAAAAATCTGCGAAAGGACAATACGGTTGCTAACAAATCTTCTTCTCTGCTATGCGCTCGGCTGGTTCGTACTAAAGATCAATTTTGATGGTATTACTTCATAGTAAACTATTTGATTGTGACACAATAGCTACATAAATATCATAACGTTTGTCGACCAATCCAGTTCATTATGTCCTAGAAAGTAGTGAACCATACTTCACCCAGAGAGTGATACTTCGAAAATATTTTTCTTTATTTCATTTGAAGTCCAAGTAGAAACATGCACTTTGCAACGTTTTTATAGTACGTAGATTCTAAGCTTGAAACGGGATTTCCAAAAGAACATTAAGTGCTCTTTGCTAACCACTGCATGTTTGGTAACGTGGAGGTAGGTGGAAGTCAGATGGTACCAGATGTCGTAAACATGGTGGATGTTCCATCCTAATAAAGAAGTGTGATGTCATAAACATGATTACTAAAAGAAATTCATAAAAATTATTACAGGGTGAATCGTGATAAATTTAGCTAAATACCTAGGAATAACAATTACGATCAGGTAGATAATATTTACGTATATCCATCATGTGTGATGACACGGGCAACAAGTTGCACAGAAGTTAATAATGGGATCTTTAGTTTTAAATTCAACAATATGATAACGGCAGTTTACAACTCACAGTGAATACGAGCTGTGACAGGAACATGAGAAAACATTTACAACACTTAAGTTTTAGGCCATGGCCTCTATGAAGTAAAGAGTATTCGCACACTCACACTTCATAGTCAGACAACCGTTATCTATTGCTACCGCACTTCAGACTTTCAGAGATAACGATTGTGTGACTGGGAAGTGTGCCTGTAAGGTTCTGTCAATGTTCTTTATTTTGATGAAGGCCATGGCCGATAGCTTAAGTGTGTATCTGTGTGTCATTATTATGTGCCTGTCGTCTCTGTCCTTACGTCTTTGCTGTGAGTTGTAATCTGTCCTTATTATATTGTTGCACAGAAACTATTTCTTTCATAATTGATGAACAGTTTCGTACTTTTTAGGCCAGTATCAAATTTTAAAAAATGATTCCTACGACATGAGAGTACTGCATTCAGTAAAGCATACAAGAAACCAAAAGACGTCTACAAGACAATGGTTCGTCATCTGTTGGAATAATGCTGCGCGGGAGTGGATCAGCATCAGACCAGAATAATGGTCAAATGTTTGTTTATCTATGGGACTTCACTGTTGCTGTTATCAGGCCCAAGGCTTACAAAGTACTTAAACGAATTAAACTAACCTAAGCACAACACACACTTCCATGCTCGAGGGAGAAGTGGAACACCCGACTGGGAGCATCCGCGCGCTCCGCAGCAATGTGCCTTAGAACCCTCGGCCATTCCATCGTGACGATAATGGACACTCAGAAGACGCGACGGAGGGCACCTCGATTTGTGTCAAATCGAATTAGGGGAGGCAGTCACGAATATGATACGCGAGCGGGCGTGGTAATCAGTAAGACAAACGCAGCTTTCGTTGCGCCGAGATTACGAAATTTTCATCACTAGAATGCTCCTTCGAAAGGTCGAACGAAAATTATTTGGTATTTCTTTTACTATATACTATTCGAGAATGAAATGGTAGAAACACAGTGTACGAATTCTTCGATGAACTTCCGCCATGCACTTAATTGTGAATGCTGAGTAGTTACGTAGATGCAGTTGTAGAAAAAGTATTTAATACGTACCTTATTCACCAATAACAAACCAACTTTCTATGCTAGATTTTGTTTTTCTTTCAGTGTTTGGGATACACATTTCCGGAGGAATAAGGAGTATTCGCCATTTCTTTATATATTTTGTGGATAATCATTTGATCACAGATAATGGTTCTAATTCCATAATTTTAAACCTCAGTTGCTACTTTTTCAAACAGCTTTATTAACTTACTGCAAGAATCACCATCTTCCTTAGCAGTTATTACTTTGTCAGTGGAGGAGACAATATAGTCTATATAATCTTCTCACAGTGACATTCCCATACGGATGCGTTTACTCCTTTACGTCTTTCCAGTTGAAGTTGGACATCTACTCACATTCTTGCATACCCATGATGAAGGTAGGTGATATATGACTATACATGTCAAATAATATTAAGTATACCCCTTTCTACTATTACAAAGAGGAATGACCAGGCAAGCTACCTCTCAACACTAAATCTGGTTTTAAAAATTAAATACCGAAAATAAAATGCTCGACAAAATTTTCATCTTAATATTTTTCGGTAATTCGTCAGTTTTCACATCTTTGATGGTTTATTTTCGTTAAAGAAATGAAATGCTTCCTTTATGAATGTTTTTTTATTACTCCAGAACTAGTTATCTAGCCACTGTAGGCTCATCTTCTGTGAATACTTCACGGGAAAATGTATTATCGTTCTATAAGTGTAGATTTATGTTCGCATGGAGACCGTAAACCTAATGTGTAGGTTTACGCCGTTATGCTAAGCGTAAACCTACACTTAACGGAAGATAATAAATTTTATTGTAAAGTATTCACTGAAGATGAGCCTGAAGTGGCTCGAAAACTAGTTCTGGAGTAATAAAAACATACCCAAAGGCAGCTGGTTGCATTTCTTTAACGAAAATAGACCGTCAATTTACGATACAGCTGCAGTTCGTATCCGACATGGATATTTTGAAATTTCACATATTTTTCTTGCTTAATCTTCGCTGTCAAGTCGAGAGGAGCGATTGTGAACTTACGTAATTGTTGTTGACGCTGGTTCCATTTACAGACGGAAAACAGGTTAACTAGAAAACTGTTCGAATTAGCATAGTTTCTCATTTGGACTTCTGTTCACAACAATGCTATCTCATATTGTACACCATAACAATGCTGCTTCTGTTTTATTGCCTTGTGTACTGTGTCCTTCAGATGTACTAGCGAGATAAATCCACCTTACATTACAGGTTACCTTACCGATTCACGCCACATATTGGAGTTGCTGTTAATTGTATTTTCCTTTGAGAACTCTTATCAAATAGATACTTCTGAAATCACATGCGTGATACTTACGTTATTTACACGACGAAATTCATTTATTTTAATATCACTCTCTTTGATGATAACACTTACTGAGGAAGGTTACTTACAATACTTGTTCGACAATGATTACAAACAATAATAAAATTCAAAACGAATTGCCATATGTAAACTGAATCGTACCAAAAGAATCTTAGTGTCATAACAGTTTTCAAACTATAGTACTGTGGCTCGACAGATATTCCGGGCAATATAGCATTGATAAATAAGGAAAATGTGTGAAGTAATCCACATGAGTACTAAAAAAAATCCCCTAAACGTCGTTTATAAGATAAATCAATCACGTCTAAAGGCTGTAAATTCAACTAAATACCTAGGGATTACTATTACGACCTACGAAAATTGAAGAAAAAATAATATAACATCTTATTGGTACGGCAAACAAAATACCGTATTTTATTAGCATAACATTAGAAGATGTACAGAATAACTTAAAGGACTACGCTTGTGCTGCCTCTTTTTGAGTAGTACTTATTTGCAGTGGGAGATTCTTATCAGGTAGGAGTGACACAAGGACATCGAAAGAGTACAAAAAATGGGATATGGCGTTTTATTATGACGATACGGGGAAGAGTGTGTCACGAATAATACAGTAGTTAGAGTGGGAACAACAACGGAGTTTTGTTTGCGGCGAGATCACCTTTAGATCGACGATTTCTACGAAACTATGTTGTTGACTCCCGCCCACACAGGGAGAAATCATTATCGACACAAATTAAGAGAGCACAACTCGATTTAGGTGTTCTTTCTTTCCCCGTGGTGTTCGCGAATGGAATGGTAGATAAACAGTTTGAAGGTGACATTTTGGATAAACGGGATTACTGCCGGATGTATGCATCGTTCTGGCACAATATTTCGGCCGCGTAACTCGCTGCCTTCTTCAGGTGCTACCTGAGACTGTGGCATGAAGAATTACATCAGTTTGAAGGTGGTTCAACGGACCCTCTGCTAGGCACTTCAGTATAATCTGCAGAGTAATCATGTAGATGTTACTGTATATGTAACTGATAGAGAATGGAAATATGTAACTGGTAACTTGAGTTAAGTTTTAATCTGGCACCAGAGACACGTTTCTTACTGCTAGTATGTGGTCTTTAGTTACTGAAATTAATGAATCCCTCTTCGTATCTCATCCTATCCAAAAATACGCTCCTATAAAATTTTACGAAGGCAACTTATGTAAGACCCCAATCTTATTCAATAGTATTTATGGACTCTTTCGTCGGTTCTTGATAGAACATAGAAATATTAAATAACTGTATATACTATGTATTTGTTCCACAATAATATTTATTTTTGTTGTGAACTAGCTTTCGGCTTCTTAGGCCATCTTCAGACAGCTTAATACTGCAGATTATCCTCATCACACCAGCTACTGTGTTTCAAGAACCAGTAGAAAGATTTTGCAAAGATAACTGTAAGTCATGGACTATGTAGCCTTTAAGCATTTTATAACCAGAGACGACCAACCTCTTAAACCAAAACTGTAACGATGACCTAACTGTACATTAATTTTCAACAAACAATGGTTCACTGGAAGTTGTTGGAACAAAAGTAATTGGCTCACACAATGCAGTTTTTTTGGCACAGATATAATGTGAATTGGATTAGAAGTGAATTAACAAACGAAAGCCGGCCGTGGTGGCCGAGGGGACTGAGGCGCTCCAGTCACGGTCTGCATGGCCACTACGATCCGAACATGGATATTTGTGCCGTCATTAGGATAAGCTAGTTGATAAGTAGTTTGTAAGTTTAGGGACTGATAACCCCGTAGTTAAGTCCCATAAGCTATACAAACATTTGAAACATTTTGAACAAACGAAATTAATGACAAGATATTGTGGTGTCACGATGCTGTAACTAGAATGCATTTCTCTGTTAGATCTTATTACTTACGGAATGCATTGACATTTATGATCGTTTTCATGTTCCATGTTTACTTCTCATGCGTTCTCTGTTTCAGATTTGGACGAAGAAAACAGTTTCTGCTGAGCATGAGTGCCACGGCAGTGTCACAAACACTGCTGCCGCTATCAGCGTCTTCGCTTCCTCTATACATAGCACTGTCTACAGCTTCTGAAGGATCATGCTTGCCTATGTGGGAAGCAGCCATAGCGACTGGTAAGTTACACTGAAGTCATACTAGACAAATGTCGTACATCATCATCATCATTAGAGACTGATTATGCCTTTCAGAGTTCAGTCTGGAGCATAGTACCTCTAATAAAATTTATCCATGATCCCCTATTCAATGCTAACATTGATGCCTCGTCTGATGTTATGCCTTTCACTTCAAAATCATTCTGCACAGAATCTAAGTACTTTCTTCTCGGTCTACCTCGACTCCTCTTATCCGCCACTGACGCGCTCATGAGTCTCTTAGGTAACCTTGATTCTCCCATGCGTGTAACACGACCCCACCATCTCAGCCTGTTCGCTGTAACTGCTTCATCTATGGTGTTCATTCCCAGCTTTTATTTGATTTCCTCATTATGGACACCCTCCCTTCATTGTTCCCATCTATTAGTACCTGCAATCATTCTTGCTACTTTCATATCTGTAACCTCTATCTTATGAATAAGGTAACCTGTATCCACCCAACTTTCACTCCCATACAACAAAGTTGGTCGAAAGATAGAGCGGTGCACACCTAACTTAGTCTTGGTACTTATTTCCTTCTTGCTGAAGAGAGTAGATCTTAGCTGAGGACTCACTGCATTAGCTTTGCTGCACATCGATTCCAGTTCTTTCGCTATGTTGCCATCCTGTGAGAAAATACATCCCAGGTACTTGAAACTGCCTACCTGGTCTAACTTTGTTCCTCCTATTTGGCACTCAATCTGTTTGAATCTCTTTCCCACAGACATTACTTTCGTTTTGGAGATGCTGATCGTCATATCATAATCCTTGCACCTCTGATCGAGCTCTGAAATATTAGTTTGCAACCTTTCAATCGAATCGGCCATTACAACTAAGTCATCCGCAAATGCGAGACTGCTTATTTTGTTTTGACGTATTTTAATCCCGCCCTGCCAGTCTACTGTTTTCAACATATGATCCATGAATAGTATGAACAACAGTGGTGACAGGTTACAGCCTTGTTTTACCCCTAAATTTGCCATCTGCACTAACTGCTGCCTGACAGTCTACGTAAAGCCTTTTATTGCCTGCAGAAGTTTGCATCCTATACCATAATCTTGAAGAACTGACAGTAGCTTCCTCCTGGGAACACGTTCATAAGCCTTTTCCAGCGTACATTTGTCTTTAAATTATTAGTAACACTCACCCACATTAATAGCAATTAATTCGCTAATGATTAAGAATTTATAGTGGCTGAAAGCCCTAATATAATTATTTCCAAAACTTCTAATTTGAAACTATTGTTAAGTACTCAAATTATCTTTGGATAACTTTATTATTTATCAAAATAGATCATAATAAATTGAACTATATTGGTTGTATCATAAGTTCGTAAATCCACAAAATTCTTAACACTCAACTGTATCGTACTATTGCACCGAGAACTATTCACAATTGGTGGTATTTGTGACAAACAATTACATAAAATTATTTAAATCAATGTAACGTTTTTGTAATTATTTGTTGTTCACAAATTGATTTCGGTGCAGCAGTACAAATCAATTAATAGTTAAGGATTTTGTGGATCTACGTATTCCTGATAAAAATGTAGTTCAATTTATTATAAGCTTTTGAGTCACTTAAATAAACCATTAGCTGCTACAGAACATTTTAGAAGCTTCAATCGTGCCTTTCTCGTACACGATAGAAACTCACGTCTTCCATACCATTTCTGCACGTGAAAAAATCCTAAAATCATAAACAGAATGAAATAAAATAATAAATGGTTATGGAGGAAACGAGTTCTTACAGATAATTACAGTTGGCTATTTCCTGAGTTACAAATATGGTTAGAACTGTTGTGATATGTGTTCGAGTAATGTTAGCGAAAGTTACTAGATTTTTCCTACTATTTCTGCGTTTAATTGTATCTTGTATCTTTGAAAAGCATTTACAACATTTATAAGAATTTAAAGATACTTTGTAAAGTCTGATACTGAAAACCTTGCGAATGTTTATGCGTTTATAGTATCATTTTCGAAGAAACCCATGTTTCTAAATGTCAAATGTTTGTATAGCTTATGGGACTTAACTGCGGGGTCATCAGTTACTAAACTTACAAACTTCTTAAGAACTACCTTATACTAAGGACGGCACAAATATCCATGCCCCAGGGGGGATTCGAACCCCAGACCGTAGTGGCCGTGCAGACCGTGGCTGGAGCGCCTCAGTCCCCTCGGCCACCGCGGAGGCCCCATGTTTCTATTTGCCAAAAATAAGAAAGCAAAAGCTGTGCTTAAAAATATGGCTATATTTAACCGTAACTGTTGCTTATTTTTATTGTCAGACATACTCTAGTATCAACATATAAACTACCATAAACGTGTTAAGTAAGTAGATTCAGACCGTTTTCCTACCAATTACTTTTCACTTTTAAATTTACACTTATTGGTGGGCCTTGTTAATATTACAAGGGTTTCACCCTCCCTAAACCTGATCTCCAACATGAACACGACAAAACACTACAAACGCACTCATTACAGTCTCCTACACGTAACACAGACACTTCAGCACACAGCTCTCACACTTCGGGAAGGAAATTCGTCTGCGGACGCGAAGGATAGGGAAAGCCTTTTCAATGAGGCTGCTGAACCTGTCCGGTGTCTCCCAGTCATTCATGCTAAACAACTTTATTTTTTTTACGGCAAGCGCCTTTGATTAAAATATTTATCATTCCGTCTTCAAATCAAACCCTCTCCTATTTTTTTATCTTTTTTAGATTCCTCGGAATAATGTCCTTTCTCCAACTACAATTGGAAATGATTTAAAATAGAATTAGTTGGCGTGTCATATTGTGAAAAGCTGTTTCGCAAATTTAGACATCAGCTCGATATTCTGTTCCTAAGAAAACACCTATGCCACTGCAGAGCATAATACTTAATAGTGAATTAATAAAATAATAATTATTTGTATGCATGGTTTAGTTACCTGAACGTGATGCTCACAAAAATAAACGAAATATGTGAGACTTACTTTCGATCTCTGAGGGCGAATTGTAAAGACATTTTACGCATTTATCACTGCTTCGAACATCTAGAAACAAATTTTCTGGAGCTTTTTTATAGATGTACATGAACAGTACGGTACTACACACTACGCAGTAGTTGTAGAACGATCTATGAAAAGTGAATGTCCAAACAATGTATCACTGATTATAAACTTTACGGCAGAAGGCGTAGCTTCGTTTCAGTTGACATCTCGGACATCACATGACTCAATTGAAGCGTATTAGAGGGCTTTCAAATTACGTAAGTACTTGCTCTCCAGTCAAATGCACATTGAGAATATAAAAACGATTTATGAATTACTGCATCTCCCATGCAGTACAAATGCTCAGATATTATTTCACATCAGGCTGTGCTCACCTGCCTCATATTGTAAATTACGGTGAATTATAAATGTATCACTTTGGTCACAAACAGGTATTTTCACAATCATTTTTGCTTTCAGATACAAAATTTTACACTCGGTTTGTCACAATATTTTGATTAAAGGAAGTGATTGTATATTTAACAGACGAAAAAATCGAGTAGGAAAAATTCTGATATTGGAATTTCGGTGGAGAAGTAGTTAAAGAAAAGTACGTCGAGAACCAGTCACTACATACTTGTAACAGTTTTCTTAATTTCATAGCTGCGATTGAAAACACTGTATTAACTTACAATGTAAACTTATTTTTACAAATTAATTTTTTAGTTAAAATATCCGGGCTTAGGAGCCGATTGTCTCCAGTTGCGGAAGACGTCAATTGCAGTCACCTAAGGACCTCAGAAGGTGTCTCCCGCAACTTTAGTCGAGACGCCAGGAATAAGTTTTATATATCGACCACGGTCTCTGAACCCAACATTTTAATTAAGACTGTTTAACAGGCAGCGAATAAAACTTAATATACGAATGTGTCACAGTTTTCCACTATATTCCGCGCTAAAGATATTTATGTCAGTAACAAAGGTATATGTCAGGTTTCGTAATATGTTATTCGTGAAACACTTTCGTCAAGAACACTGAGTTGTTCACAAACCTCGAAAAGTAAATACCCAAACTTATTGGCTGTATGAAGACTATTCCTGATTGGCTTCGTACACCTCCAATCATTCATCGCCAGCTTGTCAAAAAATTTTCAAATCTTTGTAAAGCTTATGGAACTCATCTGCGGGGTCATCAGTCCCTAAACTTACAAACTACATATGAATTAACTTATACTAAAGACAGCACAAACATCCATGCCTGAGGGGGGATTCAAACCGCGAACGGGGAACGGCCCCCTTATCAACTTCAAATAGTTATGAAAAATATGTCGACACATAAACTGCAACTTCACTTTTATGTTAACACATGGGTTCAGACAAAAAAAAAAAAAAAAAAAAAAAACACCCATTCTTGAGGTGGATATCCGGCAGAGGTCAAAATGCACTTTCTGCCGCCGTGAGAGAGTTTTTCTTTGTTCTTATAGTAGACGAATGCGCCAACAGAGAATAGAAAGCAAGTCTTTTGAATTGACGCCACTTCGGCGATTTGCATGTCGATGATGATGATGACAACACAGAACACTCAGTATCCGGCCTGGAATCGAGCCCGGTCCCCCTGAGTGATAGTCAGCGACACTGCCGTCTGAGCTACGTGGGCGGAAAAAACTAAATTAATGGCAGGCTAATAGCAGCAACAACAGACTATTCCTTTTGTTAATGAAATACAAGAAAGTGAAATCTGCAATGGCGGGTCAGGCAAATGTTTCCAGCAACTGTTCCTGAAAATAGGTTCATCACTCCTATTCAGGACATCCAAGTTGTTAAACAGGTGAAATTCAAGCAGGTTTCCTTGTTGGCCCACAATAGTAGGTAGCTCTGTGGATGACAAGCATCTGCTACTCTTCTTCCTTCCAAAGGAGGAGGAGAGCTGTCTTCGTAACAATGGTATGCTGAGGCCAAAATAATTTCCCTCGTGGTACCTTCCTCACGTTGCTACATCCTGTTTGTCATCAAGACACTGGAACAGCAATCTGTCATTGGCTTGAAAGAAATTCCATTTCTATCGTAAATGCGTATTCTGGAGTTTCTTAGATTTGTAGCGTATATAATCTTACCTCCAGTACCATCGAGGCCCGAAAAACCTCCTTCATATAAATAGCGTTATTTTTTCAAGGGCACGTTCACTTCCTGTGTCTCCGAGCTAAGGATCAGGTCTTCAATGGCTGAAAAAAAAAAAGAACCTTATTCTTTTCATTCTCCACTCCGAGGAGTGGAGCCGACTGTTTGAGATCCGGCCCATAAAGAGTCGCGGTTCTATTCAGCCAATCATCAGACAAGCTGATAGTGGGACAAAGGGAGATCCCAATCGGGAATAAGTGGGAGGGGCTTGCCAGTTCTGTCATACGCCTTACAACCAAGGAAAACCTCCCGAAAACCTTGGTCAGAACCGGGGGATTGGGACCAATGTAATTTATCCCTGGGACGTTGCCCCAGACTATAAATGGATTATCGGGTGAGCACGAGTGCACTCACGACAATCAAGGATCGGATGCCCGAGTTACTCTCGTAAACTCGTAGAGATCAGAACAACCATCCCCCTAAAGGAACCGCACCCGTGAGCACGGTATCCTCAGAGTCGAGCTTGACTCAGTGGCTGACAACATTGCCACTAAAGTCCTTTATTCTCCTGACGGTCACCTGCGAGAACCCGAAGACTATATTCAGGTCTTGTTCTCGCTTTGCCTTCATGGCCTTCTCTCCGACCTCCACCACCGGGTTTCGTGAAACTGCTTATTTATTATCACTAATCCTCTGTCGTGAATTTGGGTTGTGCATTCTTATTTTCTCGAACATAGTCTTTGGAGAAAATGTTCAAATGTTTGTGTAGTCTATGGGACTTAACTACTGGGTCATCAGTCCCTAAACTTACAAACTACTTATGAACTACTTACTAACTAGGACGGCACAAATATCCATGCCCGAGGGGGGATTCGAACCCCCGACCGTAGTGGCTGTGCAGACCGTGACTGGAGCGCCTTAGTCTCTTCGGCCACCGCGGACGGCGTCTTTGGAGAGACAAGGATCTTTGGTACGCATTTTGTTACCTTTGCGGTCTTAAGAATCTCTGGTGCTGTCTTAACCAGGACATTTGCATCCTCCTACAGGGATGACATGGGCATCTTGTCCTTGAGCCAAGTCATTTTATGCACTGTCTCATAGACGAAAAGAGGGCACTGCGACCTAGATAGACCCTCTGGAAATTGAGTCCTGGACCAACGTTCCCCCAATCTTTTCAAAGAGAGCTATCTGCACGAACTCCTGCCACGAGGTGATGTGTACCAGTGGATAATGTTCTTGGACAACTGCCATCCTGAAATCCTAGAATTCAGTACCATTATTGTCAAGTTTTATATACCCTCAAGTTAGGAAGCCATTCCTTTCCTTCCTTTTACATGTGTTTCCTCAAATATTTCCTCCTCTGGGCCACAGATAAGGCTTTAATCTTCATCTGGTCCAATTTCTCTGTTACAGTTCCGACTTCTTGCACATGTTTAGACCCTCATGCAGTAGAGGAAATGTATTCCATCGGTCCTGATCACGATGTTCTTCATGTCCATCCCGGTCCCAAGTGATTTGGGGATCTACTGGATCCAGACCACGGTAAAGCCGCGCGCTTTACCTACTCAGGGAGGTAGCCCGGAATCCCTAAGACTCCATTTGCGCCACATCTTCCCATGTACCAACACCCTCGTCATGGATCGCATAACACCTTGGGTTGTGGAAGGGAATTAGGAAAGGACTAGGAGTAAATAAGGAAGTCGGGACATTGTGGAACCCTCTTAGTCTGATCCATTGGCTAAGGCCATTGCGGCAGTAGGTTCTCTACTTTCGGCATAGCCTTCAGTTTCATGCAGATACGTAAGCCTCTCCACCCACATGGTCAGGGCTTCATCAACGTGGTGCCTCCCGAGAGGTATGTCACACATACTGTATACAAATATTTTCTGCTTGTTTACAACACACACTCCACAGAGAATCGGTGGTATACAGCCTTAGGGACTGATAGCCATTTTGCTCTATAGTTTCGTTTTCACAAAGTCTGTGATAAATATTCTGATGTCGTTCACTGATATTGCAGGCACCGTTACTGATATCTACAAGGTGATTCACAAGGTTTACGCAAGAACTTAAGGAGGTTACAGAGCGGTCGAAGTAAAACAACTTTCGATTAGGAACTAAAGGTCGGAATGGATTGCGAGCCGCTCAGATTCGGAGGTTCGAATCCTTCCTCGGGCATGAGTATGAGCATGTTGTTCCAGCAGCTTGATCCATTATGATTAAAAAAAGCTTTAAAAAAGTACTCTCTGAAATCATTATATTAGGAATGGTGTGTGGAACACGTCCTGAATTTTCCTGGTGTTTGCTCTTGTAGCCATTTCAAACGAATGTGTTTTAACTTGGAGCTCAGTAATGTTTCTGTATGTAAGAGAACATTTACCAATTAATAAATGTCCCAGAGAAATAATGTTTGAAATGACTCGTACAGCACTATGTAAAACGGAATAAGTGTTTTACTTGAATCAATCTGGAAGTAAGGAAGAATGAACCGGGAAGTAACGACGAATATGAATGTTTCGCGATGTTGTTACATTACAGTTAACGATCCTTCGCATTAGTAGCCTAATAGCTTTCGTGTGGTGAACATTGTGGTTTGACGTTTATTGTCGTCTTGGACCTGATGACAACCGAGGAAAGTAACGAAATAATGAAAAGTTATTACAGAAACAGTGGAAGTTCCACGGCTGTTCCAACCGAATCATTAGTGCGCACGTTGATCCGGAAGTTTGAGACCACTTTTTGTTTCAAGCGCTAAGAAAACAGAACGGCTGCTTTCCACTATAACACAAGAAAGCATTGCTCTCGGCCATATGACGGTTAATGCCAGAAAATTGGTTTCCCGATGATCTCAACAGTTTTAACCAAGATCACTGCATGAAATTCTTTCAAAAGTTCTGAAAACCTATTCGTACAAGATTCAACTTACACAAATGTTGAAGCATGCCGATCGTGGAAAGAGACATTGTTTTCCAATGTGACTTGGTCGGCACACCGAAAAAGAGAACTTGACAAAAAGGACAATTTTCTCAGGTGAGGCGCACTTCCACCTAAGCGAAACACCAGTCAGCTGAAGTGCAGAATTTGCGGTAACGAAAATACTGGAGTAATTATTATGGAAAATGAGATGCATTAGGTAGCCCACATATACACAGGAGAGTATTTGAATGCAAAACTATGTCAAAATTCAAAAGCATTCTGTCAAGAACATTAGTAGGTATAACATTTTGAAACATTATACTAAAGAATGTCGTCGATTAGAGTGAGTTGCTATACGATATAGTGAAAGGAGTCGAGGCAGACTCATATTGTTGGCATAGAGAGGGGAGAAGAGATGTTGAGGAGGAGTAGGACTCTGACAGGACAAGGAGGGATATAAAGCAGATAGACAGGGAGAAACGGACGGAGGAGATGGAAAGAGAGAGGGGACGATGCAGTGGGACAGAGGAAGGGGAACAGAGATAACGGGGTGGGGGGTCGGTGAATATAGAATGTACGACCTATTGACTTTCACATAGCATGCTGAAACAACACATAACAGAAATGGCTGCAGTCTCTTTTATATCTTTTCCACTTAATCTCAAACAAGCCACAGGACCATGCGTCCGACTTAGCTAGTAACATAAAAAATGTTGAAATGTAAGTGCCAACACGATACCATCGTAATTATACTGGTAAAATACGGATTTAAATATTCCCAACAAATAACTGAAGAGTTGGGGTGGAGATGCTACTCTCTAAGATGTTCGGTTCTATCACAGTTTAAATGCAAACTTTCAAAAATAGAGCATCATTAGAGTCGTCAAGTCAGTATATTAATGTCACGTTTTTAACATAAATTTTACATTTATGTTTTGTGTAAAATTTTTGAAGTGATTCTACAATAAGGTGCGACTCTTTTCATGATCTTTACTTTACTTCATCTCCCATTAGTGTTTTGTGTTAGAACACTGAGTCATCATTGATTATGCACAAAGTTAAAATGTTTGTAAACCTAAGGAGTCAAACAGGACTCGAACCTCTGGTGGGAGCGGCTTCCCATCAGCAATATAGCATCACAAATCATGCGGCCTCTCTCGCACGGCTAAGCATAATAAATGAAAGCTATCAAATCAATTGCACTTACGAATTCACATTTTATTTCTAGGAGTCGAATTAACTGGAATCAAACATCGTTCATCTATCAATTTTGTGGCCTGCACGTCTTATTGCCTTGGTGTAATTGCCATTGCATTAGTGGCCTGGCTTGTCAAGAACTGGGTTCACTTCACTCTGGTTGCGGCTGTTCCATGTTTTATTCCACTTCTGCTACAAAGGTAAGGACATCAAATATGCATAACGTTCAGTGTATTGACAAGTATTATGTTTAACGGAATATGTTACTAAGTATGGTCTGTCAACTGTAAAAGAAAACCAAAATTTGATGATGTGCTCTGTATCTATAAAAATTGATGTGTATATGTGCACTGGTCACAACAATTACGGTATCAGTTGAAATTTCTAGGTTCTGAAGTACTGTCGTCAGCAGAGTGAAGTAAAAAGATTTGACTTCTTTCTGTCGGTTCTACGAAGTGTAAACAAGAACATTATGGCAACCGAGGTAGTGGTAATAACAGTAACTTGCTGCAGAGGCTTTGGTGTTGAATTATGTTTACTCTGCCATACGTATTGCACAAGCAGCTAGGTTCAGATATTTTAGTGATCAGGTATTGCAATGCAACAACGTCACTTACCAGACGTTACGGAATGGAGAGCCTCTGAAAGTTTGGAACAGACACAGAGGGATGTGGCTGCAGCAATTGGAGTGCCACAGAGTGTAATTTCCAGGACCTGGAAACGATTTTAGATAACAGGAACCGTTAAATCGTGGTGGGGCCAACGTCGTCTATGGATAATATCACCAATAGAGACCGTTATCTCCAGTTAACAACCCATTGTGACAGGGGGTTGAATGCTACTCAGCTGCAACGCACCCTCTAGTTAGAAATGTCAACACAAATAGTCCGAAATCGCCTTCGGGAATTTGGCCTCTAAGCACGGAGGTCCATGCTGTATGTCCCATAAAATGACGGCACCATTTAGCAGGAGAAACTGGGCGGAGGATTGGAGTCGTAACGAAAGACGCTGGGTTTTAAGTCAAGATTTTGTGTTTAGCCGGACAATAGATTAGCAAGAAACATCGTCGTATCATGGTGGTGGACGAATGGTGTGGGCAGGAGTATGGCTGATGTACGGACCTCTCTGTATAGATCCCCATAAAGGCATTCTGGTAGAGAGAGACACAACACTGAAGTTGACAAGGACGTCAGTATGTCTGAGATTGGAGTTGTTAAGATGCTTCACAAAAACCACTTCGGGTTGGGGGCAGAAACAGCAGAAGAGCCGCCAGCACGAGCACCTTAGCGCGGACCACGGGCTGAAAACTCGGTCGGCGAGATAAGCCAGGGCAGGGACGCTGGGCTCGGACCACCGAGAGAGCGGGTGGTGATAAATGAGGGCGAATACCCTCCTCACCCATTGCCCAATCACTCTTTTCTTCAGTGAACCTGAAGATGGCAAAGTGTTCGTTTGCCGAAATATACCTGTGTATACACAGCATCCACATGGTAAGGTATTATATTCACAAATTGGTTCCCACTGTAATTTTGGAATGATACAATACGAAACTTTGGAGTCTCAGCTGATTATGTGAGGTTAAAAAGGCGTTTACTTAGAGCGTGGCACCATGGGGCAACCATGATACTGAAAAAGTCATTCTCGTTGCCCTCCAATATGGTGTGGAAGCGCCTCGGATGGCCGGTACAGTTGCAGACCTGCGTGACATGGACAGTATGAGGTTATCTATGAGCTCTTGTGGGAGGTTTTGCCATTTTTCCATGTGTATAATATCCAGCTCTACAACGTAACTGGTGCTGGGCTAACAAGTGCATCCCTGCTTTAAGTCTGGTGAACAAGCTGGCCACCCCATTTATTCAATTCCCTCAGTTTCAAGCATGTTATCCACCAATGAAGCTCTGTGGGGACGAGCATTATCGTCCACCACGAGAAACCATCTCCTATGGAACTATCGCAGGGCACAATAAAAGGTTGAAGGATCTCTTCTCTATACCTCCGAACACTCTGAGCGCTATTCTGAACGACTTAGAGGTCCGTACGTCAGCGATACTCGTGCCCACACCATTCGTCCACCGCCATGATAGGGTGCTGTTTCTTACTAATCAGAGCGATTTCTTTGAGTCCCACGTTCTCTCCAGATGAAGAAAGTACTATTTCCCGGCTAAACACAAAATCGTGACTCAGAACCCGGCGCCACTCGTTACGACTCAAATCCTGATGTTCCTCCGCTCAGTTTTTGAGGGCTAAATGGTGCCGTGATTCGTCGAATACTTGCAGCAGTTGATGACGTTCGTGAGATGCGTAATGCACTTGGAACAGAGCGCGCCAGAGTTTTCCTCGACGATGTTACGCCTGTATTGATTCTGGTGGGAGGCGTTTTGAGCATCTAGTGTTATAAACACATCATATAGCTCCGTTCGTAAAGACCACATTCATGAAGGCGATTTAGGACTGTTTGTGTTGACATTGCTCATTCTGTTGCTGCCCAGAGGTTGCGTTGCAGCTGAATAACATTCAGCCTCCTGTAGCGAAGGGCTGTTAACCGGAGATAACGGTTATCTCTTGGTGATCCGTGGACGACCTTGGCCTCGTCTTGTTTTAATCGTTCCTGTTATATAAAATCGCTCCCAGGTCCTGACAATTACACTTTGTGGCAGGGATACTAAGTGCGGACCGCCGATAGAGCGATAAAAGTATGGCGAGAACCTCCTCTCCCCCCGCCCCTCGTAAGTCAGTTCATCAGCGCAGCTAATGATGGCCGAAATAATGAACCCCTTTGGAGTCTGAAACCCGGCAGCTTAGCCGCGAATTATTTCGATATTAATTACGCCGAGAGAATTTGAAGAAAGACGTATCTCCCATGATCGTCTGTTCTTAGCAGTGTACGTATTGCATGATGCGCCGAGCTTGTACATGTCCAGTCTATTTGTCAGGATTAGAGATAATACCTGTGAGCATTTATGACGCTAAGGAAAGATTGTGAAAACCAATATCTCTTTATTAACGAGAAATACAGTTATTTGCTATTCGTCAATTTCCTGTAGTGTTCAGGAATCTCGCTGAGATTGGACGCTATCAGCGAGCCGTGACGTTGCGACGATGCTTGGTGCTGGAGGCTGATGCTCTGGCATCGCGTGCCGAAGACAGACGTGTGGTCACTGATACTGAGTACACCGGTGTCTCGTTTGAATCCGCAACGGCTAGCTGGGTGTCTCTGTCCCACACAAATACTACTACGTATCCTGAGGTCCCAACCTCTGAAGTAACTGTTACTGCTAGCCGTGTGGACGTGTAGTCTGTCGATCTTATACTTTGTACCCGAATATAGGAGTCAGCACCCTCAAATACCTGACGTTGAACTGAAACAGGACCTCGCAGTTCCTGTTATAGACTTTCGTGTTGAGGTTAGGGCTTTCAATCCTCCGTGTTTTCGGAAAATGCCGCTTTGACGGAAGACAACCAGATTCACAATCAGTGAGCAGCAAGCGACAGCAGTGTCTGCCGACTTGAGACAAACACGTCGAAGACTCTGCCACTTACATTGGCCTGTGCTGGATCAGCTAGGAACAGATTCACGGTATCGTAATCATAGAATCGAGTACGGTACATTCCCCTGCCATCGATCCCTGTGACCAAGTGGTATCAAGCTGCAAGAGCTGGAGTATTTAAAGAAACAAGCAAGGAGGCTGGGACGTGAAGCTCGGTTTGTAATGACCGAACCTGTGCTAAATTTGTCTACTATATCCGCTGTAGAGACTGTTTACTGCTGACTTCAATCTCCAAAACGTGTTCTTGTGGCGCGGCAACAAATATTGTTGCCTTGCTTCCTTTGTCGTCTCTTTCCTGAATTTGAATTCTGCTTGCGTATGATTTTGAAATGTCTTACTTGCAACTCATCAGAATGCTTTCTGCTTCCACCTTTATCTCTACTTGGCAATCGTTCGTGGCGATTCAACTGAACTTCTAATAAAAGTATATATTTCTTTACTCTATACTATTAATTCGCCCGAATGTTTCTTTCGCGTGTATATCATCAATTTGTCTTCTATTCTTTCTATTATTATTCTAGTATGCCATTCCGTTCAGTTACATCTCTTATAATCTTCTTGATATTACCAGTTATTTCTAGCTGGTATCCACAGATAAGAGATGAGTAGTCGTATATTTTAACTGAGATATCGTACGTCTAATACAAATAAACTGCACTAATTAATACTACAATCAAGGTTAGACTTGTAGTTGGTACACTTAACGTAATTGTATCCAACATACGTATCTCATGTTTCGCGTGCTGTCCTTCTTTAACACTACTAGTTCATTTATAGCTTTTAGCGATATTGAATCTAAGGTATTGATAATAAAGGTCAAGTTTCATTTAGGTAATATGCTTCGTGGTTCCCCGGTACAACAATGATCGTGAAATTTTAATCAATATTGTGCCTGTAGTAGTAGCTGAAGGGTAACTTTTTTCTGCCGTTTTGCATTATTCCTTTAATTGACAATCCAATGCCATGTACTTATAGTCTCGAAACTCTAGTTGGTTT
Organism: Locusta migratoria; assembly: GCA_026315105.1. NCBI lineage: Eukaryota > Metazoa > Arthropoda > Insecta > Orthoptera > Acrididae > Locusta > Locusta migratoria. The sequence continues at coordinate 464,829,166 of CM048746.1, read as the reverse complement.
GTCGTTTGCATAACATGTTTTAATTATTGTTTCTCCAGTAAGTATTGAATAAATTAAGTGATTTCCAACCTTTTAAAACTTCAGCTGAGTAGGAAAAACGTAATTAAATTGCATACACCTATTATATAAAGTATCGTGATTATCAGGCTGTGAGTCTTACAAGATTAATGGTAGTGCTGAGAACTAAAAATTACTTATTTTATAGGTCAAATCAGAAGCACAGGTGTCAGCAGACTTACCAGAAATGACATTATCGATTATATATACTGTACAGACAGATAACTGCAAAAGAGTTTTACAGGCACATTGGTTAAGTTAATATTAAACTCACAGCATATATTCCGAAAAAGTCTGTGTCATCTGAACAGTGTGTGGCTGTTTCAACTACCATGGGTTGCCGCAGAATAGTTCTGTGACGGATGTAATTTTATGTACCAATGTCACTAATATTATTGCCGAGATTCTTCAGTAATACACAAGAGTTATAAACGTTCATCCAGATGTTTTACATATACTGAAAGTACTGAAATTAAAGTTGATGGCATTGATTTTATAATAACATTGTGAAATGAAAACATCACACTATTTTTACGATAACATTTCGTTGTTTGACATAAACATTTGTCATTAAACGTGGAATTTTCTGTCAATAAGCATGAGATAGGTATAAAATATTTCATTTATTGCCTTATTTATGTGTACATAGCCTACATGTCATGTCGTTATTATCCTGTTAATGTTGACAATAGTCTCATTGAAAGTTTGAAATTAACTGCTTATTACAGCAATTTCTTCTGTTGTTAGGACTGTTAGGTTAGATCAGCTAGGGTTTTAGATTTGAGGTTTACTATAACATTGTGATATTCGATATGCACAATAGCATGTATTCTCCTCCTGTAGAGAGTAGGTTATCACGACTTTACCAAGATTTCAAATATTATTAGCTCTTTCAAGGCTGTATGTAGCTAGGGGTAGTTACTTTAGGATTTGAAAGCATTATTATATTATATTTGACGTAAAAGGCTGGGCTATACCGCTGTGAAAACGATAGATTTGACCTTTTGCCTCAAAAATTTTAACTATTTTTAGGTCTGTCAGGTGTGGAAATAGTTTACTTTAGTGATTTTAGGCATTCATTTTACGATTTCTTTGTAATATAGGATATCAAAGTTTTCAAAGTTTTCATGTTTGATATAAATCACGTTCTTTGACATACATATCGTTTTTAAGCACACATTCTGTACTACTGTGGCAGTTGAGTTGAAGGAACTTCTTAATTTAGTGTATTACTGGGTATTCAGCCATATGTAAAAATATGTACTGCTTTTATTCCGGCACAAAGACTGACCTTTGACAGCCATTTCATGTAGGTTACGCTAAAATACCTAAGCAACAAGCCAGTGATCTTTTTGGAGATTGTTTAGTGGCATTTAACTAGCATGACAAATATGGGGAATTACTGAGTAAACCTTGCAGTGTACATAGAGAACGAAATACGATTATTTTTTGTACAAAACCAGTTTATCTATCTCTTGGGGACCAGATTAGTCTTATCAACTTATGTTCCTCATGGCTATGACTTACTTTTATAGAATTTCACCTGCTGTTAAGCATGGAGAAGCATAAGAGAATTTCCTGTTGTAGTATTTATAGGCATTTATATTTTTAATAATCTGTGGCATTCATTACAGACCGAGCTAGCTTCTGTTGGAGACAAGTTTAGGCTTTAATGTTACTTTTTTAAAGGCAGTATTTCATTTTCAGCTTATTTTGTAGAAGTTCAGCTGTAATTTTAGCTTGGAAATAGCATATTCCTAATAACGTTACAATTACATTACATTATTTGACATAAATGTTGTGTTATATCTGGCATATGTTGACATGATTGGCAAGTTAGAACGTAAGAGCCGCCACCTGCTGTTAGAGATGAACAACTTACAGGTTAGACTGCATAGGCTTTCATTTTGCGTCTTTAATAATTAGTGCTACATAGTTTAGGACAAATCACTTGTCAGCAGCTGAATAGTACTATTTCATTACTTATATTTAACAAGCATATGTTGGTTTCTAATTATTTATACACAGTTTGATGTGTACCAATTGCAGAATTACCTAGAATCTCTTAAGTAGCACTGAAATTTAATTATTTTCCTGGAGTTAAGACCTGTGACTCTGGGCTTTGGGGACCAAGTGCATGTTTACCCAGCCCTAAACATTTGATGGCCAATAATGCAATAGATGCTATTGACTCTAAAGTCCTCAATGGAGGTACTCGATTTAGGAACTGTGTAAAGTAATGACAAAATTTCTTAGATATTTGTGTTATCTGCATTCTGGGAATTTAGAGGTGCAAAATATGAACATTTGGGGCACAGGGGACGGAAAGCGGTACTTCGATTGGATGTAGTGTAATTGTGTAATCTAATACACAGCAGCTTGGGGAATCCTTCCCTCCGCTGCTCGTGACATGTGGAGCTGTAAAATGACCATAGTGATCTTTAATCACCATATCTAGAATGACCTCAGGGGTCAATGATAACACTGGGAAAAAAGCGGTTAGGTTTCAAGGGCTTCTGACATTGGCGCTGATTTCGTACTGTCATCATTTGGGAGGGTAACGTACGACTGAACTTCGAATAAGATTTGTTACTCTTTACTCTTCTGTGTCATAACATTATGTGTGTTCCCTATGGACTCCAAGACGGTTGGAGCAATTTTGATTAAATCTTCAGGAAATTTTCGATTTAGCCCACTAGCGGATGCTGTGAAGTTTGGTAGCGAAAGGATAAACATATTTATTAACGAATACATAAAAGTTTACGTCATGCCGCCCTAGCAGAGAAAGAGTCAGGTGTCTGTATGTGCGGTTGACTATTTCTCCAGTAGGAGTGTTACTGTCATTGCAAGTGCCAAATATATATATATATATATATATATATATATATATATATATATATATATATATATATATTTGACTCTGATATTAGTGCTTAAAGTATGGATTAACCCGTTGAAGACAATGTTTTACTAAATCGAATGTATACAAGACCTCGTGAATACGTAATGTGTCTCCGATGTTTGCAAAAACAGCGGTACCATTCTGTAACAGAGGGGAGCAATTGACACATATGACGTCGGATATAGATGGGAGAAAAGCGAGAGCGTACCCTTACAGTCGTAGACAAGTGGGACAATAAAGTCGCCCCTGTGTCATTACTATTTCCGCCTACAAAGTGTTACTCATGCTAAGAATGTATAAGCGTGATATGCATTGTGTTTAATCATATTACTTAGAACATAGCAGCCCATAAAACACACACATACATCGACTTCTATAGATATAGAATATAAATTCCAACCTTGCAAAGAAGAGTCAGGACGCTAGTAATGAATAGTTTCCTAACAGTGCTCATGTTCTTTGGAACTCTATATATTTTAATAACCCAAATTTCTTTACCGTATCAGGGAATGAATGACCACTGAAATTTAAGAAAATTACTCTCATCGTATCTCATCTTATGGTAACTTTTAATATTTCACTGTTCCAGTAAACATCAAACCAGTGTATTTAATAACACAAAATTACCACTATTCATGTTTAAACTATCGTAAAATATGCTTGAAGTTGTGATATACAGATTTTTGTTGTGCATATAGCCTCTGATTTTTAATATTTTTATGCTGCCGATAGAGTGCTGATACTGTGCCGTATCGTTTGAGAAATATCACTATGAGATAACCCTCTAAACCGGTGAATCCAGTGATATTAACACAATCCGGATGTGAACATATGTGGTTCACATGTTCAGGCAGCTGAGATTCAACATCCAGCTAGTATAGGAATTAATGGGTGAATCCAGATCTATGTTACACAGATCACTCTTAATCAATAAATGCTCTCTGGTACTTTTGCATCTGTTACAAGAATATTTATATTATTACATTATTAAAATAGTATCAATTATTATTATAGTATAAATGTTAATATAAATAAATATCTATTCATTTGTCACTGATTGCTATTTTGCTAACATACCTTCCGAAATGTTGGATATCTATCCCATTATATCCGACAAATATAAGCTTGATTGATCAACATACCCTTTCCTGACCTCGATAATATCATTTTATTTCACACCCCATATTTGTGACAGTAGGCTGTTAACGTTCAGTCATTTAGAACAGCAATTTTTAATAAAAACGATGTACAGCACAAGATTAAAAGTACAACGAAGCTAACAAAAACCCTGAGGCGTATCCATATGTCCAATTTTCTGAAACTTGTTGAGTTGATAGCAATCCAGAGGGTTGTAACTGATTCGTGTATTGGCGGGGGAAATATTTTAGGCTGCCAACAACACGGAACAGTTTATGATATCACATAGCAATTACTAATGTTCATTTTCCAGCATCAGAGCAATATTTTAAGTTAGTGATGCTGTTTACGATTCTCCATATGTTTCTTAGTAATATAAGGCGTGACAGTATCCTTAGTGTAATCACGAAACTGCATGCTCTGAGAGTCATCGAAATTCCAGCATTATTATTGTCTCACTATTATATTTACGATATCTTTGACACCAAGCAGTTAAGACACTGAATCGAAGAATCGATGCTGATTAGAGGTCGAAAAACATACTACGCAATCTTATGTAGAGGAGCTGGCAGCACTGAGAGTAACAGAAAATATTATTAATCTTTTTGTTTAAATGCATCTACATCAGGGGCTGATACTCTCATGGGGGTACTGGCGCCAATGAGTGCTCACATTGCTGGCCAAGAGGCACTGTCAGTGCCAGCAACGAGTTTCCTTTCACCTCCCTGCCAATACTGCATTATTACTGTTGCGAGCACTCTAGGATGGATCTGTTCATTACATAACTACAATAGTACAATACTTGCACTACGATAGTGTTATCGGTGCCGGTGCCTGTTTGGCGTTTGTGGTAGGACAAAATTTAGAGGAGAAATATATTGAAATATTATACAATAATGTCCCTCAAGAAGGATTCCCAGAGCTGTTTAGAACAGCTTTTTGAGCCTGCAGTACGTTGGGAACAAAAAAGGTCCTTTTTTCTAAAATGAAAATAATGAAATTGAAGGTCAGGTGTAATCTTACTAACATTAATCTGATTGAAACAATGCCATTGTAGATCAGTTATCTCACTCAAATAATCGAGAAGTTAAAAATAAAAAACATTCAAACAGATCTAGAGAGAGATGAAAACGCACCTTTCATTCTTTCTCATAAGTTTTAATGAGTTCTGAACTTAACACTTCTCAATAATATTATTCAAATAAAGTTAATAGATGTTTCTAAAATGCATGTATTCTATCTTAATTTTGTATCTATGTTTGTTTGTGACGAGAGAAAATTAAGTTTATGGAAATCGTAGTATAATGCCCTTTACTAATTATTGTTGGTCCTCCTCCCTCGCTGCTGATTAATGACCCGAACGACAGAATTTTGAACTGCTGTAAACCTATGCAACGTATTTTTTTCCATGCTGTTGTACTCATTACAGCAACACACAATGAAAATATTTTTCTTTGACATTGTGTTGTGCCTCTAGCCGATAGAATTTATAAACTGAAATTACTTATTCAATCCATGGCACTTTTGTGCAACAGAAGCTCGGTATATAAGGCTACACTTCAACATCTACTATTCAAATTTCTTAATTTTTCCTTTTTAAGTGTTCTTTCCTTTGTCATACTGAAGTAACTATGACAGCAGAAATAATACACCTTAAGCGACTACAAAGCCGCATGTCAGCTGTCGATCGTGTGTTCTCAACAATCTTCGGCGCTTTTTGTGTGTGGCAGCTAAGTTGTCCACAGTGTCCAGGAACAATTCAGATGCCACCCCTAATCTATATATACATGGGGCTTCCTGCTTATGATATCACAAATCTCTTCCAGACGAACTTGCATAAAAATCGTCAGTTTGGATGGATATGGGAATCTATCATTATCACTTTTATCATTAAATATGTTCCAGTTATCGTCAAATTTGCTAAATCCAAAAGCAGAAGTTTCAACCTGAAACTGTAAGTGAAATTCAACAGTTATTCACAACGAGAGAAGGAAAAAATATTATGGTTTATCATCCAGTCGACAACATGGTCATTAAAGATGGAGCAATTTAATTTTTTTATTTTTTTTTCTGAGGATTCCCTGGGAACCATCCCACTGATCGCCTAAATATTGCGTTAAGTTCTATCTTTGAGTCTGCCGCAATCTTGGTCTAATTGGCAGTAATTTTCCATCTTGTTCATTGAATGACAAGATCAAACTGTATCGGGTGCAGAATGGTAATTAATGAGCAAATAGCTACGTGATTAAACTAGTTCAGAAGCATGAATATATGCGTTAGTAAAATAATTTCAATCTCAAGTCATCTGAGGGATATTTGTTTTGAAATTGCACAAAAATGGATTGACACTTTTTTGATATCTGGATTTCTAGATTAGTAGACAGCTATGATTGCAGGCTCGGTTGGGGACACAAAAGTTGCCAAAGCGGCGTTCATTTGAAAGACTTGCACCAGGCGACTGAGCCACACTAAATAAGGGTAAGGATTTTACAAGACATGAAAAAGAGATCCATTCTTATGCTCTATAAAAAAGAAGACAAAGCCAATAAAGTGTTTCACTTGCCAGATAATGAAAATTTTGCATGACAGTGTAACTTAAGGTTGAGTACAAACGAGGACACTCATACTACTTTTAGCATTCCTAAGAGGTAAAACTTCAATAAAGGTAAGACACTTTGTGCTTTTTATTCTTTTAGTCAAGCGTCTGTTAAGCAAGGAGAATGGTTTATAAACTGATAAATTTCCATTGTTGACAAAGCACTGTAACTGTTATGGTGTACATTAAGTCCAGGATATTGGAACTAATTTGCTGTCAGCAAGCAAAGTAGTAAAGAAGAGTAACAAGGGCATATTTTATATATAGGGAGACAAAATAGTAGATTCTTATGAGGATGTCGTAGCCACTGCAGATAATTTACATAGCATTTACAAATTAAATGCAGTTAAAGATATTAGTGAAACTGTAAATCATTCATGTAAACTGCATATGGTTTCTTGTGGCATACAAGACTTAAACATTTGAATAGAAAAAGTATAGTCTTATTGAAAGACCATGGAAACTTGATTATAAAATTATGACAAGAAATGTGCAAAGGGATGCAGACAAGACAGACCTTTAAGTCGAAAGAAACCATATCCATGAGAGCCTTGCAACTCATTCGTAAGGATCTCTGTGGGCACAGGATGTAACTACTATTTCCTAACATTTACAGATGATTATGAAAGATGTCTTTATCTTTACTTTCTAAATATCAAGAATGGAGTGAATGATGTGTTTTCTGTGTATTGCAAAATGATAGAAAGACAAACTGGGGAAAAAAACATTACAGCACAACATGTAGATACACAGTTTAAGAAACAGTTTAATGTAATAGGTGTCTGCCATTAGAGAACAGTTTGCTGTAGTCCCTCCATCACTGTAGTTGTAAAACGTGTCAACAAAATCATATTAAAATGCAAGAAGGCAAAGTAATATTGAGTTACCTAATGTTTTTGGTAGACGTAGTGTCAACCACAGCGTAATTAATTATGAAATCACCTACCAAAGTTGTGAGAATACAGCTTATTGAAGTATGGACTGGAAAGAAACTTGTCTAAGGCACCTAAAAATCTTTTGTTATGAAGCCATGGCTCTGATTCCAAAACCATTAAGCGGTAACTAGGATGCAAAATCTCAGCAATTTCTTTTTGTGAGCATTCAAAAAGATTCATAGTTTTATAAGCCTATCAGAAAGAAGATCCTATACAGAAGAGATGGGGTTATTTTAAGGAATTTTAAACACAAAATAAGGGAAAATGTCAAAACAACACAGTAATTCAAAGAAATATAAGATTTGATAATTATGAAAAAGAGATGGAAAGTGAAACTCGGGTTGATAAGGACAAAGAGCAATCTATTTGTTACCTCAAAATAAAATTAGGGAAGAAGATACAATAGAAGCAGTTAATTTACGAATTCGAAATATCTAAACATTTCGATCATTTCTGGGCACTGAAATATATTGAATGGTGAAGTTTAAAATTTTGCTAGACCAGGATTCGAAACCTGATTTCTTTCTATGTGGTCGCCTTGACCTGTTAGACTATCCAGACATGTATCATGGTAGTTGTTGATTTTAATTCAGTTCCCTGAAATGGTCAAAATACTTCATCATTTCGAATTCGTAACATTAAGGCTGTTATTGTCAACCAATGGTGGCTGTTCTTTCAGACATGTCCGAAAAGAACTTACATCATACCCATAACTGAAGTTATTTTAAGTGAGGAAGAAGATTCAATATGAGAAGATAATTTAAGGCGTTCTTCACAAATGGCTGAAACAAAAGTGTCTGCAGAGAACGAAATATATGTTGCTCAAGTCTTCGAAAATAACCCAACTTGTTCAGTGCTTAAATTTGGAAAGAGCGTATTGAGAGAGAACTAAAACCATTTTTGGATAATGACTCATATGAATGGGTTGACATATCTGAAAATAAAAACCAATTAATAATATATTGATCATCCAATATTAAAGATCCTGAGAGTACAATACAAAAATTCAGTGCCAGATTAATAGTTAAAGTATGTTCATAGGAAGATGGAAAGTATTTCAGTAATACCTTTTATTTCTTGCAAATATGGAATACCTTTAATTCGTCAAAGTTACCTGACAATAGTCTATTTTAATTGAAAGTTACATATATGAAGTTAAAAGACGTTATCAAGGGAACGATAGACAAGTTTTTTAAGTGTGAATTTTTGTGGCCATTGCTGGAATAAATATTTACATAAAAGTTTTACAAAGCTTTCCATGTCACAGTCGATACCATTAAACATTATAAAAGGAGCAAGGAAGAAATGATGGCCTTATGGATGATGTTTTTCACCAAAAGTAAAAATCAAACGGACTTTGTTTAAAACGAGTTAAAATCACAATTCATTCAAAGAAGTGATAACAGAGAAGAATTACGGAATGACCAATGTCTGTACACAAGAAAAATCTTAAAACAGGTCACTATTGGAAACTGTAACCTTCTGCCACTTCAGTGTAATATAATTCAAAACAGCTAGTAACGTATGAGGACAAGAAATGCAAACTGTAAGAAGTCAATTGTATTTATAGCAGACTTACAGGCACGAAATAGCATTTACCACAAACTCTATTCTCAAGTTCTCTAATGATCCATTGTTTTTGTGATCTTCAGCCTGGCGTCTAGTTAGAAGCAGTTCTCCACCATACTCCACACTCCTTTTCATCTCCTCATGAGATTCGTAATTCATATCTATTTGAACCTGTTTTCTGTATTCCTCTCTTGTTCTCCTTATCCTTTTTTTATCCTACATATTTCCTCCAACGCTGAATTTACGATTTCTAGACGTCTAAGAATGTGTCCTACCAACTGATCCCTTCTTTTAGTCACGTTATGCGTGAGATTCCTATTCTCACCAGTTCTGTTCACTGCCTCTTCATTAGTTAGGTGATCTACCCACCTAATCTTCAGCATTCTTCTTTACCACCATATTTCTTAAAGCATCTTTTCGCTTCCTTTCTGAACTATTTATCGGCCATGTTTCACTACTGTACAAAGCAACTCTCTAAACAAATGCTTTCAGAAAAGACTTCCTAATATTTAAATTAATATTGGCTATTAACAAATTTCTCTTTTTCAGAAACTCTTTCATCTCATTGCTCCTCTGCATTTTTATTCTTTGTATCGCGACCATCGTATGTTATTTACTGCCCAAATAAATAACTCATCTACCATCTTTATTGTTTATGTAATCTAATTTCTTTTCCACCGCCTGATGTTCTTCCACTATATTCCATTAAACTTGTTTCTATCTAGTTAATGTTCATCTTGTATGCACCTTTCAAGACAATGTTCATTCCATTCAGTTGATCTTACAGGTCATTTGATGTCTCTGACAGAATTACAATGTCATCAGCAAACCACAAAGTTTTATTTCTTCACCTCGATCTTTAATCCCATCACCAAATTTCTTCTTGCGTTTCTTCACCACTCGCTCAATTTACAAATTGAATAACATTTGGGAAAGGCTACAACTTCACTCCCTTCCCAACCAATGCTTACTTTTCATGCTCTTCGACTTTAGTTTACTTCCCTAAAAACCAACAACAACAACGACTCTAATAACTGACAACTGGTTTTTGTACAAATTGTAAATAATGTTCGGTTTCCTTACTTTCCCAATGCTGATTTCAGTATTTCAATGAGCGTCTTCCTATTAACATTGTCAAAATTTATCTACACATTTTCAAAACCCAGAAATAATTTTTCTTTAGATCATCTTCTATGATAATTCGTAAGGTGAGTATTGCATCTAGTGTTCCTAAATTACTCCTAAATCCAAACTAATATTCTCCGAGACTGACTTCTACCGGCTTTTCCATTCTTCTATAAACAATTCTTGTTACAATTTTGCAAGTGTGGATTATTAAAATGATTCTTCTGTAATTTTCACACCTCTGAACAATTACTTTCTTATGAATGGGGTTTATCACCTTTTTCTTGTAGTCTAAAGGTACTTTGCCCATCCCATACATCTCACCAATTGAAACCATTGTGAGACCGAGGGGACTCAGGCGTTCCAGTCACGGTCTGCACGGCTACTATGGTCGGGGGTTCGAATCCCCCCTCGGGCATGGATATTTGCGCTGTCCTTAGTATCAGCTAGTTTGTAAGTAGTTTATCAGTTTATGGACTGATGACCCTGTAGTTAAGTCCCATAGACTTTCCAAACATTTGTAAAATGTTGTAAAATCTATGGCTTACCATTATAAAATCTATTTGGCACTTTCTGGTGTCTCCTAATAGTTAAACGTACACAACCGTATTTTGTGATTCATAAGCTAAGTGTTTGTTATGATTCAATTTTTTTCTGAAACTTCCTGGCAGATTAAAATTGTGTGCCGGAACCGGGAGTCGAACCGGTAGTGAGATGGCCCGCGAAAGGCAAAGGTCCCAGGTTCGAGTCCCAGTTCCGGCACACAATTTTAATCTGCCAGGAAGTTTCATATCAGCGCACACTCCGCTGCAGAGTGAAGTTTCATTCTGGAAACATCCCTTAGGCTGTGGCTAAGCCATGTCTCCACCATATCCTTTCTTCCAGGAGTGCTAGTCTTGCGTGTTTGCAGGAGAGCTTCTGTGAAGTTTGGAAAGTAGGAGGCGAGGTACTGGCGGAAGTAAAGTTGTGAGGCGGCATCTTGAGTCGTGTCGGGATAGCACAGTCGGTAGTGCGCTTGCCCGCGAAAGGCAAAGGTCCCAGTTTCGAGTCCCGGTTCCGGCACACAATTTTAATCTGCCAGGTAGTTTCATATCAGCGCACACTCCGCTGCAGAGTAAAGTTTCATTCTGGCAATTTTTTTCTGTTTAAAATTCTACCAGGAGGCTTCGTCTTTCATTCCTTTACCCCAGTCCATATTCACCTACTGTTCTCCCGATCCCTCCTTTCCCTACTGTTGAGTTCGAGGCCCATGATAATCATTTTTCTACTTCCTGAATTGTGTGAATGACTTCTTTTAACTCATCATAGATTGTTTCAATCTCCTCATAATTGGCAGAGCTAGTTGGCCAATAAACTTGTACTGCTGTAGTCTGTGTTGGGTTTGTGTTCATCTTGACTACTATAATGCTATCACTATGCTGTAAATAGTAGTTTACCCAAGTTCATATTTTCTTATTCATTATTAGACCTGCTCCTGTATATTCCCAACTGATTTTGTATTTATAACCCTTTAACGATTCAAGAGAAAAATATTGGATGACAAGTCAATAATCAGATATACAAAAGTAACTATCGATTATCATCTGAAATGTTCGAATAAGGTAAATGAAAGTTTAGAAAGTTGTAGATTGGGAAAGTGTCCTGGAAAGCACACCTCCATCACTGAAAAATGCTTTAATCTAATGGAAGGATTGCGAGCTTGATTGTGTAAGAAGCAGAGTACCTTTGCTTTGACCTCCGTGGAAAATGAATGCATAGCCTTACATAACCTTGCCTTACAAGTTATCTGGTTCAGAACACTGATGAGTTAAATAGAATTTCATACAAAAATTGAATCAGTTGAGATATACTGCCAATAATATAGCAGGGACAGGTCTAAACATATTGACACCAGGCATCACTTGATAAGAGATTCTTACAGCAGGGAATTATAACCACAAATTATCTAGGCACAGAAGAAATGTTATCAATTCTCCTAAACAAACCTCACAATAAGAACATGTTACAGAAGTTGGGGAAACAGTACTCTCTAACATGTGGTGTGTAGTGTACAGTATCTGTAAAATGTTTGATCCAGACAAAATGATGGAACTGAGTGATTAAAATATTTTGCAGTGGGTAAAATCTTTAAAACTCTATATGGATTTTTATCGTTGTTGGTTGGCAACAGTATCTTGTGTGTAGGTTTTATGTGCACTATTGAAACATGTTAATAAAATTAGGCACCAATGCCAAATGTTTGATGTGATTTCTTATCACCGAAAAGATTCTGAAATTTATGCAAGTCTGTCAATATAAAACAGTTTTTAGTGTATACTCCTTAACTTTTCATGTGTCAGGTAAATGAATGAGGAGGGAAGTATTACCAGTGAAAGGTTTTATGAAGTAACTCGTTCATCAACACAAAGCCATCCGTGTTATTCATTGAAGTGTTTTAGCCTTTTTGGTTGAAAATGTCTGATCAATTGATTCTTAAGAATTATAATTTATATTAATCTGTTAAGTAGGCATATGATGCAATATAAAGAGCTGAACTGTGTAATTTACTTGATAAATCATGGTCAGAAATACTGTCCTGCTTGTTTCAATTTAAGTCAATGAAGTGTAACAAACAGAATTTATAAAACTTCTCATGAATATTTTATATTTATTTTCAAGATATTTGCCTGAATCACCAAGATGGTTGTTAAATAAAGGGCGCAAAGATGAAGCTTATAAGGTTCTGGATCGTATAGCACGCACAAATGGGAAGACTTTATCCACAGATATCAGGAAAAAGATTGATTTTCTCTACCAAAAAAGATCTTCAAACATGGGCATTATGACCATCATAACCAACAAGATCCTGCTGAAAAACACTATTTTACTTGTGCTCAACAGGTAGGTGGAGAAAAATTTAAAGTTAATTACTTTTCAGTGCATGAAGTGACATTAATATCAAGATTATACCTAAGATATACATAGCATTCTCTATTATGTAATTAAATGGTTTATGTTAATCGTGACAATTATTTCAAAAACATTATTGACACTACTTTTTCCCCAGCAGGAATTACTCTTAATATCTGGAATTTGGTGACAATGTCTAGTGTTTTTCCACATTGTGTCCATTAAATTCTATGGCCTTAGCCAAAACAGAAATTGTTATATAAAAGAGCTGACAGATGTATGGCCACATGATTGCGACCGTACACAATGTGCAAACATGAGAGGATATTGTTAAAAATTCAATTATAAAGGACCATTTCTTCAGAAGATTCATATCCAGTTTTCTAAAGCTACATAATGTCAAAGATCTTTTCAGTTTTTCTTGTTGTTCAAGTTGTTCCAGTTTTACTTGTGAAGACTAGTTGATGCGGTTCAAATTATCCTAGCCTCTACAAGCGTCCTCATCTCTGTAAAAGAATGACAACCCACGTGCTTTGAACCTGATTTTAGTGTCTTTGTCTCCCTCTGAGATTTATGTTCCACATTTCCTTCAAATACTGAATTTATGAACATGAGTCAGACTATAACTAACCTCCAAATCGATATCTTCTTATATGACAGAAATACTGTAGTAAAAAATTCCAAAAGTATCTATGCTCTTCTTGTTTCTATGTTTATCATCTACATTTCACTTCAGTATGGAACTGCACTCTGGCCATACATCTTCAGAAAAAAAACATCCTAAAACGTAAGTTAATATTCGGTGTTAACAATTTCCTCCTCTTCAAAAATGCTTTTCTGTATTTTATATATTCTCTACAACAGCTGTCATAAGTTATTGTGCTGTTCAGATAAAAAATCAGCATTGTACCTTTATTGTTTCGTTTCGTGATCTAGTTCCCTCAACAACGCCGATTTAATTCGACTAAATTCCGTTAGCATTGTTCTGCACTTATTACTGTTCATTTCATACATTTCTTTCAGGACACTAGCCATTCCATTCAATTGCACTTCCAGATTCTTCGCAGTTTCTATTATAATTAAAATGTCATCGGCTAAGCAAAAACTTTTATTTCTCGTCTCTCTACTTTGATTCAGTTTCCAAAGTTCTCCATGGTTTCTTTCCCATAATCCTCAATGTACATATTGAATAACAATGGAAAGACGCTACAACCCTATCTTACTCCATTCCCAAACACTCCATCTCTTTCATGCCCTTCGATACCTATAACTGCTGTTTGATTGCTACACAAGAAGTATAAAATATTTATTTCACAATATTTTTCCCTTGCTAAATTCATAATTTTAAAAGGTATATCTCATTCAATATTGTGTAAAGCTTTCTACAAATCTACAAAAGCTAAGCTATAAATATACCTCTCTTTACCTATCTAATAAGTTAATTTGTATAGTGAATATTGCCTCTCTTGTTAATAAATTTTTCTTAAATCCAAACTGATCTTACCTGATTTCGTCTCCTACAAGTTCTACCACTCTTCTGTAAATAATTCGTGTGAATATTTTGTAACCATGTCGTATTAAACTGATAGTTCTGGAATTGTGATATCAGTTGGCACTTTCAAATAGGAATTATTATATCCTCCTTCAAGTTCCAGGGTATTTCGTCTCATATATCTAGCCCACCAAGCCAAATAGTTCCAACTTGCCTCGCTCTTCCTATGATATTAGCAGTAAGAGGGAAAACATTTCGTCCAGGAGACTTACATATTTCAGTATAGTGTCTTAATTTTTCTCACGGAATCTGATCTACCATCTCATATTCGGCTGCTTCGTCTTCTCTTTCTACAACACTGGCTACTTGTTCACTTATTTTGTATAACGCATCTGTATATTCCTTCCGACGTTCAGTTTTCTCTATTTTGTTTAAGGTATTAGTTTCCTTCTTCAGTTTGCCTTACCCATAGAACATCTATTATGATCATGTTTATTGAAAGTTCTATAGGTAATCAGAATAGCTTTGTTTTACAGGTCAGCTGCTGGATTTATAATTTTTACCCTACTCTTCAACAACAGCAGTTTTGGGTCAAATCCTTTCGTTGCATTCATTGGAAAAGGGGCACTGCAATTAGCTTCTTCATATATGGCTCACATTGTTGGGAATAGGTTTGGAAGGCGAATAACACAGTGTCTTGTACTACTGGCTGCCAGTTTCTTCTCCATCATTCTCATAATCTTAACAACAGGTAGGTATTTTCTTACATGTTTCCTACCATAAATTGTTATAAATAGGTTTAGAGAAAGACAAGCATACAATACACGCACATACTTAAATTGTTGTGTTTACCTGGCATTGCTGTTGATGTAGTAGGCATCTAGTAGCATTTTTGCTGAAGTCTTGTTAGGGTAACTTTATTTCCAAAATCGTTGTCTTATTCAGATTCATTATTTGATTCAACAATAGTCCAGTGCCAGCTGCCACCAGTGCCACATCGTTACAGCGCTAAGTATCTGAATTTAATTTGTGTCAAATTTAATTTGCCAGTCTAGTTCATTTTCGGTAGTGCTGTTTTAAGAGGTTTACTCCTGCGTACTTGCAGATTTCGTTTGTACTACTGTTTTAATAGTTTATTCTATCGTATTTGATAAATACCGTTGTGTTTAGTCTTCGTCTTTGACCGGTGTATTTCAAAACAAGTCAGAGTCCGTTACTAAAGTTTGTTATCAGTCAGTTCAGTGCCAGCTGCCACCAGTGCCACATCGTTACAGCGCTAAGTATCTGAATTTAATTTGTGTCAAATTTAATTTGCCAGTCTAGTTCATTTTCGGTAGTACTGTTTTAAGAGGTTTACTCCTGCGTACTTGCAGATTTCGTTTGTACTACTGTTTTAATAGTTTATTCTATCGTATTTGATAAATACCGTTGTGTTTAGTCTTCGTCTTTGACCGGTGTATTTCAAAACAAGTCAGAGACCGTTACTAAAGTTAGTTATCAGTCAGTCCAGTGCCAGCTGCCACCAGTGCCACATCGTTACAGCACTAAGTATCTGAATTTAATTTGTGTCAAATTTAATTTGCCAGTCTAGTTCATTTTCGGTAGTACTGTTTTAAGAGGTTTACTCCTGCGTACTTGCAGATTTCGTTTGTACTACTGTTTTAATAGTTTATTCTATCGTATTTGATAAATACCGTTGTGTTTAGTCTTCGTCTTTGACCGGTGTATTTCAAAACAAGTCAGAGACCGTTACTAAAGTTTGTTATCAGTCAGTCCAGTGCCAGCTGCCACCAGTGCCACATCGTTACAGCGCTAAGTATCTGAATTTAATTTGTGTCAAATTTAATTTGCCAGTCTAGTTCATTTTCGGTAGTACTGTTTTAAGAGGTTTACTCCTGCGTACTTGCAGATTTCGTTTGTACTACTGTTTTAATAGTTTATTCTATCGTATTTGATAAATACCGTTGTGTTTAGTCTTCGTCTTTGACCGGTGTATTTCAAAACAAGTCAGAGACCGTTACTAAAGTTTGTTATCAGTCAGTCCAGTGCCAGCTGCCACCAGTGCCACATCGTTACAGCGCTAAGTATCTGAATTTAATTTGTGTCAAATTTAATTTGCCAGTCTAGTTCATTTTCGGTAGTACTGTTTTAAGAGGTTTACTCCTGCGTACTTGCAGATTTCGTTTGTACTACTGTTTTAATAGTTTATTCTATCGTATTTGATAAATACCGTTGTGTTTAGTCTTCGTCTTTGACCGGTGTATTTCAAAACAAGTCAGAGACCGTTACTAAAGTTTGTTATCAGTCAGTCCAGTGCCAGCTGCCACCAGTGCCACATCGTTACAGCGCTAAGTATCTGAATTTAATTTGTGTCAAATTTAATTTGCCAGTCTAGTTCATTTTCGGTAGTACTGTTTTAAGAGGTTTACTCCTGCGTACTTGCAGATTTCGTTTGTACTACTGTTTTAATAGTTTATTCTATCGTATTTGATAAATACCGTTGTTTAGTCTTCGTCTTTGACCGGTGTATTTCAAAACAAATCAGAGACCGTTACTAAAGTTCGTTATCAGTCAGTCCAGTGCCAGCTGATACCAGTGTCGCGGCGTTAACAGCGCTAAGCTGCCGGACTCAGTTTTGTTGATTCGACAGTGTAATTACCACTGACCACAGTTAAGTCAGCAGCCAGCCGCCTTCATTATAGTACTAGGCTTCTTTAAAGTTGTCAATTGCTGTTAATTGTATCGATAGGATGGATAGGATGTGTGCCTGCTGTGTGCGGACGCAGGAGGAGTTGGCCGCGGTTCGCGAACAGCTGAGCGTGCTGTTGGCTACGGTCAGCCGTCTTCAGGCTGCTGTCTCGGGGTGCAGCGATGGTGGGGAGTCTGGTGCGTCGAGTGGGACACCTCAGGTGTCTCACGCTTCGCTCTCTGTCCCTGCTACCGAGGCACCTTCAGGTGTACCGGACGTCGTCGAGCCGCCTTCTCCGCAAGGGGAGTGGCGGGTTGTACGTCGTTCGCGTCGCTCGAGACGGAAGGCCAATGTGGAGGCTGGACGTCCGTCCGCGCCCGTTCGTCCTGTGAGTGAAAGTGTGGCCACTCCTTCAGCAGGGTCCGAGCAGGTGCACGGGGGGAGGGGATTATTAGTTATTGGGAACTCCAATGTCAGGCGCGTGATGGAGCCCCTTAGGCAGATAGCGTCCAGATCTGGAAGGAATTCCAACGTGCACTCGGTGTGTTTGCCGGGGGGCCTCATCCGAGATGTGGAGGCGGCCTTGCCGGCGGCTATCGAGGGTGCGGGGTGCAGTCGACTGCAAGTCGTAGCTCACGTCGGCACCAATGACGCTTGTCGCTTGGGTTCTGAGGACATCCTCAGGTCCTACGAGCGGCTGGCGGAATTGGTGAAGGCTGCTGCCTTCGCACGCGGGGTGCAAGCAGAGCTGTCGATTTGCAGCATTGTTCCCAGGGTTGATCGGGGTCCTTTGGTTTGGAGCCGAGTGGAGGGTCTGAACCAGAGGCTTCGCCGACTCTGTGACAGTCATGGCTGCAGATTTCTGGATCTGCGTTATCGGGTGGGGAATTGTAGGGTGCCCCTAGATAGATCAGGGGTGCACTACACTAAGGAAGCGGCTACTCGGGTAGCAGAGTACTTGTGGAGTGCACACGGGGTTTTTTTTAGCTAGGCGCTAACTCTGATGAGCACTCGCCTGTCAGCATTCAAACAGCGAATTCAGGCCACGTTCGGAACAAAAATTCGAACATAAAAATATTAGCCGCGAACTTACAGAGTATTAGAAACAAAGTTCCCGAATTTGCAGCGCTGCACGGAAGTAATTGCGCTCAGATAGTTTTAGGCACCGAAAGCTGGCTAAATGATGATGTGGCAAGTTCAGAAATATTTAGCGAAGCGTGGAATGTATATCGGAAAGATAGATCTGATACAACTGGAGGAGGAGTGTTCATCGCCGTGGACAAAGATATTGTTTCTACTGAGATCGAGGTTGAAAGTAACTGTGAAGTTATCTGGGAACGCATAACAGGTCTAAAAGAAGTAAAGTTAATAGTTGGGTGTTTTTACCGGCCCCCCAGTGCTGATGTAGCAGTTTTAGAATCATTCAAGGAAAGTCTACAGCAGGTAGTGCATAGGTATCCGGGCCATGCAATATTAGTCGGAGGTGACTTCAACCTTAAGAGTATAGATTGGGACCTCGCTAGTTACATTTCAGGCGGTACAGACAAGCAGTCTTGCGAGCTACTTTTGGACACATTCTCCGAAAACTGTCTTGAGCAGTTAAACCGGCAACCCACGCGCAATGGAAATATTCTAGACCTTATAGCCACAAACAGGCCTGACCTTATTAACGATATCTGTGTAGAGACAGGAATTAGTGATCATGATATCGTCATAGCGTCGATGGTGACCAAAGTTCATAAACCAGTCAAGAAGGCTAGGAGCGTGTTTTTGTTGGGAAAAGCCGACAAGCTAATGTTACGATCGCACTTAGAAAATGAATGGGCATCGTTTAATTCTGGGACTACGGATGTAGAGGAATTGTGGACTAAATTTAAATGCATTGTTAATGAAGGGTTAGAGAAATATGTGCCAGTAAAGACGATTAAGGATGGAAAAGATCCACCGTGGTATAATGATAATGTTAGAAAGCTGCTGAGAAAGCAAAGGCTGTTGCACTCTCGATTCAAAAAAGAACACGCAAATGATGACAGGCAAAAGTTAGTAGAGATTCGTGCGTCTATAAAAAGATCGATGCGTGAAGCATACAATAATTATCACAGCCATACCTTAGCAAAAGATCTTTCCGAGAACCCGAAAAAATTCTGGTCCTATGTAAAATCGATAAGCGGGTCAAAGCCCACTCTCCAGTCACTAGTTGATCATTCCGGGGCAGTAATAGAAGAAAGCAAACGGAAAGCTGAAGTTCTAAATTTAACCTTTAAGAAATCTTTCACGCAGGAGGACCGCACAAATATACCATCATTTGATCAACGTACTAATTCCGAAATAGGGGACATAGCAATAGGTATTTCCGGTGTAGAGAAGCAGCTGAGAGAGCTAAATACGAAAAAGTCTGCTGGTCCGGATGGAATACCAGTTCGGTTTTACAAAGACTATTCTGCGGCATTGGCCCCCTACTTAGCTTGCATTTATAGCGAATCTTTAATTCAGCGCAAAGTTCCTAGTGATTGGAAAAAAGCGCAGGTGACTCCAGTGTATAAGAAAGGAAAGAGAACTGACCCATACAATTACAGGCCAATATCGTTGACATCGGTTTCATGTAGAATTTTGGAGCATATTCTCAGTTCGAATATAGTAAATTTCCTTGAAACGGAAAAGCTTCTTTCCATGAATCAGCACGGGTTTAGGAAACATCGTTCATGCGAAACTCAGCTTGCCCTTTTCTCACATGACATCTTGCGAGCCATGGACGAAGGGCAACAGGCGGATTGTGTTTTTCTCGACTTCAAAAAGGCGTTCGACACGGTGCCACACTGCAGACTGCTAACGAAGATACGAGCTTATGGAATAGGTTCACAGATTTGTGACTGGCTGGAAGACTTCCTAAGTAATAGAACGCAGTACGTTGTTCTCGACGGCGAGTGCTCATCAGAGACGAGTGTATCGTCAGGCGTGCCCCAGGGGAGTGTGATAGGACCGCTATTATTTTCTATCTATATAAATGATCTGATGGACAGAGTAAGTTGTAATTTGCGGCTGTTTGCTGATGATGCTGTGGTGTATGGGAGGGTGTCGTCTGTAACTGACTGTAATAGCATACAGGTTGACTTAGACAAAATTTCTAGTTGGTGCGAAGAATGGCAGCTAGCTCTCAATGTAGAAAAATGTAAGGTGATGCGCATGAGTAGAAAAAACAATCCTATAATGTTCGAATACAGCATCAGTAGTGAGCTTCTTGATGCGGTCGTGTCGTTCAAATATCTAGGCGTAACATTGCAGAGCGATATGAAATGGAACGAGCATGTAAGGACAGTTGTGA
Source organism: Locusta migratoria (assembly GCA_026315105.1). Taxonomy (NCBI): domain Eukaryota; kingdom Metazoa; phylum Arthropoda; class Insecta; order Orthoptera; family Acrididae; genus Locusta; species Locusta migratoria. The sequence continues at coordinate 464,808,453 of CM048746.1, read as the reverse complement.
GTAAGGCAGACAGCCGACTTCGGTTTATTGGGAGAATTTTGGGAAGATGTACTTCAACTGTAAAGGAGACCGCGTATAAAACGCTTGTACGACCACGTCTTGAGTATTGCTCAAGTATTTGGGACCCGCAGCAGATCGGTTTGAAGGAAGACATAGAGGCGGTTCAGAGGCGAGCAGCTAGATTTGTTACCGGTAGGTTCGACCAATGCGCGAGTGTCTCGGAAATGCTCCGGCAACTCAATTGGGGATCGCTGGAAGAAAGACGACGTTCTTTTCGTGAATTTCTGTTAAGTAAATTTAGAGGGCCGGAATTTGAAGCTGAGTGTAGTACGATCTTGCTGCCGCCTACTTACATTTCGCGTAAAGATCACAAAGACAAGATAAGAGAAATTAGGGCTCGTACGGAGGCATATAGGCATTCTTTTTTTCCTCGTTCAATTTGGGAGTGGAATAGGAAAGGAAATGCCTAGTAGTGGTACGGTGTATCCTCCGCCACGCACCTTACGGTGAATTGCGGAGTATGTATGTAGATGTAGATGTAGATGTACTTACTAATTTGTCTGTATGAGACAACAATCTTGTCAAGGACATAAATATTTTAATGACTTCAATTAAGGAGAATAAAAATAGTTTTATCTCATTGGAGCTATACTTTTACAGGATATTCATCCCAGTGGATCTTAACTACAATGTCTCTGATGCTACTGTTCTGCGCTGAGTGCTCATATATACTCACAAACTTACAGAGCTTGGAATTACATCCAACAAGTTTACGACAAATAGGTGTTGCAATTGAATACTTCTTTGTTCAGTGTGCTTTCGCTGTTCCACCATATCTTGCCCACTTGGTATGTACTCACATTATTTACGAAAAAATTACAACAGTACGTAATAATGACTAATGCAATATCCTCTCTTAGATGGACAGTGATGTCAATTCATAAGTAAAAGATATCTTGTTTGTATGTATAAAGCACAAAAATTGATACACGTCAGCCGGATTCAGTTTTTATCTTGAGATTAGTGAAATTGCCAGGACAGCCTTTTATAAATTAATTTCACGTCTACATACTACGTCCACTATCTTTACATCGGAAATCATAATTTTAAACCAAAATATTGTACATCATCTTGCAAAAGAATTATAGATTAGACGAGTAAAAATATCAACATGACATAGCCAGATTTCAAACATTTCATGAAATTCCTCTTCTTTCTTGATTACTGTCAAGGGTTTGAGCCATAAATAACTTTATTTCAATTAAATTTCTTTCTGGAATGAGTTCTTTTTGCTCTGGTTCCCATCAAGTCTTTCAATTTCTTAATTGTCTTTTATACTTGCGACCCTTTTTAGTATTTCTGCGAGTTTACCTCTTAAGTAAGTCCAGATGTGCGCTTTATCTTCTAGTGTTAAGGATACAATGTTTTTGTGTGTATGTGTGAATTGTTTGCTTTTATCTATTTTTCCTTTTATTTTTTATTTTCTGGTGAACTTCATAAACATTGAGACACCATGATCCTTTACAGCTAAAGTGAAATGTAATCAAGAATGCCAGAGACGATGTAGGCTAGCCATTTGTCATGAACACTGAATTAAATTTAGTGATGCAGTTTAAATTTTTTGCCAGAATGGGGCTGGAAACTGTGTGTTCTGCCTACTATGTGGGTTTCTTATCTAGTAAGTCAGATTGGACACAACATCACTGAATTTAATTCAAGGCCCATGATAACCAGATAAAACGTCTCTGATATTCTTGATAGTATTCCATATTAGTTATGAAGAATCATGGTGTCTGTTCTTTTCGAGATCAACGTTATCTGTAAGAGCAGATACCATTTACACACATGTAATTAATGTGAGGAGAGGCACAAAGATCTAAAACTTCAGTGCCAATACACACGAGACTCAATCTATTTACGAGAATCAGCTATTCATGGCCGTGTGAAAAGGAGCCTAATGATCAATGGTTTCTACGATAGTAGTGTATGCCATAGGTTGGGAGTTTGGCTGAGAGCTTGGCAAGATATTTCCTGCAGCTGTGATATCAACCATGTCCCGTGCCGATAACTGCATAGAGCATCTGCCTCTTAAGCAGTAGAAGAAGGTTCTAACCCCAGCTTTAGTACAGTAAATGAATTATTTTAATGAATGATTTCATATATTCTCTACAACAGCCATCATAAGTTGTGCTGTTCAGATAAAAAAAATCCGCATAGTACCTTTATTGTTTCGTTTTGTGATCTAGTTCCCTCAACATTGCCGATTTAATTCGACTAAATTCCGTTAGCATTTTGCGTGAAGGCATTACTGTGACAGTCATAATTTTCTGTATTGGTAACAGGAGCGGAGCCTTAATGATGTGAAGCTCGTACCATTTTTTTAAATAGCAATATTTTAATGATTTAATGTCAACAATAACCAAAAATTTAGCTTAGTAACGTGAGAGAGGATTCAGCGGAAATTATCCTGTGAATATGAGCAGCAAAAGTGATACAAAATATCATGGGGTGACTACTTAAAAGTATTTATCTTTACATTAATCTTGGCAGTGGCGCTGTAAGGCTGTCAGTGGCCCAGGATGGCAATGAAAATGAGCGCCCCTCCCACCCCATCCACTTGTAAATTGAATGGTCAATCCCCTCCCTTAGTCTGACACTGAGTTTTTTCCCCACGCCTCCCCAAAAATATATGCTATATTCACCACTGTCTCTGTTTCTCATATTCTCCCAATAAATCACGGTGCACTTTCTGTTTTGCTAAGAATATGTGATGGTGCGAATCTTCAACGCTTCTACTTTTAATCACTGGATAAATTTCAAGGATGTTACCATGTTTTCATGCTATAAAGAGTTAGAAAAACATAACAATCGGATTTTATGCCTGTTTTATAATTGTTTCAAGCAGATTTTCTCCCTATATTTTTGCTACTGCTCTCTCATTAAATATTAGTTTCCTCTCATTACATTCTGTATTTTAGTAACTGCTTTGCTTTTCGTTTGTTTGGAGCAGAAAATTACCTATCTTGGAAAAATATTTTCCAGATTTTCTTGTGTCCTATATTTTACATGTGAACAAAATTGTTCCCACTATGGAATCTTCTAAATTCTTCATCATATCACATAGTGTGCTATTACTTCCGCCTGACCTTTTGATGACTAGTTCTCTAATGTATTGTACAACTTCTCCGTTTGTGTTAGTTAAACCATTTCCCTCCTGTCATATTTCCTGTTATTGTTACTCAACTATCTCTGACTTCTGAGTGGTATGTCATCATTCTACTTAATGAGTTCAAATCAGTTTCAGTGTTATTTATGAGTAATAACCTTCCCATCATTACTTTAATGATTGTGCATCTGCTCAGGTGCAAACACCCTTGTATGTTACTATTGTAGTGTTATTCAGTTCATCAGTTAAAATGTGCTTCTGTTTAATGATCGCACTCTTCGAACATTATTCTAGTATTATTAGTTAGTTCATTATAGTTCTTTCTTACAACATCTTTTTATAGCATCTTATATTCATTTTATTTCATTTCTGTTTATTAATTCCTTTTCTCTAATTTCTAGTGCGATACTTTAATTTCTAACTTTCTTGCAGTCTATTTTCTCATGAAACACTATTCTGTTTCTTGCACTACTTCTTCTTTGAGTATTTATTTTTCAAATTTGTATTAATTATAAATTTAATCCATCAACAACTGAGAACGAGAGGCTGCAAATTAATAACAATTTGTATGGAAAGGTCAAACAGCTGCCTTCCAGTGATGGATAGATCTGTTCACAGGCACTCAATTCTCACACCGGCAATTAATTCAGTTCTGGAGCACGACTCAGAAATATTCTTTCGAAACCAAGTTCTCTAACAACTGTGTGATCTGTGGACAGATAGATAAGTAAGTAAACAACTTCTCCAATAAAGGCCAGTGCCCCACGTTTCAGTCCCACTCTGGCATACTGCTATAATCTGCCAGAATGTTTCACACAAGTAATTCTTAGTCCTGGAGAATCATTCTCACACTTCCGATGTCTTTTTAGAGGCGTTTGCTGGATTTAAATTAGGTATCCCACACGATCCTTAAGGTAATATCCTTATGACATAAACTATTTCGTGCATCATACCATTTGTTTAGAGATTTAGTGATACTGAATATATATCTTTTCTGAAGATAGATACTATTACTTGTGAACAATGTCAACCATTTGGAAATGAACTGTAAATGAAGAACTAGGTATATTGTTAAGGGATTGATAAAAAGCTCTAATATGAGTTGTAAAATTGTAATTACCGGAAACGATTAACATACTGAAGAGTCAAAGAATCTGCTAATTTTGGGGAAATGTTTGAAGTAGTGCAGCAGGTAATTGACATCATATTTCCTGCAGGGCTGTCCGCAAATCTGTTATGGTACGAGGACGTGAAGATTTCTTCTGGACATCAGATTTCAAGGCATCGTGATATACTCAATAATATTCATGCCTGGGGAATTTACTGGCCAGCAGAGCTGTTTAATCTACGATAACCGTTCCTGGAGCCACTCTATAGCAGTTTTGGACATGTGAGTCGTCACATTGTCCTGCTGAAGTTGTATAAGTTTGTAGAAATCCACAATTGACATGAATGAATGTGGGTGATCAGACAGCAGTGGAATTTATGTGTCTGCTTTACCTCTTAGAGCCATATCTAAGCGTGTCACCTGCATACGTCCCACATACTTATAGTGCCTCCACCACCTTGAACAATCCTCTGCTGATATGCAGGGTCCATGGATTCATAAGGTTGTCATGTAGGGTTCCAGTGAGCCAGCAGAAGTACCGCAACATGACATGGCATCGACTCTGATAATGTCTGAATACTAATGGACGGAACTGACACCCTAGTACCTGCAGCACAGTAGGTGAGTATGTAATAGTAAGATGATGTGGAGATTTCTTTTGAACAGTATATTGCAAACCATCTCAGATATGCTCAACAATGTTCAGGTCTTGGGAATTTGGTAAAAAGCAGAGGTTTAATCTAATAAATGTTTTGCTCGAGCTCGTCTGTAGCAATTCTAGATGTATGGGCTGTCTCATTGTGCTGCAGAAATTGTCCAAGTCTGTCGGAATACACAATTGACATGAATGGATACAGGCGATCAGCCAGGATGGCTATGTGTGGGTCTGTGTCACCTGCCAGAGACGTATCTAAGTGTATCATGGGTCCTATATCACTCCAACAGCATACACTCCACAACTTTACAGCACCTCCACCAACATTAAGTCCCCTGCTGATATGCAGTGTCCATGGATTCATTAGGTTGTGTCCATATTTGGTCACATCCATCCACTCGATACAATTGGAAACGATACTCATTTGTCAGGCAACATGTTTCCGGCCATCAACAGCCCAACATCGATGTTTAAGGCCCAGGCAAGAGGTAAAGCTTAGCGTTGTGCAGTCAGCAAGCATACAAGAGTAGGCCTTCGAGCCCCTAAGCCTATATTAATGAGAAAATGTTCAAATGTTTGTAAATCTATCGGACTCAACTGCGGAATTATTAGCCCGTATCTTTCGAAGTACTTCAACTAAGGTAAACTAACCTAACGACAACATAAACACCCATGCCAGAGGGGAGACTTTACTATTTGATGATCCAGCATTGAAATCCGCAGTCATTTGTGAATGGGCTGCACTTCTGTCCGTTGAACGATTCTTTCAGTCGGCGTTGGTCCCATTCTTTCAGTATATTGTGTGACGTTTTACCGATTGCCGATAATCACGGTGCACTCATGAAATGGTCACACGAGAAAATACCCACCTCAATGCTACCTCGGAGATGCCCACTCCCATCTCTTGTGCGCTTCTATAACACTAGGTTCAAACTCACTTAAATCTGATAAGCTGCCATTGCGGCAGCAGTTACAGATCTGAGGCCTGTCCCAGACACTTGTTGTCTTATGTAGGCTTTTCCGATCGCACCACCGCTCTCTGAGGATTTATATATCTGTGTGTTTGCATACACATACCTGTCCCCATCAGTCCGCAGGTATCATATATACACCTCTATGTTTTATTTTTTTCTCAGGTGCCCATGCAGCTGAACATTTTCTGGTCTGTGGTAACATATACTATAGTCAGATACCATAAACATTACGCTTACTCAGCTCATTTGTTCGTCCTTCTTCTGAGCACAACGTGTGGGAGCACCATTTGAAAACTTTGTATTCCGCAGCACCCCAACAAGTCTCGTCAAAGCATAGCTTCAGACGTGCCTTTTTCTAATGAAATATTTTTTCTCACGTTGTATAACGTTTTGAAACTATAAAGACATACCTCATATATTAGTTAAAATCGAACTATAAATTATCATTATAACGGATTATGAAGCTTTATACTCTCAGGCAACATATGTGATCGCTCTGGACTCAATGTACGTCAATCAAGTGCGGTTATACATTTTTGCATTTGATTGATAGTGTTGTCAGTAATAGAGGAAAGATAACAACTCACTGTAAAGCGGCCCGCTGAATCACCGACAGGCATAATATTGATAATCGCATTCACAGGACTTAAATTTTTGCCCATGATCTTCATCATAAAAACACACACATATAGTCAAACAATAACTCAAACTAAGCTGCTCCACAGCTACAAGCATCTTGACAGTCAGTAAGGAGCGAAATGGAGGGCGATGTATGCCGGATAAGGGTGGGGGTGGGAAGTGCCACGTTACATGTTGGATTGTAAGGCTTCAGATAAGGGGGGATTTTAACTGCAGCATTTAATAAAGTGAAATGAAGGGAGATGTAGAGGAGTGTGGGAAGGGAGTGGGTGAATTGAATTGATAAGAATACAGAAAAAGAAAAAGGAAAAAATATAAAAATAAGAAAATAATCAATTAAGGGGATATTGTAAGGGGCGACACACAGTTGGAAGGAAAACATAAAGTGGAAGAAAACAGGATAATTACTGGGGAAGGGCGGGAATGTTAAGCATCAGGTGAAGCGATTGGAAGCTATCATAGGTTGAGCCAGGATAATTGCAGAACCGTAGAGTATGTTGAATGGACAACTCCCATCTCCAAAGTTCAGAACAGCTGATAGTGGACAGGAGAATAGTGATGGCTCAGGAAGTAAAGTGGCCACAGAAATCAAGAGTGCTATGTTGAACCGTATGCTGTGCCACAGGGTACACCATATTCCTTTCTACAACAGTTTGACTTTGTCAATTCACCCTGATAACAGGTGGTTCGTCATCATACATACGTTGGTACCCAGCTCTTCTGAACTGCGAAGATGTGAGTCGTCCCTTCAATACATTCTGTGCTCCCATGACCATCCCGGCCATTACTACACAATTTGCCTAACAATCCACCCTTCCCTACTCTTTAACCTGCATCCTTCCAATTCATATATTCCTTCTATGTGTTACCCTTACAATATCCCCTTAATTAATAACTTTTAAATTTTTATATTTTCCTTGGTATTTTTATTTTTTATCTGTATTTTTAGCGCTGAAAACCACAACACTCGCTCCCAATACTACACCTGCCTTTTATCCCACACCGACACTTCCTTTCACTGTATTCAATGTGGCATCTCACAGTCACGCCTATCACAATCTTTAAAAACACTAATCAAATGCGGAACTTCCCATCCCCACATTTATCTAGCATCCTTCCCACTGTATTCTACTTTTCACCCAATGTAAAGATTCTTGTAGCCTTGGAGAGGCCAGATGTAGCGGTTGTGTGTGTATAGTAACCTGAGTGATTGTGTGATTGACTTTGTTTCTTTTTCTGATGAAGATTATGGCCTAACATTTATGTTGTGTGAATGTGATTGTCTATTTTTCGTGCCTGTTAGCTACTCAGTGGGCTTCGCTCCAATCGTACTTCCCATTGATTCATGGTTTTAACTGGTGAATAGATCTTTGAGTTTGTGAACATGATGCCTTGATGCAAAGGAATGATTATGATGAAAGTCCACGAGAAGAGGAATCTGTGCGTCCTACTCAAAACAGAGAAAGAAACATGTTATGAAGGCATACAAATGAATGAGAATAAGTGTTTTATTAAGATAATTAACTGTCTGACATTGGAGAGTGTATTTATATAAGTTATTTGACTTTTTCAGTTTCCATAACAATGACAGTTCTAGTAACCTCCAGTCTGACATCTCTATCATAACGGTAATAACTACAGATCAAATGACGATGCAACATGAAAATTTTTCAGAATGAGGATATGTCTTACTTCCAAGATATCATGCATGTCATTAAAACGGAAAAATCACTTAATAACATTGTAGAAGACATTCATAAACCTATGGAGCAAGTCCTATATTCCAAAGATAAAAATGTCCCTAAGAAAATAAAAGGCCAAGATATTGTATTCCATTATTATTAGTGGACATAAGGCAAGCAAGTATGCTTTTTATGCCTAAACAGATGAACCACGTTCATAAAATCAGGTAAAAATTAGAGCAGTAGGCTGTAGAGGCCTCACATTTCTTCAGTGCAAGAAGAAGCAAAGTGTATCTTTGTCTCTCTAGTGGCAGAAATTACATCAACCAATTCCACAAGAAATAAAATTAATTAGAACATGTAATGTTAACTCAATTCTGATACATTACCTATTATAAAAAAAGGGAACAAAAATTTGAATTTTGCTCTGGTAATTATGTTGGAAAATTATAATTCCTTACTATTAGTGAATGAATGCATAGAAAAGTGTATCCTGAAATATATTGAAATCTGCAGGAAGTATGAAGAATGTGTGTAATATTTATGACTACTTTTTTTCTTATAAAGTAACATAAAATGCATAATTTATTTTGAGTGTAAATCATTGTTATTTACCATTGACATAAATCAAATAGCTCAAAAGTGGTTCACTTGCATTTGCAATCCGTGCTTGTGACTAAAGAAGCTAAATCGGTTTCTTTGGCTCTTCAGTGTACTTTAAACACATGCACTGCATCAATCACTGTTATTTGTATGCAACAAAAAGTGTGTTGATACCTGCAGTGTCATCAAATGTAATATTGTAAAACATAGTTAATATTCAGATGCTGCTTTATAACTCCATCATGTTGTATTTTGCAGGGCAAGACTAGCGGAATATATATTGTATTCAGCGTACTTGCAGCTGTGGCTCTCGTTATGTCGATTTTGATGTTATTTCTGCCAGAGTCATTTACTGAGAAGCTTCCGGAAACAAAAGATGATCTTTCACGCTTTGAAAAGATACGGAAGTTCTGGGGCCTTCCAAACAGAAATTATAAGGATCAGAAATAACTGTGCTATTGAATATTGTCGACAGTGTTGAAGCGCAGAAAACGGCCTAGCAAAAAAAAAAAAAAAAAAAAAAAAGACACAACTTTCAACTTGAAGAAATGACAGGCCTAAAATTCATGTGATACGATGGAAACGTGGAGAAGAGTACCAACTGCATACTCAAATTGGAATACTTACAAGAAACACACCTATATTGTTTAGATAAATCTAATTTACAATGCAGCTATGTATCTGTCCCTTATTATTATTATTGTTACTATTATTATGTAATTAAAGTTTTATTAATTTAAAACAACTGAAACCTAAGAAATCCAAGAAATTCAACTTATGGCGTTATCATAATTTAAAAAATATAGTGATGGAAAAATGCACTCAAAAATATTGTAGTTGACAAATATATGACTGACCAAATTCAGATATTACTAAAAGCAGTGCCAAGATAATCAGTATTAATAGTATATGAGAAATCAGTAGGTGCTCATAGATAAACACAGAGATGTTTTCTAAAAATTTATGGATGACTTATCTCCTCTGGCATAAGTACAATAATTTCAATGTTTGTAGACTTCCTGTTGACACAGTATCTAGAACTATAAATTTGTGTTTCTTTAACTGTTATGCTAATGCTTTTCTTGTAGAGATTACATCAGTGGGGAAGGCAGTTTGGTGCTGTTTGTTCACAAAATGAGTCCCAAAAATAGTTTTTATCTTATTCATGGTTTAAAATTCTTTGGTAAAAATTTATGACTTTTGAAGTGTATGGACTGATATGTATTTGTAGAATTCCTCTTATTTGTAGCCTCTACTATCTTTCGGTGTAACAGTTCAACGTTGTTTCTGTTGAATGTTACTGACAGTATGATTTCGGCCAGCAGTAATATAGTTTCAGAAGCAATACTACTTGTTATACAGTCACTATTTTACGGAGACAGTTCCTGCTTAAAGAATTGATGTTTTTTTAGTGTTTGTCTTCATCCTGAATCACCAGCCTCAAAATTTAAGTGGATTTTTTTTGTATAGGTCTCACTTCGACCACCAGCTATTTGACCATTCCATGTTAAGTGAAATGTTTTGAAGAATATGATTCCTGTTACACATGGTTCAATTCTGTGTATGCATATATATTAAGGTCATATAGGTTGTATTTTCGTCTGAATTAGATATTGCTTATGGTAATTTCAAAAAGGGGCTCTTATTATTGAAATTCTTGATATTTCAAAAGGATTCATACAATCATGTATATGAAATAAAATTTCTCTCTTCTGCCACACTAACCAAAGATGTTTGCCAGTGTTATGGAACGAGTCTCTCTGATACTTTCATCAAACCTATGCCACCAGGTTTCAGCAGTTGCCGCACACAGTCGTCTATTCTGAGGTCTGTCACACATGTCGACGATAGCGCCACTATTTCCTCATTATCAGTACAAACAATCCTACATCGCGTATTACTGATACCAGTACAATAATCCCCCTACATAGGTAAGTAGCACGTTTCCTGCGGTTAGAAATTTGATGGCACCACGCTGATGGACCAACATAAGAAGTAAGGAAGCTTAGGGTTTAAAATCCAATTGACAGCCTGATCATTTGAGATGGAGGTTCGAGTAAGGATGGGGAAGCAAAGCAGCTATGCCGTTTCAAAGATACCATCCTGGCAGTTTCCTGGAATGATTTAGGAAATTCATGGAAAACCTAAATTTGGATTTTCAGTCTAGCCGGACGACTCAAAGTGCCTCGTTCCACATTGCGCGCATCAAGCAATCACGCCCTCCAAAATACCTTTTCCCCTCTCTCCCTTTGCACTGTCCATCTCATTGGTAGTTATTAACAACAGTGCGGGATTCAATCTATACGTTTACTTTCAAATTAGGTATAATGTCTGAATGGCATTTGGTGACAGTCTACGGATACTGTGTATAAAGTGTATAATTTTTTAAAAGAGCTGGAATATTGCCAAGAAAACGTTGGTGATTTTTTTTTCAGAGATTGTCAAAAATAACCGCAGAAGCCTATCAGGTATGGATAATAACAGCGTAATCCATCTATGACGAAGATAATAAAGAGTAATCGATAATAAAGATGTCCTAGGGCCAAGAAATTACTCTCCGAGAAAAAAACATTACACACCAAAAGCCTGTCACAGAGATAGATGATCAGACATAAATCCTTGCACAATTCAAGAAATTTATGATTTTTTGGTGAATAAAACTTAAATATTTTTTAAATCTAAAATAAACTTTGCATATAAATGTAAGAAATCATGGCTTTAGATATCGGAATGCTAATGACATTCTGAGATTTTTTTATGGAGAGAAAAGATACTGCAGCCTGAAGAGCATCACAGTAAATAGAGTACTTGAGTAGGGGAATTAATATTATCCAGTAACTTTCGGGTGTGCGGCCGGATCCCGTCGTCATTCTGACACGTCCGGCCATCTTCAGGTGAGTAGCGAGTTTTGTGTCCCAGCCTCGTCGCCACTTTTGTCTCGTTTCCGCCGGTTGTCCTGGGTGTCGGTGGCCGAGTAGAGAGAGACCGACACAGGAAAATAGGATGCACGTGTGTGCAGGTACGGAGGTGACCAGCCAGTGGGACAGCAGAAACTAGAAACACTAGGTTAAATTAGAACAAGGTATATATTTCATATAAATTATACATTACTTAACTTGGAATGTAGCAATCTAGTAGAATGTTGATACATAGTTTAGATAAAGGCCTGCCTACTGATGATTACTAGTGCCTATCCGATAGCCAAGTCTTAACTGGTGCCTATATGATTCCCAAGTGGCTGATGCAGTTCAGTGGTGACCACGAGCGGAGTTGCAACAAAGGGCGCTCGTGGCTGACGTCGTAAGAACGCCGCGCCGTGCTTGCATGGCGGAGCGCGGCGAAAGTACGTGGCGCGCACTTCATACTTGTGCGACACCACAGCGAGTACTGAAAAGCCCAGGTGCAGTCGCGGTATTTATAGTTGTTCTTGTGCATGCCAAAAGTGCTGGTAAAGTTTTGCGCATGCGTTAGATGGTGTCATGCGCAATATAGCCGAGATGTATGTTCTGTCCTCAGTGGTGGAAGAGCAATAGTCTTCTAATCATTGATAATCGATTGATGGCGTCGATTACGCTGTGACTGGATGATATTAATCGCAAGATTACAATTTTTGTCGAGCTGAAAGCCTTTGTCACGATATATAAGATTGTTGGCAAGACAAATTTCCACCGAATCTTTAGATGGGACTTTACACTTTTTAGATGTATTAGTACAAAGAATGAATGATGGATCACTGGGTCACTCTGTGTATACAAAACCGACGCACACTGATCTATACTTACAGGCGTCGAGGTGCCACCACCAATCACAAACTGCTGACATCTTCAGCACTTTAATTCATTGAGCGCGTGTAATATCTGACGAAGATAACTTCCACGCAGAATTAGAACACCTGGAGAAGGTTTTCAAAGATAACGGATATACTTCTCGAAAAATAAAGGCCATTTACAACTACAATAACAAGAAGAAACGCACAGAGGACACTGATGATGTTAACAAATCAATTGCTTTCCTTCCTTTTGCCGGAAATGTGTCCTCCAAAATAGGCAGGTTGCTTAGGAGAAATAAAATCACGGTTATCTTCCGTCCACCCGCGAAGAGTTTGGCCTTAGTAGGATCCGTCAAAGATGATCTGCAACTGAGAAAATCGGGTGTTTACAAGATCCCCTGTGACTGTGGCGCTGCATATATAGGCCAGACAATACGATCTGTACAGTAACGATGTGTAGAACACGAAAGACACACCCGTATACTCCAACCATCAAAAACGGCAGTAGCAGAACACTGCATTTCCATGGGACACACAATGGAATATAGTAAAACAAAATTTTAAATCCTGTGTCCAATTTCTGGGATTCACTTATTAAAGAATCGCTGGAAATTTGCCTTGCCAACAATCTTATATATCGTGACTAAGGCTTTCAGCTCGACAAAAATTGTAATCCTGTGATTATAATCCAGTCACAGCGTAATCAACGTCATCAATCGATTATCAATGAATAGAAGACTATTGCTCTTCCACCACCGAGGGCAGCATATACAACTCGGCTGTATTCCGCATGACACCATCTAACGCATGCGCAAAACTTCACCAGCACTTTTGGCATGAGCAATAACCACTATAAATACCGCGACTGCACCTGGGCTCTTCAGTACTCGCTATTCACCTGAAGATGGCCGGACGTTTCCAGGCCGAAATATCGCGTCAGAATGACGATTGGATCCGGCCGCACACCCGAAAGTTATTGGATGATGAAATACGCCGGGAAAACTTCAGGAGTCACAATTAATATGATCCTCGATGTATTATTTACATCGACGAAACGTGGATAAATTAATACCACTCTAAAATTTTTATCTGGCGGGATTCTAAAGGGAACGGTGTTATAAAAGTGTCGTTAGGAAAACAATCTCGACTGATAATCTGCCGAGCCGTATCAGCTAAACATGGTTTTATAGAGCGAGCAGAATTGATGTTTAAATGTGAAAGCGGTGTTGATTTACATGAAGAGATGCAAAATTTAGTTTTTTCAGTGAATGGTTTATTGATCTCCTTCGAAGCCTGGAAGAAGGGTGTGTGATCGTCGTAGGCAACGCAAATTGTCACTCCATTCTTAAAAAAAAATAAAAAAATAAAAAAATTAAAAAAAAATCCTGAACAAATTCCAAGAAATCTGATACTGAAATGTCTACAAAGCAAAATCATACCTGATTATTCCACACACAAACACGATAGCTGCATTTTCTTTGCACTGTTAGGCAACGCGCCAGCAGTTATAGATAATATTACCTAATTGATCTAGTTGCTTAAATGACACATGAAGTAATGTGGCTCCCAACATATCACTGGCAGTTAATCCCCTTGACCTGATACGAGATCAAATAAAGAGACAGCTAGCAGTCAGAAAACTACGTTTAAAATTAGACTTGAGGAAATTACGGAGTCTGCCATTAAACACGTGTCAATAGAAGTTTGGCAGAAATGCGTTGCCCATGCGGAACGACAACAGGAAGAAGACTTTCCGAAAGAAGGACTTCGAGATGAACGTATTCAAAGCAAAGTAATAAATCTACTTGAAGACTGTGACGACGATGGCGCCGAAGTTAGGTACTGAAGCAAATATCCGTGCACTATAATTTCTGTAAGGTGAGTTACATCTAACTTTAAGTTTTCCTGTATTAATGTAATTATTTAGCGTAATAGTTTCTATAGTCATTTACATTACATAAATATAGTGACGAACGAAACAAGGTTCATGGAAGCGCAGGGGCCTATACTCAATTTCGGTGAAGAGCTTGTTGCTTAGCAGTGTTAAGCCACAAGGGACACATTTGACCTCGAACGATCGGATCTAAAGTGTCTGTTTAGCCGCCGGCCGATTAGCAGCAGATGCAGCCCTCTGTAAGTGAAACCGGCTTCTGATTAGAAGCGACATAATCAGATAGTCATACCTAAAAAGTAAATAGTTGTAGACAGGCGGAGCAGTCACTAGGGGCTGCAATGTCTCCGCTGCTAACGCTCCGCCTGTCTACAACTATTTGCTTTTTAGGTATGACTATCTGATTATGTCAGATATATTTTTTGTATTTTAAATTTTGACATGCAGTTTTAACATATTCATCTACGTCTGAAGAAGGTGCCCATAGCGGCACTGAAACCTGGTTACGATTATTTTCGTACTTTGCGACTGAGGGCTGTCCCTTATAAATTTAATTATATTGTAACAGTCGCTGATTCACAGCCAAGCACAAAACTGATTTGAAACTTGTCGAGTATCATGTATAGGGGTTTTCAGGGGTGCAGGGCTCAAAAAATGTTCAAATGTAGAGTCTATGGGACTTAACTTCGGGGTTATCAGTCCCTAAACTTACAAACTACTTATGAACTAGCTTACCCTAAGGACGGCACAAATACCCATGCACGAGGGGGGATTCGAACCCCCGACCGTAGTGGCCGTGCAGACCGTGACTGACGCGCCTCAGTCTCCTCGGCCACCGCGGCCGACGGTGTAGGGCTGTTAGGGTGTACGAAAGGACGTGGTTAGGGTCAGAAAAGTCGAAAACTAACGTTCTGGTTTTGATTTTAAATTGTTGATCGTATATAATGATCATGCAAAAAGCATGTTTTGTTTAGTATTTGAGTATCTTAGTAAGTTTGGTTCGTTTTGTCCTTAAAAGGTTTAGATGGTGTGCTGAGTTATATTCCTGTGGCTTTAATGTGAAAATCATAGATTGTGGGTCGCTTTGCCCTAAAAAGGGTTACTTGGATCTGAGGTGTTGTAAGCTGTTGTTGCACAGTATCTTTTTCATGGTGTGGAAATCGAATTAGAGGCATTCTACGTTTTTCTCCTCTCTGTGTATATAGACCAACCTTAGGAGATGTTTGCTGTAGATCATAAGATCTGTAGGGGGATCAAGTGCGCTGATGAGGACTCCAACGTCGACATGATTACCTAAAATATGTAATATTTTGCATCTTTAATAGATTTTTGTTGTTAAAACTTATAGCTTATCATGTAGAATGTTTCGGATCAATGTTCCGCCAGCGTCTAGCAACGCCTGCAAGCTGGCTACACGCAACCGGCAAAACACCGCAGATGAGCGGAACGACAGACCTCACTGCGACAGGCGCCGAGTCTGCCAGTCAACCTACAAGCAAACATTGCCGGGCCACCACGACGACAACGACAACAACTGTCCATAAATTCTAGATCTTTGTTTTCCAGAGGTCGCAAGTGAAGAAGATCCCTGCGTCGGAACGGAAGATCCAGCTCGCCTCGACGGACGGGGTACTCGCCTCGTTCACTTTAGGCCTACCATTGGACTGTCCAGGACTGTAAGGACTTTGTCATAGGGCCATGTTTACTAATGTTAGTGAAGTCTTCTGACGGCCTAGAAGAGAAGAGTGTTGTGTTGTTTTTGTGTGCACAAGCACCACGGATTATAGTTCTATTTCGAGAAATGAAGTTTGTGTTGAACAAGCAATCACAACACAAGTGGCGACGAGTACAGTGCTAAACTGTGGTGGGCAGCATGCAGAACGAAGAAGTAAATCCTGCCTTACGGCACCTGCTAACTGAACTTTATCAGACATTCAACAGCACTTTCTACAACAGTCACAGGAATTGCAGCAACAACTGGTGACCGAACTCTGCCGCCAGCGCCAGTCTCCGCCGCCGATGTTTCTAGCTTTTGAATGAGAAGGCAGAAGATTGGGATATCTATGAACGTAGGATCCGCCAACATTTCCAGATTCACCGAGTCTCCCGGCATACGAATCGACAAGCGTATTTTCTCGCCTGGAACAATTCTCGGTTGTATGTTCTTCTCACCAAACTCCAGCCGAAGGACTCAGAGACACATTCTCCCAAATCTGTGAAGTACTGACGCAGATTTCACGTCTTAGCGGAGAGAAGCCTGGCCAGACGTACCGCCAGTGGGCGGTAGAGCTTCAAGGACTTGCGAGTTTGTGACTGTCTAGTCAAAGGAATCCTATGCCAATGAAATGGTGCGTGATCATCTAATTCAAGCCGCCCCAGACGCTCTTTTTCGCCAAGATGCGCTGAATCTGCACGATCCGACTTTAGAACAAGTGATAGATTTGGCCTTCAAATTTGAAATCTCAGTAGCGGCAGATCGTCGGTTGGAGTCTTGGGCTGACATCGCCGCTCTTCGTGACATGGATGGTCTCCGGGAACCCCCGGCGGTCGTCGCAGAAACAGAATTAGCAGCCGTCCAGCATAAGAAGCGTCGTAGATCGCCACGACGTGGACGTAGGTGCTCTCCTTCGAGGCCGCCCTCACCGCCTTCCTCTTCCACTCCTTGGACACCGTTACGGCAGCGATCGAGACGTCAACCGTTGCGCCTGTCTTCCTGCCCAACCAGCTTTTCCAAACATGACAGAAATGATTGCCCCAACCGTTGGGCAACCTGCACCACTTGCAGCAATTCTGATCATCTTGCATCAGTCTGTTGGGCCCTGGCTTCCAGGTTCCAGCAGCAGCAGCAACGGCAGCGGCAGCCGACCCTCCGTTCCTGGGACCCCACCCAAATGGATATCAACCAGGTGCAACAATCTTCAGCCAATAAACTTTTCACTGAGGTTCACATTGCGGGACATCCGCTACGCCTCCAAGTGGACACTGGGGTAGCAGCCTCCCTTATTAATTGTGCTTCCTATGCAGCCATCGGCGCGCCCCAGCTGACCCCGTCTCCAAAGCGCCTTCTCACATACAACCATCAAGAAATTGCACTCCTCGGCCAATTCAGGGCGCTGGTCGGCTACAAGTCAGTCTGCCACGAGATAACTTTTTTGTTGACAACGACATGACCACTGCTAACGTATTTGGTCTTGATGCCTTTCGGGAATTCAGATTCACCATTTCGCACAATATCAATCTGGTCTTACCTGAGGTGCCATTCCCGGCGATTGATGGTCTCTGCCAAGAATTTCAGGATTTTTTCTCACCTGGGGTTGGATGTGCCAAAGGCTTCCAGGCTTCCATCATCTTGACGTCGTCGGCTCTGCCCCGCTACTTCAGGGCACGACATGTGTCAGTAGCCCTTCAACAATCCTTATGCAAGGAACTGTACCACCTGCAGCATGCAGGAGTCATCTCCCCAGTGCGGTATAATCCCTGGGCCACATCTCTAGTTATCATGAAAAAACCAAATGGTCGCCTCTCCCTCTGTGGCGATTTAAAGGCCACCCTAATTCACAGATTCGTGTGGACGATTACCGTCCATGGGCGGATGACCTGTACGCCAAACCCGCAGGTGGCCAGTTCTTTTCCAAGGTGGACGTCGCAGAAGCCTACCTGCAACTGCCTTTGGACGAGCCCTCCAAGAAATTAACCATAATCAACACACCGCTGTCTCAATCAGTTGATGTTTGGGATTGCCAGTGCCCCATCGATTTTTCAACGTTACTCCACGATGTGTTGGATGCATAAAGTATCTGGATGACATCGTGATCACCGGGCGAACCCCTGACGAACATGTGGCAAACCTCCGCTCCTTCTTACTTCGCCTCACGGACACTGGTTTGAAATGCAACAGTGAAACATTTTCATTCTTCCAACCATTCATTTCCTACTTGGGACATGTAATTTCCAGCTTAGGCATCTCCCCATCCTTTTCCAATGTGGCAGCTATTTCGACTCTTCCTCGCCCAATGGATGTCCATCAGCTACAGTCATTTTTGGGGAAGGTGGCCTGTTACAGGACATTTCTCCCAAATCCTGCCCACATATCAGCACCTTTAAACCATCTCTGCTAAAAGAACATACCATACCACTGGACCCCGGCTTGTGAGAGGGTCTTCCAATCTTTGAAAGATGTTCTTCTATCATCCGAGAAATCCCACCTTTTGCAACAGTGGGCGCTCGCCCTCTCACGATTCCGGTACACACTGCATTTTCGAGTCATAGCTCAACATACGAATGCAGAAGCCCTATCCCGCCTTTCCTGTTGGCCCCGATCCCACGTTTCATCATCAGATTTATTATTATTTCCAATAGATGAGGCTGTAGACGATGCCTTCAGTCCTTCCCTATCACCTCCAGCCGAGTTGCAGAGGCTACTTCGGAAGATCCTATTCTGTGCATTATCCGCCATTTGCCATTTGGCATCAACTTTTGGTTGTCGAGGGAGTGCTGCTCCGAGCTGTAGATGATACTTCACCCAGAGTAGTGGTTCCAGCCACCCTGCAGGCAGAAGACGTGTGTGCTCCATGAAGGCCACTGGGCCAATGCATGCACAAAAGCTTTGGGCAGGCACCCTTTCTTCTGGATTCGGGATGTCTATGTATATTGAAAACATAGTCCGCTGCTGCATCCGCTATGCCTCTCACCTGCCCAAACCCCGGCAGTCGTTTCAACCATGGTCCACAGCTCAGCGCCCCTGGGAGCATATTCATGTCGACTTTGCAGGGCCCTTCCTAAATAGCTACTGGCTGGTGGTGATGGATGCATACTCTTATTTTCCCTATATAGTGTGCTGTCCATTCATCGCCATGCAGGCCATGGTTGTGGCTCTGGCGAAACTCTTCGCAAGGACTCCCACAGACATTGGTCTCGGACAATGGCCCACAGTTTCGCAGTCTGGAATTCACACAGTTCTGTGAGACCAATGGCATCCACCATGTCGTCACTTCACCATTCCATCAGCCGTGTACCTTATTGCATTTCCTTCATCTGAGCCCCCACCCTCGCCTTCCTCAACCTTGATACGCTTCATTCCTGGCACACCAGTTTGGGCTTGAGGGTTCGGTTGCCAGCTACCGTCATGTGCTCCGGAGGCCGAATGTTTTTTGACGTCCGCATCGACGATCGCATAGCCTCATGCCATTGCAACCGACTCCGTTTACGAAACTTCCTGGCAAATTAAAATTGTGTGCCGGAACTGGGACTCGAACCTGGGACCTTTGCCTTTCGCGGGCAAGCGCTCTACCACTGAGCTACCCCGACACAACTCACGATGCCGCCTCACAACTTTTCTTCCGCCAGTACCTCGCCTCCTACTTTCCAAACTTCACAGAAGCTCTCCTGCAAATGCGCAAGACTAGCACTCCTGGAAGAAAGGATATGGTGGAGACATGGCTTAGCCACAGCCTAAGAAACTTTCACTCTGCAGCGGAGTGTGCGCTGATATGAAACTTCCTGGCAGATTAAAATTGTGTTCCGGAACCGGGACTCGAACCTGGGACCTTTGCCTTTCGCGGGCAAGCGCTCTACCACTGAGCTACCCCGACACGACTCACGATGCCGACTCACAACTTTACTTCCACCAGTACCTCGCCTCCTACTTTCCAAACTTCACAGAAGCTCTCCTCCAAACACGCAAGACTAGCACTCCTTCCATCTAATCCATGCTTCACACATGTTCCAGAGCGCCCAATGGTAGCCGAGACACAGGCGCTGGCTCCAGTCGATGCTCCAGAGCCACGTGTCCTTGCAGAAACATCTTCGGCGCCACCAGTGGGTGTTGACGAAAATGATCCTATGCCCTTAGTGCCAACGGTTCCTGCGTCACAGCCACCACCTTTCCGACGCTCCTCCCAGCTGGCATAGTTGTCGGCCCCATACAATCCAGTAGCCAGTTTCCACCACCTCCTCCAGGAAGACCTGACGGTGGACCGAGATACTGAACCTGGCTACATTGGCTGCCTCGCAGCCACCCACAGGAGGGGAGTTGTGTTCCGCCAGCATCTGACAACGCCTGCAATCTGGCTGCACGCAACGAGCAAAACACCGCAGATTAGCGGAACGGCAGACCTCACTGCGACAGGCGCCGAGGCTGTCATTCAACCTACAAGCAAACATTGCCGGGCCACCACGACGACAACAACAACCACTGTCCGTAAATTCTAGATATTTGTTTTCCAGAGGTCGCCAGTGAAGAAGGAAGTTTTCAGCACGTCTAAGCCGGCTATATAAGCTCGACCAGGTAAACCTCACACCAGTTCTTCCTGGCCTACGGGTGGGTTAGGACTCGCCTCAAGAAGACCAAAGAAAGATGATCCCTCCTCCAGAATGGAAGATCCAGCTCGCCACAACGGTCGGGTACTTGCCCCGTTCACTTTAGGTCTACCATTTGACTGTCCAGGACTGTAAGGACTTTGTCATAGGGCCGTACATACTAATGTTAGTGAAGTCTCCTGACGGCCTAAAGCAGAAGAGTGTTGTGTTGTTTTTGTGTGCAGAAGCACCACGGATTGTAGTTCTTTTTCGAAAAATAAAGTTTGTGTTGTACAAGCAATCACAACAATCTGGGAGAAAATATCGGAAGAGACGTTACGTGTCAGAAAAGAAGTGCTTTGTTTGATCAAGTATCTCTTAGTTCGTCAGTTGTCGTAGATGTACTTCCGTACTGTTCTAATTTACAGCTAAGTAAGCTTTCGTTTAAATTGACGTTGTGTGATATATTGGTGTATGGACTAGAGTTTGACTTTACATCACAATTTAGCACTCATCCAACTTTTTTTGTGCGGGGGTTTGTGTATAAACTAGGTTATTGCTAACTATGTTTTCATCAAGTTATAATGGATGTTGTAGTGAACTCCTACGGTAAATACCTCGTTTGTGTCAACTGCGAGGGGTAGCGATACCCTTGTTGCTGGTAGCCTCCAAACGTTTTCTTAAGCTCCGTCTGAAATTTGTGCCAGCTATCGAGTTTGTCCTCGTTGTTTT
Organism: Locusta migratoria; assembly: GCA_026315105.1. Lineage (NCBI taxonomy): Eukaryota > Metazoa > Arthropoda > Insecta > Orthoptera > Acrididae > Locusta > Locusta migratoria. The sequence continues at coordinate 464,786,937 of CM048746.1, read as the reverse complement.
CCAAGCACTGCTGCGTTGTCCCATCCAGGCAGAAATATATGTTCACAAATCACATCGCATGATCCAACCAGTTATACTTGGCGATTCGGTCGAATCTGTTTAACCATTTGTTTCGGTCCTATCCAATGCCCCTCAAGGAAACCGATGGGTGTCTGATGTGCACTGCTGTTTTCGTATCCATGGGCATACATGGAAGAGACCAGGAGACACTGGAAGATACCAGATTGACTATATAATGATTAGGAATAGATCTAGAAACCAGGTTCTAAACTGTAAGACATATCCAGGGGCAGATAAAGACTCTGACCATAACTTATTGGTTATGAACTGCAGATTAAAATTTAAGAGACTGCAGAAAGGTAGAAAGGTTAGGAGATGGAACGTGGACAAATGGTTGAGACTTTCAGAGGGATCATTAGGCAAGGATTGGCTGAAACTGGGGAAAGTAATACAGTAGAAGAACAATGGATAGCTCTGAGATATTGGGTAGTGAAGGCTGCAGAGGGGTCATATAGGCAGAAGGACAAGGCCCAATAGAAATCCCTGGATAGCACAGGATATACTGAACTTAATTGATGAGAGGAGAAAATATAAAAATTCAGCAAGTGAAACTGGAAAAAGGCAGTACAAACGTCTGAAAATGAGATTGACAGGAAGTGCAGACTGGCTAAGCAGGAGTGGCTAGAGGACAAAAGAATGCATAACTAGAGGAAAGATAGATACCGCCTACAGAAAAGTGAAAGAGATGTTTGGAGGCAAGAAAAGCAGCTGTATGAATATCAAGAACTCAGAAGGAAAACCAGTTCTAAGCGAAGAGGGGAAAGATGAAGTCTGGAAGGAATATATAGAGGGCCTATACAAAGGAAATAAACTTGAAGGCAGTATTCTAGAAAGGGAAGACCAAGTGGACGAAGATGATATAGGAGATAAGATACTGCGTGAAGAATTTGACAGAGTACTGAAGGACTTGAGTCGAAACAAGGCCCCTGGAGTAGATGATATTCCGTCTGAACTGCTGATATCGTTAGGACTGCCAGTCGTGAAACAATTGTATCACCTGGCATGCACAATGTATGAGACAGGGGAAATACCTTCCGACTTCCAGAAGAATATCGTAATTCCAATTCCAAAGAAAGCAAGTGCAGACAAGTGTGAAAATTACAGAACTATCAGTTTAATAAGTCATGGTTGCAAAATACTGACACGAATTATTTATAGACGATTGGAAAAACTTGTGGAATGCGATCTCAGGAAAGATCAGTTTGGATTTAGGAGAAATGTAGGAACATGGGAGGCAATATTCATATTACGACTTATCTTAGAAGATAGGCTAAGAAAAGGGAAACCTACGTTTTTAGCGTTTGTCGATTTGGAGAAAGCTTTTGACAATGTCGACTGGAATACACTCTTCCAAACTCTGAAGGTATCATGGGTAAAATATAGGGAGCGAAGAATTATATTCAATCTATACAAAAACCAGACAGCGGTTATTAAAGTCGAAGGGCATGAAAGGGACGCAGAGGTTGTTCGATCTGTACATTGAGCAGGCAGTGGAGGAATGGAAGTAGAAATATGGAGAGGTCATTAAAGTGCAAGGAGAAGAAATAAAACCATTGCGGTTTGCCGATGACATAGTAATTCTGTCAGAGACCGCAAATGACCTGGATTAGCAATTGAATGGGATGGACAGTATCTTGGAAGAAATATATAAGATAAACATTAACAAGAGTATAACGAAGGTAATGGAAAGCAATATCAGAAAAAGAGGCGATGCTGAAGGAATTATATTAGGCAATGAGACAATAAAAGTAGTAGATGAATTTTGTTATTTCGGTAGCAAGATAACTTCTGATGGCCGAAGTAAAGAAGATATAAGATGTAGAATGGCAATGGGAAGAAAAGCGTTTCAAAAGAAGCGGAACTTGTTAACATCCAATATTAATTACATTTTAGGAAGTCCTTTCTGATAGCATTTGTCTGGAGTGTAACATTGTATGGGAGTGAAACGTGGACGATAAGGAGTTCAGATAAAAAGATGATGGAAGCTTTTGATACGTGGTGCTACAAACGAATGATGAAAATTAGATAGGTAGCTCACGTAACTAATGACGAGGTGCTTAACCGAATCGGAGAGAAAAGGAGCTTCTGGCCTATCCTGACTAAGAGAAGGGATAGACTGGTTGGACACATACTGAGACATCAGGGAATTGTCAACTTAGCATTAGAAGGAAGCGTATGGGGTAAAAATCGTGGAGGGAGATCGAGGGACGAATATAGTAAGCAGATTCAAAAAGATTAGGTTGCTGAACGTATTCTCAGATGAAGAGACTTGCACAGGACAGGGTAGCGTGGAGAGCTGCATCAAACCAGTCTGCGGACTGAAGACCACAACAACAACAACAACGGGTATTTTGAGGACAAGAGGTAGTGTGTATACCCCTTGTATTCGGATTCCTTTCCGTGTAGGTTGTGGCACCTGTGCTGCCTACTCGGAACCACAGTGATGCAGTTGTTTTGTAGCATAACCAGCGCCTCCATCAAATGATGTCAGGTTTCGAAGGCTGGCCGTTATCGAGCATAACACTTTACACTTAGAACGGGTTTATGCTAACACAAGCATACAGTCAGAACAGACTGACTCCTGATTGGAATACTCTTCTATATATACATAGAAAGAGTTTTCTGGATTTACACATACATAAAACATAAGAAACACGTAGAAATTTCTAGAAATAGTAAATAAATAAACTTTTTCTTCCAATGGTGAGATCTGAACTGGGGACCACCACCACAGAAATCTGCAATGGTAACCACTGCACCACGCTTTCCCTCGATATATATAAGGACAGTAACAGGGGCAAACATATAGTCTAACACTTTTGTACCGGTAGTGAATAACTAGTAACCACTATTTAAGTTATATATATATGTATACTGTCCTTCAAAGTAGTCACCGGTGTTGTGTAGAAGCTGTTGCCAGTGATGTGGAAAGCCTAGCATACCTTCAGCAGAGCCTGTTCTGTGGATGGTACAAATGGAGTTGTCTACTGCCTGTCGAAGCTCTGGAGCAGTTCTGCAGTGCATGCCACGAAGGCCCAAGCTCTCAAGTCCAGGGAGTCTGGTTGACGGTACAGTACATCCCAGTCCCATCGACTGAACACAGCAGCCACAGCTACGCTGTATGCACCCGTGCATTGTCGTGCAAATGTTGGGTGGCTTGTCCAGAAAGTATTGCCGCTTGTTTTGCAAAGCTGGTTGCAGATGATTCTCCAAAACGAACAGTAATACTGTCCATTGTCTGCCATGTTTACCGTAATGCGTTAGAATAACATCATCGCAGTCGTACAAGATTATCACCATAACTTTCACCATACTGGGGCTCTGACACACTTGAAGACGTTGATGAGACTCTCGTGCTGTACGATTTCTAGAGCATTCAATCTTGATGCAACTCCATTGCTCCTGTTTCGAAAACATAGTGACACCATTACCTTAGTCCGCTCGCTCACAAGTGACTGTGTTTCTCTCGATTGCACGCACGCTGGTGACATGGCACAGGCGATTCCATTTGCTCGGAGGTAAGGTGGGTATGTGAACACCGTGTGCCATCAGCAACAATAGTAAATTCCAATGCATAGTTTCTACACAGCAGTGTTACCACTATTTAACTTGCAACCCTAACAGTAGCTGATCAAAACTTTTACTCACTTAACCCTGATATAAGAACAAAAGTAAGTAATCTGTTTCTATAAAGATAAAAGCACCAGGTGGTGGTGACAGTGGATGGGCTGGGAGTAAACTTAAAGCAACAGATGTTGATGCAACAGTTGGGAAGAAACAGTTCAGCTCACCTACTCATGCACCGAGGAAGCTCTTTATGCAAACATGTTCAAATGTTTGTAAATCTATCGGACCAAACTTCGTGGTCATCAGTCCGTAGCTTCCAAACTACTTAAATTAAGGTAAACTAACCTAAGGACAACACAGATACACCCATGCCACAGGGTGGACTAGAACCTCCGACGGCGAGCAACCGCGCGGTCTGCAATGAGGTGGCATAGACCACTCGGCTACTTCGCCGTGGCGCTCTTTATGCCATAACACGCGATTGAACGTAGCTAATTACATTCAGCACTTTAGGTCCACATCTAACAGATTTTATTTGAATTTCTCTCTGCACAGTCCCTTTAAATACATCAGCTAAATTCTATGAAACAAATAATGTTCTACTTAGAGGATTATAGCTCATTGGTATAACACTCCGCCGGCCGCGATGGCCGAGGGGACTGAGGCGCTCCAGTCACGGTCTGCACGGCCACTACTGTCGGGGGTTCGAATCCCCCCTCGGGCATGGATATTTGTGCCGTCCTTAGTCTTAGCTAGTTCATAAGTAGTTTTTAAGCTTAGGGACTGATGACCCCGTAATTAAGTCCCATAAGTTCTACAAACGGTTGAACAGTTGATCTAACACTCCGATAAATTTCTGTGGTCATAGCTCCACATAGAAAGTAAATTCCTTACGTAAATTCATGTAAATAAATATTCGTTTTACTTATATATTTCTAAGAAACAGAGAAAGATTCTTATGCAGAGGTCTCCGTTGTAATAATTATTTCGATTGATGAGGGGATCGTATGTTGAAAACTGACAGGTTAGAAACATGCATTACATTTAGAACATATTATATCAAGTGCACTAATTGTAGTTAACGATGGGAAAATTTGATTTTCTGTATGTTTCATTACGGTTCATTCTTCTATATTAATTTTACATCACGTTAGTTTGTTCGTATTAAAGTAAACTGGTCATTGCATAGTATTAAGTCTCATCGGATTCAGGAGAACTGCATCTGGATACAGCCACAATTCACAAGAGAAAAAATCATTTAATTTAATTTTGATCTAATAAAAAATTAATGTTTGTTGTCGTTTTGTTCGTATTTTGTGCACGGTCGATTTCCATAAAACATTGTCCACTCATTGCTTGCATTAGCGCGAAGGTTACAGCATACTGAAATTACATTTGTATGGTTCATGGCGTAGGGTGGTTTAGAATTATTTAATTCGTTACTTACGCCTTCATGTTGAAATGGCTGGAAGTATATGAACAAAATTTGGAACAGAGATAGCTTATACTCTAATTAATACGAGGTATATCCACAAAGTATTTCCCGTTTGGTTATATAAGACAAACGTGTACAGATACATTGTACAAAAACCTGCAACTATTAAACTACTTTTCTAAATAGCTTCTTATAGGTGTAAGACGAGATGAAAGTCGCTAGGAGCGAGGTCCGGGTTTTAAGGAGGACGTCAACACGTCCCAGTGAAATTCCCGTAACAGTTGTTTGGTCACATTCGTCGCGTGAGGTCGGGCATTATCGTGGAAAAAGCAAAACCTTTTGACAGAAATCCTCGGCGCTTATTCTGTATTGCATGGTACAGTTTCTTAATAGTCTATGCAGTAACCACGTGAATTGATTGTTTGGTCTCGTGGTATGAAATCAATCAGCAAATTGCTTTTTCTGTTCCAAAAAACAGTGCACGTGACTTTTCGAGGTGTCAAGATTTGCTTAGGCTTAATCTTAGTCGGCGATGAAATGTGCCTCCATTCCACTGATTGCCGTTTTGTTTCAGAGGTGTTGTACGATATCCAAGTTTCATCCCCCGTGACTATCCCAGAAAGAAAACCATCGCCTTCTTTATTGTAGAGGGTCGAAAACTGAAGTGCACTGCGCATCCGTTGCTTTTTGCGTTGTTCAGTAAGAATTTTGCGTACAGAGCGTGAGCAAGGTTTTTAAATTCAGTTTTATAGTTACTACTTAATGAATTAGTGATCGTAAGATTTGCGAAACTTCAATAGCAAGGGCACTAACTGCAAACTTAGAGTTAGTTGTCTTAATATTTTCTTCAACTGTGTGAATAAGTTCATCAGTAACCACAGACGGGCGTCCACTTCGTTCTTCATCGCGCACTTGACCACGTCCTGCATTGAACAGTCTGACCCATCTTCTAACCATTGAATCATTCATATAATTTTATCCGTAAACCTCGCCAATTTCCCGATGAATTTCCTTTGGTTTAACTTTTTTTTTTTTGCATTTAGAAAACTAATCACATATCTGATATCAAATGCGGCGGCATTTTCAATTATATCTAACAATTACAAAAAGCACACATCGGCAGCAGCGATCTGAAAATGGCGAACATGTTATGGCGTTGCACTGTCGATTTATGTTAGAATTTTGGTGGTTTTGATTAAAAGGATGCCACCAGACGGACTGAAATTCACTATTAGCCTGGAAAGGACAGTGCGGCCGCTTTAGGTTGATAACACAAGGAAGATAAATTTTATCATAAGCGCACTGCACGCCGCGCCGTAGCATAAGCAGTTGGCAGTACAAATACGGCTTCGCGTATCGTGGAGTAAGATTTATCTCTCAACAATTGCCTCTGAACCAGCATGATGTAATTTTAAAGAGAATTTTACTGTTCATCATATTTTTAAATATGGAAAATAATGTACCATGCTTAATTGATATTCTTCTAAAGTAGTAAAGCAACGTGAATTAATTTATTTCGAATGATTGGGGAGGGGGAGGCGGCGAGCTATAATGTTACTGCTACAAGTGTTAAGGATTTAGGAATAAGTTTAAAGTTTGAGTACTTACTTAATTCCGTAAGTAGTTTGCAGGATAGTAATGGGATTTAGTTGGCCAAAATTTCATGTATAATAACTGCAGAGGTTGGAATTTATAAATAAATAGGGCAAATATTTTTTTTATTTTTTAAATATTTTGGTAGATTGAATGGTAGATGTTGACGGCAGTTACATTATAAAATGACACGGAGCCTACCTTTTTGAACATACGGTACATCGGCTGATTAAATTGTCGGCTTTAATTTAAAAAATCGCACTGACGTGTTTTACTGCCCACTTTAGATCTGTAGTTTTAGAAGTTTTTGGAAACATTTAGGAACAAAATAATAATCTAAATAATAAAAAAATATGGTGATACGATTATGACTCTACTATTGTGCTAATATCTATGCACCCAACGCGTAATATTCTTTCTAACCGTATTTTAACAAACATCCAAAATTACATGATATTTGAGTTTATCTTTGACAAACACACCCTTTTTTGAAGTTTTACCTCTTGAAACTATTAGTTTAATTATATCTCCCGCATTTTCAATATCCGTTAAAATATTATTACATGTTTTGCTTTTGTAGTTTGTACTAAGTTCGTTTTCTTTGCCTGTACTGGTTACGAATGACTAAAGCCTGGAACTAACGTAGCGTACATTTGGCGTTCGGACGAGTGACCATGGCCTGGATGGAACACAGCGTACATTTGGCGTTCGTAAATCAGTAACGTGACATCCCTCGTCCCAAAATCTCTTTTTCGTACGCCATCTTGCTTTCTCTACTTGATGATTTTCTTCTTATAACTCAAGCATTGTCATTTCAAAGCAACGGCGCACTGAAAATTGTCAACAATACGTCATTCTTGGGACAATGAATTATAATTTAATGTTAGTTAGTTAGTTAACAGCTGCCATCGGTGGTACGAGAGTCACGGATTACTCTCGCAGCTGTTCGCCATAGCGTAATAGGCGAGGAATTAGTTTGTGATGTACGAAATGTTAGACGGTGGGTCGGAACTTGCTAGGGCGCGGTGGTTCAGCGCGCTCGATCAGAGGGTTGCCGGCATGGTAGCTCGACGCCCTCTGAAACGAGAAAACTGAGTTATCCGAAACGATCAATATAGGACAAAACAAACCAACGTCCAAGAAGTATCCGTTCAAACCGAAGAACCAATGAAAAGAGAGAAACCTAAAGACAGTTCAACTAACACCATCTGAAGAGAAGGTCTGTGCGCTCCCATGTCACGTCACGCAGTGTATGTCGCCATCGCGTAGCTCACTGGCTTGTCGCTGTGAGGCAGTGAGCTATGCAATCGCGACCTCGGAGACTGGTTTGATGCAGCTCTTCACCCTACTCTATCCTAAACAAGCCTCTTCGTCTCCTCATAAGATCTGGAAGCAACATCCATTTGAGTCTGCTTACTGTATTCGTCTCTTTGTCTCCCTCTGGGATTTTTACCCCACGCACTTCCCTCCAATGCTAAATTTACGATTCCTCGATGTCCAAGAATGTGACGTACCAAGCGATCTCTTCTTTTAATCAAGGTATGCCAAAAATTCCTTTTCTCACCAAATCTATTCAGTACCGCTTCTTTAGTTATGCGATCCACCAACATAATTTTCAGCATTCTTCTGTAACACCACATTTCAAAAGCCTCTATCCTCTTCCTCTCCACACTGCTTATCGTCCATGTTTCGCTCCAATACAAGGCCACACACCACACAAATGCCTTCAGAAATGACTTCCTTACACTTAAATGAATATTAACAAATTAATGTTCAAAAATTTCTCTTTTTGAAAAATTCCTTTGTGCCCATTGCCATTCTGCAATTTATATCCTCTGTACTACGACCATCGCATGTTATTTTACTGCCCAAGTAACAAAACTCATCTACCACCTTTATTGTTTCGTTACCTATTCTAATTCTTCAGCATTGCACTCCATATCCCTCGATTTGCTCTTGTTAATGTTCATTTTATACGCACCTTTCAACACACTGTCCATTCCGTTCAACTGCTCTTCCACGTCTTTACTGTCTCTGTTTTTATTTCTCCGCCCTGAACTTTAATTCCTTCTCTAAATTTCTACTTGCTTTCCTTTATAGCTTGCTCAATATACAAATTAAATAGCATTGGAGAAATACTACAACCCTGTCTTACGCTCTTCCCAACCACTGCATCCCTTGCCTGCCCTTCATTTTTGATAACCGCTGTCTGGGTTTTGTACAAGTTGTACATAACCTTCCGTCCCCTATATTTTACTCCTGCCGTTTTCAGAACTTGAAAGTGTGTATTCCAATCAAAAGCTTTCTCCAAAAGCTAGAAATGTAGGTTTCGCTTTTCTTAAACTATCTTCTAAGATAAGCCGTAAAGTGAGTATTACCGTGTTTCTACATTTCTCCTGATTCCAAACTAATCTTACCCGAGGTCAGCTTATACCAGCTTTTCCATCCTTCTGTAAATAATTCGTGTTAAAATTTTGCAACCATGACATATTAAACTGATGGTTCTGTAATATTCACACCCGTCTGCACCTGCTTTCTTTGAAATGGGGATTAACACATTTTTCTTAAAGTCCGACGCTATGTCGCCTGTCACATACATCTTACGCACCAGGTGAAATAGTTTTTCATGCCTGGTTCTTCCAAAGACTTTAGTAGTACTGAGGGAATGTCATCTACTCCAAGGGTCTTTTTTCGACTTAGGTCATGAAGGACTCTGTCAAATTTTTCTCTCAGTATACTATCTCCTATTTCATCATACCCTATTACAATATTGTTTGTAAGTTCATTTCCGTTGTAGAGCCCCTCTATACACTTTTTCCACCTTTCAGCACTTCCTTCTTTGCCGAGAATTTGTTTCCCATCTGAGTTCTTTATATTCATACGAATAACTTTTTTTGTCTGCAGATGTCTCTTTTCTGTAGGCGATATCTATTTTCCCCTATTTATACATTCTGCAACTGACTTGCATTTGCCTTCTAGTCACTCCTTCTTAGCTATTTTGCAATATCTGTCAATCTCATTTCTTAGTCGTCTGTACTCCGTTTTGCCTGTCTCATGTACTGCACTTTTATATTTTCTCATTTCATCAATTAAAAATCCAAGGATTTTTTGTAGGTCTTGCCTTTCTACCTCTTTTGTCCTCTGCTGCCTTCACTATTTAATGCTACCCATTCCTCTTCTACAGTTTTATTTCCCCCCGTTTCTGTTAATTGTAGCCTAAAGCTCCATCTGAAATTCTTAAGAACTTTCGATTTCTCCAATTTATCCAAGTCCCATCTCCTTATTTCCCTACCTGTCTGCAGTTTTTTCAGTTTCAGCCGACACTTCAAGACCAACAAGTTATGGTCAGAGTAAATATCTACCTGGTTGAGTTTAAAACCAGGTTCCCAAATCCATGTCTTACCTTTATAAAATTTATATGGTATCTACTGGTGTTTTGTCTTTTCCAGACATATAACGTTCTTTCGTGATTCTTAGACCAGGTGTTTGTTATAACTAAATTCTGTCCCTTGCAAAATTCTAACAGGCGGCTTCATCTTTCATTTCGTTTGCCCAATCCATATTCACTATCTTCCCTTTCCTTCCTTTTCCTACTGCCGAATTCCAGTCTCCCATAACAATTAAATTTTCTTCTCTCTTAATTATCTGAATTATTTCTCTTACCTCCTCATACATTTCTTCGATCTTCTCATCATCGACAGAGATAGTTGACATGTAAACCTGTACTACTGTGGCCGGTGTTGGCTTCGTGTCTATATTGACTGCCATAAAACGATCACTGCGCTGCTTATACTAGTATACCAATGTCCCTATTTTCTTATTAATTATCAGACCTACTCCTGTAATACCCCCAACTGATTTTGTATTTATATTTATGTACTCACCTGACCAAAAATCCTGTTCCTCTTCCCACCGAACTTCACTAATCCCCACTATATCTAACTTCAACCTATCAATTTCTCTTTCCCTACCCGATTAAGGGATCTGACATTCTACGCTCCGATCCGTAGAATGCCATTGTTGTTTTTCCTGATGATCACATCCTCATGAGTAGTCCCCGCCCGGAGATCCGAATGGGAGACTATTTAACCTCCGGAATCTTTTACCCGAAAGGATGCCATCAACATATGTTCATACAGTAGAGCTGCATGACCTCGGCTGTAGTTTCCCCTTGCTTTAAGCCATTCGCAGTAACTATGTGGCACAGCCAAATTATCTGATGTTACAAGGTCCTCTTAGTCAAGCATCCAGACTGTTGCCCCTGTAACTACTGTAAAGAAAAATAAAATAGACAAGGTAATTTGTTACAATGTATTCACTTCCCTTCTGTTTCATTAAGGAACTACACTTGCCACATAAATCTAAAACTTCCTTTATATACGAAACTACCTGTATCAACACGTTGTTCAGAATGTTCATTATAACATTATCCTCCCAGTTTACGTCCATATGCATCAGAACACCACTGCTCAATTCGTTGTTACGTATTTCACGTCATGTTCACGAAATAGAACAAACACGCATTTTAGAGGGAGCATTATTACATGTGCACAACTCTAAACATTGCACAACATAGCTTTTTTTCATTAATAATAGTGCCCGAAACCCTTTCAGGAAAAAAGAAGAAAAGAATGTTTTTGGTAGTGGGGGGTTCCGAACCACTGACCAGGAGCATTACTGTCCAACACGCTGCCAACTACATTACGGCTAACAATTAGAACTTGCGTCCTTTAACCTCGTACTATTGATGGCAGTTGTTAACTGATGCTAATATGTCATTTTTTGACATTAAATTATCATTTTTCGTACGAAGAACGACGTGTTTTTGTTAATTTTTCAGTGCGCCACTGCTTTGAAATGACACCGTATAAGTTACAATAAGAAAATCGTAAAATACGCAACGCAAAATGGGGTATGCCAGAGAATTCTGGGTGGGGAATGTCACGTGACATCTCCGAACGGCTGGTTTTCGTTAATTCAATGGAGGGTGTCATATCTCCGTTATTTTTGCAAATATCTCTCAAACGATACGAGATATGAAAAGAAAAAAACATAAGAGAGCAAAGTTTTAGAGAATTTTCTCCTCTACAAATTCGGTTATTCAATTTTCGTGTCAGATCAACGGTTTAATAGCAATTAAAATTACATTTCAAACGGCTTTTTTTGTTATTAAAGTATTTTTTGTCCGAAATATTTGAAAAAGCGAGGTTCTGGTCTCTGGTGACCAACAATTATGTTTGTAAAATTTGATGCCAATCGGTTGAACGGTTCGATCCAAAAAGTGGGAACAAGTTACAGACAGATATACATCATCAAATCGCCCTTATTTCTCAAACACCTTTGCAACGATGCAAGATATGAAAAAAAAGAAACAAAAAATAAAAAAATAACAGAGCAAAGTTGTAGAGAATTTTCTCCTCTACAAATTCGATTATTAAATTTTCGTGTCAAATGAATGGTTTAGGCGTTATTTTCATTTAAATTTTGAGCTGTCAAAAGACGATCCCAAAGGTGCATTTTTAGTGTTACTTTACTACCGTAACATAAAGTGGGCCAAAATTCATATTCATTGTCAGTGCAGATATGCCGTGTGCTCAAACACTGTACAGCTTTCTATATTTGCATGACCACAACCAGCTATCCATTAGGATGAATGGCCACCGCCAAACTGTGGCCAAAAACAAGGTGGACCACCCTGTGGCACAGCATGCAGCGGAGCACATGTTTGATTTCAATGGCTGCTTCACAACCGGGCCATCTGGATCCTCCCATCGACCACCAGCTTTTCTGAACTACACAGTTGGGAGTTATCCCTACAATACATTCTCCGATCCCGAAATCAAACAGGCCTCAACCTACAATAACTTCCCAATTTTTCCCCATACCTTACAGTTCCTACCTCTGTATCCCTAACCTCATTTATTTTGTTTATTTTATTTTATTCTAACCCATTGCCACCACCGTGACGTAATCTTCCTATCCTCTCGCCCCTCCCATCCCCTCCCCCCTCCTCTCCCCTACCGTCCCCGATTCACTGCAGAGCATGATTCGAAGGGCGGTAGCCTGAGGTGATGGTTGTATGACTGTGTTGTGTGATTGCGTGAGTGTTTTATTTTCTGAAGAAGGCCATGGCCGATAGCTGAAAGTGCTGTCGCAGTTCGTCGCCACGTCTTTGCGGTGAGTTGTAAACTGTCCTTACTATATTATTAATTCCAACCTGGGCTTTCCATTATTATATATATTAATTTATTTCTGTTAGAACACTGCCTATTTTTCGGGACAATCTTTGGTTTTTAGTTTATATTAAATTGTCCGCGCTGGGCGGCAGTTACGTTGAACGTTCAACAGTGCCTTTCCAATAATGACTTTCCAACCCGCAGCGGGCGGCAGATACTGTCGTTCCAGTCTTCGCGCAGACGCGATTCGTCGCACGTGTAAACCAATCCGCATTTTCACTATTCACGTTTGCAAGTGTCCACTGCGGTAATACTCGTTCAAGTCGAGTGTTTGAAGACTGAGAGAGTACAGCGAACTTCATTTTATAAGTTCCGAATGGCTGCTGATACACTGTCCGCTTAGCACAAGCGTCTTTAACACATAAATATTGTTCAACTTGAAGCGTTTTTTGTTACTTTTTTAAAGTCCGTTTGACATTGCAACAAACTTTGCTACCGTTTGCAGGTGGTGCTTAACCGGGTTTGCTATGAACGAAACAGTCTATGTGAATTTTTGGTTCACTGCAAGTTTCTATTTAATTTACTTTGTCGTACGTTGTTGGTACGTCCTTTGAATTTACACTGTTGAAAACGTCACTTATTGTTTTATGAAGTCGTGAGTTTGCGTCTTTCACACGATACTTTTTAAAAGTATTAGTTGCACCGTCACTGGTTTTCAGGGCACTGTTGCACTGTTAACTGTCCGTAAAGCACCTGTTTCACTAATTAGTTTATTGTCTTACACTTAATTCTGGCACTTGGTTTTAAATGGAGCATAATTATGCTTTCACCGCTTCTTCGTCCTTTGTTGCACAGATACTGATGAACATAGTACTTTGGTCCCTTTCAAACCCCCAACCCAACCAACCTTGTCCGTTTACACTATATCTTTTACAATGATAATTACAAAATTTTCTTCATTTTGATATATAAAAGTTCAATCAAGGGTTTAAATAACTTGCCTACGTTCATGTCAGATGGTCAAAGTTCTGGCGTAAATAATTCATAATGTTCAAATGTTTGTATAGCTTATGGGACTTAACTAAGGGGTCATCAGTCCCTAAACTTACAAACTACTTATGAACTAGCTTACACTAAGGACGGACAAATATCCATGCCCGAGGGGGGATTCAAATCCCCGACCGTAGTGGCCGTGTAGACCGTGACTGACGCGCCTCAGTCCCCTCGGCCACGGAGGTCGGCTAAATAATTCATACTGGCCCCTTTTGATCAGGAGACAATTCGCAATCTGTACATGAACTAACTTCGGGACAATTGGGGTTAGACATCGCGTTTTGGGATTAGCAAAATTTTATCTGTATTGAAATGGATTCTTTGCATGCAAACTTTGAAAAACATTCTAAGATAATTGTCAATGAATGGCATAAATTCGTGTCTTAATAGTGTCCGTGATCAGTGTGGCAGATAATGTGACCAGTTAAGTACATTTAAAAGTTACACAGAAAATCCATTGCGTATGTTAAAGCATGACCAGACCAGTCCTTTAATTTCATTAAAATTAACAGGATAAATATGCTGAGACTAGTTGGTAAAGTAGAAGGTCGTGAGACTGTTAGAAGGAAATTTTCATTGAATTTTCTAGACTGCAATACCAAATACAACAACATTACCAGCTAAGATACATAACAATAGTCAACGTGTAAGTTTCAGATTTTACGCGCTCAACAATGGGTTCGCCTAGCTCGGCGTCGCACTACTCTCGCTGGCTATCACTGCATCTTTAAATCAGAGTACGGTCTGGTCACGTCTGCTGGCTTGCTACCTCATTCCTGTTTGCATACTAGTATTCAAATGAATAGAGAGCGATTTTACTGGAGTATCTACATGTTGACATTTTATTTCTGTGTAAATGGTGTGGGCATGCTCGTGTTTTCTAAAAACTACGTCGGTAAAAGTTCTTCCCTCGGCGGCGTCGGTGTCAATCTTCTTTCGTTGTCTTCTCTTCTAGCGGCGGGTCGATTCACATGATACTTGAAATGCTAGAAACTTATGACTATAAGTTTAAGATGGTTTTGCATCCGTGCAGTATAAAGTTTGTGTAACTTAACTTTCTGTGTGAAAGAGGTTAATCTTTTTCTGTTCTTTTGATTATGGTATCTACATACTTTAAGAAAGAATGTCAGATGGTCAAAGTTCTGGCGTAAATAATTCTTACAGGCCCTTTTTGTTTAGGACACAATTCGCAATCTGTACATGAACTAACTTCGTGACAAGATGCATTACTTAAGGCATGAATAGACCAGTCCATTTGTTGCGTTTAAATTAGCAGGAAAAATATGCAGAGACAGATTTAATTTAGCAATAAAGATAGGCGGTAAAGTAGAAGGTCGCGAGACTGTTAAAACGAAATTTTCATTGAAAATTCTAGACTACAATACCAATATATATATATATTTCTTAAATTGAACGCTCTTACACTGGTTAACTAAAATATAATGGAAAAATTTTCGCCGGCCTCGGTGGCCGAGGGGACTAAGGCGCTCCAGTCACGGTCTGCACGGCCACTACTGTCGGGGGTTCGAATCCCCCCCCGGGCATGGATACATTAGTTGGCGCTTGAGTCGCGGTAGCGTGAGGACGTCCGGGAGTGTGCTCACAGTTTAAAGCGTTCACAAGTCGCGAACAGCTTTCTTTCGTGTTAAGTGTTAACTTCTTGTGCAGTATCGTCACTTAGTGTTCTGGTGCGTGTGTTGTGTAACTGTTAGCGGTCTCGGCCGCTAAAACCGTAAATATGGAAAAGAAGGTCCCCAGGAAGTGCACTCTGCGTTTCGAGTTTGATAAGGCAACCAGGAATAAGCAACCGAGTTCGGTAGAAGTTCATGATTGGATCGACAGCGTTTTTGGAATCGTTTCTGAACAAATACATACCGCTTATTACGATTTGGATGAATACTGCTTTTACGTCAAGTTACTGGAACCCGTTCAACTAGACAAAATCCTGATGAAACACGGAACATCTGCTCAATTTCGACATCGAGACTCACCGTTTACAGTTTCCATATCTAATGCCGGTATTGAATATAAGAATGTTCGCGTATTCAATTTGCCGCCAGAAGTAGAAATTTGTTATCTTAGGGAGGTGTTATCATGTTATGGCGATATTAAACAAATTAGAAACGAGCGCTGGTCAAAGCAACATAAACTTCAGTGTTTCAGTGGTGTAAAATCAGTAGAAATGCACGTTAGAACTAATATTCCCTCTCATATCACTGTCTGTGGGTACAGGGCTCATGTGACATATTCTGGTCAGGAAGAAACGTGTTACATCTGTAACGAAAGCGGACATATTCGTCAGGATTGTCCGAAAAAACCGGTTATATTAAGAAACAACTTGCAGCAACGCAAAAAACTAACGTTAGCTGAATTAGTTGCACTCACTCGGGAAGTTGATGACCCAACACCCAGTAGCAGTTTTTCTGAGCAACCACCTGTCGTCCCGGCAGACTTTCCACCACTGACACCAAAAGTAAACGTAGATCAGGTGCCCACTAAAGTTATTACCCCAGTTGTAACCCAGTCCATAACTAACAAACGGAGACGGACCTCTGACGAAAGTAGTGTGGATGACAAATTCGAATATTCGTCGCAGGATAACAGGAAAAGCACCGTTAACACCGTGTTAGAAACTAAAGTTCCTACACCCGGTACGGACACAGAGATTTCAAACAGTTCTAGTATCGGATCCGAGCCGCAGCAACGGGAAGAAATTCCATCACCCGTGCTGCAAACATCAGTAGAAGAAATACAGCACGTAGACCTAGGGACACCAGACAAACCCGACACTGTTGTTAGTGGAGAGCAACAAACCGAACCAGTGATAGTAGACAACCCGGACTGTGATACTGTTGTCAATGCACAAACTGCGCCAAGTCAGAGCAGCGTCCAAAACAGAGCGGACGTAAGCATAAACAGGGACGCGGTAATGGAAAGCGAAGCAGGAAGTGGCGAGCCGGCGGGGCCACAGCCTGCCGCCGCGGTGGCCCGCCAACTGTCGCACTCTGATATGGAGCTGGACGTCTGCAGCGAGCCGCCCACCTCGCCTTCTGATGTGGGTTTTACCAGCAGTGGGAGGCGTAGGAGTAAAGTACAGCCGAAAATGAACGCTGCGCGAAAGAAAAAGAAAAACTCTGACTCTCAATACAAGACTGATACTAAGAAAACAAGTGGCAAAGCATCAAAGGATTGGGACGCGGACGCAGGAGGGGGGAAAGTTAAAAAGTAGTGCTTTTCTGGACTAGATAGATGCAGGCATATAAAGTTGTAACCCTGAACATCAGTAGAATCACCTCTGACCTGAAACTCGCGGCCTTCAAACAGTTCGTGTACGAATCTGAAGCCGATATTTTGCTGCTACAGGAGGTGTTAACAACGAACCTCCGTATATCGGGCTTCAACACCATAGAAAACATAGCCCTGGAGAACAGTCCCGGTACTGCAGTTTTAATTAAAGACGGTATTCCGTTTCAAGAGATTGAAAAATTGGAATCCGGTCGAGGTATAAGTTTTAAATTGTATACTGTCACCGTGGTAAATTTATACGCTCCGTCGGGGAATTCTAATAAAACTGAACGTTCCAGATATTTCAAGGAGGAGATTATCTACCTTCTAAGGAAAAACCCGCAATCCATATTATTAGGTGGAGACTTTAATTGCGTTTTACATGCGAAAGATCAGCGTCCTCATTTCATTACTGTAAAGAGCTGCACGAACTTGTAAAACATATAAAGCTGCAGGACGCGTGGGAAGTGAAATATCCCACACTGGTGAGATTCACCTACTTCACCGCCCACTCATGCAGCTGCCTTGACCGACTATATGTGACGGATAACATTAGTGACAGGCTTCGCGCCGCGGAAGTAATCCCTGCAGTATTCTCTGACCATTGTGCGCTTGCTGTAACACTTGAGCTCGATAAACAGCCCACCAAATTATATAGATCACACTGGATGCTTAATATCTCGCTGTTGCAAGACAGAGAATTAGAAGCCGACGTCAGGCACACATGGAACGTTTGCCTCAGATCCCTCAGCCGCTATCAATCCAAAGTAGACTGGTGGACAAATCACGCAAAACGAAAACTTCGTCAGTATGTGATAAACTACGGCAGACAAAAAGCTAGGGAAATAAAGAACACCACAGAATTTTATTACTCTATATTAAGAGAGCTCTATGATAAATCTGACAACAATGGATCGCACTTTCAACAAATAAAGTGTATCAAAGCAAAAATACTTAGTATCAAGCGCAAACAGTTAGAGGGTCTGAAAATAAGTCCAAATCACGCTCTCTGGTAGTTGAAGAGGTAACGTCTCTGTACCATTTAATTAAACATAATACGAACCGAAGACGGTCGTTCATTGATGAGCTATTGACGTCAAATGGTAGACTGCTCGTAAATCAAAACGACATAGTACAGGAAATACATCAACATTGTAGAGAATTGTATTCTCTGGAAAATGTTGATGAGGGTGCAGTAGGTGAATCTTTTCAAGTACTTACTCCGGAAATTAACTCTGATGATAACAGTGACATATTAACTGCGTTTACAGAACGTGAAGTTTTAGATCTCATTTCAAGGTCGCCGCCCAACAAATCCCCTGGACCTGATGGGTTGGCGAAAGAATTTTATTGTAAATTTTGGCACCTTATAGGCCCAACTTTTACGGATATTCTAAATGAAATATTAAAAGGAGTCGTAGTTCCTAAAGAGTTTAAGGAAGGGAAAATTATTTTAGTTCCAAAAAACAAGGGACGAAAATGCATCGACAACTTCAGGCCTATTACTTTGCTGAATTTTGATTATAAAACCATCGCCCGGGCAGTTGCCAGTAGAATGAGTCATCCCATAAGTAAAATTATTGGAAAACACCAATCCTGTTTGCCTGCACGAACTGTCATGAACACAATTTCTGCTTACAGAGACGTCATATCCATAGCCTCCGTTACAAATATAAAGTGTGCACTATTTTTTATAGATTTTAATAAAGCGTTTGATCGAGTAAATAACCAATACCTGGAAAAAGTAATGAAGGAAGTAGGCCTGGAAGAAAGAGTTTTAAAAGTGGTACGAAATTTGATTACAGGGATAACGACTAAAATAGCTGTCAATGGACAATTAACTGGGGCTATAAACATTGAAAGGGGGGTCCCACAGGGCAGTCCTCTCTCTATGCTGCTGTATGTGCTCTCCTTGGAGCCAATACTCAAAAGGGTTACCACGAAACTCTCTGGGTTACAACTTTCGGGTGTTAAATTCACTACAGGGGCGTATGCTGATGACGTGGGAGTGCTACTAAGAACAGTAGATGAGGTCACAAGCCTAAAAGAGGACTTTGACACCTACTGTGCAGTTTCAGGTGCAAAAATTAACACGGGAAAGTGTAAATTAGTAAATATCAGAGGGTTCGACGACGTAGCCGTGCCATGGGCACAAACCGTCGAACAACACAAAACCTTAGGGATCATCGTTGATAAATGTCCATTAAAAATGGCGGGCCTGAACTGGAGATCGACAGTTAACAAAATGCAAGGGACTACTTTAGAAGCAACGTGGCGATCACTAAACCTTATTGGAGCCGTGAGGATAGTCAACACCTATCTATTGTCCAAGGCCTACTATGTGGCTCAGATTTTCCCGATTCCAAAAGTACAGGCAAATAAAGTAATGCAGTTAGCAGCCAGGTATGTGTGGAGAGGAAACATTTTTAAGCTCACACCCGGAACATTAACAAAACCAAGATTGACTGGAGGACTCGCACTCATTGATATTCATAGGAAGGCAACTGCTTTATACCTTAGACGAACAGAAAGATTAATACATGGCAACCACAGTAATATTACAGAAAAACTCTTTAAAATACTGCAGCCAAAGAGCATGAATCCGCCGATAGATATCAGCAATCATAACTTCCGTCTGAAACATATCAGTCTGTTTTACCTGGAGTATAGTTACTTAAAAGAAAGTCGTGTACCATCTACGACTTTAACTACAACCCAAATCCTACAGATATGGCAACAGAAAGATATGCCAAACAGTATTATGCTAAAATTTCCACATAGAAACTGGTTGACAGTGTGGAAAAACATCAGCCTTAAAATCCACACGTCAGAGGTTGCGTCCACCTGGTATAAAGTCGTCAACCAGACGATAGCAACGAACGAAAAGCTACATCGCATCGGAAAAAGTGATACAGACAAGTGCAGAAAATGTGGACTACTGGACACCATAATCCATAGATTCACTTGTAGCCGACATATCGGCAACTAGAAGTGGGTGAGGAAACGAATAGCATTTCTATCAAGAACCCCCGAAACTAGTTACACTTCAGAAATTATGATGTGGCCGGAAACAAGTTATTACCCGAAAACAAAGAACAATACAATTATGTGGCTTCTCGGTAATTATGTAAACTATATATTCCACGGACCTGCAGAAGACAATCCCATAAGTTTTCAATCGTACATGAACACTGCGAGATGGAGAATCATACGCACTATTGATCAGAAAAAACAGTTTAGCAACATGCTAAATATAGCATTTGAAAAGGCTGGAATAGGATAAACTTTTTTTTTGTCTTGGGACTGTAATTACTGCTACTACGCTATTTAAAACAGCAACAGTTTTACTTACATTTAAAGAAGAATACTTTTGTTTCTGTTTTGCAATGGATATAGCTGTTAATTCCTAGATTTTTTTTAAACAGATGCTTTTAACGAAAAAAGAGCAGTCCACTGCATATGGTAACGGTGGATTGTGTGGGCGGCCAGACGCCTGCCGCCGGCCTCCTGTAGCCGCGGCAGCGCGCACCTCCCTCCTCTCTACAAGTTTTGTTTGGTTTAGTTAATCTGTGGTAGTGTGTGTGCACTGCTTAAACGCGGTCAGGTGTTGGTTTCCTTTTAAAGAAGAAGGGGAAAAAAAGGGGGGACTGAGGCGCTCCAGTCACGGTCTGCACGGCCACTACGGTCGGGGGTTCGAATCCCCCCTCGGGCATGGATATTTGTGCCGTCCTAGTTCGTAAGTTCCTACAGGCAGTAGTTTAGGGACTGATGACCCCGTAGTTAAGTCCCATAGACTATACAAACATTTTGAAAAATTTTCCTTTACAAAGGCCTAAACTGTGAGTCCTTAGCAAGAACTGTCATAACTTAATAGTGTTTATCTCTAGCTATTAGTGAACACCAATATATATATATATATATATATATATATATATATATATATATATATATATATATATTAGAATCGCACCAATGAAGTACGTCTGAGTATTAAATAGAAAGCAACCATACCTTTCGCTGATAGGCAGTTATTTTACCTGTAGGTAAGATATGCTTGCTTTTTCGTGAATACTTTACTTTTCAGGAATATTTTAATCTATTTAGGATACAAAATTTTATAGACTTACTGTCTATGCGATTATATTTACAATTAAGTTTACACTTAGCTGCAACTATTTTGACACTTACATGTGTGTTTGTGTGTGAGGGGGAGATTGGAAATACTCATATTCATGTATCATCATTCATTCACTATTCCTTAAACCTCAGTTTTGTGTCGGATTCATTAAATATTTATTATATGTGGGCAGTGCATTGTAGGCTCCTGACCTCACCATATGTATATGTGTGAATTCCCTACACAATTGTTTATCCATATTATTATAAAATATAATTGTTTCACTCATTCATTAATCAATGTAATATGATACTTAAGAAATTATATGCTTGTACCTCTATCACATATTTAACAGCAGTGTAAATTAAAGTAATGATTTACAATCTTGAAAGAGTTTTACGTAAGCTTTTACAGATGAAAAATATTGAGGAAATGCATACGTACTCACTGAGTAACTATGCATTTAGTAGATTAAGTTACTGCTTTCAGTTCATTTTGTCATAACTAATTCATCTGGTATTCAAGGGTAGGACATCACTTTTATTTAATATAGCATTTCTATCTGATACATGTAACTTTTTCAAGTCTTTGTGCACATACCTGTGTTTGGGTAAGCTAGTAAATAACTACAATCATGAGGCATGTATATAATTTTATAAGGTCCAGTGTAAAGAGGTTGTCACTTCTTGTTATTTTTGAGAATTGCTGATGGCTTTGGATGCGTTCTTAAATGTACCATCTAACCTGTTGCATATTTTTGTGTCCTCTTTAAAATTTTGTCATGATAGTGTTTGCGTAAATGTGCTGCTTCAATAACGGAAGTTAAGACCTTGCGGATTTTCTCATCATGTGATAGGTTGTTCCGTGGAATTTTTGGTATGGGATATGGGATTAAACCATTCATTGGATTCCTTTACTCGATAAATGAGGTCAGCCGAGGTAATACGCATGGAATAAAAAGGAACATTGTTTACTATCTGCTCAAATATTCCAAGGTATTCAATCAGTTGTGTGTGTTATTGTGGGGGCATAAATTCGAATGAACCGGTTAAGATCTCGAAACATTCGTTTTACTGGATTGGCAGACGGATGAAAGCGGGAAATACGAATGAGCCGCGCGCCACTGATGCGAATAAAATCTTTCCACACACGACAAGTGAATGTGGAACCGTTGTCTGTCAGTAGCCTGACAGTTTTCCAACAGTGGGAATAAAATCATTCTTCAGTCGCCCTATTACAGCCTTGGCTGTAGCAGATTTCAAAACACATAGCTAAACAAATTTTGAAAACACATCGTATAGGCTTAAAATGTATATTACACCTCCTCGTCCTACAGGCAGGGATTCCGCTAAATCTGCGGCTACTAATTGCAAAGGTTCGATCGGAAGAATTGAATGGAGCTTTGTTTTGGCAGATTGATTGTTTGGTTTCGATTTTTGATAAACCAAACAAGACTTGAGAGTGTGGTGTATTTTTCGAAATCATATTCTTGTAGGAACATAGCCAATCCGGCTAAACGACTATGTAACAGTTTACAGAACATTTAGAACCTTAATTCCTGTTGGTCATAGAAAACTTTAACATGTTTCCCAAAAACGTAATGCCGAAACCTTTCGAAAGCCCAAACAGTAGTTAAAGTTTCCAACTCTGTTGTGGAGTAACGTCATTCACTCTCTGTCAAGGTTCTGGTTGCAAAGCTGATTATTTTTACAGTTCCTGGATTATATTCACTGTCATTTGGAACAAAATTACTGATAGTTCTGTATCAGAGGCATCCGTGCCAATACGGGTGTCTTTAGTCATATCTGGATGGCTAAGTATGTCAGAACTTACTAATGCTTCTTTGATAACATCGAAATCTCTTTGATATTCGTCGTTCCAGCACCATGTGGTACCTTTTCGCCAAAGCGAAAGAAGAGAATCACTGTTTAACAAGTGGTTAGGGAAAAACGACGAAAAACTGAGAACATGCCGAAAAAAAAAAAACATTTTTATTGATTTTTGTTCCTAGGAGAGATTTAGTGTTTGATTGCTTTCAATTTTTCGTGATCCGGAATGATACCACTCGGTAAAATAATATGTCCGACGAATTTGATATCTGATTTGGCAAATTTTGACTACCATAGATTAACAGTCACTCTGCAAGATAGAAACTTGCACAGTGTGCGTTCTAACAATTGAAGATGTTCCTCCCGGGTGGGTGTGGCAATCAGAATATCGTCTACATAAACGGTAATTTTTTTAAGAAGATCCAGTCTCAAGGCCGTGATGAAAACTCCAGAACTTACGTTCAAACCAAACGGCAAAACGCAAAATTGATATGAGCGTCCCGCGAAGATAAAAGCGATATCCTTTTTTGAGTCTTCCCAATAAGACAATTTTAAATCAAGATTGGTTAGATACTTCATTGAATCAGCATGTGCTGCCATATTAGTTTTGACAAGGAAAGTTATCGAGTCTCGACTTCATCAAGATTGATAGGACGTTTTGGCTGATGTATCTCAGCTACAGATTAAGGCAGCTAGGTTTCCAATAGAAATTCAGAGTCCCTGATGCAGCTGTCACTGTCACAGTGAACAGTAATTGTGTGCTGAACAAATCTCATTTTCGTTTCTGCAAGCTCACTTCCATGTAACTCCATTGACACAAGTACAATTTTATTCATAGAATTTAGTGCCTCAGCATTTTCTATCCTGATTCAGTAGTAAAATCAAGAGTAGGTGTGACGTCTCAGTCACCCTTTCATAGGTATTATTATCTTTTGGCAATTGTTTTATTTATATTTGTAGTTTGGGTTATCGAACTAAACCATTATGTTACAGTAGATTTGTCCCTCCTGAAGGGTAGCCATTTTAGTGTACAAAACATTGCAGTTCAGTCCTTGTACTTAATAAAAGGTGGAAAAAATTTCTCAAGTTTTTGAGACAGTCTGGCAGCACGTAAGCTTAACGCACTAGTAATGGCGCCCCTGCCAGAAGAGATTTTTTTACTGTTCGAACCCAAGTTAGATAAAGATAGAGGGGTCCCTTATTTTATTGATGAAAAATATTTATTGAAATTTTTGCATTTTGGTTATTGCTTGTTAATGGAGCTCTCAAGATAGAGTCAAGACAGTTGAAATCCGATTTAGTGATGGTGAGGGTTGTGCATTGCATTGTTCAATAAAATTTTTGAAATTTTGAATTTTTGTACTGTAACTGAGTTGACTAAGTAGGTGCAGTACACACACAGAAATACAACCTGTAACAATCTTACACCAAATTACGCACTCTGTAAATGAATCTAAAAACTTTCAAAGTAGTCATTTTCCAAGCTGCAAGCAGAAAGAAGAGGCAGACACAACGAATTAAACTTGTGTACGCCTTTACAGCTGACGCAGATCATTTTCTCATATTCCTCAGATTTGAGCATTACTGCGAAGAAGGTAATTCGCTACTTTCCAGGAGATTCATCCAAGAATTTCGTGTAGGTATACCTGAACATTGGAGTTTGGCACATAAATTGCATTTCATGCACGCTCACATGTCAGAAGCTGTAGCGGAGATAATAAAAAAAATTTGCAGCTACTTGCAAGAAGTACCAGAAATTATGCATGGCACTTTTGTCAAGGTACTGGTCGACAGAGACACAAAAGCAAATTAAATACGAATTACTAAACAACGTACAAAGTTAGAATTCAGAGGACTAGATTACAGTGAATTTTTTTGAAAACATAGACTAAAAGAGCACTGTAATTCTTGAGTTTCTCCCGGCGTATTTCATAATGAAAATATCCACGGGTGTACTGCCGGCCTATAGTGTCTAACGGGCACAATATTTCGGCGATCATAATTGTCGCCACCATCAGGAACTGCAGTCTGAGGTCCTGGAAACGTGCCGGCACGGAGATCCGCACGCTACGGCGGCTAGAAGGGAACTGGGTTCTAGCCCGGTAGCGGGCCATTTAAATACCCTCGGCCCGCGGAGCGACCTCTCCGCGGTCCGCACCCCGCGCTGCGGCCACGCAGTGGAACCGATTGCGACGGCGTCTGAGATGACGTTGATGTGAGGGCTCTGTCCGCCGTCGTCGTCACTACATTACGTATGCTATATTTAATCTTAACTAACCCAATCGCTGGTTCCCAAGCTTTGCTAAGATTACAGCCACAGTCACGGTGTATGAGGTCGTCACTTGTGCGATTTTCAAGGGCCTCTCTGACGACGCAGTCCCAGTATCTCGACGTCTGTACCAGAATCCTAGTGCGTTCATACTCCATCGCGTGATTCTCCGACAAACAATGTTCAGAGACCGCCGACTTGCTCGGATACATCAATCGTGTGTGCCTCTGGTGTTCAACGCATCGATCCTCGACGGTACGCAATATATATTTTTCTTGTGGTACCTGATTCAGTCCTCTGTTGGTTCAATATCGGCAGTTGAAATTCTCCTTGTAGTGTTTGTTCATTTTATATTCAACATTTTTCTCTTTATTAATTTCTCAAATGGCATAACTAACAAAAAATTAGGATTTTGTCACAAAGTACTCCATTGGGTAATCGGATCTATATGGCAGTGCACAGTAATGTTATGCATTGCGCACCAACAACTGCTCAGATGTGGTTTGACTTTAAAATTTGTGCTGCCTTGAGTTAACAATATTAAAATGAAAAAGCATTTTTCATACTAGGGCCGTGAATAACTAAATCAGTTCAGTTTATTAATGTTTTGGGAATGGGAGGTTTTGACTCGCACACTTATTCTGCAGCACAAGTTTTCAAACAGTCAGTTCACATTGTTTCTCAATAGGTAATTAGATTTCTTACAGGGCTAAATGTGACCCAGGATAAGCTCTTATTTTTGGGTGAACATAATCCCATCAAAATATTACATAATTATATACCTATCATTGATTGTTATCGTACCA
Source organism: Locusta migratoria (assembly GCA_026315105.1). NCBI lineage: Eukaryota > Metazoa > Arthropoda > Insecta > Orthoptera > Acrididae > Locusta > Locusta migratoria. The sequence goes on along the minus strand of CM048746.1, from coordinate 464,760,747 downwards.
GTCAACATGCTGTTGTCAGCCTACATGCTGTTGTCTTCTCGAGGTAAGTGTCTGTAATTTCACTCACAATCTGTTCACTGTGTTTAGTTAGGTGGCTCTATATTCAGAGTTCACTAAGGTGACCTTAAATTCAGTGTTCAGTTAGATAGTTTAATATTCAGTGTTCAGTTAGGTAGTTTTAAATTCTGAAGCGGTTCTCAGTATGATCTTGGTTTTAATCATCAGTTTTTTTTTAAATGAGCATTATTTGTCATTCTGTATTGATAATCAGTGGCAGTCTTGCAGCAAGTAATCTGTTCCATACAATGATAAATCTGAAGCTTTGAAGTAAAATTTGTGATGCGACCGGGAATCGGACCCAGACTTCCATGCTGATTAGGCAGACGTCATACCGCTAGACCACCGCATCACTAGCGATTAAGGCGCCTTGGAATAGTCTAAGCACGATTTCTTTCACGTCATAAACTTTCAAATGTTTGTAGAGGTTATGTGACTTAACTAAGGGGTCATCAGTCCCTAAAACTACAAACTATTTATGAACTAGCTAAGACTAAGGACGGCACTAATATCCATGCCCGTAGTGGCCGTGCAGACCGTGACTGGCGCCGCAGTCCACTTGGCCACCGCCATAAACTTTAATTCAGCTTCTGTGTTCCATAGAATATTACCACTACAGCCAAGGCTCTCCATGCAGCGGAATAGGACCTCGGCAATAGACATATTGGAACGTTCCTGTTTAAGGTGATATAAACATAAAATCCCTGAGACGGATTTTGGTCTCGAATATGTCAAAGACATTAATGATAAATCTGAAGCATTGTATATTTGTATTTACATTGATATTTATATCACCTTAAATTGGTTGTTGTTGTTGGGGATTTTTAAAGGGAGGCTAAACGACTAAGTTATCAGTCCCCCATTCATAGCGAAGAGTTTACTCAAAATGGTTATCCATTGGAAAACGAGCACTTCATAGCCCATTTAACAGGATTATGAAGGGAAAAGGGGCGCTAAAATGGCAACATAAAAAGGGAAAACCATAAAAGTTGTTGATCAAATAAGCAACGTTGTCAAAACAGCACAGCAGAAGATTCAGGCTGGCTGATCACTAGGGTAATAATGGATGAGCCAGCCATTCTGCGCGTACTACAACTGCCAATTAAAAAAATGACTAGCGAGACGAAAGTGACAACAGATTAAACCTGTTTTAATGGCGGGTGCCTGAAAGATCGAGCTTGGGGTTCCACCATTAAATCATATTATAAAATCCTGCTGCGCGAATAAAACCTAAAACACGGTCAACCATGAAGGCATTGTCGACTAAAATCGAAGAAAGCGATGAAGGGAGGCTAAAAGACAACCGAAATGCAGCTAAAAGCGGACAGTCCAACAAGATGTGGACCACAGTCAGCACGTCACAACGGCAGTCCGGTGGGTCCTCACGCCGTAAGAGGTAGCCGTGCGTTAGCCAAGTATGGTCCATATGCAGGCGACATAGGACAACTGAGTCTCTTCGAGAAGGCAAGAGGGAGGACTTCCAAGCAGCAGTTGACTGTTTAACCACATGGGGCTGATTTGGCGTGCTCACCGTTGACCATTCACAGTCCCAGGCCATGGAGATTTTGTAGTGTAGACCTAATCGGATATCTCTTTGTGGGGTACCTATTTCCAGGCGCCGGCAGGCAATTGCCTGCTTGGCCAGCTGATCAGCACGTTCGTTCCACTGAATGCCAATGTGGCCTGGGGTCCAGATGAAGACCAGAGATCAGCCGGACTTGCCAGGTGTGAACACGGAATCTTGGATGGACCGCAACAAGTGGTGTTTGGGGATACACTGGTTAAGAACTTGTAAGACACTTTGGAGTCACTGAATATGATATATGACTTCCTGGGGCATGTACGGAGATGGTTGAGTGCTTGAAGTATTGCAATCAGCTCTGCCGTAAAGACTGTGCAGCCAGGGGCAGGGAGCGTTGTTCACTGTGGTCGCCATTAACGTAGGGGTAATGCACTCTGCCATCTACCTGGGAGCCATCAATATATTTTACTTCTGCATCGTCGAACGCACCAAGTATGTCCTGAAACTGGTGACGAAGTATGTGCAGTGGAACCGATGCCTTTGGGTAGCAGGACAATTGCAGGTGGAGCTGTAGGCGAGGAATTGGACAAAGGAGGAATATGGGACTGGCAGAAGAATACGATAGGTAGAGGTAGGGCCTCGAGTGAGGAAAGGAGACCACGAACGCGGACCGCGATTGGATGACGCGATCTGGGTCAACACTGTGGATAGGGAAGGGCAGTATTCAGAAACAGCAGCCTGCGATTGGGATGGTGCAGAGTAGTGTGGACATGGGCAATGTAGGAAGCCAACTGCAGTACCTCAAAGGAGGGATGCCAGCTTTGGCAACGAGACTTGGAACAGGGCTGGCAAGGAAAGCTCCTGTCGCTAAACGTACACCATCAGGAAAAATCGGATCCAAGATCTGCAAAGCGGAAGGTGCTGCAGAGTCATACACCTGGCTCCCATAATCCCGGCGTGATTGGATTAGGGCCATGTAGATGTTCAGGAGAGTTTGACGGCTAGCTCCCAAGGTAGTGTGGCTGAGACATCGCAATAGATTCATATACCTCCAGCACTTCTGCTTCAAATGATTAAGGTGCGGCCCCCAAGTCCGCTGGTTGTTAAACAGCATGCCAAGAAACTGGTGTGTTTCTTCGGCACAAAGCTCTTCATCAGCTAGATAGTGTTCTGGATCAGGGTGAACGGTCCGACGACGACAGAAGTGTAGGATCCGGGTTTTGGAAGTGGAGAAGTTGAAGCCATGGGCTGAGGCCCATGACTGTGCCTTGCAAATGGCTCCTTGCAGACGCCTATCAGCGACACCAATGCTAGTAGAGCTGTAATATAAGCAAAAGTCATCGGCAAACAAAGAACAACTAACCGATGACCCAATTGCCGCTGATAGACTGTTAACCACAATTAAAAAGAGTGGTACACTACGAACGGAGACTTTTGGGACGCCGTTCTTCTGGACTCGGGAGAAGCTGAGGGCGGTACCAAATCGAGATCTGAAAGTGCGGAGTGAAAGAAAATTCTGGATAAAAATGGGGAGTGAACCCCATAAGCCCCAGTCATATAATGTTGCAAGAATGTGGTGGCGCCAGGCAGTGTCATACGCCTTCCGAAGATAAAAAAACACAGCAACTAGATGCTCACGCATAGAGAAGGCTATCCAATGGCAGACTCCAGTGACACTAAACTGTCAATAGTGGAGCGACCCTGACGGAAACCCCCCCTGTTGTGGGGACAGGAGACATCGATCTTCGAGTACCCACATAAGCCGGCGACTCACCATGTGCTCAAGCAGCTTACACAGTACATTAGTTAAGCTGATGGGGCGGTAACTGTCCACTGCCAGTGGATCTCCACCTGGTTTCATCACAGGGACAATGATACTATCCCTCCACTGGGATGAGAAAACACCCCCTGCCCAGACACTATTAAATAAGGTGAGCAATTTGGTTTGGAATTCTGCTGACAGGTGATGAACGAACTGGCTGTGTATGCAGTCTGGCTCTAGGGTGCTATCAGGGCAGGCATTGAGAGCAGTTTGGAACTCTCACTCTGTAAACGGAGCATTGCACGGTTCCCGGCGGCTGTTTGAGGGAGTGGAAGGACGCACTATAGTTCTGCGTTGCGGAGCAACGTGCATAACGCTCTGCCATGCACTCGGCTATTACAGACGGTTCAGTATAAAGGGTGCCCTCTATGTTCATAGATGGCATTCCTGCCAGTGGCCGGTACCAGAAAAGGCGCCGTACTTGACACCAGATGCAAGAAGGGGAAGCTCGAGAACCAATGGAGGCGACGTACCTCTCCCAAAAGTCCTGGTTGCTTTGTCGAATAAGGTGTCGGGCTTGGGCCCATAGCCTTTTAAAAGCAATTACATTTTCTAATGTGGGGACGGCGCCGGTGGCGTTGTAGCGCTCTCCGACGGTCTCGGATGGCCTCAGCAATCTCCAACGTCTACCAGGGCACAGACTTGCGGCATGGGGAGCCAGTAGTGGCCGGAACATTGGCCTCGGCAGCAGAAACTATGGCAGTAGTGATCTGTCGAACTGGTATTGGAGTAGGGACCAAAGCAGTCGAGGTGTAACCCTGCCAATCAGCTCGACGGGGACACCAACAGGGCGGGCAGGCTGCAGGGTGAAAATCCAAGTGTGACAAAATGACAGGGAAGTTATTGCTACCACAAAGGTCGTCATTGACACTCCAAGTATGATGTGGCAGGAGGCTTGGGCTACAGATGGATAGATCTATGGAAGAACATGTGCCATGTGCGATGATGAAGTGCGTAGGAGCACCAGTATTCAAAAGGAACACATCCTGCTGCGCCTACCATGCGCCGAGGTCTGAGAACCACCCCACAAAGCGGTGGTGGGCAATGAAGTCCCCCAACAGGAGAAATGGAGGGAAAAGGTGCGTTACCAAGGCAGTGAGATCAGCAGGAGAAACTACCTGGGGGTAGGTAAAGCAGACAGTGATTTCTTGTAGCACACTGATCCGTACAGCCACTGCCTCTAGCGTAGTGTCAAGCACGGGGGCACTAGGGACAGTAGTAAGGATGTAGATGCACACACCTCCAGAGACCCTGTCATAGTCCACACAGTTTTAAAATAACCCCGATAGCAGGGGTCCTCTAGGCAGGAATCCTGCAGGACTACGCAAAATGCTGGGTAGCAGCACAGTAATTGTCTCAGCTGAGCAATATGGTGCAAAAGACCGCCACAATTCCATTGGAGGATGGAATTTTCACCGAGCTGATGAGCCATGGATTGAAAGCAAGGCAGCTTATTCCACAGGATTATCTGCTACCAACTGCTCGGAATCTGCCAGGTCAAGAACCGTAGGTTCTGGTGAATTGAGAATGGCGAGATCATTGGGGGATGCAAGGATCTCCAACTTATCGTCAGAAACAGATCATGTGGGATGGCATGGCTTTAGAGCCACAGAAGACTCCTTTTTCTTTGATTCCTTTTTCTTGTCTTTTTGTTTTTAAGGACTGAGAGGGCTTCTCAGAGATGGTGTCAGGGCTCAACGTAGAGTGCGGAGCCCTTTGACCATGGATGTGCGAGTCCGACAGCCATTGGCTGGGACCCTCCATGGTACTCTGAGAGGCCTTGGAAGGGAGCGTCTCAAGGGACCCCACACGAGCGAGAGGAGCTGGAGGAAGATGTTGCTTCTCTGGCTGAGTAACAGTGACCGTTGTCCATGAGGGAGGATGTGCTACCCCAGGGAGGGAGGATGTGCCTTCCTTTATGAAGCACCCTGCAATTTGGTGAGCAACGGAGTGGTGCTGTCCACGGTTCACACAAATAGAAGCAGGAGCACAAGGAGCGTCCGGATGGGATGGACGCCCACATTCTCTACAGGTAGAGCTGAAATTGCACCTGGAGGACATAAGCCCAAAGTTCCAGCATTTGAAGCACCACATATGAGGAGGAATATAAGGCTTTAAGTCGCACCGGTATATTGAAACTTTGTCCTTTTCGGGCAAAGGAAAGCCCTCAAAGGCCAGGATGAAGTCACCAGTGGATACCTTGTTGTCCTTAGACCCCCTATAGACATGCCTGACGAAGTGGACACCTCACCATTCAAGGCAGGCGCGGAGCTCATCATCTAACTGCACGAGGAGATCACGGTGGAAGATAATCCCCTGAACCATGTTTAAATTCTTGTGAGTGATGATAGTCACAGGAACATCTCGCAGCTTATCACAGGCCAGAAGTGCCCGTGACTGTGCTGGGGATGCTGCTTCAATGAGCACAGCACCACTTCTCATCTTAGACATTCCTAAGACCTCGCCATACTTATCTTCTACGTTTTCCACAAAGAATAGAGGCTTAGTATTACTGGACGTATCCCCATTAGTTCTGGCACAGACAAGAAATTTGGGGCACTATGGCTCAACCCTGTCTTTCGCCCGTCGTTCCTCCCATGGGGTAGATAGGGAAGGGAACGATTGGGGGTCATATTGTGTTTTACTGTGGACAATGAGGATAATGGTTCATTTAAAATGCGAGATCAAGGTTAACGTTAAAACTTCCGTTTTTATTTCCTAAGTTCTAAATTACAAAGTTGGAAAAATCATTGCAGGCATGTCCCTTGACTTAACTGACTGATACTGCTGTAATCTATCGAAATCTCCGAGCCTACATACTACACTGTGTTGCGCATGCGCAAATCATGTACCGTTACTCACAGAGATACCCAGATGTGCCTTGCACGGAGGACATCCCAGAATGCCCCTGAGATCTGAAACACCAAGATTCGCTTCTAGGCTTCTTACAATCTATATTTAGTTTTTAGGCCACAATGTATTTATGATGATACAATGTAAATCACCAATAAAAATAAATTTTTCGTATAGATCTTGTACTTTACAACTGATTTACACTTCATTGCAAATTAAGCGTATACTGAATCTCACAGACAAGCAAAAATAGTTCGTTGCCAAAATTAGCCTATGTAGGGCCCATAAATGAAACGTTCAATGATTTCGAAAGTAAAGTACTTTGTACCGACTTGGCGTCTTGAATCTGTATCATATTCTTGAAACAATTCGTTGTCCTGCTAATGAATCACCGGTGGACACGAAGATGAACTCTGAATATCTGAAAAATAAGAAGTGAATTCCTGCAAGATAGTAGCCAGCAACACTAGACCTAAGTGTAACACTTATCGTGTAATCCTTTCCTTGATATTACACTGTTTATGGTTATTTTATGCAATTCTTATTTAATTATTTATTTGATGTTTTTCTATATATCTATTGTCAAGACTGTTGCTATGAATGATGTCTGCGTTCATGATCTTAGGCCTAGTAACACTAAGTGACCTACTAGAATGTTTGTAACTTAATTATTTTTTGTGACAATATCTATTTGATATTTAAATATGCTGCAATTGTCATTTTATAATCTGTACTGTATGAGTTGTGAAGTAATGTGAGCTGGTTCATGTTAGGGCAAACTTAGTGATTGTAGTTAAAGGATGGAGTGTAGTACCTAGGAACGGAAAGGTGGTTGGTTGGCGGTAGAAACATTTGGAAATGTGGTAGTGGGCGATTTTGGCGGCAGTCGTAATTCAGCAGTCTTAATTGAGAGTCGTATTCCAGTGGCAGCAGTGAACGATACCACATGAAGTACAGGAGTAGGCAGCTGCCAATTCAGGGTATATTCTGATTCTTGTGGCAGTCATGTTGGACTGTAAGAAGAAGTTATGGCAATAGAGGCTAAATTAATCTACTGCAAGTTCCAAGGAGCCTCAAGATGCGAGTATATAGTTCTTGAAGGAATGAGGCTTTGTAATGTAGGCTCTTTGTGCAATGTAAACTTCGCCACGATCATGAAATGAGCTCACTGCCATATCAACTGCTGAAATGGTTTTGGAGGTGTATTGTTGCCACTGAACCACCTTATCATATACCTACGGTACAGCAAGTATTTTTTTTTCTTTGTAGTGAAGCATGAACCAGCAGTTTGTTTAAAGCTACATAATAGAGTAGTTCAACTCAATCTGTGTTCCAAACCTTAATTTTCACACGTCATTCTGCCAAGTAGGTTCCTTTGCAGGTGAACCTAAGATCCTAAGAACCAGTATTATTATTTGCAAGAACTTTTGATGCATAAGTAGTATATTACGCAGAACAGTACTAGGTTTCAATATTTTCAGTACAGTGATAAAGTAATAATCAAAAGAGTAGTGTTCAGTTATACATAGCAATTTGAAAGTGAATAATCTTAAAAAATTAAGTACTTTCTTGAAATTTCAATATTTTTAAAGTTCTAGTCAACAACTAAATTTAACTGCATAATTAAAAGTACGTCTAACTTCAAGTCTTTAATGAGATTTCTGGGAACTGTAGCTACATGTATTGCTAATGAGATCCAGAATTAAACTATTTATGAGATATCTTTCAGAATTTCTGTTACAACCAAAAAACTGGAAAAATACTTTTCTCTGCTTACTAAAGAAATTGTAAGGTAAGGTGGTGTAAGAAAATTGTTTAATTAATAGTAGGTTTCAATAAGATCAAGTAAACCAACTGTATGTTAGGCTACTAGTTCCATATATAGTAACTGTGCCAGTTTGCAGTATCATACAGTATAATTTTTGTTCAAATGAAAGTGTTGTTAGTGAACAGTCAGAATATGGAGTCCTTTGCAGATATACAGTGCCACAGGTGTTTGTATTAACTGAGAGTAGGCAAATGGAAGTGCAGTTACACTATTCAAATAAAAATAAAATTATTAAATGTTAATAGTATTAGGCTTTCTATTGGTGCTAGTTGGTCAGTTTTGATGATATATTCATACTGTAGTCAGGAGTATTTAACAAGGCAACCAATAGTTTGTTATATTAACTAGTGACCTTCATATATCTTAGTAATGGTTTTTAATCTTAAACAGACTATAGTGCTGTGTATATTAGGAATTGTTCAGGTTTTAATGCCATAAACATTTTCCTTGTGTATTAAAGTAGTTGAATGACTATGATATCTCTTGTAGCCCTAAATTCACTTTGTGTGATATTCCATTTTCAGTTACACTAGATACTTATTCCCTAAACCAGGGTGACGACCGCTACAGTTCATGTACCTTGCAGTTGATACTGAACGCAATAGTATTATTTGATAGGCATTTCCTCCCGAAACGAAAAATCTTTAGGTACCGTACGAAGTTGAGAAAGATACCTTTTTCATTAGACACACATTACGGTCAAAACTGAAAATCTTGGAACAGGTGAATTAAAGATAACAGTGGTGTTTCGCAGTGCATAACGCATTCATTCCTGTATGTTGGGTAAGTGTGTTTATTGTTGGCATACCAATGCGGTGTTACATCAGGAGGACTGGCATAGCACTCAGTTAGAGAACAGAGAGCGGTCTGCATTGAAGAGCAGAAGGATAATACGATATTAACACCACATTTTGTAAAGTACATCCAAAGTACCGTGCAGGCAATAAGCAACCACATGTAAAGGGTCAAAATGCAACTGAACGTGAAAGATACGCAAGTAGTGAAAGCATGGATAAAACAAATTTAAATAGGTACTGCCAACAACGCAATGTTAGAAACAACTACGCTACGAGAATCCGTTTCCCATGTCATCCATGGATAATAAAACGTTGCACTGTTACCTAGAGTGGGAGAACCACAGTTTAGCCGCGGCAAAATAGCCGTTGTCACAGAGGAGCCGTGTTGCGGTATGCGCGGCCGTTCGCCATCGGGGGTTCGAGTACTCTCTCGGGCATGGTTGTTTGTGTTCTCCTTCGGTTATTTTAACTTAGTTTAAGCAGTTTGTAAGCTAGGAACTAATATCCAAGCAGATAAGTCCCATAGATTTAGAAACTTTGGACATTTGACCCACAGAAAAATTTTATTACCGAATTACAGCATGCAACTGAACCACGGAAAATAGTTGGGCATTGTTTTACCACATAAGAAGTAGAAACGGTGGAAGATTGCATGAGTTACTTGTTTTTCGGAAACTAGCCTCAATACCAAACATCAATGTCACATCAGTCTTATTCGGTGAACTGGATGCAATATGGAAAGGGGTACAGTTATGTACTACTGAAGTCTTGATATACTTGGAAGAAATCGAAACGTATGCTTGATATCATTGGAGGAACTACAGGGTTTCCAACAGGTCTGTCTGTCCGACTATAATGGTCTAGATGAGATACATTCTTCTGTGGTACAAGTATTCATAGGGAAAGCAGGCACAATAGCATCCAGACGTTAATGTTTCCTACCGAAATAATATATTTAAAGTGTACACACACGTAATCGTGACTCTAGATTTTTGTGTAGAACGAACAGAAAATGTCCAAAATGGAACTGAAGAACAGCAGAATCTTGATAAATGTGCTACGGAGGTCGCACAATGTTTCGTTTTCCAGCCCAGACAGAAATGTACAGATTGGCTAAACTAGGATTGTGGGCTGTTAATCAAATTGCGTGGTTATGGTATATCGCCCCAAATTTGTGACTGGATAAGGGGATTTCCTGTCAGAGAGGACACAGTTCGTAGTAATCGATGGTGAGGCATCAACTAAAACAGAGGTGATATCGGGCGTTCCAGAGGGTAGTGTTAATGGTCCTCGGCTGTTCTTTATTTACATAAACGATTTAGGGGAAAATCTAAGTAGCACTCTTCGGTTGTTTGCAGATGACATCATCATTTACCGTTTAGTAAAATCATCTGAAGATCAAAACCAACTGCAGAACTATCTGAATAAGCTATGACTATGGTGTAAAAATTGGCAATTGACTCTAAAAGTGTGAAGTAGTCCACATGAATACGAAAATAAATCCGTTAAACTCTGTTTACAAGATAAATCAATCAAACGTGAAGGCCGTAAACTCCGCAAAATAGCTAGGAATTACTATTACTTCAGACTTAAACTGGAAAGAACACGTAATAATATCGTGGGAAAGGTGAACCAAAGGCTGCGTTTTATTAGCAGACCCTTAAAGATGCAACAGAACTACTGAAGAGACTGCATACACTACGCTTGTCCGTTCAAATGTTTGTAATGCTTATGGGACTTAACTACAGGGTCATCAGTCCCTAAACTTACAAACTACTTATGAACTACTTACGAACTAGGACGGCACAAATATTCATGCCCGAGGGGGGATTCGAACTCCCGACCGTAGTGGCCTTGCAGACCGTGACTGGAGCGCCTCAGTCCCCTCGGCCACCGCGGCCGGCCGCTTGTCCGTCCTTTTTTGGAGTATTGCTGCCCATTGTGGGATCCTTATAAAGTGGGTTTGACGGAGGACACAGAAAGAGTCCAAAGAAGAGCAGCTCGTTTCGTATTGTCACGATACAGGGGAGACAGCGTTAAGGAAATGATACACGATCTGGGATGGGAATCATTACAACAACGGCGCTTATCGCTGCGGTGTGGGCTACTTACGAAACTCCAATCGCCAACATTCTCCTTCGAATGCGAAAATATATTGTTGACTTCCACTTACACAGGTGGAAATGATCATCAGAATAAAATACGAGAAATAAAAGCTCGAACGGAGAGAGTGAGGTGTTCTTTCTTCCCGCGCGCTATTCCAGAATGGAATGGGAGATAAATAATATAACGGTCGTTCGATGAACCCTCTGCCAGGCACTTAATTGTGATTTGCAGAGTATCCCATGTAGATGTAGAAGTGTTGAATGTCAAGCTGAGAAATTAAAGTCACGATTGACACTGAAGTGATTTCATTAGATAAAGGAATACATGATGTCTACTTAGGGGGGGGGGGAGAGCTTTAATATTTCGTCTCTTCCAGATCGACCCGACGCGTGCCGTGGCTAGTAACGTAGAGAGCTGCTCCTAAGAATTCAAATATTTGTAAATCTATCGGACCAAACTTCGTGGTCATCAGTCCGTAGCATACAAACTACTTAAACCTAGGTAAACTAAGGACAACACACGCACCGATGCCCGAGGGAGAACTCGAACATCCACGGCGAGCAACCGCGCGCACTGCAGCGAGACTCTTTAGACCGCTCGGCTACTCCACCGCGGCAGCTGCTCCTTGTTGTGCTACCGGTGTAAGGGATCCGAAAAAAGCTTATTGTTCGCCTGGGCCGCGCTGCAAAATCAGCGCTAACTTCGCATCATCAGTACTGGAGGTACGGCTCATGGCCCTCGACCTACTGCTCTGGCCGTAAAAAAGACGTCTCAAAGTTATAATGCCCGTTACGGAATGAATAATAATAAAGTCTCGTCGTACTCGAGTATAGCAATCACTGAGTTGATATTGTTGTTTCGCACAGGGAAACGGTTAGTAAGACAGACAGCCTAGAATCTGGCGTTTCCCTTTACCGTCTTAAACCCACATAACCTTAACCAAAAATCTTCTAATCTTTGTAAATCTGTCAGACCAAACTGCGTGGTCATCAGTCCGTAGCCTGTGAGGCAGATTAAGACAGCCGATCAGTTTGAACCATAACATGAGGAAGGACCTACGATAGTTGTGTTAACTGCACTTCTAGCATGACTAGAAGGTCAATTCCAAACTTTGATCATATCGGCATTGTTACTTTGTGTGAGGAGACACTCATATCAAGGAAAGTTTTGAGACGTCTCTCTGTGAACCAAAGAGATGTTTTTTGGACGTGGAAGAGGTACCGAGATAGAAGAATTTTCGATGACTGGCCTCGCTCTGGCAACCACAACAGGCGACGACCGCTTGCTTCGTACGGATTTCAGCTGGAAGGAATACTGAGAGGAACGCCACCATGATAAATAATGACTTTCGTGCAACTACAGGATGTCGGTTTCGACTCAAACTGTACGTAAAAGTCTGATCACATGTAATTCCAGTACTGACGTTAATGGCGAGTTCCAGCGACGAAACCCAAACACCATCCGACGCGGCACAGATGGGCCGTACAGAATGATGAATGGACTTGTCAGAATTGGTATCAAATGGTATTCACAGATGAGACTCGTATACGATCGTCGGGGTTACGTTTCTGGTGGAAGTCTGGTCAGTCTTTGACGCGCCGCCCAGTGAGTGCAGTGAGGTAGTCATTACCTGACGTTTTGTGGTGGCGTTATGTGGGGCCACGGTACGCAAGTGGTGGTCGTAGAAGACAATAAAATAGCTATATGGTACAGGAATGACATCATACGACGTATGTGTTGTTGTTGTGGTCTTTGGTCCAGAGACTGGTTTATTGCAGATCTCCACAAAACCCTAAGCTGAACAAGACTCTTCAACTCCACGTAAGATCGGCAACCTAATCTGTCTGAATCTCCTTACTGTATCCACCTCTCGGTCTTCCTCTGCGTTTTTACCCCACACACTCCAACGCTAAATTCACAATTCCTTTATGTCTAAGAATGTATCCTAACAATCGATCCCTACTTTTAGGAATGCCAGAAATTCCTCTTCTTCCCAATTCCGTTCAGTACCTCCTCATTAGTTACGCGATCCACCCACCTAATCTTCAGCATTCTTCTGTAGCACCACATTTCATAAGCCTCTATCCTCTTCCTGCCCGCACTGTTTATCGTCCATGTTTCATTCCCATACAACGCAACACTCCACACAAATGCCTTCAGAAAAGACTTCCTTACACTTGAATTAATATTTGATGTTTTCAAATTTCTCTTTTTCAAAAATTCTTTCCTTCGCATTGCCATTCTGCATTTTATATCCTCTGTACTGCGACCGTCATATAGTATTTTACTAACCAAGTAGAAAAGATCATATACCTCCTTTATTGTTCCGTTACCTAATCTAATTCCTTCGGCATCACCCGATTTTCTTAGACTGCACTCCTTACCCTAGTCTTTCTCTTGTTTTCATCTTATATGCACTTTTCAGCACATTGTCCATTCCGTTCAACTGCTCTTCCAGGCCCTTTGCTGTCTCTGACGGAATTACTATGCCATCGGCAAAACGCAATGTTTTTAATTCTTCAACCTAACTTTAATTCCATCTCCATATTCCTCCTTTCTTTCCTTTATAGTTTGCTCATTGTACGAATTGAATAACATTGGAGAAAAACTGCAACTCTGTCTTACTCCCTTCCAACCACTGCACCCCTTCCATGCCCTTCAAAATCGGTCTCGTTTTTGTAAATAACCTTACGCTCCATATATTTTACTCCTGCTTGCTTCAGAACTTGAAAAAGTTTATTCCAATCAACATTGTCAAAAGCCATTTTCGTGATTCTTTTCAGGTAACTTCCAGGTCATGTCAGCAGCTAACTTTCTACATACAGACTTCCTTCAATGTTAACTAACAGTGCTAAAAAAAATCAATACATGTTTCGGCATGACAAGTCTGACCTTTCCCTTGTCAAAATAGCATCTCCAATTTCATCCTCATTTACTTCTTCTCCCCTTTCTACAATATTGCCTCTAAGTTCATTTCCTTCGTATAGCCTCTCTATATACTCTTTCCACTTTTCAGCTTTCACTTCTTTGGTGAGAACTGGTTTTCCACTGTGTTCTTGATATTCATAGAGCTATTTTTCTTATCTCAAAGTGTCTCTTTTATTTTCCTGTAGGCTGTATCTATTTTTCCCGTATTTATACATTCTTCTACATCCTTGCATTTGCCTTCTTGCCACTCCTGCTTAACCATTTTGCACTTCCTGTCAATCTCATTTCTTAGTCGTCTGTACTCCAATCTGCCTGTTTCATTTACCACATTTTTATATTTTCTCCTTTGATCGATTAAATTTAGTATGTCCTGTGATATTCAAGGATTTTTTTGTACGTCTTGCTTTCCTACCTATACGACGTATAGTGCAACCTTATCAGCCACATTTGGGTAGGAGATGCGTCTTAATGGACGTCAGTTCCCGCGAACATCCTGCACATCTTGTGAACGCGTTCAATCATGATAACGACATCGGAAGATTAGAATGGCCAGGAAGTCAGCCAGACATTAACGCCTTCGAACATGTCTGAGATGCGTTGAAAAGGGCTGGATTTTCTTTAAGATCCACGCCGGATCGTCGTCGAGGAGAGGGACTACTTGCACTAACGGTCCCTTGATAATCTAGCGGACAGTTTGCCAAGGTGAAGTGAGGCATGATCAGTGCAAGAGGGCGTATTAGCGAGTATTATAAGTTATGGTGTATGCTGCAATGTGGAACAAAAATTCTGTATGTACATAGATTACTGACTTTGAAATTGTTCACCTGTGTTTCCGTGAGCAATAAAGAGAACTGAATGTTATTTTCAGACAGTCTGTCTTACGTTTTTATGCAAACAGTCATGAACTCCCAGATAAGTGGCGATGCTACTCTTCGTTTTAACGTTTGTATAAGTATTCAGGTTACTAGCGCCATAGTAATTTTGGTCACCCTTCTTATAACACGAATTTATTACAAACCGAGCATGAACCAAGGTGACTCGTAAATGTACTACCAGTTGCTCGGTTCAACAACAAGAAATGAATTTATATAGTGTACTTCAGTTAAAATATTAACAACTAGGAATAAGATAATTAAAAAAAGAAAACAATGTAATTGAATTAGATTTTGAAGTAAACTGAGATTAAGAAATAAAAACGGAACCGATGAAATATTTGTAGTAATTTCTGACTGGAGGTGGGTTGCTTTTCAATCTAGGTATTTTGTTCGAAGCCGCCAATGGCCAGAGTGTCGCTAACTACAGAATACCCGTTTAGAGCACATCGCTTGATAACCAAATGTCTACATACATTGGAGTAAGTGTCAGACAGGTAGGAACGCATTGCAACAGACATCTAGACGGCGTGCGCAGGAAACCACTTTACAAGTTCCTTAACGCTAAAACGGCGAAGAGATGAAACTACAGTAATCTTAAACGAATAATTCTTGTATATATATAAACGACTACAACTATTTTCAACGCCAAATATTCATACGTGATAACCAACCTCTTTGAAAGCGTCACAATGTTATAGGAAACTAATTTCCGAGCTACCCTATGTCACCTGGCGTTAAAAAGAATAACTAATGCAACAGCAGATTTCACGTTTTGTAGAAAAAGGCATCCTAAACACCTTAGTTTAAAGACATTACGCCATCCAGGAACGTTGACAGGTTCAGAAAATGGAAAAAAATGTTAACCTTACGGAGGAGGGTGGGGGGGAATGGTAATCACATTATCGGTGACTATATTGAATCTAATTGCTGTTGAATCTTCCGGGTTATGATCGAGCTCGAAGAAATATATCTGCTCCTGACGTTTCGTCCATAGCTGCGCTGGACATCTTCAGAGGTGCTGCGCTGGAGATCTTCATAAGTGCTACTGGTAGCGGTGTATCTTTCCGACTGCTACCAGTAGCACCTCTGAAGATGTCGAGCGCAGCACTTCTGAAGCTGCCCAACGCAGTCTGGACGAAACGTCAGAAACAAATATGTTTCTTCCACCACGACCATATAACCCGGAAGATTCAACATAATTTATTTCAGCCGGTTGTGAAAGCCTTCACTATATTGAATCTGCTTTCCTAACCACTTGCTCTCTGATCATGTACATAATTCATTCGCATGGAAGAGCAATCCCATTATGTTGCAAGTTGCTTTGGTGACTGGCACTAAGTACTACCAGCTATCGACCATGAGACTTACGCTAGTGGGCCACAGCTGGTCAGGTTAGCTAACTTAGCGAGTTCCAATACCACCAGCCAGTATTGAAGACGCAGCCTGGGCAGATCCGCTACAGGTGAAGTGCCGATCTGACTTCCAGAGAGCTATTCAATTTCAGATCCGCCCATGGCCTATCCAAATTAACGACTTACTAATGGACGTTGAAACCAATAGAACTGAACTTAATGTAACAGTTGACCTACGTGGCTATATGCCCTCTTGACAACCATTTACAGGGGCATGCAGATCTCTGGAAACAGACCCAGGGACAGCATCTCTCACCAACAACACTGAATATCCCATCAGGCAACCACATCGCACCGTTTGGCTCCCCACTCACCGCCCCTGCCTACAGAAAAGCCATCGCAACGACCGCTCTCAAGCTAGGGGCTGACTAAAAAAACTCTTCGGCGACTGACAGAGTGCTGCCATGGCGCGTACGTGAGTACCACTGACGTGGGATACACATCAAGCTGACTTGGAAGAAGAGACTGGGGAACTCTAAATGCACAAAATGCTGTTAACCAAATAAAAACAGGATCACCACCTACAATACCGCTTTTGCACTTCGAACGTGAGTTGCAGATCGAACTCTGTGGAATCTTATAGGATGTAGAAGAATGCACTTGTGATTTACATGATGGACATATGGGACTGAAAGGTTAATTTTATTTGCGGGAACTGAAAGATAGCATGAATGTATGTATGTGTGGTCGAAAATTCTGAGATCAAAAGAATGTCAGAAGTATACCAGCACTTTTTGGAAGTTGTAAGGAAATTCCGAATAGCGCTAGACTGTTGCGAATGGTTTATTTACGTAACTCGGACTAATTTTGTTGAAAATGTCAAGGAAGTTGCGTAGTGGTTGTCTCTTCATCTGAAGGCCAATGCATGTTAGAGGAAGTGGACGAAGGTGTCTGTGAAAGAGGCATAGCAGTAGTCTCACAATCAGCAGGTAGATCTGGCAGTATGTGATTTATAGTTAAAAGATGATGAAGGCTTTTTTTTCTAGATGATGAAGCTGCAAGGCATCTGTAAATTGATTTTTATGGATCGAAGTGGCGCCTGAAGTACATATTTATTTGTAGTTAATGTTGAAAAATGAATCTTAGGATTATGTGGTAGCTGGTAGTCCAATTTCTCTAATGGAGAAATATGTTATACAAATTTCAATCGGAATATGAGATTAGTACATGTGTTTGGGAGGAGAAAAGATAAGTATGTATTAAGTAATTTATGGGAGCTATGGCAGTGGGTAACACATGTGCCATGAAAGCTAAAACATTATAGAAAAGGATATTGCCAATTTCTCTGCTACAGACGAGCTCAAGGAGTGTAAGTGCTGAGCGCAATTTGACAGCATTCTGTATTGAGAGACGGTTTCCCAGCTGATAACAAATACTTACCGTACGAATTTAGGAAAATTATTTGACAAGAAAATGAAATTTGGCACATCTTACAGTTTATGTCTTCACTCGATATAGAACTAAATTTGTATAATTCTTAACAATCACGGAATTCTGCTTTTGTACCACAACATGCAGAACATATTCAGAACTATTGCATCCTCCATGATGGTACTCCTTTTACTTCACATTACTCTGAAATTTAAATATTCTTCATAACCGAAAAATATAATTTCCTACTATGATAAATGGCCGTATATATTGATAATTTCACAAATATAAATATCTAAACTAATAAATACCTTAATATTCCCATCAAATTTGAATATCCTGTATATAAAATCCAAAATCTTAATAACGAGCGTAATAGCGGATATGATCTGGGGTAAAGGAGTGAAAGAGAAATCCGTCTTCAACATTTTGTTTTTGTTTAAGACTAGTGAAATAAGACTTTATACATTGAAGTGAACAGCAGACATCTCGGAGGTTTCAGACTGATTTTATAATGAAAGAAAAAGATTCCTAACCAGGCTTTAGACATACGACATATAAAGAGCAGATGTGGACTCGGTCCATATCTTATTGGTTATGAACAGTGGATTAAAACTGAAGACATAACTGTTGTGTGAAATGAAGGGTTTTGGTTTGTATACATAAATGATCACTAGATAGACACCACCTATAGTTTTATTAAGTGAGATATGGATCAAAGAAAAGCAACTGTATGAACAGCAAGAGCTCGGATAGACAACGACTACTGAGCAAAGAGGGGAAAGTTGAAAAGTGGAAAGTGTATGTAAAGGATATAAAAATGCTTACGCAGGATAGAGTAGCGCGGTGAGCTGCATGGAAAGACTCTTCGGACTGAAAACCACAACAGCTTTAAAAAAGTGTGTCTTAAATTTTTTACTACTTTAGTACAGCTTATCTTCATGATCTTCTCAAATCATCATTTTGGTGTAATGTTGAATCTGTATTTATGAACAGTAAATACATATACTCAGAATGTAAGATATCTAGATTGCGATATGTGGTGGTAGCAGTGCAAACCGTTCTATTGCAAAAAAGCACATTCGAATGAATTAAGACTCACGTCCTCAAGCATGGCGGCAGAGTTGCAGCAAAACTTTCTCTTCGAACTCTTGTTACCGTCTGCTGCTCTTCTGCTCTTTGGCGACGAAGACCTTCAGTTTTTCCCTCTACACGTAACCCAGTAAAATGGATAAGCGTAATTGGTAATTAACTGCAACATGAGCCGGACTGATGCAAGATACGTAAAGTGACATCTAACGAAAGTATAACATAAGCTATATATGTTTCCCCACTGTTAACTTTCCATTGTGAAGAGTTAGGAAACAAAAACAAGCGATAGTAGATTAGAGTGCTACAAGAACAGCGCGATACCTCACCTGCCTATCAGCATAGCAAATACGTGCTACTACCACAATATCGGTCGCAGTTCTTGACTTGCTTTACTCTTACATCAACTTGCATACTACTTATCTGCCGTTCCTTAATGATAGTCTACTTAAACGTTAAACAGCGCAGATATTTTCGTTGGAGGTACTTCCACTAAATGCTCACAATTCGTTTATCCTTTTGGACGACATTTGTGTTGGGCGCCTGGAGGAAAACGTATAATCCTCTGCAAGGTAACATCCAACACTCCTTACGGCTAGTGATGGGACAACCGACTGTTTTTAACAACCGATTGGTCAATCGGTTGTTTTTTCGTTCACTCGGTTTTTTCAGTCGAATGAAACAACCAAATGAAAATAGTATCTGTGGTCGAATGAATGAACTCACTGGCGAGGTTTGAGTGGTTTCAGTCGTTGCGAAACAATCGAATGAAACCAGTCTCTGTCGGTTGCAGCCGCTATATGAATTTTTTCACTCATACCGTGGGTTTGAGTGGTTTCATTCGATGCGCGAGCACCGAATGAAACAAGTCTCTGTCCTTTATATGAATGTTTTCGGCATTGAGTGGTTACACTTGATGTGATACAACTGACTGGATTAAGTCTCTGCCGGTTTCTGCAATTATATGGATGTTTTCATTAAATCACAGAGTTTGTATCACTTTACTTGCTTACTCCTTCAGTCTTTTCGGGTATAAATGAACTGTGATTCAGCATGAAACTTTCTTAGAGACAATTCTTATAAATATAGCTGTGTGTCCGTGTGTGTGTTTCTATTGCATGCAAATCTGCAGTTTTGTTCCAATCTTGATGAAATTTATAGCACTGATAAATGTTATATGTCTTCTCGTACTCCTTTAAATCAGGTGGAATTAATAAAAATATTTTTTAAAGAAATACTTTTATGCAAAATACTTTAATGAAGGTTTTTTTTACAATACCTAATGTTTAGTGATCTTCGAATTTGGATCTAGCAAATATGCTCAAAGTTAACACACTTAACTCTGTCCTACTAGAACCTTAGATATGTATGACTAATAAGCCGCAAACCGCACGTTTTTACCTGTTCCCACTTCAGAGATACAGTATGCGAGATTTAACTTGTAGAGATCATTTTGGAACACCCTGTAGTGTCCGCGCTTCTTTATTGAGACGGTAAGATACCGACAACAATCGGCGATGGCACGCCCCGCCCGCCAGACACTGTTGTGTGGAGTTTGGCGCGCGCCTGCTGGCGCTGTCAGCAGTGAAAACGCAAGCAAGGCAGCAGCCCCTCTTGTGTTCCCACTCCCCGCGGTACTTCGTGGTCATTGGGCACTTATCTGCTACAGATTGTGGGTGTCTGCGAAAGTAATCTGATCGAGCCCAGATGATCGGCGTTTCTGAAGTCTGGGATGGACAATTAAAAGTAATCACACACCTGCTCCAGCAATATAACATCTAATTAGTTACTCGTCGATGGCCTCTCGAACAATTTAATCGATATCAAAATATGAATCACTGTTACTGTATATTATAAAACGAAAAGTTACTTCATTCAGTACATTATTAAATGAACTTTGTAATACGCTTTTTAACTTTGGCATACCCCTTTTTCATGGCGGTATAATGTAGCACTGCTGTAGTTATATGATGTGCATGCCAGTTTCATTCATACAAATAAATGGATAGCTCTGTAAGCTAAAACACTAAGCAGTCGCTTCAGTTGGGATAATGATTACATGGTTCAACCGACAGAAAAACTTACTGCCTGTTTTCACTTGAAAAGAAAGAATGAGTAATTCAGCCAATGTACAAAACTGCAAAAGTGTCGCAAAGTTGTTCCCACAGACTACTTTTATTCGAAAAAATAAACGAATATTAACGCAACGTAGTAAAACTACGACCGACTGACTGTTTCATTCGGTTGCTCCCACTGACTGGTTTCACTCAAAAGAATTAATGAAGAGGCCAACGTACTGTGTCAATTTTTTCATTCGGTTGGTCCCATCGACTGATTTAACTCAAAAGAAAAGGAATGTGTGATCCAACCGAGGGTGTCGATTTTTTATTTGGTTGCTCCGACCCACTGATTGAACTCAGACGAACGAATGAGTGGTCCAGCTGACTGTGTCGATTTTTTCATTCGGTTGATACCACCGACTGGTTCCACTCAAAAGAACGAATTAATAGTCCAACCGACTGAATCGGTTGTTTCATTCGGTTGGTCCCACCAACTGATATTACTCAGAAGAATGAATTAATAATTCAACCGATACAAGAAACTACAACGGAATGATCGATTTTTTCCAACAACCGAACGAATCGATTGTTTTCATTCGATTGTTCCCATCACTACTTACGGCATCTGTTCACTGCATTCGCGGCTCACTGTTAACACGTACATAGTAGATTAGATGAGATTGCATTAGTACGTGTTCAATAGATCATGAATACGACACTTCGTAATGATGTGGAACGAGTCAGGTTAATGAAAGGTGTCTTTACACATTATTCCTTTGTACTAAATATTGCACGACACAAGTTTTTATTACATATTTTATTTTTATTTTTTATTTTATCTATCTATTTATTTATTTTACAAATTTATATCTAAAAATTCATCTATAGTGTAGAAGGAGTTGCACATCCATAAATTCTTTTAATCTATTTTTAAATGCTTGTTGGCTATCTGTCAGGCTTTTGATGCTGTTTGGTAGGTGACCAAAGACTTTTGTGCCAGCATAATTCACCCCTTTATGAGCCAAAGCTACATTTAACCTTGAATAGTGAAGATCATTCTTTCTCCTAGTGCTGTAGTTATGTACACTGCTATTGCTTTTGTATTTGGTGGGATTGGTAATAACAAATTTCGTAAGAGAATATACATACTGAGAAGCTACTGTGAAGATCTATAGCTCTTTAAATAATTGTCTGCAGGATGGTCTTGGATGGGCTCCGGCAATTATTCTGATCACACACTTTTTTTGCAATGAATACCTTTTTACTCAATGATGAATTACCCCAGAAAATGATGCCAAAAAAGCAGAGAATGAAAATAGGCATAATAAGCTAATTTACTGAGATGTATATCACCAAAATTTGCAATTACCCTAAGAGCATAAGTTGCTGAACTCAAACGTTTCAACAGATCTTCAACGTGATTTTTTTTTTCAGTTCAACACCTCATCAATGCCTACACCTAAAATTTTTTAATATTTTATCTTTGCTACAGATTTCCGATCAAAGTCTATATTTATTGATGGTGTCTTTCCAATTACTGTATGGAACTGTAAGTACTGTGTTTTATCAAAATTTAATGACAGTCCATTTGCTGAGAACCACTTAATGATTTGCTGAATGACGTCGTTTACACTTTCTTCAGTTAGTTCTTGTCTGTCAGGTGTGATAACCCCATTTTTCATTGTTCGCAAGTTTCAGGACTCAGCTGCATTTTGCATATTGTGAGAACGACTAATGTCAACTTTCTGCACTCTTCCTGTTAGGTACGATTTAAACCACTTGGACACTGTCCCATTCATACCATAATTCTTTAGTTTATCTAGAAGAATGCATGATTTACGTAGAGGTGCCACCTTGTGTAAAGACGACATTCACTGCGCGATCTTGCAATTATTTCCTCGGCCAGTGAATTTGGGAGTGACCACTATATTTTCACATAAAGAAGAAAAAGTCCGCGATCTGATTTTCGTAAAGAGATATCGCCCAATCAAAAACGACAGTCGTCGTTCTAAATCCCCTTCCAAGTCTCGCACCATTTCCGTGACACTCCCTACGCCGTATCGTGGTAATACGAAAGCTGCCCTTCTTTGAACTCTTTAGATGTCCTCCTTCAGTTACAACTGATAAGAATCCATACTCCGAGCTACACTACTCAAAAAGAGGATGGCCAAGCCAAACATACGGTAGACACTCTCTTTAGTAATTTTGCATACATTTAAAATGTTCTACTAAAAAAAAAGGCAATATTCAATTAGTCTACCCTAGAACATTTTCAACGTGTTCTTGCCAATTTCAGTCTGGCGTAACAGTAATTCCTAAGTATTTAGCTCAACTTAACGCCTTTAGATTTGACTGATTTTTCTTTCAAACGAAGGTTAGCTGGTTTCTAATAGTACTCACTATTATTTATGGTCAACTACATATTTGCTCACTATTCAGATGTCTCATGTAAATTGCTCTATGATGGGAGTAGATATTCTGAAGACTTTACTAGGCGATAAATAGAAGCATAATCAAACCTGAGAGGATGTATTCCCTCTCATATCTTCCATATAGATAAGCACTATAAAAGGGCCTACAAAAATACCGGGAGGGAGGAGGGAGGGACGACAGATATCACCTCTGTTTTCCTCGATACCGTTCCATCAATCATTACCAACAGTGTCATCTCTGGCAGGAAGCTTCTTATTCAATGACATATCGGAGACGATGTTCCATAAGCACACTATTTAGTCAAAGGCCACTTGTGTGATACCGCGCCAAAATCTTTCTGTAAATCTAGAGATATGAAATCAATTTGAGATCCCTTGTGCTAATACTCCTCACTTCGTATGAGCACGGGCAAAGATATTTTCTACTTATGCGTTCACTAAGGGTCAAATTATCGATCTGGTTGCAGCAATTCATTGCATTTGAATCCATTGCCGCATATACGAGAATATACACTGCACCTGAATATCTGACACTAGATGATAACAAAAAGTAAATCTGAAATGTAAACTGCACTACGAAACTTACGAGATCGTTCAAGTTTAAGAAGACTCCGACGGCCGCAGTGGGCGAGGGGACTGCGGCGCGTCAGTCACGATCTGCACGGCCATGACGGTCGGAGGTTCGAATGCCCCCTCGGGCATGGATATTTGTGTCGTCTTTAGTGTTAGCTAGTTCATAAGTAGTTTGTAAGTTTAGGGACTGATGAGCCCTTAGATAAGTCCCATAAGCTCTAAAAAAATTTGAACATTTAGGAAGCCTTCAATTTCTCTATTAGGAGTTTCTACACCTACATCTGTATCTATACTCCGCAAGCCACCCGACGGTGTGTGGCGGAGGGTGCCCCCCTCCTATTCCAGTGACGTATTGTTCGCGGAAATATATATTGTCGGTATGCCTTTGTGTGGCTCTAATCTCTATGACTTCATTCTCGTGATCTCGCAGGAGTGAGAAATACACTGCTAGACTCCTCGGTAAAGGTATGTTCTCGAAACTTCGACAAAAGTCCATATCGAGCGACAGAGCGTCTCTCCTGCAGAGTCTTCCACTGGAGTTTATCGATCATCTCCGTAACGCTTTCACAATTACTAAATTAACCTATAAGGAAGGATCTTCTTTACTTCCTCTATCAACCCCACCTGGTACAGATCCCACACCGGTGAGCAGTATTCAAACAGTGGTCGAACAAATGTACTGTAACCTACTTCTTTTGTCTTCGGACGGCATTTCCTTAGGAATCTTCCAATGAATCTAAGTCTGGCATCTGCTTTACCGACGATTGATTTTATATGGTCGTTCTTTTCTAAATCACTCTTAATGCCTACTCCCACGTAATTTATAGAATTAACTGTTTCCAATTGCTGACCTGCAATACTGCAGCTAAATGATAAATGATCTTTCTTTCAATGTATTCGCAGCACATTACACCTGTCTACATTGAGATTCAATTGCCATTCCCTGCACCATGCGTCAATTCAATGCAGATCCTTGTGCCTTTCAATACAATTTTCCATTGTTACAACTTCTCTTTGTACAACAGAATGTCCACGAGGTCATATATACAGGGTGTCCCAGCTATCTTGTCCACCCAAAATATATCTGAAACAATAACACCTATTGGAAAAAGACTTTCACCGGTATCAATGTACGGCTGGGGCCCATGAATGTACATATTTGGAAACATTCTAAAACGAAAGCAAATGTGTTTTTTAACACAAACTTATGATTTTTTAAAATCGATGCACTATATTTTTTCTTCGGCAATCCATAGCAATACAAATCACATAAACAATGGCGTTGATTGCATCGCAATATTTCAATTACATCCCGAGATATTGCGACGAGAAGTTGACGCTTGAAAAACCCGAAATACACTTCTAGCGCACGTCCTGAGGCTCAGGGGTGAACCCCATGCTGCCCGTAAACGCGATGTGATTGACATGCGTAATCACACTGCCATACTTATCAAGAGGTCCGAAACGAATAATACGGTCTGCTGCCATCAACTCTCATCAGCACATATTGGTTTCCCTCTTGCACGTTTTATGTTTCTACGTGCACAATATGAACCATCAACATGAATTTTACTAATATGAGTGAATGATTCACTGCCACTTGCGCTAGATCTATAGTAAAGTTTTAACGTTGAACGCCATTACCTTTTTTTCAACGGATTAACGATAAGCGAAGTTAACTTTGTGACTAACGTTGCGGTACACAGATACGTTACAGAACCGCATCACCCCTAGCCTATGGGATAAATACCTACTGGAATGTACGACTTTAATGCTGGATGGCAGCAGACCGTATTATTCGTTTCGGACCTCTTGGTAAGTATGGAAGTGCGATCACGCATGTCAATCACATCGCGATTACGGGTAGCATGGGGTTCACTCCTGAGCCTCAGGACGTGCGCTAGCAGCGCATTTCGGGTTTTTCAAGCGTCAACTTCGCGTCAACTTCTGCTTTCTGTTATCTAGGAACTCCTCGATCCAACCACATAATTGGTCTCATAGACCATATGCTCTTACTTTGTTCATTAAACGACTGTGGGGAACTGTATCGAACGCCAAGATACACGGCATCCACCTGGGAACCCGTGTTTATGTCCGTCTCAGGGTCGTGGACGAATAGCGCGAGCTGGGTTTCAGACGATCGCCTTTTTGAAACCCAAGCTGATTCCTACAGAGCCAGAAATGTCATTATACTCGAACATAACACATGTTCCAAAATTCTACAACTGATCGACGGTAGAGAAATAGAATTATAGTTCTGCACATCTTTTCGACGTCCCTTCTTGAAAACGGGGATGGCCTGCACCAATTTCCAATCCTTTCTAACGCTACGCTCTTCTAGAGACTTAAAATACACCACTGCAAGAAAGAGGGCTCGTTCCTTCGCGTACCCTGTGTAAAATCGAACTGGTATTCCGTCAGGTCCTGCGGCCTTTCGAGCGATTATAATTGTTATTCTATCCCTATTTCAATTACTTCGATATCTGCCAATTTATAATCGGTGCGGCGATCTAGAGAATGAACCACAGTGCAATCTCCCTCTGTGCAATAGCTTTGGAAAACGACATTTAGTACACTACTGGCTATTAAAATTTCTCCTCCAGAAAGAAATGCAGATGATAAACGGGTATTCATTGGACAAATATATTACACTAGAACTGACATGTGATTACATTTTCACGCAGTTTGGTTGCATAGATCCTGAGAAATCAATACCCAAAACAACCACCTCTGGCCGTAATAACGGCCGTGATACGCCACTGCATTGAGTCAAATAGAGCTTGGATGGTGTTCACAGGTACAGATGCCATGCAGCTTCGGTACCACAGTTCATCAAGAGTAGTGACTGGCAAATTGTGACAACCCAGTTGCTCGGCCACCATTGACCAGACATTTTCAATTGGTGAGAGATTTGGAGAATGTGCTGGCCAGGGCAGCAGTCGAACATTTTCCGTATGCGGAAAAACATGTACGGGACCTGCAACATGCGGTCATGCGTTATCCTGATGAAAGGTAGGGTTTCGCAGGGATTGAATGAAGGGTAGAGCCACGCTCGTAACACATCTGAAATGTAATGACCACTGTTCAAAGTGCCGTAGATGCAAACAAGAGGTGACCGAGACGCGTAACCAATGGCACACCATACCATCACGCCGAATGATACGCCAGTATGGTGATGACGAATACACGCTTCCAGGGTGAATTCACCGCGATGTCGCAAAATACAGATGCGACCATCATGATGCTGCAAACAGAACCTGGATTCATCCAAAAAATTGCGTTTTGCCATTTGTGCACCAAGGTTCGTCGTTGCGTACACCATTGCAGGCGCTCCTGTCTGTGATGCAGCATCAAGGGTACTGGCAGCCATGTTCTCCGAGCAGGTAATCCATGCTGCTGCAAACGTCGTGGAACTGTTCGTGCAGATGGTTGTTGTCTTGCAAACTTCATCTGTTGACTCACGGGTCGAGACGTGACTGCACGATCCCTTACAGCCATGCGCATAAGATGCTTGTCATTTCGACTGCTAGTGATACGAGGCCGTTGGAATGGAGCACGGCGTTCCGTATTGGTCTCCTGAACTCACAGATTCCATATTCTGGTAACAGTCATTGGATCGCGACCAACGCGAGCAGCAATGTCGCGATACGATAAACCGCAATCGCGATAGGCTACAATTCGACCTTTATCAAAGTGGGAACGTGATGGTGCACATTTCTCCTCGTTGCACGAGGCATCACAACAACGTTTCACCAGGCAACGCTGGTCAACTGGTGTTCACGTATGAAAAATCGGTTGGAAACTCATGCCATCAAGTTTTAGGTGTCGCCACCGGCGCCAACCTTGTGTGAGTACTCTGAAAAACTAATCATTTGCATATCACAGAATCTTCTACCTGTTGGTTAAATTTGGCGTCTGTAGAACGTCATTTTCGTTGTGTAGCAATTGTAATGGCCAAGAGTGTAATTCAGCTGTAAGACTGTCATCCTCTGTTTCAATATCAATACAGAGTGTTTGGATATTTTATTTTGATGCACCTACCGCTTTGACATAAGATCAAAATTTCTTAGAATTTTCAGCCAAGTCAGTAGATAGTTCGTTGAACGCCTCTCACATAGTCCTACTAAAGAAAAAAATCCGCTTCTTAAGTTATGTACTGAACAGAGGTGCTATCCCATGCCAGCCACGGTGGAATGGCAGAGCACTCCAAGACGTCATGCTGCAGAGTACGAGGTTGCATCGCGTTGGAGGTTCAAATCCTCCCTCTGGAATGGGTGTATCTGTAGTCCATAGGTTACTTTAAGTACTTTGTAAGCCTATGGACCGAAATCTCAGTAGTTAAATCCCGTAGATTCACGAACATTGAAGTATGTTCAGCTAGTGTTGGCCCATGTCAGATGGTACGGCTTGAGCAGCGTATGTGAGCTCTGTCTAGCACAGTCAGGGTCTCCCGTATGTCTCACACAAGACAATCCGAGCAAGCAGATTGCCAGACTGACATCGGCTCCATCATTCAAATATATGACTTGTAAGCACAAATAAAATACAGGAAATACTTTCGCGCTCTGACAGAACAATGTACTTGAAGGTGCTTTCTGTTGTTATGGCAGTTACGTAATAGGACTCATGATGTAAAAAGATAGAAACGCACATAAAGTGGCTTCATTGACTGTCTTACTGAACATCCCCTGCCACACCACAAATATTAATGGTGCCTCCATGTTTCCGTGTGAAATATACATCAATGTTAACAAGGGTCTCCGATAAAGCACAGAACGAGAATGGTAACAATCCTGGCTTGTACCTCAAGCATGGGTGAAATAAATATCAACAATACTTCAATTTCCTAAGACGGAATATGTCTCATTATAACAAAGATATTGAGTATAATAAAAGGCATTGAATTAAAACTTGTGTCACTGTCAGGATTTGAACCAGGGCCCTCATGCTGTCTAGGTGGACGCTTTCACCACTCAGTTAACGCAGCTACACGGACTATCTTAACAGTATCTCTCTCTCTCCACAACACAAAGCAGGAGGCGCCAGTTTCGGATCCTGGCCACGGCACAAATTTTAATCTTTCATATAATTTTTATTTTTCATATAGTGAGACGATATGTGTCTCAGTGAATTGAATTATTACTGATATTTATGTCCCCTATGCGTCATAGGGTATTAGAGGGACTTGGTAACATTGATGAGGAACATGTTTAAAGTTTGTGTTTGTGTTGTGGAGGAAGATGTGATTCAGGGCGGAGCATGCAGCCGCATTATCCACAATGCCGCGTTATCTGAGTGGTTAAATTGTCTGCCTTTTAATATTTAGTGTGATCCAGAACAATTAATTTTGTACCCCATCCTCATCGTCACTTTTGTGTCTCGTCCGCCGGTTGTCGTAGGTGTCGGTGGCCGAGTAGAAAGAGACCGACACAGGAATAAAGGATGCACGCGTGTGCAGGTACGGAGGTGACCAGCCAGTGGGACAGCAGAAACTAGAAACACTAGAGTAAATTAGAACGAGATGTATATTTCATAGAGACTTAGTAATACTTAACATTTACATAGTTCTTGACTGCAGAATGCTGATACATGGATTATATAGCGGCCTGCCTACTAATAATTCCTAGTGCCTATCCGATAGCCAACTCTTCACTGGTGCCTATCTGGTTCCGAAGTGTTAACTGGTTCCTATCTCAGTCGCAAGTGAACGATGCAGCAGTCGTGGCCACGAGCGAAATTGCAGCAGATGGCGCTCGTGTCTGTCGTCATAAGAACGCTGCGCCCTGCGTGCATGGCGGCGCGCGGCGAAAGTAGGTGGCGCGCGCTATATATTGAATTTAACACGGTTACCCACCAACGTCACATTTCCCTGTTTTAACTACGTCATTTTACACCACTATGACATCATTTCAATATACCTTTGAAGCACATATATGTCTACTAATTTCACTTTCTTAGTACTGCACACCAATTGCACTGCAGAATACCTTCTTTTGGAGCGATGGAATCCAGCTACTGAAAAACGTAAACAGGTTGTTGACGAGAAGTCACGAAGGAACGAAACTCCAATCCGAAATCGGGCGAAAAGCATGTAAGCAGAGGACAACACTCCCTTTGCGTTGGCAAGACGTGAGGCAGCCTGTGGTTGTGGCAGGATATTTCTGATAACCAATATCTTTGCGTTTTCAGAGATGGGTCCAAATCGTTGCAGTGGAAACGGTAGGTCGCTGGCTCGTACAGAAGTTGTGGATCAAGCTGTAGTTGCGATGAGTGGGGTAACTACTTCCTATTTGAAAGGCGGTTGTGTATAACTTAATATTTCATATTGCTTATTTTAACATTGTTTGATCTACAATCTGTCTTAAATGATGATGGTCATTAACCTCTGACGGTAAGCAGCTGCGCGCTCTGCAGCTAGGCTCCTGGGAAACGCTTGGTCACTCAACCAAGGCTGACCGCGTTTAATATCTTCTGTCATTCGAATAAGATATTTCTGGCTATCAAGTGTTTGATGAACTTCTGACATTCGATTTAGAATACGATACGTAAGCCTCCTTACTACATAGACCCAACAGCACGTGGGAGCAAGCATCGTACCCTGATTTACAAATATTTACCAAGAAACAACACATATAAATAGTGGATCTAAAAATTCGAAACATGAATTAGATACACGAATTTGAATCCTCATCATTTCGTAAGCACACATCAATGTAACGTTGGTTAGAAGCCTATTTGTTACATGTGTATGCCAAAGATGGATATGCGCAAAATTACACATTGCCAACATCTGCAATTTAGATTCTGTTTTAAGGAAGGTACTTAAGTTTTTTTCTTCTTACATCTAAAATGAATTAATTACAGTATGGCAGCGAATAATTTAGTTTTGTACGTTTCTTCTTGCTTCCATCTGTGGTAACGTATTTCTATATTTTCACAGAAGTCATTAAATTCAACTTGTATGATTGTCAGTAACTTTTCATTACACGGAGGTAAGTTTTCGTCGCGATCTAACACTGTAGGTGTTTCAATCGTTTGGGTTTTAAGGGAAACTGATAATGTCATGACAGATTATATAGCTCAATCATTAACATCCTGTATGTTTCATAAAAGATTCTGTTGTGACTAATTTTTCTATCACTACGTTGATGTTACGTAACATCATTATAAATTTTATTCCGTTTGGATTATTGAATTATGCTTAATTGGACGACTTAAATATCGACAGCCTAAACAGTGAAGTTGTGAACTATCAGGAGATATCATTACATTTTTACCAAACCCATGACTATCGTCTGGAACAATCATGAGACACGCATGGCTTTCACATTGCTTACCGCTACAGAATTCCTAGTTAAGCGTAAGAATGGCAACATCGTGGCAAATATTTGACAAGACTGTGACAATGCAGTTAATTCCAAAAGTGTAAATAAATTGGCTTACTAAATTCAATTCCATGCCTTTTCCACTTTCATGATTCATACACTATAATAGTCATGTATGACAAGGCACTGAGAGAGAAAATTTTATTTTTGGACTCAACGAATGCAGCTCTTTGTGTGCAACATTGCAAGTTGGCAACACTGGTGCTAACTTTGAACCATTAGCTTTCTCCTCGCGGTCGTTCGGCAGATGAACGTTGCTTCTGGTTGGAGTAGGTCGTGTTTAAAGTGGCTGCACCGATTCAGACCCCTGCCAAATTCGAAGAGCGCTCCATCACACGTTTTTCTTCATGCAAAAGGTCAGCGACCAGCGGATATTCCCAATGAAATTGTTTCTGTTTATGGGAACATTATGAATCAACAAAATGTAATGAAATGGTGTCGTTTCTCTGAAGGTAGGACCGATGCACATGACGAACAAAGAACAGGTCGGCCATCTGTGATCTCTGATACCCTCTTCGAAGGACGGAGGAAGCAATTCGTGCGGATAGACGTTTCATATTGAAAGAATTGCACCAGATCATACCAGACGTGTCAATGACAACTCTTTATGAAGTTTCGACTGTCAAGTTAGGGCACAGGAAATTGTGTGCGCTCTGGGTTCCAAAAATGTTAACAGAAGAACACAAAAAAAGAAAAGGATGGTCTTTGCTCTCGGCTTTCTCAGACGCTATGCTGAAGCAGGTGATGAGTTAATTGATCACATTGTGACAGGTGACGTGATGTGGGTTTATCACCATACACCTGAATACAAGCAACAATCAATGCAATGGCGCCATTCAAATTCGCCAAACGCCAAGAAATGCAAAACGTCTATTTCAGCGAAGAAAATCATGGCCTTACAGCCCGGATCTTGCGCCGGCCGACTTCCATGTCTTCCATTACCTGAAGGCACATCTTAGAGGAAAATCATTCCACGACGATGAAGAGAACGAAGCTAAAGTCGAAAGGTGTTTCCGACAACAGGCGGCAACCTATGACTGTGGGATACAAAAGCTTGTGCACCGACTAAGCAACATATTTGGATAATGGGGGTGATTATGTCGAAAAATAACAAATAATCTTGTTAAAAAGATGTAACTGTCGTTTCCTAAATAAATGTTATATTTAAGAAATGCGATCCATGTATCTTTACTTTTTGAAATGCCCTCTTATGCGCTGTATGACTCAGCACTGAATATCACAGAGAGCAAGAGCCTCTGTTGGCAGCGTCTATGTGGCTCTGTGGTTCCGCTTCTGTGAGCGGAAAGAAGGACGTGGTCTATTCGAATCACGCTGATAAGCATCTGCGTATGATATATGAGTGCGTATAATGATCCGTGCTAGCATTGATGGCTACACCGCATTGGCCATTTCTCCTCTGTATGCCGGGGTACATACAGAACATGGCATTCACCAAAGGAGGCTGGGGATTGCAATTTAGAAAAAACTCCTCAACACGTTTAAATGCTTTGCATCCTAACTCACCATACCCGTGACTCAACCGCGCATCTTTTGTGATAATAAAAAACGAGCTACCCTTCTCTGAACATTTACGGCGCCTTGCAACAGTCCTACCTCGTATCCCACACCGCGCAAAAGTGCTCTGGTAGAGGACTTACAGATGGGTTGGAAGCGGTCACTTTCATTGATTTTCCGGACCATCTACGTATTCTGTTCTACCAGTGACACACAGTCTTTGGGTGACCTTCTCCACAAATGTTTTTCCATCAGACGGTTACAGTTTTAGGGGAGCCGTACCACTCTATTTCGCCAATGTTAAACTAGCTACACAAATGCCCAGTTCTCTCAGAAACTGTTGAGTATATAAATGTGGTGTTTTTATCACATGTTTTGTGACTGTGTTTTGCTCTGCAATCACTTTCAAATAACAGCTGGAAATAATTTATAGTTTTTCTGTAAACATATAATTCTTTGTTTTACATTTTCACTATTTTCATTTCTTAATTTTAGCAATGACAGTAAATACTACTAAAGTAGAGCTACAATGTCATTTTACTATCTGTGCTATGTGGTAAATAATTCATTGACGTAGATTCAGAAGTTTCTGAGAGAAAGGGGCATTTATTAGGAAAAATGTCATTGCTGTTGTGGCAGCAGCCCAGCAGTTCCTACGCGAGACCAGCGCCTGCCGTATCCGCAACCCCAACAACATTGGGGCCGACAAGGTTGCCGCCCCTAAGGCGCACAACTCGAGCTTCGGGAAACTACGAAAGCAAAATAGAGTCCAAAGACGTTACACGTAACCAGAGAAGTACAGCGCCTATCTATAGTAGCCGGGAACTTTTTCTTGCAGATGGCGGTGTACCTCTAGTATCCATACGCCTGGGTCGGACACGCCTTATAAGCCAGAGCAGCGACCCAGACAATCAGTTTGCTCTCGCCACCGATGCATACGATATCGAAGACGTCAGCACCGGACTTCAAGACAACCTCTGCTGCCCACGAAACTTCTTGGACCATAGTTCGTGCTGCTAGCCGCTGGACTACTGACGTTGCCTGTTACTGTAAAACTAATTTTGTGCAAATTAAATCCGGTGCAACTAACTATGGAGTGTTGTCAGTTATAACAATTGCGTTTAAAGAAACAATTTTAACTAATACATAAAAAATACGTTGCAATGCTCCTGGATGGTAGTCCACATTACCTGCGTCTGTCCCACCCAGTGATGCCCTCCTCCTCTTGGCTGTGGCTTCTTTTGACATACTATTTGTTTCATTCCCTGCCTTCATGGTTCGCAGTTGGTCCATCATACTTTTTGTGGTAGTAATCTTTATAAGTGCGCCTCGGTTGCACAGTGGTTGAGTGCCAGACTGTCAATCCGAAGGTCGCGGGTTCGATCCCCGCCAGATCCTAGGATTTTTATCTGTCACTTTCAACTTCTTTCACCTCTGGCAGTATTGCTCATGTGGAAAATACCGAGTAGCACCGTGGTTCGGAACCCACGATAAACTGTAGGTCCCCCTAAAACAGGCTGGGTAATCAGTTCGAAGGTCGGAGGAAGGCAACGGCATACCACCTCCAAACAGGACCATGCCTAGTAAAGCACTGCGGTGTTCAAACCAATCTTCGGGTTGTTGACTGCTTTACCTTTTTTTTTTTAACCTTTACAAATTTCAAGATACTCCAAAACGTGTAGTCTTCCAGAATAGACATTATTAAAAGTAAGAACGGCACCAAGAACACCAAGTTCAAAGGCTTTACCTCCAACAGACTTTTTTCCTGTATCTTTGACCATACAAGATTGAATCTTAACAGTCGAATTGTTTTGCATTTGAGAGAGACCTTCAGCAGCTCTGATGGGGCAAGATCCTGAAAAACAGGATACATGGCAAGCACAACAGAATTTGTTATGGTAATGTTATGCAAGAAAGTATCTCCTTTACCCTCATCTTATGCCTTCAAATATTTACACTATTCAATGTGTTCATGTGTAGACAGCTCGTGGAAATAAACTGCCTAAATTTATTTCTTCAGACCTTATAAATTATCTCTGATACTTCTAATAGCCATACAATAATGTGTAATCTGATCAATTTGTTTATCAGGCGGTCGACGTCTTAGACCATCAGATAACATGCTGTGTCAGTCTACATAGTCCCTTGCCCATCCTCTTTTCCACACGAGTAATGCACTCTAGTTTTGTAATTGACATTCACCATAGGGTGTACTCTCCACCACTGCCTTATACCATCGTGAGTCTCCATCCCCCAGAAAACTCATTTAGCGAACAGTAAAGTCATGCTAGGAACGTTGGAACATTTCACTGCAGAAGTAACCTCCATCCCTCCACTAGTTCCATCATAGATTATCATACTTAGTTTGGTTTTCAGTACTCTTCTCTGCTTGCCTACAATCCTGAAAGTACTTGGTCAAGACATATTCATGCAAAATGTCGAGGCTGCTAACAGATTCACATGAATTTTTTATCTGGAAACCTCTTTTGCCGGGATCCATCGAATGATATTGCTATTTGAGCACTTCATTTTCATCTAAAGTCTGTTCTGCAGCTGTAGTCATTGATTCCATAGCATACCTCTTGACAGTACTTCTTACTATGGAGTTATATGTAATAAATTTATAGTTTCGTATGGGGAATAGGGAGGATCAGCTAGCAATAAGGAACCATACCAGGATAATGGTCTTTTCCTGTGCATTTACGTCCATAGAAGTATCTTAGATTTGTCTCAAAGTCTATTATTTACACTTCTGAAGTCTTGAAAATATTTTCGCGTTTACAGTTCACACATTAATTGCTAAGTGCACACAAGACCACTGCGTTGATATAACTTTTCAGAAATTTCAATTTCCCTTACACAGAAAGCTGAAATAAGTATATGGAGATTAATAACGATATTTCAGTTTGTCTGAAACGGTGTCGTATTTTACATTAGTTTTTTGTTGTTGATAGCACTCTGAGGTGTCGAAGGACTGCCACTATTTACAACCAAATTATCAGGTCCTTTGGCGCTAACCACTCTTTATTAGTGCTACATTTGTTCTGTATTATCTCTTTCCTTTCTTTTGTATTTTTAAACACTCCTTTTGGCTTAGTCATGATGAAAACTATCACAGCCAGAAAACAAATGTTCAGTTCAATGAATTTCCTGTGAAGTATCGCTAGTGCAGGCAACTTAAGAATAGGACAGATCTCTATAAAACAAGAGGAACTACAGCCTTCTAGACCATATAGCTTCAAAGAAAAATTACGATATGCGAAATATGGAAAACAAAATGCTCAGAAATGTCAGTGTACGATTATTTTGAAATATTTATTTTAAATAGTAAATAATGGAATATATTAATGAAACCAACACAGAATTAAGCATAAACATCCATATTATCATAATTTGCATAAAAGTAAAAATGGAAAACATTGTCATTTTGAGCGATACGACTCCCATTAAGTAAGCTCCATGGTGCTATCTTCCATGTCACATTTATTACTCATCTGTTGGCAACAACTGTCAACTGTGAAATGCACATTCCTGCGAAGCACATCATAACATGAAACACGTAATCTTGTCAAATATATATGTATATATATTATTTCCTACCCAGTTCCAAATTCGGCTTTGAATGAAATCATGTTTTCGATGTGCTATTTCACTGCCTCTTTCCTTTCTTAAACCGCGATACGACGGCAACAGCACCACTAAGAATTGGTGGACAAACTTTAAAGTTATCCGATATACTTTAACTGATCGTAGTAGAATATCTCAGAAACTTCCTCCGCCAATGCCTATTTGTATTTCTGAACGTGGTGTATAATTTATCTCAAAGATCTTACTTGAAACGCTACAACCTGACGTTCTCTGTACCACTCCCTCCATACAGAGCACAGATATTTGCATTCTCTTTTATTAAATCCAAAAATCACACTGTTACAAATTTTACACATATGCCCGTTTTAGTTTCCGTAATCTATTACATAAAAGAAACTTCTTGTAACGTTAAAAATGCATAATGTTCAAGAGAGCATGGCACTAAACTTGAATCCAACAATATGCATTCCCAGCCATTAAAAATGCTACACCACGAAGATGACGTACTACAGACGCGAAATATAACTGACAGGAAGAAAATGCTGAGACCTGCAAATGATTAGCTTTTCAGAGCATTCACACAAGGTTGGCGCCGATGGCGCCACCTACAGCGTGCTGGTATGAGGAAAGTTTCCAACCGATTTCTCAATCACAAACAGCAATTGACAGGCGTTGCCAGGTGAAACGTTGTTGTGATGCCTCGTGTGAGGAGAAATGCATACCATCTCGTTTCCGACATTGATAAA
Source organism: Locusta migratoria (assembly GCA_026315105.1). NCBI lineage: Eukaryota > Metazoa > Arthropoda > Insecta > Orthoptera > Acrididae > Locusta > Locusta migratoria. The sequence continues at coordinate 464,723,788 of CM048746.1, read as the reverse complement.
GGTCGGATTGTAGCCTATCGCGATTGCGGTTTATCGTATCGCGCCATTTGTACTCGCGTTGGTTGCGATCCAGTGACTGTTAGCAGTATATGTTATCCGTGGGTTCAAGAGGGCAATGCGGAATACAGTGTTGGATCCCAACGGGCTCGATAACTAGCAGTCGAGATGACAGGGATCTTATCCGCATGGCTGTAACGGATCGTGCAGCCACGTGTCGATCCCTATGTCAACAGATGGAGACGTTTGCGAGACAACGACCACCTGCACAACGTATGCTTTTTTTGTGGTTTTAGGGCGAACAAATCTACGGTCATTATCGCCTAGACAAGAACACAGATTCGTTAGATCTAAAAAAAATTGGTGACTGTCAGAACATCAAGAAGAGGATAAAAACGAAAGATAAAAGACAATTAAAAGGGTTAAATATCCTTCGATAAGTTGGCCAAGTTGATAAAACGCAAAACTCTAGCAGCTGCTCGTGTGTCATCAGCTAAAATTTCCTCCAGAGTAGACGGAAAGTGAAGGGCTACACGGAGATTATTAAAATTTACACAAGACAGTAAAACATGTCGCACTGTCAGCAGTTCACCGCAGGAGCACAGCGGTGCAGGGTCGGCGGATAGCAAGTGACGGTGTCTGAAACCGGGCCAGGATGACCTCCTCCCGCCGAGAGGGGCGTGAAGAGGTCCTCCAAGCGGTCGGGATCGGTTTTACAGTTCCCAATTTACTGTTGTACAGTGAAAACCACGCACTGTGCCATGACGACACGATACTCCGGTGAAGAGCCCGTTGAACGTCGTCCGATGGTAGCCATGCGAGGCAAAAGAGCTGCTGCCTTGGCTGCTATGTCGGCGGTCTCATTCCCGGGCACACCCACGTGGCCAGGGACCCACAGGAAAGAAACGTGACAGCTGTCATCTGCTAGCAACTGGAGGGAGCGTTGGATCCGATACACGAGAGGATGGTTCGAGAAAGGGTCCTTAAGACCCTGCAGGGCACTAAGGGAGTCCGAACTTATGGCATGGAAAGGTAGGCGGTGGCGACAGGTATACAAAACGGCCTGGTGCAGGGCATAAAGCTCAGCCGTGAAATTCGAGCACCGGTCAGGGAGCTTGTATTGAAAACGTTTGTCCCGACGACGAAAGCAGATCCGACACCGGCAGTGCTCTTGGAACCATCAGTGTAAATAAATATGGCATTATCGAACCGCGAACGGAGTTCGACAAGCCTCGAGCGGTATACCAAATCCGGAGTGCTCTCCTTGGGGAGCGAACTAAGTTCAAGGTGAGTGTGAACCTGGGCCTGATGCCACGGTAGCAATAGGCTTTCGCTCAACCGAAAGGTGGAAGGAAGGGTAAAATCGAGCCGCTGTAGCACGCGGCGAAACCGAACTCCAGGTGGAATCAAGGCAATCCCAGACAACTGATATTGGCGATCGAGATCGTCGTCAAAATATAATCGGTAAGATGGATGGTTGGGCATCGACCGCAAGCGGCATGCGTACCGACACAAGAGTATGTCACGGCGAGTGGGCAAGGGTAATACAGCAGCCTCGGCATACAGACTTTCAGCAGGGCTGGTATAAAATGCAGCGGTCGCCAGGCGTAATCCCCGATGGTGAATAGAGTTGAGACGGCGGAGAATCGACGGCCGTGCAGAAGAGTATATAAGGCTTCCGTAGTCGAAATTCGACTGAACAATGGCCTGGTAAAGGTGAAGCAGGACGGTACGATCCGCTCCCCATGACGTGCCACTGAGGACATGGAGAACATTAAGGGATCGGGCACAACGGGCAGCCAGGTAGTTCACGTGTGTGGACCAGTAAAGTTTACGATCCAACATTAGCCCCAAGAATTTCGTAGTCTCTACAAAAGGGAGAGCAACAGGGCCGAGATGTAAAGAAGGTGGAAGAAATTCCTTATAACTCCAGAAGTTTATACACACCGTTTTCTCAGTAGAGAATCGGAAGCCGTTTGCAATGCTCCAGGAATATATAGACGGTCAAGACAGCGTTGAAAACAACGCTCCAAGAGACACGTCCGCTGGGAGCTGCAATAAATTGCGAAATCGTCTACAAAAAGGGATCCGGAAAAGTCGGCTGAAAGGCAATCTACGATCGGATTGATTGCAATGGCTAAGAGAGCCACAATCGAGACGGAGCCCTGCGGTACCCCATTTTCCTGTCGAAAGGTATCTGACAAAGCAGAGCCCACCCGTACTCGGAACTTGCGATCCGCCAAAAACGCTTGAATGAAAAGAGGGAGGCGGCCCAGAAAGTCCCATGTGTGCAATGTGCGGAGAATGCCCGCTCTCCAACAGGTATCGTATGCCTTCTCCAAGTCGAAGAACACTGCTACTGTTTGACGCTTCTTTAGAAAGTTATTCATAATGAAGGTCGACAACGTAATGAGGTGATCAGCAGCAGAGCGGTGTCGACGAAAACCGCATTGGATATTAGTCAGGAGGCGGCGAGATTCGAGGAACCAGACCAACCGAGCGTTAACCATGCGTTCCATCACCTTACAGACGCAGCTCGTCAGAGAAATGGGCCGATAACTGGATGGAAGATGTTTGTCCTTCCCTGGATTGGGGATGGGGACAACAATGGCTTCACGCCAACGTGCCGGAACCCGACCGTCAGTCCATATGCGATTATAGGTACTAAGAAGGAAACACTTGCCCGCAGGGGAGAGGTTCTTCAACATCTCAATGTGGATGGAATCTGTCCCAGGAGCAGAAGATTGGGACAGGACGAGAGCACGGTCGAGCTCCTGAAGGAGACATAATAACTTTCACGATCAAAAGAGTGGAAAGAAGGCGGCCGTGCCTCTTCTACCTGTTTGCGAGAGAGAAAGGCAGGGTGGTAATCGGCAGAGCTCGAAACCTCCGCAAAGAAACGGCCCAGTGCGTTGGAAACATCAGCGGGGTCCACGAGGACTGCGTTCTCCACGGTCAGGCCAGGAATCGGGGAGTGGACCTTGATGCCGGATAAACGGCGTAGGCCACGCCAAACAAACGTGGAGGGAGTAAAACGGTTAAAGGAACTAGTAAAAGCAGTCCAGCAAGCTTTCTTGCTGTCGTTTATGATACGACGACATTGGCCTCCCATACGTTTATAATGTATGCAATTCTCCAAAGTTGGGTGGCGGGGGAAGGTGCGTAAAGCACGGCTCAGGGCTCTAAGCGCGTCGCGGCAGGCTGCAGTCCACCAAGGGACCGGAAAACGACGTGGAGAAGATGATGTATGAGATATGGTATGTTCGGCAGTGGTGAGAATAACTTCTGTGAGGTATTGGCCCTGACTGTCACAGCTGGGAAAATTCTGATCGTGAAAAACAGCCATGGAAGAATAAAGCCCCCAGTCCGCTTTAGAAATGTTCCAACTGGTGGGACGAGGAGATGGGGAATGATGCAGGAAGTGGATGATACAAGGGAAATAGTCACTCGAGTACGTGTCAAAAAGTGCATACCACTCAAACCGACCGGCAAGCTAAGGAGTGCATATCACAAGGTCTATGTGGGAATAAGTAGGAGTTGTGTCAGAAAGGAAGGTCGGTGCACCTGTGTTGAGGCAGTCAAGATTGAGGTGTTGGAGAAGGTCCACCAAAAGGGAGCCTCTCTGACAAGGCGCCAGAGAGCCCCATAGGGGGTGGTGGGCATTGAAGTCGGCTACCAACACGAAAGGTGAAGGGAGCTGGTCGACGAGGTGTAGCACATCTGCCCTAGTAAGGGCAGATGACGATGGCGAATAGATATTACAGAGGGAAAAGGTAAATGTGGATAGAGTGATGCGGACGGCAACTGCCTGTAGGTGAGTATGCAATGTAATGGGATGGTAATAGACGTCGTCTCGAATGAACATCAGAACCCCTCCATGGGCTGGGGTACCTTCCACAGGTGGCAGGTCAAAACGCACAGAGGTGTAGTGGGGAAAGTCTGCACGATCACTTGGACGCAACTTAGTTTCTTGGAGACAGACTAGAAGCGGGCAGTGCAATCTAAGGAGTAGTTTTAACTCCTCCCGATTGGAACGAATGCCGCGAATATTCCATTGAAGGAACGCCATGATAAAAAATGAGATAAGAAATGAGGATAAAAACGTACAAGCAAGTGGGGTCACCTCGACGGCCGTTGAGGACCGGATTTCGAGGGAGCACTGCTATCGCTGTCTAGAGGCAAAGGGTCGTGGTCCATAGGTTCGACCGACGCGCCTGCAACCTGCCTGAGTTGATCAGGAGGGGCAGTTTCCACCGCCGGTAAAGGGCCGGGTGCCCGGCAGACGGTGCGTCCCGGTGAAACAGAAGACGGCCGAGGCCGGCTACTGTTGGGCGGCGTGACGGATGCGTCATGCCTAGGCGGGGAAAGTGAGGGCCTCCTTTTCTTGTTGGCGCTTCTGGAAGATTGACGGTGAGAAGAGGCAGTTGACGGTTGGGAAGCCTGTGAACGCAGAAAATCCTCTCGGACGGGTTCCTTTTTCAAAGTCCAGGGATCTTGTTTAGGTGCCCGCGGTTTACCAGAGGTTGACGAAGACTGTACTTTAGAAGCAGCAGGAGGAAGCGGGGACGTGGAACGGACAATCTTCGGGCTGGCGGATCGCACAACTGTGTCAGCGAAGTTAAAATCATACGTCTGGGTACTTGAATCGTTATTAGGTCGAGTGGAGGTGAGTACCTTACTGTATGTGCCCGCTGGGAGGACTGCGGGCTTTCGACTCGCCAACAACTTTCGAGCAGCAGACGTTGATACCTTTTCCGTAACCTGAATTTGCTGGATGACCTTTTCATCCTTGTATACAGGGCAGTCTCGAGAGGAAGCCGCATGGTCACCGTTGCAGTTAAGGCAGTGAGGGGACGGAGGTGGGCAATCCCCCTCATCGGCGTCCCTACCACAAGTGACACATTTTACTGCATCTGGGCAAGATTGACGGGTGTGGTTGTACCTGTGGCATTGGAAACAGCGCGTTGGGTTTGGTACATAAGGGTGGACAGAAATAACTTTGATGGAAGTTCAACTTTGTTGAACGTCAAAAACACAGTACAAGTCGGTGTCAGCTGGTTATCTACCTTTTTCAAAACCCTATGCACGGCTGTGACACCCTGATCGGACATGTAGGTTTGTATGTCTTCGTCAGACAACCCGTCAAGGGATCTCATGAAGACTACCCTCGTGACGAGTTGAGTGTGTGATGCACTTCTACCTTGACAGGAAACGTGTGTAACAATGTAGTCCGGATTAGTTTCTGGGCTTGGAAGGCACTGTCCGCTTCCAGCAACAATGTGCCATTGCGCTGACGCAAACAGGTTTTAACAGGGCCAGCAATTGCATCAACACCTTTCTGGATTACGAAAGGTTTTACAGACGTGAAATATTTGCCGTCGGTGCAAGAGACAAGAAGAAATTTCGGGAGATTGGGCAGAGTTTTCTTATGCTGAGGCAAATCTATCTTTCGTTTCTGGGTCAACATCACTGAAGAAGAGAAGGAAGTCATCGCGGAAGTGTCCCCCAAGATTACTGGCGTCTCCGATGGCGCGCTCCTTCCTAGTGGGGGCCCTCCCCGAGGGCGTACCCGCCTTAGGTGATTGTTCACACCTCAGATCACACCTCCCGAGAACTGACGGAGGGACCAATCGGCATGTTCGGAAGGTGCCAGCTCGGGTAATCGCCCCTCCCTGGGCCTGACCTTTACCAGGGGGTACGTATGTGCCCTACTTGTCTACCCGGGGCAGGGAATTAGGCGTCACCCCGTCACCTGCTACGCATGATAATGCGTGGGTCGGCCTTCAGACACGCACAGGGAGGAAAGAAGAGGAATAGAGGAAGTGAAGAGAAAGAAGGAAAGAAGTGTCTCTAACGCCGAGGCGGAGACGAATGAGGAGAAGAAGGCTAGGAGAGTACAAGGAGAGAAAGACAGAAACAAAGGGTAAGAAAGAAAGGAACCAAGGAATAAGAGAAACGACAACAATAAATCACCTTAACTCGCGAAATACGCCCGTCTCCGGGCGAAGGCATAAACCGGGAGGGAAAGTGAAGCAGCCTGGGGCAGAAGAAAGACTGCTCCGGCTCGGGGCCCCGTGCGCGCCACACACGTACCCACAAAAGAACTGTGGGCCCCCTGAGGGGACGACGTTTTCAACAGCATGGACTATCAGTTCTGAAACTATGGCTGCGATTCCGGTTACCCTTGACGCTGCATCACAGACAGGAGCACCTGCGATGGTGTACGCAACGACGAACTTGTGTACACGAATGACAATACGCAATTTTTTCGGATGAATCCAGGTTATGTTTAAAGCATCATGATGGTCACATCCATGTTTGGCGACATCGCGGTCAACGCACATTGGAATCGTGCATTCGTCGTCGCCATACTGGCGTATCACCCAGCATGATGGGATGGGTGTCATTGGTTACACGTCTTTCTCACCTCTTGTCCGCATCGACGGCACTTTGAACTGTGGCCGTTACGTTTCAGATGTGTTGCGATTCGTGACTCTACCCTTCATTCGATCCCTGCGAAACCCTTCATTTCAGCAGGTTCGACTGCTGCGCTGGCCAGCACATTCTCCAGATCTCTCATAAATTGAAAACATCTGATCAATGGTGGATGAGCAACTGGCCCGTCACAATACGCCAGTCACTACTCTTGATGAACTGTGAAATCAAAGCTGCATGGGCATCTGTTCCTGTACACATCATCCAAGCTCTGTTTGACTCAATGCCCAGGCGTATCAACGCCGTTATACAGCCAGAGGTGGTTGTTCTGGGTACTGATTTCTCAGGATCTATGCAACCAATCTGCGCGAAATTGTAATCCTATGTCAATTTTAGTATAATATATTTGCCTAATGAATACCCGTTTATCATCTACCTTTCTTCTTGGTGTAGCAATTTTAATAGCGAATAGTGTATATGTATATATTCTTGGTTTCTTGAGGGACCAAACAGATGAGGCGACTGGTCAATAGTCTTATATGCTAATTTACGTAATTGACGCTGCGAGTGACACATACAAACACATACCCGAGGAAGCAGTCGAAACGTCTGCGGGAGATTAGCACAATCTGCGACATCTCCGCGCGGCGGGGTATTTGTCCTGTCCAGACAGACAACCACGAGGTCTTTCACTTATCGTACCGTGCGATCAGTTCTCCATTATGACAAATACAATTATGCAGACACCTCTGAAATTCGGTGGATTGCCGTGCGGAGGCTAGCTTGTAATGGCTAAGGTATAGGTCCGATTCCGGCTGGGGTAAACAGTGTTTAACAGCCACAAACAGAGCCAAGTAAAGAACTCATTACTGTTCCGTATTTCCAGTCAACATTACTTAGGTTTATTAGTTACCAACAAGGACATCAGTTGGATTATTTTTCGTAGTTTCTTTAAAATGCTAACCCATCTACGTTTCTAATAATGCTGTTACCCCAATTACCAATGAACGAGAATGTGGTAGTTTAAACGTCGTCGTGTGGGGCAACAGGATGATACGTGCAGCGCTGGAGTCCCAGGCAGCACAAAATCAGTTATAGTGTTAATTCTAGCCGAACATTTGTACATCCCACTAATGGTGAAGGGACAAGGAATATATTTGCATATGACATGCTGACCATAGCTGTTCACTTTATTAACGCAAAACTACCTGTTTCGGTTAGTGTACTATTCTCAAGCGCTAACAGAGTTTAGACAATAGCTTAACATATCATGTTACAAAATGGAACTGTAAAATAAATCTGTATCACCATGCTACACATCCTATAAATATTTTCCTAGTGAATGGGAAAGTTAAGAGATGGAACCTGGACAAATTCTAGGAATCACAGGTGGTTGAACGCTTCATAGGGAACATTAAGGAAGGAGTGGCTGAAACGGGGGAAAGTAGTATAGTACAAGAAGAATGTGTAGCTCTTACAGACAGAGTAGTTAAGGCCGCCGAGGATCATATAGGCAGAAGGACAATGCCTAATAGAAATCCCTGGATAACACAGGAAATTCTTTAAACTGAACATTTGTTTTCTGGCTATGATAGTTTTCATAATGACTAAGCCAAAAGGAGCGTTGAAAAGTACAAAAGAAAGGAACGAGAGTACAGAACAAATGTAGCACTAATAAAAACAGTGGTTAGCGCCAAAGGACCTGATAATTTGGTTGTAAATAGTGCTTTCAAGAAAAAAACTGGTATAAAATACGACACAGTATCAGACAAACTGAAATATCCTTATTAATCTCCATATACTTATTTCAGAGATGTGTGTAAGAGTGTATTGTTGTATATATGGAAGGGAAATTCAAATTTCTGAAAAGTTATATCAACGCAGTGGTCTTCTGTGCACTTAGCAATTAATGTGTGAAGTGTAAACGCGAAAATATTTCCAAGACTTCAGAAGTGACAATAATAGACTTTGAGACTAATCTAAGATACTTCTATGGACACAAATGCACAGAAAAAGACCATTACACTGGTAAGGTTCCTTATTGCTAGCTGATCCTCCCTATTCCCCATACGAAACTATAAATTTATTACATATAACTCCATAGTAAGAAGTACTGTCAAGAGGTATGCTATGGAATCAATGACTATAGCTGCAGAACACACTTTAGGAGAAAATGGTAGATCTCAAATACCAATATCATTCGATGAATCCTGGCAAAACAGGTTTCCATATAAAGTATTCCTGTGCATCTGTTAGCAGCCTCGACAATATCATTTGTTGCATATACATGTGTTGACCAAGTACTTTCAGGATTGTAGGCAATCAGGGGAGAGTACTAAAAAGCAAACTAAGTATGAGAACCCATGAAGGAACTAGTGGAGGGATGGAAGTAACTTCTGCAGTGAAATGTTCCAACGATTCTAGCATGGCGGAGCTGTTCGCTTCGTGAGTTTTTCTGGGGGCATGGAGGCTCACGATCGTTTAAGGCAATGGTGGAGAGTAAACCCAATCGTGATATGTCAATTACAAAACTAAAGTGCATTACTCGTGCGAAAAATGATGGGCATTGGACTCAATAGACCGAAACAGCATGTTATCTGATGGTCTAAGACGTCGACCGACTGATAAAGAAATTGTTCGGATCACTCAATATTTTTGTATGGCTATTAGAAGTATCATAATTTATAAGGTCTGAAGAAACCAGTTTAGGCAGTTTATTTCCTCGAGCTGTCTACAAATGATGGACCAATATTCCATTGAATAGTGTAAATATTTGAAGGCAAAAGAGGAGGATAAAGAAGATAACACTACTATAACAAAAGCTGTTGTGCTTGCCATGTAACCTGTTTTTCAGGATCTTCCCCCATCGGAGCTGCTGAAATCTCTCAAATGCAAAACACAAAATGCGATTGAATCTTTTAACAATGTTGTATGGTCATAGATACATTAAAGTGTTGGATGTAAAGCCTTTGAACTTGGTATTTCTGATGCCGTTCTTACTTTTAACAATTGCTATTCTGGAAGACTACAAGTTTTGGAGTATCTTGAAAGTCATAAAGGTTACTACACCATAAAAAGTATGATGGACCAACTGCGAACCATGAAGGCAGGGAATGAAACAAACAGTATGTCAAAAGAAGCCAGAGCCAAGAGGAGGAGGACAGAACAGGGTGGGACAGACGCAGGTAATGTGGACTACCATCCAGGACCATTGGAACGTATATTTTATGTATTAGTTAAAATTGTTTCCTTAAACGCAATTGTTATAACCAACACTCGATACTTAGTTACACCAGATTTAATTTGCACAAAATTAGTTTTACAGTAACGGCCTCTTAGACCCACACAGTTTTGAGTCCCGAAATACAAATTTTCTATAAGTCCAATTAGTCAAAACTATTCTCAGTCAGTGATACTGAAAAGTTCTTCTACAAGGCCGCAGGTGAGTCCGTAATGTCAGGAGGTTACCAGACGAAGTCCAGCGGCAGGTGAGGTCAGCAGTCCAGCGGCTAGCAGCATGAACTATGGTCCTAGACGTTCCGTGGGCAGCAGAGGTCGTCTTGAAGTCCGGTGCTGACGTCTTCGATATCGTATGCATCGGTGGCGAGAGCGAACTGACTGTCTGGGCCGCTGCTCTGACTTATGAGGCGTGTCCGGCCCAGGGGACGGGACGCAACGGCCAATCTCCATCCGGCCTGTGGGTACTAGAGGTACAGCGCCATCTGCAAGAAGGGGTTCCCGGCTACTATCAATAGTCGCTGTACTTCTCTGGTTACATGTAACGTCTTTGGACTCTTTTTTGATATAATAGTTTGCCGAAGCTATAGTTGTGCGCCTTAGGGGCAGCAACCTTGTCGGCCCCCATGTTGTTGTTGTTGCGTATACGGCAGGCGCTGGTCTAAATGTTTGTATAGCTCGGGACTTAAATACGGAGTCATCAGTCCCTAAACTAACAATCTACTTATGAACTAATACTATGGACGGCACAAATATCCATGTCCGAGGGGGGGGGGGGCATTCGAACCCCCGACCGTAGTGGGCGTGCAGACCGTGACTGATGCGCCTCAGTCCCCTCGGTCACCGCGGTCGGTAAGGCGCTGGTCTCGCGTAGGAATTGTTGGCGTGCTGCCGCAACAGCAAGTTTCTCAAAATGACATTTTTTCTAATAAATGCCCTTTTTTCTGAGAAACTTCTGAATCTACCTCAATGAATTATTTACCACATAGCACAGATAGTAAAATGATATTGTAGCTCTACTTTAGTAGTATTTACTGTCATTGCTAAAATTAAGAAATGAAAATAGTGAAAATTTGAAACAAAGTTTTATATGTATACAGAAAAACCCTAAATTTTTTCCAGCTGTTATTTGAAAGTGATTGCAGAGCAAAAAACAGTCGCTAAACTTGTCATAAAAATACCACATTTATATACTCAACCGTTTCTGATAGAACGGGGCATCTGTGTAGCTTGTTTAACATTGGCGAAATAGGGCGGTACGGCTCCCCTTTAATTGTAACCGTCTGATGGAAGAATATTTGTGGAGAAGGCCACCCAAAGACTGTGTGTCACTGGTAGAACAAAATAACCCCCCAGGGGGCCCACAGCTCTTTTGTGGGTACGTGTGTAGCGCGCACGGGGCCCTGAGCTGAGGCAGCCTTTTTTCCGCCCCAGGCTGCTTCATTTTCCCTCCCGGTTTATGCCTTCGCCTGGAGACGGGCGTCCTTAGCGAATTGAGGTGGTTTCTTGTAGTAGTTTCTCTCATTTCTTGCTTTCTTCCTTTCCTAACCTTTGCTTCTTCCTTTCTCTCCTTGCTGTACTCTCCTAGCCTTCCTCTCTTCCTCATTAGTCTCCGCTTCGGTGTTTGAGACACTTCTTTCTCTTCACTTCCTCTATTCTTCTTCTTCCTCCCTGTGCGTGTCTGAGGGCCAACCCACGCAATATCATGCGTAGCAGGTGACGGGGTAACGCGTAATTCCCCACTCCGGGTAGACAAGTATAGCACATACATACCCCTGGTAAAGGCCAGGCCGAGGGAGGGGTGACTACCCGAGCTAATACCTCCCAAACATGACGATTGTTCCCTCTGTCATTTCTCGGGTGGTGTGATCTGAGGTATGAACAATCACCTAAGACGGGTAAGCCCTCAGAGAGGGCCCTACTATGAAGGAGCGCGCTATCGGAGACGCCGGTAATCACGGGGGACACTTCCTCCATGACTTCCTTCTCTTCTTCTGTAAAGTTGACCCAAAAACGAAAGATAGATTCGCCTCAGCAAAAGAAAACCTTGCGTAATCTTCCAAAATTCCTTGTTGTCTCTCGAACCGACGGTAAAGATTTCACCTCTGTAAATCCTTTCGTCATCGAAAAAGGTGTTGATGCAATTGCTGGTCCTGTTAAGACATGTTCACGTCAGCGAAATGGTACATTGTTGCTGGAAGTGGACAGTGCCTTCCAGGCGCAAAAACTCATATGGACCACACTGTTACACACGTTTCCTGTCAAGGTAGTAGCGCATCACACTCTCAACTCGTCACGGGGGGTAGTTTTCACGAGATTTGACAGAGTTTAACTCCCGTCGAAGGTCAAAGCAGGGTATGAAGTTATCTCTGTCCGCTCTTATGTACCAAACCCAACGCGCTGTTTCCAATGCCACAGATACAACCATAACCGTCAATCTTGCCCTAATGCAGCAAAATGTGTCACTTATAGTAGGAACGCCCATGAGGGGGATTGCCCACCTCTGTTCCCTCACTGCCTTAATTGCAACGGTGACCATGCGGCGTCCTCTCGGGACTGCCCTGTATTTAAGGATGAAAAAGCCATTCAACAAATTCGAGTTACAGAAAAGGTATCAACATATACCGCTCGAAAGTTGTTGGCAAGGCGAAAGCCCGCTGTTCTCCCAGCGAGCACATACAGTAAGGTCCTCACCTCCACTCGACCTACTAAGGATTCCGTTACCCAGACCTGTGACTTCACTTTCGCTGACACAGTTGTACGACCCCCCCCCCCCCCCCAGGGGGCCCACAGCTCTTTTGTGGGTACGTGTGTGGCGCGCACGGGGCCCCGAGCCGAAGCGACCTTTCTTCCGTCCCAGGCCGCTTCCCTCTTTCCTCCCGGTTTGTGCCTGCGCCCGGAGACGGTTTTTTTTTTCATCAGTCCAAGGTTTCTTTTTCGCTTCCTCTGTTTTCTCCTCTTGGTTCTTCAGCCGTCCCCTCTTTTTCCTTTCTCCTTGTTCTCGACTCACCCTTTAATCTCCGCCTTGGCGTTTGAGATTCTTCCCCCTCCTTCATCCCTTTCTCTCCTTCCTCCTTTCTTTCCTCCCTGTGCGTGTCTGAAGGTCGACCCACGCTCTGCATAGCCGGTGACGGGGTAAGGCGTAACTCCCCACCGCGGGTAGACATGTAGGGCACGTTTGTACCCCCCGGTAAAGGTCGGGCCCAGGGAGGGGTGATTACCCGAGCTGATACCTTCCGAACATGCCGATTGGTCCCTCCGTCCGTTCTCGGGAGGTGTGACCTGAGGTGCGAACAGTCACCTAAGGCGGGTGTGCCCTCAGTGATGGGCCCCCACAAGGAAGGAGCACGCCAACAGAGACGCCGGTAATCATGGGGGACACCTCCGCCATGAAACCTTCCACATCAACTATAACCCTGACCCATAAGCGGAAACATGAGTCTCAGCCGCAGAAAGCATTGCCTAACATTCCAAAGTTCCTGGTGGTATCACGTACCGACGATAAGGATTTTTCTTCAGTCAATCCGTTTATCATTCAGAAGGGTGTCGATGCGATCGCAGGTCCCTTGAAGACCTGCTCCAGGCAGCGCAACGGGACCTTGTTACTCGAAATAGAGAATGCATTCCAGGTGCAGAAGTTACTTCGAGCCACACTTGTACATACTTTCCCTGTGAAAGTGGAGGCTCACCGCACCCTCAACTCTTCGTGGGGGGTAGTGTTCTCTAGATCGCTGGATGGGTTATCGGACGATGAGATATTAAACTATATGTCACATCAGGGAGTCACAGCTGTTCATCGCGTGATGAAAAAGTCAACAATGACCTCGTGCCAACCCGTACTGTCTTCTCAACTTTTGACAGGGTTGACCTACCATCTAAATTGAGAGCGGGCTACGAAGTCATTTCCTTTCGCCCGTACATACCAAATCCTACACGCTGCTTCCATTACCAAAGGTACAACCATACAAGTAAATCTTCTCCAAATGCAGCCAAGTGGCAGAGACGCTCATGAGGGTGAATGTCTAACTCCATCCCCTCGCTGCATTAATTGCATGGGTGACCATGCTGCTTCTTCACGGGACTGCCCCCTTTATAAAGAAGAGCGGGTCATCCAAGAGATTCGCGTGAAGGAAAAGGTCTCCACCTATGCCGCTCGGAAATTATTAGCTAGTAGGAAGCCCGCTGTACTCCCATCAGGTACCTTCACCCAGGTCCTCGCCTCCCCTCGACCAACTAAGGAGGTAGGCAGCCAGACTTGCGATCTAACGTTCTGTGACACTGTCGTCAGGTCGGCTAGTCCGAAAATTGCTCGTTCCACTTCACCGATCCCTTCTGCCCGTTCTACAGCGAATTCGTCGACCAGTACACACACATCCCAGGCATCCAAATCTGATGCCCGGAGTTCAAAAATAGAACCAGTCCGTGAAGATTTTCTCAAGACTCAGACTTCTCAATCGTCAACCGCATCTTCCACCCATCATACTTCTAACAAGGCTTCCAGAAAAAACAGCCCCCCCCCTTCCCCGCCGTGGCGTGACCCTTCGGTCACGCCATCCAACAGTTGCCGGCCTCGGCCGTCTTCTCTTTCACCGGGACGCTCCGTCTGCCGGGCACCCAACCGTTTACCGGCGGTGGATGCTGCCCCTCCTGATCAACTTTGGGAGGTGGCAGACGCGTCGATCGAACCAATGGAACATGACCCTTTGCCACTAGATGGCGATAGCAGTGCTCCGGTCCGGTCCTCAGCGGCCGTCGAGGTGACCCCATCTGCTTGTTCCTTTTTATCTTTTTTTCTTCTCTCATTTTTTATCATGGCGCTCCTTCAATGGAATATTCGCGGCATTCGTTCCAATCGGGAGGAATTAAAACTACTCCTTCGATTGCACTGCCCGCTTCTCGTCTGCCTCCAAGAAACTAAGTTGCGTCCAAGTGATTGTGCAGACTTTTTACACTACACCTCTGTGCGGTTCGACCTGCCACCCGTGGAAGGTATCCCAGCCCATGGAGGGGTTCTGATGCTCCCTCGAGACGATGTCTATTACCATCCCATTTCATTGCATACTCACCTACAGGCAGTTGCCGTCCGCATCACCCTATCCACATTTACTTTTTCCCTCTGTAATATTTATTCGCCATCGTCATCTGCCCTTACTAGGGCAGATGTGCTACACCTTGTGGACCAGCTCCCTTTACCTTTCGTGTTGGTACACGACTTTAATGCCCACCACCCCCTATGGGGCTCTCCGGCACCTTGTCCGAGAGGCTCCCTTTTGGTGGACCTTCTCCAACACCTCAATCTTGTCTGGCTCAACACCGGTGAACCGATCTTCCTTTCAGACACAACACACACTTATTCCCATACAGACCTCGCAATATGCACTCCTCAGCTTGCCGGTCGGTTTGAGTGGTATGCACTTTCTGACACGTACTCGGGTGACCATACACTTTCTGCATCATTCCCCATCTCCTCGTCCCACCAGTTGGAACATTTCTAAAGCCGACTGGGGGCTTTATTCTTCCATGGCTGTTTTTCACGATCGGAATTTTCCCAACTGTGATAGTCAGGTCGACTACCTCACAGAGGTTATTCTCACAGCTGCCGAACGTTCCATACCTCGTACTTCCTCTTCTCCACGTCATGTCCAGGTCCCTTGGTGGACTGCAGCCTGCCGCGACGCGCTTAGAGCCCGGCGCCGTGCTTTACGCACCTTCCGCCGCCACCCAACTTTGGAGAATTGCATACATTATAAACGTGTGGGAGCTCAATGTCGTCGTATCATAAACGACAGCAAGAAAGCTTGCTGGACTGCTTTTTCTAGTTCTTTTAACCGTTTTACTCCCTCCACGTTTGTTTGGCGTGGCCTACGCCGTTTATCCGGCATCAAGGTCCACTCCCCGATTCCTGGCCTGACCGTGGATAACGCAGTCCTCGTGGACGCCGCTGACGTTTCCAACGCATTGGGCCGTTTCTTTGCGGAGGTTTCGAGCTCTGCCCATTATCACCCTGCCTTTCTCCCTCGAAAACAGGTAGAGGAGGCACGGCCGCCTTCTTTCCACTCTTTTAATCGTGAAAATTATAACGTCGCATTCACTATGCAGGAGCTAGACAGTGCTCTCGCCCTGTCCCGATCTTCTGCTCCTGGGCCCGATTCCATTCATATTGAGATGCTGAAGAACCTCTCTCCTGCGGGCAAGTGTTTTCTTCTTAGTACCTACAATCGCATATGGACTGAAGGTCATGTTCCCACAAGTTGGCGTGAAGCCATTGTTGTCCCCATCCCCAAACCAGGGAAGGACAAACATCTTCCTTCCAGCTATCGCCCCATTTCTCTGACGAGCTGCGTCTGTAAGGTGATGGAACGCATGGTTAACGCTCGGTTGGTCTGGCTCCTCGAATCTCGCCGCCTCCTGACTAATATCCAATGCGGTTTTCGTCGACACCGCTCTGCTGCTGATCACCTCATTACGTTGTCGATCTTCATTATGAATAACTTTCTAAAGAAGCGTCAAACAGTAGCAGTGTTCTTCGACTTGGAGAAGGCATACGATACCTGTTGGAGAGCGGGCATTCTCCGCACTTTGCACACATGGGGCCTTCGGGGCCGCCTCCCTCTTTTCATTCAAGCGTTTTTGGCGGATCGCAAGTTCCGGGTACGGGTGGGCTCTGCTTTGTCAGATACCTTTCGCCAGGAGAATGGGGTACCGCTGTCTTGAGTGTGGCTCTCTTTGCCATTGCAATCAATCCGATCGTAGATTGCCTTTCAGCCGACGTTTCCGGATCCCTTTTTGTAGACGATTTCGCAATGTATTGCAGCGCCCAGCGGACGTGTCTCTTGGAGCGTTGTTTTCAACGCTGTCTTGACCGTCTATATTCCTGGAGCATCGCAAACGGCTTCCGATTCTCCACTGAAAAAACGGTGTGTATAAACTTCTGGAGATATAAGGAATTTCTTCCGTCATCCCTACGTCTCGGCCCCGTTGCTCTACCATTCGTGGAGACAACATAATTTTCGGGGGTACTAATGTTAGATTGGAAACTTTGCTGGTCCACACACGTGTCCTACCTGGCTGCCCTTTGTGCCCGATCCCTTAATGTTCTTCGTGTCCTCAGTGGCACGTCATGGGGAGCGGATCGTACTGTCCTGCTTCACCTTTACGAGGCCATTGTTGAGTCGAAGCTCGACTACGGAAGCCTTGAATACTCGTCTGCACGGCCGTCGATTCTCCGCCGTCTCAACTCTATTCACCATTGGGGATTACGTCTGCATTTTATACCAGCCCTGTTGAAAGTCTGTATGCCGAGGCTGCAGTATTACCATTGACCACTCGGCGTGACATACTCTTGTGTCGGTACGCATGCCGCCTGCGGTCGATGCCGATTCTTTTTGGCGATTCACTCGATCGCCAATATCAGTTGTCTGCGATAGCCTTGCTTCCACCTGGAGTTAGGTTTCGCCGCCTGCTTCAGCGGCTCGATTTTACCCTTCCTTCCACCTTTCGGTTGAGCGAAAGCCCATTGCCACTGTGGCATCAGGCCCAGGTTCACACCCACCTTGAACTTAGTTCACTGCCCAAGGAGAGCACCCCGGATTTGTTATACCGCTCGAGGCTTGTCGAACTCCGTTCGCGGTTCGATAATGCCAGCGCGTGGTTCTCACTTCCGGACAATAAATTGAGAACTGTAAAACCGATCACGACCGCTTGGGGGACCTCCTCACGCCCCTCTCGGCGAGAGGAGGTCATCCTGGCCCGGTTGCGGATCGGTCACTGGCGTTTCAGCCACCGTAATTGCCAACCGCCGACCTTGCACCGCTGTGCTCCTGCGGTGAATTTCTGACGGTGCGACATGTTTTACTGTCTTGTCCCAATTTTAATCATCTTCGTGTAGCCCTTAACTCTCCGTGTACTCTGGAGGAACTTTTAGCTGATGACACACGAGCAGCTGCTCGAGTTTTGCGTTTTATCAACCTGGCCATTCTATCAAAAGATATTTAACCCTTTTAATTGTTTTTATCTTTCGTTCTTAGCCTTCTTTTAATACTCTATCTGGTAGTTGGCGATTTTTTCGAGATCTAGCGAATCTCTGTTCTTATCTGGGCGCTAATGACCTTAGCAGTTGTGCACCCTAAAACCTAAAAAATAAAAAATTAATAAATTAATAAAAAATATTTAAAAAAAGGAAAAAATAAGTAGGTGGTTCAGAAGATCAATGAAAGTGACCGCCTCAAACCCATCTGTCCGTCCTCTTCCAGGCACTCCTGTGCGTTGTGGGATACGAGGTAGGACTGACGCAAGGCGCCGTAAATGTTCAAAGAAGGGTAGCTCGTTTTTTAATATCACAAAATATGCGTGATTGAGTCACGGGTATGGTGAGTTAGGATGCAAAGCATTGCAATCCCCAGCCTCCTTTGCTGAATGCCATGTTCTTTATGTACCCCGGCATACAGAGGAAAAATGGCCATTGCGGTGTAGCCATCCATGCTGGCACAGACAAGCTTAGTTGATGATTATACGTATTCGTATACCATACGCAGATGCTCATCAGCGCGATTCGAATAGACCACATCCTTCTTTCCGCTCACAGAAGCGGAACCACAGAGCCACATAGACGCTGCCAACAGAGGCTCTTGCTCTCCGTGATATTCAGTGCTGAGTCATACAGCGCATCCCGATGTAAGAGGGCATTTCAAAAAGTAAAGATACAATGGCTCGCATTCCTGAAATATAACATTTATTTAGGAAACGCCAGTTACATCTTATTAACAGAATTATTTGTTATTTTTAGATATAATCACCCCCATTATCCAAATATTTGCGTAGTCGGTGCCCAAGCTTTTGTATCCCACAGTCATAGAAGATTGCCGCCTGTTGCCGGAAGAACATTTCATCTTCATCTTTGTTCTCTTCATCGTCGTGGAATGATTTTCCACCAAGATGTGACTTCAGGTAATGGAAGACCTGGAAGTCGGTGGGCGCAAGGTCGGGGCTGTATGTCGGGTGGTCCAATACGTCCCATTTGCATTGTTTGATTAGTGCTTTGGTTAAGAGAGCTGTGTGAGGCCGAGCGTTGTCATGAAGCAAGCTGACTACACTTATAAGCATTCCCCTGTGTTTCTTTTGAATTGCCCTTCGAAGACGTTTCGAAGTCTGTCAATATACAGCAGCATTAATTGTTTTTCCCGGAGGCATAAATTCCAACAGATGAATGCCTTGTCTTTCCCAAAAAACAGACGCCATGATTTTCTTCGCTGAAATAGACGTTTTGCATTTCTTGGCGTTTGGCAAATTTGAGTGGCGCCATTGCATAGATTGTTGCTTGGATTCAGGTGTATGGTGATAAACCCACAACACGTCACCTGTCACAATGTGATCAATTAACTCATCACCTGCTTCAGGATAGCGTCTCAGAATGTCGAGAGCAAAGACCATCCTTTTTGTGTGTGTGTGTGTGTGTGTGTGTGTGTGTGTGTTCTTCTGTTAACATTTTTGGAACCCAGCGCGCACACATTTTCCTGTACCCATCTTGACAGTCACAACGTCATAAAGACTTGTCATTGACACTTCCGGTATGATCTGATGCAATTCTTTCAATATGAAACGTCTATTCGCACGAATTGCTTCTTCCGTTCTCCGAAGAAGGGCATCAGAGATCACAAATGGCCGACCTGTTCTTTGTTCGTCATGTGCATCGGTCCTACCTTCAGACAAATGACGACACTAATAGTTACATTCATAATGTTCCCATAAACAGAAACAATTTCTTTGTGAATATCCGCTGTTCGCTGACCTTTTGCATGGAGCGCACTTCGCATTTGGCGGGGATCTGAATCGGCGCACCCATTTTAACCACGACCTACTCCAACCAGAAGCAACGTTCAACTGCCGAACGACCGCGAGGAGAAAGCTAATGGTTCAAAGTTAGCACCTGTGTTGCCATCTTGCTCGCCAAAACTCTTCTGTTCCTCTGGCGTACGGTGTATCTTTAGTTTTCGAAATACCCTCGTATAACAAATGTTGTCACACAAAGAGCTGCATTCGTTGAGTGTTGAGTCCAAAAATTAAATTATCTCTCTCAGTGCCTTCTCATACATGACTATTATAGTGTATGAATCATTGAAGTGGAAAAGGCATGGAGGTGAATTTAGTAAGCCAATTTATTTCCACTTTTGGAATTAACTGCATTCTCCCAGTCTTGTCAAATATTTGCCGCGATGTTGCCATTCTTACGCTTAACTAGGACTTCTGTAGCGGTAAGCAAAGTGAAAACCATGCGTGTCTCATGATTGTTGAAGACGATAGTCATGGGTTTGGTAAAAATGTAATGTTATCTGCTGATAGTTCCCAACTTCATTGTTTAGGCTGTCGATATTTAAGTCGTCCAATTAAGCATAATTCAATATTCCAAACGGAATAAACTTTGTAATGATGTTTTGCGACATCAGCGTAGTGATAGAAAATTTAGGCATAAGAATCTTTCGTGAAACTTACAGAATTTTAATGATTGAGCTACATAATCTGTCATAACATTATCAGTTTCCCTCAAAACACAAACGAATGATACACCTACAATGTTAGATCTCGACGAAAGTTACTTCCGTGTAATGAAAAGGTACTGAAAATCAAACAAGTTGAATTTAATGACTTCTGCGAAAATACTGAAATACGTTACCGTAGATGGAAGCGAGAAGAAACATACAAAAAATAAATTATTCGCTCCCATACTGTAATTAATTCATTTTAGGTGTAATAAGAAAAAAAACTAAAAAGTATCTCCGTTAAAACAGAAACTAAATTGCAGACGTGGACAATGTGCAATTCTGCGCATATCCATCCTTAGTCATATACATATGCTCCTAACCAACGTTACATTCATGTTTGCTTACGAAATGATGAGAAGGACACAAATTCGTGTCTCCAATTCATCTTTCGAATTTTTAGATCCACTATTTATATGTGTTGTTTCTTGGTAAATATTTGTAAATTAGGCTACGATGCTTGCTCCCACGTGCTGTTGGTCTATGTAGTAAGGAGGCTTACGTATCGTATTCGAAATCGAATGTCAGAAGTTCATCAGACACTTGATAGCCAGAAATATCTTATTCGAATGACAGAAGATATTAAACGCGGTCAGCCTCGGTTGAGTGACCAAGCGTTTCCAAGGAGCCTAGCTGCAGAGCGCGCAGCTGCTTACCGTCGGAGGTTAATGACCATCATCATTTAAGACAGATTGTAGATCAAACAATGTTAAAATAAGCAATATGAAATATTAAGTTATACACAACCGCCATGCAAATAGGAAGTAGTTACCTCTCTCATCGCAACTACAGCTTGATCCACCACTTCTGTACGAGCCAGCGACCTACCGTTTCCACTGCAACGATTTGGACCCATCTCTGAAAACGCAAAGATATTGGTTATCAGAAATATCCTGCCACAACCACAGGCTGCCTCACGTCTTGCTAACGCAAAGGGAGTGTTGTCCTCTGCTTACATGCTTTTCGCCCGATTTCGGATTGGAGTTTCGTTCCATCGTGACTCGTCGTCAACAACCAATTTACTTTTTTCAGCAGCTGGATTCCATCGCTCTAAAATAAGGTATTCTGCATTGCAATTGGTGTGCAGTACTAAGAAAGTGAAATTAGTAGACATATATGTGCTTCAAAGGTATATTGAAATGATGTCATAGTGGTGTAAAATGACGTA
Source organism: Locusta migratoria (assembly GCA_026315105.1). Lineage (NCBI taxonomy): Eukaryota > Metazoa > Arthropoda > Insecta > Orthoptera > Acrididae > Locusta > Locusta migratoria. Next base: position 464,702,416 of record CM048746.1, on the reverse strand, counting down.
GTTAAAACAGGGAAATGTGACATTGGTGGGTAACCGTGTTAAATTCAGTATATAGCGCGCGCCACCTACTTTCGCCGCGCGCCGCCATGCACGCACGGCGCAGCGTTCTTACGACGACAGCCACGAGCGCCATCTGCTGCAACTTCGCTCGTGGCCACGACTGCTGCATCGTTCACTTGCGACTGAGATAGGAACCAGTTAACACTTCGGAACCAGATAGGCACCAGTGAAGAGTTAGCTATCGGATAGGCACTAGGAATTATCAGTAGGCAGGCCTCTATATAATCCAAGTATCAGCATTCTTCAGTCAGGAACTATGTAATAGTTAAGTATTACTAAGTCTCTATGAAATATATATCTAGATCTAATTTACTCTAGTGTTTCTAGTTTCTGCTGTCCCACTGGCTGGTCACCTCCGTACCTGCACACGCGTGCATCCTTTATTCCTGTGTCAGTCTCTTTCTACTCGGCCACCAACACCTACGACAACCGGCGGACGAGACACAAAAGTGGCGATGAGGATGGGATACAAAATTAATTGTTCTGAATCACACTAAATATTAAAAGGCAGACAATTTAACCACTCAGATAACGCGGCATTGAGGATAATACGGCTGCATGCTCCGCCCTGAATCACACCTTCCTCCACAACATAAACTTTAATTCTGCCTCCATGTTCCTCATCAATGTTGCCAAGTCCCTCTAATGACGCAGAGGTGACATAAATATCAGTAATAATTCAATTCACTGAGACACATATCGTCTCATAACAAAGATAAAAATTATATGAGAGATTAAAATTTGTGCCGTGGCCGGGATCCGAAACTGGAGCCTCCTGCTTTGTGTTGTGGAGAGAGAGGTACTGTTAAGATAGTCCGTGTAGCTGCGTTAACTGAGTGGTGAAAGCGTCCGCCTAGACAGCATGAGGACCCTGGTTCAAATCCTGACAGTGACACGTTTTAATTCAATGCCTTTTCTTATACTCAATATCTTTGTTATAATGAGACATATTCCGTCTCAGGAAATTGAATTATTGTTGTTATTTATTTCACCCATGCTTGAGGTAGAAGCCAGGATTGTTCCCATTCTCGTTCAGTGCTTTATCGGAGACCCTTGTTAACATTGATGTATATTTCACACGGAAACATGGAGGCACCATTAATGATTGTGGTGTGGCAGGGAATGTTCAGTAAGACAGTCAATGAAGCCACTTTATGTGCGTTTCTATCTTTTTACATCATGAGTCCTATTACGTGCGTTTTTATCTATTACATCATGAGTCCTATTAGTCTTTGGCGTGACGTCACGAGTGCTGGACTGCAGTGCACATCGTTCTCGATTTTTTATATAATTTTAGGATTAATATAATTATTTTAACTGTTATTTTGTGATAATATTCCATATAGTGTTCTAGTAAAGGATCGTCAGTTATTTTAGCGTTTGTTGTGCCGTATTTGCTTTAAGTGGTGTTATTTGTGTTCGAGTGTGCGCCGGCATCGACGTCTTACTGCTTTGTTTACATCTGGTGACGAGTGGTTCCAGCCGTAGTGGCCTCCGGCAGCTAAGTTCCAATAAGTGTTTGTGTTATTGTAGTTAAATTATTAAAGTTAGTAGATTTCAAGAGATGGTATCACGCTAGTTATTTATTAAATTTAGTATTTTTCAACAGGTGACTTGCTGTTTTTAACGTAGTTGAGGTTGGGGAACTTTAAGTTACGGTATTTGATAACTCTAGTACTCTCACTGTGTTTAGTTAGTTTATTAGTGACGCTTGAATTTGAACTTGTTTATACAAGCAACAGTGTAAAGTTTCTGTGGTAGTGTTATTTGCTCTTTTCTGATACTATTAGTTGTTGTTACTTGATTTGCAGGGACTGAGGTTTGTTGATTGCTGTAGTTTAGAGGTACTTCCTCGTTCTTTTGTAGACACGCAATTTCATAACGAAGACGTCTAGTTTTTTCTTAACAAATAATTGTGAAATTTTACCATGAGTGAAAAGTGTGGGCTCTGTCGTAAGGTAGAGCGTAGTGGGCTGCAGTGTGGGATTTGTAGTAAGTATTTTCATGGGGGGAGTGCAGTGGGGAAGCCAGTGGGCATTGTGGTGAGGTTCTCTCCTGGAACTGTAGGATTCGCAGCAGGAATAAAATGATAGAGGAGCAGGAGCTGTCTGAAAGTTGCTTTCCTCTAGAACGCTCAAAACAGGGTACTTCCAGTAACAGACATCCAGGGTGGCTGACAAAGTGGATAAGAGCATCATGTAGAAGAAAGTGGGAATTGTATCAAAATGATAGAAGCAGTCAGAATGAAGATGCAGTAGCTCATTAAAAACTGTACTGTAAGGTTCTGAAAAATGTCATTAAGAATGCAAAAAGTATGTGGTATACAAAAAGAATAACAAACTCTCGGGATATAATTAAAACTATCTGGTCAGTCGTGAAGGAAGTGTCTGATCATCAGCAGCAGCAGGTAGAAGATACAACGTCAGTGCGTAGTAGGAATGTTTCTGTTACTGACAAGTTAGATATATGTGCAATATTCAATAATCACTTTCCGAATATAGTAGGGGAACTAAACAAAACTCTAGTTTCTACAGGTAATCATATAACGCTTTTAGAAAATGCCTTTCCGAGGATGTTACCTGAAATGGTCCTTCATGATACTTCCATAGGTGAGATTGAGTCAATACTTAAATCACTAAAGACTAAGGACTCTTGTGGATATGATGGGGTATCTATCAGAATTCTAAAGTACTGTTCTCCATACGTTAGCTCAGTACTGAGCCATATTTGTAATTTTTCATTTCAGAATGGTCAGTTACCTAACAGATTAAAGTACTCAGTAGTGAAACTACTTTCTAAAAAAGGAGAAAGGGATAATGTAGACAACTATAGACCTATTTCTATGCCATCGGTCTTTTCTAAAATTATTGAAAAGGCTGTATATTCAAGATTAATTGATCATTTCAGTTCACATAATTTATTGTCAAACGTACAGTTTGGTTTTAGAAGTGGTTTAACGACTGAAAATGCTATATTTTCGTTTCTCTGTGAGTCACTTGAGGGGTTAAATAAGAGGCTACGGATATTAGGCGTCTTCTTTGATTTAACAAAAGCATTTGTGTTGATCACAAAATATTGTTGCAGAAGTTGGAACATTATGGAATATAGGGAGTAGCCCACAACTGGTTCACCTCTTACTTTAATAACAGACAACAGAAGGTAATTCTCCTCAGTGTAGATAATGGCTATGACATGCAATCCCAATGGGGCACATTTAAGTATGGGGTGCCCCAGGGGTCTGTTTTGGGACCATTGCTGTTTCTTGTTTATATAAATGATATGCCTTCGAGTACAACAGCTGACTGTAAAGTATTTTTGTTTGCTGATATCAGCTTGGTAGTGAAGGATGTTGCTCGTAATATTGACTCAGTATCAAATAATGCAGTTCAAGAGATGAGTTCATGGCTTGTAGAAAACAAGTTGATGTTAAATCACAGTAAAACTCAGTTTTTACAATGTCTAACACATAATTTGACGAAAGCTGACATTCTGATTACACATAATGGGCATGTGATAAGTGAGACTGAGCAGTTCAAATTTCTAGGTATTGATATAGACAGTAAGCTGTCATGGAAAGGCCATGTTCAGGATTTTGTTCCAAAACTAAATTCTGCTATATTTACCATTAGAACACTATCTGAGATAAGTGATTTTTCAACACGAAAAGTAGTCTCTTAATCTTACTTTCACTCAGTTATGACGTACCGCATTGTTTTTTGGGGTAACTCGCCTGATGCAAAAAAGATATTTCTGGCTCAAAAAAGGGCGGTTCGAGCAATATCTGGTGTATGTTCGCAAACGTCATGTCGACCCCTTTTCAGTAGTCTGGGAATTTTGCCTCTGGCGTCACAATACGTTTTTTCATTAATGTCGTTTGTTGTTAATAATATCAGGTTAGTCCCACGAGTTAGCAACTTTCACTCGGTGAATACTAGACAGAAGTCGTATCTACATTTGCATCACACCACCTTAACACTTGTGCAGAAAGGTGTACAATATTCTGCGGCATCCATTTTCAATAAGCTGCCACAAGAACTAAAGAATCTTAGCATTGATTCACACGCTTTCAAATCTAGATTGAAGAGTTACCTCATGGCTCACTCCTTTTATTCTGTCGAGGAACTCCTAGAAAAGTTAAACAATTAAGCTAATTCATTTTTTCTTTATTGATTCTTTTCACTTTGTCTTAAGATTGTCGTGTGCAAAGTACTTCATAAAATTTTTCTAGTACCATTCTTGTGTAACAATGTATTGACTTGTTCCATGACCATGGAGTCTCACTCCTCAATTGGTTCCTATGGAACAGAAAAACACATATAAAAGAAATAACCGTATCTGCCATAACGAAAGTATTTCCTGTATTTTATTTGTGCTTACAAGTCATATATTTGAATGAAGGAGCCGATGTCAGTCTGGCAATCTGCCTGCTCGGATTGTCTTATGAGAGACACGGGAGACCCTGACTGCTCACATACGCTGCTCAAGCCGTATCATCTGACATGGGTCAACACTAGCTGAATATACTTCAATGTTCGTGAATCTACGGGATTTAACTACTGAGATTTCGGTCCATAGGCATAAAAAGTACTTAAACTAACCTAAGGACTACACATACACCCATTCTGGGCGCTAATGACCATAGAAGTTGTGCGCCCTAAAACCACAAAAAAACATACACCCATTCAAGAGGGAGGACTTGAACCTCCAACGGGTGCAACCCCGTACTCTGCAGCATTACGTCTTGGAGAGCTCTGCCATTCCACTGCGGTTTGCACTGATAGCGCCTCTGTTTAGTACATGACTTTCGAAGCGAAATTTGGCGTGAGGATGGCTATGTGAGAGGCGTTGGACGAATTCCCAAGTAAAGTTCTATCTACTGACTTGGCTGAAAATTCTAAGAAATTTTGATCTTGTGTAAAAGCGGTAGGTGCATCAAAACAAAATATCCAAACACTCTGTATTGACATTGAAACAGAGGATGATATTCTTAAAGCTGAATTACACTCTTGGACATTACATTTCTAAACAACAAAGATGACTACAGACCCGAAATTCAACCAACAGGATGAAGATTCTGTGATATGCAAATGATTAGTTTTTCAGAGTACTCACACAAGGTTGGCGCCGGTGGCGACACCTACAACGTGCTGGCATGAGGAGAGTTTCCAACCGATTTGTCATACGCGAACAGAAGTTGACCGGCGTTGCTTGGTGACGTTGATGTAATGCTTCGTGTAAGGAGGAAAAATGCGTACCATCACGTTTCCGAATTTGATAAAGGTCGGATTGTAACCTATCACGATTGCGGTTTATCGTATCGTATCGCGACGCTGCTGCTCGCGTTGGTCGCGATCCAAAGACCGTTAACATAATATGGAATCGGGGGGTTCAGGAGACCAATATCGAACGCCGTGTTGGATCCCAACGGCCTCGTATCACTAGAAGTCGAAATGACAGGCATCTTATCCGCATGGCTGTAACGGATCGTGCAGCCACGTCTCGATCCTTGAGACAACAACCATCTGCACGAACATGTCCACGACGTTTGCAACAGCATGTACTATTAGCTCGGAGAAAATGACTGTGGTTACCCTTGACGCTGCATCACAGACAGGAGCACCTGCAGTGGTGTACGTAACGACGAACCAGGGTGCACGAATGGAAAAACGTCATTTTTTCGGATGAACATACCTTTACCGAGGTGTCTAACAGTATATTTCTCACTGCTACGTATGTCGCGCGAAGAGATCACGAGGATAAATTCACAAAAATTAGAGCCACACAAAGGCATACCGACAATCTTTCTTTCCCTGAATAATACGTGACTGGAATAGGAGGGAGGTACCCTCCGCCACACACCGTCGGGTGGCTTGCGGAGTATAGATACAGATGTAGGTGTAAAAACTCCTAATGGAGAAATGGGAGTCTTCCTAAATGTTCCAATGTTTGTAGAGCTTATGGGATTTAACTATGGGCTCATCAGTCCCTAAACTTACGAACTACTTATGAACTAGCTAACACTAAGGACGGCACAAATATCCATGCCCGAGGGGTGATTCGAACCTCCGACCGTAGTGGCCGTGCAGATCGTGACTGACGCGCCGCAGTCCCCTTGGTCACCGCCGCCGGCGGAGTGTTCTTAAACCTGAACGATCGCGTATGCTTCGTAGATTTCAGATTTACTTTTTGTTATCATCTAGTGTCAGATATTCAGGTGCAGTGTATATTCTCGTATAGGTGGTACTGGATTCAAATGCTATGAATTGCTGCAACCAGATCGATAATTTGACCCATGGTGAATACATACTTAGAAAATATCTTTGTCCGAACTCATACGAAGTGAGGAATATTACCACAAGGGATCTCAAATTTATTTCATATCTCTAGATTCCCAGAAAGCTTTTGGCGCGGTACCACGCAAGTGGCTTTTGACTAAATAGTAGGCTTAGGGAACATCGTCTCCGATATGTGACTGAATAAGAAGCTTCCTGCCAGAGATGATTGATGGAACGGTATCGAGCAAAACAGAGGTGATATCTGTCGTCCCCCTCTCCCCCCGGTATTTTTGTAGGTCCTTCTATAGTGCTTATCTATATGGAAGATATGAGACGGAATAAATCCTCTCAGGTTTGATGATGCTTGTATTTATCGCCTAGTAAAGTCTTCAGAATATCTACACCCATCATAGAGCAATTTACATGAGATATCTGAATAGTGAGAAAACCTTTGTTTAAAAGAAAAATCAGTCAAATCTAAAGGCGTCAAGTTGAGCCAAATACTTAGGAATTACTGTTACGCCAGACTGAAATTGGCAAGAACACGCAGAAAATGTTCTAGGGTAGACGAACTGAAATTGCCTTTTCTTTTAACATTTAAAGTTATGCAAAATTACTAGAGTGTCTACCCTATGCTTGGCTTGGCCATCCTGCTTCGGAGTAGTGTAGCGCGCTGTATGGATTCTTATCAGTTGTAACTGAAGGAGGACATCTAAAGAGTTCAAAGAAGGGCAGCTTTCGTATTACCACAATACGGCGTAGGGAGTGTCACGGAAATGGTGCGAGACTTGGAATGGGATTCACAACAACGATTGTTGTGAATCACACACATCAAAAAATATAGACTTTGATCAGAAATCTGTTGCAAAGTTAAAATATTCAAAATCTTTAGGTGTAAGCATTGATGAGAGGTTGAATTTCAAAAAATCACATTGAAGATCTGTTGAAACGTTTGAGTTCAGCAACTTATGCTATTAGGGTAACTGCAAATTTTGGTGATATACATCTCAGTAAATTAGCTTATTATGCCTATTTTCATTCTCGGCTTTTTTGGCATCATTTTCTGGGGTAATTCATCATTGAGTAAAAAGGTATTCATTGCAAAAAAGCGTGTGATCTGAATAATTGTCGGAGCCCATCCAAGATCATCTTGCAGACACTTACCTAAAGAGCTATAGATCTTCACAGTAGCTTCTCAGTATGAATATTCTCTCACGAAATTCGTTATTACCAATCCCACCGAATTCAAAAGCAATAGCAGTGTACATAACTACAACACAAGGAGAAAGAATGATTTTAACTATTCAAGGTTAAATCTAGCTTTGGCTCAGAAAGGGGTGAATTATGCTGCCACAAAAGTCTTAGGTCACCTACCAAACAACTCCCTCTTCATTATAGATGAATTTTAAAATATAAATTTATAAAATAAAAAAATAGATAAAATAAAAAATAAATATAAAATAAGTAAAAAACTTGTGTCGTGTAATATTTAGTATAAAGGAATAATTTGTAAGGACACCTTTCATTAACCTGACTCGTTCTACATCATTACAAAGTGTCGTATTCATGATCTATGGAACAATTACTAATACAATCGAATCTAATCTACTATGTACGTGTTAACAGTGAGCCGCGAACGCAGTGAACAGGTGCCGTAAGGAGTGTTGGACGTTACCTTGCAGAGGATTATAGGTTTTCCTGCAGACGCCCAACACAAATGATAACTCAGACGTCCAAAAAGGATAAACGAATTGTGAGCATTTAGTGGAAGCACCTCCAACGAAAACATCTGCGCTGTTTAACGCTTAAGAAGACAATCATTAAGGAACGGCAGATAAGTAGTATGCAAGTAGATGTAAGAGTAAAGCAAGTCAGGAACTGCGACCGATATTGTGGTAGTAGCAAGTAATTTGCTATGCTGATAAATAGGTGAGGTTTCGCGCTGTTCTTGTATCACTCTAAACCACTAACGCTTGTTTTTGTTTCCTAACTCTTCATAATGGGGAAGTTAACAGTGGGGAAATTTATAGCTTATTTTATACTTTCGTTATATGTCACTTTACGTATCTTGCATCAGTTCGGCTCATGTTGCAGTTGATTACAAATTCCAGTTATCCATTTTACTGGGTTACGTGTAGAGGGAAAGAAACTGCTAGGTTAAGGCCTTCGTCGCCAAAGAGCAGCAGACGGTAACAAGAGTTCGAAGAGAAAGTTTTGCTGCAACTCTGCTGCCATGCTTGAGGACGTGAGTCTTAATTCATTCGAATGTGTTTTTTTGCAATAGAATGGTTTGCAGTGCTACTACCACATATCGCAATCTAGATATCGTACATTCTGAGTATATGTATTTACTGTTCATAAATACTGATTGAACATTACACCAAAATTATGAATTGAGACGATCATGAAGATAAGCTGTACTAAACTAGTAAAAAATTTAAGACACACTTTTTTGAAGCTGTTGTGGTTTTCAGTCCGAAGAGTCTTTCCATGCAGCTCACCGCGCTACTCTATCCTGTGTAAGCATTTTTATATCCTTTACCTACACTTAACACTTTTCAAAATGTTGAAATGTTCGTAAAGCTTATGGGACTTAACTACAGGGTCATCAGTCCCTAAACTTACAAACTACTTATGAACTACTTACGAACTAGGACGGCACAAATATCCATGCCCGAGGGGGGATTCGAACCCCCGACCGTAGTGGCCGTGCAGACCGTGACTGAAGCGCCTCAGTCTCCTCGGCCACCGCGGCCGGCACCACTTTTCAACTTTCCCTTCTTTGCTCAGTAGTCGTTGTTTATCCGAGTTCTTGCTATTCATACAGTTGCTTTTCTTTGATCTATATCTCACTTAATAGAACTATAGGCGGTATCTATCTAGTGACCATAGACATGGGTTCTCAGGTAGATGCTGTGTTTCTTGACTTCTGCAAGGCGTTTGATACAGTTCCCCACAGACGTCTAATGAACGTATAGAGCGTATAGTGTATCAGACCAATTGTGTGATAGGATTGAGAAGTTCCTAGATAACAGAATGCAGCATGTCATTCTCAATGGAGAAAAGTCTTCCGAAGTAAGACTGATGTGAGGGGTGCCACGGGGAAGTGTCATGGGTCAGTTGCTGTTCACGATACATATAAATGACCTTGCGGATAACATCGGAAGTCCACTAGGGCTTTTTGCGGGAGATGCTGTAGTATATAGAGAGGTTGTAACAATTGAAAACTGTATTGAAATGCATGAGGATCTGCATCTAATTAACACGTGGTTCAGGGAATGGCTATTGAATCTCAATTTAGACATGTGTAATGTGCTGTGAATACGTAGAAAAGAGATCCTGTATCATTTAGCTACACTATAGCAGATCAGCAACAGGATGCAGTTAATTCCATAAATTATCTGGGAGTAGGTAGGCATTAGGAGTGATTTAAAATGGAACGACCATATAAAATCAATCGTCGGTAAAGCAGATTCCAGACTTAGATTCATTGGAAGATTACTAAGGAAATGCAGTCCGAAAACAAAGGAAGTAGGTTATAGTACACTTTTTCGCCCACAGCTTGAATACTACTCACCGATGTGGGATCCGTACCAGGTGGGGTTGATACAGGAATTAGAAACGATCCAACGGAGAGCAGCGCGCCTCGTTACAGGATCATTTGGTAATCGTGAAAGCGTTACGGAGATGATCGATAAACTGCAGTGGAAGACTCTGCAGGAGAGACGCTCTGTCGCTCGGTATGGGCTTTGACAACATACCTTTACCGAGGAGTCTAGCAGTAAATGCTCCCTCCTACATATATCTCGCGAAGAGATCATGAAGATGAAATGAGAGAGATTTGAGCCCACACAGAGGCATACCAACAATGATTTTTTCCGTGAACAATACATGACTGGAATAGGAAGGAGAACCAAAAGTGGTAGTTAAGGTGCCCTCTACCACACACCACCGGGTGGCTTGCGGAGTATGGATGAAGATGTAGAAGTAGAATGTGGCGCTCCAAGCAACTCACAGATTTCGAACTTGGTCACGTGACTGGGTTTCACTTGTGTGCAACATTTCCACAAAGCCTAGAAACTCCCTAGTTCTACTGCTTCTGATGTGATAATGAGGTGGAAACGTGGAGGGACTCACACAGCATGGAAATATATGTGCCGACCTAATCTCTTTACTGACGGAGAACGTCTACAGTTGAAGAGGTTCGTACAGTGTACTAGGTAGACATCTATCTAGACCATCACATAGGACTTCTAAACCGCTTCAGTATCTTTTCCAAGTACTATTGCAGATTGGCGGGAGTTGAGAAATCTTCGATTTCGTGGTAGAGCGGCTGACCATAAGCTACACCTCACTTAGTGTAAGAAGCGTAAACACTGTGCTATATCTCGCCTCAGGAGATAATAACTGAAAGACACTGATACGGGAATTGTGTTTATTGACAAGACAAACTAATCGTCTTCTGGAAACAAATCATACTAACAACCTTCTGAAATTAAGGAAAAAACAACAAACATGAGCTAAAAGTTTTCTTCTTCACCAGTTAGGACCAGTTAGGTACAAGCCAGGGAGATAACGACAGCACTGAGAGAACGGCCAGGGATATGTAGCCGGACGACGTATTCTGTTGCGGGAAGTCGTGGAGGCGCAGCGTCGCTGGCAGGGACTCTTTCCCGGAGGCGTCGCTCGCGATTCCTCAGCTATGGCTCAAGCAGGCGGTCGGCGAAGAACTACCGTCGTGTTACACGCCCTTAAATAGTCGGTGTGACAGTCTCGAGATGGCCTCACGTGACAGTGCGGAGGAAAATAGTCCCGGTATAGAGCACTCTTTGGCGGTGCTCGTCGCTCCGTGACTCCGTGACTCCGGAACCGCCGCTGTGGGGTGCCTCACTGGTATGCATATGCATCCATGCGCTTGTACCATGTCTTGCGGGTTGTCCCCTCATCAGGTGAACCACCGGTACATTACATACCGAACGATTTAACAATGGAAAAACGTTGTGTGGAGAGATTAATCACGATACACAATGTGGCGATCAGATTGATGGATGTGAATTTGACGAATGCCCGGTGAAAATTATGTCAACATTTGTAGTGCCAACAGTTTAATTCGGAAATGGTGGTGTTACAGTGTGGTCGTGTTGCTAATAGAGGTTTCTTGCACTCCTTGTTGTTCAAAGGGGCACTATCACACTACAGGACTACATTGATGTTTTACGTACCTTTTTGCTTCCCACAGTTGTAGAGCAATTCGGGGATGGAGATTGCATCTTTTAACACAACCGAGCACCTGCTCATAATGTACGGCGGAGAGGTTACACGACAATAACAACCATGTAATGGATTGGCCTGCACAGAGTCCGTACTAGAATCCCATAGAATACCTTTGGCATGTTCTGTATCGCTGGTGCAAGGCCATACCAATGTGCAACGATACCTCTCCTCAGTGTAGCACTCGGTCAAGAATGCGCTGCCATTCCTTTGAAACCTTCCAGCACCTGATTTAATGTATTCCTGCGATTGTGGAAGCTGTCATAGAGGCTAAGGGTGGGCCAACACCATACTGAATTCCAGTATTACCGATGGAGGGTGCCACGAAGTTATAAGTTATTTTCAGCCAGGTTTCTGGATACTTTTGATCACGTAATGTTGTTTGTAAGTCAAGGGACCGATGACCTCTGTAGTTTGGTAGCTTAGGGTTACCAAAGTTTTAACATTTGATTTACAAGAAGAAAAAAACTCGCCAAGATTTCATGAACACAGGCGGTACTCCGATTCACCATGCAGCAAACTGGTACGTCAGCTAAAACAAAACTCAACATCATATTCCTTTTGCTGGCAAACAGCATACGTCTATAGGACTGAATCGTACATTAGCCATTCCGGTACATCTCGTAAGTTATCACATCGAAACCAAAATTGTCTCCAGTAAATCATCACGGAGTGGAAAAGATTCACACTGAGTCTTGAAGCACCCTATCGTCACGTTAGTTGGTTACCAGCTTTCTACGAAAGAAGCAGCTCAGGCAGAAACTAAATACGACGTGAGAGAGTAAACGTGCAGAGGTACAAGAGCAAAGAGCCAAAGGTTTATTTTTTGTCTACAGTGTAGTTTATTGATACAGCCTTTTAACTGCTGTGACGTCTGTGAACGCCGGTCATGTGTACAAATGTTTGGATGGTTACTGGCCTGAAAGCGTGTAAACTCTTCAGAAAATCCGGTAGACTCAACCACGATCTAAATTTTATAATAAGTGTATGTGATATATTTCCAAAATCACAACACTCGCATTTCGACAGTTATGATCTAAAGGCACACTTTCTTCTAGGATAAAATAATTAATATTGTTGTTGTAGTTGTTATGGTCTTCAGTCTGGAGACTGGTTTGATGCAGCTCTCCACAATACCGTATCCTGAGCAAACCTTTTCATCTCCTTATAAGAACGAAAACCCACATCCACTTGAATTTGTTTACTATACGCGTCTCTTGGTCTCCCTCTGAGATTTTTACCCCACACACTTCCCTCCAATGCTAAATTAACGATTCCTCGATGTCTAACACTGTGTCCTACCAAGTGATCCCTTCTTTTAGTCAGGGTATACCAAAAATTCCTTTCCTCACCAATTCTGTTCAGTACTTCTTCATTAGTTATGCGATCTACCCACCTAATCTTCAGCATTCTTCTGTAGCACCATATTTCAAAAGCCTCTATCCTCTTCCTGTCCGCACAGCTCATCGTCCATACTTCACTCCCATACAAGGAAACACTCCAGACAAATGCCCTCAGAAAAGACTTCCTTACACTTAAATTAATATTCGAGTTAGCAAATTTCTCTTTTTCAAAAACGCTTTTCTTCCCATTGCCATTCTGCATTTTATATCCTCTGTACTGCGACCATCATTTGTTATTTTACTGCCCAAGTAACAAAACTCGTCTACCTCCTTTCTTGCTTCGTTACCTAATCTAATTACTTCACCATCGCCCGATTTTCTTAGACTGCACTCCATTACCCTAGTTTTTCTCTTGTTAATGTTCATCTTATAAGCACCTTTCAGTACATTGTCCATTCCGTTCAATTGCTCTTCCAGGTCCTTTGCTGTATCTGACAGAATTACTATGTAGTCGGCAAAACGCAATATTTTAATTCTTCCCCTGAACTTTAATACCTTCTCCAAATTTCTCCTTGCTTTCCTTTATAGCTTGCTCAATGTACAAATTGAACAACATTGGAGAAAGGCTACATCCTTGTCTTACTCCCTTCCCAATTGATGCTTCCCTTCCATGCCCTTCGGGTCCAATAACTGCTGTCTGGCTTTTGTACAAGTTGTACATTGCAACCATGACTTATCAAACTGATTGTTCTGTAATTTTCACCCTGTCTGCGCCTGCTTTCTTTGGAATGGGGATTATTACATTTTTCTTAAAATATGAGGGTATTTCACCTGTCTCATACATCTTACACACCATTTCAAATAGTCTTGTCATGGCTGGCTCTCCCAACGACTTTAGTAGCTCTGAGGATATGTCATCTACTCCTGGGGCCTTGTTCCGACCTGGGTCTTTCAGGGCTCTGTCAAATTCATCTCTCAGTATAGTATCTCCTATTTCATCTAGATCTACTTCCTCTTCCCTTCCTACAACATCGTCTCTATGTTCATTTCCTTTGTAGAGCTGCTCTATGTACTGTTTCCACCTGTCAGCTTTCCCTTCTTTGCTGAGAACTGGTTTCCCATCTGAGTTCTTGATATTCGTAGAGTTGATTTTCTTGTCCCCAAATGTCTCTCTTTATTTTCCTGTAGGCGGTATCTACTTTTCCCCTTCTTATACATTGTTCCGCAGATTTGTATTAGACTTCTAGCCACACCTGCTTAGCCTTTTTGCACTGCCTGCCAATCTCATTTCTTAGTCGTCTGTACTCCATTTTGCCTGTTTCATTTACTGCATTTTTATATTTCCTCCTTTCATTAATTAAATTTAGTATTTCCTGTGATATCCTATGATTTTTGTTGGTCTTGCCTTTCTACCTATTTTGTCCTCTGCTGCCTTCACTATTTCATTTCTCAATGCTACCCATTCCTCTTCTACTGTTTTATTTCCTCCTGTTTCTGTCAATTGTTGCCTAAAGCTCACTCAGAAATTTTCCAGAACTTCACGTTCCTTCATTTTATCTAGGTCTCATCTCCTTACTTTCCTACCTTTCTGAAGTTTTTTCAATTGCAACCTACAGTTCATAACAAACAAGTTATGGTCAGAGTCTATATCTGCCCCTGGGTATGTCTTACAGTTTTAACCTGGTTCCGGAATCTATGTCTTACCATTATAAAATCTATCTGGTATCTCCCGGTGTCTCCTGGTCTCTTCCACGTATACAACCTTCTTTTGTGATTCTTGAACCAAGTGTTTGTTATAACTAAATTATGTTCCGTGCAAAATTCTACCAGGCTGCTTCCTCTTTCATTCCTTTTGCCCAGACCATATTCACCTACTATCTTCCCTTCCCTTCCTTGTCCTACTACCGAATTCCAGTCTCCCATAACAATTAAGTTTTCCTCTCCCTTAATTGTATGAATAATTTCCTTTAGCTCCTCATATATTTCTACGATCTCCTCATCATCGGCAGAGCTAGTTGGCATATAAACCTGTACTACTGTTATCGGTGCTGGCTTTGTATCTATCTTGACAATGATAATGCGATCACTGTGCTGCTCATAGTAGTTTACCCGCATTCGTATCTTCTTATTCATTATCAGTCCTACTCCTGTGATACCCCCAACTGATTTTGTATTTATAATCCTGTACTCACCTGACCAGAATTCCTGTTCATCCTGCCGCCGAACTTCACTAATCCCCACTATATCTAACCTCAACCTATCCATTTTCCTTTTTAAATTTTCTAATATTCCTACCCGATTAAGGGATCTAACATTCCACACTCCGATCTGTAGAATGACAGTATTGTCTTTCCTGATAACAACATCCTCCTGAGTAGACCCCACCTGGAGATCCGAATGGGGGACTATTTTACCTCTGGAATATTTTACCCGAGAGGATGCCATCATCATATTATCATGCAGTAGATATCTATTTTATTTGTACAACTTTCAAAATGTATATTGTCAGTGCCACAAATAAAAGTAAATATCTGCCCTTCACAGGAGGTAGACGGTTTTCTTCTCCGCCGCATCTGAGAGAAACTGATATAATCGGTTCTGAACAACATTGACCACCCCATGAACCACAGACATTGCCGAGGTGCGGTGGCTTGCTTGCGTCAACGATGCAGATAGCCGTAACATAGGTGCAACCACAGCAGAGGGGTATCTGTGGAGAGGCCAGACAAACCTGTGGTTCCTGAAGAGGGGCAGCAGCCTTTTCAGTAGTTACAGGGGCAACAGTCTGGATGATTAGCTGATGTTACAAGGCCAGCTCAGTCAATGTGGCTTTGCCATGCAGTTACTGCGAACGGCTGAAACAAGGGGAAACTACAGCCGATACTTTTCCTTAGGACATGCAGCTCTACTGCATGATAATATGATGATGGCATCCTCTCGGGTAAAATATTCCAGAGGTAAAATAGTCCCCCATTCGGATCTCCAGGTGGGGTCTACTCAGGAGGATGTTGTTATCAGGAAAGACAATACTGTCATTCTACAGATCGGAGTGTGGAATGTTAGATCCCTTAATCGGGTAGGAATATTAGAAAATTTAAAAAGGAAAATGGATAGGTTGAGGTTAGATATAGTGGGGATTAGTGAAGTTCGGCGGCAGGATGAACAGGAATTCTGGTCAGGTGAGTACAGGATTATAAATACAAAATCAGTTGGGGGTATCACAGGAGTAGGACTGATAATGAATAAGAAGATACGAATGCGGGTAAACTACTATGAGCAGCACAGTGATCGCATTATCATTGTCAAGATAGATACAAAGCCAGCACCGATAACAGTAGTACGACTAGTTGTCAGGATAGCAGAATGAGATGTGAAGGCTATCCTAGGAAGTAGTGTGGGACAGATAAAAAGGTGTAATCTGAAATTAGGGTATACATAGGGAGTGGTCTATCCTGTCGTCAGATACAATAAATAAATAGCAAATGGGATTAGGAAACGGAAAAGGTAGCGGTTCGCATAATTTGTGGCTGACGAACAGGAGCTACGAGAGAGCGGACGGCACAAGGCCGTTCACTCCACACAGAGATGGGGCCTCAACGATGCGTCTGTTCAGTACAAAGGCTGGAACAGAGGATAGCTAAGCAATGGAAGTAGTAAATGGGTAGGTTGGACGCACTTGGGGGCATTTTTATGAGCAAACCCAACACATCCACAAATTTTAAAATATTCCAGATCCTGAAACTCATGTTTTATCAAACCATATAACGATTCATAGTCAAAAAATTTAAAAGCTGTTTTAACCAATAGCTTTCACTCGTTCATCACCGAACTTCAAACCTCCTACCTTCTGTACGTCAGTGTGGCAAGAAGTCCATCTCTGAATTAACAGAGCGCTCTTTTAATTCATGCTGAAACACGCCAACTGTCCCTAAGGAATGGCCTAAAGTCATACAGAAGCAAGGATAGGAAATGTGTTGGCAAACGTCTCATGATACCCATGCATAACAAACTTATGACGTCATCAAACTCTACTGATATTCTTCAGTCGACGAGTCTGCAGCGAGTTTCCACAGAGTAATGAACCTTCCAAGTCGTATACATAGTTGGTATCTGAGTGACAAATTAGTTTCAAATATGTCATTTTTCACTGTTGGATGCAAATATTTTCTTCACATTTTTGCATTTCATTTGAAGAGATGGAATGTAAACAACAATAAATTATAATTAAAATACTATAATTTACCGAGGGAAACATATTATTCAATTTTAAAATCAAGTATGTTCCTATATGCATGGTAAAGGAAACTACAACAGAGCCATCTTTGTTATAGTCTTGAAACGTTCTTAAAAGTGTAATTGACATTGAAATTCATTTGAATCACTTATAATCGACAGCAAACAATTTAATTAACTTCATTTCAAAGCTTACATGATCGAAATCGGTTAACAAATAGCCGAGGTATGCTTAAAAACCACACATAAAACCTCGCTACTAGGGAGCCCTCTAGTGTGCAGAAACTAAAACACTTCCTCGTGCGTCAGAGTGGGAGCTAGTGCTAATAGAGACAGATTACAACACGGGACGTGCGGTAGGCGGCGCTTGTTATCTGAAGACCACACTGACAGTTGTAGTTGTAAGGTCGCATTTTCACGGAGTACTTATCAGTGAGGCAGCACTTATGCAACCTTTTCCGTAAACGAAATAGATCGATTTTCAGCATAATTTAAAATTACATACATATCAACATAACAGGAGCTATTAAAAATTTGAACAAAAAATTATATGAAGCGTATGTCACTTTTTTCTTACCACACATACAATTGTATCTTTCAGAATTTTATCATTAAAAGTATCTAATAATTTCATTTTAGTTTTCCTTGTTGATAACACATGCATTCTCCTAGACTTATTTATGAAATGGATGGGAAATTTTCAATAAATTTGAAAGGTCTCACATTACCATCAACATTTAGTTGTGTAGTTCTCTTAAAATCTAGGAATACATCATATGCATTTAGAAAATTTGTTGGTCGATCTAGATTCCATAATTCTTAACGTTTCATCCGTTTTTCAAGTATGTATTCTGTAGTTTAACATGATGAAATAATGAAGAGTCAATAAACTTAACATTTTTCCCTTTTTTCTGGAATACAACGAAGATGAAACAAGGCATATCAAACTCTGCTAATTTATGGATATTTCTAACACCTGCCTCAAATTTTTTTTAAAATTTCAATCCAGCAATCTCTAAGTTTGTGGTTCAAAGAAATCTTTGTAAATGCATATTTTCTTCAGTCTTTCTTATTCTAATTGAAGAGAATAGTCCAGTTCAAATTTAACCACAGGAACACGAATTTCCATTGATTTTATGATTATTTTACCTTTGTTTCAAACTGTTGTCACATCTTGACCTCCAGCTTGAACTGTCATTTTACTGTTGAATCTCCTTCCGAATAATTTTTGAAAAATGCAACGAATGATTCTAATGGATAAAGTACTTCAATTTTCTTACTTATTATTTACCCATTATTAATGACATAGTATTTTTAACACCCCATCTAGTCTAACTTAGTTAAAGATTGTGAGATGTTAGAGTTTGTTGGCCCTTTGGTTGCCTATTATGAAAGAAAAGATTGTTACAATATATGGTGTTAACGTAACATATTTAACACATCTGACTATGATTGGCTTCAGATAAACTCTGATCACGTTCTAGAGTAACTTTAATATCGTTCAGGATCAATATAGACCTTTAGCTTGTATACCAGTATATCGTCAATTACATATGTTGTCACTACAACACATACCCGGGTAACACTGTAAATAAAATTTAGTTACCCATGTAAGCACGATGTGTAATCAACAGTTACAAAACAACCATATGTAATTATATTTTACTATTATACGTAAAATCATAGTGCTTGACTACACCGTGCAGAAATAAAATTAAGATTACCCAGCTAATTCATTGATAATATACAGATATCAATTAATGGAAAGAGGTTTCCTTTTACCTTTATTAGTACAAATTACCTTTACTCCAAGATATCATCTCTATCTAAACATTTCATTGAAAGAGACTTCTTATTGAGCTACCTTTAAAAAGAAATCCAACCTAAATTAATGTTATTTCCTTTCGCATTTGTGATGACGTTGCGAATGTTATCAGAGATATACCGAAAAAAAAAATTATTCACCGGTGATAATATTATGAGATTCTTTAAGTAAAATTCAATATTCCCTTCATGTTAAGCTAACATCATTTCATTTTTTTAACCATTCATATGTACATGGTTGACCTTGCATTATATTTATCCCCATCTAATAAATTTATATTTCTTTTTTTATTGTTCCATTGACCAAAGAAAGTAGTTATGACGTTAACACTTTTCCCTTCCTAGTTCAAAATTAAAAAAAAATCTAATATGCCAGATGATAAAAAATCAACTAAATCCCATTTTTTATAATGCCTCCAGAGCTTAGTTATGTTTTATTTTCGTCTTTATGTATGTCACATACAGAATTTTACCTTTAGAGTGACTGCTAACTAAACGTCCGCTCTTATTAATTTTTTAGGTATGTTAAAAAAATAAAGATAAATAAATCCTATAGCACCACCAGCACTAATAGCTCCGTATTTATATTTAAATAACCTAAAAGCAAGCTTGGAGCCTATTTCAGGTTTTGGCATCAAACAACTCTAAAGTATTAACTATATCTCTTCCCACCAAACCTAAGTCACTATAAGCTGGTAAATGGTTACTTGCAAGATCTCCAATTTGTTTTATTGGTTCCAAACCCTAAATTGTCAACAGTCAAGGTAAATTAGTCTATTTTACATCATCTAACTCACAGAACCCACTAGCACACAATTTGCAACTGGAGCCGGTCAAATCATAAAAATAAAGCTCATGACCAACACATGACTCAATTAACTCCCACAGGATTAACAAAATAACAGAAGAAGACTACTCGGTGCAAATTACGTCAACTCCACTGGGTCAGACATTCAACCACAACAAGAACCACTCTTCAATAGATACGTTCCATAGATGAGTTACTTAATGCTGCCACACAGCATTAATGTCAGTTACCATTTTATAACCAAAGAACACTTCCCCCAAATTGTCATTACCCTGATCAGTTTGAGAAAACTCACGTCAGGTTGCACAATTTTCAGTAGTGCTTCTGTCACTGCTATCCATAGAAACCTATTCACGATGGTAAATCTCGTTACTGTTTCGTGACGGCTTTAAACTTACGTAACCATAAACACGTGATTCTGCTTATCACAGCAGTCAGTTCAGTAACTTACAAGCAACTCTCTTACAAGCAACTAACTGACAAGCAACTAACTAAAAACCATCTTAACAACCAATAAATCGTTGGGAGATCTTCATCATTCACCATACAATAACTATTAATATTCTCATTTCAGTTTTATCTTCTTTGACAAATGGGAATTATCTTGAGCAGCTCATATGCAATCAAAATACACCTATGAGCTACCTCCTGCAGATATCTTTGGCGTTTCCTTGATGTAAAATCTAGAACACACATCAAACAAATACATATTAATTTTACAAACGTTACATACAGTTATATTTTAATTGAAAACTTTTGAAAAAAAATCATTAATATATTTTTCGTAATAAACTGAAAGGAAACTGTTCGAGAACTCTGTGACAAACCACAAAATATTTAGTCCTGTTACATATTCCAGTGTTCACTTATCTACAATTCATGTCAATCAAGAACAAGCTGAAGAAAAAAGTATATGGAAATTCCATTCTGAATAAAATATTGTTTTCTCTGATAATGCTGAAAATGTTGATCAATTTTTATACACAATTAAAATTTCATTCACACTGGATTTTCCAACTTAAGTTGTATCTTTTAAACCATCATTTCCTTTAATACTGAATTTCACGTATAATTTAGTATTATTAGGATGAAACCAAACATCTCTAATACTTATATAGATCTTTGTGTTCTTAATGTGAAGATTTAAATTACTTTTAGTGTTTTCATTCACAGGCATTGGACTCTGGACTCTGTTCATGATTTATTCAGGATAAATTTATTAATATAATTTAGTAATAACTGTGACAATAGCATCATTTCATTAAACTATGTATTCCTGTATATGGTCAGAAATAAAGATATCTACTGGATAATACGTTTTATAAATTATTGGTCCTCCAATTTCTGCATTAGGTACGGATGAAGCAATAATGTCTTTCTTGATGAAAATGGTCAGTATGTTTTACAAACATTCCAGCAACCAAATTAAAATTTATAATAATTAATTCAAGTGGAATAATTTTCATTGCGTTTTCTATTTTTTCCACTAAATCCAATTAAACTTTCAATATAATCTTATTTTATATCAATGTATATATTTAGATCAGTTTCAGTAATTACTCTGCTCAAAATGTTGTTGTCTTGCTGTAGTCTTCAGTTCAGAAACTGGTTTGATGCACCTCTCCACCCTACTCCATAATGAGGATGCCTCTTATCTCCTCAAAAGGATGGCAACTCACATCCATTTAATCTGTTTACTGTATTCGTCTCTTGGCCTTCCTACGCTATTTTTACATCACACACGTCCCTCCAATGCTTTTTCACAATGTCTAAAAGTGTGTCTTACCAGTCGAACCCCTATTTAGTCAAGGTCTGCCACAAATTCCTTTTCTCCCCAATTCTCTTCAGTACCTGCTCATTATTTACACGAACTACCCACCTAATCTTCAGCATTTATTTTTTAGCACCATATCTGAAAAGTGTCTATCCTTTTCCTGTCTTCTCATCAATGTATCACTGCCATATAATGCAACACTTCACAGAAATGCCTTCAGAAAAAAAGTTTCCTTATACATAAATTAATATTCGATGTTAACAAATTTCTATTTTTCAACAACGCTTTTATTCCCATTGCCATATTGGATTATACAGGGTGTTTCACTAAGTTTGTTTTTCTCTGTAACTAATAAAATAATAGGTGACGGAAAATTTTAATGCGGTAGGTCAACACAAGAAATGTTACACTTTATGCGGAGCTATGAACGCAGTTTATTGTATCATTTTACAAAGAGTTACAGCACAAAGATATAATTTTTTTAATGGAACAATAGTTTTTTCTATCGCGCATTGGATTCGTTGATACCATCTGAGGCCAAATCAATTTAAACTACATTCCTATAACTATTAGTTTGGGAGCTACAACCCTTCAAAGTTGTACATAATGCAATGCGCCTTCTAAATGTGGTGCGGCCGAGTTGTAACGTCGCCGGTGTCACGGAGCGAGAAGCTTCCTCGACGCACTGTTAGACTGTCGACTGTCACCGCACACGGCCGTATACCCGACAATTGGAGCCACACAAACAACCGGGGCTCAATATACCACAGTTACTGACATCGGATGACGATGGCATATACGATTAACGAGTAGGTTGACATGTTGCCAATGCTTGGCGAGGGCCGACACGATGCCACTGAAGCAGCCACGGCCATGGGAACATGTCAATGTACTCTTGTTTTTCTTGTCCTAAAAAGTATTTTATTTTGCTGTAGGTGGTATCTACTTTTCCCCTAGTTATATATTCTACTATAGACTTGGAATTGCCTTCCACCCATTGCTGCTTAGCCATTTTGGACTTCCTGTCAATTTCATATCTTAGTCGTCTGTACTCCATTTTGCATGCCTCGTTTACTGCATTTTTACATTTTCTGATTTCATCAATTAAATTTATTATTTCCTGTGATATCCAAGAAATTTTTTGAAGATCTTGCCTTCCTACCTACTTGATCCTCTGTTGCCTTCACAATTTCATCTCTCAAAGGAACCATTCTTTATTTACTGTTTTATTTTCCACCATTTCTGTTTATTTTTGCCCAAAGCTCTGTCCGAAATACTCAATATTTTTAGGATCCTTCAAACTATTCTGGTCCATCTCTCTATTTTCCATATTTCTGCAGCTTCTTCAATTTTAGTGGCTTTCTCTAAAACTTCCCTTCCCCGTCCATAGTCACCAATTAGTTTTCCTCCCTTTCCTTTTCCTACTACCAAAATCCAGTCCCGATCACAAAAATGCTTGCGTCTCTCTTGTATGAATAACTTCCTCTATCTCCTCATGTGTCTCTTTGATCTCTTCATCACTGAGATAGCTAGTGGCCATATAAACTTTAGCTACTATGGTCAGTGATGGCTTCCTATCTTGACTTAGATAATGCAATCGCTGCACTGGTTAAAGTTATTTACCAGCAATCCTATTTTCCCATTCATTATTAGAACTAATACTGTAATACCCCCAACAGATCTTGTATTTATAATAGTGTCTCATCTGACCAGAAATTCTGTTCCTCATTCCATCGGACGTCACTCATTTCCACTATTTCTAACAACCTATCAATTTTTCTTTTTAAATTTCTAACCTTCCTACCCTATTAAACGATCTTACATTCCAAGCACTGATCTGTAGAATGCCAGTTTGTCTTTCTTGATGCCATCATCATCCTGAGTAGTCCCTGCCTTTAGATCTGAATGAAGGAGCATTTTACCTCCTGAATATTTTACCTGAGATGATGCCATCACCATATATGAGGGTTGTAACTTAGAAAGTGACAACTATTTATTCAAAAACGATACAGAAGAGTTGCATATTTCTACCAGTTATTGTCCTTCAAAGTAGTCATTAGCATTGTGTAGGACCTGTTGCCAGGCACTTAAATGTGATTTGCAGAGTATCCCATGTAGATGTAGATGTAGATATGGAAGGCTAGTATTCCTTTAGCAGAATCTGTTCTGTTTATGGTGTGAATGGAGTGGTCTGTTGCGTGTCAGATATGTGGAACAGTTCTGAAGTGAAAGCCACAAAGTGGTCCCTTCATCTTTGGAATCTAATCAAAGTCACAATGAATCAAGTCTGGGGTTATGGTGGATGGTACAGTACTTCCCAGTCTCGTCAACCAAACAGAGCAGCCATAGCTTGCACTGTATGCACTTATGCATTGTCGCGCGAAATGATGGGTGGGTTCTGCAGAAAACTTTGCCGCTTCTATTGCAAAGCTTAAATCCTTGCAACTTTGATTTGATTCCGTAGATGAAGGAACCACTTCGTGACAATCGCTTCAGAAACGTTCCAGAGATTCCACAGGCAGTAAACAGCTCTATTCACTCTATCAACAGAACAGGTTATGCAAATCTAATACTATGCTTTCCACAATGACGGCAATGCATTATGCAAAACGCTGGGGAGTACTTTGAAAGATAGTAACATGTGTAAACATCTAACACTTTTGTGTCGGTTGTGAATAAATAGTTGCCACAGTTCCAATCCACATAATCATACAGAAGAGCAAGTCCTAGGTAAAAGTAACGGCTGCAGTTTCCTTACAACCTCTCGTGGTAACTTTGGCAAAATCACAGTAGGTGATATTACAAGGCCAGCTCAGTCAATCTTCCAGACTCTTGCCCCAGCAATTACTGAAAAGGCTGCAGCCTTCTTCAGGATCGAAACGTTTGTCTGGCCTCTCCACAGATACCCCATCTCTGTGGTTACACCTATGATATGGCGATCTGTATCAATGAGACACACAAGCCACCCCATCTCAGCAGTGTCTGTGATTAATAGGAGTTGTCAAAATATTGCTGTAATGTAGATATTCGGCACTTTATAATAAAAGAAAAAAAAATTAAAACTTTACTGACCTAGATAATTTTTTTATCTTTTGTCCTTCACAGTAAAGTTTATTATTTTATTCTAATGTTCGCAATAAAAAAGTTTCATGCAAGCCAGTAACTGATATATGACAAAATGAATGTTAGAATATAATTATTAACAATAGTGGTGATAAATGTTTGGGATTAAGACCATTTAGTACATTTCAGTTATTGGGTAAATTACCTTAAAATTAATTAATAATTGGTGATACAACATGTGAAGGTGCAGATGTATTAATGAAACTTTTAGTTTAAAATAACTATTAATGATGTGAATATACTATTTACAAGTTCTGATTTGTCAAATTATGCTAGTATATTTATTCATTCAGGAATATTATATTCTGATAATAATTGAAAGAGATATAGAGAAATACCATTAGTATGCTTCGATGGCTTATGTCCATCAATAGATTATGTCAATTGATAGATATAATGGTAGCAATCCATGGAGAAGAGTTAACTTAAAATAAAAATTTTCACAATTAAATGTTTGTGTAGTATATGGGACTTAACTACGGGGTCATCAGTCCCTAAACTTACATACTACTTATGAACTACTTACTAGGACAGCACAAATATCCATGCCCGAGGGGGGATTCGAACCCCCGACTATAGTGGCCGTGCAGACCGTGACTGGAGTGCCTTAGTCCCCTCAGCCACTGTGGCCGGCTTCACAATAAAAAAGCATAAATAAGACTAATGTTGAAAACTATATCTAGTGATTTCATCATCAACAATCCAAAAGTAATTCCATACAAGATTTGATTTCTCAATAATTAAGGAAAAATGGAAAACATTTAGTAATTTGAGCATTAAATAATTTTGTGGTGCCAGAGATACAAGGATTTTCGTACTACTCACACATTACTGAAATATACAATGGATTAACTAAAAGATGTGCAGGGATTAATAAATTACATGATGCTCTCTGGAAACATTATATTCCCTATTCTATAAGGATTAGATAAAAGCTCAAAACAGAGTAACAACTTCAATTAGGTGCAAAAGAAGGAATGCATATAAATGATGCAACATTAGTTGAAATATTAGAAGCAGCTGCATTTAGAGGAACAATGTTTTGCAAGAGAAAGTTATAAATGGGTTTAAGTGTGGATGAAAATTGATGGAGAGTATATATATTCAGTCCTGATATATTTAATTTATAAATAAACGTTCAAATGTCTGTAAATCTATCGGCCCATACTGCATTGTCATCAGTCCGACGCTTACAAACTACTTAAACTAAGGTAAACTAACTTAAAGACAACACACAGACACACACACACACACATGCACACACACACACACATACACACACACACACACACACACACACACAAACACACACAAACACACACGCCCTAGGGAGCACTTGAACCTCCAAGGGCGACCAACGGCGCGCTCCGCAGTGAGGCGCCTTAGACCGCTCGGCTAGTCCACTGCGGCGATTAACTTTTCAACTGATTATACGAACTGAATAAAAAATACTGAAACGCTTAATCCTCACAGAGTAACAACTATAAATGGTGGACAAAGTGTGTATATGTGTATTGTCCTTAGTTTAGTTTACCTAGCTTTAAGTAGTTTGTAAGCTATGGACTGATGACCACGCAGTTGGGTCCGATAGATTTACAATCATTTGAACATTTTGAATGGTGGACAAAGAATTGGTCATTATACAGTAAGTAAATCTTAAAATAGTAAATTCGTTAAAATAAATTATATTTGAAGGGAGCAGCAAATTGTTACCTCACAAAGAATTTATTAGTAAATTACATAACGGAATAAGAGAAACGTATATAAGAAGAAACGTCATTTCTCTTCCTGTCAACGATGTACAGATTGCTGATTTACTTGAAGTGGATACTAGAAAATTAAAAGGAATTTAAAAAATTAATAAAACACATGAATATTTATTAACTGTTAGCGATCTTTTTCAAAATTTGCTTGAGCTATTTTAATGAAAGATAAAGTGGTAAAAATGTAAGAGAAGTTTTGGAAAATTTATTAGTTAACAGATGATGATAAAGATTTTATAACGAATATTGTCAAGAATGGATTAAAATATACAACATTAATCATTATTGACTTTTTCCTGTATTTAAGCATCTGTAGTAGAGATAATTAACATAACACTTAAAGAAAAGATGTCAGGAAATTTGTAGTCCAAAGAAATTATAAACAGGTTGATTTAGTTTCTAAATTAGTTGATGATACAGTCATCCAAGACATTCTACAACATAAATAAAACCAGTAGAAGAATTATAAAAAAGGAACCATTGTAACTAATGAGTAGGCTGAATGTGAAACAGGAGATAAGGTTAGAATGAGTAAATATAAAATAATTTTTGAAAATGGATACACAGGCAGTAGGTCAACAAAACTGTTTGAAATTGAAACTGTTAACCATTTTCATCCAATCACACACAAAATGGGCGAGGTTGCTTTCAGGTGGCTACAATGTACTTTGAAAAAATCACTATTGTGCCAGAACTGTAAAATAATTCTTTATGTTGGACCAGTTTCGGAAATTACTCCCATCAATAGGAAAGCAACAAACTTTTAAAAAAGTTGAGCAGGTGACAGCAGTGCTCATGCTCTAAAAGGACTGCTACAGATGTGGAACAAGAATGATTTTTTCAAAAAGAGAAAGTAAACCCTTTGACTGCTGCAGACGTGTTAACCAGCGACCACAGAATAACATAGAGAGGCCTTATAATGACAGTGAAATGAAGCTGGGCAGAGATCGTGACACCTAACATGGCGGCTGCAGAGGATGAACCGTACTAGTGAGAGCGTCTCTGCTGAGCGCCACCTGGCCACATCTGCAATCAAAGGGTGTTTGAGTGTTTAGAGTGGTGCCTATGAAGGGTCACATCAGGAATTTTACTGCAGTCGAGTGTCATAGTATTCTGTCTCTACTCAGCCTATGGTATTTATTTCCATTCTTGTATTAATTTATCAAACAATTACTTTTGATTTTGTGTCTTTTTATTGAGCATTATTTTTTGTGTGAGTAATATTGTCTTATTTATGAAACTCCTCATGTCATTTATCAATTACATCGATATAGCTATACTTGATTATATCATTGATTTCTTGTCCTTTGTAAAAAAAAAGGTAAAAAAAATAAAAGTAGAAAATAAAATAAAAATGACATGTGCCGTAGAAAGGAAGAAATAAAAATGGCATGAAGCTTCGGAAGAACTAAATAAATATCTTCCCACATACAATAAACAATTACAAGTGTTGATTCCTTTTTCATATATTATCAGGCATTCTTTTTTACAATCTTTTGGCCATAGGTAATTGCAAATTTCAGTTAGGGATAGTATATCACACTATTATATAAAATAGAAGCACATTTTTCCCTTTAACCTTTTTTAACTCGAAGAGTTCCAAACGTATTGTCATGTGGTTTCTTTTAATATCCTCTTTAGAATCCTGTGATTAACTTACAATAACAATAATAACGTAGAATAGTTTAACGCTTCTGCACTTTAGTCAGCTCTGGAGCCTAAGCTGTAAGAGCTAGGCCAGTGTACATAGTACAGAATTGCAAAACTCACAAAAATCCAAATAAATAAATAAAATACGTGAGAGCATGTGTCTAACTTTTAGGAGTTAACCAAATTTATCATTTTTCTCTTCTAAAGTGCTGGCGCCAGATGGATTCAGACTACAGATACAGTGATCATAAGTGATCTTTAAAAGTTAGACGTATGATCATGAGGCCTTTTTTCTTTTAAATCGTCCTGAGTTCTGTAATTCTATACAATGTACTTTGGCACAGATGTCATAGTTTACGCTACAGATGTCACGAAAGTGCGTAACCTTTCTACATTATTAATTTAGTTCAATCATTTCAGTTTTTTGCGCTGATATTTAATATACCCTACGTTTAACCAAAAATTATTGGACGAACTGCATCACGATACATTCTGCATTTCTCGAGTTAAAGTGGTTTAAATATTACCCATTCAAAGCTAGGGCTGGTCAGCTAGTTAGTAAAAATGTTCAAATGTTTGTTAAGCTTAAGGGACTTAACTACGAGGTCATCAGTCCCTAAACTTACAAACTACTTATGAACTACCTACAACTAAAGACGGCACAAATATCCATGCCCGAGGGGGGATTCGAACCCCCTACCGTAGTGGCCGTGCAGACCGCGACTGAAGCGCCTCAGTCCCCTCGGCCACCACGGCCGGCTAGTTAGTAAAAAATTCATAATTATTTAATACAAAATATTGTATCCCAAATTAATTTTTTTTACGCAATTGGTCACAAAGTAAAAGGTGAGTGGGAAACAGAATCGGTGCTCACTGGTCGGGAAGCTCGCTGAAATTAACGAGAATTTAAAAGGTTCCACTGCTCTACTCTATCTAAATTTGAAAGAAATCTAGGGGAGCAATTAAAAAGTTGTTTAAATAAAATCAAAAATTTATTTCAATATCTACAACTTTGTTGCTGACTAAAATTTCCTGACCACAAAACAAAAATATGGCAGGCAACTAACATTTTTATGTCATAATTTTAATTTCATATAAAAGTAATTGTTCGAATTATTACTTTTATACAAACACAATACCTATTGTACTTTCTAAAAACACAGTTGCATTCCTTCACTATTCACCTGTCTGTATAAACAATTTCGTTATTTTCTTCCTATCCTAAGGGCTTCAAATAACAAAGTAACTGAGGCGAGCGCCATTTGTAGAACTGCGCGTTATCGGCCAAATTCGTTTCTACACACATCCGAGATGGCTGCCGTGACTTCACTACATGAACGCTGATGTAGGCGGTGTAGGCTACCTGTCTTATTCCGTGCTCGCTAGTGTTAACTCGTCTCGCCTCACATTCCCCTGTTGCTGTAGACACTTACTCGTAGTCGTCCCCCCAGGGGGCCCACAGCTCTTTTTTGGGTACATGTGTGGCGCGCACGGGGCCCCGAGCCGAAGCAGCTTTTTTTCCGCCCCAGGCTGCTTCACGTTCCCTCCTGGTACATGCCTTCGCCCGGAGACGGGCGTCCTTTGCGAGTCAAGGTGGTTTCTTTTCCCAGTTTCTCTTTTTTCTTGGTTTCTCCCTTTCCTAACCTTTGCTTCTGTCTTTCTCTCCTTATACTTTCCTACCATTCCTCTCCTCCTCATTAGTCTTCGATTTGGCTTTTGAGACACTTATTTCTCTTCACTTCCTCTATTCTTCTTCTTTCCTCCATGTGCGTGTCTGAGGGCCGATCCACGCATTATCATGCGTAGCAGGTGACGGGGTAACGCGTAATTCCCCGCCCCGGGTAGACAAGTAGGGCACGTAGGTACCCCCTGGTAAAGGCCAGGCCCAGGGACGGGTGATTGCCCGAGCTGGTACCTTCCGAAAATGCCGATTGGTCCCTCCGTCAGTTCTCGGGAGGTGTGACCTGAGGTGTGAGCAATCACCTAAAGCGGGTACGCCCTCAGAGAGGGCGCCCACTAGGAAGGAGCGCACCATCGGAGACGCTGGTAATCACAGGGGACACTTCTGCAATGACTTCCTTCTCTTCTTCTGTGACTTTGACCCAAAAAAGAAAGATCGATTCGCCTCAGCATAAGAAAACTTTGCCCAATCTCCCGAAATTCCTAGTTGTCTCTCGAACCGACGGTAAAGATTTCACTTCTGTGAATCCTTTCGTCATTCAGAAAGGTGTTGATGCGATTACTGGCCCTGTTAAGATCTGTTCGCGTCAGCGCAATGGAACATTGTTGCTGGAAGCTGACAGTGCCTCCCAGGCGCAAAAGCTAATACGGACTACGTTGCTACACAGGTTCCTGTCCAGGTAGAAGCGCATCACACGCTCAACTCGTCACGGGCGGGGGGGGGGTAGTTTTCACGAGATCCCTTGACAGGTTGTATGACGAAGAAATACAAACCAACATGTCTCATCAGGGTGTAACAGCCGTGCATAGGGTGTTGAAAAAGGTCGATAACCAGCTGACACCAACTCGTACTGTGTTTTTCACGTTCGAAATAGTTGAACTCCCGTCAAAGGTCAAAGCAGGGTTTCACTGCCACAGATACAACCACACCCGTCAATCTTGCCCTAATACAGCAAAATGTGTCACTTGTGGTAGGGACGCCCATGAGGGGGATTGCCCACCTCCGTCCCCTCCCTGCCTTAACTGCAACGGTGGCCATGCGGCTTCCTCTCGGGACTGCCCTGTATATAAGGATGAAAAGGTCATTCAGCAAATTCGGGTTACGGAAAAGGTATCAACATCCGCCGCTCGAAAGTTGTTGGCGAGTCGAAAGCCCACTATCCTCCCAGCGGGCACATACAGTAAGGTCCTCACCTCCACTCGACCTATTAAGGATGAAGGTACACAGACCTGTGACTTCACTTTCGTTGACACAGTTGTGCGATCGGCCAGCATGAAGATTGCCTGTTTCACGTCCCCGCTTCCTCCTGTTGCTTCTAAAGTTCAGTCTTCGTCAACCTCTAATAAACCGCGGGCACCTAAACAAGATGCCCGGACTTTGAAAAAGGAACCCGTCCGTGAAGATTTTCTACGTACTCAGGCTTCTCAACAGTCAACTGCCCGATCATCTTCTGTCTCGCCGGGACGCTCTACTGTTAGCCGGGTAATCAGCATTATACCGGCGGTGGAAGCTGCCCCTCCTGATCAACTCGGGAAGGTGGAAGATGCATCATTTGAACCTATAGAACATGACTCTCTGCCTCTAAATGGCGACAGTAGTGCTCCCTCGTAGTCCGGTCCTCAGCGGCCATCGAAGTGACCCCGCCTGCTTGTTCCTTTCTATCTTCCTTTCTTCTCTTATTTTTTATCATGGCGCTCCTTCAATTGAATATTCGCACCTTTCGTTCCAATCGGGAGGAATTAAAACTACTATTTCGATTATACTGCCCACTTCTAGTCTGTCTCCAAGAAACTAAGTTACGCCCAAGTGATGGTGCAGACTTCCCCAACTACACCTCTGTGCGTTTCGACGTGCCACCTGTGGAAGGTACCCAGCACATGGAGGGGTTCTGATGCTCATTCGGGACGACGTCTATCACCATCCCATTTCATTGCATACTCACCTACAGGCAGTTGCCGTCCGCATCACTCTATCCACCTTTTCCCTCTGTAATATCTATTCGCCATCGTCATCCGCCATTACTAGGGCAGATGTGCTACATCTCGTTGACCAGCTCCCTTCACCCTCCGTGTTGGTAGGCGACATTAATGCCCACCACCCCCTATGGGGCTCTCCGGCACCGTCCGAGAGGCTCCCTTTTGGTGGACCTTTTCCAACACCTCAATCTTGTCTGCCTCAACACTGGTGCACCGACCTTCCTTTCTGACACTACACATACTTATTCCCATATAGACCTCGCGATATGCTCGCCTCAGCTTGCCAGTCGCTTTGAGTGGTATGCACTTTCTGACACGTACTCGAGTGACCATTTCCTGCCGGCTGTGGTGACCGAGGGGACTGAGGCGCTCCAGTCACGCTCCGCGCGGCCACTACGGTCGGGGGATCGAATCCCCTCTCGGGTATGGATATTTGTGCCGTCCTTACTATTAGCTAGTTCGTAAGTAGTTTGTAAGCTTAGGGACTGATGACCCCGTAGTTAAGTCCCATAAGTTCTACAAACATTTGAACATTTGAATTTGACCATTTCCTTGTGTCATCCACTTCCTGCATCATTCCCCATCTCCTCGTCCCATCAGTTAGAAGATCTATAAATCCGTCTGGGGGCTTTATTCTTCTATGGCTGTTTTTCACGATCAGAATTTTTCCAGCTGTGAAAGTCAGGTCGAATACCTCACAGAGGTTATTCTCACAGCTGCCGAACATTCTCTACCTCGTACATCCTCTTCTCCACGTCGCGTCCCGGTCCCCTGGTGGACGGCAGCCTGCCGTGACGCTCTTAAAGCCCGGCGACGTGTTTTACGCACCTTCCATCGCCACCCAAAGTTGGAGAATAGTATCAACTATAAACGACTGTGAGCGTAATTTCGTCGTGTTATAAACGACAGCAAAAAAGCTTGCTGGATTGTGGATTGCTTTTACCAGTTCTTTTAACCGCTTTACTCCCTCCTAGGCTGTCTGGGGTGGCCTGCGCCGTTTATCCGGCATCAAGGTCCACTCCCCGATTTCTGTCCTGACCCTCGAGAACGCAGTCCTTGTGGACCCCGCTGATGTTTACAATGCATTGGGCCGTTTCTTTGCGGAGGTTTCGAGCTCTGCCCATTTCCACCCTGCCTTCCTCCCTCGCAAACAGGCAGAGGAGGCCCGGCCGCCTTCTTTCCACTCTTTTAATCGTGAAAGTTATTATGTCTCCTTCACCAAGCAGGAGCTAGACCGTGCTCTCGCCCTGTTCCGATCTTCTGCTCCTGACCCCGATTCCATCCATATTGAGATGCTGAAGAAACTATCTCCTACGGGCAAGTGTTTCCTTCTTAGTACGTATAATCGCATATGGACTGAAGGTCATGTTCCCACAAGTTGGCGTGAAACCATTGTTGTCCCAATCCCCAAACCAAGGAAGGACAAACATCTTCCATCCAGTTATCGCCCCATTTCTCTTACTAGCTGCGTCTGTAAGGTGATGGAACGCATGGTTAACGCTCGGTTGGTCTGGTTTCTCGAATCTCGACGTCTCCTGACTAATACTGAATGTGGTTTTCGTAGACACCGCTCTGCTGCTGATCACCTTGTCACCTTGTCGACCTTTATTATGAATAACGTTTTAAGGAAGCGTTAAACGGTGCCAGTGTTCGACTTAGAGAAGGCGTACGACACCCGTTGGAGGGCGAGCATTCTCCGCACATGGGGCCTTCGTGACCGCCTCCCTCTCTTTATTCAAGCGTTTTTGGCGGGTCGCAAATTCCGGGTACGGGTGGGCTGTGTCTTGTCAGATACCTTTCGCCAGGAGAAGGGGGTGCCACAGGTCTCCGTCTTGAGTGTGGCTCTGTTTGCCATTGCAATCAATCCGATCGTAGATTGCCTTTCAGCCGATGTTTCTGGATCCTTTTTGTAGACGATTTCGCAATTCATTGCAGTGCGCAGCGGACGTGTCTCTTGGAGCGATGTCTTCAACGCTGTCTTGACCGCCTATATTCCTGGAGCATTGTGAACGGTTCCGCTTCTCCACTGAGAAAACGGTGTGAATAAACTTCTGGAGATACAAGGAATTTCTTCCACCTTCTCTACGTCTCGGCTCCATTGCTCTCCCTTTCGTGAATTCAACGAAATTCTTGGGACTCATGTTGGATCGTAAACTTTGCTGGTCCCAACACGTGTCTTACCTGGCTGCCCGTTGTGCCCGATCCCTAAATGTTCGCTGTGTGCTCCATGGCACATCAGGGGGAGCGGATCGTACCGTCCTGCTTCACCTTTACCAGGCCATTGTTCAGTCGAAGCTCGACTACAGAAGCCTTGTATACTCTTATGCACAGCCGTCGATTCTCCACCGTCTCAACTCTATTCACCATCGGGGATTATGCCTGGCGACCGGTGCATTTTATACCAGCCCTGTTGAAAGTCTGTACGCCGAAGCTGCTGTATTACCCTTGACCACTCGGCGTGACATACTCTTGTGTCAGTACGCATGCCGTCTGCGGTCGATGCCCAACCATCCATCTTACTTATTATTTTTTGACGACTCACTCGATCGCCAATATCAGTTGTCTGCGATAGCCTTGCTTCCACCTGGAGTTCGGTTTCGCCGCCTGCTTCAGCGGCTCGATTTTACCCTTCCTTCCACTTTTAGGTTGAGTGAGTGCCTATTGACACAGTGGCATCAGGCCCAGGTTCACACTCACCTTGAACTTAGTTCGCTGCCCAAGGAGGGCACCCCGGATTTGGTATACCGCTCGAGGCTTGTCGAACACAGTTCGCGGTTCGATAATGCCATATTTATCTACACTGATGATTCCAAGAGCACTGACGGTGTCGGATCTGCCTTCGTCATCGGGGACAACCGTTAACAATATAAGCTCCCTGACCGGTGCTCGATTTTCACGGCTGAGCTTTTTCCCTCCTCTAGGCTGTTTTATATACCTGCCGCCGCCGCCATCCTTTTTATGCCTTCTGTTCGGACTCCCTTAGTGCCCTGCATAGTCTTAAGGACCCTTTCTCGACCCATCCTCTCGTGTATCGGATCCAATGGTCCCTCCAGTTGCTAGCAGATAACAGCTGTCACGTTTCTTTTCTGTGGGTCCCTGGCCACGTGGGTGTGCCTGGGAATGAGACCGCCGACATAGCAGCCAAGGCAGCAGCTCTTTTGCCTTGCATGGCTACTTTTTGCGTCCCATCAGACGATGTTCAACGGGCTCTTCGCCGGAGGATTGTGTCGTCCTGGCACAGTGCGTGGTTCTCACTCCCGACCGCTTGGAGGACCTCCTCACACTCCTCTCAGCGAGAGGAGGTCATTCTGGCCCGGTTGCGGATCGGTCACTGCCGTTTCAGCCACCGTCATTTGCTAACCACCGACTCTGCACCGCTGTGCTCTTGTATTGAATTACTAATGGTGCGACATGTTTTACTGTCTTGTATTAATGTTAATTATCTCCGTGTAGCCCTTAACTTTCCGTCTACTCTGTAGGAACTTTTAGCTGATGACACACGAGCAGCTGCTCGAGTTTTGCCTTTTATCAACATGGCTAATTTTTCAAAGGATATTTAACCCTTTTAATCGTTTTTTATCTTTCGTCTTTAGCCTTCTCTTGATACTCTAACTTGTAGTTATCAATTTTTTCGAGATCTAGCGAATCTCTGTTCCGATCTGGGCGCTAATGACCTTAGAAGTTCTGCGCCCTAAAAAAAAAAAAAAAAAAAAAAAAAAAAAAAAAAACTCGCGGTCGTTGGGTATCCCTATAGTGCTAGGGACGTGTTGATACAACCGATGGTATGGACGGATTTAGGCGCACTGAGTCACAGCATCCAGAGCGCTTCTGACGTGTTAACACGCAGGGCTGTCTTTCCGCCCTTCACCTGCAGTAGCTGTTCAGAGTTCCACGTTTATAGTTGGAGAGTGTGTATACGTTTGTTGCTGTGAGTCGTCTATGGATAATTCTACTTCAGTTCCTGTATTTTCGTCATTTTTGTCGTTTTCTGTGGCAGTAACCTCACGTCGCCATTGTTGCACGGATAAAGAGATCCTGTAAATGGTCACTAGGAATGACAGTGAGTGTGAATTCTCTAGCAGTTATAAGTATATTGTGTATATACAGGCTAAACTACAGAAACTGGATTCCACAATTTGGGAAAAAGTGGCGTTGTACTGGCAACTCTTATGGGACCCTATTTGGAAAAGGGTCATATTCTGTTTGTCGATGTTACTTCAGCCCAGACCTGTTCCTCTGGCTTCACAACCATTGAACAGCCGCATGTGGCCCTACTCTTAGGAATAGGCGCAACATTCCAAAACTGTTGAAATGAGGAGAAACTGAGCTTATGTCAACAGACACGATTTCTTGCTGTCGAGTGATGCGATAACAGAGAGGTGTCAATGTTGACCCCATGTCACACACCACAGATGGTTGAAACACAGGAGACTGAGATACTGAGAAATAAATGGCCGGTGAGGCTACCAAAACTTGCAGCCTCACTGAGGTCAGTAACGAGTCTCTAACCGAAACCGTTGTCCTCGAAATGACAGGAGCAGAATGGAGAACCGGCGGTTGAGGACAGGCCCAAAAAAAGAACAGTTGAAAATTATAATAAGGACGCTTTCAACACTAGAAATATTTTGTAAAGAGGAAGAAAAGCGCGCTAAAGACAGACATGGGTGGGAAAGGGAAAGACATGAATGGGAAAGAGAAAGTCACGAGTAGGGGCGGTTACAACATTAAAAGAAGATTGAATTACTGAACATGAAAATAAATTTCAGAAAAGGACAATGATTTTATATTTTTATATTGTAACAACTTATTGCTTCATTTAGTTGTTTTAATGAAATATATACAAGTATTACAAAGTCTATTCTGCTATAGCAATATGTGTGTTCACTGTTTTGGGAAGCAGTGTGTCTGCTAACACCTATGAAATCACTATTTAGCATGGTTTCTAGAGCGTAAAATCTTAAGGTGAGAAATAGTTGATTCATAGCAGACAGCATGAATCTTGAGATGGAAATGCAATGCATTGTCTTCAGTTTTGCCGAGTACTCTATAA
This sequence comes from Locusta migratoria, assembly GCA_026315105.1. Lineage (NCBI taxonomy): Eukaryota > Metazoa > Arthropoda > Insecta > Orthoptera > Acrididae > Locusta > Locusta migratoria. The sequence goes on along the minus strand of CM048746.1, from coordinate 464,665,585 downwards.
TAGGTTAAGGAATAATTTGAAAAGCCGCAAAGAACAAACATAAGAGAAAAAGAATTTTTCTCTGAGTTTTATGTTGAATTTGATAACATATAAGACCATGCAGTAGATAAAATGTTGATTTTGTCAGACGGAATCGCTTGAAAAATTCTTAACTTTCCATCGTTTCAAAACTGTTTGATCTTCTCATCAGGTCTCCTGCTGTGTATCGTAATTTGACCATCATCACTATTTTCAGAGTCACTTTCAAAGATCGGAATGTAATTCCTTTTTGCCATTTGTAACTTTAACCTTCAAATACTCTTCCGTTATGACTGTACTGGAAGACAATGCTTCACAAAGATAACTGCCGGTTAACGAAAAGTTTACGGCCAGATGTCTTTTAACTGGACGTTATAAAATCGAACTGTCGGTAAAATTCCGATAAAAGATCGCGTAAACAGTTTAATGGACATCGTAAGAACGGGCCTTAGTAACAGAAACATCTCTACTATGCATTGACCTAATATCCTCAACTAGTGCTGCCGACCAGACAATTCCTTCACCACTAACTAAATGGTTTCAATTACATACTGACTACTTGTATTCTTTTTGCATAACGCATCCTTTTTGTGTTCTTAATGACATCTTTCAGAACCTTACAGTACTGTTAGTAATCAGCTACTGCAACTTCATTCCAACATTTTGATACAATTCTCGCTTTATTCCATATGATACTCTTATCCCCTTTGTCAGCCACCTAGGCTACTTGTTACAGGAAGTACCCTGTTTTGAGCACTCTAGCGGAAAGCAACTTTCAAACAGGGTGAAAAATGTGTTGAGGGATGAATTATATTTATCACATATATTATCAGCATTATAAACATCCCGCCATTCTTGTTCCTTAATAAGGCTTAAAGAGGTCTATATTGCAACTTGATTACCTTTTTAAGTACTTTTTATGTAAATGTATTTTACAGTTGTTTGAGTACAAAGAGCTTTCAGAGTTAAATTTGTGCATCATATTCTGAAAAACCCTTTACTATTCTGCTAACCGAGTGCCCCCCACTAATAATGAAGAACGAACAGAAATATTATCAATGATAGAAGTATTGTTGCCTGTCAGTCTCGCTCGAAAGAATACTTTTGCATCAGATAATAGGAATTAAGGAGATCTAAAAGCAGCCTTCTTCTTGGGCTACCACTTACATAGTTAATGTTGAAATCGCTACATACAACTTAAGTTATTTACTTCCTACAAAGTGAACAATGAATGAACTCTAGCTTGTGCAGGAATATTTTATAATCCAAATAATGGGACCTAGTTAGTACCAATAACATTAATAATTCCTGCACAACATTCAAATACCTTTTCTGTGGAGTGTTTCCTAACACCGAAGGACTGGAATAGAATATTGTTCTGAACGTACGTGGTCACTCCCTCATACTTCAAGGAACTCCTACAGTAGAAGGCAGGTATCGACATAGAAAAGGAAGTCATACAGGAGAGGAGCAATGCTGCGGACATAGGTGGCGAACGTGACAGTGAGGGAGGAGAGGAACAGGCCAAGGGTGAGTTCCTCCGTAGGGTCATTGAGAACGGGATGTTGATGGACAAGGTGGTGGCAGAGATGGACAGTCGCCACTCCTCCTCACGAAAGGGGAGGGGGCAACTGTGCAAGAGTCGAAGAAGCGAGGGTAGCTGATGGGACGACGAGGTTGCAAGAAAGTTTTGTTTAGTAGGAAGGCGTCCACATGGTGTTGGGACAGGGTCTGCATAAATAGGTGTTTGTTGGTGAGGATGGAACGGATGTTTTGGTACATGAGGGTGTTGGAAGGGCATATCACAGATGGTGGGTCTGCAGGGAGAGAGGAGGCGGAGTTTTAGATGGGAAAAAGGTTAAGGATAACTTCACAGGAGAAGGTGAAGTGGGAGTAGTTTCTAGTTGAAGGACGGTATGGTCGGGTTGGGCCATCCGCTGAAGGGTATGGATCCGCTGGAAAGATTGGATAATCTGGAGGACGGTTGTGACAAAGCAGATGACGACCTCGGCAGTGAGTGGGGAGTGCAAGGAGTTGTTGGGGTGCATGGGAGGATCCATGGGACCAGGATGGTGTGGTGGGGACGTATTTGTATTTATAGGAAGAGGTTGGGATGGGGGCCACCAAAGGTGTTCCAGGTGAGTATGGAGGCAAGGTTGGGGCAGTGTTTCATGAAATGCTGAGAAGCTGGAATTTACGGTGGGGGAAGTGATTTCAGTTTTGGGTCAGTTGATCTTTATACACTAAACAACATCAATATAGATAGGATTGGGGTTGGTAGCGAGAAGGATCCACCTAGTTGTGGCAGTCATAGATCAACACACCCTCGAGAAGGAGGCGGTCGATGGAAGATGCGGATTCTGACAGAAGTCATATCAGGTATGTTGGCAGACCAAATGGAATGTTCAGTGCAGGAACTGAGCTGGCCCAATACCTCTTTTACCATTATCACTGGACTAAGTTTGCTGGCCACTGCGATGAGGGTGGGTGGCAGCAGGTAGGTTAAGGTGGACAGGGGGGCGACATGGTGTAGTAGGGAGTGAGGGTTGCATGGGGGCCGGAGTGGATGTGATGGAAGTGTTTCAGCAGTTCGGTGAGGAAGGTAGGGCTAGTAGACTCTCTTTATGGGGGGTTAACTGCGCAATAGGGGCGGCGGGGAAATGCTTACAAAGCTCTATGGACAGGGTTTGGTTATCAAGGAATAGTGGATCAGGGCAGGAGAGAAGGAAGGTGTGAATCCTGGGGCTTGGAAGGGGGTATGGGAGTGGTGTCCATAGGGTTTGTGGGAGTTGCAAGGGAGAATCCTTCTTAGGGGCAGAAGCAGGGGATTCCGCGCTGGTGCTTTTTCAGGTCTTTTTCTTGGTTCCAGTGACTGTGTAATGGGGAGGGTGGGGAAAATGGGTTGAGGGGACGAGGCAGACAGCGAGGCTGTTGTGGCAGCTGTGGTGAATGTGCCTGGTGAAGGTGGCACCGTGTCGCAGTCGGTGCCACCGTGTCGCAGTCGGTGACAGTGGAGGTTGGGGAGTGTGGTGGATGTTCATGAGGATCGTTGATGGGAAGCGGGACAGTAGAAGGAAGTGGTTAGCGGAGGTGGATGATACCAGTTCGGAGAGGGGAATGACAGGTAGGGTGTGGGACGTACTCCACATATTGGTTGTGGAGACTTTAGTTGGGCATGTGTAGAGGATGGAGGTGGTGGTGATGGGGATGTTAGGCATGTTAAAGTAAGCAGCTAGAGACGAAAAATGGATGGGACACAAAGAGAGAAAATTTACTATGTCAGCAATGAAGTTGATGGTTGCTGCAGCAGCCAGCAGGAAACTGGCAGAAGATCCCGGGCAGCTGGAGACAACCAACGACTGGGGGATTTCTCTTAGTACACTGTATAGGATGCAACGGAAAATGGCTTCCTCAGTTAACCCTCAACAGCGGCCCTAGCGGCCTCAACCCCCACTCTCAAGTCCACTGACCATACCCTAACCAGCTCCCTTTCCTGGACTCCCACCTCAAATCCATACAGATAAAGCCCCTGAAAAATTTAGCTTCCTTGATTTCCTTTTCAACCGAAAATAAGGTCTCCGCCCCTCCACTATCCTTTACTCCTACTGATCCCTGATGCATCCTATCTAATGCAATTCGGCCTGGATCTTCGCCTCCTCCTTCTTCTAACAATGCCCTTCAAATCCTGCCTCACACTCCACCTCGCTTACTGTATCTGTCGCTACGCCCCCACATGGATCCTATAAAACCTTATTTCTGTCTCCCACCTCCTCCAGTTCTGTCCACCAAAGCATACGTATCCGCTATACCAATCGCAGGAATGCCTCCAACAACCCATTGGTGTTGAGTCTCCTTACCGACCGAACATGGGTCTCTGGTATGCCTCCACCATTGCATACCGCTATCGTTACACCTCCACACACTCCATAACCGTCCCAGGGCAATTTTCGTATCCTCCCCTTACAGGATGATGCCCTCCATCCTTACATCTACCTATCCTACCAGCTCTGAATCATCTCCCCCCTTTCATCGTGGATCAGACCCCTCCTCCCACGACCCCCTCTTTCCTCCCCTCTCCCCAGAGACCCGAACTCCTCCCCCTCCTCACCATGCCGTCCCCCTCCTCCCCTCTCACAGTCCTACCTGCATCACTGGTAGAGGAGATTTTACCAAGTGTTAAGTATCTTCGTGATTAGTTATGTGCTTCGCTTTTAACTTGTTGCACCCGTCGATCACAGCATTGCAACATCTGGCACCAGTGAAATTTTACCATGTGTTGACCTTGTCCAGGCATTTTTTTTAGTTTTACACTGTGGCCACTTTCATTCTCTTCAGTGATGTTTAACAATCTTATTGGGTATGTGTTTTAAAAGTCATCAATTACAATCTCCTGGTTATATCATACATTCTTTAACTCCATGTCATGTTTTTAAAACCATTTCCTTATGTTGCCATTGTCGTACAGCTGAAGAGTAACGTACTAAACTACAGCCAACCTGCTAATGCTAGAATTTTAAAATTACAATAAAGGAGAAAGGAAAACCTTCCTCAATCTTTGTTCCTCACTAGCGAAAGTCTGGCAGGTGTCCAGTTGAAATATCGTTGAGTGGGTTGAACGAAGAGCGAACACAAAGCCCACAATCTCTTCAAATAAGAAGAGTACATTGTCTTCAATACAAAGGCCAAATAAATCACAACAATTTAAGCGAAAAATATTATCAGTGTCATGCATGCAAAGCTGTAAATGTTTTCCTGTAGTGAGACTGGAATGTGGCAGGCAAGCAACTGAAACAAGTCTAGAATGTATCTTCTGTTATACACAGCAAGTTGCATACTAGATTTTGGCAGTCGGCTTTGAAAAATCTCTGTGCACGGAAGGAGTACCTGCACGGGGTCTACGAGAGTGAGCGGCGTTAGAGTGCTGTGTATCTTAGAAACACACAGTCTAAACCTGACACGACTTCCCACAAGAGAGTCAAGTTGCCTTTCTTGAACGACTGTTCTTGAAAAAGCAACACTGGCAAGGAATCCCTTGCTATGCGTCTTGTTTACACCTTATGTGGTGTTGTTGTGCACTACATGCCGGAAGGGCACGCGGCTGCTCCTATTTATTACTGTCTGCAATACGCAAATAGGGGATGCCTCAAAGTTTTTTGAGGCATTGTCACACGAATCCTGATACTCCATAATTTCTGAGACGTGTTGCAAAATAGGATCTATATCTGCACACAAAGGCAAATGTCCAGCACATTGTATGCAATTGTGTCACGGATCATAATGTCTGCATAATACTGTCCGAATTTCTGTACATCACTGCAGAGAGTTTTTTTCTGTGGTGGGCTAGTACGGGCTAGCACTGTGTGATACACGCTTCTGTTTAAGCGGATGGCTTATACGTCACAGACAAATAGGAGTCTTCCTAAAACTGAACTTTCTCGAAAGCTTCGTAGTGCAGTCTATTTTTGAAATTTACTGTTTGCTACAATCTTGTATCAAATGTTTAGGTGCAGCCTATATTCGCGTATATAGGGTACTGAGTTCTAATATTATGAAGTGCTACAAACAGAAAGATGTATCGCCACGCGGTCAATACATATTTAGAAAATATCTTTGTCTCTACTCATACGAAGTGGAGAATGCTTAAACAAGGGATTTCAAAGCGATTCCATATCTCCACATTTTCAGAAGGCTTTTGATATGGTACCACTCAAGTGGCCTTTGACTATAATGTTTGATTATGGAACTTGGTCACAGATGTGTGACTTTCTGCCAGAGACGACACAGTTCCTAATAATTGATGGATCGTCATCGACTAAAACAACGGTAATATCTGCCGTTCCCCCAGGTAGTGTTGTAGGTCCTTTGCTGGTCCTTATCTATATTAAAGATTTGGGAGGAAACATATCCTGTAAGGTTGTTTGCTGATAACGCTTGTATTTATCGCCTAGTAAAGTTTTGAGAATATCTAACTATGGTAGAGTTGTGCGAAAATTTGCAGTTGCACCTAAATAATAAAAGGTGTGAAGTTGGCACATGACTAATATTAGTAACCAACTAACTTTCGTTTATAAGATAAATTAGTCAAATCTAAAGGCGGTAATTTCAACTAAATACTTATGAATTACTGTTATGAGAGAGTGGAATTGGCAAGAACACGTGGAAAAGTCGAACTAAACATTGCGTTATTTTGTCAGACTATTTTAAACTTGTTCAGAATTACTGAAGAGACTGTCTACCCTACGCTATCCTTGCCTATCCTCTTTTGGATTACTGTTGCGGGCTGTGGGATTCTTATCAGTTGGGACTGAAGGAGGAGATGGAAAGTGTTCAATGAAAGGCAAATTTAGTGTTATCACGATACGGCAAAGAGATTGTTATGGAAATGATACAGGAGTTAGAGTGGGATTCACTGCAACGACGTTCGTTTTTGTTTCGGCGATATCTATTCACGAAACTCAGATCGCCAACTTTTCTTCTGAATGTGAAAATATATTGGTGACTCCCAAATTCAGTAGTCGACGAAATAATTGGAAGATCATGTAGTGTACTTCATCTCCACGCAAGATGACACCACTACATACATCTAAACAAAGAGACCCGAACGCAGTGCACAATTGGCGTAAGAAATGTTGGACGTTACCTTACAGAGTATTGTACATTTTGCTCCAGACGCCCAACACAAATGATCGGTAAAATGCCTGATTACTCAGACGTCCAAAAAGGCCAAACGAATGGGGAGCCGTTAGTGGAAGCACCTCAAACGAAAACATCTGCACTGTTTATCGTTTAAGACGATAATCATTAAGGAATGTCAGATAAAAAGTATGCAAGTGCTTTGATGAACCCTCTGGCACGCGCTTCCATGTTACTTGCATAGTACCCATGTAGAATTGAGAGTTGAGCAAGTCAAGATCTGCGACCGATTTTGAGGCAGATAGCCGCAAGTATTTGCGTAGCAGGTAAGTAAGTGCGTGAGCTTTACGTCACTTTACGTATCTTGAATTAGTCTGGCTAAAGTTGCAGTAAACTACCAATTATGCTTATCCATATTTCTGGCTCAGTATGGATAACGTTTAGAGGGGAGAAAAAACGGACAGCTAAATAACTTCGTTGCTGAAAAGCAGCAGACGGTGACAAGATTTCGAAGAGAACGTAGTACTGCGACTTTGCTGCCATGGTTAAGGACGTGAGTCTTAATTCATTCTAATGTGCTATTTTCCAATAGAATGGCTTCCAGCAGCTATCGGCACACACCGTAATTCTACATATGGTGCATTTTGAGTATATGTATATACTGTTCACATTTATTGATTCAACACTACACCAAAATGTTGATTTCAGAAGCTCATGAACGTAAGCTGTACCAAGGTACTTAAAATGTAAGACCTAATCTGAGTTGTGGTTTCAGTCCAAAAACTGTTTTCATGCAGTTGACCGCGCTAATGTATCTTGTGCAAGTCTTTTTGCTTCTCACTACAGTTTCTTTATATTCTTTACATACTCCAACTTTTCATCTTTTCCATCTTTGCTTAGTAGTCGACTTTTATCCGAGCTCTAGATATTCATACAGTTGCCTTTCTTTAGTCCAGACTCCCTTGATTTAACTGTTGTGGTGTCTTTCTAGTTACTATTTATGTATGTTTCTATGTTTTCAAATTTGTGTAGACATTCCTAATTAGACAGCTTTCACTTCCGTAAATCGAATTTTTTAGTTTTTGTATTCTCTTTCACCTTGTCCATTCTTCAGCCAACAGTTAGTGACAGTTAAAACATGATTTCCAAAGAAAATTTTGCAGGTGAGTTCCTCTTTTATTCCTTTACCCCACACCATATTCACCTACCACCTTTACCTTCTCTTCTTTTTCCTACTAGTGAATTTCGCACTCCTATTTCAAACATGTTTCCTTCCTTTTATCTAGCTGAATAATTTATTTAACACATCATATATTTTTCCCAGTCACCTGACCATTTGCAGAGCTAGTTGCCATATAAACTTGTACCACTGTAGTAAATGTTGTCTTTATATCTTCATAATAGATTAAATAAATTTTGTATACTACCGTGCTTTCCAGTTTGAACCGTCGCGGGAACCACAAGAAGAAACTTGCAAGTCGCTGGCTTTCGTACCGTTTGCTGGAAGCGTTTCTTCAAAAATAGGAAGCATTTTGAAAAGATACGACATCCAATGCATTTTTCGTCCACGTGCCAAGGTTGAGCGCTTCTGTGCTCAGTAAAAGGTGACTTAGGATTGAGGAAACCCGGCGTATACAAAATTCCTTGTCACTGTGGAAAAGTTTACATCGGGCAAACAATCCGTACTATTCAAGATCGATGTACTGAACACCATCGACACACAAAATTGCTTCAACCAGAGAAATCTGCAGTAGCTGAGCACTGTCTTACTGAGGGACATAAAATGAAGTATGATGAAACACAAATGGTTGTTTCTGCGTCTCGCTATTGGAACTGAATTTTAAAAGAATCGATCGCAATTCGTCTTTCAGACAATATTATAAACAGAGATAAGGGTTTTCCTTTGAGTAAAATGTGGAACCCTTTACTGTTTGACATAAAAAACCAACGGTCTCTGCCGAATAGCGATCTATCGTTTACGCCGGCTTCTACCACTGGCGGCGCTGAAACCTAGAACTGTACAATTTTTGCGCACGCGCCCTCGGCTTTCCGCGGCGTATATAGGGGCCGCCGCTCGCGGCTTGTACTCAGTCTCGGCGAGTCGGTGTACCGTCATCTGAGGATGGCGGCCAGGTGGACTGCCGAAATATTGTGTCCAGTTGACGTACTGATCCGACAGGAAACCCGAGATGAATATTATAAAATTTCTTCTATTTCGGTACCTCCTCCACAATCGACCAACATCGTTTTGGTGCATCGGAGATATCTGGAAACTCTCCTTGATAGGAGTCCCTTCTGACACAAACTAACAATGCGGATAGGATGAAAGTTTGTAATAAAGCTACCAGTCATGGTAGAAGTGCAGGTAACACAACAAGCTTACTTCGTTCCTGTTGTTCTGACTGAAACTGATCGGATGTCATATCCAATCTGTCTCACTCGCATTCTCATGCTTTGTTGTTCAGGTCTTTATGCCGGTTGATTGACAACTATGCACAATGTGAACAACCGTGATGCAGTGTACACATTCAATGTCGGTACTCAGAAAACCTAGGAACCAATGTGATTAAAGACATTTCCACGTGAGTATTAAAGACTTACATCTGCGCTCCCTCGTGGTACTGTTGAATGGGTTTTGTAAGAGTTGCACTACGGAAATAGACTCCTTCTGTAATGCTATCTGTACATCCAATGAGTTAAGGATATCTGGGTTTAAGATGGTAAATGGAAACGTCAGGTTCTAGGCTGGCTGTGTTACTAACAGGAATGTCAACTCAGTCATTGCTGTACTCGTGTATAACGAGAATTTGTTATTAATTCCGCAACGCGCATGATACGTGAGAGTTTTGCAGGGCCAGAGCAGTGAGGCAAGGGCCACGTGTCACACCGCCGTGGCTGATGCTGCGAAATCAACGCTGATGTGGCGTGGCCCAGGCGAACAATAAGGTTTTTACAAATCTTTTATACTGGTAGCGGAGCCAAGAGCAGCTCTTTACAACGTTGCACGCGTCGGACCTGACTTGGAAAATGCCCAACTACATTACACTGGTTCATTATATTTCTGTTCGTTAGTCTCGCTAAAACTAGGGAACTTCTTAACCGATTTGGCTAATTTTAGTTTTGAAATATTCGTGTAAGTCCAGGGAAGGTTTAACGATCATAACATATAGAAAAGTTGTCCGGGAAAGAGGTAAATCAGAGAGAAACTTATACAGATTTTCCCATTGAGCTATCAATACCGTTCGTCCAATTGCGATTTGTGTGTCCCAGCCTCGTCGCCGCTTTTGTGTCTCGTTTCCGTCGTAGGTGTCGGTGGCCGAGTGGAATGAGACCGACGCAGGAATAAAGATAGCACGCTGGTGCAGGTACGGAGGGGAGCAGCCAGAAACTAGAAACACTAGAGTAAATTAGAACGAGATATATGTTGCACAGTATTTATACAATACTTAACTTTTACATTGCTCAGTACTGCAGATACATAGTTGAGCTAGAGGCCTGCCTAGTACTGCTTCCTAGTGCCTATACGATAGCCAAGTCTTCACGGGTGCCTATCTGATTACGAAGGTCCTAACCGGTTGCTATCTCAGTCCCATGTGCCCGATGCCGTACAGAGGTGGCCACGAGTGGAGTTGCAGCAGAGGGCGTTCCTGGCTGTCGTCGTAAGAACGCCGCGCCGTGCGTGCATGGCGGCGCGCGGCGAAAGTAGGTGGCGCGCACTTTGTACTTGTGCGACACCACAGCGATGATATTTTGTACATTTCATATTGAAAGCATGAGTAAGGTTCGAATCAAATAAAAATTTGGAAAAGTCGCCTGGAAAGTAGGAAAATTGAGTAAAAATCGAAAGCTATTTTTTCCTGTGAATAAAAGTCAATTGCCATATGGTTGTAAGAGCATCACTTGAGTATGGCTTAACAGGACAAGGTTTGCATGAAATAAATTTTTGGAAAAATTACCGGAAAATTGTAAAAATTGAGAAAAACGGAAAGTACGTTTTTCAGTGTGTTTTTTTTTTATTTTATTTATTTATTTATTTTTTTTTTTTTTTAATTGAATTCAACACTATAACTGACTATTCGCACGACGGAGAGGGGTAATTCTTCTTTTTTGTTCGGTATGGTCTTGGAAAAGTTTTCAGTAAGAAAAAATAGGGCAAGTTAGAAAGGAAAGTTGCAAAATTCGAACCAAGTTTCTTGTTAAAGTGTTTCTAAATGTACTCAACAGTATAAGTTGAGAACCGTTCATACGATTGCGATAAAATTTTGATCATTTGACGTTCAACGAAAGATGGACGTTATTATGAACTACAAATTCGGGAAACTTTACGGGAAAATTTGAGAATTCGCGAGAAACTGAAAGAGATTTTTAAATGGGATATCAATATCATTCGTCTGATTGCGATAAAATTTTTCATATTTGACTTTCAAAGCAAGAGTAACGTTCTTATGAAATAAAAATTTGGAAACGTTTCCCGGAAAATTGGAAAATTCAGAAAAAATAGAAAGATTTTTCTGTGAAATATGAGGAAGGTTTGACTGAAGTAAATTTTTGGATTAGTGGACCAGAAGCAGAAATAGGAAAATTTGTGGAAAACTGAAAGCGCTCTTTTCCTTGAAATATCAATATCATTCGTACGATTGCGATAAAATTTTGCACATTTGACGTCCAAAGCACGAATACATACATAATAGCAATTGCGAAGCAATGTCGGGTCGACTAGAAGACTAAATGACCAGGTGAACTTCGTATCACTTACCTCTTAACATAAACCATATTAATTTAAATCATATGTATTTTTGACCCAGTAGCTGTGTAAAGGCATCATAAAATAGTCTAAGTATCGGCTCGATAGTGGGCGGAAAGAGTGGGCAAATCACGCACATGTCGAGTATAATGTTCATGTCACATTCGTGGAAGTTCATGGAAGGTTTAAACGGTGATGGTTGTTGTGTTTGGTGCGTTCAGAAATATACTTTGAAAGAGTAAAGTTCGCTTTACACGATCTGATTCTGCATTTATGAACTGTCAAAGCCAATGTCAAAGGTTACACATATACTAAATATATGCAAAGTGCACACTGAATGTAGTGCCACTGCAAAGTGCCTTGAACTAACGCATTTATTTGTATTTGTTACAGCAAAGATGACCATGTCGCTACCTTTGTTAACATATTTACATATGTACTAGATGCCCCCGTGAACTTAGAATCACTTACCTCTTAATATAAACCATTAATAGGGATGACCATAAATTTTTCCTTATTGCATCATCGTTTAAATCTTCCCTGAAGTTCCACGAATGTGACATGAACATTATCCTGGACATGTGTGCATGATTTGCTCACTCTTTCCGCCCACTATCGAGCCGATATTAGACCATCTGATGATGCCTCTATAAAGCTACTGAGTCTGAAATAATATGATTGAAATTAATATGATTGAAATTAATATGATTTATATTAAGAGGTAAGTGATACTAAGTTCACCGGGTCATCTAGTCGCTAATAAAATTCTTCTGTTGTTCTCACACTCCAGATAAAATGTAGCGCTTTGTTATTCATGGATTTCCTTGTATACGGATTCCTGTAGCGTAGTTGTTTCAATCATGGCGTTGTCGACAGTATCTATTAAAATATGTATCATCCAAACCGTCACCAGTTGCCCATCAATCACGTTCAGTTTCATTGTTACCCTTTACATATGGTTTCTTAATGCCTGAATGGTACTTTGTATGCACTTTACAAACCATTCTTTCTTAGCTCTAGTATTGCTGGCTACTGTCTTCGTGTGATCCACTTATTATTTTTTCTGACATTCTAAGTTCATCTTTGTGTCCATCGATGATTCATTAGGATAACAACGAATTTTTTCAAGAATATGATCTACATCCAAGACGCTGCTTCAGCAGTCCACATTCTACTCCTTACTAAATGATATGCAGGAGAAACAAAACTGTCACATTGATCCCAGCTGCTTGTGCTGATACGCCACCTGACTCAAATAATTTTCTTGTCACTTCCTCTCCATTTCTGGAAAAGCTGTCGAGCACGGTAAAAGTAATATAATAAGTCGTAAGTTTCTATAACTACAAAAAATCAAAAAGAAATTTTCTTATAGCCTATTATCTGCTTTTGATACTTTACAACTTTTCCTGAATAAATTACTGAATGCACTATTAGTCTCTTCCTAAAGTGTGTTTCGCCTTTGCTTACCGTTGTCAGTAAGTTTGGAACTGAAATCACTTTCCCATTGACAAGGGCAACATCATTGGAAGCTTTTCACACTTCCTATTTTTTTTTATTCTCTTAGTTTTAACTTCCACAACTTTAAATTTTACATCTTTTGTATTTGATACGGATTTGAGTTAAATCATTATATTCCTATTGTATTGGTGTGGTGTCTGTTCTTTCGGACGTCCGAAAGAACAGTCACCACACCAATACAATAAGTATTAAACGCGACGACGGCGTTAGCTTCAGTTTATTTCACCGCAGATGCGGTCGTAAGTACGACCTCGCATGGGAATCCGTAATGGCGGGTGTAAGAGGGCATGGACGATAGGAGCGCTACAAACATAGCGTGTGACTTGTGAGAATTTGAGACGGACGGGAGGCGAGCACGGGTGGCCAAGTGGTTAAGGCGACCGCTGGCCCTACGCGGGAGATCCGGGTTCGATTCCCGGTCCGGCTCACATTTTCACTGGTCGCCATTGCTTAATATCAATGCCCAAATGTGGCCACTGTCTATCCTTCCTTTCCTATCCTTCTTCCTTCCTTTCCTTTATCATTTACACACTATATCCCATTAAAATATTTCGCAATGACACAGCCATGTAATCATACAAAAATTCTTTCCGTCTCCGATTTAGGATAAGTGGCAAAGTATTATTTTGCGATCTACATAAACGCAGTAAGCCCAACAATGTACGGCCACAACGTCTTAAGATTTTTTGCCGAGTCGGTACAAAGTATTTCACTTTCGAAGTTGCTGGACGCTTCACTTATGGGCCTCCATAAGGTAATTTTAGCAACGTAAAAGTTTTGTTATTAGCGGATACTGTCGGTATGGAAAGCAATCCTAGAACATATATTTTAATGTAGTTGTCAGTCTTCTTCTGGCTACCAATGGTGAAGCATTTAGTCAACATAGTGTGTTCCATATGTAAATGTATTGTTTAGCGATCACACACATGACCTCTACAGACGAAGCTTAGTAGTTACAAATTTCGATAAGTTAGTAATGCTTGCAACGGTCAACTGGTATGGAACAAGACGCCGAATTCAGGAGTAAAACTGCTTCATCATGATAGCAAGAACTTGTCTAATTTTAACTTCAAGTATGCAAGCATCTTATTGCCAAGGTATTATCACAATGGTGTACCAAACAACAAGTGATATGTACAGTGCTGTATCAACCTTTAATTAATATGTCTTGCATTTTGTAATAAGTATTTTATTAATTTGATGAGGTAACGTTTGATCATTTGATAATGCCAACATAGCTTGCCGAAACCAGTAATGACATACAGTAAATGAGTAATTTATACATGTCATCTTGGCTTTGTCTCTTATTGAAGTCATCACATTTAAAAAAAAAAAAGTACAATTTTTGCATGTCTGAAAGATTTTGGGGACGCTTAAATTTGCAATGAAGCGAAAAATCAGGTATAAAGTACAAGGTACACGGGAAAATGTTTTTTCTTTTTTTGGAGATTTACATTGTATCGTGATAAATAAACTATGGCCTAGAAAAAAAACTACACATTAATCTCGCAAAAGACGAGAAGCGAGTCTTGTGTAACAGCTGTCAGGTGCCCCCTGGGATGCTCTCTGTGTGAGGCACGTCTGGACATCTATAAGAACCACGGTACATGGTTTGTGCATGCGCAACTTTGTATCGTATGTAGGCTTGGAGCCTTGATGGAATACTGTAGTTTCAATCGGTTAAGTCAAGGGGCATGCCTGGAATGATTTTTCTAACAATGAAATTTATAGCTCAGAATTTAAGATATGGAATTGGACGTTTTGACGAAAACCAGGATATCGAATTTAAATGCTCCAATCTCCTCACTGCCCACGGTAAGAATGTGCACATGGAACGGATTGATCTGCAGTGAAACTTGTGTTTAAGAAGCAAATTCTTGTATCTTAAAACTGTCTAGGATTTTAACAATTTTTTAACCCTGGAAGAATTTCGACGTCTGTCTGAAGAAGTTGAAAACGTGTTAAGCATTCTATCTACATATGTCTCCGAAAGGACTTTTCAATTATCAAATTTAATTAATCGTCGTTACGTGGCAAACTAAGTATGACAAAATATAAAATTGTCCGCAACGTGACGGTTTACTAAATTGGATGAGGGGTATAATATTTAATACGTGGTTACTCTCAATCTGAAGTAGTGCTGAAGATTGGGAACAATTGTTCTAAGGATTCCGTCAAATACACGTTTCTGATACCGGTTGTTGTGATGTGCTTAATGAAAATATCTCCAGCAATATTATTCGTAATTTACTGTGACAGTTTTGTGCATGAATATGCAACGAAAAATACGTCAGCAACTAAATGAATTTACTTATTGATTTTCAGGATAAAATCAGTGAAAAGGAGGCGTATGAGAAATACCATGTTGAAAACACAACGTTCGAGGATATAATTGAGCAAATAGGTAGTTATGGAAAATTTCAAATACGCTTGAGCATTATCTTTGGTTGCCTGGCGCAAATGTTGGGTTCCATGTCGTCCTATGCCACGCTTATTGCACTCACGGTTCCTGAGCACTGGTGCCACGTTCCAGGAAGAGAAGGTACGAATTCAACCATAGAGATGTGGAAGAATCTGACGATACCAAGGTGAGTAATTTCATGTGAACTGATTCTCCTTATCGTCATTGTCTCCATAACGATTTACTGTAGGTAACAAAATAAAATTCTCGCTGGCATTTACTGTGTTCATGTCAAGACTGGAGCTGTGTCAACACGTTCGTTATTGCTTCTCTTTAGAGGAACATAGCCGGCCGCGGTGGCCGAGGTGACTGAGGCGCTTCAGTCACGGTCAGCACGGCCACTACGGTCGGGGGTTCGAATCCCCCCTCGGGCATGGATATTTGTGCCGTCCTAGTTCGTAAGTAATTCATAAGTAGTTTGTAAGCTTAGGGACTGATGACCCCGTAGTTAAGTCCTATAAGCTTAACAAACATTTGAACATTTAAAAAAAAAAAAATAAAAAAATAGAGGAAAATAATACTTATAATCCTCTTTTGAGAAACGTGCTTGCTTATTTTTCTACTGAAAGACTTACTTCAATTTTTATGATGGATGTGTCAGTTCAGGTTTTCCGTTATGTACACTGAAGTGGCAAAGAAATTCGTAGAGGCATGCATTTCCAAACACAGAGATATTTAAACAGAAGACGGTGCTACTTTAGACAATGCCTTTATAAGACTACAGGTGTCTGGCGAAGTCCTTAGACCGCTAACTGCTGCTACAATGCGAGTTTATCATGTTTTAAGTGAATCAGAACGAGGTGTTATAAGTAGGGGAGTAATTGGGGATTAATTCCAGCTGATGACGTCATGAGGCTTATGCCTGACCATTATGTGGGTATTTGTTCAACCTGTATTCTACGCCAGACTGTTGATGGTGGAACGAAGCGAAACTGGTTACACAAGTGTGGAGGGGAGGGCAAGCAATCACAAATACATTAATAGCGCTACTGCTCATTTAATTGCCCATAAACATGTTAATATTCCCCAGGTCGCGGAAATAATTATTGTTTTTTCCCGCGCGGCGTAATGTTTATAAGTTTTTTGTGAGACTGTGGGTGCATGCAGTCAGACGGCCGGAGCGTGCCGATGGGTGACAACTGACACTCGCTGACGCCCCGCCAAGACTGCACGTGTGCGTTGCCCATGGCCGCACGTGTCCGTCACGTGCGGGGCGTCGACTGCGGCTGCGCGTGTGCGCGCTCGCTGAGAAGTCGCCGGGACACTCAGCCAATATATTCTAAAATACTAGGATTTATGTTTTTAAAGTAACTGTCCTACTGTAAACGGTGATGCTAAGCTACACACAGCAACGCCAGCAAAATTTATAGCCTCCAAGCCACGCATACTTTAAAGTCCTATCTCAAAGTACAGGCGATGATTGATGATCCATCATAATAATAATACTAGACACAGTGAAATTTAGTAGACCCACTAGAGGCCGTCTCCACTATCATCCTCTCTCTCTCTCTCTCTCTCTCTCTCTCTCTCTCTCTCTCTCTCTCTCTCTCTCTCTCGGAATAGTAATACACAAAAAGTTAAGACGAAAGTAGCGCGGCTTAGGTCTCACAAACGACAGCACACAGTGCAGGAAAACGCGACATCGATCATAATATTTCTACGCATTACCATGCAAACGCAAACGTTTGCTAGATCTATGGACACACCACTCAATTTTCGGTGTTCTTATTAACCCCGCAAAACACAACATACGAATTGCTCTCTAAGGAACGGACGGGAGTAACACACATTACAGCGCCGCACTTTGTAAATGTTGGCTATCCCCGTTTTCGATCTAGTCCGTAAGTGTATATTAAACCTCCAGTATATTAATGCGAAAAGAAGAGATAAAAGTATCCCGCAAACGCCTGTTATAAAATAGGTAAGGTGACTACCGGTAATTTTATAGACACCAGATATCAGCATGGTGCAAAAATTGGCAGTTGACTCTTAATAATGATAAGTGTAAAGTCATCCATGACCACCAAAGGGAATCCTTTAAACTTAATTTACTCGATAAATCACTCAAATCTACAGGCCGTCAATTCAACTAACTACCCAGGAATAACAAGCACTAGCAACTTAAATTGGAAATAACACATAGAAAACATTGTAGGGAAGGCGAACCAAAGACCAAGTTTCATTAGCAGAGCACTTAGAAGATGCAACAGTCCACTAAAGTAATTGCCTACACCACATTCGTGCGTCCTTTTTTAGGGTATTGCTGCGCATTATGGGATCCATACCAGGTGTGACTGGACAGCTCGTTCTGTGATATCGCGATATAGGACAGACAGTGCCACGGAAATGATGCACAACGTAGGATGGAAACCATTGAATGATAGGCTTTATTTGTTGAAGTGACATCTATTTCATAAATTTGTTTCAACACCTTTCTCTTCTGAATGAACTTTTTGTTTATGGGGCTTAACTACGGGGTCATCAGTCCCTAAACTTACGAACTACTTATGAACTACTTACGAACTAGGACGGCACAAATATCTATGCCCGAGGGGGGATACGAACCCCCGACCGTAGTGGCCGTGGTGACTGTGACTGGAGCGCCTCAGTCATCTCTGCCACCGCGGCCGGCTCTTCCGAATGTGAACTTACATTGTTACCACCCACCTACATAGGGAGACATGATCATCATAATAAAATATGAGAAATCAGATCGAAAACAGAAAGATGTAGGTGTTCATGTTTCCCGTGAACTATTAGAGAATGGATTTATACAGAAATATCATAAAGTGGTTAATGAACCCTCTGCCATGCACTCCGTTGTGACTTGCAGAGTATCCATGTAGATGGAGATGGTGTATTTGAGAGGCCCGATTAGCGCTTACTAGCTTTTCATTTCTAACATTGAAATTCTAAGGAATCGAAATTTTATTGTTACTAAACCTCTAAAGCCATGGATCTGTCGAATAATGCCCTTTGCAAGTTCGTTGTAGCCTCTTAACGATGTTTGTACATGTAATGGAATGGATCCTCGGGTAAAACTGAATGGATCATTCACTTGTAAGGGCTATGTTTGGGTACTTGGAACCATTTGCTGTCATCCATGGACTTCACTTCCACGCATAACGATGCAGTGTTCAATGGTGACAATGAGCCATGCCACTGGGTACAGGTGATCGCAATCAAGAACTCAGTTCGTGTAGAAAAACCTGCACCTGCAATTATGGGAGGCATTTTCGGCAGCATTGGTCAATATTTTTGCAGGTATCTTCCAGTGACGTGTTGGGTCCATAGCACGAAGTATTGCTGCACTCCGCGACAATTAAAAAAATGCTCCGACACGATGTTAAAACTTATAATTTCTGTCACTACAGTGTGTTACATTATGTGCTATTACAAGCTGGCCACGAACTACGAATATTCTTAACGTAGGAATGGTTAGTAAGACACATTTTTGTGTCAATTTACGAATTTGGTCAACGCCTTTCTTCACATGTCTCGGAATTTTAAATCCGCGCCTCTCTGTGCATGTAATCCATCGTCAGTTTTGTTCTTTGACATTGTTCATTCTTAAGAAACTACAACTACCTTTTAGTAAACAGTAGACGTAAAGACAAGTTGTACTTGATAACATTTCCTTAAGCAAATTCATCAATAGCAGCAAGCAGTGGTGCAAATTCTATTTCACGGTTGAATGTTGATTTCAACTGATACGCAGTTACCATCAGTGCATATTTAACATTTCTATATGTACAAACAGTCAGGCTGTTTCGTATATACCACGTAGAGTGTAATATGAGACTCAGAATGGTACGTAAAATGTACTGCTTGTACATACATGCAAGTGAAAAGTGCGCAGATGATATCAGCGTAACAGCTGAAATCTACAGATCAGCAATGAAAGAGTATTTTCATTAATAATTGCAATTATAATATTTACTGTTAATAATATCTGGTTAATCCTAGGAGTTAACAGCCTTCACTCAGTCAATACTACACAGAAATCTTTAGTATAATGACAAATGCATTTTTAATAAGCTGTCAATAGAAGTCAAAATTCTTAGTCATAATCCCCGTACTTTAAAGGCTAACCTTGCGAGTTTTCTCAAGGATCACTATGTTTATGTTTAGGCCTGTCGTGTGCTGTATGTTTCACTTTATCGATAGCTATTCTTTTCTATAAGATGATTTACTAATTCGTTCCATGAGCAAGGAGACTTGCTCCTCAGTTTAGTCCTGTGAACTTGATAAATATAAATAAAACAATAAACCGAAGCTTCTATTCCGTACATCGATTCTTCACACTAGCTTCGTACATTTCTTTGTGGGTTATTTATCAGAGTAATGTCTAATTTTTTTCCCTTTTTATTAATTCTCTAGTTTATTTCTTCATATATTATATTTACAAATATGGAGAGAATGCTTGTTCAAATGTTCAAATGGTTGTATAGTGTATGGGACTTAACTACGGGGTCATCAGTCCCTAAACTTACAAACTACATATGAACTACTTACGAACCAGGACGGCACAAATATCCATGCCCGAGGGTGGATTCGAACCCCCGACCGTAGTGGCCGTGCAGACTGTGACTGGCCGTGACTGGAGCGCCTTAGTCCCCTCGGCCACCGCGGCCGGCGGAGAGAATGCAATGACTCAATTATGACAGACGGTTTTAGCTCGTATGGCATTACTGAGTAAAATTATATATATATATATATATATATATATAGGGCCTTATAAAAGTGAGAAAGTCTATAACGTAAAGAAATATTATTTTCAATACCAACTTAATTTTCTTTTAAATTGATACTCTATATTATATCCTAAGCAATCAGCAGGATGAAAAATCATAAAAAAATGGCGTTGGTTACATCGTGATGCGTCAGTTAGATCCAGAGAAACTGCGAAGCGAAGTTTTCGTTTGAAATACATGAGGAGCGATGCTAGCGCTTGTCCGAGACTCAACTGTGATTGTCGCAACGCATATACTGACTGGCCGAATGGCTATCCCCCTATATATATTAGATACGTGTGTGTGTGTGTGTGTGTGTGTGTGTGTGTGTGTGTGTGTCAGTAAGTATGTAGGCTACTGCAACGAACCAGAAAATACTGCAAATTGGCCAATAATACCGGAGAGAATATAAGTATGACTACATGTAAATAACTCCAGATAAATACCGATAAATGTGGTTAGTCTACTTAGGAATGACCTCGCGTTGTTCTTCCGGATCAACCCATGCATCGAACTGAATGACTATTTCCATACTGGTGGCACAATAATAACCTACGTTTGTTGTACTCGCGGGCGATCCAGCACTGTTAGCTATTTGTCTCTAAGAGATAAGGGACCTAGTGCGTCATGCTAGAGTCTCATTTTCCATTATCGCCCTCAAGTACTCAGGTAAACGTATCTCGTCGAAAACAGCCTCAGACGCACATCGAAATCCTGACAACTGTCAACTTTACTTACCTTACCATTTATCAACTACAAATAATTACTCCACAGCCTGATAAATAGAGCACAAAATACGTTCTACGAAAAAAATGAGAATGCTTAGTTCTTGACAGGAACTTTGCCTTCCACTATTTGATCTCTGTATCACCTGTCATTTAGTGCCAACAGCGAAAATACATCATTACCATCATGCGCCACCCATTCCTCCTACTGGTACAGACATTGCCGCCTGCAGTCGCCAACGCTATCAGCTCCTCCTTTAAAAAATGTTGCAAATGCAGTTAGTGAATGATTTCATTAATTAAACTAAACATGCATGGTAGCAGAATAAATCTGAATACTACACTGACGCCAGCAAATACCGTGGGACAGTAAGAACGGACGGCGCAGGAGTGCTGTCTGCTCACCACGCCCCCTCTGTGCCAGATGCAGCTGGAGAGGAGACCTTCTGAGATGTGTTGTGCCAGTGATTTGTATGACATGCAACGTCGCTGTGAGCTGACGCCGTGCGGACGTGTGCTGGTCGGTGCCCGAGGGACGGGAATTTCAATTACTGCAGTGGTGGAACAGTACGTCCTCATACTTCAACCGATGACCATGATTAGCGGTATCTGAGTCGAATAATAGACAGCGGTTGAAGAGCAGCAATCCAACAAATCGCGACTCATTTCAACACAGGACGTCTAAACACATCAGGTCAAAGGTAAATGGGAGCCGATGCCGCAAGCTCTTGTCAGTGTTAATAAAATTTCACCGGCCACAACGGCTTACATTGTTGCAACTCAGCAGGTATGGACACTGTAACAATGGCGGAACGAGATATGGCCGGACGAATCACGATTTCAACTTCACCATGCGTATGGTGCATTTTCTAAGGATGAAATGGGACCCTTGCTGTTTTGGAAGGGGCTTCGAATGGTTCGTGATATGTGGCCAGCTGTACCGATCATTTACCTTCGAACTCCCTGACGATTTGGCGGTGTTTTAACATGATAACGCGCTGCCACATCAGTCCCACGCTGCCGGGCAATGATCCCTGGAAAGTAGGAACGTATGTGGGAGAATGCCACGAATAGACCAGAATTGGCTGCCACTCTATAAACGATTTGTATTAACCACGTTCATAATAGTACAAAAAATGTTCAAATGTTTGTAAACCTAAGGGCCTACACTGATAAGGTCGTCAGTCCCCAGACTTGTAAACTACTTGAACTAACTTATATTAAGACAACCCATACACCCATGCCCGATGGATGACCGCTCAATCCGCGAGTGATGCCCCAAAAGGCAGAGCCGTTCCCGCGCGGCTCGGAGTAGTAGGCCTACCAGGCAATTGTACACTCACTTTCACGACCTTTTCCTGCAGTGCGCAGCCACAGGATGCGCCAAACCATTCTAGGTGACATCCTACTATGTTGTCTTAAATTCTCGCAGAAGCGTCTTCAGTGACAAATGACCATAGTAATGTCGACTAAAATCCAACACTCATTGGTAAAATAAACGCAGGTCCATTACTGACGTTGTTCATCTTTTTTGATAGTGGTTTACAGAAAGACGCAGTAATCGTTTCTGTGACGTCAAAACGTGGTGCTCCAGACATCGTCACACTGAATACTAACCGTGCTGTAAATAAGCATTTCTGACACAAGGGATGTTACACTGAAGTAAGATCATACAATTCCTGGCGAACAATGCCCATCCGGGCTCTATTCGCGAGGGATGACAATAATAATGTGGCTCTTCTAAGCACTGATACCACATAGGCATAACAGTCATGAGATGACAACAAATAGCAGCAGCTATTTATGGAACGACAGCCTGCAGTTTATACAGGTAACGATTTCACCACATTTTGACTTGTGCTTGCTTTGTTCACAGCACATAACACGATGTTGTCAAAGCAAACAATACTCAGGTGCCATTTCTGAATGAGAAACCCTATACATAAATATTGTTCACAATCTATGGTTGCCTTGATTACAGTGTAATTAGCATCTACACGCTTACGCATAAAGTTTCCTTATATGCAGGATTTGGGTGGCGTTACTTTTACTCATTTTCTGTTTTTTAATGGGTGCTGCATTTTTAATGGGTACCAGTGTACTGTGAGATGATGTCTACGGGTAATTGCCTGCGGTGGTGCCCGTGTGTCTAGGAAAATGCACTCTGCGCTGCAGTGCTCGACAGATCTACATCACCTGTCTTTGTATGTTCTTGTTCACCAATGATGATTTGGTAATTTCGCTGTCGTATGAATTTATAAATGAAGGCCTTCAGTCGTTAATGTTATGAAAACAGTTAATGACTTGTTTCGGTAATACAATATTACCATCTTCAGCCTGTAAGCTCCCACTACCCGACTACTAAAGTCATTATTGCTCCCTATTAGAACCCGCATTATCTAATAGTGTTCAAGTGTTTGTACAGCTTATGGGACTTAACTACGGCGTCATCAGTCCCTAAACTTACAAACTACTTATGAACTACTTACGAACTAAGACGGCACAAATATCCATGCCCGAGGGGGGATTCGATCCCCCGACCGTAGTGGCCGTGCAGACCGTGACTGGAGCGCCGCAGTCCCCTCGACCACCGCGGCCGGTCCTCGTGTAAGGAGGAAAGCATGCCATCACGTTTCCGACTTTGATAAAGGTCGGGTTGTAGCCTATCGCGATTGCGGTTTATCGTACCGCGACATTGTTGCTCGCGTTGGTCGCGATCCATTTCTTAAAAGATATAAATGTCGGCAAAATAAAGAAACCAGCAGTGCGATCGCTATGTATAAAATCTTAACTATCCCCAAAATATTAGCTCAATAAATTTAATGTGATAACATACCTTTTCAATATAATTGATAGATTGCTAGATCAACACCTGGCAAAATTTGGCACTAGAAGAGGAAATCTATATGTACTCTTGTTCAAATGTTCAAATGTTTGTTAAGCTTAAGGGACTTAACTACGGGCTCATCAGTCCCTAAACTTACAAACTACTTACGAACTAAGCGGCACAAATATCCATGCCCGAGGGGGGATTTGGACCCCCGACCGTAGTGGCCGTGCATACCGTGACTGAAGCGCCTCAGTCCCCTCGGCCACCGCGGCCGGTATTATCTAATATTTTACGTCCAAAATGACTAAGTGTTTTCAATAGAGAATTGCAGTTTTGCATGATCACACATTCATTTTCAGGAAACTTCCCAGTCATATAAAACAAATTTCCTAAAAACATTGAATACCAAACTGTGTGCTACTAATTATTAAGATATGCAGCCTAACTGCGTCAGCTCATATAACTCCACGAATGTCCGAGCTGAACCACTTTACACGATTGCCGACGCTCAACCATTGATGTCAAAGAAACTACTATGTACCCTTACAAGGCGCCTGCGCAGCGAATAAATTTTGACCTCTTTAATTCTGTCATGTAAACAGGATCTATGCTAGCGAACTAGTACGTAGATTGTGCTACCTAACAGTGTTATCGGTGATAATGTTTATGTGCTGCTGAGCAGGGATCTGAAAATGGTAATATTGTGTTACTTAAATTAGTCATTAAAACTATTCTTAACATCAAAGGCTGAATGCCACGTCGATGCGGTGGCGAGAGTGGAAGCCCGTTGCTCCATTCGTACTGACCGTTTGACAACGGTCCCCATTGGAGCTTCTAGACCAGGGCTGGGCACGGCGGGCCAGCTGGGTGGGCCACGGGCCGGCCAAGTGGGGCTCGGATTGTCTCGGCTTTGCTCGGCGCTTCCCGGAAGTCCGCGCTATGGCACGACATTCAATTTGTTGCAGTGCGTTGCGCCTCTGTTGCTTGCGGCACATGGTGCGATATTTTCCCAACCAGCAGCACTGTTAGCCTTTGGTTAACAGGGAGTGTGTGAAAGATTCGTGGTTTCAGTAATGACACAAACAGTAAAAAAAGAAGCAGTCTAGGATATTGTCTCGGTCATTTAAATCGAGTGGAGGTTACAATTCTTTGTCGAAGAAGCAGGTGAAAATTCTCAGTGTCTAGTTTCGTGTCCCAGCCTCGTCGCCGCTTTTGTGTCTCGTTTCCGTCGTAGGTGTCGGTGGCCGAGTAGGAAGACCGACGCAGGAATAAAGGTAGCACGCTTGTGCAGGTACGGAGGGGAGCAGCCAGTGGGACAACAGAAACTAGAAACACTAGAGTAAATTAGAACGAGATATATATTGCACAGAATGTATACTTAACGTTTACAGAGATCAGTACTGCAGAATGCTGATACATAGTTGAGCTAGAGGCCTGCCTAGTGCCTGTCCGATTGCCAAGTCTTTACTGGTGCCTATCTGATTCCGAAGTGCTAACTGGTTCCTATCTCAGTCCCAAGTGAACGATGTCGTTCAGTCGTGGCAACGAGCGGAGTTGTAGCAGAGGGCGCTCGTGGCTGACGTCGTAAGAACGCCGCGCCGTGCGTGCGTGGCGTCGCGCGGCGAAAGTAGGTGGCGCGCACTTTGTACTTGTGCGACACCACACCCCTCCCCCCCCCCCCCCACAAACTGCCGCGCCGTCGTGGCGTAGGGCTGAGGACCACGGCGACGGCACTTGGAGGAGGGCCTGGGCGGGGGCGTTACTGGTGGGACGGGCGTCGTAGCAGAGGCTGGGATTGAGACGCCGTCCGCGCCCCGGTATCCACCTTGCGATCCCCCGGAAAACCCGCCAAAACGAGGGGAAGGGCGCACCCCACCGCCCAGATGGAGCAGGTCATCTTCTTCTGAGGTGCGTGGCCCAGGCGGCGGGGGCACGCACAGTCCCGGAGTTATTCTTGGTGACGCTGTCAGCTGCGGCGGCGACGGAGGCGGAGAGGCGGACTGTGTAGGAGGCGCGTCCACCTCCATGGGTACGATCTCGTAGTCCGGGGACGCTGGGCCCGGCGGCGTGCGATGTGGCTGTGCTCCCTGGCGGTGAACTGGGTCTGGAATCAAGAAACCCGAGACAGGATCGCGCGGCCTGTGCAGGCGCAATTGGTTTGCGTGGCGCCGCAGCTCCGACCCTGTGGAAGAACGTACAACATACATATTGCGACCGAGCACGCGCTGAAAGATGCCTGGCAACCATGTCTTCTTCATACCAGCAAACACCCTGTACAGCACCGGCGTCGAAACCTGAAAACGCGTAGCGCCATACGAACCGTCTCGGTACGTGGGAGACTGCAGCAGGTGAAGGAGAGTGCGATGACGGCGGCCGTGTAGCAGCTCGGCAGGAGATGGGCCGTCACGTGGCATGCACCGATACGTAGACAGGAAAATTTGAAGAGCTTGTTGCCGGCCGCGGTGGCCGAGGGGACTGAGGCGCTTCAGTCACGGTCTGCACGGCCACTACGGTCGGGGGTTCGAATCCCCCCTCGGGCATGGATATTTGTGCCGTCATAGTTCGTAATTAGTTCATAAGTAGTTTGTAAGTTTAGGGACTGATGACCCCGTAGTTAAGTCCCATAAGCTTAACAAACATTTTTTTTTGAAGAGCTTGCTGCCTGAAGTGCTGACCTTTCATCTTTTCCATGTGAGACTTGAATGTTCGAACGAAACGTTCTGCTTCACCATTGGACTGAGGGTGAAAAGGTGCGGTGGTGATATGCTGAATGTCATTCACACGACAAAACTGTTGAAATTCCGCACTAACAAACTGAGGTCCATTGTCACTGACGATGGTTTCAGGCAAACCTTCGATGCAAAACACTGATGTTAAGGCACTGATTGTACCTGACGCCGTCGTTGAGTTCATGGCAATCACAAACGGAAACTTGCTGAAAGCGTCTACAACAATTAACCAGCGCGTATTCCAGAAAAGTCCGGCAAAATCAATGTGTAAACGTTGTCATGGTCCCTTGGGGCGTGGCCAGTCTGAGAAACGTTGCGGAGGAGCCGCCTGATGCTCCGCACAAACTGTACACTGTTTGCTCTCTATCTGGGCGTCCATACCAACCCAAGTACAATGACGTCTGGCCAATTGCTTAGTCCTAACAATACCCCAATGTTCTTGATGCAGGAGGCGTAACACTTCTCGTTGCAGGGAACGAGGAACAATCACTCTTGTTTGGTCGTTGTCCATATGTAACAACAGAACACCCTGACTTAAAGACAATGCATGACGTTGTGCAAAAGAACGTCTAACCAGAGGCCGTTGAATGTCTTTGGCTCTGGCAGGCCACCCAGAGCGAACAAAACGTGCTACCACACTTAGGTCTGCATCCGCAGCTGTTTCCTGTGCAACCCGACGAGAGTTCAAAGGAAAGTCTGCGACAGCGGAAGCATCTCTGGAGTCTATCTGGCAACATGCCATTTCTGAAGAATCAAACGACACATCCTGGCCAACCGGACGGGAAAGTGTGTCCGCGTTGGCGTGTTTAGTGGTAGGTCAGTACAAAATCTCTTACTGATAATTAGACAGTATTAAGGACCATCTCTGAAGCTTTTGTGCCGTTCGTGGCGGAATTGGCTTTGTGGGTGAGAACAACGACGTGAGCGGCTTGTGATCTGTCAACAAATAGAATTTTCTACCGTAGAGATAATGATGAAACTTTGTGACGCCGTAAATTATTGCTAAGGCCTCCTTTTTCTATCTGACTGTAATTATGTTGCGTCGGAGTCAGTAGCTTGGATGCAAAGCCAATAGGACGATCGTGAGAACCAATACGATGCGACAAGACTACACCCAGACCGTACGACGAGGCATCAACTGCTAACACTACAGGCTTATGTGGGTCAAAGGGAATCAAACATGCATCACTGAGTAGTGCTGACTTTAATTTGTCAAAGGCAACCTGGCAATCTTTAGACCATACAAAAGGAACATTCTTCCTACGTCAGTGATGCAGTGGAGCTGCAATCTGAGAGGCATTGGGAATAAATCTGAAATAATAGTTAAGCTTTCCCATTACTGCTTGCAATTCATGCACATTCTTAGGAGGGGGCAAGTCTTTGATTGCTCTAAGATGTGACTGTAAGGGATGAATTCCTTGGGCATTAATGACATGCACTAGGTACTCTACTTCAGTTTGAAAAAATGAACACTTTGCTTTATTACAACGCAGACCCGCTGCAGTCAAAACTTTGAAAAGGCACTCTAGGTTTGATAAATGTTCTTCAACTGTACGTCCGGATACCACAATATCATCTAAATAGTTCGAGCAACACGGTACAGAAACTGCCAGCTGTTCCAAAAAGCACTGAAAAATAGTGGGGGCGGAAGAACTGCCAAAGGGTAGGCTTTGAAATTGAAAAAGACCTATGTGAGTATTAATGACGAAAAACTTTTTTGATTCGCCATCAAGCGGAATTTGTAAGTATGCCCTCGCTGAATCAATCTTGGAAAAGAAGCGAGACTGTCGTAATTTGTCCATTAGCTCCTCAGGTCGGGGCAGGGGGTAAGTGTCTACAATTGTTTGACTGTTCACTGTTGATTTGAAGTCCGCACATAGACGAAGTTTTCCCGACGGCTTGGGTATAATTACTAAAGGCGAGGTCCACTGACTCGCAGAAACAGGAGAAATCACCCCACTATCTTGCCAACGTTTAAGTTCTTCGGCAACTGTATCACGCATTGCGATAGGCACTGGTCTAGCTTTACGAAATTTTGGTACTGCAGATTCTTTTAAAGTTACATGTGCCACGAAGTCTTTTGCACAACCTAGTTCTGGCGAAAACAAATCACTATATTTGTCACACAATGCATTGATTTTATCCTGAGGCACTACTGACGAAATTTGAAGCACATCTCTTTGAATTGAGAAACCAAACAAGTCAAAAGCATGTAGTCGAAAAATGTTCTGTGTAGATTTGGCCTGAAGAACTACAAAAGCAACTGTTTTTGTTACGCCTTGAAAAGAGGCAGGCAGACTACACGTTCCTAGCACGTGAATATTTTGACCTGTATATGCCGTTAACACTTGCTGTGACGGCGACAGTTTTGGCGAACCCAGAAGTCCATAAGTGTCTCTATTAATTAATGTAACAGCGGAACCAGTATCAAGCTGAAATTGTACAGTCTTATTTTCAATCGAAAGAGTCACAAAAAGTTTTTGCTTGTGGCGCTCGACAGGTGCGCGAATGTGGCCAACGTCTAATACAGCTTGTTTGGTGCGCATGCGCGGGCCGCGTAGTGAAGTAAGCGGCGCAGACTCGGCACGCAGCGGATTAACAACACTGTCACTAGATGGCACTACCGACGGATCAGCGTCCGCACATTGCGAGGCTATTACAGATTCACTAACTACTGCACTAAACTTTTGAGTAGCTACAACAAGTTTACTGTCACTATCTACACAGTACTGGGCACTTTTACAAGGAGAAGTTGTAGAAGGCACTAGGTTCACTACAGGATTGCAGTGTACATAGTCATTTTGCTTGTCCCGAACCAGTTTCTGTTGTACTGATTTACGCGCTCGTGGGCGCTTGCAGCGTGGCTCACTATATAGTTTCGCCGTAGGCGGAGAAAATTGTTCTTGCATTTGAAAACCACAGAAGCAAGTCTACAGCGTGTATGACATTTACTGCGTGTACTATTCTCGCACTTTGCGAAGCACTGTTTCTAACGGCGCCGTTATTTAAATGTTTGTTTTGCAGACACACTGCCTGTACATGTCCTGATTTGCCACATTGATAACTGGTCGCGTTGCGATTAGGGCATTGTGCACGCTTATGGCGAGATACACACTGAGGGCAAGACTTACGAACATTTTTCTGAAATGAGCGTTGGCGCCCGTTATTCAAATTACTGTTTCTAACACGACGGGGCGACCTTTGCATCGCACTTTTACACTGGCTACTGTTCACTGTCTTCAGCACGGCCGGTAGAATTTGAAGAATCACTAGTCCTATACTGAGAACTACGGCTAGGAATGCGTCTGTTGTGGCGCACTGAATTAACACTGTGGCTCTTCATTTCTACATCTGCTAAGTCAAAGGTGTCATGCGCTTCAATAAGCTGCAGTACACTGTCTAATGAAGGGTCAGGCTGTTTTAGAATTGCTGCCCTAATTCTGGGATCCTGAATGTTCTGCGTAATTGCATCTCTTAACATAACGTCACTATAAGAAAGTCCACAAGAGCAAGTACATTTACATTTGCGGGTTAAGCCCTTCAATTCCGTAATCCACTCTTGGTGTGAATGCTCAGGTAATTTTTTCAGTCTGAAAAATCGGTACCGCACAGCGGCTATGAGAACTTTCCTCTCGTAATGAGCATTCAGTGCATCTAAAATTTGTTCAAAGTCTACATCACGAGGAGATGCGTTGGGGAAAAGTTTTTGCAGTAACACGAAAGTCTGGGGGCCCACAATCGATAAGAAAAGGTTCTTCACTCTCTGACCTGTAATTTGATGAGCCGCGACGAGTTCTTGAAACTGTGCGAAGTAGTCGCTCCATTCTTCCTCACGTTTCGTTGTACTGGCGGAACGTAGGGAGCGGTACAGCGGCAGGTGTGAGGTGCTGATGCGATGGCTGTTGTTGAGTTGCCGTCAACTGCGCCACTGCTTGGAGAAGTTGTGTGATTTGCGCCGCCTTTAACTGAATAATTTCCATTAAGTTTGGATTCGGGTTAGCGGCCATGCTGACCGATTAGGCGCCACGCATACAAGTAACTTATAACAAAACACAAATGCAATATGAAAGAAGACGCTATACAACAAAAATGTCCACAAAACACGTAACAGTATATGTTCCCCCAAAAATCTTAGAATAAGGGTGGGTGGGCGGGAGCAATTTCTGCGTGCTCCGACTGCTGCTATCTGGCTGCTGCAAGCGGGCTGGTCCACGGTTCTATCACTCCTCGTCGCCACTTTTGTGTCCCAGCCTCGTCGCCGCTTTTGTGTCTCGTTTCTGTCGTAGGTGTCGGTGGCCAAGTAGGAAGACCGACACAGGAATAAAGGTAGCACACTTTTGCAGGTACGGAGGGGAGCATCCAGTGGGACAGCAGAAACTATAAATACTAGAGTAAATTAGAACGAGATATATATTGCACAGAATGTATACAATACTTAACTTTTACATAGATCAGTACTGTAGAATGCTGATACATAGTTGAGCTAGAGACCTGCCTAGTGCCTGTCCGATAGCCAAGTCTTTACTGGTGCCTATCTGATTCTGAAGTGCTAACTGGTTCCTATCTCAGTCCCAAGTGAACGATGTCGTTCAGTCGTGGCCACGAGCGGAGTTGTAGCAGAGGGCGCTCATGGCTGACGTCGTAAGAACGCCGCGCCGTGCGTGCATGGTGGCGCGCGGCGAAAGTAGGTGGCGCGCACTTTGTACTTGTGCGACACCATATCTAGTACACAGTCGCATAATAGGTGGGCACCGTAAATATCGTATAGAACGCCATTAAACCACGGCTCATAAAGAATTAAGTCATTTAGTTGACGTTGATAGAGAAAACAAGTATGAAGAACTAGAAAGGTGCAGTGCGTGGCAACAAGCCGATCTCAGCGTAAGTAACCTACTAAAATATTGTGTTTGTGTTGGTTGTACGCATTTGCCTGTAGAAATGCAACATGTTTACACTCCTTTCCATTGTTTCAAATTTTTAGTCGGTAACCAGCTATAGCGGACCGGCATTAAAAGCGAGCTACAAAACGTCGCTCAAAATTTCCAGATCCAACAAACCTTTCAACGATTGCGAGTTTATTAAAGAATGCCTTATTGAGGCAGCCGAACTCGTGACGCCATTGGAGGTTCAGAAGTTTTCTGAAATTAGTCTTTCGCGGCGAACAATAACACTACGCATAACTGTCATGGCAGCGGATATCTACAGACAGTTCATTTACAGTGTCAGTAAGTTCATTGCTTACTCAATTACTCTGGATTAATCGATCGATATTACAGACACGGCACAACTTGCAGTTCATGTTCGTGGAATCGACAGCGAGTTGCACATGACAGAACAACTGTTGGATTTGGTGCCAATAAAAGGTACAACGAGAGGGATAGATTTGCTGAAAGCTGTTGAAGAGGCAGTTGAAGCTGTCGGACTAAAGTAGAGTATGTTAGTTTCGGTTACCACCGATGGAGCACCAGCGATGCGAGGGACAGAAAATGGGCTTGTAGCATTGTTGAGCAAAAAGCTACAACGATCACAAGACGATTTGTACAGAATTCATTGCTTCGTCCATCAAGAGGCACTTGTGCTAAATTTTCAGCGATGGAGCACGTCATGAAGACTGTAGTCCAAATTGTAAATTATATAAAATCACATGGATTGTTGCATCGCCAATTTCAACAGTTTTTGACGGAAGCCCATGAACAGTATTGAGATGTCATTTATTAGACTGAAGTACGCTGGTTAAGTCAGGGGGCATGCCTGAAACGATTTTTAGAGTTAAGGTCTGCTATTGTTCAGTTTTTGAAGGACAAGGAAAAGCATGGACCAATATTAGAAGATCCGGAATGGATTGCAGACCTTGCATTTTTAGTTGATTTGACCGCACACTTGAACGTCCTCAAAGCGTTGCAACGGGAGAAGCAGTTAATACCTCATTTAATGGAAAAATTAGAGGCGTTCAAAATGAAGATCCATTTTGGAAGGGAAAACGTTTAAACAAGAACATTTCCCATTTCCCTAATCTTTGTGATGTGAAAGACAATGCAAAGTTTGAAACATCCTTTTCAATTTAAAAGTCGACGCAACAAGAGCCTTGTTTTATCACTAAAATTAGCAAATGAGGTCCGTGTGAACTACTGGTTATTCGCTGCTACAAAGCCTTGTTCAGTGGCCCAAACTGAGCACTGACTCGCTTCAAATTACTACAATAACAGGACGTTAATACTACAGTGGTCAATATACATAGCAGTTTAGACCTTATTACACACAGGCATTAATAAGCAAGCAACTACAATTGAAGTTATCTTAAAAAGGTGGCTAAGAAAACATTTATGGTGCAACGAGTTTAGACAGAAGAAAAATTGCACCTGAGCTTGTTCTCAGCACTTCTGAAGAACAATATTAAATAAAACGAGGAAGGTGTTCTAAAACTACAATTTATAGGCAACTTACGGATTATGCTCAACTTAAACTTGTTTATTTAGATAGAAAACAAGCAAAATGGGGAACCAAATTTGTTAATACAATAAAAATGCATCTCTTACATGGATTAATGTGAAGGTGCCCAGCCTAAATTATATATGATTTAACGCTACTGGTGGGAGGGGGAGGGGAAAGGATTCACAAACAACACTCATTCTCTCACGCACACATAATTCCACAGCGAAACTCACCAAAAACAGCGTGATGAGATGAGGCGGTAGCAGGCGCCGCTATCGCAGGCGAAATTCAGCAAGTCGGAGGTAGCACAAAACACAATATACAAACACTTTGAAGCTGGCTCTGGTCTGTCGTGCCTGTTTTTAGATGGTGCGTGTGTAAAGCAAGTTAAATTAAATCTGAAAAGAAAACGCGAGCAGACACGCTAACGGCGACACATGGCTACGTTACATGAATGCACTCCACTGAAGGTGAAGTGGTTGAAAGTCGGATTCATTATACAAAATCACTGTGGATTCTTAAGTTGCAGTCTGTCAGCAATCGATCTAAGTACTGGTTTTAAAAATATGATACGAATATTAAGACGAAAAATTCCTAGCAGGAAAAATTTAATATAAAAAACAAATGAAGATTACTCACCAGGCGAAGGAGCACAGGTGTGACAGCATCACAAATAAATAAATGAATACACACACACACACACACGAACGCAAACCTTCGCAACCCAGTTGCTTCTTCAGGCAGAAGGGAAGGAGAGGGAAAAGGAAATGATGAGGGTTTTAAGGAAGGGGGTAAGGAGCCATTCCAATCCCAGGAGAGGAAAGACTTACCTTGGGGGAAAAAGGACGGTAAACAAATGCACACACACACCCACTCATTCACATAGACAGAAGTACACCTAGGCAGACATATTGTAGAAAGCAAAGAAGTTAAGAAGTTGGGTTGACTGGGTTGCGAAAGCTTGGGTTTGTGTGTGTGTGTATTCATTTATTTATTTGTGATGCTGTCACACCTGTGCTCCTTCGCCTGGTGAGTAATCTTCATCTATTTTTTATAATTAAGTACTGGTTTTATATGAGAAGTGGCGTGAAATTAGGCGACTAGCTGCAAACCCCGGAAGTCGGAACTCGGACCCACGTGGTTCCGAAAACCGATAAAATTGAATAAATTCAGATTCCGAAAAATAAAGAAAATTAACTACAGCATGCAACCCATAGAAAAGCTTAGAATTATATAAGGAAGCGAATGAAATGCAGCTACACGCGATAGGGGGCTATTACTGCGACGGATGCGGTCCTGTCTCAGGAAAACCACCCCCTCCCCCTCCAGGGGACCCACAGCTCTTTTGTGGGCACGTGTGTAGCGCGCACGGGGCCCCGAGCCGAAGCAGCCTTTCTTCTGCCCCAGGCTGCTTCACTTTCCCTCCCGCTTTATGCCTTCGCCCGGAGACGGGCGTCCTTTGCGAGTTAAGGTGGTTTTTTGTCGTAGTTTCTCTTATTCCTTGGTTTCTTCCTTTCCTAACCTTTGCTTCTGTATTTCTCTCCTTGCTGTACTCTCCTAGCCTTCTTCTCTTCCTCATTAGCCTCTCCGCTTTGGCGTTTGAGACACTTCTTTCTCTTCACTTCCTCTCTTCTTCTTTTCTCCCTTTGCGTGTCTGAAGGCCGACCCACGCATTATCATGCGTAGCAGGTGACGGGGTAACGCGTAACTCCCCACCCCGGGTAGACAAGTAGGGCACGTGCGTACTCCCTGGTGAGGACCAGGCCCAGGGAGGGGTGGTTTCCCAAGCTGGTATCTTCCGAACATGCTGATTGGTCCCTCTGTCAGTTCTCGGGAAGTGTGAACAATCACCTAATGCGGGTAAGCCCTCAGAGAGGGCCCCCACTGGGAAGGAGCGCGCCATCGGAGACGCCGGTAATCATGGGGGACACTTCCGCAATGACTTCCTTCTCTTCTTCTGTGACTTTGACCCAGAAACGAAAGATAGATTCGCCTCAGCAAAAGAAAACTCTGCCTAATCTTCCGAAATTCCTTGTTGTCCTGTTCGCATCAGCGGAATGGAACATTGTTGCTGGAAGCGGGCAGTGCATTCCAAGCCCGAAAACTAATACGGACTACATTGTTACACATGTTTCCTGTCAAGGTGGAAGTGCATTGCACACTCAACTCGTCACAGGGGGTAGTCTTCACGAGATCCCTTGACGGGTTGTCTGACGAAGACGTACAAACCTATATGTCCGATCAGGGTGAAACAGCCGTGCATAGGATGTTGAAAAAGGTAGATAACCAGCTGACACCAACTCGTACTGTGTTCTTGATGTTCGACAGAGTTGAACTCCCGTCGAAGGTGAAAGCAGGGTACGAAGTTATCTCCGTCCGCCCTTATATACGAAACCCAACGCGTTGTTTCCAATGCCACAGATACAACCATACCCGTCAATCTCGCCCTAATGCAGCAAAATATGTCACTTGTGGTAGGGACGCCCATGAGGGGGATTGCCCATCTCCGTCCCCTCACAGCCTTAATTGCAATGGTGACCACGTGGCTTCCTCTAGGGGCTGCCCTGTATATAAGGATGAAAAGGTCATTCAGCAAATTCGGGTTACAGAAAAGGTATCAACATCTGCCGCTCGAAAGTTGTTAGCGAGTCGAAAGCCCACTGTCCCCCAGCGGGCACATATAGTAAGGTCCTCACCTCCACACGGCATACTAAGGATTCAGGTACCCAGACCTGTGACTTCACTTTCGCTGACACAGTTGGGCGATCCGCCAGCCCGAAATTGCCCGTTCCACGTCCCCGCTTCGTTCCTGCTGCTTCTAAAGTTGAGTCTTCGTCAACCTCTAATAAACCGCTGGCACCGAAAGAAGATGCTCGGACTTTGAAAAAGGGCCCGTACGTGAAGATTTTCTGCGTACTCAGGCTTCCCAACCGTCAACTGCCTCTTATCACCGTCACTCTTCCAGAAGAGCCAACAAAAAAAGGTTCCTATCCTTACCCGCCGAGGCGTGACCCATCCGTCACGCCGCCCAACAGCAGTCAACCCCGATCATATTCTGTCTCGCTGGGATGCACTACTGTTAGCCGGGCACCCGTCATTTTACCGGCGGCGGAAGCTGCCTCTCCTGATAAACTCGGAAAGATGGAGGATGTATCAGTTGAACCTATGGAACATGACTCTCTGCCTCCTGATGGTGACAGTAGTGCTCCCTCGAAGTCCGGTCCTCAGCGGCCGTCGAGGTGACCCCACCTGTTTGTTCCTTTTTATCTTCCTCTTTTCTCTCAATTTTTATCATGGCGCTCCTTCAATGGAATACTCGCGGCTTTCATTCCAATCGGGAGGAATTAAAACTTCTCTTTAGATTGCACTGCCCGCTTCTAGTTTGTCTCCAAGAAACTAAGTTACGTCCATATGATCGTGCAGACTTCCCTCACTACACCTCTGTGCGTTTCGCCCTGCCACCTGTGGAAGGTACTCCAGCCCATGAACGGGTTCTGATGTTCATTCGGGACGACATCTATCACCATCCCATTTCATTGCATACTCACCTACAGGCAGTTGCCGTTCACATCACTCTCTCCACCTTTTCCTTTTCCCTCTGTAATATCTATTCGCCATCGTCATCTGCCCTTACTAGGGCAGATGTGCTACACCTCATTGACCAGCTCCCTTCACCTTTCCTGTTGGTAGACGACTTTAATGCCCACCACCCCCTATGGGGTTCTCTGGCACCTTGTCCGAGAGGCTCCCTTTTGGTGGACCTTCTCCAACACCTCAATCTTGTCTGCCTCAACACCGGTGCACTGACCTTCCTTTCAGACACAACACATACTTATTCCCATATAGACCTCACGATATGCACTCCTCAGCTTGCCGGTCGGTTTGAGTGGTATGCACTTACTGACACGTACTCGAGTGACCATTTTCCTTGTGTCATCCACTTCCTGCATCATTCCCCGTCTCCTCGTCCCACCTGTTGGAACATTTCTAAAGCCGACTGGGGCAGATTTTCACAATCACGACTTTTCCAGCTGTGACAGTCAGGTCGAATACCTCGCAGAGGTTCATACCTCGTACACCCTCTTCTCCACGTCGAGTCCGGGTCCCCTGGTAGACTGCAGCCTGTCGTGACGCTCTTAGAGCCCGGCGCCTTGCTTTACGCACCTTCTGCCACCACCCAACGTTGGAGAATTGTATCAACTATAAACGAATGTGAGCGTAATGTCGTCGAGTTATAAACGACAACAAAAAAACTTGCTGGATTGCTTTTACCAATTCTTTTAACCGCTTTACTCCCTCCTCGGCTGTATGGCGTGGCCTACGCCGTTTATCCGGCATAAAGGTCCACTCCCCAATTTCTGGCCTGACCGTCGAGAACGCAGTCCTTGTGGACCCCACTGATGTTTCCAACGCATTGGGCCGTTTCTTTGTAAAAGCTTCGAGCTCTGCCCATTACCACCCTGCCTTCCTCCCTCGCAAACAGGTAGAGGAGGTACGGCCGCCTTCTTTTCATTCTTTTAATCATGAAAGTTGTAATGTCTCCTTCACTATGCAGGAGCCAAACCGTTCTCTCGCCCTGTCCCGATCTTCTGCACCCGGGCCCGATTCCATCCATATTGAGATGCTGAAAAACCTTTCTCCTGCGGGCAAGTGTTTCCTACTTAGCACCTATAATCGCATATGGAATGAAGGTTAGGTTCCCACAAGTTGGCGTGAAGCCATTGTTGTCCCCATCCCTAAACCAGGGAAGGACAAAAATCTTCCATGAAGTTATCGCCCTATTTCTCTTACTAGCTGTGTCTGTAGCGTGATGGAATGCATGGTTAACGCTTGGTTGGTGTGGCTCCTCGAATCTCGACGCCTCCTGACTAATATCCAATGTGGTTTTCGTAGACACCGCTCTCCTGCTGATCACCTCATCACCTTGTCGACCCTTATTATGAATAACTTTTTAAGGAAGCGTCAAACGAAAGCAGTGTTCTTTGGCTTAGGGAAGGCTTATGATACCTGATGGAGGGCGGGCATTCCCCGCACATTGCACACATGGGGCCTTCGTGGCCGCTTCCCTCTCTTTATTCAAGCGTTTTTGGCGGATCGCAAGTTCCGGGTACGGAGGGCTCTGTTTTGTCAGATACCTTTCGCCAGGAGAATGGGGTGCCAAAGGGCTCCGTCTTGAGCGTGGCTCTTTTTGCCATTGCAATCAATCCGATCGTAGATTGCCTTTCAGCCGACGTTTCCGGATCACTTTTTGTAGATGATTTTGCAATTTATTGCAGCGCCCAGCGGACGTGTCTCTTGGAGCGTTGTCTTCAACGCTGTCTTGACCGCCTATATTCCTGGAGGATTGCGAACGGCTTCCGCTTCTCCACTGAGAAAACGGTCTGTATAAACTTCTGGAGATACAAGGAATTTCTTCAACCATCTCTACATCTTGGCCCCGTAGCTCTCCCTTACGTGCATACAACGAAATTCTTGGGATTCATGCTGGATCGTACACTTTGCTGGTCCCCACACGTGTCTAACCTGGCTGCCCGTTGTGCCCGATCCATAAATGTTCTCCGTGTCCTCAGTGACATATCATGGGGAGCGGATCGTACCGTCCTGCTTCACGTTTACCAGGCCTTTGTTCAGTCGAAGCTCGACTACGGAAGCCTTGTATACTCTTTTGCACAGCCGTCGATTCTCCGCCGTCTCAACTCTGTTCACCATCGGGGATTACGCCTGGTGACTGTTGCATTTTATACCAGCCCTGTTGAAAGTCTGTATGCCGAGGCTGCTGTATTACCCTTGACCACTCGGCGTGACATACTCTTGTGTCAGTACGCATGCCGTTTGCGGTCGATGCCCAACCATCCATCTTACTTATTATTTTTTGACGACTCACTCGATCGCCAATATCAGTTATCTGCGATAGCCTTGCTTCCACCTGGAGTTCGGTTTCGCCGCCTGATTCAGCGGCTCGATTTTACCTTCCTTCAAAATTCAGTTTGAGCGAGAGCCCATTGCCACCGTGGCGTCAGGCCCAGGTTCACAATCACCTTGAACTTAGTTCGCTACCCAAGGAGAGCACCCTGGATTTGGTATACCGCTCAAGGCTTGCCGAACTCCGTTCGAGGTTCGATAATGCTATATTTATCTACACTTATGGTTCCAAGCGCACTGATGGTGTCGGATCTGCCTTCGTCGTCCGGGACAATCGTTTCCAATACAAGCTTCCAGTCCGGTGCTCGAATTTCACGGCTGAGCTTTTGGCCCTTCACCAGGCTGTTTTATATACCTGCCGCCGCCGCCATCCTTTTTATTCCATCTGTTCGGACTCCCTTAGTGCCCTGCAGAGTCTTAAGGACCCTCTCTCGACCCATCCTCTCGTGTATCGGATCCAACGCTCCCTCCAGTTGGTAGCACATCACAGATGTCACGTTTCGTTTCTGTGGGTCCCTGGCCATGTGGGTGTGCCGGGGAATGAGACCGCCGACATAGCAGCCAAGGCAGCAGCTCTTTTGCCTCGTATGGCTACTTTTTGCGTCCCATCGGACGATGTTCAACGGGCTCTTCGCCGGAGTATCGTGTCGTCCTGGCACAGTGCGTGGTTCTCACTGCACGACAATAAATTGAGAACTGTAAAACCGATCCCCACCGCTTGGAGGACCTCCTCACGCCCTCTTGGCGAGAGGAGGTCATCCTGGCCCGGTTGCGGATCGGTCACTGCCGTTTTAGCCACCGTCATTTGCTAACAGCCGACCCTGTACCGCTGTGCTCCTGCGGTGAATTGCTGACGGTGCAATATGTTTTACTGTCTTGTCCCAATTTTAATAGTCTCCGTGTAGCCCTTCACTTTCCGTCTACTCTGGAGGAACTTTTAGCTGATGATACACGAGCAGTTGCTCGAGTTTTATTAACATGGCCCATCTATCAAAAAATATTTAACCATTTTAATTGTTTTTATCTTTGTTTTTAAACTTTTTTTGATACTCTATCTGGTAGTTACTAAGTATTTCGAGTTCTAGCGAAACTCCGTTCTTATCTGGGCGCTAATGACCTTAGCAGTTGTGCGCCCTAACACCACAAAAAAAGGAAACCACAAAAATTAAATAATTACAAAGTCGGAAAAATAAAAATAAGAATTACGGCATGTAACCCATAGAAATGTTTAGAATTACATGAAGAAGCTACCCGCAATAGGGAGCGATTATAGAGACGGAGTAAGTTCAGTCTCCCAAAGCTCTTAAATGTGAACTAATTACGAAGTTGGAAAAATAAGAATAATAACTACGGCATGCAACCCCTAGAAATGCTTAGAATTACATGAAGAAGCGAAAGAAATGCAGCTACACGCGATAGGGAGCGATTACAGAGACGAAAAAAGTCCAGTCTCAAATACTCGTAAAAGTGAAATAATTACAAAGTCGGAAAAATAAAATTGATAATTACAGCATGCAACCCATAGAAAAGTTTACAAATACATGAAGACGCTATTGAAGGTGGTTGTACAAGGCTCAGAGAGACTTAATGACAAAGAAAGAGAGCGTACTACAAGTCGGAGACGAAACGGCGAAATTAAAGTAGGCGGGGAGAGAAGTTCGCAAATATTAGTGGAAATCAGAAGGATACCCGCATAGTTACTTGCCTGATGGGCATGGAACAAACAAGAGTGGAAGTTGAAGGCTTTGTTCTATGAACCAACCACGTGGCACACATATCACTCACGGAAGGAAACGATGAGAAGATTTTTACATGCACTGTCCCAAAAATGTACATATCACCTATTAGACATAGGGACCAACAAAGCTAAAAAGTATTTACACAGAGTTCATGCACCGCCACATGACCACAAAAGGTTTTAACATACCAAGCCGTTATCAAACTGCAACTAGAATCACACGCACTGCGTTTACCTATTGGAAATGACTTAATTGAAAAACGAGAACGCATTTCCGCACACGATCTCAGAAAATATTTTAAAAAAA
Organism: Locusta migratoria; assembly: GCA_026315105.1. Taxonomy (NCBI): domain Eukaryota; kingdom Metazoa; phylum Arthropoda; class Insecta; order Orthoptera; family Acrididae; genus Locusta; species Locusta migratoria. Next base: position 464,624,795 of record CM048746.1, on the reverse strand, counting down.
TGATTCTAAGTTCACGAATCTAAGTTAAACGTGCTAGTCAATGAAACGTTATCATCTCCAGAAACAATAGTAGAACCAACCTTACCTCACCAGACGACCAGCCCAGAATGAATCGCCGAGCGGTCACTGGGACGCGGGAAGCGACCGGAAGCCGAAAAATCCAAGAAAAAGCTGGAGTAAGTTCTCAAACTAGCTCGCAACCAAAGGGTGTGGAAACCTCTTTGGTCACCTCAGCAGCTATCGACTCTGAGCCAGAGAGAACGATGCAAAGCGAGCTATCACTCCCCACATTCAAACAGCCATAGATTCTCGCACACACTTAAAAGTAGAACTGCACATTCACACAGGTACCGTGGCATAGCGGAGAAGCCGAACTTATGTCACATCAATTAATATAATAATAAATTATTAACATAACAAAATAAGAAAAACCTAGCAATATTAACTAATATTTTAACACGTGAAATAAAAATGCTATTCCTCAAGACTTGAAAAGAGTAGGGTTCAAGTTTTAACAAAATGATAGTCTAGCGACATTAAATAAATTATAACTGTACAGAAATAAACAAAAATATATGGAAGACGACAGGTTTTGGAAGAAATAAAGTAACAGTTTGAAAATCTTTTCAGGATATTGCTAATCTCGCACCTCTTTTTGAGACGTTTTCAAGACCATTTGTTGTATGACTAGGAAGTGCCCCTTAGCTTTTGCAGATGGAACTGATAGATTTGCGGGGCAGTTCCGGACTGAAAGACAAGTTCTATTACTTGAAAACTATTCAGGAGCTCTAGGAAGGATTTCTTCAAAACGACTTTCCGCGTCTTCATAATAAGACTGCAAAGGTTATATCCATGATTGGGTCAACATATGTGTGTGAACGACTTTCTAAGTAATGAAATTAAACAAGTCACGATTACGTGGCAGCCTGAGAGACGACAATCTCATAAACTGCCTCCGACTGTCAGTGTACCGACTGTTTGTTCCAAATATCAATTTTATTAAATATTCAGAGCACCAAAACGCAATTCAAAAATTGTTTTTTGTTTGTGATACTAATGGTAAGAATTTGGTCGTGAGACTGTAGAGATGTGGTACGTAATCGTTTATTTTTTTCATTACAGATGGACTTGTGCTAATTGTTTCCATGCCTTTTTGTGATATATTCTGTTTAGAACCGGTCAGGACACTGTTGATTGAGAATTGCTAAGTAATAGTTCTGTTTTTCTTTTGCATGTAGGTGTGATACGTTATTCCCTCCCTAACGTCATTATAATAATGCTACATTTCGTTTTTGCCTCTGTTTCTATTCTTAAATGTGAGACTTTTACAAGAAGAAACGCGGCACGCACACTATTACTACGAGAATTCAGTTGAAAAACATGTTTTTTTATTTATTAATTTATTTTACAAACAGCCAGTCCCTCTTTGGTGTTTATAGTTTCACGTTTTCGCAGTCTTTGATACGGCATAATATAAAATTTAGTAGCATGAAAACCGGCCTTGTGTTCCGTACGCGATGGTTCTGCCATCTAAGCGGCGACCCTGCAGTTTATTCTTTCTAAGTTGCCACTGAGACGGCAGAGCGGAGTGGTGGGGCCAGCGAGCCATCAGGCGGGGAAGAATGCCCCCCCCCCCCCACGGGTCAAGTGTTTGCCCACCCCTGTTCTAGACGCAAAAACGCTCTTTTTTGTGCTGTGGTAGCTGTACGATCTGCCCCTGATGCTCTTGCAATACGACTATCTTGGCGTTCCTCTATGATGCGTAGAAGTGCGTAGAAGTCCATAACCGCGTATATGGTCTGGAAATGTTAATGTAACCCTTACATTCAGCTTCGTTGCTCAACAGGTGAAACACGTCCAACGTGAGTGGCAGTTCTCCAAAAGGAATATTCCTCCACTGGGAAGAACACACAATGACTTTTCAAACACGCTCTGTTGGCTGTAAGGTGCCCGTGGAGTGGCACCTGTTTGTTTCACACATTGATATCACACTGAGCTTTAGGAGAGTAAACCACCCCTATTAAATGGTACACAGAGGCAGCTCTCTGGCAGCTAGGTCACTACAACGTCTGTTGACGTACGATGTTGAAACCATTATCGGTACTCGATCTATCCCCCTGGTGGCATCATCCATCATCGGATCAAAATGGACGTCACCATTCCAGGTATGCAAATTTTTCTTTCTGGTAGTACATAATGGGGATACAAAGAGAATTTAGCTCTACTCCAACAACATAAATGAAAAAAATAAAAATAGGAAGAAAGATGATTATAATTAAGTTGCTGCAATTGTTAATTGTAATCCAACTTGGCAATTTTTGACGCTGATTGCAGTGTTCATTCACAAGTATTGGCAGACCAGCGAAGTTTCCCAACCAAGCGACAACCTTGATAGAGACAAACCTCATCTCGGCGTTCCTCTTTTGGTACACACATCACTAAGCATTCCTCTTCTGGTACAAGTTGTACAACTAATAGCAGACCATTACACTGACTAGCAGGCCTGCTAGTACCGCCTGGGGCACCCACTCTGATTAGCTCCCCCTCCCCCCAATTAGATGTCGGCCAGAATACATACGAGCTTAAATCTTGCAATAATCATCCGCTTAGTCCCTGCCTATCGGATTGAAGCTCCGTCCTTCAGCAGCAAGCTGCTGAAGCCAGTGGCGTCAAGGTGGCACTGGTTGAACCAAACCACAAGAACTCCATAATGTCAAAAACATGTTACAGAAAAACAACATTACCTAATGCTTAGTTGAATTTTTCAAGTGTAACATTTTTAAAGATTGTTTAGTTCTTGTCCCGGTCTAGCTTTCAGGAAAGGTTCGGTTCAGGATGCGTAGACAGCTAGAACAGCGATGTAGTTAGTACTACAAGTTTTATTGAGTGAAGAACACAATATCTACCTGTTGATCACTCTTTTCGCGTCGTCGTCTTCTATACGATGCTAGCTGCGCTGAGACCTAGTGACTGGTTTGTTTGGAGCCGAGTTCTGACAGGACCGTCCAGACGTATGTCGGACTAGATATATCTGCTAGTAGAGGGCGCGCATCTCCGTCACTCCCTGCGAGAGGCGCAGCTCCGGCGTGCGATAGGCTGCCTGGCATCCGCTGCCTACTCCACGATCGTTCTCTTGCATCTGGCGTGTGCCGCTGACTTTACGCCAGAACACAGACACTGTTTATTAACGAAATGGAAGCACGTACAATCAAAGCGGATATCCTAATGGTATTTACATCAGTAACATAAAAATACTGTTTTTATTACAAGTGAATAGTGTTTTCTATAGTTCTGTTTCTTAAACGCAACTCATTTATCTGAAAATCTCATTCTCTCAGCACAAACCGAAATTTTGCTAAACGGAGAATCTATTTTTCTTACTAGCATGAACATTGATAATGCGAGGAATTAGTAATGTGTATTTTCAGCAAAGCTGTAACTTATCAACATGTTTCGTATAATTTACTACTTAAATGCGATTTAGCTCCACATTTCTTTTGAAGTTGCTACTTTTCTTTGTTGTACGTGTTTAAAAACGTGACTATAGAATTCGGATATCTCTATCAAAATAAATCCCAATAGATTCTTCTGATACCGTCTGTCTAAATCTGTTCAATAACAGTGGCAACAGCACAAAACAGTTTCAATGTATGTAAACATAATAATCACACCTTCAGAAAACTGATATTCTTTACAGTTAAACTCAGTTCTTCTTTAGAATTATAAAAAAAAATGTTCAAATGTTTGTAGAGGTTAAGGGTCTTGTCTTCGGGGTCATCAGTCCCTAAACTTACGAACTACTTATGAACTACATTATACTAAAGATGAAACAAACATCCATGCCCGAAGAGGGATTCAAAACCCCAACGGGGAACGACCTAGCGCATCGGAACATAGCGCCTCAATGCGCTTTGCCACTCCGCCGCGGTCATTACAATCTGACATGAGTTAGATATATGGGAGTTGTTCTAGGGTAGTGAGTAGGGCGATTTGTTGCCCATCTTCTAGAAACTGCAAAATATGCTGTACGAACATTTATATTGAGGAAAACGAAAAGAAAATCTTCATCATTCCAGGCATACCTGCAGGAAGCAAAGAAGCAGTTGAATTGGATCAAGGGAGATGGAAGTAGAATCACTGGGAACTGCCAGCTCTCATTTAGAAACGATATCGAATGTAGAAAAACGTATAAATGTTACATCAATGAGAAGTCATAATATTTCTTAGAAAGGCGAAGATGGAAAAAAAAAGGTTACGAAACGGATGAAACTCACTGTAATTTAAAAAAAAAAGATTACAAAAATAGTGCTGTTACATAATTAAAATCCATTGAAACACATTACAAATGCAAAAAATGCACTTAAAAAATTAAGCATGTTGCAGGATTCGAAGCACCAACCGCTAACTCCACACTCACACGACTTTAACCTCATGGACACACCGAATTCCTTGACGATATCTTTAAAATTGGACATTTACTTATATGTAATAACGTGCTTATGATTTGGTTGGGCCGGCCGCGGTGGCCGAGGAGACTGAGGCGCTCCAGTCACGGTCTGCACGGCCACTGCGGTCGGGGGTTCGAATCCCCCCTCGGGCATGGATATTTGTGCCGTCCTTAGTCTTAGTTAGTTCATAAGTAGTTTGTAAGTTTAGGGACTGATGACCCCGTAGTTAAGTCCCATAGACTATACAAACATTTGAACATTTGATAGGGTTGAATTGAATTGTTGCTTTCAAACTATGTACCGCAATTGAAGGCAAGTTAAACACGGAGGACAATCCAAATTGTGAAATAAATATGGCGATTGAAAAGTAGCCAGCGTTGGAGGTCACGTGACGGGCTGTTGGGGTGGTGGGTCAGGACCCTGGGCAGGGTGAGCCGTGCAGGTATAATAGAGGAGTGGGCGATTTTCGCTCAGGAATACGTTTGTTTGTAAATCTATCAAACCAATCTACACACCCACGCTTATGCTCATACGCCAACAGTCATAGTTGCATTTATTAGACACACGACTAGTTTCGGCGCACTACCCCGCCATTTGGAAGAATTTACAAAATATTACAAAAATCAACCTTACTGAAAGTAAGATTTTAAAAAGTAATCTAATCCTTCACTTCATTTATTAAAATGAATAAAAAATTACTGCACGTGAACAAGCTGTTGTAAATTTATGTAGCTCGGCTAAACATCTAAGTTATGTTAGTGTTGTTTCATATAGTACGGTTGTTTTAGTATCCAAGATTGATCAATCTTGTCGAATTCTGTACCATTAAAAAGAAAATTACGACACATATGAATAATTTTCTCTTTAATTTCACAGAATTCGACAAACTCCACTTAAGTTACAATTATGTTAACCAATCTGGAAACTAAAAACAACCATACCAACTTAATCAACTGTAAGTTTGGCTCAGATATTGTGCTTCCCAATTTCTTATTCTTCATCAATTGTAAGCCAAGCATCAGATTGCTATTTAAAAATTGACATTCAATATATTTGAATTTCTGATATTTGTTGTAAACACTTGACAAAGGTGACGTAGTGTGCCGAAACTAGTCGTTTGTCTTATAAATACAACAGTCACTGTTGAATTGTGTGCATATTAATCATATGTCTCGCAAATCAATTAACCATAGGCATTTGGCTTGGGAGCATATTATTCATATGTATCGCAAATTGAATTCCTTGCCAACAATATGTGTGATTATAAAATATACAACGCGTTGAAAACTGAGTGTTTACAGGGTCCAACATTTTAATGATTACCTTCATCCGAACTTAACCGTAGCGGGAAAAACAAGTCACTTGCTCCTATTTGGGAGCGTATGCAAATCAGAAATATTTATCCATCCAACGTAGGGAGAACTTACGACATTGGCCACTTCAGAGACTGATGGGAAATTTGTAAGTTATGTCGGGCAGAGAAAGGGTTTGGATATGTAGCATAAAGTGGTCATTGCCTTTTTTTTCTTTTTTTTTCGTTATTTAGTAGTTAACAATCAGTTTACTCACGACCTGGTGACTGACTGCCAGATCTCTGTCAATGAAAGATGTGGGTTTCCTTCAGAACCAGACAAAGGTAATTTTGAGTTAGGAATAATGCTTTAATTATTAAAAAATAGCCGCGGCGGTAGCAGTGGTGATTCACCCATTTTCGCAGACTGAGGCAACAGTATATCTTCCTATCATGGTGTATCAGAATAGTAGTTCGAAATGTTTCCCGTTTTTGTTTTGAAATAAGTTGTCTTGCGTCTCAAAATATAAATTTCACTGCACTAACTTCAATCACATTGGTTGCTGCAATATCGCCCTGATAGCAATTAAACATTGGCTACATAGAGGATATTGTAGGAAAAAACAGTAGTAGATCATTTCATGGTAAATGCATGCCCCGATCTCCTCTATAACGCGCATTGTTCCTGCATTCTTTAACGTTCATATACGGGTACCGTAATACGCTGATGTTTCACTATTGTTGTTAGACCTGATATCTATATTACTGTACCCACCTATGACAATGAGTCATACTACGTTTAGCAACTGTTGATCGTGAAGTTCATGGCACTCAAAGGTTCAACTTTGCTCGTTCATTACTCAAATATGGCAACCCTAGCTACTGGAAACAAACTTCATTAATAACTTTAAATCTTCCAATTCTAAAAACATGGGGAAATATTTATCGCTTAATGTTTTTAGAGCTTAGGGGACTTAACTACGGGGTCATCTGTCCCTAAACTTACAAACCACTTATGAACTACCTAATACTAAGGACGGCACAAATATCCATGCCTGAGGGGGGATTCGAACACCACGACCATACTGGCCGTGCAGACCGAGACTGGCGCGCCGCAGACAGCTCGGCCACCGCGGCCGGCATTGATGCTGTCCTAGGTAAAACTGCAGTAATTGCCATGACTGGGGAATTTATTACTTGCTAACTCAGTAAAAAACTTCGCAGACAATATCTACATATTTGCTGTACATAATACATTGCTGTGTGATGGATGTTTTGGCGGTGGGAAGTTGATTTAAATGAGATGTTCAAATATGTGTCCACGTTTCAGAATGCACAATGCAATGCGCCTTCGAAAGTATCAGCGGACGACATGTAACATTGCCGGTGTCATGGAGAGATGTGCGTCCTCGATGCGCCACTTTAGATCATCTAGGGATGTGGGTTCAGTAACATAAACATGATTTTTTACGTATTCCCGGAAAAAGGAAATCTAATGGTGTTAAATCGGGCAACCTTTCGGGCCATGAATGAGGACCATGGCACTCACTCCAACTTCCTGCATACCTGTTGTTCAGTTCTTGCACAACTTCCACCACATTTCTTGTGTGTCAGTCATTTTGTTTTATTGCAATTAGTGACATTTACTTTCACTAGACATCCACAGTTGTACAGAGTCGGTTAAAATTTCACTATTTCTAGGGGTGCTGTTTTGCCTTAGTAGGGTGGCGATCGTGTTATTTTCTTTACTGATTACTTATAGGTTTCCTAAACACAAACATGAAATTCAGCACTGTTTGACTGCTGTTCCACTCTGTCTCGTAAATAAATCCGAAGTGACGAAGTTAATTAACGATTCCTTGTTTGCTAGGATCCACACATTATCAAACTTTCAAAAATCCTCCCAGAAGGTGAAACGTGTTTGGCGGAAGTGCTTTTGTTTGGGTGGTGAGGCAGCAAGTTTTGTACTAGCTGATCGAATAATTTTGTTATTTGACATTGTGGGACTGATACAATTCTTTCTTTATAAGATTTTGCATCATTCATATATGTATCAGTCTGAGAAGATTTTGGTTGTTCTCCAATCATAAGGTAATGTAATGATTATTGCTAATAATAATTGAGAAAGTTAAACTTCGTTACCTGTTTCACTTTTGTAGTTAGAAAGCTAACCCTCTTCCTCTTACTGGAAGTTGTTGACTATTAAAGTTAAAGCATAGCATTGACTAAGCTAAGTTTGATTAACAGATTTCTTTATTGGAGTGACGTATTAATGATGGTAGGGATTGTTCTGCAATACTGTACACAATTGAAAAAGATGCCATGTTTCTGCAATCGGTCAGTTAGCGGGATAAATTCTCGCAGTTGCATTAATAAAAAGTGATTTGTGTTTTTTCAGATGTCTCTCGCAGTCAAATTTATAGTGTAGTCAGTGTGTCTTATGCAGACAGTGTATTGTTATTGCTTTGTTCAAAATATCCGTTGCGCTTTCAGTCAGTTTAAACGCACTGTTTCTTAATTAACTGTGCAGGTATCAATATTAGGGCCATAACTAAGCAGAATTATATTGTTAATGAATAGGAAATGTGTTCAAATAATGTTTAATGATCTTGATTGAAAAGTTAACTACCAGCTGATGACAATCATTAATGCTACACTTAATATCAAATCAGTTTTGAATTAGTAGCTTTGAAACAAATCACCATTAGATGGCTTGCAATTGCCAAAGCCTGTAGTTAGCCTGTTCTTCCTATCAGTAGACCAGCCTTACCTTATCCCACCAAGAAATATGCCATTTTAAAGGTAACACCATGATTGAGTTGTTCGTTGAGCTGAGTAGTTATGATATTCGTATTGTGGCTATTCGCTAGCGACAATACGTTTTATAACAAGACGTGAGAATTGTGATGCACTGTCTCTAAAAGAAACACCTCCGTATCCTCATTTCGTCTGTTACTGCGGCGCATTACCAAGCTGCCTGTTTCCCAAAGAAGTTGTTTGGCACGTAAGAAATTAATGGCTGCAGGATGATACTAAAGACAAACGCCATGGCTGCTTCAGTGGCATCGTGTCGGTACTCGCCGAGCATCAGCAACATGTAAACGTACTCGTTGTTCGTGTATACCATTTTCATTCGATGTCAGTAACTGTGGTATCTTGAGCCCCGTGTGGCTCGAGCTCTCGCGTATACGGCCGTGTGCGGCGACAGTCGGTAATCGGCAGTCTGTAACAGCGCATCGAGGAAGCTTCTCGCTCCGTGACGCCGGCGACGTTACAACCCGGCTGTACGGTGCAATGGGTTATGCGCAGCATGTATGGTATCTGCCCCTGACATTTTGAAGGTTTGTAGCTCCCAAACTAACGTGAAGGGACCGCCGGAAATGGCGGTCGTGTCTCTAACCGACGAAGATCTAAACGGCAAAGCTGTAATGTTATTTTCTGTTATTTGTGCCTTTCTGCGGCTCATCGAATGTCTCTGCGGTGAGTAAGCAAGCTATCCTTCGAAAAAATATTGTTGAATCCTTCCTTCAATTTCCTTTGTTTGAATATAATTTAAATTCGTGCATACAGCTGGTGTTACTGATTCCAGTACATGTTAGACACTGCAATTGTTCCACATCAAAAATTGTATTTTTTGCTGTGAGTCTTTGGAAAATGTTCATTGCTCCGCAGACAGTGTAACGCTTTATATGGTGACCTACCGCAATAAATATTTCCGTTGCCAATTACTTCGTAACTTTCACAGGCAAACCCATTTAGAGAACCACCCTGTATGTCACTGAATAACTGAAGTAGCAGCGAAATTACACGCCAGTAGGGCACAGAGTTCAGTGGCTGTTACACAATAAACATTGAAATGACCTAAAAACTTTGTTTTGTCTATAATGGAGCGCAAAATGTACTATATTTAGCACTATTTGATAATGAGAGGAGTTAGTGACTTCAATAAACATTAAATTTAATTTGAAAGTGTTTCCTCAATATCTCTCAATAACAGTATAGTGTTGCTAAAAGAAAATTAAAAACATATTGCTTTGTCATGGGGCATGTAGTTTAATGCTTAAAAGATGTTTGATTACTGTTAACCAGGCACAACATACAACTATGCTAGTTATCAACGATTTTCTTTTGTCCACAGATTCGTCCACATGCAGTTGATATATCGTGGCAACATAGTACTCGCTTCTTCACGTACGCTAGAAGTGGCATATTAATGTGTGCAGGGATGTAAGGAAAAATGGTCATAATTTCAGTTTCCTGGTGGTGGGGAACTGGACGGAAGATACGGTCCGCAAGTTCCATCCTATGCTTAAACACGCCACTAAACATCAGTTTCATTTAGTCTACTATTTTATGAGAGTATCTGGAGAAATACATCACTCACTGACAGCTGCAATTGTTGCTCAGTTGTCCAATTGTTGAAGCTAAAATCTAAAAACTCCCCATCTACCTCTGAACAAAAAATATTATAAGAATGAGTAGTTGAATTGCTTACTAAAACTTAAATCATTAGAAACTTCCAATAATACTTTCTGAAAAGTGTGCATAAAAAGGTTAATCATTCCAAGAGGAGATTCATAGCGAAACAAATTCAGTTGCATGATAGTCTCTCGCTTCCTATGGTTGTCACACGTGTTTTTTTTGAAGCTGTATCATTTGAATTGGCCAACACTTATTATCTTATAATATAACTTCAGGGGCTATTCGTAGTTTTCAAGATGTCTAGTGCACTAGAGCCTAATTTCATACTTTTAGGACTAAATCGAGTTAATTTTATATTCCGAGATTTGTAACAACAACTTTTCTATTTTAGGAAAGAACAAGTCTACAGCAGCTGCGAAATGAAAGTACCCAATGAAGAGAATAAAACAGTAGCATGTATGTACGGATGGGAATATGACGACACTTGGCTTTCTGCAACTGCTGCTACCCAAGAGAACTGGGTGTGTGACAGAGCACTGTATCCCAACACCATATATTCTGCCAGTCACTTCATTTCCATCGCTTTTGCTGTTCTACTCTGCTACATCGGTGACAGGTAATATTAGAGAACTACACCTTGTATTTAATATACAACATATATTAGCAAAACATATCAAGGAATATGATGGTCATGTTTTTATATTAAACATTTAATTTCGTTTTATGTACAATATTTAAATTCGCATTTAAATGTAATTACTTCTTTTTCCTGAATTTATGCAATAAAATGCCGAAAGTAACTAAAATAACTAAGCCTTTTGTTATTCACGGTATAACACTTTTCCTTTATAATACACTGCATCTCATCCAATGTACAAAGCCCTGTAGAAAGCATCCACATCAGGTGAATTTTGCAGGATGTGTTTGTGACAAAAGCTGCAATTGATTAGCGTTTCAGTGCAGGCACACATCACGGGTACGTATAGCGCCACGTTAAGTTTTACAGTCTGTATAAAGCAGAGAACAGCCGTGTGGACATACTAGAATTGTTCTTTCGTGCAGGCGATTAGCATACAACCTGCATCATTATGCCTTGTTGAAGACCGCGAACGTCTTTCTAATACGTTTCGAACGAAGAAGAATAGTTGCCTATTTCGGATTGTCCTTCAGAGAGTTGGACTCGGACGTACCAAGAAACTGTGATGTTGATTTGTAATCGCTGGGTGCAGGATGGAACGACAGACTGACGGGCCTGATTTTAGTCACCTAGCTACAACCATTACACGTGATGACAGAAATATTGTGTGCGTGTCACTAATACATCGCTCTACCACATCACGATCCATATCATAACAAACTCGGTCTGTTTGTCCGCGCCAACCATTCGAGGCCGTTTGTGGTAGAGGGAGTGTCCGCAAGGCATCCTTCGCTGCAGGTACCACCAAGTCAACGCCACAGGCGTTTGCGCCAGCAATTATGCAGTGAACGACGGACAAATGAGCGACATTGCTTTACCAACATATCTCGATTCTGCTTGCACCAGCACAATGATCATATTTAAAGTTCAGAGTCACTCTGGCGAGAGGCTTTTCCACTGTTGCCTTAAGCATCGCCGTACTGGTTTAGTGTCGTGTCGTGATAATGTATCTCATTCTCCCTGCCCCCCCCCCCTTTCCCTTACAATAGGACGCACTGCTGACGTGCTAGCGTTATAGCTCTGTTGTGGGCTGTTCTCTCATACCTTCAGAGATCGTCAACAGCCACATTGTAACACAATAATGCGCGACCACACGTGGCACGCCATGTTCAAAACTTCTTCTTCACCGACCTGACTACATTTTCGTGCCGGCCTCCCTGTTTTCCTTAACTGTCGCTTGACGTAGAAGTCTACTCAATGACTGCGAAATGATTAGCCTGAAGAACACCATGTGCCTTTACACCGGATCACCTTTAGAATAATATACAATGAGCGTTGACTGATACGCCCAACAAGACTTCCAGAATCACTTTGATTCAATTCCGAAGCGTACAGATGGAATTATAGCCTGTAATGTCGTTAACACTTAATAGCGAGTCCAACATCTTCCTCACATCAAAGGGAGCAGTATTTTCAATTATCACAGGTCGACAAATTTTGACCTTTTGTCTGGGGTTTGCATGAAAATATGAATATCTGACTAAATCGACCCTGCTGATCACAAACCTGCAGCCTGTTTCTCTGTAGTACGTCAGGTTTTTGCACCACCACTATCACCATCATATTCACCATTGTCTAACTCTGCGCCCAATGAAATTGGAAATTGGAAAGCAATTACGGGACAATGGAAACGAAATGGAACAGTAAAGTGTTTAAAAAAGAATTGGAAGAGAGGCATATGAATTATAAGAAGCAAATATTATGGTGGGCACTTACCAGGTAGAGGTATTAATTCCGTTTTCGTTTGCCCATGACTGAACGCTTGATATCCTTCCTCTTGTGTGTCACTTCTCCTTCACGTGTGAAGCACCAACAGTAGTCAGCCATCATGTTTATTCCCCAACGACCTTGATAACGATGTTCCATAGTTTTAAGTTCCTGATGAAATCGTTCACCATTTTCCTCTGATGTGTCAGCCAAAATTTCTTGAAAACTCTCTAAGTGTGACATTAGAAAATGCAGTTCTAGAGAGACCTTGTATCCTAACTGTTTAAAGGACTGTAGCATGTCTTCCACCATTTCCTTGTAGTCAGGCTGCTTATTCTGGCCAAGGAAACGATGCACAACATTTTTTAAACTTCTCCAAGTCTTTCACCAAATTGTCAAGTTCTGTTTGAGTAAGAGGTTTTGGGCTAATATCGGTACCACACTCAGAATAGTCGGATTCACTGCTTTCTTGACTTACATCTGGTTCAGAGAATTCAAGAGAATGTTGATGGAGATGGGATTGGTAGCCCTGGGCCTTGAGGAACAGGTCTAATTGCCGGATCTAAGTTTGGATACGATATGTTTTTCATGTTTCTTCTGTTGTATCCCGTTACATTCGTCATACAGAAGTAACAGTCATCAACATGATTCTTCTGTTCACACCATACCATAGGAATTGCGAAGTTCAAGCACTTGATTTTACCTTCACTCCATTTCCTTAACTGCTCCACACATGTATGACACACAATGTGTGGAGCAAATGACTTGTCCTGATTGCCGAGCTTCATGCCGAAATATGCAAAATATGACTTCTGCACAAATTTTGTTATTTGTCAACGTCTTGCACGTATCACATGATTTCCACAGATATAACAAAATGTATCTGGGCTATTCACACACTTCCTTCCAGACATTTTAACACACCCTCAGTGAAATACCAGCACTCACAACAAAGCGCGAAAGCACCTCCTTGTAGCTGTAGCACTCACTCACTGATTTCGGTGGCGATGATCGATCGTCAGCTCCATGCTCATTAGTCCCCTCTGCCCCACCTTCACACAAAAAAATGCAGCGTTGCCACATTTCTGTAGTTGTGGACACCGCATAACATAGATGTCGCAGCCAATGGTAGGGTTGGAGGGGGGTAGCTGTGCAGAAAAAACTGAGGGTGATGGAAAAAAACTGATATGATTTTCATATTCAGGGGTGCAAATTTAGTAAGGAACACCACTTACTTTCCAAACCCCAGAATCCATGTCGACCTGTGTTATGTAACCTTTGTACAACGTTTAATCTACAGCTATTCTTGGTCTTGCATTTTGATGGCCAGCAATACATTTATTAGAGCTTCATGTACTTCGAGCATGTGGAACACTGTCTTGAGACTACTTTTGTGATGTTAATTGAACACTTTGATTTGCTACATTTGGACTTCATTTACACGTGCTCTACAATGATACATTTACTTCCAACACAGTTACTACTCATGATTTCAGGATAGGGTCTAATTTTAGTTGTTACCAGATAAGAGATTAAGTTCTTTATAGTATTGAGGACACTTTGTTTCATATGACGTAGTGGAGGACCCCTTATTAAGTTCAGCGCAAAGTGTGGCTGGTAACAGAAATAGTACATCACTCGAATATAATAGCAGTATTATATATATTTGCAAAGACTTAGCTTCACTTTCATATACATCTTTCTGTATTTGGAATTATAGACGGCCATTGAAGAAACAAATTGTAGGACGCCTCTTCATAGGTCAGGGTTTCCCTTCCGAAGTTTAAAAATGTTCAGTTTGTAGAGTTTATGGGACTTAACTACGGGGTCATCAATCCTTAAACTTACAAACTATTTAAGAACTAGCTTATTACTAAAGACGGCACAAACATCCATGACCGAGGGGGGATGCGAACCCCCGACGACAGCGGCCGTGCAGACCGTGACTGGCACGCCGCAGACCACTCGGGCAACGCGGCCGGTCGAAGTTTAAATCTGTTATATGTACGGAATTCAAAACGTTGGATTTGCGGATACTTGCCCAAGCCGTGTGCCTGCAGTGTCAGTCTTGGTATGTCCAGAATCCTTTCCTAAGTTAAAAATGATGAAAAATTGTAGTTTATGATTGTAACATAGTTCATTTTTTGAAGACCACACAAGGCTGTCACTGTGCCGACTCCATAGCTCCCGTAGACCAAGAGGACCAATTCCTATGTTGAGGAATGCGCAAGGCCGTTCCCCGTCGGGGGTTCGAATCCCCCCTCGGGTATGAATGTTTGTGTCGTCTTTAGCATAAGGTAGTTCATAAGTAGTGTGTATGTTTAGGGACTGAAGACCCTGCAGTTAAGTCCCTTAAGCTTCACAAACATTTGAACTTCCTATGTTCAGAACGTAAGGTCCCAATTGTATTCACTAACACGTGCAGTATCCTGAAGACTGACAACAGACTAAAATTCGTAGATGGAAATATAAAAGAACACCTCATAAATAGTCAGTTAAAACCTCTGAATATCAAAGACACCTGACGACGACACACTGGAAGATATCTAGTGAATAAAGTAATAAAAAAATATACTACAGTGTTTTGGTCAAACCAATTGCAATTAGTTTAAGTTGTTTGTAAGTTAAGGGACCGATCACCTTGGTAGGTTTGCTTCTAAGGTTCACACACATTTGAATTTGAATTTTTAAAATGTCATAACAACTCAAGGTTGTTCCTGAGACAAACGGCTTGCTTACCGGGCATCCACGTATACTCAGATTGGAAGCCAACCATGTAGTTTCCAGAACCATGACAATGACTTCCTAAGTAATAGAACGCAGTACGTTGTTCTCGACGGCGAGTGTTCATCAGAGACGAGTGTATAGTCAGGCGTGCCCCAGGGGAGTGTGATAGGACCGCTATTATTTTCTATCTATATAAATGATCTGATGGACAGAGTAAGTTGTAATTTGGGGCTGTTTGCTGATGATGCTGTGGTGTATGGGAGGGTGTCATCATTAACTGACTGTAATAGCATACAGGATGACTTAGACAAAATTTCTAGTTGGTGTGAAGAATGGCAGCTAGCTTTCAATGTAGAAAAATGTAAGGTGATGAGCATGAGTAGAAAAAGCAATCCCATAATGTTCGAATACAGCATTAGTAGTGAGCTTCTTGATGCTGTCGCTTCGTTCAAATATCTAGGCGTAACATTGCAGTGCAATATGAAATGGAACGGACAGTTGTGACTAAGGCAGACAGCCGACTTCGGTTTATTGGGAGAATTTTAGGAAGATGTACATCACCTATAAAGGAGACCGGGTATAAAACGCTTGTACGACCACGTCTTGAGTATTGCTCAAGTGTTTGGGACCCACAGCAGATCATTTTAAAGGAAGACATAGAGGCGGTTCAGAGACGAGCAACTAGGTTTGTTTCTGGTAGGTTCGTCCAATGCGCGAGTGTCACGGAAATGCTCCGACAACTCAATTGGGGGTCGCTGGAAGAAAGACGACGTTCTTTTCGTGAATTTCTGCTAAGTAAATTTAGAGGACCGGAATTTGAAGCTGAGTGTAACAAGATAAGAGAAATTAGGGCTCGTACGGAGGCATTTAGGCATTCTTTTTTCCCTCGTTCAATTTGGGAGTGGAATAGGAAATGATATACTAGTAGTGGTACAGTGTACCCTCCGCCACGCACATTACGGTGAATTGCGGAGTATGTATGTAGATGTAGAATGACCCTCTTATCAGGTCCGTCCTATAGCAGATCATTTCAGATGCTCTATATGAATGCCCTCCCTGCTTCCTACTTTATATTTTGTCATCGCAACCCTTTCCCCCAGAAATTCTAACCCTCGTTTGAGAAGCCTGCCAGATACACCATTCCCTACGGATTTGTGGCTGGAGAATGAGATACACGTTTCTCCGACCCGTAACACAGGAATAGTCAGGAATTGTACTGAACGCCGGGGGACAGACATACCATCAATCTACTGTCGAACGAGTCCAGTATGAATAACATGGAAACCACATGTTGACAGCTTCCTATGGCATCCAGATTAGTTACTCAGAGAGTACAATTGGACAATGTTTGCAAAAGACTTCTAAGTGGTACGCATTACGTTTTGTCAGTGTTTCAGTTCTCACTATGCAGATGAAATAAAATGATAATATGGCATGTCTGAGACATTTGCTTTTACTTTTCAGATTTGGCCGGAGGATAGAATTTCTCTTGAGCATAACCTTGATGGTGTTATCAAGATCACTGCTGACTGTTTCAGCGTCGGTGTTCCCGCTGTATGTGTTTCTCTCAGCGGTAGCTGAGAGCACGGGCATTCCTGGCGCAGAGTCAGCCATAGCCATTGGTGAGTTTCTCTGACTTATAAACCGCAAACAGGGACACTATCTACTCCAAAGTCGAAAAGAACTCAGCGTACTACAACTGAACACAATGTACAGTTTTCAAAGGAATTTGTGTTCTTCAAAGTTTCATTTGTATTCACTAACAAGTTTAACCCCTTGTCCTTGTGCGAGGTCTGTTCAAAAAATTACGGAACTTTCTTGATTCCGTGGAATTCAATGGAATGTTGGGGAGGGTAATGTGGTTGGCATCGATGCACACGCCTATGGTGAATATGTAACTGCCGGAAGTTCCATTATTGTATGTGTAATAGTTTTTATTCAGTTTTGTCCTGTGTAGAACGTTGTGTTGCGTAGTTTGCGAATTTCGAGATGGCAGATGAGTAACGCATGAAACAAGAAAACCTTTACAGACAAACACTAAATGAGGTACGAATACTACAGTGATAGGAGATTAAGCCTTAATCAGAGTTACGAATTGTTGACGCAGTTTAAAAACGGGCGCAAAGAAGTTAAATGTGACCCTCGTTAAGTACGCCACTCAACATCTTATATCAAATGTTTGTATAGCTTAAGGGACTGAACTATGGGGTTATCAGTCCCTAAACTTAAAAACTACTAACTAACTAGCTAACACTAAGGACGGCACAAATATCCAATCCCCGTCAGACCGTGACTGGAGCGCCTCAGTCCCCTCGGCCACCGCGGCCGGCCCCCCAATATGAATGGACGACATTCGTGTCAAGAAGGTCAACAAAGTTGGGCGTCCTTATCGAAGGCTGACTGTCTGAGGGAGTGCAGAAATGAGAATTAACTGGACCCTGTGGACATTACTACTTACGCTGCGTAACTGACACGTCTCTGTATGCTTTTCAGCGATAGTAAACAGCCTTCAGTTCGATGCTTGTGGAAGCAGCATTGTGATATGTGAAAATTAGCACAGGTTTAATTTCGTTAGTCTCATGAACGATTTTATTGCAGGAGTGGATATACACACACTACTTATCGCGAAAACAGTATTTAAAGTATTATGTTCCTTTAGTGAGATATTTAATATTCGTGTTTGAGAAACATGCTTCGCAGGAACGTCATTGACGGGAAAGCGTACAAGCTTCAACTGATGACTGATAGAAACATGTTTTACTATCTTTGTTCAGATCCTAACGTCAAATAACCAAGTTGAAAACTCAGAACGATAATTGCTCCTCATATAAAGGCGCTAAATATATTTCGTTCGACTTTCCGAAATTTAATGACTGCAGAACGTAACTCTTTGAACACGGTCGAAGATTTTAAGTTAATAAGCTCTGATTAGTCATGAATGTAGGCTTTTGCTCCGACAGAATTTGTAGGACTCATATTTTTTTCATGGTTAAACACGTCTACCACCGTGTTTATTTTACATTAAGATCTTTATAAATACTATCATGCGCATTTTATGTTACGTTGTGCTGTTATACAGTTTTATATAGTAGCTTTTGTACCCACTTTCTAAATCTGGATGCTGTTTAAATGATTAAAAGTGTGAAGCGGTCTACTAATACTGTTGATACATTCTTTCAGTCTTGGAAGAAACGTAATAAAATAGTGTCTCTGTTAATGGTGTGAAAGTAAGCACTTAATTTAAGTTGAACATTGATGTGTACGATCTCATTTGTAGGGACGGTTCAGTGAGAGACACGAATGTCAATTCACCACCAGCTTATCTGTTTCAGGAATCGAATTGACTGGCTTGAAACATCGCTCACTCATCAACTTTTACACAATTGCATTTTACGGCCTTGGAACCACTGCTATGGGGTTAACAGCGTGGTTGTTACGAAATTGGATTCACTTTCTCTTGATTTCATCTGTCTCCTGCTCCATTCCGTTGTTGCTGTATAGGTAAGTACTTGTATAATAAATTAGTTACATGCCATTATTTTGTAGGTCAATTGATTCTTTTTTCTGGTGGGCAGTTTGTCAGCTCTGATATAACGGTCCCTAGCCTATATCTTTATAATAATGACGCTTTAATAGACTTAGGCCTACCTTCGGATGAAGGATTTAAATGAACTACATATTTGTGCACAAAGGTGAGTTGCTCACGGAGAGAGTATAGGTGGGGCGTCTGGTTGTGGAGATACTACCTGGATTGTGGTTTTTGGAAGGTTTTCGATGTAATTTGTAATAGCATTTATAACCGAGTATTGCTCGGTAGAGCAGATATAGAAACAAAAGATCACTCACACATTGAGTAAACAGGAAGTCTGTAAAACTATTTAAGATATGAACCTTACATTTGGCAGAAATGTAGTTTATAGGTAGTGGAATGTTAAGAAAGGATTTTAGGATAGGGCCGAATTAATGGGAGTAGGATACAAAATTGGATTCTGGGTCCAAAATAATCAAATTTTTATCAATTTGATATCAAATTAATTGGAGTAATTGTGTAATTAGAGTAATTGCATTATTGCAATTATGTGTACTTAGAGAAATTGCATAATTGCAATTACGTGTACCTAGAGTAATTACATGTACTTAGGGTAATTGTTTATTTATTTATTGTAATTGTTTATTGTTTATTGTTACTGCAATTGCACGTGTTCACTCCTCCACATCTGGCACGGAACTGAGCTCACCCCAAGGCATCACGTGACCAGCACCGGCCAATGAGAGGGCAGCATGTGACCACCCCTCCACCACCCCCACCCTACCACATGACCATCCCCAACCGATATTCTGCAGTCATTCAGACACAGAGTGTCAGAGGGACAGCGGAAACATGGAAAGGGTGCAATTACGGTAATTACATTTGACTCACATAGTTGGGAGCTTCCTGGTACAACCACAAATTTGCGGGAAAACCGATTTCTGGTTGCCCTGGAAAGCTTTCGCCCCTCCGATCCGGTGGAGCACCCTCAGACTACACCTGTTTCTATATATAACAACAAATCAGAGCATTCTGTTAGGTAATGTGATAAAAAAGAGCCTTAATTAGAGCTCATATCGCATCTAAAATTAGATGTGCGTATAGATGAATCATATATATGATCATCTGTAATGTCATATGTATGTACTCCCATTACTATAGTAATTATATCGAATTTTCAATCCATAGCCATTGAAATCGACTGAAAGCAGCAGTTCCAACCGCTGACAACAGATGGCTCTGATCCCACCTCTCCCCCCACCCAGCGCCTACACAATGAAGCCATGTGTGCAGATGCTGGCCACCCTCCTGTTGAGCTGACCAGTCTCTATTGTGTGCCTCAGTCCGCCGGCCGTAGCCGCTGCGACCGCGGAGACGCAGCACACAGGTCGACTGCCCACTCACCCACCTTCAATCCCCCTGACGATCATGTACTTGTGTACATACGCGAAAAGACTACGGTAGTGCATTTATGGAGCCCCGCCGCGGCATGTGCGCAATTTTTCTGGTAGACCCTAGCGCGCCGACCTGGCCGCGCCGCACCTAGCGAAAGAATTGCCGCGGAGCCCGCGCCAAAAATTATAATTATTTTTTAACAGCGCCACCGCCCGTCCCCCAGCCACCGCCTGTAGAACTCGGAAGAGCGAGCTGTCGTGCACTGCATGTGAAGTCTCCACCGAAAAAGTTATTTATCCGCGCCACCGCCTGTCCTCTGCGACGCGGACACAGCGATTATTATTTTTTTTCCTAAGAACGTTATAGCTCCTTGTACTGCCTCTACACCAACATCATCAAAGTTCTAATTTGCAGTGGAACAGTCTGTCCGCAAGAAAACAATTTCCTGGCGAGAAAAGCAGAACTCAGACGGACAATAGCAGCCGTCCGCTCCATTCAACAACCTCTTGCTACCGATACCTGCTCCGCCTTCCAAAACAGCGCACGCGGCCGACAGGCGGCGGTGAATATATATTTTCCAATACAACACCTGGTGGGAGTTGCGGCGGATGTGTGCCTTCGCTATAGCCGGGAGGTCCTGCCAGCTGTTGCGCTTCAGGACTCGCCACCATCACGTTGTCTTATGCAGGATTCGATTCTACGCACCTGTCTCTATACCACAAGTACCGAAGAGCGAATATAGAATCTCGCCTATTTTTAGGTTGTTTAGTACTTCGCCTGGAAATATCAGTCAAAAAAATAATTTGGGGAACATCCTGGAGTCTTACTAGGGGTAATCCGCCGGTTGTGATGTGAATTTCGTGATCCGTGACCTGATTTACCCTAAAAAGAGAGATAGAGGTCCATTTGCTGCATTTGAGCACTTACTTCGTCGAGAACAGTGGTATTACAAGGCTGGAGGCTACAATATACGATTACTGGATGGAGTTTTTTAGCTTGTGCAAGACTGTTTAAGTGTTTTAAACGGTATATGCAAAGTGTTTCTCCACCATGTGGTGGCGAATAACAAACATCCGGGACAACAGATGCTTTGTAGTGTTTAATAGTGTCCTGCAATTTGTGTACTAGAGTAATAAAAATACCTGAAAATTTATCGGTGTACAGGTTAAACCTTCCAGATCGATAAAAGCTTATACATTACCTTCTGTCAGCTTTTAGTTTCCATTGTCTATCTGTAAATTACGTGGAGATTCGTAATACTGACACCGGCAAAGACGATATAAGTAGTACACTGAAAAGCTGCATTAAAGCAGGGGAAGCATACTTCTCCCAATCCAGAACATTGTTCTCCACACTGCCTCCAGATATAGATATCGCCGAATTAGGTCTGGTACCTACAAACAATGTCATTCCACAAGTCCATCGAAAAGAGTAAATGTATCACACAGGCTTAAGCTATCCCCCATTAAAGAAATTATATCGCTACGTGCAGTTAATGTCTTATGTGCGCAAAAAGAAAACTGGAAATGGCGGATATCGAGACCAAGAGAAGGAAGCTAGAATATACGGCTAAAGCAACTGCCATAAAGGACGAGTACAAATTAATGCTGGAGAAAGACGAAGCTGTGGCATATGTGTAAGCCAAGTTAAACAGAGTGCGTGGAGAAATCTGGCTACGACTGGGACTTATAAAATATTTGCTTTTTACAGTAAACAGTCAGGGAGGATGGTCACGCGTCGGTGTACTGACCGAAAATAGCGGAACACATGAAGAATGTGTAGCATTCTCGTTTGGAGAAGGGACTACATTGTATCCAAATGTGGAGGACTGGGGGCAATCATTTGCAGAGTTTAAAAAAAAACGTATGGAATAACAAGCGATCGTTTGCAATAATCGTGAAACCTAGTGCTCCATACAGAAATTACCACAGGAGTTGGTAACGTACAGACATAGTGCCGCATAGTGCTATAACCAAGAAATAATGGGGAAAGTTAAAATACCCGATTGTTCTCGTCTAGAAGCATTTTCCGAAGGTGCAGAGCAATAAAGGATTTGCAATGCAGGAGGAAACGAAGTTACGTAATGGAGTTTGAGAACATACCTTCCCTCTACCTTTCGAAATTCTGGCTGGAACGGTAATAGGAGAGGCCGATGTGGGTCTAAAAATACGAGTTAAAAATTACAGCGGAGAAAATTAATGTTACACATAACAAGAATAATAAAGAACGATTTGTATTCTGTGTCTAACTTCTTGAGTAGAACGTTTCGGTCTTACAGGGCTTAGGAGAAAGTACCAGAAGACAGGTTGCTTGTTACCAGAGAGCAGTAACTCCCTCGGTAAAGTATCTGTTAGGGAGGTGTAATTCTGTGTTGTTCTATTCTACAGCTAAGCAAAGCGTTCGTTTAAATGGATGTTACTCGGTACATTGCACATTGATTCATCTTGTATAAATTTCGTTCTTCTTCTTCTTATCGAATTCCTAAAAAACTGTGTTTCGTTTCTGTAAGAGGTTCATCGCAAATTTGCGCTCATCCTACTGTCTGTATATGTATCTGCGTATAAAAGTTATAACGACAGCTCGCACGGTAAAAACATCGCTTGTGTCAGCTGCGAGGAAATGTTGCGGTATTTGTAGGTAATACCTATGTGAGCGGTTCTCTCTTTATGGGATGATTGTGTATTAAGAGCTATGGTATAGCTGCAGCTTTTCGGTCGTTTTTTATTCTTATGTCTGTTGTTACAATCAATGTAAATCTATCTTCGCGTCAATAGCTCTCTTGTATTCGGAATCTGGTGCGGCCAGGAAAAATTAAACCGAAAACTTCTCCAGGTCATGCGCGAGCGTGGACAGGTATGTTTGCATGTATAGGACGTACACGCTCCAAACCGGCGTCTACGATGAGTCAACAGACAGAAATAGCATGGAATGTGAGTATGCATGCTACCTTGCGCGACGTACCTATTTCGAACCGTTTCGTCGTGCGATACGATGCAACGCAGATGTGATCCAGAATTGTGTAAATACATATAGATACTTAGTAGCATGGATGTAGGGCATTTATATCTTCTTTTAGTTGCGTTTACGAATGGACGTCTCTCGGTAGTGTATCGGAGATGATTGCAGTGGTAAATTAATGTTCTTTGGTCGATAAGCATCGAGTTAGATTACTTAAAGGGGATTAGTTACCTACGTTGGAGGTGCATTTAATCGTATGTTTAGTCTCTAAAGGATTGCTCTTGGAGATCGTTAAAAAAAATCTGGTGTTGCATTAGTTCGAAATGGTGTAAACTATTTTGCGTTGCTGCTTGTAAGGATAATAAGAACTTGGCTTTGATCTAGATCTTTTCTTGTTAATTGTTCTGCGCGTGTACGTCGATCATTTTTTACACTGTGTTACAGATGTATATCGAGAGTAATAATTTGTTAGGAGTGGAATACGATGGTGGTTTGTGCGCGAATGCTCAAGGTATATAGTCTAATGGCTGATAGAAAGCGTTCCAGAAATATTGTCTGCCGGGCTATGCATTGGAACCAAAGTTGTGGTTGGATGTTAGGGACAGGTCAAGCAACCAACGTAGTTATTGGGTGGAGAGAGCGAGATAGAAACTTTATTAAAACGCTGTGTGTCTGGGAGATCTTGTCTGTTACTGATCGCGGTTATAACACCATCTGTGGTAACTTGTTTAGAGTTGGTGCTGGGCTAGTAACGGATGTAAGGATAGCTCTGTCTGGGTTGTTACGAACGTATACATAGCATGCAGCATGCTAGTTGGGACAAAAACGAGTTGGAATGGCTAGATTCGTTTATTGTTGTAGGTTCGTGTCGACTGCAGGTGTACTTCTGTTACTGTGTTGGAAATGTTTGGCGCTTACAGAGAGTGCTGTAGGCTGGATGGGACGGAATTTAAGTAAAAAGTGTTGATATACCCTAAATATACGTCACGGTAAAGCTCTAAAGAAAACCGACTTTGGTGGTGCAGTGATCTTTCGTCGAAGCATCGCCTGTTTAATCGTATGCTAGTGTTGTCTGGTGTGCATTACGTTACGTAGCGGATGTGCCTGCTGCGGTAAATCAATGTGTTTTATAAAACTCCTACAGTTTAGTAACTTAAAGTGCGCTAGTTGTAGCCAATGGAGTGCTTGTATGTCTCTCTCTCTCTCTCTCTCTCTCTCTCTCTCTCTCTCTCTCTCTCTCTCTCTCTGTGTGTGTGTGTGTGTGTGTGTGTTGTAAATTCAGCAAGTTCGATACTGCAAACGCCGGAGATAAGACGAAGTTACTATTTCTGGAATACATGGGGGAAATATGTATGTCCTGTGGGTATATCTAAACAACTAATCGATGTTTTCTAATGGAGACACTCCCATCTATACTACAGCAGCATCTTCGTGTAGATGGCTTCTATCTCCTGGTTTTTGGACAACACACAAGATTTCGAAGAGATTTGTTTTAACTGGGCATGACTTTCGGATGGAAGGAACATCATCAATGTGGTTGCGTCGCTCCCGGTTAATATGCGCTTTTAGATTTGATTACTTGGGTATTAAGAGTACCCGAAAATTGACCGCTCTCTCGGACATTATGTTTTTTAGTTTCAACTGTAAATTACCTGTAGAGTCGAGCAAGGAGCTATATTTTTTTTAGCGTTCCAGGACTTTATTCTCCACAGACGTAGATATCGTCTACATTATTCAACAAGTCCTAAGAAGACGGGTAAACGACTACTAGGTTATATGGCGAAGACATAGGCATTTTAAAGGAGGCTATTGCGTATGTGCAAGCCCGGTTAAAACAGATAGTGTGGGGAGAAATATTTGCTTTTACACTAAACAGCCGGGGGGA
The DNA here is from genome assembly GCA_026315105.1 of Locusta migratoria. NCBI lineage: Eukaryota > Metazoa > Arthropoda > Insecta > Orthoptera > Acrididae > Locusta > Locusta migratoria. Next base: position 464,599,736 of record CM048746.1, on the reverse strand, counting down.
TTGGTCTCGCGCCATTGTATTGGCCGAAATTAGCGGAACACACGACAAACGTGTTTGTACTGTGTGTGACTCCCATCCATTCCTTAGAGAGCAGATTATGATCGATGTATGCGGGCGTTGGTTGCGATATAAGTGTTTCCGAACATTACGTTGCATGTACTCAGTTGTACTGTGACAAAGAAAAAAATGTAAACATTCCATCACGTGTTGCGGTGTGTAGGTTTGCATCTTCGTTTGCGGTAGACACCTACTTATAATTAAAATAATAATTTTTAGTTCGGATTAGTGGACTGCACAAGAAAGGAACTTGGAGTAGGAATTTTGTGAGTAAAGGGCGGGTCGAACTGGAAATCGGTGTTGCATTGGGCAGGCAACCCTGGTTCTCTGATTGCTGTATTGTCGAATAAGGGGGGTGTTTGGCCAATAATTTCGAAAAATTTTAGTGTAGAGGTCGGAAATCGGTAAATTATTTCACGTATTTTTCTTTTATTTCGACTCTTCGTTGCACAATGGGGTTTAAATGTCTTCTGGGTTGCTGGAATATCGGTATCAGATAAATGTAGTTTGCATCGTAACGGGACATAGAGATTTCATAGATCGTATGTGTACTGCTGCAGCAAGGAAATAAGAGGTAAAATTAAAGTACCCGAACTCTCGGAAGGCACATCTATACCTCGATCTAAGAAGGAATAGTAACAGTGCAAGATTGCTAGAGTGTTAAATTTCGGAACTTTCGGCATGGCTCAGGTCCATTAAATAAATGCATTGCGAGCTATACTTGTCAGAGTGGTGCGTCTGCGTAGAAGGTTTTGATCATTTGGAGATGTAACTTAGGTGTTTTTGTTTAAATACTTAGCATATGTTTCTTCTATGTAGTCTGCCGAGAGAGCGCTCTGCGTTCTGGACGATTGTTAACGGTGCTTTCATGTGTATATTTAGATGCCATTGCCGATTTTCGTTATTTGGAATTTTTTGTATAAACAATATACCGTCTTCTGCTGCTGCTGTTGCTGTTTTATCGAAAGAGTGGTTGGCATAAAAGTTACATTCCGTTCGATGGCTGTTGCTTGCATTGTCTAAACGAAGAGATACATTTATAGGTTGTGGTCTGAAACGGACCATTTCTTGTCTTGTGGTTAGTTTGGTTAGAATTGTTTTTGTATATCGAGAGAGTATATGTTGAGATGGATACGTAAATTTGTGGCATTCGTTACCGTAACCTGCGCTATTGTTATTAAACACGCCTGTCGGCTGTAGTCTAAGCGAAGAGTATAGAGAGAGATGGGAGTGCAAATTCTTACTTGCAAATTTTGCAGACGAGTTTTAATATTTTACTACTACAAGCTGTAGTATACGAGACCAACTAAGCATTTCTGTTCTAAATTGTTTTTTAGCATTACACCGAAATTCTTGTTAAAAATACATACGACGATCTGCTATGGATACACATGCAACCTGGATGCAGTGCGTAATAATAATAATAAATTAATAAATGTGGTCGCATGTGTGTATTGGAATATGACGTATGCAATAAGCCTGACACGTTTTTTTCCCCTACATAATACTGGTTACATTAAAAACATATTTCTCGCATTCTCTGCTTAATTGTTTTTACTTGTGTGGAATAGAAAAGAGAGAGAGGTTTGTAAAAGAAAAAACTGCATGCTTCGGTCGCTGCTGTCACTGTTTTTTTGAGAAGTGATATATGTTTGATAATTTTTAAGGTTTGTCCATAGAGAGCAGTGACGAGCGCTTCTTCCTCGCGCGTGTGGAGTGGAACTATTTGCTTAGCCTTTACAGGAAACGCTCGGCCAGAGCACGTGTGAAATTCACCGCCGCCTGTCGGCCACACGCGCTGTTTTGGAAGGCGGAGCAGGTATCGGCAGCAAGAGGTTGTTGAATGGAGCGAACGGCTGCTATTCTCCGTCTGAGTTCTGCTTTTCTCGCCAGGAGAGACACAGCAAATCGTTTTTTCGCGGGCGGACTGTTCCACTGCAAATTAGAACTTCGCGGACGTTGGTGTAGAGACAGTACAAGGAGCTATAACGTTCTTAGGAAAAAAATAATAATCGGGGCTGTCGGATCACTGTGTCCCTGTCGCGAAGGAAGGGCGGTGGCGCGGATAAATAGTAATTTTTTCGGTGCAGACTTCACATGCAGGTCACGGCAGCTCGGTCTTCCGAGTTCTACAGGCAGCGGCCTGGGGACGGGCGGTGGTGCTGTTAAATAATAATAATAATTTTTGGCGCGGGCTCCGCGGCAATTCTTTCGCTAGGTGCGGTGCGCCGCCTGGTCAGCGCGCTGGTGTCGACCGGAAAAATTGCGCGCATGCCGCGGCGGGGTTCCCTAAATGCATTACGGTAGTCTTTTCGCGTATGTACGCAAGTACATGATCGTCAGGGGGATTGAAGCTGGGTGAGTGGGCAGTCGACCTGTGTACCGCGTCTCCGCGGTCGCAGCGGCTATGGCCGGCGGACTGAGGCACACAATAGAGACTGGTCAGCTCCAGAGGAGGGTGGCCAGCATCTGCACACATGGCTTCATTGTGTAGGCGCTGGGTGGGGGGAGAGGTGGGATCAGAGCCATCTGTTGTCAGCGGTTGGAACTGCTGCTTTCAGTCGATTTCAATGGCTATGGATTGAAAATTCGATATAATTACTATAGTAATGGGAGTACATACATATGACATTACAGATGATCATATATATGATTCATCTATATGAACATCTAATTTTGGATGTGATATGAACTCTAATTAAGGCTCTTTTTTATCATGTTACCGAACAGAATGCTCTGATTTGTTGTTATATATAGAAACAGGTGTAGTCTGAGGGTGCTCCACCGGATCGGAGGGGCGAAAGCTTTCCAGGGCAACCAGAAATCGGTTTTCCCGCCAATTTGTGGTTGTACCAGGAAGCTCCCAACTATGTGAGTCAAATGTAATTACCGTAATGGCACCCTTTCCATGTTTCTGCTGTCCCTCTGACACTCTGTGTCTGAATGACTGCAGAATATCGGTTGGGGATGGTCATGTGGTAGGGTGGGGGTGGTGCCCTCTCATTGGCCGGTGCTGGTCACGTGGTAGGGTGGGGGTGGGGGGAGACATAGATAGTCACTTGATGCCTCGGGGTGAGCTCAGTTCCACACCATACGTGGAGCAGTGAAGACGTGCAATTGCAGTAACAATAAACAATTACCCTAAGTACATTGACTACTCTAGGTACACGTAATTGCAATTGTGCAATTACTCTAATTCTGCAATTACTCTAATTAATTTGATATCAATTTGATTATTTTGGATCCAGAATCCGCTTTTGCATCCTACTAAGAGGATATAAAGGCTTTCGTATGTGTGTATGAAAATCTTCTATATTTGCTAATTGCAGAGATTAATATGGCTTTTTCTGGTTTACAATGTAGAATGGGTAAATGATGTAAACAGATTTTCTCCCACAGAATGGTTTAATATGATCATAAAACGATTAACGTTCCTTTTGGGAATCCCTTTGCAGCTCTGAAGCAGTATTGGGTATCTCTTGTTTCCCCATTCACCAAAGATGTAGATTACCACTAGCAGCGCATCTAACAAATGGGCAAATATCACATACATTTCACTGAAAGCATATAAATTAAGAGAAATTTTAAGTTTTAATAGTATGCATTGACTGTATAAAAGAAAAATCGTTGCGGTACTACCACATATTCGTGAACATTTTGACTATAATTAAGTGTATCAAAATCCGGCGAGGCGGTTTCAAAATTAATTTCGAGAAAACTTGCAGTGATTACACATCACACATAAGAATATCACTTGTAACATCAAGAATCATTCTAAAACTACACTGTTACCTATTTACCAACTGTGCAAGGAGTCTTTCATACAACGTTGTACCTTCTTATGATACCTGGAAAATTATAAATTTGTTTACTTTTCCGAATCTCTTCCAAGAAGTAACACTTCTCACTTTAGAAAAATAATAAATCTTACAGAAAGAATATCCGTTCCGTTCATTCGGCTAGCACCACCGAGTGTGAGTTGCGGCTCGAAAACAATTACTACTTTAAAGTCTGCGCGAATGTTGTTACTTACATTTGTGTTGTTACTTCTGTTTGAAGATTTATTAATCTGTAATTATTTAATCGTAGTTAAAAAAATGAAGTTCGATAGTAGTATTTACTGTACGGAAAGGGAGAAGAAATCAGAGTCGTAGAAGGAATACAAATCCGATGGAAAATGGTTGACATACCTGGTGACTGGGTGTGCTTGTTTTTAGAACATCAGTATTTTCACTGTAAAGAAATGGAAAAATGAAGGCTGACTGTTTTTAATATTCAATGAATTTATTGTTGAAAAACCTGTCACAAGTGACATATGTTTGTTTTTAGTATGTCAATAATGTTATTATTAAAAACAAAGAAACTGATGTTGTTTTTAGTTACGTCAAGCTTAAATGTTCAAATGCCTGTAAATCTGTCGGACCAAACTGCGTGGTCATCAGTCCGTAGCTTACAAACTATTTAAACCTAGGTAAACTAACCTACGGACATACACACACACCTATATCCAAGGGAGGACTCGAACCACCACGGCGAGCAACCGCGCGCTCCGCAGCGAAGCGCCTTAGACCGCCCGGCTACTCCATCGCGGCACGCCAAGCTTATGAAGTCGCCGGTAACAACTAATGTGCTATATAAGTCAGTATGGATAATTCTTAACGTACAGTTATGAGAAAGAAGAAAGATTTCCATGAGGTTAAAAACTGAAAGCAGGCGCGGCTCGTGGTTTTCATACTAGGGAAGGCTCTGACATTCACCGATCGGAACAAACCTAGACCTCGAGCTACGTATCATTCTGTAACCACGACGATTTCCAGAAAGGGGGGGGGCAATGTCATATTTTACCTGAAACTTTACATACTACACCTTCTTCCTGTTTCAGAAGCAATTAAAAATCAAAGGCTAAAACCAACATAAAGCCCTCTGATAGCTTTTATCTACTGATATTACGTCTCAAGACTTTATCGCAATAAACAGTACTAAATGACACCGTTTGCAGGAATCTTTAAAGTGGTGTGGATAAACTACGCTGCTTGCTTAATGTTATGATAATTTCAATTGTAAACATGAGGTGCAATATATAGAATTGTGAGTAACAGTGAATAAAGTGCGTATTTTGATACACTTCTTTCATTCTTATCCGAACTCCATTATTGCGGCCACTCATAACAGGAGCACCGTCGTAACACTGAGCTATCAGTTTTTCCGGTTTTTGATGTATATTCATTTTCTCCAGCTCGCAGAGAATTGCTGCAGTTACATTCTCTGCAGTGTGGCTTTTCGCTCGTACAAAGGAAATCAATTTTTCATTTATTTTCCCCAGTAATTCAGAGCGAATTATGAAGACCAATTGAGACAAATTTGCAGTCAGTCGTTTCGTCAACTTCGATTGCGAGGTAATTTGTCTGCGACAGTTCACTCCTTATGAGATTGAGGCATACTTCATAAATCGATTCTAGCAGATCATTTTGAAGTAAAAGTCACTAAAACTTAGCCACAATACAAGCACAAAAGACGAAACTAATAACACACGTTAACCGCAAATTCAAATCAGCGAGAACGGAATCGAAAGTAATCGGACATATTTCGCGCGCTTTTTTTCTTAAATCATTCGCAACTCTATCGCTAGGTGGTGACACTTTACGGTACCGTATTGTACTGCACTCTAGTGAGAAATTTGCGAACTTATTCTAACACCGGATACAACAGCCAATATCAGAAACAAAAAGTTATCTAAAACTTTATTAAAACAGTAAAACTAACGAGTGGTAAACCGCACACCAAAACATAATAGACATATACAGAGACAAGAGATTCGATAGTGGAGTTTCAGCCACTCTTTATTCTCTTTTGAAGTAAGCGGAAGAACGTGAAAGTGGTGTGGAGGTTGGTAGGACACTCTTAAGCTACAAGCTCGGAGCCTTCGTGACGCCCATAAAAGCAATACACCAACGAACCCCCACTCCCAACCCTCCACTACATGGAGCTACACGACAACTCAAGGCGCAACCTTAAGGCTACTACCCGTTGAAAAAAATCGTTCAATATCAAGAGTTCCAAAAACATTCATCTTCATTCTTTACATCCGTGTGATGGAAAAATGCTAAATGAATTCTAATGATTATAATTCTGTAATCTGTTGTTGTTACATATATTTCAATTATGTTTTTGGGGCGGCTCTGCCTCAGGGCCTTTAATTACGAGCCGCGCCTGACTGAAAGGAAGGTGTAAAATAAGGCAACAAAACATTATCGTTGAGGATTTTGCGGGCAAGTTTACAGCATATGTGGAATTTGCCGAAGTCTTCTGGGAATTTGTAGTTAAATTTTTCATTAAACAATGTATGTGAAAGAGGTTACGTTGATGTAAAAAATAATGTGGGGATATCTTCGTTCGAGAGTTAGTAGAGATTGGTGAAAAGGGCAGCAAAATATCGGAAAGATGATAAAAAGACGTAAGAACTACGTTGGGATGGTCAAGAGGTTTAGTCCATTGTTATAATTATTTTAGATAGTTTCAAAGAGTTCATATTTCTGTGGAAGAAAATTAGCTGAGCTACAGGTTATATATTATGAAAAAAACGCTAATAATAATAGTCTAATTAAGACCAAACGCGTTTCGTTTCATTTAAAAGCTTAATCTATTGCAATACGGTCGATTTAAATTTTTTTAGGGTTTATTTGTTGTTTTGACTACTAATAGTTGTCATTTTTTAGTTTTGTCTCATTCTAAACGGTTATTATTATCGGTTATGATTACTGACTTTTTCCTTTTCCTTCTTGTCAGTCTTCAGATTTGTCTCGTGAAGTAACACTGCCACTTACTTTTGCACTAAATATTTTAAATCTCCGTCGAAAAACACCAGTAACTCCCCATTTTATGTGTTCTGTTAGATATTGCGTGATGCATTGTCTTTGGTTATATTTGTAGAAAATGGATAGTCTACCACTCCTATTTTTACCTTCGGGTACCTTATTATTGGTGTGTGTGTGTGTGTGTGTGTCTGTGTGTGTATGTGTGTGACGGGATTCATCTGTCCTGATTTCTACATGTGCAAATTATTGTTTTACTACTGTGTGAAACCTTGTGTATTTGTGCGTTTGCACGCGCGCCGTATTATGTGTGCGTATGTGAGTGTGTGTGTGTGTGTATGTTTCTTTTTTTGGGGGGGGGGGGGGGGTAGGTGGAAGCTTTGTTTATCTGATCACATTATTAGGTCGTGTGATGGGTTGGGATTAGGGTATTGTTTGTGTTTTTCTACTACATGTTTCATTATTTAATTGGTGTATGTTTGTTAATGCTTATGTGATAAATTAAAATGTGTTTCTTTTCTAATTGTACTATTGGAGTTTCTAAATTGCCATGATGAATAAATCTGACTATATTCATGTCTGTTTAAGGGTGATTATCATGTCAGAGATCTCTGAAAATGTTGAATGGATGATTCCACTTTTCCACCTATTTCTATGTTCTTTGCATGTTATTTAAAAATTTCTACTGTCTTACGTATAGAGCATCACTGCTATTATATTCGAATTGTTAAATGTTAAAAGAGACCAGTAGATCTTATGAAATGGGATATAGAGAATGTTCAAATGACCATGGAAATATGGACTATCCAAACAAAATTTGTAGAACACCCGCATTGGAGGGCCACCATTTATTAATGGACGAAATTTGAGAATACCACGAAAAACGAGGATTTTCAGACACCAAAACGACAATTTTTTGGCCACAACAATATTATTCATTGTAAAACATCAAAATTTTTACCATATGTTTGTAACAAGATGTTCTCAATCTACGTGTTGAATTGTATCGATATCATTATCCGTTACCAAGATTTGGAGGTTCAACCTATCACACATTCGCAACAGTTCATAAAAATAACTAACAACAGGAAATTACTCAAATGTTACCAATGCAATGTATGCTGTAGATATTTAGATAAAATTTTCATTTCTCCCTTTTCGAAAATATTTATCCGTTATGAAGATACACCGGAAAAACTATGATATTTGGCTAGCTGCAGTGCAGCTTTGAAATGTACCATGCGATTTGGAATATAAAGTGAAAACCAAAATTAAAAAGAATATTACAGATTGATATCTTCGCCCTAATCCGCATGGTTATCCGTGTGGTCTAACATACCGCTTTCCGAGACTGGGAGGCGTACCGACCCTGTTTCGAATCCGCCCGACGGATTACGAAGGGGACAGTGCCGGCCAGCCTGAATGTAGCTTTTAGGCGGTGAATACCGGGATGGTCCACAGATACCGCATCAGTTACATGATTCACAAACATTTCGTAACACTCTATACTTTCAGACATACGAAGACATTTGGAATACACATTTCCTCCCAGAGGGGGTGGGTGGAAGGGGTGGCATGGGGGTGGCGACAGGAAGGGCATTCATCCACCCCATAACTATTAACGACATCTGATTGCATTCGAATACATTAGATTAGATGAATACTTGTTCCTTGGATCATGTATACGACATTTCGTAATGATGTGGAACGTGTCAGTTTAGTAAATTTTGTCTATACTTGACAATCTATATTTTAAGAATTTTTTTTATTATTTTATTTTATTTTTATTTTTATTTTTTATTTTTTTTATTTTTTTAAGTTTTATCTAAAAATTCATCTACATTGTAGAAGGAGTTGCCATTCAGAAATTCCTTTAATTTCTTTTTAAATACTAGTTGACTATCTGTCAGACTTTTGATGCTACTTGGTAAGTGACCAAACACTTTTGTGGCAGCATAATTCATCAGTTAATTCCTGTTTGTCAGGTGTGATAGCTATACTTGTATCATCAGCAAAAAGTACTGGCTTAGCATCTTCGTGTATGTAGATTGGCAAGTCATTAATATATATTAAGAACAGCAAATGACCCAAGACTGAACCTTGTGGGACCCCATTTTTGATAACTCCCCAGTTAGAAGAATTAATTGTCTCATCTACATCATGTGAACTGCTTATTTCAACTTTCTGCACTCTTCCAGTTAAGTATGATTTAAACCATTTGTGCACTGTCCCACTCATACCACATACTTAAGCTTATCCAGAAGAATCTCATCATTTACACAATCAAAAGCCTTTGAAAGATCCCAAAAAATCCCTACTGGTGATGTCCGGTTATTCAAAGCATTTAATATTTCATCAGTGAAAGTATATATAGCGTTTTCAGTTGAAAAGCTTTTTTGAAAACCAAACTGACATTTTGTTAGAACTTTATTTATACTAATATGTGAAGAAACTCGAGAATACATAACTTTTTCAGAAATCTTTGATAAAGCTGTCAGAAGTGAGATGGGCCGGTAGTTGTTGACATCGTATGTATCCCCTTTTTTATGCAAAGGTTTAACGATAGCATATTTCAGTCTATCTGGGAAAATACCCTGCTTTAATGAGCTATTACAAATATGACTGAGAATCCTACTTATCTCCTGGGAACAAGTTTTTAATACCCTGCTGGAAATGCCATCAATTCCATATGACCGTTTACTCTTAGAGTTTATTATTTTCCTAATTTCTGAAGGTGAGGTGGGTGGAATTTCAATTGTATCAAATTGTATGGGTATGGCCTCTTCCATTAATTGCCTTGCTTCTTCTAATGAACCTTCAGATCCTATTTTCTCCACAACATTTAAAAAGTAATCATTAAAATGTTTTCAACTTCTGACTTTTTGTTAATAATGTTTTCATTTGTTTTGATGGTTATACCCTCTTCCTCTGCTCTTGGTTGCCCTGTCTCCCTTTTAATAATATTCCAAATTGTTTTAATTTTATTGTCAGAGGAGCTAATCTCAGACATGATGCACATGCTTCTTGATTTTTTTATAACTTTTCTTAATGTATCACAGTAGCATTTATAATATTTTATTGTTTCTGGGTTATTACTCTTTCTTGCGGACAGATTAGTTCCCTTTTTCGGTTACACGATATTTTTATTCCTTTAGTAAGCCATGGTTTTTTTGCATGGTTTCTTAGAATTAAATTTTACTAATTTCTTGGGGAAACAATTATTAAATACCCTTACACATGTATCGTGAAATAAATTATATTTTAAATTATCATCATGTTCCTTGTAAACCTCATCTCAGTCTAACTGCTGTAGACTTTCTTTGAAATTTCTAGTTGTTAAGTTATTAATCGAGCGCACAATTCTGGTGGACTGTTTCGAATTACTGAACGGAGCTATGTCAAATACTGTTACTAGCTGTGCACCATGATCCGAAAGACCATTCTCAATGGGACAAGGATTTATGTTGTTAAACTTATCTTGGTCTATAAAAAAGTTATCTATCAATGTACTGCTTTCCTTTACTACCCGAGTAGGAAAATCAGTAACGGATGTCAGATTGAATGATCCTAGTAAGACTTCCAGGTCTTTCTTCCTATTACAGTCTTTCAGTGAATCTACAGTGAAATCACCACAAATAATAATTTGCTTCCTCCTATCTGACAGATAGCACAACAAGGCATCCAAGTTTTCCAGAAATAACTGAAAGTTCCCTGAAGGGGACCTATATACTGTTACAATTATAAGATAATCATCATTAAGTTTAAGCTGGCAGGCACATGCTTCAATATGCTGCTCTACACAAAACTTTTTTGTTTCTAAATTTTTTACACTGTGATAGCTTTTGGCATATATGGCAACTCCTCCTCTTATCTTATTATCTCTACTTACATTTGAGACTAATTTATATCCACTGACATTCACATTTTCCATACTGGTGATAATGTGATGTTCAGACAGGCATAGTATATCTATTACATTATCAGTTTTTATACCATCTAAACAAACTAAAAGCTCATCTATTTTATTCTTTAGTCCCCCAATATTCTGGTGAAAAATGCTAACATTATTTTTTACTTTATTTTTCAGAGAAATATTTGATTTTTCAACATTTTTAGCACCTGCCTGCCTGAGCTTCTCACTGGACACTGATCTTAGCCTAAAAAAGAAGTACCTTCATGAATTGCAGTGTCCCCCCTTAAGGATTTTGCTATCAACCCAGCTAGTTTCCCTTTCCTATTGAGATGCAGGCCATGTCTAGTGAAATCCCAACTCTCAATAGCATCCACAGGAACCAAACCTATGTCCGACAGAGTGGCCGCCCTAAGCAGTTGATCAATCTCCATATTGACTCTCCCGACGGAGCGGTTCAATTGGGGTCGATCGTGCCGCATGAAAGCAGGCAACAGTCCAACATTTGTCTGGGTCGTTGCAGAAGCTATTTCGACACATTTCTATCACATGCGCCAGCCGCACCCGTACGGCGTGATCACTTCTGTCCAACTGTACTTGGAAGCCGTTAGTAACTACTGTACGTACCATTCTGTGTAGAATTTTGAGTTTCTTTATTGTATAGTCCCTTTTTTCTCGATAACTGATGAAATTTATCATTGTTATTCGTCATAATACGAGGGTCGTCCACAAAGTAAGTTAGGTTTCTATTTCTATCCGCGGCAGCACTGGGATCGCAGTTCCGAGCATGCGCGGCAGTTACTCTGACTCAAGGAGAAGACATGTACGTAATTTTCAGATCGCTGCTGTCGACATGTGCTATGTACAGCTTCTTTATGATGTCAGCCGTAATTGAAAAATCAGATTGTAATATCCGTTTTCTAAATGCAAAGAAAGTTAAACCAAAGGAAATTCATCGACAAGTCTGAGAGAGTGTACGGACAAAATGCTATGAATGAAGGACGTGATCAACTGCACGATGAAGAACGATGTGGGCGCCCGTCTGTGCTAACTGTTTAACTGGTTCACACAATTGACGACAACATTAAGCACAACCGTACGTTTACACTTAGTGCCCTCGCTATGAAAATTTCGCAAATCTCATGATCATTAATTAATGAAATTGTTACTGAAACACTGAAATTTCGAAAGCTTTGCTCACGTCAGTGCCCCAAATTCTTCCTGAGCAACACAAAAATAAATAAATAAATAAAATAAAATAACGGATGGGCAGTGTACTTACCTTTTTGACACACTACGGTGAAGGAGGCGATGGCTTTCTTTATCGAATAGTCAGGGACGATGAAACTTGGTTATCTTACGACACCCCTGAAACAAAACGGTAATCAATGGAATGGAGACCATCTCAACGAAGGTTAAGTCTAAGCAAATCAGAACTTGACACCCCGAAAACTCATGTACACCGTTATTTGGGAAAGAAAAGGCATTTTACTGACTGATTTCTTATCACGAGGCCAAACAATCAATGCACATGGTTACTGCGAGACCATTAAGGAACTGCGCCGCGCAATACAGAACAAGCGCCAAGGATTACTGTCAATGGTGTTTTTTTCCACGGTAATGCCCGACCTCACAGGGCGAATGTGACCAAACAACTCTTAAGGACATTTCACTGGGACGTGTTTTATCATCCTCCGTACAGACCGGACCACGCTCATAGCGACTTCCATATGTTGTAACACCTAAAATAGGCCATTGGTGGTCAACAATTCAACGCTGATGACGTGCTGAAAGAACATATTACCATAAGGCTGTATACACAGGCGGCAACCTTCTTTGAAGAAGGCATACAAAAACTTGTGGCACGCTATGAAAAGTACCTAGAAAATTTCGGAAGTCATTGAGAAAAGTAGTATAACAGTTGTAGATTTTTGTACAATAATTTTTTTTTCTTTATCTGTACACGTTTGTGTTACATAACCAAAACGAAACTTATTTTGTGGATATACCTCGTATGTATATATAGGCGTTGAAGCATAGAAGTATGCTGTAAAATTTGTGCTGATCTATAGAACTGGTCTTATTTGAGCAGCACTATATGCACTTTCTGCACTCTGGCTTAAGAATCATACGTGGATAAAGATCTTATAGACTTGCTTTTTGTTGAAAAACGAGCCGAATTTTCATGCAGTTGTGATTCGTAAATAGACATTTCGTAATTAAGGGGTGCAACTGTATATAGTCGACCAAATATTTTCACAATTGAAGGAAATGCCACAGTCACTTTTCCAATCTTGAAATTTTACTGAAGTGAGAAAAAAAAGACACAAAAACATATCTTAGCATACACACAAACGATTTACATACTTTGTTGCCGGTGATCAAACGTGTACAGTGTTTCACATTATTAAAAAAACGCAATTTCATTTATTCAGGAACATGTGATGCCTCTGATTCAGTCGTCACATTTCATACTTAACGGAACTTTCTTGTAATAACTTGCAAAACAGTGATTTCTTTGTCTGTAGATAAATATCACATCTACATCTGCTCCAATCCTTAAGTCATTCGCAGTGTATCTGTTTTAAAAAATGTTCTGCACTTGCCGACTGTTTGAAACAATAACGATACTATGTACAACGAAAAAATACTTATTCTCTAAAATTTTGTACATTGAGTTTGTTGATCTTTGTTAAATCGGTTCCGTGGTGGTGTAAAAACTTCTTAAGTACTAACAAGAAGACCACATAGGTATCGGATTTTAGAATTCTTTTATATTTATGGTACATGAAGTTCATAAATTAAAAATAACGATCAGCTGATGCCATTCCAAGCAACTCTCAAAAATTTTCGAGGAAATCGACTTTAAAGTTTTCCAAATACAGACAAGTACCAATAACTATAACAGTTACAGCATCTGTCGGTGTAGCTCAAGTGGTAGCGTTCTGGTCTCACAACCACAGAGTCCGTCTATCGAATACCGCAGTGTCGTGTTTTCTTTTTAGTTCAGTTATGTGATACATTTTGGGATCTCTAATTCCACTTGTTGTGTCAGTTTCTTTTCATGTGTGTGTTGACGAGCTGAACACCTTGTCACCTACATCTATGGTTGAATAGGATAGCTGCTTGGAAAGACATTAGTAGAGACGCCTTTCAAAAAACAGCGTCGTAGCCCTTCACAAACGGAAGAATCAAAGACAACCGTCGTAAACTAATAGTAGAACCAATACTGTAAAAAATTTAACTTAATTTCTTTCTTGCAACCACCGATATTAACAACCTTTTATAAAATATAGCAAATTATGAATAAACAAAAATACGTGAATTTTTCGTAAAAATTACTAGTAGATATCAATATTGTGTAAGTATTAGAACACAACGAAAAAAAGAAAAATATGTCACTACGGGATTCGAACCACCAACTGTACGGTCGTAATGTCAGAACGCTACCACTTGAGCTACACCAAAATTTCATTATTGATACTTACGTGTACTTCCAAATCTTCAAAGTCGATTTTCTGGAGAATTTTTGAGAGTTGCGTCGAGTGGCTTTGGCTGATTGTTGTTTAAGATCTGAACTTCACGTATTATAAATGTAAAAAATTTATAAAATCCGTACCCGTGTGGTCTTCTTGTAAGAAAAGATATGACTATATACCTGCCGGAAATAGTAATTAGTACACCCTCTTAGAGTTTTGAAATACATTCAAGATTTAATGTATATACAGAGCATTTGGAGTACATGAAATGGATACATTTACGGATCAATAGTTGAAGCGGGACTGAAGTAGCAAGTGTCGATACACGCTGAAACGCCCATACCAGTACGTGGTGTAGTCTCCACAGGTGTCTATCCAGGCGCCGATTCTGGTATCCATTCGATGATACAGTTGGCGAATTCTGTCTTGGGATGTATGAATGCACTCCTGCTCGATATGATCACGCGGTTATACAAGAGTAGTGAGCAGACGCGTCGCACGTGTACAGTGTCATTCCCTCACAGCCCACGTGTGCTCACTTGGATACTGAGCAGCGCGATGACCAGTAAAATGGTTTAATAGATTTTAAGTAATTACAGTTCATTCTACCACTTTCCAAAATAATACTCATCTTTCCAACATTCCGATTTATGGGGGTTCTGCTCGCTGCAATAGTATTCTCCTGGGGCGTCGTGATAGAAATAAATACTCGTAGGTACAATTTTTCACTTCTTAATTCGAATCAAACTTCTTCTCCCCAAAACATAACAACTTCAAAACATATACAAATTACAAAGCATCAGCACGGTAGTACTTTCATTTCAAAACACAGAGTGACATAGATTCCAGTGCACTTTAGAAAAGCCAAAACTCGAAATCCACCACGCAAGGCGGTGAGGCAAATATATAACATCGACAATAATGACGTTACATTATGCATTGTTCTTAACAATTGAATATACTAATTTACAATTAAAAAACACAACAGTAAAGCATTTCATGTATACAAAAATAATCACAATATAAAATGAAAAGTATACATACAATAATTTTAGATTGCAAATATCTTTTTAAGAATTAATCACGCTACTTTTTGTTTGACAACAAACCAAAATGTTAAATGACAATTAATTAGTTAACGAGTACATCATACATGTTCCTACATATATTGAACTATCAATTATCTTGGCAATTCTCAAAATAAGTTCAAAATCTCACGTCAGTCAATATATACAAAGAGTTACAATATTCAAATTTTAATTATTACGTTAATTACACAATTAGCTGGTCTACACAACTTGTTTATGAGCCTAACATATATACAATGCTATTTATTTTAATGTCTTTATGTAGATACAAAAGTTTTTACCATTCGTCTGTGTATTTATTGAAATAACATACAATGACAAAACTATTGTTTTTAGAACTGTCTGGAAACGTCTTATACAAATCTCTTAGTTTTCATTAATTATCACTTGTTTTAATCACAATATCACCGAGAGACTTTCCTACACTGATTCCTAGGATGGCTATTTCGTTTTTAACGAACTTCACACGCAACATGTATCACTATTGAACCACACAATTCCGGATCCGACGCAGACGGTATCGTACAATAACATTGAGGTGAGAAGGCAGCAGTATCATCACACCAGGAAAGTTTCAGGAGACGTTGAGTTTCACAAGCAATGTATGGGCGAGCTAGAGGTGAGTGTGGAAGTAATCTCACTGCTGTGGTGACTTGTACAGCACTTAATCTTTATCGCACGGATGATAGGAAAAATATACAACCCATCCCAGTGCTGCATAAATAAAATGGGTTGGAAGTCTTGTCAGGATGGAAGGCGGAGCGGTGAAAGCATGCGGGCGTCCTAGGAAAGTGTGGCTGAATGGCAAATAAGATATAATTAATATTTAGTATATTCTGAAATACGGGATACATATCGGGGCTCGCCCTGAGGTAGGATGCAATGAATGAGAACCAGTCTAAGTTAGCGAATTAGAAAATGCAAAAGGTTACGGTAATGTTTATGGTAATGGTTCACACAGTTGGTGGTCGATGCCGAACAGCCGCTAGGCGGGAGCGGACGGCATGCGGCCGTTCGCCCCGCACAGACTCTGAGCCTCTGCAAAAAAAAAAAAAAAAAAAAAAAAAAAAAAAAAAAAAAAAAAAAAAAAAAAAAAAAAAAAAAAAAAGTTCAAATGTTTGTTAAGCTTATGGGACTTAACTACGGGGTCATCAGTCCCTAAACTTACAAATTACGTATCAGCTACCTTATACTAAGGAAGGCACAAATATCCATGCCCGAGAGGGGATTCGAACCCCCGACCGCAATGGCCGTGCAGACCGTGACTGGAGCGCCTCAGTCCCCCGGCCACCGAGCCTCTGCAGTGCGTCTGTTCTGTACGAGAACTCTAACTGAAGAGAGCGAAGGAACTGATTCTCGTACCTCTGCGTCCTGCAGCAGTAGCACACGTGATCAAACGTGGCTCCACGGTAGCATGGAAACGTCAGTAGTTTCAGCACGGACGCCAGAAGGGTGGCGTGATTTTAGAATTAGCATTCAATACTGGTTCTGGCCGACTCTGTCCTGCAAGGTGGACAGGCTCGGTCACGTTGTCAAGGCTTATGTCGCGGTGGGAGAACACTTGTAAAACTTAGGTGAAGTTTTGAAATAAAATTTTTAAATTATTTCCCTAACCTGTTTTAGACTGGCTGGTCATCCTGTACAGACTCTTCTGGCCTCACAATCCATTTTATCAGTATTGCGGTACCTGTACGATCTGCCACTACTGGCCTTACAAGACGACAATCTTGTCAGACTTCGCTTATTGATATGAGAATGATTACGTGACCATTGCAATTAGCAAATGACGCAGCACATCCAATCTATGGGGCAATTATACGCCACTCGGAAGGCGACAGTTTGACTCTATTAAAACTCCTTCAGTCGGTTGTAGAAAGCGCGTATCCATGGCATGGCGCCTATTTGCTTCACAGGTTGATATCAAACTGAGCCTTATGACCATATATTCCTCTCTTAAATGATACATTCAGGTGGCGCGCTAACAGCTATGTGACTACGTTGTCTGTTGGTGGGCGACGTTCAAACATTCATCAGTATTTCTACTATCCCCCACAAGGCATTGGCCGTTGACGTCTTTCCAGGTGGACTAATTTTTATTTCGGCAGTGCGCGTCGCATATTTTAATACTCGCAAACTGACTCATCAATACCAAGTAATAATTTAATTGTATAAACGTGAATGAATGATGAAAATTATATAGGTAGATTACGTAACTAATAAGGAGATGCTTAACCGAATTGGGTAGACAAGGAGTTTCTGGTATATCCTGACCAAGGTATTGTCAACTTAGCATTAGAAGGAAGTGTGTTGGACGAAAATCGTAGAGGGAGACCGAGGGATGAATACAGTAAGCAGATTTAAAAGGATTTAGGTTACCGCACGTAATCTCAAATAAAGAGACTTGCACAGGACAGAGTAGCGTGGAGAGCTGCATCAAACCTGTCTGCGGACTGAAGACAACAACAACATATGTGTGGTCCTGTTTTGCCGCAATACATAACGTAGTAGGAAATTGGGGATCGCAGCAGAGAACCTCGATCGGACCACAGATTTTTGGGTCGTTTTAACTTAGTCTCCACCATTCACCATTCACAGACGCGAGGAGTTGCCAAAAAAAAAAAAAAAAAAAAAAAAAAAAAAAAAAAAAAAAAAAAAGTTTTTGCAAACATTTTGAGCCAAAATAATAATCTAAATAATAAAAAAGTAATTAATAAGAGTGTCTGAAACCCTTTTAGGAAAAAAAAGTAATAGGTAGTGGCGTGTTGCGCACCACCGACCTTTAGCGTTAGAATTCAACGCTTTGCCCACTACACTACGGCTATCAATCAAAATATGAGTCCTTTAATCTCATACTATTGATGGCCGTTGTTAACTGATGCTAATATGGCATTTGTAGCAACTAGATTATCATTTATCGTACGAAGAACGATGTGTTTTTGTTAATTCTTCAGTGCGCCATTGCTTTGAAATGACAACGTGTAAGTTACAACAAGAAAATCATCAAATATGCAACGCAAGATGGCGTATGCCAGAGAGAGTTCTGGGCGAGGAATATCACGTGACATCTCCGAACGGCTGGTTTTCGTTAATTCAATTGAGGGTGTCAAATATGTCTCATACGATACGAGATATGAAAAAAACGTAAGAGAGCAAAGTTTTAGAGAATTTTCTCCTCCACCGTATTAGGTTATTCAATTTTCGTGATAGATGAACGGTTTGTTTGCAATTACAATTATATTACAAACGGCCTTTTTTTGTTAATACCGTATTTTTAGTCCGAAAAATTTGAAAAAGGGAGGTTCTGGTCTCTGGAGGCCTACAATCATGTCTGTAAAATTTGGTGCTGATGGGTTGAACGGTTCGTCTTAAAAACAGGGAACACGTCACGGACAGACTGACAGACAGACAGATACACTGGCATACATCCAAAAATCGTCGTTAATTTCGCAAATATCTTTGAGACGCTACGAGATATGAAGAAAGAACATAAGAGAGCAAAGGTGTAGAGAATTCTCTACAGATTCGGTTATTCAATTTTCGTGTCAGATGAATAGTTAAGCCGTTATTTTTATTTAAATTTCGAGCTGTCAAAAGACGATCGCAAAGGTCCACTTTTTAGTGTTACTACCGTAACCTAAAGTGGGCCAAGGGATTCAGATTCCACGTTAGACTGTACTTTCCCTTTCCTTAACTTGAATAGCCAATCATGTCCAATAGCATTACATTCACCAGACCATTAGGAAACTTGAATACTGTCTTATTGACAACATACAAAGTTTGTGTGGAAGTCATAGAACGCGAAATCTACAAGCACATCTCCGCTTTTTATTATTCGTTGAGTCTTCGGAGCTGCAGAAACACACAGTTGTTTCCCAGATCTTAATAACAACGGTCTTGGAGTCTACTATGAGTTTCAGCAAGCATTGAAAGGAAGATTCAAATTCTCGTTACGTGACACTTGTCAAGCATACACTCCTTAAGGGATATGCCGTCCACTGTCATTTAACAACACTAACTAGTTCCCATTTTATTTTTGCTGCTAATTTTCCTTCCATATTTCCCTTACTTAAAATCAATAACAGGAATTATGATATCAGTATATTTAATTTTTTACTCGTAGGCTTTTGCAACGTTTGCATTCTAACGTTTTGTATTTTATATTTTTCTGTTCCATAGATACTTACCAGAATCTCCTAGATGGCTGATAGGTAATGGACGGCCAGAGGAAGCTCTCAAGGTTCTGGAACGTGTAGCAGCAACAAATGGAAAGCCACTGCCTTGTGATACGCTGATGAAACTAAATTACCTGTGTGGACAGAGGACTCCTCGCATGGACCTCAGAAGCATCCTTACCAACAGAAACCTTTTTAAAAACACGGTTTTATTGGTTATTAGCAGGTATGGCAATCTGAATTGTTTTCATATCTCGTATTTCATTAAAGCCTGGCGAAAAAAGCTGGTTTAATTTTATGCATTACGGATGAAGTTGAACTTCTTGACTGTTCCCTTATAGTTTATAGAATAATATACGAGTTACAACTGTAGTGGTAGCTGTATTATTCAACAACCTAAAAATGCCTATACGTCTTGGTACCAGTCTTATACGAAGCCTAATATAAAATATTTTTGTGAAGCAGAATACTCCTCAAGGTCATAATCTGAGTAGTGCACTTGAGAAAGAGAGCAAATGTCGGTGACTGCAATGACCGTGAATTCGTTTTATACTTCTGACGTCACACACTAATGCAATGTATTCTGCCAGCTAATTTGGGCGAGTTGTTATGAAATATTTCCGCGGATATGTACGATAATTGGTTTTAAATGTGGTACTTTTTGAATGTTTAGCATGATGAGGCAGTTTCCGCTGTTGAAAGCCGACAGATGTAAGAACCATCCAGATGGTGTCCTAGGGAAACCAGGAGATTGTAGAATTCCATGTCAATGAGGAGTCTGGAAGAGTTCTGCCTTTCCTCTTTCATTGTTATTCACCTTTAAAAGCCATACAGCGCATCATTTAATTTCTTAAATTAAATATCCAACTGGGAAATTAGCATCAATGAGCTGCGCCTAGTCAATGCAGATCTCTCATCATTAATTACGTTTCTTCATTAAATATTTCATTTAATTATTATTATTATTACGGTATGAGTGATGAAAGGTATGGAGAGTGTGGTCTGCTCAGAAGGTATAGTCAGCTCTCATAGACACTACATGAGCAGTTGTTACGGCAGTGTTCGTTATTTCAATTTGCATAATGCCCCAATGTTTGGCTTTCGAGTGATTATTCAAACCTAGAATGGAGAGAATTTCTTATATTTTCTTCGTATTTCAAAAATACAACAAGACAAAACGTCTAGGTGACGAAAATCAACAAAGAAAATTTGTAGGCCAAATGTAACACTTGGTTGGGTGCTCTATGTAGAATTTTAATTCGTAGTGTAAAGTAATAGATTAAAAGTCTTTTTAACCGTCTGTGTGGTAGTTGCTATTTATGTACAACTCTCTGCCCCTATCTAGTATTTATTCATATTAGAGTCAAACATATTGTGCAGGGTGTAACTAAATATGTGGGAAAGCTCCGGGGATTCGATACAGAACCTGCCATCAAAATGAACGTCTCCTGTAGACAAATCGTTACTTTACAATTGGGTAGGCTTCCGCGGCCAGAGTCAGAGGATATAAACGTTTTCTGGGTGTTGAACCTCGTCATGACGTATGAAGGCTATTACTTTAATAACCAACGTTACAGTGGCCTTAATCTAGGTATACTGATGTGAGCTGGTTGTTACTTTATTTTGTCTTTACTGTAAACTAGACATTACGTCATAATTTTTTTTAAAATCAACGATGTTTTTGGTGGTTTTTGGCGGTCGAATCGTCAGTGAGCGGATACCAAGGTTCTTCTGTGCTGAGTGGTGGTTCGATTGGTCATGCAAATACCTGGTTCGTATGTGTAGGCTCCCGATATACCCTGTGTCCAATTGTGCCATGCCCTTTTCTGTATACATCCACATCTGCAGTTTGTTCATATAATCATGAAATCTGTGTAGCTCCATCTCACCGTGGGGCCGTATTGCGAACGTGTCGTCTACGTATCTGAACCAGCTTCTTGGGCGTAAAGGAACGGAACAAAATTCCGTCGCTTCGAAGGCCTCCATGAATATGTCGGCTGCTAACGGGGATAAGGGAGACCCCATTGCTACGCCGTCAGTTTGCTCATAGTATCTTTCTTGCCACTTGAAGTAAGTCGAAGATAAACACAACTGAACTAGGTCGCATATATCAGGCGGGACATGATCCTATTGGATGCGTTTACTGGCACATTGGTGAACAATGACCTTACGTCGAAGTTACCTATGATATCCTTGAATAAAATTGTTTCTTCCTTTACGCGTTCTACAAGTGTGTCGATGTCTTCACATACGAGTCAGTTTTGCCAACTAGAGGTCTTAGTTTAGAGGCTACGAACTTTGTCAAATTGTATGTTGGCGAGTTAATTCTTTCCACAATCGGTCGTAAAGGATGACCATCCTTGTGTAACTTTGGCAACCCATAAATTCTAGGGGGTACTGGAACGCTAGGAATGAGCCCTTGGCTGTGTCGGCATAAATTCTTGAGTCCTTAATTGCACTCTGCGTCTTTCGAATTATCTTAGCCGTAGGGTCCGTCTTCAGTTCGTAATAGATATGATCATTTAATAATTATTTTCATCTTATCCTCATACAGCACTGTGTCGAACAAGACCGTGGCGTTCCCTTTATCTGCATAAGTATCGCTATTTCATTGTTCTCCTGTAGTTTTGTGATAGCTGCCCTTTCCTCGCGTCTGACGTTGTGCTTCGGCGGCTTGGCACGTGATAATATTCGGACGGTTTCCTGCCGAATTTTCTCTGCTTCTATCGTGGGTTTGTGACGGAGTGCTGCTTCCACGGACACGATTTCTTCTGTGGGGATCCGCTTAGGTGTGATTGCAAAGTTTAGACCCTTGCTAAGTACTTCTGTGGCTCCATTGCTGATAGTCAGACGAAAGATTTATCACTGTTCGAGATGCATCCAGTCGATGCTTAGCAGTGATAAATCGTAAAGTCCTTCTTCCATTACCCATAAATCTCTCACAATCGTTCGCGCAAATATTGATTAAGATGTGATCTGTAGGCTGTATATAATACAGAAACCAAATATGGAATTACTACACTCGAAATTCATAACCCTACTTTGACATTCTAAGTATTAAATGGTTGGATGTACTCACTTTTCTCGCTTGCCATTTGTAGATACTAATAGGCTTATTTACTGATTCTAGATGTTAAACCTCTGTTTCTAAAGAAGACTACGACTTTGATTTCTGTCGGAAAACACATGTATGTATATGATCCTAATGGGGCAGATATCATGTCCATCTCAAACCCACTCAAACTTCTAGAGAAAGCGACAAAACCTGCAGTCTAAATGTACAAGCTTTTTATTCTTTACATCGCTATTTATGAGATCGCAAATATTTTCATTATGCTACCGAAACGTTTTACACATGCCCTATCATACATGGGCATGATTGGGAATGGTACTCACCTCATAATCATGGTACTCAGCTGGTGTAAATTGAACAACTACATTTTCCAGTTAAAAGCTTAAAACTTCAATTCCATAAAATATCGTACTTCTCGTGAAACCCATTTCTAGAGACCTTAGTCAACAAGATGTTCAAAAAGTGTCACCATGGTAAAACTCAGAACCCAAAGGAAAGTTTGAAATCACTCATATCGACAAGGCTCCCAAACATTGTTTTCTTAGAAAAGAAACATTAAAATTTTGTGTCCTTCAATGATGGTGTCTCAGAGAAACCCGATGTATTAAGACTCTTGGGAACAATGGATGGCATAAATACAGGAAAGGAACGGGAAAGCATCGACATAGATCATATTCGTTATGCTGCAATTTTTGCAAAAAATGCTACTAAGGAAGCCAGGATAGCCAGAAGAACAAAGAAAAAAAGAAAGGAAAGCAGATAAAGAGGAAGAAGCTGAGAGACTTTATAATGCTGCAATGCTTTAGTAGTGTGTCTATATTGTAATTTAAATTATTTCCTTGTGTGTAAATCCTGAATACTGTTTTTCCCAAAACTGTATATACACTTTTCCCGAAAACTAAGACTGATAAACTCATCAGACATTCAGTAACTCTTATTAATACAACTATGATAATCAGATAAAAATGTGAACTTCAGTCATAACAAGAACAATTTCATAACCACCAATCTATTTATAAAACTTGTATTTTTTCCAAAACAATAAGTCATCAAAGCATACATAAAATATAGTAACAAATCATTATGTTATCTGCAGATGATGTTCCATCTCTATATGGTAAAAGTTTCAGGTCTTTTTCTCCACTACTTTTTTTAGAAAGTGTACCTGAAGTTTTTGCTTTTAACATTAATTTCTTAGGGCAGAGCATTTTCGAATGTGTTCCTTTAAGGTTATTTACATACAGCTGTATGTCTGTACTCCATAAAATTTGGGCTCATATCACACTTTATACAAATTCGTCTATCCTAAAATATTTTCTACATCTTCTGTAACACGCTCATTTTGTTCCATACACGTCGGCAATTTGTGTATAAGATTACTCGATAATATGCTCTAACATTATCACATACACATTTAACCGGTGCAACATAAACATGTAAACAGAAAACATTTACATCAGAGGCTAGTCGCTGAAGCTTTATTTTTATTTTCAGGTGCTGTAAAAGCTTTTAGGGACCATCAACTTCCATGCATCCAAATTGCCTCTACACGCGCATAAAAGAAAAAAAATCAACCCGGTCAGGGTTCTGGTAGAAGACGAGAAATTATGAATTCCCGCCAAAATATGAAACTTCCGGGGACAGAGACGGGGGTGTAATGTTAGGGTGTAGAGGAAGAGGAGGAGGATGAGTAGGTGTATGACCTAAATGGCGTGGGGTGTAAGGGGACGTGGACAGTATGCCTTAAAGTCAACTACTTGATTTTAGTATGACATGATAAAATTGCTGTCATCTCTTCCGTAATGTTCTGCTGCAGTTCTTGAAGACTAGATCTGATAGTTCCCCACACAAAGCAATCTCACACCAACAGATCTGGTGCCGTGGCTGTCCAGCTAGGGCCACGGCCAGACTGACCTCGGCAAACAAAAGAGCATCCTGCAGACATTTATTTAGGGATCTAGAGATCCTCACTGTAGCTTCACAATATATATATATATATATTCACTCATGATATTTGTTATTAACAATCCGACCCAATTCAAAAATAATAGCAGTGAGCATAGCTACAACACTAGGAGAAATGATGATATTCATTATTCAAGGTTAAATCTAACTTTCTCTCAGAGAGGGGTGAACTATGCTTCCACAAAAGTCTGGTCACTTACCAAGTAGCATCAAAAGTCTGACAGATAGCCAATTAGTATTTCAAAAGAAATTAAAGGAATTTCTGAATGGCAACTCCTTCTAAAATGTAGATGAATTTTTAGATAAAACTTTAAAAAAAAGTAAAAATAAAAAAATATAAATAAAAAATCTAAAAAAAGTCTTAAAATATTGATTGTCAAGTATAGACAACATTTACTAAACTGACACGTTCCACATCATTACATAATGTCATATGTATGATCTATGGAACAAGTATTAATCTAATCTAATCAACTTGCTCAGGCGTAAAAATTGTTTAAATGTACTCCAAGGTTGTTGGAAGTAACTGAAGAATTTTTCTCCACTGTTAATATTACCACAAATCGTATTCAGTCGTCCAGGTAACATTTACAAGCCCATCCTGTACGACTGTATCTGTTAGAAAACTAAATACATCCAAATGTTAAAGGAAATTAATAGTTACTTATCTTAGAATACGTCACTGGGTGAATGTGCGAAGCGACTATTTTTAAGAATTCTGAGAAATACTTACCTTCAATTTTATAGATTCTACATGATGATTATTTCTCTTCACAGGTCAGCGGCTTCCGTTACACTTTTCACCTTACTTTTTCACAACGGAAGCTTCGGAGAGAATCCTTTCATTGCTTACATTGGCCAGGGCATCCTGATGTTCTGTGCCTGTACTTTGGGACACTTCACTGGAGACAAAATTGGAAGACGATTTACGCATTGCCTCGTGTTACTGGTTGCTGCTGCTATTTCCTTTATTCTAGTGATAACGATAACAGGTACTTGAATTACTGTAATTACTGCTACTAAATGAAACATGTATCTACCTGCTTACACGTCCTACAGGTTATTAAAATTTTATCTACCACTAAGTGTGGATTTAAAATGACTGAAAATAAATGGCCGCCCGTCCAGAAGCAAATATGCTGTGATAACCTCTTGATCAGTTGTATAATGGTATAGGAAAAGTCGTTGTTTTTTTGCCAGTTAATTTAGACTACCAGTTTCAGAGCCAGTGTAGAGTCAACTACAGGCCCTCTAGCATGTACAACAAATTGAATCTAATCCCAGTCGTTTACATCAAGGACCCAAAATTTGATTTTTCTATAGACTTCTGTTGATTTTCTCACAAAAGACAAGAATTCCCGAATTCAACACACAGAATATTAAAGGAACAACGGCTTTTGCTGCACTATGTATTTTAGGATTGTTCGACTAGCCGCAGTCTCACACTACTGAGTTCAAGTGTTGAAATGTTTGTAAATGTACGGGATCAAACTACTGTGGTAGTCAGTCCTCATGCTTACGATATACTTAAAGTAATTTAAACTCATCTATGTGCAACAAACCCACCCATGTCCGAGGGAGGACTCAAACCTCCGGCGGGAGAAGCCGCGGCTATTCCCCTGTGGAATTTCTGAGTTACAGAATAGGACTACGTCAGATGATCAGTGATGTATGAGAGCTCTCTATTACTCACAGTTTCAGTTTCCAAAACATTTCGCAGTTCTGGCCCTGCAGAAGTTTTTATGCTCCTCCTCATTTCTTACCAGGTCACAAGCTGTCAACATAACTTCTATGGAACTAGATCCAAAACACGTCGAATTTATTTAAAACCTACATTTACGTCCAGATCATATTTCAGTGCTTGGCTTAGGGGTTTATCGAATAGCTTTTACGATATTTCTCTACTGTTCAATTCTCAAATAAAGGAAAAAGGAACCCTAGCATCTTTCCAATTTTCGATCTGATATTTCTTATTTGATTGTGATGATCACGTCTCCCTATTGATTTTCCTACTCGGGTAGTAAAGGACAGCAGTACATTGATAGATAACTTTTTTATAGACCAAGGTAAGTTTAACAACATAAATCCTTGTCCCATTGAGAATGGTCTTTCGGATCATGGTGCACAGCTAGTAACAGTATTTGACATAGCTCCGTTCAGTAATTCGAAACAGTCCACCACAGTTGTGCGCTCGATTAATGACTTAACAACTAGAAATTTCAAAGAAAGTCTACAGCAGTTAGACTGGGATGAGGTTTGCAAGGAACATAATGATAATTTAAAATATAATTTATTTCACGATACCTTTGTAAGGGTATTTAATAATTGTTTCCCCAAGAAATTAGTAAAATTTAATTCTAAGAAACCATTCAAAAAACCATGGCTTACTAAAGGAATAAAAATATCGTGTAACTGAAAAAGGGAACTACAACTGTCCGCAAGAAAGAGTAATAACCCAGAAAAAATAACATATTATAAAAGCTACTGCGCTACATTAAGAAAAGTTATAAAAAAATCAAGAAACATGTGCATCATGTCTGAGATTAGCTCCTATGACAATAAAATTAAAACAATTTGGAATATTATTAAAAGGCAGACTGGGCAACCAAGAGCAGAGGAAGAGGGTATTACCATCAAAACAAATGAAAACTTTATTAACAAAAAGTCAGAACTTGAAAACATTTTTAATGATTACTTTTTAAATGTTGTAGAGAAAATATGATCTACATGTTCATTAGAAGGAGCAAGGCAATTAATGGAAGAGGCCATACCCACAAAATTTGATACAATTGAAATTCCACCCACCTCACCTCCAGAAATTAGGAAAATAATAAACTCTCTCAAGAGTAAACGGTCATATGGAATTGATGGCATTTGCAGCAGGGTATTAAAAACTTGTTCCCCGGAGATATGTAGGATTCTCAGTCATATTTGTAATAGCTCATTAAAGCAGGGTATTTTCCCAGATAGACTGAAAAATGCTATCGTTAAACCTTTGCATAAAAAAGGGGATACATACGATGCCAACAACTACCGACACATCTCACTTCTGACAGTTTTATCAAAAATTTTTGAAAATTTATGTATTCTCGAGTTGCTTCACACATTAGTATAAATAAAGTTCTAACAAAATGTCAGTTTGGTTTTCAAAAAAGCTTTTCAACTGAAAATGCTATATATACCTTCACTGATGAAATATTAAATGCTTTGAATAACCGGACATCACCAGTAGGGATTTTTTGTGATCTCTCAAAGGCTTTTGATTGTGTAAATCGTGGGATTCTTGTAGATAAGCTTAAGTATGTGGTATGAGTGGGACAGTGCACAAATGGTTTAAATAATACTTAACTGGAAGAGTGCAGAAAGTTGAAATAAGCAGTTCACATGATGTAGATGAGACAATTAATTCTTCTAACTGGAGAGTTATCAAAAATGGCCCACAAGGTTCGGTCTTGGGTCCTTTGCTGTTCTTAATATATATTAATGACTTACCATTCTACATACACGAAGATGCTAAGCTAGTACTTTTTGCTTATGATACGAGTATAGCTATCACACATGACAAACAGGAATTAACTGATGAAATTGTAAATGATATCTTCCAGAAAGTTATTAAGTGGTTTACTACAAATGGACTCTCATTAAACTTTGATAAAACCCAGTATATACAGTTTCATACAGTAAATGGCATGACACAATAAATTTAGACTTTGAACGTAAATCTGTAGCTAAGGTAGAATATTCAAAATTTTTAGGTGTTTGCATTGATGAGGGCCTGAATTGGAAGAAACATATTGAAGATCTCCTGAAACGTCTGAGTTCAGCTACTTATGCTGTCAGAGTCATTGCAAAATTTGGTGATATAAATCTCAGTAAATTAGCTTACTACGCCTATTTTCATCCACTGCTTTCATATGGGATCATATTCTGGGGCAATTCAACATTGAGTAAAAAAGTATTCATTGCACAAAAGCGTGTAATCGGAATAATTGCTGGAGCCCAACCAAGAGCATCCTGCAGACATTTATTTAGGGATCTAGGGATACTCACTGTAGCTTCACAATATATATATTCACTCATGATATTTGTTTTTAACAATCCGACCCAATCCAAAAGTAATAGCAGTGTGCATAACTACAACACTAGGTGAAAGGATGATACTCACTATTCAAGTTTAAATTTAAGAAAGGGGTGAATTATGCTGCCGCAAAAGTCTTTGGTCACTTACGAAGTAGCATCAAAAGTCTGACAGATAGCCAACTAGTATTTAAAAAGAAATTAAAGGAATTTGTGAATGGCAACTCCTTCTACAATGTAGATGAATTTTTAGATAAAACTTAAAAAATAAATAATAAAAAAATAGAAAAATAACAAAAAAATCCTTAAAATATTGATTGTCAAGTATAGACTACATTTACTAAACTGACACGTTCCACATCATTACGAAATGTCGTATATATGATCTATGGAACAAGTATTAATCTAATTAATCTATGGAAGTAGGTGCTAACAAAATTTGTTCGAATTTGGAAGAGAAAGTCGGTGTCAGAAATTTTGCAAATAAATATCGTCGCAACTAATAACGTCGTTCTTTAAATGATTTCCACCCCAACTCGTGCAATATTTCCGGAACTAAACTCGCATTTTGAAAGTAATTATTCAAATACAATTCATGATTACTTAAAAGTTTCATTTATGTAACTGGATTTTCATCACAATAGTAAACAAATATATACACTGTTTTTAATGTTGAGACAGTTCGCCAGATCCACTAACGGCATTTCACAAAACGACCACATAATGTAAAAAATTAAGCCCCTGGGTTAATAGGGCCTAGCTGACATCAATAGTACGCGATTTGATGTCAGAAATGTACGTTTACATTTTATTCGGATAGTAAAGAAAAGCAGCAATGAGTAAAGATGACGCGAGATTTTTGTGTCTAATGCAAGCGCAAAATTGTACTACCTAAGGCTCCATGCAGATCACTTCTAAAATGTTTCACAGCATAAGAACGAAACAACACTGCGTGCTGCGTTTAGCCTTCACTGGAAAACAAGACGGAGAATTCGCCAGTCTGTATGTTTAGGAGTTCAACCGCTGTTCGCAGACCGCAGTGGCCGAGCGGTCTGCGGCGTGCCAGTCACGGTCTGCACGGCAGTTGCAGTCGGGCGTTTGAATCCCCCTTTGGGCATGGATGTTTGTGCCGCCTTTAGTATAACATAGTTCATAAGTAGTTTGTGAGTATAGGGACTGATGGTCCCGTAGTTAAGTCCATGAGGTCTACAATCATTTGAACTTTTGAACCCCTGTACATTATTTCCTTCATTCGCGGCATTTTGCGGATTCCCATAAAAGCAGGAGCATGGTGTGCATCTGCGTAAAGGAATCATTCGGCGCCATCGCCTTGTTTATTTGTGGCGTCTTCTCTTTCGGACATGTTCTTCATACGATTCGACTTCCCCGAAATACCAGACGCCACTTTATACCAGTTTTCCTGACCATTGTTGTACTTCCTTCATTCATCGACGGGCGTAGTATTTCGTCAGTTAAGCAATGTTTTTGGACAGTTACGTCGCTCGTTCCTAAGTTTGTCTTTTGAACTAGTGTTACTGTTCCAATGTTCAAATGTTTGTAATTCTATCGGACCAAACTGTGTGGTCATCAGTCAGCTTACAAACTACTTAAACCTAGATAAACTAACCTATCGACAACACACACACCCATGCCCCGGGGAGGACTAACCTCCACGGCGAGCAACCACGCGCTCCGCAGCGAGACGCTTTAGACCGCTCGGCTACTCCACCGCGGCTAGTGTTATTGACCCTAACAGAGACGTTCATTCCTCTTCAACTAAAGAGTCTGTATAGGTTCTCGTCATCGCCTTGTCTATAGCCTCAGAAAACACGATGCGCATATCATATTTCCCTAGTACTTCTTTATCCCATTAATTTGCACATTAATTGTCAGGCCTAGTTTCATTACTATATTGCAATCGTAGCACTAGCTACATCATACAATCAAAAATTTTATTTTTGTATCTCTTTCTTACCCTGATAGTATCCAGTTTAGTTACACAGATGCCCGACGGAGGACTCCACCTTAGTCGATAGCACCACGCAATGCGTGACAAGGCGCCTCAAACCGCAAGCACAATGTGTCTGTTAGAGTATTTTTCAACACGAGGCGCCACTATCTTTTCATACCGCTGGTCTGGAGCGAATTACGTATATTCATGAGATGAAACAAAATACCTGCATATAAAGATCTGGCACTGTATAGCGGATGTGAAAATCATAGCACGTTAGCTTGAAGAAAGCCGCACAAGAATGGCCGATTACCGGAGAGTTTCGAGTCCTCCCTCGGGGATGGGTGAGGCCACGGCGGAGCGCCTGAGCGCATTGACGCGCTATGCTGCGCGAGGCTGTTTCCCGTCGGGGATTCGAATCCCCCCTCGGGCATGGAGTATAAGGTAGTTCGTAAATAGTTTGTAAGTTCAGGGACTGATGACCCCCCAGTTAAGTACCTTATGCTTAACAAACATTTGAACTTTATTTTTGGGGATGGGTGTGTTGTCTTTAACACAAGTTTATTCAAGTGGTTTGACAGTCTAGTAACCGATTACCACGGCGGTTTGCTCCCTTCGGTTTACAAACTTTTGAACATCTGATTTAGCTCGTAGAAAGGAAAAATAAGACAATAACTGTCCCTCGCAAACTGTTATACGTATGCATTCGCATTGTGATACAGGTATTTCATAAAATAAAATAAAAAGACCGTACGAGTCCATACCGTAATCATACTGTGTATGTCCCAAAGTGTGCAAATGCCAAAAAGTGTGGAATGTCTGAAGCGCAATGTATTTTTCTTTTTTTCAGTTTCTTCTATACAGTGGCTGACAACTGTTGGCTCCCTCATGCTACAGTTCTTCTCCAGCACATCCATATTACTTACAAACTTACAGGGTATGGAAATACATCCGACACGTATACGTCAAACTTGCGTCGCCATCGAATATTTAGTTGTTTCTTGCGTTATGTGTGCAAATCCATACCTTTCATACTTGGTACGTATCGTTTAATTCACTTATTAACCGCGTTAAGCGGGTATTTATTTGTTCCAATTTCTCTGTTAGACCGTCTCCCCTACTCTCTCTATTCAACATCTCCTCCCTTCTTGGTCTGTGTCCTTCACACCAGCCTCTGCTCATCTTTACCTCACCATTTACCTCCGCCTCCCCATCCACCACCTTTTCCTTCTCCCTGTATCCATCTCCCCATCGTTGTTCGCCTTCTATTCTGCTTTCAATGTAATCAATGATACTTGCAATTCCTGGTAGAATTTGTTACATTATGTATTTAACTCCACTCTTCCACTAATCCATCTTATCCTTCCTCTTCTCTCTGTTCACTTTCTCGTCTTCCCTTCCTCGGCTCAGTTTTCTCCCCTCTCCCTCAGTTCACATTGTGCTCCCTCTATCAATCCCCTTGTCTCTCCTTTTTCAATCCGTTACCTACTCCCCGCCCATTTCCCTCATTTCCCAACCCCTTCAACAACCATGTCCTCCTCTTCATCTGTCCGACCGTCAAATCTTCCCAGACTCTCCCTTCGTCCCCTCTTCCCCGTCTCTCAGTCCATCCCATCCTCATAACTATGAAAACTATTATGTATGTCCACAGTTTTCATGGTGATGGGCCAAACGAAGTGGTAGTGTAGTGATAGGTATCCCCCACGATGCAACTCACACCAAGAACAGCATGCCTCCAATAAGAAGCAGATATGTATCAATTTAATGTAGTTTAATGTAACTAAAATATATCCTTCCTACGATGTATTGTATTCTATAGTGCATACAAAAATTGTGATTTGTAGGGTAGCAAGTTTTCACTACTCTCCCATAAGCCTGCTGAATGTCACAGGATGTGGGCCTGCTACAAAGTCACACTTATAAAGGATTCCAAAACTGGGCATAACATCCAGTCCACACAAAGCTGAAGCACCGAATAGCCATACTTACGAAGTTTTGTAAGACTGTGTATAATATACAATTCCCACATTGCTAATACTACAAAATAGAAGCTTTGGATGTAAGTATGGATTAAGGTAAAAAAAATAAGAGACGTGTTTTCATAACAGGATCTTAATTGACTTAACATATTATCGCAAATATGGTTGCTGGCCGATGAATCATACGTGGGACAACATGTGCTTTGGGCTGTCGCTAGCGTTTGGTGCTCTAACTACTTGGTTATTTTTGTGGGTGATTCTTATCCATCGCCACCTTTTCTAGAGCCTAAACGTTAATGATTTGAGCAGCCAGAAAGCGATAGAGAACATACTGCTCTTAATCTTCAGTCAGTCCGTCCGTCCACATTTTGTTAAGTCTAAACTCAAATAAAATGTTTATAATACCAATTAAATTCAGAGGGCTTTGAAACTACGACGAAAATGACGTTCTATATTTTAAGTTAATTGTATATTATTTTAAAAAGGAAAGATTAAACAGTTAAGTAAAACATTGATCCCATCTAAACAGTGCTCGAAAGAGTTCACACATGTCTTCCGCGCTAAGTACCAAGTAGTCCATTTTACTCTCCCGATTATCAAGCAGATGAAGTCAATAATACTCGCCACAAAAGTGGAATAGATTATTATAAATTTTCACTCGGATTTTGAAATTTTTACTGTTGGCAACGCGAAATAAAACATCAACACGGACTCCCTATATCTCTCGCTCTATGCGGAATGTGTGCCATTTGCAACATTGTATGTAGGCTGGGCGTGGTAGAAAAAATAATTGATGTGGAAGATAATAGAGATCCAGTGTTAAAGAATATTGGCTGAAAGAGCTCTGAAGGACTTGAAATAAGACAAGGCAGAATTTCGAAAACCACTGGGAGCCGTGGGAACCAAATAACTAAATGATTATTCAAGTTGGCATTTGAAACCTATGAGATCTTGAGAGGTCTCTTGTGGATGGTGTTGAATTCTGAACATGAAATACTATAACTAAGTGGATAAATGTTACTTCAAAAATTTACCAAGGTTCTTATATTTCTTACTGTCTTTCAACACATCACCATGTCTTCCTTTCCATTTGCATGAACGAAAGAGATGTTGAAAAAGTGTAGAAGGAAACCACAACCTATAGCGTACACACTTTTCTCCTCTTTCCAAATACAAATTTTGTATTGTATTGTTAGATCCAGTTGATATTTAAAACATAATTGAGGCATATGTGCATGCATCTAACTACATTAGTATTGTACAATACTGCAGAATCTGAGTATATAAACTTCAGGTTGTAATTTACTTTAGAACCACATTATCTTCGAGGCTGACTTTAGAATCAGATAAGCACAAAGTAGAATTATTAATTAACTGAAACATAATTTACTATCTTTTCGAAGCTGTACGCTGTACGACACTCTTGCTACACAATGACTTCTTTTATGCAGTAATAGCCAGCCACCCGGCCTGGCTTTGCACGAGTAGGACTAATTACTGTAGCCTGGAAACTTCTGGTGGAAAAACGGAGAAGATAGTGTGGAGAAGTTCCGGTAGATATAAGTAAAGCGCCTTACTGCGCCAGGGAAGGAAGAAACTAACAAAAAGACATTTGTACTTAACACAACTGGGAGATTCTTTTACTAACTCATCTTAGGACAAGCGGAAAGACGACCTATTCTTTTTTTCTGTTTGGAGTAGAAACATGTTCCGTAATTGTTTTGGTTTACCAACTTGGGAGCAAGTCACAATTGAACAAATGAAACGTATGAATGTTTTAAATTTGAGCCAGCATTATTCAACGATTTGCCTTGTTCTCTGTTGATGGTAATAGCAAAGATAAGATGCAAAGGAATCTTCAGCAACTTCAATTCTGTTTGTAAATAATTGGAAGTTTTCAGTAAGCGTGGAATAATTATGTTTTAGCTTTTGAATCGCTACCAATGATTGTTGCATCGATTAAATTTAGTCCCACTTTTTTATGGTCAATCTTTTTTGGTAACAGTGATCTTCCGCCAGAGATGGTCGCGTAGCCGAAGGAGCTATGCTACGAATTTCGCGGCCGCTCCCAGTAAGAGGATAGAGTCGCCCTGAGCCATGGGTGTATTTGTTGTCCTTAGCGTTAGTTAGTTCAGTAGGTTTTAAGTAATTTCTAAGTCTAGGAACCGATGAAATCAACGGTTTGGTACCTTCGGTATACAAAATTTGTATTTTGAATATGTGTCTGACGGTTTTTTGCAGCAAATACACAGGCATATTTGTCTATAGTACGATTCGGTTCCAAAGAAATGATTTGAAGCATGCGTGTGTTCACGTAAATTGTAGGTATTGACCGCGGAATAGGAGGCAGAGTTTAGGCGATAATCACCAGCCATAAAAATGAGAATGGTAGGTTGATTACAATTTTATCGACTTATCTCTCAGCATCCGTAGAAGTCGAAAGAGGGACATACGATTTATATTACTGATTGGTACTACAATTTATAGCGCCGGAGCAAAGATCCAAAATACGAGTACAGTTTGAATGCGCTTTACATCGATGTACACATTCCAATAAACGAATATTTTTTCAACAGTTTATAAAGGTTTGTCCCTTCTGGGCGCTGCACTAGCACTAGTGTCGCTAGGTTTGTTCTTTCTCCGCTAGGAGCGCTATTGTCGTTCCAGGTACCAGACAAACTTTTACTAGACTGTGATATTAGATTGTATATACTGGTTAATCACACACAGTATTATATTAGCATGGTATTCACTGTGTTGAAACATAATACACAGAACATAACAACAAATATAATCAATGTCTGAAATATGCTGAAGTTGAAATGTCGAAGAGGAAATACTTTCTCCAAAGAGCAAATATTGTTCCATATCAGCTTTTTATTCTTCAAAACAATGAATATCTTGAGCCGACCGCTAAATTTCACAGAATCACCCACTGGCCTAATCTGAAGATTTCATCATATGGACTTCATATGGAACATATATACATATACATAACATCCATTTTTGCAGATGTAGATATAAAATAACGGGTTTTATACCATTATTTCGTCGAAGATATCTGAAGAAATGTTTGAGAAGAAACAAAAACTGTAATCATTCTCTACGAAATTCAAACTGATATATGTAGCGTGGAAAGATCACACTATATCTTGTTATACTGTTTTGTGTCTTATACCATTTTAACGGTAACAAAACATAAAATATTAAATTAACCTTTTGATACTTGACCATTGGTGAACAGAAATACGTAATTAATGTCGAGAAATTTATCCTTGTTGGTAGGGCATTATTTATTTTTAAAATTGACAGCTAAGCAAATATATTAAACTATTTCGGTTACTAATGATTGTCGGTCTTTCCGCAATCTCTGATAAGCTTCTTGATAATCATTACCTTTTCTGTAGTATTACTTTTCTTTCACTAAAAGTATTAGTATTTTCGAGAAACATTTCTTTAAAAGATGTATGTAAACAGAGGAATAAAATTTTTTCCGTTTATACCAACAAGCATTAAATTTCAAAGAGTGACGACGAACACCAAGGCCGCAGCCCAGTCGCCCCCCCCCCCCCCTGAAGTTATGTTGTAATGGTTTGAAAGTTAGGATTTATATCATAATTTTTTGTATTTTATTCTTTGATCCCTCTCCAAAATAAAATTCTGACTACGGACGTGACTAACACACTAATTTTAGCGCTCTTTATCGATCATGATTGACATGTAAACAGTGCAAGTATAATATATGTTCTTTGGAACAAATATGCATTATTTCAGCGTGGAAACAACGATAATGATACGTTTTCTTCTGTGTGGAATGCTGTTGTGGCTGCTAACCCAGGCCAACTCTGACTGCAGTATTTGTGGGCACGCAGTGTCCCCGCCAGTTCGAGCGCACGGCCGTACCATCCTTTTCTCGAAGCGGTAGACGCCACTTTCGAACCCCCTGTATCTCAGAAGTGGACAAAGGTAGAAGCCTGAATTTTCGGTTCCCAAGAGTATCTATTAAAACGAGCTATATTTTCAAATTATACTATTCTACACCTTATAGTTTACGAAATATTAGCAGTCGAAAATCGCAAATTCTGTTACTGACTGACTCACCGATCGGGGCAAAAAAGTTAGATCGGGAGCAAAAACGTTAGACGCTGGTTTCAAACCACAACACGGCAGAGATATTGAGACGTCCTTGTACACGAACTTGAAAACTGAAGTACCGATTTTGTACGATAATTGTATCTGGAGGCCAAGGAAACATAGCCGGCCGCGGTGGCAGAGGAGACTGAGGCGCTTCAGCCACGGTCTGCACGGCCACTACGGTCGGGGGTTCGAATCCCCCCTCGGGCATGGATATTTGTGCCGTCTTTAGTATAAGGTAGTTCATAAGTAGTTTGTAAGTTTAGGGACTGATGACCCCGTAGTTAACTCCCATAAGCTTAACAAACATTTGATTTGAAGGAAACATACATAATTCGAAAGATGCTTTGCTGGAGATGTGCACAATAATCATGAATGTACATAGCCCAAAGAGTGGTAAAACGAAATAGATGTTTTGACGATTTAAATTCTCCATCTCTAATTAAAACATCAAAAACTGAAGTGCTATCAACTACTGACCTATGAATGATCGATATTAGAAAATCATTGATGGTTACATCAATGTTAACATAAATTCAAAGATATCGATGTACGATGAGCTTCGAAAGGAAAACATCGACGACTGAGAATATCAATGTTTTGGATGGCAAAACAAACAATCCTCGGCAGAACCAATGACACGCATTACTAAACTGGCACTACCGAATACGGTAATATTGGTCTCCCTGTCACTTTAAACAACGCATCAACAATTATTTGTGTACGGATATAACAGTCATAAGAAATAGGGATAAACTGATAAAATTACGCCTCATTTAGAGTTTTGACGTGAAGACTAAATTTTACTTGCGACGTCACCGTAGTGTGCAAATGTTGGCAACGGAAGGTTCACTTTACGAGGGGTGCATAAAGAAGAACTTGTCAACTGCAGAGCAGGAAAAAAGTAATTATTTACTTTATGGTGAACACAAAAGACTATTCTACGTGACTGTCATGTGAGTGTCACATTCGTCGTCGTTGCCAACTCCAGCACACTACTTATCAGTGCCGTGAAAGGGGACTGACTCATAGTGGACGTCGTGAAGCGGGCGAGCGCTCTAAGGTGCCATGCAGCGGATAGCGCCTGTTGCTTTCCGTCTGAGGTTCGAGTTCTCGATCGGGCATGGGAGTGTGTGTTGTCCTTAGCTTAGCTTAAGTTAGTTGAA
The DNA here is from genome assembly GCA_026315105.1 of Locusta migratoria. Classification (NCBI taxonomy): domain Eukaryota; kingdom Metazoa; phylum Arthropoda; class Insecta; order Orthoptera; family Acrididae; genus Locusta; species Locusta migratoria. Next base: position 464,561,873 of record CM048746.1, on the reverse strand, counting down.
GTATCCTGTAAGCCTAGGGCCTGATAACGAAAGTTTTTAAGTTCCAGAGATTTACAGATACTTGAACATTTTGACACATAGTGTTTCTGAAAAAAATGTTCTAATTTTCTTTAAGCTTATGGGACTTAACTGCGGTGTTATCAGTCCCTAAACTTACAAGCTACATATAAACTACCTTATACTAAAGACAACACAAACATTCATGCCCGAGGGAGGATTCGAACCCCCGACGGGGAACGGCCTGCCGCGGCGGAGCGGCCGAGCGCATTGAGGCGCTATGCTGCGATGCGAGAGGCCGTTCCCCGTCGGGGGTTCGAATCCTCCCTCGGGCATGAATGTTTGTGCTGTCTTTGGTATAAGGTAGTTCATAAGTAGTGTGTAAGTTTAGGGACTGATGACCCCGCAATTAAATCCCATAAGCTTCACAGACATTTGAACACATTTGGGAACGGCCTCGCGCAACGGAGCACACCGCCTCAATGTGCTCGGACACACCACCGTGGCTAGTGTTTCCGGACAGGGGTTTTCTCTAATACTTGTAAAATGTGTAGCTCGAAATGTTCAAATGTTTGTAGAGCCTATGGGACTTAACTACGTGGCCATCAGTCCCTTAAACTTATATATGACATGAACTAGCTTATACTAAAGACGGCACGAACATCCATGCCCGAGAGGGGGATTCGAACCCCCGATCGCTGCCGCCGTGCAGACCGTGACTGGCACGCCGCAGACCGCTCGGCCATTGTGGCCGGCTGTGTAACTCTTTCACAGGTTCGTCTCAATATAATTCTTGATTCAAATAATGTTCGAAAAATGCTCTATAGCCATCCCAAATATCAGAATATCTCTAAGGACGAAATAACTCTGACCTGAATTTTATTGAGCGTTTATCAACCAATATATATTTTGGATGAGAATTTCTGCAAATGTAATATTTACCACTGTAATGTATCTTCTTCTAAGTGGCTTACTGTGTACCGGATAAAATGAGTGTGGCTCCAAGATGCACGAATTGCCAGTTGAATAGAAGAAAAATATAATTGGATGTGCTGCTACTTGAGGTTTAAATTTAGACAACAGCTCACCATTATTCTTTATAACTAAATTGAAATCCTTTAGAAAATAAACTTTATTTCCGTATTACTAGGATTCTCCAAAGCAATCGATCACTCGACGACCTCCGAAATGCAGACTTTGAACTTCCATTATGAATTTAAGCCTCACCATTAACATTCCCATTTGTAGGAGTATAGAACTCGGCTTGCCTTATTTTATCCCTTATCTACTTTGGCGTTTTCTATAATCGAAACGAAACATCTTTATGTAGCTTATTAATTTCCATACTAATTTGATTATCACTTTAACAAAATTGTTGGGTCACTTCCTTTGAAATTAAATTTTAAGACATCTGCTGACAGTCTTTCATATTATTTATTACCCCAGGAAGTGTCCCAGTAATGATACTTTTTCTTCTAACTTTCTTATTCTTTCATTAACAGTCTCATGTTTAGTATTCAACTTTTTAACAGCACACAGCTCCCTATTTGGACCAATAATTCACTACGCAACACCGTTCTTTCTTTCATAGCATCTTCCATGACATTATTCAAATCTCTCAGTTCCTCGTGTTCCTCATTTAAATTAACAATCTCATCTAGAATATGCTTTAAACAGTCTTCCTTGATTCCTTCCACGTTACATGTTATACACTAAATTTAAAATATAAGTGTATAAAAAAAGAAATCAATTCTTATAGTCAAACTCAAATCCAAAGAACGTAACGCTCACGTGTCTCTACACCACAGTTACCACTAAGGAGGAACACAGTCTTTAAACACATTTGCGTAATAAACAGTGATGCAGAATTATTTTAGTACTTAATAATGCTACTGTTGCATGCAGATTTCCTTGTCGAGAATGAGCGCTTCTCTGCAGACAGCGACGTCGCCATGTTAAACGCTATCCACCTCTCTTCGCTGTCTAACCTACACTCACAGCACACTGGACTCTCAATGGCCTCACCTGGGCATATGCCTTAAGCAACACCACAGTGTCGAATTTTATAGAAGCAACACAATACTCTACAACAATTATCTAAATTTGTTACATGTTTGGAAGAACTTACACTTCAGTTTGTATCCCGTATCGAAAACAACACAATGAAAGTCAATAACGTTCCAAGACCAAATTAGACAAAATTTTATCTTTCAGACGTCACTATTTAATGCTACAACTTGGTAGCCAAGATAGTCATAGAATATCCTCCTGGCCATTCAAATCGCTACAGCACGAAGATGATGTGTTACAGACGTGAAATTTAACCGACAGGAAGAAGATACTGTGATACGCAAATGATTAGCTTTTCAGAGCATTCACAAAATGTTGGCGCCGGTGGCGACACCTACAACGTGCTGACATGAGGAAAGTTTCCAACCGATTTCTCATACACAAACAACAGTTGACGGCGTTGTCCGGTGAAACGTTGTTGTGAAGCCTCGTGTAAGATTCAAATGTTTGTAGAACTTATGCTACTTAACTGCGGGGTCATCAGTCCCTAAGCTTACAAACTACTTATGAACTAGCTAAGACTAAGGACGGCACAAATATCCATGCCCGAGGGGGGATTCGAACCCCCGACCGTAGTGGCCGTGCAGACCGTGACTGGAGCGCCGCAGTCCCCTCGACCACCGCGGCCGGCCCTCGTGTAAGGAGAAATGCATGCCATCACGTTGTCGACTTTGATAAAGGTCGGGTTGTAGCCTATCGCGATTGCGGTTTATCGTACCGCGACATTGCTGCTCGCATAGGTCGCGATCCATTGACTGTTAGCAGAATATGGAATCCGTGGGTTCACGAACGAGTAGATGATAATCCCTCTGAATTGCTGATATCGTTGGGAAAGACAGTCAAAAAGAAATCGTTCCATATCGTGTACAAGATATACGAGACAGGGGATATACGCTCAGACTTCAAAAAGATTATAATAATTCCAATTCTAAAGGAAGCAAGTGCAGACAACTGTGAAAATTACAGGACTTTCAGATTCAGAAGTCATGATTGCCAAATTCTAACGCCAATTACTTACAGGCGAATGGAAAAACATGCTGGAATTCAACGTGAGGAATGATCAGTTTCTATGTTGCAACATGCGAGGAAGGCATTAAAATTCAAGTTGAAGATGTAAGAACTTTGCTGTTTTCCGATGACTTTGTAATTTCTTTAGAGACAGCAAATACGTGGAAGGGAATGGACAGTGTCTTGAAAAAAGGGTATAAGATTAACAGTGAAAACGGTAAAACAAGGGTAATGAAATTTAGTGGAACAAATTCACGTGATGCTGTAGGAATTAAGTTAGGCAATAACGCAATACAAGTTGTTGATGAGTTTTATTATTTGGGTAGCAAAATTCTTCTGGTCTCAGAAGTAAAGAAGAAATAAGACGAATACAGACAGAGACGAATACAGCTCTCAGGTTGAAGTGGATGTAAGTTGCCGTTATTATTCGGATATGAAGAGGCTTGCGCAGGGCACGGTAGCGTGGAGAGATGCATCAAACCAGTCTGCGGACAAATGCTGTCCACTGTTTCATTGTTTCGAAACAATGCTCCGATACGCATAGGTATTCCATTCTTTTCCGGCTCACAATGGCGGTAGACAACGAAACTGTTTCGACCTGCCGGTTTCAGTGTTTAAATACAGCGCTGTTTCAGACAACCAATGGAGGAAGGCGCAACAGACGAATTTTATCGATATAGTGGCATTTCTTTTTGATTAAGCTCGGCGCAGATACACATTTAAGCTACTAGTATATGAACAGTATGAAGAGTATCGATAACTAATTGGCCGGCCGCGGTGGCCGCAGGGACTGAGGCGCTCCAGTCACGGTCTGCGCGGCCACTACTGTCGGGGGTTCGAATCCCCCCTCGGGCATGGATATTTGTGCCGTCCTTAGTGTTAGCTAGTTCGTAAGTAGTTTAGGGACTGATGACCCCGTAGTTAAGTCCCATAAGCTTAACAAACATTTGAACATTTTTGAACATTTGATAACTAATTGACAGACGTGAGTCTGCCGCTTAAGATAACTGAAATCTCAATTAGTTTTTAAAATGGCTGCTGTATTCCGAAATTCCATAATATCTGCTTTATAAACGTAAACGATCGATAAGAACGCTCACTATTTACATTGATATAATTAATCAGTAAATTGCTAGGTTCATGTGTCCACATACGGTAATCATACTAAGAACACACGACTAAACCCACAACTTTCTTTAGTTAAATAGGAAACAGCATAAAGCCTGAAATGACAGATTAAATCCTAATAATGGGAGATCGCAGATTTTATTTCCCGTTAAAGAGTTAGCATTTATTACCATAGACCTACCGTTAGTTTCTAGCGAAGGAAAACGGAATTAACAAACATAGTCATATTTGTTAAAAGATATAAATGTAGGCAAAATAAATAAATCAGCAGTGCGATCGCTATGTATAAAATCTTAACTATTCCCAAAATATTAGCTTAATAAATTTAATGTGATAACATACCTTTTCAGTATAATTTATAGATTGCTACATACAACACCTGGCAAAATTTGGCACTAGTAAAGGAAATCTATATGTACTCTTGTAGCTACTTTGTTAAAAACCAGTACATTAGACATAAAAACGTCAGTCCTCGGCTAATAGGAAAGCAGCAACGTCACTTATTGCGAAAACCGTGTATTTGGTGCTGGAAATAAAGGTGTCCAAAACTTTTATCCATTGTGTTGAAACCTGCGACTGTATCATGAAATAGGTTTCAGAAATTACAGCAGCCAGTCGCCTTTTTTCTTCTTAATGAACATTTATTAAGCCATGACAGGTTTCAAGCTGCCTAGCAGCTCATCATCAGATGGTATGCATTTAGTGCAAATTACATTTGTATTTGCGGCAGGGCAGAAAACTAGAAAAAGGTGAACACTAATTTTGGTATGCTACACTGAATAATTACAATATAAGTTCGTCTTCGTGAAACGCATAACTGTAAGTAATATCTTGAAGACGAACTTATATTGTAATTATTCAGTGTAGCATACCAAAATTAGTGTTTACTTTATTCTCGTTTCTGCCCTGCCACAGATACAAATGTAATTTGCATTAAATGTATACCATCTGATGATGAGCTGCTAGGCCGGTCAAGGTTTAATAAATGCTCATTAAGAAGAAAAAATGCGACTGGCTGCTGTAATTTCTGAAACCTATAAAGGTTTCTTTTATTCTCTTATAGTGGCTGTCCTCACACTATATTTACTGATCTATAGTACTACGTATACAGTGCACATTGTAGATGGTACAATAAAGAGGCCCATATTACTACCAAACACATACTATTATATGGTTTAGAAACACTCTTTCGAAACCTCATAGAAGTATGGTTCCACTTGTTCCGAAGCCGTAAGATGTTTTAGTTTTAGAATCTGTACTGCGGCCCGAAGACTACACGATAAACGACGGGAGGTGAAGGCTACCAATCAGGAGTCGCATCGTGGTAGCCAATAGTAATGTATCTTTCATGTCCTATGTGAATGGCGTGAATTTTAAAACCAGGTTTCAGCTCTAGCCATTTCTTCACATAATAATTATATGTAATTTCTGTAGGGATACAAATTTCTTCGAGATCGGAAATCGGAAAAGTGCATCGAGAACCAGTCACTACATGGATGTAACATTTCGTTTTACGTAATGTAAATTGACCGTATTTACTCAACTTTTATTCTCTGTCAATCAAAAGAGATTTTTCAGCCAAAAAGTAAACAATTAAGACAATTAGACCCATGTAGTGAGTGGCAGGTTCTCATTGTACTTCTTTTTAACTACTACTCCAGCGATAAATGTAAAGGCATTTCCTATTGGCTACCTCAAAGCGAATCCTAATTGGCTGCCTTCAACTCCCTCCGTTCATCGCACTACTACCAACATAGCAGGTCACGCTGCAGCTCAATGCACGTGAACTGTATTTTACCCTTAAATATTATACTGGTGTAAGAGCACACATTTGAATTCACTCGTATTGTAAGATAATGCAGGATTTAAGCTGTACCTATAATAAGATTACACATTTGATACTTTGAATCATATTATCTTCAAGGTTGACATCAGATTCAGATAAACACAAAGCTTAATTATCAATTAACTGATGTACTATGTGCTATCATTTGAAATCTATGCGCTATCAAGGTACTCTAGCTACAAGAAAGACTTCTTATGTTTAATATAACATACCGGGTAAGACAATAACGTTTCATCGAAAATACGCGAAGAAGTCGTCGTACCTAGTGATTCGGAACTGTCTGACGAGATTAAATATGTATGACGTCGCTTTTGCAAATAACTAATATTATAATTATCCGATATTCAAATCGGCATCAGTAATGTGGAAAGGTAACGCTATACCGAATGAATTTTTCTTCATACTACTTTGTATTTATTGGCTGCCATTTTAATCGCAACAAAACATAGAATGATAAAGTAGGTATTCCAAAATAAGTTGAACGTGAGAAATATATAATTAACGTCGGAAAATTTATTCCGATTGGTAACGCGTTATTTACATTTTAAAACGGATAGTTAAGGAAATGCATGAATTTTCACGGAATCACCGATTGGGCTAATATGGAGATTTGTTCAAGCTTACATCAAACTTGCTCCAGCCGTCTTGGAGTCTAAGGGAACATTCATGCGTACACATATTTTTATAGTTATAGGTAAAGTACCGGGTTAAATAGATTATTTCGTCGAAGATATCTGAAGCAGTCCTCGTAATTATTGATTCACATTATCAGACAAGATTAAAGTCTATCATATATCTATAACTAATATAATATTGTAATTATTCTTTAGGAAATTCAAAAAGATATCAGTAGTGTGGATCACATTGTGCCTCACCATACCACTTTCTGTTGTCCACTATTTAAAACGTAACAATACATAAAATAATAAAATAAACGCCTGGTACTTTACCGTAAGGTATGCCAAAACACCGTCTTTCTTTCGGACATCAGGTAACTGACGTCAGAAAATTTATTCCGGTTGTTAAGACGTTATTAATTTTTTTAAACTGATAGTTAAGCAAATATATGAATCTATTCCGCTCGCTCAGTCGGTCTCTGATAACAGACGATCGTTCCACAATCTTTGAAAAGCAGCTTGATTATCATTAACTGTTTTGTAATATTGGTTACAAAAAAATTACTAGAATCTTTTGTATCTAATATAAACATTTTTATATTGATTCTTTCAATCTGATCTCTAAATAGGAGGCAGAATGAAGTTTATTACGTTTGTACTCTTCTATTCGTAATTCACTGTTAACACAGATAATATTTTTCCAAGTACTGCTTGCTAGAGGTCGACTGTTTCCTTGCTGATAATTAGAGCTGGGTTTCAACAGGACTTGGACTGTTCAAACAATTTACGTCATAGTTCGGGAAATCTCGCGATATGTTCGAACATTCGATCACGACGCTATCTAGCAATATCAGATCGTACTATCACTACGATTTACAGCGATGATATTCATAAATCTTTTCGGCGCTGTGCAGTAAACTATTTATAACGAAGATTGTGTCATTAATGTATTATGGGTAATAATCAGTATGAAATGCAGACTTTAAGAGCAGGTCATGAGTAAAAACAGCAACGAATTTAGGCTATACGTAAACGATAACAATCGCGATTTAAAAATCCAGTGCTGCCATCTAGCGAAGCCTGTTGGTACTACGTACACAGCAGCTCCTTCACTGTTAATTACATGGTCGCAATTACAGTTTATTTTTGTATGAATTATTTCCGTAATTGGGTATTAAATTTCTAATGTTTTTCATATTTCATCTCTTGTAATCCTGTTTCCAGGCGATTAAAAGGTGGTAACATTTTATCTGTTACTGTACCGTATGAACAGGAATATATATATATATATATATATATATATATATATATATATATATATATATATAGTGATGCCCCCCCCTTTTCTTTTACATGTACTTATACTTCTTGAAATTATTTCTGAACAAAGCAATAGCCCGGTAACTTCAAAATTTCCAGCGTACTGTTTGCAGATATGTAGCGCGATTCATTTGTTACCTGAGTGTTCGAGCGGTTCGATACTGTATCGAGCTCTCCGCAGTATCGGGAAATCCCGAAGATGTTCGAACGCGAGTACCGTTTACCCAGCCCTACTGACAATGTCTGGGTAAATCTTATCTCCTGGCAACTACTTTTATTAACTTTATCTGTGACGCTAAGTGGTATCATGAAAACAACCCAGATAAACTAAAAAGTTCCTAAATCCCTTCTGTGTTACTTATCTGTATTCTGAATTGTTAATAATCGTTTTCAGTGGGCCAATTTCATTTGAACTGTAACTTTTTTTGTCTGGTAACCAGTACATTATTTATTGCAATAAATGCCATCTACTACACATTGATCTGAGCATTAGGACATTGCCTAAAGAACTGAACCAGCTAGTATCTGCCACCACTTATTTAATGAAATGAAATACGTTAACCACTTAAGGCGTCAAAACCTGCTCTATTGCTTCCCAATGCAGTAGTTACTGAAAACTCAAGCACAGATTTTTAATACAGTTAACAACGCTGAACTTTGAATACAGTTTCAGTTAACAAAGGCTGGATCTCGATGCACAACTGAATATCGCACATACAGTGACCGTGCATTATAAACTCTTACTACAAAACGACAAAAACTACTGAGTGGCGTGAAATGAGAACAGGTTTCCGCACAGGGGATACTATCATATGTGGTCCTATATAAAGTCAGCTACGTATTAGTTACCACAATCAAAAAAACACGTGAAACGTCACAGGGCTCTCATTACTCATAAACATCATACTGGTGCAAAACAGGCGATAACTGTCCCAGTACATCCGAGAAGACTTGTAGCATTACTATTCCTGAAAGGTAAACCACAAAACCGCCAGGTCCTGCGATTTTTATCTGTCACTTTCCACCTCTTTCACCTCTGCTAGCATTGCTCATGTGAAAAATACCGAGTAGCACCGTGGTTCGGAACCCACGTTAAACTGTAGGTCCCCCTATAACTGGCTGGGTAAGTCAGTTCGAAGGTCGGAGGAAGGCAACGGCATACCACCTCCAAACAGTACCATGCCTAGTAAAGCACTGTGGTGTTCAAACCAATCTTCGGATTGTTGACTGCTTTACCTTTTACCTTTAAACCACAAAATCCTCATTTTGCGAACGGCACACATCAAAACACTCAATTTAGACTATTTCAAGTAGCAGATCATAAACTCTGTCGAGTAAACCAAATCGCTAGAAATATTTCATTCCCCTGTTCGGTAACATAGATCGTTGACCAACCAACATCGAAGTCGCACAAATTAAATAAAAAAGTAATAAAACTTCCTGGCAGATTAAAATTGTGTGCCGGAACCGGGACTCGAACCTGGGACCTTTGGTAGAGCGCTTGCCCGCGGAAGGCAAAGGTCCCAGGTTCGAGTCCCGGTTCCGGCACACAATTTTAATCTGCCAAGAAGTTTCATATCAGCGCACACTCCGCTGCAGAGTGAAAGTTTGGTAGAGCAGTTACCTCTGTTCTCCCAAGAAAATGATTACTGAAAACTGCCATCACATATTAAATCGTGCACTTGACTTTACTTGACGTTACTGATATTCCTAGCATTCCGGAGTGGACAAGTACGCCTGGCAACAATAACAAAAATTTCCCGATCTGGATCTCAGTTTGGTCAGATCAGTACTGGCTAATGTGACGTCTAATTTCTTCGTGACTTGCATATAGGCGAAAAGTACAAGGACTGTTAAATTTTACTTTAGGTGTCGGTTGGATTCCTGTCGTTGTGGTGGTAACATAACAGGTTTCGACTCGGGTTGAGATCTTCTGCAGATTATTATAGTATCGGAAAACTTGTAAAAAGGATTACCTTACTTTCGTAACAGGTTAAAATGTAATGGTCCGTCAATTTTACTTGAAGCATTGACACCGTTCGTTACCGCAGTTTAGGTTGGCAACATAATAATGCACTACACGGTCCTGACAGTCTTCTACGCCGTGCCAAATGCAATCTACTAGCAGGCCAAATGTAATGCTGATGATTCTGTTTAGATATCGAAGCGTAGTCTAAGTTACTGTAATTTCAGAGAGTCGTTTACGTATAAGGATTAAAACTTCGTAGCTAGCTCATCTTTTGCGCTGTGTTGATTAACTACAATTGATGAATGCAATGCCCGTCAGTTCTTTAACAGTCACTAATGCTAGTGCTTTGCTACCTATTCTGTACAAACACATGTCGAATGGAAATTAAAGTCTGAGGTTAGGCCAATAATTCAACTATCGAAAGTTTATTTTGATATAGAGCCACTATCGAACTCGACACTGGGTAATGCGTTATTTCTCCACATTTAAAAGTCATTATTGAAATCTCACCGTATTGAAAATTAATTTATGGCCTCTCTGAACTTAGATGAAACTTTAGAAAAGGTAAGTCATTATCTTAATCACTGGTATTCATGCACATCGTTTGAAAATAAAAATTACTGATTGCGTAAAACATACCATTCCAAGAAAGTTCATTGATCTATGAAAAGGTATGTTCACTATGTAAATGTCCGCCTCCGTAGTCCAGTGGACAGCGTGGTTGGTTGCCACGCAGGGGGCCCGGGTTCGATTCCCGGTCGGGTAGGAGATTTTCTCCACTCGGGGACTGGGTGTTGTGTCGTCCTCATTATCATTCCATCATCATTGACATGCAAGTCGCCGAAGTGGCGCCAGATAAAGAGACTTGCACCAGGCAGGCTGTACACGACCCCAGTTGGGGTCTAACGGTCATAAATGCCACACGATCATCATCATCACTATGTAAATGGAAAATGCGGTACTTTGAAATAGACTTCGTATATTTTACAATATTTTCATACGTAAATTAAGAGTACTCGTGCATTAATCAGCCTCTACTCAGACTGAAATGAAACTATATTAGAATATATATATTTAAATAGGTATGTAGAAACATGCGCCTAATCTAGTAGTACATTGTATCATTATTTCAAAGCATTCTGTCAAGAACTTTCGGAGATTAAATTTAAGACGAGATACAGGAATGGAAGGCAATAACGAAGAAGGGGAGGGGAGATATACACGTACTTTTTTACTTATGACGAAGACTCCAAATACCAACTTATGTAGTTGAAGCTTCAAAAGTGACATAATAGCAGTATTTTTTGAAAAATACTTTCATTCCCTATTTCACACTCTCAATGGCTGATTTTTAGAAAAAAGCTGAAAGATGCCTTTTTTAAATTCTAACCAAGAATCCGTATACCAATTTATGTAGGTCTAGCATCAAAATTGAATGGATAACAGCGTATTTTCAAAATACTTTTCATCCCATATTTCACCATCTTATGGACAGAATATCGAAATATCGCATCGAACGCCAACGATGATCACCGTCTGCAAATTTCAAGTTTTTATCATCAGTGGTTTTGGCTGGGCGTATGATAAGTCATTCATTTAATCAGTCTGTCAGTCAGTCACTCGGAACATTGCCTCTTATTTATAGATATTACGGTTGCAAACTGTTGTGATCTCTCTCGAAAGTGGTCTATGCAGTGTCTCGTGTTATATACTATTACCGAGAGGAGCGCATCGGAGTCGCTGCACGATGAACATACCGATTCCCTGAGTACCGAATAATAGCCCTCCATCGTGCAAACAATCATTGGTGATACTGGATGACACAAACGACAGGGATATGGATAAACAGATATAATTTCGCCAACTTTACAGTTTTGAGGCACTGATTATATTTTACCCTGGGCGTCGTTGCTAATGTTGGCAACGGAATGTTCATTTGATGAGGATAATTATTTTTTTCTGAGGACATCTCAACCAGAGAGCAAGCACAGACATAATTATCTGTTAAATTGTAAGCTTCTGCATCACTTATTGGTTGCTCGGTTATATTTCGCTTTTAGTGTCAGCAGTGTAAAGTAGTAATGTTGGCAACAAAATTTCCGTTTACATAGATAACGACAGAGCAGGAACTGCATTAAATGTTTTTTTTTTTTTATGATCAACAAAATGATTAATTCAAAATATTCAATCTGATAGGTATCTCATTCGAATTACCACTGCATTACAGAAAACAACATTCCCGAGTAACGCTCGGGAACTAGATACTTTCTAATAATGTTTGCAACTGAAGTAGCCGGGCCTCTAACGATATATATCGAATGTGCTCTTCTAAATTCCTGCCGACAAATAATGGACTTTTACCATCGAAGCAATACTTAAAAATGAAGGATTAATGTTACTTACGGAAGCTGCGGCATTCAGTGCAAATGTAATATTTCTTGATAAACGCAAAATATTATTAGCCTCATTGTATGTAACAGAGTTTTCAAAGAGCAGTCAAGAGATTTTGGCAACATCAGCCGCTGCCGCAATTGAAATTTTACCGAAATCATCATACAAATACATCAACAAGGAAAATGTCGTATCGATTTTCGATTATACAAGGAGCCCAATGAAACTTACACGATTCTAAAGGTACTTTGCAATTGATGCGTGCAACACGAAAATCGTATTTATACGTAGTCATTAAGAAAGGCAAAAGGAAGCAGATGTTTTCATATCTATATCTCTAATCACGCTTTAAATTCTCCAGCTACCAAATAAGTGAGCGTCGACAATTGAAGTGGTACCAACTTCTGCCTTGCGTACTGGTCAGGTGCAATGGTAAAATTTCGACACTAAAGTTATAACTTTTCGTGGATACGCATTTTAGATACGTTCAAGTTTGATGGTTAAGTTTCAGTAATATCGATCACGATATTATCATTGGAAATCAAAACACAATGGAAACGAATTCTGAACGAAATGTTATTTGTGGGCGTCGTTATGTCATTTACTTTTATGTAAAAGTAATTTTGTGATAGTTTCCAGCAGATAAACATAATATGAAGCAATTCCCCAATTTTTATTTTTTTCATTTTCTATAGGTACGACGAGCGAAAGACGATACGTGCATAGAGATAGATGGAGGAGGAGATTATAGATGGATGGATGGAAAGGAAGCGATGAACAGAGACCGGGGATTGGATAGAGGGAGGATAAATAGGTACACTGTGGGGAAGCAGAAGATTGACGTAGCGAATGGGAAATAGATGGAAAGAATGTAGAAAACAATGGCTTTTTACTAAGGTGAATTATAAGTCACCTGTTCAAGAGTTGGTAAACTGATCTGCATATTTATGGAGAAAATGAACGACACAAAATGTAAACTATCTTATGGGTTTAATATAATGAGTTCCTGCGAAACTATATTTTTTATAACTTTCGTTTCATATAGCCACAGTAGCCTAACGAAAGATATTGATATGATTGAAGCAGTCTCTCGGTGATTCTATGTTGACATGTGTTACAATATTACCTTTTCTATTCATTTCATATAAGAGTGAGTCACAGCGAAGTGTGGCCGAGTGTAGCTAGTGTCACATAATACAGTACTACAGTCCCGCTGCTAGCAAATTTAATGATGTAGTACTACTACTATGATCGATCACACTAGCATTCCTTTTCAAGCCACGCTAGAAGTAGCTAAAACTGCTGCGCCAACGGTATGACTTGAGAACGAATCCCTGAGCGGTATGACAATCAGACTAAAATGGGGAAAGGAACTAATTATATCATATTTTTATAGCTGGGGGAAAAATTGGCTCCATGCAGTTTTATTGCTTATACGGCCAGATTGAAAGATAATTCAGTGAAATCATCATATGTACTTTTATTGATTTTTAACAATGGAAGGTCCGGTTTGGAATGTTGATAATATGAGGATAGCTAGCAACTCACCATAAATATGATCGCTGAGCTGCCAACCAACTCATATTCACATTCAAACAACTTGTAAATTTTCGGCCATGACCTTCGTCAGAAATGATCAGACTCACACAATCAATCACTCAGGCGTACGTCATTCACACATGACCGCCATCCCCAGCAACCCTACCACAATCAGTGCTGGAATGTATGGCATTGTTGTTGCATATTGAAACAAAGAGAAAACACTTGGTTTTATTTCATACATGCCGAAAATACAGAGAAATGCCATGGGGGGCCAAATTGACCCTGAGGTCCTTCTGGATAGTAATCTTTATATTTAGGAGTCTATTTGAAGTAGAACGCTCTAAAAGAGGGTGCACCATACTTTATATAAAAGATAAAACCTCACAGAAGTCAACTCATTTCATTTAACGGTTTGACCCTTCCAGTGTAAAATAAACTTTATATGGCATATAATATGTTCAGGTGTACTTTTCAGAATACCTGGTAGATTAATTTCATGTTACCTCCGTTTATCTTTCTTCTGCATTTAATCACGACAGTACTACCGGCCGTATAGTTCACGAATTGGCTTTGCCAAATGATATGTATGTGTTCAAATACGCACAAAATTGGGGAAATTTAAGCTAAAACAAGGAAAATGTTCAACAAAATATACCAATATGAGCTTGAAAACAACGAACTTGTACCTAAAACTAATATAATATAAATCTGGAGAAATAGGAATGTAACAATGTATTAGGTATTTTTAATATTACACTAAAACTATTCTATATTTATCTTATTTATAGCTTTATAGTAAACTGGTAAATATTTTTCCAAATTTTTAAGAAAGGGCTTCCAAATATCTGGTAAAATATTTTTCGCATATTTCTGGAGTCCCCTCTGGCTGACGAAATAAAAATTTATTGTTACAATATCATGTAATATCTGATATAGTGTTTCTATAAGTTGATAATAATTTCACGGCAAATATGAATATGCAGATTTTATCATCTAATAACAAAAGCTTACTTAAAATTATTCGTAGAAACGGAGGGAAATGCAGATGTTGCACCGGTGAGGTCAGCCTCTGCAAACAGCAGCCACTGTTGCGGGCCTACAGCGCCGCGTTGTACGCAAAAAGGCGAACTGGTGTTTCTACACAGATAGACGGCCGACTGGGCGACAAATCGAATGTGTTCTGGCGCTGGTTCACGTGAAGATTGCCGTGGTATTCAAGACTCCTGTCCCGTTAAAGGAAAAGTAGAGACAACGATAAAGGTGCCCTCGTAGGCGGGATTAGTCTCAACGCATCATGTCAATATTCTAAATTCGGTGTTTTTTCCATTATTAAGCAAGCAGACTCTTCGTTTAATAGTGACAATTTTTAAAGGCGTTAATAGCGGGATACGCTCTAGTTCGGGGTCCCCGGCGGCCAAGGTACTTGTAATTGCCTTAATACGTCCCGGAATCGTACAAAAATGTCAAACTGTTCTACTCAGTACCAAAAAAATTGCTTGAAGCTTTTCTCATAAACGTGCTGAGAACCTTTATTGGATCCTTTTATGATTGGCAGACTGCAGGCCTACTGAAGACGGTCTTCATTTCAAATAAGCTGTCAGTATCTGCTAAATCTGAAGGATACTTTGAGATGAGATTGGTGAACTTCCAGTTCATTACTTTCTGGGTCAACGAAAGCCAAAAACAGGTGAAAATAGATAAAAAAAAGCCTTTCACAGCTCATAAATATTATTGTCGTATCTTACATTACAAAATTGAAAACAGGAAAGACAAAAAAAGATCCGAATTAATTTGATGCTTACAGTGAAGTTATTCAGCTATCCTTTCCTTTGCATCAGGTTTACTACTGATAATCTCTGATGAAATGCCAACTGCCTCAGCAACTACTTTTTCTTCATTCAATGTTATGTCACAATTCTTTAAGTTAATCACTGCGGCATTGCTACTTTAAGGGAAATTCCTTTGTTCTGTGTAACAACATTTTTGTGATCAAAAGAGGTCAAGATATTGCGCCAAAATTATATCAAGAGGCCTTTGAAAGCTCTCTAGTACTTTTTGAGATCCAAATCAATATTTTTTGCTGATTGAGTTAATACAGTACAAACACGTCTAAAACTTTGAAGATCGGAGGATGTTGCTTCAAGATTTGGCGGAGTATTTGTAGCGTTTGATTGCAACAAGACTTAGACAAAGGGAAAAGTTGTTTCAACAATTTCTAATGACCAGCCCTAAGAGAAGAAAGAATAAAAGCTATAAACATTTCTAAAAAAGAATCACATCATAACTCAGTTCAGCAGCATAAGCACCGTCTCTGTTCAGTGTGTGTACTCCACCAGGAGAAAACATTGCCTACTGTGTTAATACCAAGGTGACCATATTTTCTAGTTTTTAATTCAGGACATAACCACAATTTCTAGATCCAAATTCTGGACACATTACAAATTTTATAATTTGTATATATATTTTCATTATATTAGAAGAAGATTTTAGTGAAAGTAATAATTACAAAATATCAGTTTAAGTTGTTACAAAAAGTACAATAATTTACACTTTAATAGTGCATTATATGATGAAGGAATGCGATCAGAACAACTGTATTTAACAGTGCAGTGAATTTTCTCCAGCAAGTCGGTATTTTTCAACAACATGTGAAAAAATTCTACACCCGTTTCATAATAATTTACTCTAGTTACTAATATTAATTTTTTTGTATCCCATCCTCGTCGCCACTTTTGTGTCCCGGCCTCGTCGCCGCTTTTGTGTCTCGTTTCCGTCGTAGGTGTCGGTGGCCAAGTGGAATGAGACCGACACAGGAATAAAGATATCACGCTGGTGCAGGTACGGAGGGGAGCAGCCAGAAACTAGAAACACTTGAGTAAATTAGAACGAGATATATATTGCACAGAATTTATACAGTACTTAACTTTTACATAGATCAGTACTGCAGATACAGAGTTGAGCTAGAGGCCTGCCTTGTGCCTAACTGATAGCCAAGTCTTCACTGGTGCCTATCTGATTCCGAAGTCTTTACTGGTTCCTATCTCAGTCCCAAGTGAACGATGTCGTCCAGTGCTGGCCACGAGCGGAGTTCTAGCAGAGGGCGCTCGTGGCTGACGTCGTAAGAACGCCGCGCCGTGCGTGCATGGCGGCGCGCGGCGAAAGTAGGTGGCGCGCACTTTGGACTTGTGCGACACCACAAATTTCACAGTAACTACGGCAAGCTGTGTTTTGTCACTTGTCCATATATTATTCATGTGAGGAAAATACCCTTTCAGTAACTGGATTATTTCCGGAAAGCCAGAAGAGAAACTGCACTAGCTTAAGCACTTTTGAGAATGTCACATGATTCTGTCTGAAATGAGAAATAATATCAATCCATATCTGACCTGGAAAACTGATGCCAGCAGTCAATTCACTGATTTTCTCACTGTACAGTTTGTGTTCATATGCTCAGTGGAAACAGTTTGAAACGGTTTTGACAGTTTGTGTTAAGTACCGTAAATCTAACAAACAGTTTCCCATAATAATTAAAACTAATAATAAAATAGGCCAATACAGGTGAGATAGATTTCTAATTAGGAACATAATAGTTGAATCGGGACAAATAGGTGTTCCGAAATACCTTTGAAAAAATTTGGGTCAGACACACAAAAATCGTGACTATCCCGAAAAAATTGGTATAGTTGGTCACCTTAGTTAATACACACATACAATACCAACCAACGGGCAATAGCTAAGAGCATCTAAAGAAATAATTGTTTAAGATAATCGGTTAATCATAAATATCTACTACAATTGCCTGTAGAATCTTCTAAAATTTCGTTGGATGAAAAATATTCGACATGTTGTCTAATTCTATTTTACAGCTTCCCCATTCTCCTTGTTATTAATTCAGTGGTGCAATTTTTCAACTCGAAATGCAGTATAGTTCATCATTTTAGTAAGTCAAGTTCTGGGGTTTGAAGTGCAGAAGATGGTCTGTGTGGTGCGAAAAAAGACGTGAAGCTGATACTGGTCTATCTACTTCGTATATGAATAGTAGCAGTTCAAAAGGTATTCCTGAAGATAAATGTCAAACAACACGTGAAGAAATTCAATTTTATTTGGATTCCTAAAACATACCTGATTATCCTGTTTACCGGAACGGCAGTACATGGAGAGAACAGAGGAAGAAGACGAAATATGAGTGGTTAGTATGTAGGAAAGCAAAGTTGGGTTCATCGGTGTGTGTGAGACGTGCATTAATATTCTAGTGAGTAGATCACAGTGACTGTTCATTTCTAAAGAATGGTCCAGTATTTCGGTGAGACCTCCTTATGGGAGTAAAGAAGCTCACCTAACTCCACAGAGAAAAAAATCGTAGCACAGGAATTCCGAAATCCAATGCAATGTTCTAGAAAACCTTGTAGTTGAACAGCAGAAACGCATATTTGAAAGTATAAAAAATATTTTGTAGCAACAAACAGCATACCATATTTAGACTTTCACAAACTAATGGATTTAAAATTTGAAAATGGTCTTCACGTTGCCAAAAAAACTGTGTATTAAACTGACTTGGCCCAACATCATAGACTGCATTGTAGGTGCTATGAGAAAGACGCTCTGTTTATCCATTAAATTGAATTTCAACTTACATATCAAGTTTCCAGAAATTCAGTTATCAGTTCCTTTGTCCCATATTTTCCTTGGGGGACAGTAATGCGAGGTATGTCCACAAAGTAAGTTCCGTTTGCTTATATAAACCAAACGTCAACAGTCACAGAAAAAATATTTATTGTATAAAAATCTTCAATTGTTCAACTGATTTTAATTTGATTTTATTTTTCCAATGAATCCAAAACAGTCTTGGTACAACCCACCACTGCCCGCACCAAAACTAAGTTTATTGTGCGGTATCGCTCCCTGTATATCTAGGAAAGCCAACCAATGGCCTTGAACAGTGCAAGGAGTCCTTTTACCAGATCTTTATGAGAGACAATTTCTTCGGGTCTGGTTGTCCCAAATATTCTGTGCCTTTTACTCTTCAATGCAATGAATTCGAAGATTAGATGTGATGCAGTTTCATCACCCTCATCACAGATCCTACATTTAGGGTCCTCTTCTGTTATTCCCGTTGTATGTAGGTGCTTTTTGAAATTCCCATGGCCTGTCAGCAATCCAACCATGAGTCTAATCTCTCTCCTGTTCAGGCCAGGATTGCAGAGCTTCTTTTAAAACACGGCTTTGGCATCATTACCTTGCCATGTTTTTATTGGTAGACTTTGGTCCACTATTCTACGTGCTGTCTTCGGACCAAGTTACATAGCTCCAATTTGATCATTGCCTTGGTGATTGTCAGAACAGGTTCCGGTCCAATAAATGGTATCTCTGCCCCCATCCTGGCTAATCTGTCGGCTTGTTCATTGCCACTGATCCCTGAGTGGCCAGGGAGCCACAATAGATTTACTCTATTGCTTTCCCCTAGCTCCACCAGAACCCTGTGACAATCTGCAACAATTTTAGACCTTCTTGCAGGAGCTGCCAGTGATCTCAGGTCTGCCTGGCTGTCTGAATAGATATAGATACTACGATCTTTGTAGCACCTACGCAAATTCTCCTCCACACATGCCCTGATGGCAGTGATTTCGGCCTGGAATACTGAGGCCAGTTTCCCTAAAGAGATGACGCCCTCCAGTCTTGGCTGCACCCCATATACCCCGGCCCCAACGCCTTGGTCTGATTTTGACCCGTCAGTGAACCAGACAATATCCCCTGTACGATGTCGAACTATTTTCTCCCTCTGCTCCCTACTTCCAATTGTTATATTGAAAAGCTTGTTGAAGCAGTATGGGGTTATAATATAGTCGGCTGGCATTTCCTCAACCTTTTCCACATTTTCCTCACTCACTATTTTAGTGTGTGATTCTGGATATCCCAAAGCGTTACAGTTGTTGCCAGATTTGAGTCTGTATGCACCAGCCGCTGCCTCCATCTTCACCCAAAGGTGTAAGGGGACATATCTAGCATGGTTTCCATCCCAGCAGTTGGTGTGCTGCTAATTCCACCTGTTATACCTGAGCAGGCTAATCTCTGCACCTTACCAAGCTCCTTAGCAGCAACCTGCTGTTCTACCTTCTTCCACCACACGACCGCCCCATAGGTGATCCTGGGTCTAATTACTGTGGTGTACATCCAGTGCATACCCTTGGGGCTCAGGCCCCAATTTTTGCCACAAGCTCTCCTGGTACTTACTAGAGTACCTTTTTCCTTGGAGCAAATATTCCTGATGTGAGGGTTCCATGTCAGTTTCTCATCTAGGGTAACCCCTAGATATTTCACTGTCCCCTTCACAGGTACCGCTTCATTGAAAAGCTTTAGATTCCAACTTGAATGTTGTTATGCTTCTTTCTGAATGGTACAACAACAGTCTTCTTAGGACTAACCCACATATCCTGTTTTCTGCACCAGTCTTGCACAATGTACAACGCACCTTGTGCCATATTCTTTACTGTTTCAGTAAATTTGCAAAGTATTACTATGACAAGTACTGCCTAGAGGTTAATTCTCCAATGCGATCATTCACCACTAGATTCCACAATAAAGGGGAAAGAACTTCTCCTTGTGGGCAACCCCTAGTGGTGTTGATTACCATTTTTTTCATTCATCATGGTAGCTTCTACCTTTCTTCCACTGAACATGGCCCTAGTCCACCTACATATAGTGGTCCCTAGGTCATGCACCTCTGCTGCCCTAACCATAGAATCGAAGGTCGTGTTGCTAAAAGCCCCCTCAATGTCCAGGAAGATTCAGAGAGCTATTTCCTGAAAGTGTAGTGCTTGCTCCACCTTCCCAACGAGTTGGTGGACAGCTGTCTCACATCATTTACCTGACTGATATGCATGTTGGTTTGAATGTAGAGGAGCCCTACTTAACCTACTTTCTCCAACATGCACATTAACCAGCTGATACAGCAAAGGACCTGGAAGAGCAATTGAACGGAATGGACAGTGTGCTGAAAGGTGCATATAAGATGAAGATTAATAAGAGCAAAACTAGGGTAATGGGGTGCAGTGTAAGAAAATCAGGTGATGCTGAAGGAATTAGATTGGGAAACGAAGCAATAAAGGAGGTAGATGAGTTTTGTTACTTGGGCAGTAAAATAACAAATGATGGTCGCAGTACAGAAGATATAAAATGCAGAATGGCAATGGGTAGAAAAGCGTTCTTGAAAAAGAGAAATTTGTTAACATCGAATTTTGATTTAAGGAAGTCCTTTCTGAAGGCATTTGTATGGAGTGTTTCGTTGTATGGGAGTGAGACATGGACGATAAACAGTGCGGTCAGGAAGAGGATTGAGGCTTTTGAAATATGGTGCTACAGAAGAATGCCGAAGATTAGCTGGGTGGATTGTGTAACTAATGAGGAGGTACTGAACAGAATTGGGGAGAAAAGAAATTTCTGGAATACCTTGACTAAAATAAGGGATAGATTGGTAGGGCACATTCTTAGACATCAAGGAATGGTGAATTTAGTGTTGGAGGGAAGTGTGTGGGGTAAAAATCGCAGAGGAAGACCAAGAGATGGATACAGTAAGCAGATTCAGACAGGTGTAGGTTGCCATTCTTATGTGGAGATGAAGAGGCTTGCTCAGGATAGGGTATTGTGGAGAGCTGCATCAAACCAGTCTCCAGACTGAGGACCACAACAACAAGAATGAAAGAGGACAGGCTCATTGGTCTCATATCCTTGGCCTTGGTATATCAATTCTCCCTGGTTTAGGAATGAAGACAACCTTCACTGCCCTCCATGCATTTGGAATGGTTCCTGTGCTAGGCTAACCCTGAATAACCTGCGTAGGAATCTAATAAGGTTTTCTCCCGCTTGTTGCAGGAGAGCTGGAAGGATTGCATCAGGGCCAGATGACTTGAACGGTTGAAATGTTCCCACCGCCCATCGGACCTTACTGAGATCGACACACTCCTTGGCCAAATACCAGTCCTCCTTGCGAATACCTCAGAACCGTTGTCCCTCAGGAATCGCATTCTGGTCTGAGTTATCCCCTAGAGTATATTGAGGAAAGTGAGTCTTGAGGAGCAGTTCCAGCGTTTCATGTGCTGTCTTTGTATACTCCCCATCCTCCTTCCTCAGTATTCCTCCTGGATTAGTTAGTACCCTAGTGAGGATTTTATGAAGTCTCGCTCTCCTTTTCCCGTCTGATGGCAGAGTTGTAATTGAGAAGGGCCTCACGATATTTTGCCCATTGTCCTTTGCGCCTCGCAAGGTTAAACAGTCTTCGTACCTGTTTCCTTTGCAGTTCCAGGTTATTATTTCACCAAGGCACACTCCTATTTGTGCACTTCTTGGTGATTGAGGTCACTATAGCAGAGGTTACGGCCTCTGCTACTTCCTCAAACTCTGGTGGATTCCTTATTGAAGTTTTAATTTCTGATAGGCTGAAGTCAAGGTCTTTCTTATATGTCTCCCAGTCCGTTTTCCTGGGATTCCTATAGGCCATGGTCTGTCTGGTGCCCATTTCAACCTTGAATTTAATATACATGTGTTCTGATGAGGATGGCTCCAGGACCACATGCCACTGTTTTACGTAACTTCCCATCATCATGGAACCAATCCCTTCAACTATTCCTGAATGTAGGTTAATCACTCCTATTCAGGATCTCCAAGTTGTTAGATAAGAGAAATTCAAGAAAGTGCTCACCTCTACTGTTGGTGTCCTTGCTGCCCCACGATGGATTGTGGGCATCACATCCCACCATCAGTTCGTCACCTTGCCGATGGCCGGGTTTCGTCAGTCTCCTCGCTTCCAAAGAAGGAGGAGAGCTGTCTTCGTAAGAAAGGTATACTGAGGCCAAAACAATTTCCCTCGTTATACCTTCCTCACGTTGCTGCATCCTGATGGTCACCAGGTCCCTAGAACAAAAATCCATCTTTGGTATGAAAGGGATTCCATTTCTACATAAATGCATGTTCTGGAGTTTTTTAGATTTCTAGCATAAATCAGCACGTTCACCTCCTGTCTCCCCAGGCGACGGCTCAGGGAAGCAGTGCCCCCTTTACTGTGCTGCAGGTTTATTTGCAGCACTTCCAGTCCCCATCTTGCTGCCATTATTGCCTTTAAGGTCTTTGATTACCCAGACGGCGACCTGCGAGAACCCTACAAACAGTTTCAGGCCTTGCTCTCGCAATGCCTTCAGGGACTTCTCTCCGACCTCCACCACCAGGGTTTGTCCTTCTGGAACGACCTTTCGGTTAATTACCCCCCAATCCTCTGTCGAGACTTTTGGGTTCTGGACCCTTATTTTCTCGAACAGTGTCTTTGGAGAGACATCCTTAAGGATCTTTGGTACCCATATTGATACCTTTGCGGTCTTCAGGAGTTAGGCTGCTGTCTTGACCAGCAGCTTCGCATCCTCCCACGGGGATATCATGGGCACCTTGTACTTAAGCCATTCTGCTGAGTGCTCCCCCTCGCAGACAAAAATGAGGGCACCGCGATCTAGATAGACCCTCCTGAATTTGGGTCCTGGACCAGCGTCCCCCCCCCCCAATCTCTTCAAAGAGGGCCATCTGCACGAGCTCCTCCTGCTGCGAGGTGATGCTTACCAGTGGGTATCCTTCTTGGACAACCACCACTCTAAAGACGGAGACAGCAGTACTATCGGTCTGTTTCCCTATTTCTTGCCTCAACCTTATAGCATTACGCTTGCCCAGAGAGGAGGGTGTCTTAGATTCCTCCCTAACCCTCTTGCCCCCTGTCTCGAGGGTGTCTGTGTATCCCCTTCAACCTGAGGCAGTTTCTTTTTGGGGGTCTTGGGCTCAAGCCCTTTTGATTCCCTCCATTTATGCTTAGGAAGCCATTCTTTTCCTTCCTTTTGCTTCTGTTCCTTGAGAAGTTTCCTCCTCTGAGCCCCAGACAAGGCCTTAATCCTAATCTGGTCCAACTTCTCTGTTACATTTCCCACTTATTGCTCAGGTCTAGACCCTGACTGAGAAGTAGGAGTGCACTCCATCGGTCCTGATCCCAATGTCTGAGTATCTGAGGTCTCAGATTGCCCCTCGGATTCTTTTAAAATAATTTTTTTTCTCCGTGTTCATCTTAGTCCCACGAGATTTGGAGATTTATTTGGTCCACAACACGATAACCGCGCACGGTGCAAGGCTACTTACTCAGGGAGGTCGCCCGGTATCCCTGAGGCTCCGTTCGAGAGACATCCACCCTTGTGCCACACACCCCTTGGCACGGATCGCATCACACCTTGGGTTGGGAAAAGAATTGGGAAAGGACTGGGAGAGGATAAGGAAGACGGCATGTTGTGGGACACTCTTAGTCTCATTCATCAGATTAGGTCTTTCCGGCAGTATGTTCTCTACCTTCGGTATAGCCCTCAGCTTCCCACGGATGTTCAAGCCTCTCCACCCGCACGGACAGTGCTTTATGAAGGTGGTGTCTCCCGGAGAGGATTGTTCAACTACTGTTCTACGTAACTTCCGAAATTTTGTATGCACTTGTCTTAGCGTGGGACAAGTTTTTATGTGCCTTCTTCATAGAAGGTTGTCGCCTGTGTATTCAACCATGTGGCAAACATGTTCTTTCAGCTCATCATCGTTGAAGTGTTGACCACTAAGGACAGATTTTAGGTGTAAGAAGAGATGAAAGGAGTCTTCTTGTGTGGTGTCGCACAAGTACAAAGTGCGCGCCACCTACTTTCGCCGCGCGCCACCATGCACGCACGGCGCGGCGTTCTTACGACGACAGCCACGAGCGCCCTCTGCTACAACGCCGCTCGTGGCCACCACTGAACAACATCGCCACTTGGGACTGAGATAGCAACCAGTTAGGACCTTCGGAATTAGATAGGCACCAGCGAAGACTTTGCTATCGTACAGGCACTAGGCAGGCCTCTAACAACTATGTATCAGCATTCTGCAGTACTATGTAAAAGTTAAGTATTGTATAAATTCTGTTCATTATATATCTCATTCTAATTTACTCTAGTGTTTCTAGTTTCTGGCTGCTCCCGTCCGTACCTGCACCAGCTTGCATTTTTATTCCTGTGTCGGTCTCATTCCACTCGGCCACCGACACTTACGCCGGAAACGAGACACAAAAGCGGCGACGAGGCTGAGACACAAAATCTTGTTCCCTTCACTTTGCCGCCCGACCTCACAAGGCGAATGTGCCGAACAGCTCTTACAGGAACTTCACTGGGACGTGTTTGATCATCCTCCGTACAGTCTCGCTCCTACCGACTTTCTTCTTACACCTAAAACCTGTCCATGGTGGTCAACACTTCAGCGATTATGATGAGCTGAAAGAACATGTTACCACATGGTTGAATACACAGGCGGCAACCTTCTAGGAAGAAGGCATACAAAGACTTCTGCCACACTATGGCAAATGCCTGCAAAATTTCGGAAGCTACGTAGAAAAGTAGTTTAATAGTTGTATATTTTTGTACAATAAATATTTTTTCTGTATCTGTACACGTTTGTTTTATATAACCAAAAGGAACGTACTTTGTGAACATACCTCATATTTTCCACAATTACAGAATTGGGAAATTGATAACCATGAGAAAATTAGAATAACTGAACAGCAGATTTCTAATGAATGTAACCAAATGTGATACGGCCAGGACACAGTCCATGTTCTAGCTACTGTCACATGTACAGCGATGACTACCCTTTCTCGACTAATGTATTTTTTCCACATATCATCATCATTATCATCATCATTAGAGACTGATTTGTTTTTCATTGTTCGTTCTGGGGCATAGTCTCTCTAATAAAATTGCTTCGTGATCCCCTATTCATTGCTAACATTGATACCTCGTCTGATTTTAAGTCTTTGACTTCAAAATCATACTGAACTGAATATAAGTACTTTCTCAGTGGTCTGCCTCGGCTCCTCTTACCCTCTTTTACCCAACCCATAACTCTCTTAGGTAAGGTTCCTTCTTCCATGTGTTTAACTTGACCCCACCATCTCACCCTGTTCGCTCAAACGGCTACGTCTAGTGTGTTAATTTCCAGTCTATGGACACCTACTTGCCATTGTTCCCATCTGTTAGTACCTGCAATGATCCTCGCTACTTTCAAGTCTGTAACCCCAACATCATTAATAACGTATCCTTTATCCACCCAGCATTCAGTCCCATACAACAATTTTGAACGGAAGTTTTGCTCCACACTGATTGAAGTTCATTCACTATATTCCATCCTGTGAGAAAATACAACCTAATTACTTGAAACTGTCGATGTGTTCTAACTTTCTTCCTCCTATTTGGCACTCAGTCTAATGAAATCTCTGTCCCACAGACATTACTTTAGTTTTGGAGTCTGATATTCATAGCCCTTACACATCTGATCTAGCTCTGAAATATTGTAAAGACCTTTAACTGACGGTAGAAATTTACCTACTATTCCGTAGAACTGACTACGGCTTCCTCCTAGGAGTACGGTATTAAGCCTTTTCTAGATTTATAAAACATTGATATTATCCCCAGTTTCACTCATAGCACTTCTCCATTACCTGTCTTAAGGCAAACAGCTGGTCCTGAAAGCCTCTAAGACGCTTAAAACGACACTAATTTTTCTCCAACATGTCTTCAACTAATACTCCCACTACTTTTTTAATAAGCGCATTGAGGCACTATGCTCCGATGCGCGAGGTCCTAACCCCTTTTGGGCTTCGAATCTTCCCTCGTGCACGAATGTTTGTGCTGTCTTTAGTATAAGTTAGCTTACAAGTAGTTTGTAAGTTTAGGGACTGATTACCCCGCAGTTAAGTCCCATAAGCTTAACAAACATTTGAATATTTGAATAATTCCTGAGAAGATTTTGCTCACACGCTTATTAAACAGATGCCAACGTAGCTGTTACGATCTTCCCTATTTCCAGGCTTGAAAACTGGCGTGATTACTACTTTCGTTCAGCGAGAAGAAACCTGTCCCGACACCCATGCCATTTAAGTTATATTGTGTAACCATTTGAGTCCTGATAAGCCACTGTATTTGATGAGTTCCGACTTAATTTCAGGAACCCCAGACGCTTTATTGCACTGCAATGTATTGACCATTCTCTCCAGTTCCACAAATGTGGTCCTGTTTCCATCATCATTTGTGTTCCATTCTATCTATCTAAAAAAAGACAGACATATCATTGAACGTTTCGCCTACCTTGAGAAACTCTTCACTTTATTCTCTCCATCTGCGCAAGGCATTCAAGACTTCACTAGCCGCTTTCCTGGCGTGTCCAAAGCAGTTGCCAGTTCCTTCTCTCCTATTCGAAGATTTCTAATTAGCTCCAGGATAGTTTTCCCGCGCCTTGATCCATAGTTTCTATATCCAAAGTCTTCCACGATTTTTGCACGGATTCTGAAATTATCTGTTTTGCTTTGTTTCTTACTGCAACATAACTTCCTCTGTCTTCCTGATTTCTAGTATGGAGCCAGTTTTGAAAGGCCTTTTTTGTTCTTTTTACAGGCTCCCCTTACTGTCATTCCACCAAGCAGTCTGCTTCCTCCTTTCTTTACATACTGCTGTTCCAAGACATTCTCTAACCACCTCTAGTAGTGTGTACCCGTAACTTGTCCAGTCCTCTTCCAATGACTATAAATGACTACCTTCAAGTAACTGGTACCTTTCTGAGATTGTTGTTATATATTTGTGACTGATTGCCTTGTATTGAAACTTCTCGTCTGTTATCCTTCGACATGTGAACCTGCCTTTCTCCACTTTTGGCTTCACAACACCATTTACACGGAATACTAAATAATGATCACTATCATCAAAGTACCCTCATCCTCTTTGTCTCCCCTTACCGTAATGTCACTAACAACTAAAACACCTAACCTCATCTTACTTGCAGCCTCTGAGAGCTCTAAGGTCTTCCCATTGTAGTCCCCATTTATGTCAATAGTTCCCCAACTCATTCCAGATCGTTTTTCCAGTCGTATCTGAGGAGTCCGAGAGTATCTGAGTATGTCCGAGATTCCCAGTCTTTTTACAAAACTAACTTTTATTCCCGTGTTTCGCAACGGTTGTGAAGGAGGACCTGTGTATATCATGGATTTTTAGGGTTCAGACCTAGGTTATCAAAAACAGTATCCTTGTTGCATCGCTACGTCAATAAACTCAGTTCTCCTAGTCAATGTATCAAATTTAAGTAGAAGTAATTGTCTAAGACGATGAATTTTCATAAAGTTATTTATACGAAAACTGAAATTAACTTAAGTCCGTACTCCTGAACGATCTAAATTCAATGTTAGGTTTTGTTCATTAAGTTAATACTGCGGTGTATAATTGTCTGTTTGGCGTAAACTTCTGAAAATTGTTCTATCATTGAGATGAGAAATGTATTGATTCTAAGGTGTAATACTAAAATTTGATGTCTCACAGCTCTCACAGTAAGTGTATGTTTTGGTGTTGCGCTGAGCACGATATAGTATTCTGTATGCAGTGCTCCCTATTATCGAAAACTCGACGAATGCTGAAAGTATGGTAATTCAATCGACAGAGCAGTTCATGTCTGTTTAATAAGACGTCATGGCGATGTTAATGTGCGTCAGCTAATCGTCTGTATAGAACATTAAATATAGTATTTACAGGGAATTGTCCTGACTGTGTGTTAGCAGCATCGGCTACTCTTTCAGCTAAAACATGTCCCCATGTCCTTCAGTGATTACTTCGTAAAGCACGAAGTTGAAATCGACCTTGTGTAATAGAAGTCGGATTACAACTTTAAGTACAATTAGTCCTTCCAAATAGATAAATAATGGAAGGTTTTGAAACTTGGTGCTACAGGAGAACATTGGAAGATATATCGCGTATATTGACAAAAGAGAGGTTGATTTGTAGGAGACATTCTGAAATGTTAAGAAATCACCAATTTAGTTAGCATTGTAGGGAAGTGTGTGGGCTAAAAATCATAGTGGGAGAATCTAATACAGTAAGCAGGGTGAAAGGAATGTAGCCTGCTGCTCGCATTCAGAGATGAGGAGGAAGCGACTTGTGTTGAGAAACTTCGCCTTCCTTTTTTTTTCACCTCCCGGTGAACACGTGATCAGGCCATGCACTACGCTTCTGCAGGGCGACGCAGCGCGTGGCATTGTTATGCGCACGTCTCCTTTCGGCGAATGGAGCGTACATAAATGTGTTTATATTTTGCATACGTAGGGGTTCTCAAACATATTTTGGCTCTGATTACAATTTGATTCAAAACTGTCTGGTCCTGCGGGCTCTCCACATCTTTAGAATCTTTGAAACTAACAGGACGAGAGGTCCGGGAGGTTCGCCTCACCTCCTTCCCCACCCCTCTCCCCACAAGTCCGCCACTGGCGAGTACATTTGATTTTTTACCGTATTACCTTTCACTTGTAATAATTATACATGAAATAATATGACCGGTCTTGAACTAACAAAGTTCAAAATTCAAATGTCTGGTAATTTATCGGACCAAACTGCGTGGTCATCGGTCCGTAGCTTACAAACTACATAAACTAAGGTAAACTAACCTAAGGACTACACACACACACACACACACACACACACACACACACACACACACATGCCCCAGGGACGACACTAGTCACCGACGGCTCCGCAGGGAGGCGCTTTAGACCGCTCGGCTACTCCACAGCGGCTGTTGAACTATCCTATACATAAAAAGCAAAAAGTGATCAGTGGGACTTGATATCCAACGATTACGGAGCTTGTGATTATGCTAACCACAGGAACATCGCTAGTACGTGGTGAAATTCGCAATGTGCAAGTACCTAGTCAACAAGTAAAATTTCTCTTCAAATTTTCTCGAAATTGTCTAACACCATTGCTTATATTCGCGCGTGATGTTGTCTTTTCTTCATACTTTGTGGTACAACCGTGAGCCGAACATCGGGGCTTTCTCTTTTGGCCGGCCACGGTGGCCGAGGAGACTGAGGCGCTTCAGTCACGGTCTGCACGGCCACTACGGTCGGGGGTTCGAATCCCCCGTCGGGCATGGATATTTGTGCCGTCCTTAGTTGGAGCTAGATCGTAAGTAGTTTGTAAGTTTAGGGACTGATGACCCCCTAGTTAAGTCCCATAAGCTCTACAAACATTTTTTTCTCTCTTGATCATCATTTACACGTCGTAGATAGTATTATCTATACTACACATAGAACTAGATAATGAAAACCTTTAGCAAGTCAGAGGAAACTTAGAAAAAGTTTGCAGATAGATGCATGTACTCACGTACGAGCAGGGACCTAGCGGTTTCTTTCTTCTGGAGGGGTTGAGATGCATCCAAGCACTTGATCTTCATTTAGATCAGTATCCCAAGCTATCTGCAGATGAGCTGTCATACAGTTTTACAACGTTTACAATTAGAGAGAGAAACATAAAACATTCATTGACAGCTATCAAGTGTTAAACGATTGTCATCAACGAAATTAAAAGCTTTGTCTTTTATTTATTTATTTTTAATTTCAAACAATGTTTAATGATGTGGTGTTACTCTTAAAACAGAGGATTTTTCCTCAGAGAGTTCATATTTTTGTAATTATTTAACTATTTCACAGCAAATGCTGTTTTTATTGTAATATTGATACGTTTATATCAAACAGCTTTTATTAGTCTTCAGTTAATATCTTACTTCCAATAATCATTACACAAACGATTAGATGGTGTGTAAAGGCGTAAAATTAATCATTGTTTCATGCTGATGGTTTTCTGTTAACAGGGCCACGCAGCTGGAAATCAGTACTTGTTCGGAGTACTTGGGACCGTGATGTTACTGACATCAGGTCTCGTGTTGTTCTTGCCTGAATCACTGAATGAGAAACTTCCTGAGACAATGAAAGACGCAGCACTCTACGGTCGCGACCAAGAGTTCTGGAGTATTCCCAGAAGAAAGCCCACAGTAGTAGTAGCAGCAGAGACTTCTACACTCTACAAACCAGATCTGTGATCATGTACATCGACTGATCATTAAAAAGCACTAGCGTACACTACCAAACGTTTGACTCTCATTTCCTTCGACAGTTTTCATGTATGGCTGTACTCGATTATTAATGCAGCTCTTACTTACGGGGGCTAAACCAATCTGGACCACCGCAGCTCTCCGTTCAGCTTCACAGAGTCTTGGCTGGTGTCACCAACAATTCAAACAAGAGAATGCACTTCTGTGAGGAAGAACATGACTACATCACTACAGTGGCATTGGATATCTTTGTTAAGGTACAGTCATAGACATTTATTATTAGGGCACCTAAAAGTGTCGACATATTATGTAACAAAAATATATAAGAGGATCACGCTGAACAGGCTGCCTCCAAAACCGTCTTGGACTGCTGTCTAGTTGAAGGCGAGTTTTATCTGTGAATTGCACTTGATGACCATTTTGACTAGTCCATTCGACATGCCGTCGCGCCCATTTCCCGCGCTAATGGTGTCTAGGTGTCAAAGCTGCATGGACGTCGGGAGTGTAGTTCCATGTAAGGCAGCCTAATGCGAACAGTTTGAGACAAAATACGACATCCTGCGGCTGCGCGATTATCATTATTCAGCATTGTGTCTTTCCTCTCAAGGGTTTCTCGAAGCTGAAGTCTGTAAGTAGCGGCGGTCGTTGGCCTCAGTGGTAAGCACTTGGGCGGCTCGAGCGAGGCAAGTAATCTACCGTTTCTGTATCTTTGTACATTCTTTTTGTTCGAAAAACATCGGTTTTATTCACCGCGAGACGTCCGTATACGTCCAAACTTCGGAACTAACCTTGTAAGCATGGGAGAACTACAATAAACAAAAGCAGTGTTTCTCCTTCTTGGATTCATGACTGAAACTGATCGGCCCTTATTCCCGCGGACTGGTACTCCTCATGCATACATCTTCATGCAGGGTAAGTGACATCTATGACCGATCTAAGGAATTGTGTCGTGATGCGATGTACATATTCAACGTCAGTATTCAGGAGGCTTGAAGTGATGGTGACGAAAAACTTATTTACGTGTACAAGTGAGTAACATAATTTATTAGGAAAAGAACAACGAGGGTTGGAAATTAAATAGTGGCCACTATTTATTCACAACCGATACAAAAGCATCACATGTTTTCATGTGTCATATTCCGTCAAAGTTGTGTAGAACACGTTGTCACGGATGTGGAAGGCGTAGTATACCGTTAGCAGAGCCTGTTCTGTTGATGATGCGAATGGAGGGATTTACTGCCTGTCTGGAACAGTTCTGAAGCAAACGCCACGAAGTGCTTCCTTCACCTTCGGAATCAAATCAAAGCAACAAGTCCGGGGCGTATGGTGGATGCTACAGTAATTTGCCGCTTCATTCGCAAAGCTGGTCGCAAGTGATGCTCCAAAAACGAACGTATACTGTCCATTGACGGTCTGCCGTGGAGGGACGTAAACTGTTAAGATAACACCATCACAGTCGTACATGAGAAACACCATAACTTCCACCATACTGTGGCTCTGACCCTCTTTCGATTTTCTCGGCCACCCATAATGATGCTATTCAATGGATTGGCTTTTCAGTTTTCGCTCGTACGATGTGGCCCATGTCTCATCCAGTGTTCAAAGCGCTCATAGTACTCCACGTGCGTCTCAGCAGCGTCGTATAGCATCTGTATCTGCATTCTCGTCTATTAATGCGGAGCCCACAGTGATGCAACTTTTCGTATGCTTAGGCGTTCATCCAGGATGCGAAGCACAGCCGTATGCGCTACTCCGGTTTCGTGGACGAGATCACGAATCGTCTGGCGTCGATCATTGTCCACTACCGCTGCAACAGTTTGCACTTCTTCTTCATAGAAGCTCGGACGACCTGCCTGATGCATATCTATCACAGTTTGCCGACCTTCGATGAAGGCTTTTACCCAATGTCCCACCGTTCTGTTCAGTAATGTCGATTACCCGCGCGTCTCTTGAAGACCTTGATGACACTGTCTTGCTGTACGACCTCTGGCACATTCAATCTTGATCCAACTCCGTTGTTCCTGTTTTGAAAACTTAGTGACAGCGTTACGTTAGACCGCTCGCTCACCAGTGATTTTGTTTCCCTCAATTGTGGCACGCCGATAACCTAGGACGGGCGAGTACATTTGCTCAGAGGAAACGGAGGTGTTTCCACAACGTGTACTATCAGCGACAATACTAGACTGAATTGCATAGTGTCTCCAGTGTTCCCATTATTTAAGTTCCAACCCTCGTATGTATGTCAGTTAACAGAATGTCATCAGTGACTTTTTCGGTGATGCACAATAAAAATCGACAAAAAATTACCTAAATTTGTTATTTGTCTGCTACAGTACATATCTTAGCGTCTAGTGTTATAATAAAGTTTTGCCAGTTTCTGTAAGTAACATTTAGATGACAGTTAATTAATTCACAACCTTGAACACAACCATTAGCAGCAACTGTATGTTCGTAATACTTCAGTACAAAGACAATCAGTTTCATGACCTATATTATATTATATTTGCCCTAGGATTACCGCAAGCGAGCGTCCATTCATTGTAACGAGACTCTCTGCGGATTGCGCGGCGCTTCAAGTAGGAGGTTCGTGTCGCGCATAGGTGTATTGTCCTTACCATAAGTTAGTTTTATTAATTTGTAAGTCAGAGGACTGATGACCTCAGCAGTTTGGTCCCATAGGCTTACAAATATTTGAATTTTTTTTTCTTTATTATTATTATTCAAGTTTCGGTATCTCTAGAAGTATCTCCTTCACTAATGCTAAGGTAAAGCAGTCAACAATCCGAAGATCGGTTTGAACACCACAGTGCCTTACTAGGCATGGTCCTGTTTGGAGGTGGTATACCGTTGCCTTCCTCCGACCTTCGAACTGCCTTACCCAGACGGTTATAGGGGGACCTACAGTTTAACGTGGGTTCCGAACCACGGTGCTACTCGGTATTTTTCACAGGAGCACCAATGCCAGAGGTGAAAGAAGTGGAAAGTGACAGATAAAAATCCAGCGACCAGGCGTGGATCGAACACGTGACCTTCGGAATTGTTGTCTGGCACTCTACCACTGTGCAACCGAGGGGCATTCCTTTCACTTCAACTACATAATAAACGAGGCTACGAGGCGTGTTTTTTAAGTAAGTACCTTTTGAAACTAAAAACAGAAGACGTGCTAAGATATCTCAATAATTTTATGCGCTCTGGGTACCTACCTCTGTTGTCTATGCACTAACGCCATTAAAGTCTGATTATTCCTTGTTTACGTTTCGTACTGAGTATTTAAGATGCTTTCGATAATCTTGAGTCCCCCAGACTGCGAAGTACGGGCTGTTATAAGATGTCTAACTGCTAAAGGCGTAAAAGCGATCAATATTCATCGTGAGTTATGTGCAGTTTAGGGAGAAAAAATTATGAGTGATGGAATGGTAAAAAATTGGGTGAGAGAATTTAAAGATGCCCGCACAAATGTGCATGATGAACAACGGAGTGAGCGTCCTTCGGTCGTTAATGAAAGTTTGGTGCAGGAAGTGGACAATAAGGTGAGAGAAAACAGACGCTTTACGATTTCCTCCTTGCGGGATGACTTTCCTAATGTTTCTCGTAGTGTTTTGTATTGCTTTGTGACCAAGTAATACGATGATGAAGTAGAAACAGTTGTGATGCAGTGGTTAACAAGTCAAACGGAAGACTTCAATGAGACTGGTACAACGTTATCACAAGTGCCATAATATTGACGGAAAGTATGTAGAAAAGTAGATTAAGGTACCGGCTTTCAGGTAAAAATAAAATTATTAAGATATCTCAGCTCGACTTTTTTTTAAATTTCAAAACGGTACTTACTTAAAAAACACGCCACGTAATCCGACAAATCCTAGTTCAGCTGAATAAGTTATCAACTCCTCGAATAAGGCTTATATAGTACAGCCACTATGGCTGACTGCCTCTCAACTCTCATTTGAAGTTAGATGATGGGAAATTTTTTGAGAGTACAACTTGAAAACGCTACAATTCTAATGGAAATATTTATTTTTGCTTCAAATAGAGGTATCTGGTAACTTAACACAAAAAACTAACTGCAGTTACCGTCTTATAGCTTGCAAATGCTCCATGTGTTTTTCTAGGCCACGTGTATTTGGAATCATGTGACTCCCGACGGAATGATACCTTCAAGCTTATGACTTTTATTGCGACTCCCCATGAAATGCCATTTCAGGCTTATGTATTTCATTCTGTTACACAATAACCTGGTAAGATCCTGCAGAGTCAAGGAATAGGTGGGATCGATACTTTCGTGATGTATAGTTAAGAGTGGGCAAAGGACGCAATATCTGAATACTTGAATGTGTAAAATGTGCACAATCTCTAATAACTCAGGGTTTCTAAATGGTTCTGAAAGGCTGAAAGACTTTACGTCACATGGAGGTGCTCCTCCTAGCTTCACTGAGAGCAAAACGTCCATAAAAGGGCATGATCCATTGTCCAGGTTTGCTCGAGAGGGTTAGAATTGAAGAACGCTGATATTCTGTAAAGGTACCCAAATAAGGGCATAAGGAAGTCAGCGATCACATTGGACGAAGGGTTTAGAGAGGAGGTAGACCAGTCACTAACTGGCTGGAGTAGGGTAATGTGAGACACTGGTGACAGTCCATGTTTGGTAGCTCTTCAAAAGTATTTCAAAACGGCATCCCTGGATTTGTTAAAAGTGTTTCCTTTAGTGCAAGGTGAATAGATGAGGGGTTATTCCATTTAACACCATTACAGCTTTTCTCGAAATTTCTACGAGACAGTGATCAGTACATCCTCTGTCGCTCTTGGGACAAAATTCTGAAGGCAATTTTAGTGGTTTTTAGAAAGTATCGTGAGATGTGACGGGTTTGAGTATCTCCAATTGCTGCCTCGCGTGTACAATCGCCCCATCACATCTAGATACCGAGTCGCTTCTTACCAAAGCTAGAAGGGTGTTTCACGTGACATCCTTTGTTCGATGGAAAATTCTGGCTGGATATAGGCTGTAATGGTGAATACAAAAAAGGAATAACAATATGACATTGTCAAAGATCCAAGTAAGGATGTTTTCTCTTCTATTGGTGCTACAGAATGTCCCACAATTCATATTACAAACTTCTAGAGGTTGTAAAATGATCTAAATACGTTAAGTTTTACATAGGAGTCCATGTTTCTTCATGTCATCCGACTATGTTAAAACAACTATTTATCTTTGATACTATAAAACTATTCTTCAAACTATTTGCTTTCTTTATTTTAGGAGGAGATACTACGGACCAAAATGAAAAAAAAATATCTAGTAAATGTGGGCTATTTTTCATCATAGTGAATTACATTTCCTCCATTGCTCAAGTGTCCTTAGCTCTTAAGGTATGTATTTGAGAGAACTTGTGTACCAGACATAAGTTAGTTGTTTCGGTCCCTAACAATTTTGCCAAAATACAGAAAACAAGTATAATAGATTTGTTTCACAGTACCAAAGACTGATAAATGCTAATAACATTACTGGATAACATTTCCGGATAAGGATTCCAATGGAAATCTTGATCCATTCCGATCAACCCTACAACGTCTACAAGTATGTAACATGAATTATGAAACATCTTGTATACTGGTTAAGATTAGCCAATAAGGGTATTGCGCAGCCAAGTTGGCAGAGAGGGATATCTTACTTCTGAAATTTAGTTGGTTTTTTTTCGCATATGTTGGCCTAATTATTTCCGCGACACCCCAAACCTGTTTTTGTTTTCGGTACCGTCATACTGTCTTATAATACATGCAGTTTTGCTGGTCCTATGCTATAAGTAATTCTTTACATAACCATGAACATTGTCTTGAATCCAATGGCAAGGGAGATATCCGCAATGTCATTTAAATTGCTCATAACAAACGTCACGCTTAATTACATGCATATGTAATCTTCTTTTATATTGTAAAGCAACTGTAAAACACATCATATACATTTGTAGTCTGTTTTAACATTTTTATATCCAAAACTACTCCACTAATTTCCGTATTGATTTCACAGGCAGCTTTAATGTTGTTTGGGGCAATTAACAGCAACATCAAAGCATGGACAAAGGAAATATAATGATTTTACGTTTTATCGGTAAGAATCATGTCGGTGTTATTCTGAAACAACCAGTTTCCGAAAGTATTACACTCATGTTCTTGGGATTTTCACATCTCGGGGCAACTTATAGGCTTTATTTTATCAAAATAGGATCCGGAAATGATACCTATATGCTGAGTAAGGCCGTACTGTATCCATCTGCATCACCAGCAATCTAACTACCTCTCTCGATCTCCCTTCTATCCCCTATCCTCACACCGCAGAGTGTGACTCAGTATTAGTGACCGGAGATTGTTTTTTTGTAGTGTGTGCCTTTTTGATTGCGTAAATGCAAGCATTTTTGACGAAGAATAATGACTGAAAACTGAAGTTTTTGAGAATGAGTATCTTTTTTAAAGAGAGATGACAATTATTTTTAACTGTTTGTTGAATAGGAAAAAAATGAAATTTGAGCGGTAAGCCCTTACAGATATATTCAAAAGAAAAAAAAAATGTTTTTGTTGATACTTATTTCGTTTTCCACGTCAAAAGTTGTGTTTGTCTGTCTGTTCACTCTTTAAAAAAAAGAGAAGGTATTTTTGATACATTTAAAGAAGGTGCAATTTTTTGTCCAAAATGAAGTTGAAGTTGACATAGAAAACGTACTATTTCAAGGGATAGTAAATATATGGCATGTTGTCACTGATTAATCTGTTGCATTGGTCATGGTAAGAAGAATATAATAACGTCATGGATGCAAAATACTACCATGAATTATCTACAAACGAATGGAAGAATTTGTAGATTCTAACCTTCGGGAAGATGAGTTTGATTTAGGAGAAATATTGTAAGACGAGAGGCAATACACAATTTAAGATTCATCTTAGAAGATTGGTCCAGGAAAGGCAAATCTACGTTTTTAGCCTCAGTAGATTTAGAGAAGGCTTTTGACAACTTTGATTAGAATAAGTTTTTCAAGTTCTAAAGGTAGCATGGGTAAAAAAAGGGGGGAGACGTAAAGTAATACACAATATGTGAAAATACTACACAACAATCTTATGAGTCGAAGGGGATGAAAGAGAAACTGTGGTTTTGAAGGGAGTAAGACAGGGTTGTAGCCTTTCCCAATGTTATTCAATGTCTATATCGAGCTCGCTGCAAAAGAATGATAGGACAACTGTGGAAAAGGAATTAAACTTCAGATAGAAGAAATAAAAACTATGCGGTCTACCGATGACATTGTAATTCTGTCAGGGACAAGTAAGGGGCGTGGAGGGACAGTTGACAGGAATGGACATTTCTTGTTAGTAGGTTATAACTGAACATTAACAAGAAAGCTAGAAAGGCAATGGAATGAAGTATAAAACAATCAGGTGACACTGGAGGAATTAGAATGGGTAATTAGATTAACAAACATTTGAACATATGAGACATGGGAATAAAAGGATTTCTAAAGAAGAGAAGTTTGCAGACATCCAATACTTATTTAAATGATAAGAAGTTCTTTCGGAAGGTATTATTCTGGAGTGTAGCATTATACGACGGTGAACGTGGACGATAAGGAGTTCAGATAGAAAGATGACAAAGTCATTGAGATCTGGTGCTACAGGGGAATTCTGAACACTTGACGAGTAGATCGCGTAAATAATGACAAAGTGCTGAACAGGCGGGTGAAAATAAATTACTGGTATACGTAGACTAAACGATTGGTGAGGCCCGTTCTGAAACCTTAGATAATCGTCAGTTTAGCATTGGAAGGGAGTGGGGTGAAAACCGCAGAGGCAGATCGAGAGACGAATACAGTAAGCAGATTAAAGAGGATGTAAGTTGCTGTTCTTATTCAGAGATATGAGGACTGTGCAGTACTGGGCAGCATGGAGAGCTGCATCAAACCTGACTTTGGACTGAAGATTACAACAACAATAATGAATTAGCTCCAATCAAAATCTGAAAATAAATATTACAAATGAGACAATACTTGTAAAAAGTAGGAAGAAATATTTATTTACATTTGATATTGTCAGCAAAGAAAGTTATCACTCGTAGTTTTAACGGAGAATAGCATTCTATGACTGTCCATGATAGCGAACAGACTTCAGTTGACGTCTTTATTTGACATAAAGGCCTCCCTCCGGAGGAAACGACGTACACTAGTCCGCGTTTTTTTTTTTTTTTTTTTTTTTTTTTTTTCACAACTACCTATGCGACCATATACCATCAAAAATAAGACGCATTAATATTTAAATAAATCTCTTACTGTAAGAAAGAAATTAAACAGAGAAACTTAACGGATTAAATTTAAGTTTTAATACAGTGGCTTGCGAAATTGTGAATATTATTGCATCGGTAAATTATTTACTACAGAAAGATTTCGACACCGCAATTAACTTAGGAGCGTTGTTGGTGTAATATTACAAATCTCTAATTATAGAACCATATAATTATACTTGGTGTAACCAAATACCTGGAAAAATCTGGGGATTCGATAGACGATCTGACAACATGCAGAACGTGTCCTGCACACATATGGTTTACTTGCTTTTGTTGCCGTGTAATACTCTGTTGCCGTGGTGTACATTAATGCAGACCACTTTACCATGTAGGCGGGGGGTCACTTGTGTTGACACAGAGTAATTTACTACATACAGTTCTCTACAGAAAGTGCTCAAAATAGCTACTACGGGCGGTAACGTGCGTGTCTATACGCCATATCACAGACCATTGACCGCCTCACCCGTTCGAATATTCCTGGTGCCCCTCGTGCCTGCTATTCTGTGCTCTGACGCAGCAGATACCACATGACCAATAAGCGCGGCGAACACAGGCAAGTACGATGGATTGGGTTGTTCGAGCTGCTAGAACAATTTCATCTCGGCGATTCCCAAACAAATGAATGGGCGTCAGTGACTGACATTGGGGTCTGCTCGTTATCTCGACCTCAATCCATTAGACTTCTATTTACTGGGTAATTCGTCTGTCTCCTCCTCCCTCTTCCTTTGCCCATCTCCGTCACTACATTCACTACCCCCTGTACGCCTTTTATCCCATGCTCTATCCTTCTCCCCTCCCTGCGTCCATATCATCTCTCTCTCTCTCTCTCTCTATTTTTTTTACCCACTTAAGTCCCCTTATCTATCTCCTCCAACCAGTCTGTTTCCTCCTTCTCTTACTCCTTGCCCATGCCCCTTTGTCCCTTATTTCTGATATAAAAAAGCCCGCATGTTATTCACAGTAACATTTCTTACATTATGTGGTTACTAGTATCTTCCATCTCCTACATCCTTGCGTGTACATCTCCTCCTCCTCCTTTATCTGCTCATCTCCTCATGCCACTGTTTCTGCACATCTCCTCCCCCTCTCTGTTTCCTCCGCTTTGCTACCTGTGAAAAATTACCTATATCTGCTAACTTTCGTGGCGAGTGACCAAACGGTGTCAAAGCCTATTGCAAGTTATCCCCCCACCATACTCTTTATAGTGACTGGCAGAGGGTGAGAAACATCTGCACAGATAGTCATACATATACCAAGATTCAATGTGTTATCGCTCAAAAAGAAAACAGAACAGTGCCCAAATCGATGGTGGTCGCTAAAATCTAGTGCATCGTTTCTACAGTTAGCTCTCACAGTTTGATAACGCGGAGACAAGTACATCTAAATCTTCCAGTTTTCGATCGGATTTCTCTTATTTTATTAAGACGGTCATGTCTGCCTCTGTAGATGGGTGCTAACAAAATATGGTCTCGTTTGAAAGACGAAGTTGGTGAAAGAAATTTCGCAAATCAATCTCGCCGCAACGAAGAACGCCTATCTTGTTATAACTTCCATCAAAAGTCGTGCATCATTTCTGTGACACTCCCCTATATCGCGATAATACAAAACGAGCGGTCCTTGTCTGAACTTTATCTGCACATTCGCCGTTTAGTCAATCAGTACATCCAGAAGAGAATCATCAACTTAATCTTTCTTAATATTTGAAACAAAACAATTTCAATACGATCTTGAATTTATTGAAACGAAATAATTCCGACTTAAAATTAGTGAGCTGTCTCTGTATACAAAGGGGATTTCTCACTTAAATGAATTATTTATCATGGAATGGAATCAGAATTGATTATTCGATAGTCATTTGTTGGCGATTTTTATGCATTCATTGCGACGTTTTGTGATAATGACTTTTGTTTTCTTTTTCTTTCCATTCGGATATTTATTTGTTTTAGCCTTCTGATAGTCTATCTACACTTGACTCCATTCATTATCAGTCTCCTCTCTTCTTGAAATAAACAATGGGACTAGTAATGCACATTAACATTTCGTAAATAATATATTTATTCCATATATACATCAGCCCAAGTCCTCCTCCCCACTCTCTCTCTCTCTCTCTCTCTCTCTCTCTCTCTCTCTTTACCTTCGCTTCTCCTCTATCCTTGTATTGCCTGTTCATCCCTCTCTCTTTATATCTCTTCCCCTCACCTGAAAATCCCTCCTCCACCCTCTCTCCGGGATACTCATCTCCCTCCCCCTCTTGACTTAAAACCTCCCCACCATTTCTACGTCAATTTGGTACTCTTCCTCCTTTCTCTTTAATTTTTATCATCCTCATTATCTATGAAAAACTACAAATATCTGCAACCTTTCACTGCGAAGTGTCAAACAATCTCGAAGCATATTGCTAGATACCCTCCACGGTACACCACCGTGTCTTCCCCAAGATAAAAGCTATGTATGTGTCAAATATCATGATGATCTTCCGAAAATGTCATTCCTGTCATTAGTTATCATTATATTCATTTTTTTCAGTTTCTCATTACTTTCTATCATTATCTCGTACATCGTGCACACCAGGTGAAACACGTTCGTCGTGGTTGGATGCCACCTCCTCATTTTCCTATCTTTCTACAGTTCTTTTCAGTTTCAACCTACAGTTCATAACCTATAAGATATGATCAGAATCTATATCTGTCCCTGGGTATGACTTACAGTTTAAAACCTGGCTCCGGAATCTATGCCTTATTATTATAAAATCCATTTGTACCTTCCGGTGTCTCCTGGTCTCTTACACGAATACAATCTTCTTTCATGATTCTTAAACCAGGTTAAATTACGTTCTGTGCAAAATTCTACCAGACGACTTCCTCTTTCATTCCTTTTGCCCAGTCCATATTCACCTACTATTTTTCCTCCTCTCCCTTCTCCTACTACCGAATTCCAGTCTCCCATCACAATTAAGTTTTCCTCTCCATTAATTGTCTGAATAATTTCCTTTACCTCCTCATACATTTCTTCAATCTCCTAATCATCGGCAAAGATAGTTGGTATGTAAACCTGTACTATTATGTTCGGTGTTGCCTTCGAGTCTATCTTGACTATGATAAAGCAATCACTGCGCTGCTCATAGTAGTTTACTAGTATTCCTAATTTCTTATTCATTGTCAGACCTACACCTGTAATATCCCCAAATGATTTTGTATTTATAATCCTATACCCATTTGACCAGTATACTACCACAAAGGAAAATATTATATGTATATTTATATGTATATATTGTTGGTATTAAAATAATATTTATATTTGCAAGTAACGTAATTGAGAGTTAAAACAAATATCCAAATATAACTGCTTCTAAGTGTCTATTATTCAAAGTCCAACTAAGTTTTCTTTTACCGACTTCTTGACGTTGTATGTTCATTACATCCTTGAGTTTCGAGCTCTATTTAAAGTCTTGAATTGGTTCCACAACTCTACTAAATAAACTCATACACTATTTTATAAGCATTTCTGTATTGAATCTAAATAGTATACAATTGCACACATATATCTAATATCACTAATATCGCGTCTGTCCTTCATGACATTCGGTGTGAGACTATACATCAAGTGTCATTTGTTAGAGAAAAGAACATTTGAAAAATCAATTAGTTATATTGTTTTCTCCCTACATACATTACGCTATAATTACATCTATGGACTCATATCTATATCAGTAACATTTTAATTCATTCTACGTAAATGAAAATATTTATATATATATATTTATATTTTTCAGCCTCCACCTGACTTGGCTATCTTCTACCGTCATGTAACGCCACACCAAAAATCCTGCACCTCTTTCCACCGAACTTCATTAATCACCCAGTATGTCTTATTGCAACGTATCTATCTCTGTTTTTAAATTTTCTAACCTCTATACCCGATTAAGGGTCCTAACATTCCACGCTCCGATCCGTGGAATGGGAGTGTTTTCTTTCCTGATGATCATATCCTCCTGAGTAGACCCATCCTTGAGATCGAAATGGGGGACTATTTTACCTCCAGAATATTTTACCCAAGAGGATGCCATCATCATATATTCATACAGAAGTGCTGCAGGTCCTCAGGAAAAGTTACTTCTGTAGTTTCCCTTTGCTTTCAGCCGTTCGCAGTAACTGCATGGAAAAGCCACATTTGCTGATATTACAAGGCCATCTCCGTCAATCATCCAGACTGTTGCTCCTGTAACTACTGAAAAGGCTGCCTCCCCTCTTCAGGAACCCAACATTTGTTTGGCGTCTCCACAGAAACACCTCCGCTGTGGTTGTACCTATCATATGGCTATCTGTATCACTGGGGCACACAAGCCACCCTACTGCGGCAACGTCTGTGGTTCATGGGGGTGGCATTATATTATTATAAGCAAAAGTAATTTCTCTTCCTGTTAGCTTACCTTTCATCTCTGTACGATTAGAGTATTTGTCAGAGAA
The DNA here is from genome assembly GCA_026315105.1 of Locusta migratoria. Classification (NCBI taxonomy): domain Eukaryota; kingdom Metazoa; phylum Arthropoda; class Insecta; order Orthoptera; family Acrididae; genus Locusta; species Locusta migratoria. The sequence continues at coordinate 464,518,243 of CM048746.1, read as the reverse complement.
GATATGTGTTTGAAACTCAAAAGTAAACTTCAGGAGTTAATAGTGAACTCGTGGATCTAGATTCTACAGTGTTCACATATGGAGAAGAGTACGTAGCACTTTCGAGACTGAGAATTCTGGGCTAATTACATCCAATGAATGTCACCTTCTGTTGTACCGAATCTCGAGAGTCCACAATCGCGTTATAAATTGACTACACACACTTAACATCCAGATATGTTAATATTTGTTACATTAAAGTCTCTCGGAAATATTTTTTTTACATAAAGTCTACAAAGTGGAAGGCATTTCACATATAATGATGGACATGTAATGTCGATTATCTAACTAAACAAACACACAAGAATAAAGTAGAAAGATATAACACTGAAGAATTTTTAATGTGACTGTGTTGTTGTGTGACTGCCTTATGAATTGCTTCAAACGTTTCTACAATTACTTTGGTAATGTACACTCTGTGTTATAGAGGAACAAAGAAACAAGTCACGGATTTGACATTGCGTTCGGAGGTACACCTATCATATGTTATGATGACAAAGTGTGATTTATTGATTTCTATGTTACAAGAACGTATGGACTGAAACGCCGCTTCATGCAGTATTCACTATAGTGAAAATTCACCAAAAGGAGTTAGTGGGCGAAGAGCACCTGAAGAGGGAGACTAGTATGATGAAGATTAATGACATTCCTCTTTCATTTAAGTTGTAGCTATTAAGCCATAATTTTAGGAACCGAATATACGTCTGCTAAGTAAAGCTTAAGCAAACGTACAGAAGCACGGCCGTACCATTCTTTGCTCAAAGTTATTCTTGTCACTTTCTTCTCTCCTGTAACTTCGTTGTTGATTACACTAAAAGTTTGATTTTCAGTAGTCTTGAGTATCAACTGCAGCTATATTCCGAAATCACTGTATTTTAGATCTCATAGTTAGCAGATGTGTGCAGAGTTGCAGAAATTTCAATTAGCATTTTATAACTGTTACTGAAAAGGTAACTTTATCACAGACAGTAACTGCTGCAATGGGATAGCTCACAACAGACATTACAAATAACTACAGTAATATGACACTCACAACGTCACCGGAAGAAATATTCACCACAAGATCCTTAAAATAAAAAGGTTCCAGTCGCTAAGATTATATAAATCTGAGTTTAGTACTATCTTAATTTATTGGTGTAAGAAGTCTTTTATCAGTGGAACATTTCCTGAATTGCTGAAATATGGTGAAGTTAAATTCTCTTTAAGAAAGGCGATAAAAAATTCGTCAAATAACACATTTGTCTGATTTCTCAAAAATTGTAGAAAAATAAATTACAGTCATCGTCTGAAACAATCTGACCACTAATAAAATACTATACATTTCACAACTCGGATTTCTACAGGCTTCCAACACAAATGTTATCCACACATACACTGAAAATGTACTTAATTCTAGAATATGTTACAGCCCACAGGTATATTTATTGACCTGCCACAGGTGTTTACATCGCAATATCCTTGTAAACAAGTGACAGTGAACAGGAAATGCTCAAATTATTGAAACTGTATATCTCTGAGAGATATATCAATAAGAACGAGACATATATTAAATTATCAGACCTCATCCAATTTGGAACTGATAACGTGTGAGGTACCTCAAAGGACCCATTTTAGGCCCCTGTCATTTATTGTATATATCAATTGCCTTTCACCAGCAACATCGGTTGATTCCAAGTTCGTTTTAGTTTCAGAGAATACAATCAATGCGATAAATAGAAATAATGAAGTTTTTATGGGCATTAAGTATCAGTACCTAGCCAATTCTCTGTCGCTAAACCTTGAAGAAACACACTGAACGCACTTTAAGACTTCTATAAAGTTTCCTGCCAGTATAAGTCTAAAGTGTGACGACAAACAGATAGAAGAAGTTGACAGTGTCAAAAACTTGGGATTACAGCTTGATAATAAATTTAACTGGGAACAGCGAACAACAGAACTTCTGAAGTGCCATAACAAGTTCCTGTTTGCTATGCGAATGTTGTCAGACAAAGAATATATAAATTTGGAAAAGGTTGCGTATTATGTGTTCTTTGATCCCATAATGTTATAGGGGATTATTTTCTGGAGTAACTCATTAGGCGAAGCTAAAGTTTTCCGTGCCCAAATCGTGCAGTGCGAATCATTTGCAGAGTCAACTAAAGAACATGCTGTAGCGGTTCATTTAAAGATCTGAAGGTGCTATCTATTGATTCCCGATACACGTATTCTGTAATGAAATTTGCCATTAGAATTTATTATTTTTGAAACCAACAACATATTTCATGGGACCAATAGTAGAAATATAAATAACTTCCACAAGGATGTAAACTCACTTATTTTCGTTCAGAAAGGTGTCCACCATTTAGCAGTACACATTTTCACTAACATGCCAGCAACCATAAGAAATGTATGTCAGAATAAAGTTTAGTTTGAAATGAGTCTAAAGAATTTTTACTGTCCTTCTACTTCACTAATGAATTCTTGGCTAAAGTGATTGTACGCAATATTCACAAATGTGAATATTGTGTTCAGTCTGGCGTCATTAGTAATTTTGTGCAGTAATGTGATCAGTGTAAATAAGAGCTTAAAAAATAAAATACATAAGAATTATCATATGCCCTGTATATTCAACATTTAAAATGTATTAACAAGTTATATGTCCTTTAAGATGTATATGGTCTTAAGATTTTGTTTTGTCTGACCCATTCCACAGTCAGACGTTCAATTCGATTTTGGATCTGAGGAACGTACGTTAAGACACCAGATCTCATTTTCTAAGTATTTGTGTATCTTGTTTTCTGACACGTTACAACCAAGATGATCTCCTCAGTTTGGATCGACTGGAATTTAAAGTACATCTAACGTTATCTAATCTACAAAATACTGTAAGGCTAATTAGTTACTGTCTGATCATACAACTCACATAATTTTTAATATCTCTTATATTTAGTGCGTGCTCTTCTCCTCAAAACCGTATTCTCTGGTTACTAACTACTGTTCGATATCTTATTATAGCTACATTACACAGTCTAAGTCTAAATCCCTGCCGTAGGGTTAGTACTGTGCAATTTTTGTGACTAGTTAGTATTTGCAGTGGTTACTAACGTGAGGTACTATGAAAAATATAAGTGAGAGAAATATAGTCTGACATCATTTATAACCAGTTTTCCAGTCAAAAGAAGAAATTAGATCAGTTAATGTCAAGCAAGGGCGAAATGTTAACCTCAAATAAGCAAGTACAATTTGCTGAAAGAATCGTAAACTTATCAGAATTAATCCTGTCATTGAAAGAAGAAAAATTACTATCAAAAGGGTCTAAAAACGTGCCAAACACGATGCCAAGCCCGCAAGTGTCAGACTATCTTAGAGTATATCTGGAATTAGTGCTACAGAAATATCTGGTCTTGAAAGTAAAGTGTGCAGTAGAAATTAAGCAGGCACAACTGCAACAACAAACAACATGTAGGAACAATAGTGAGTTTTGGGACATAAAGAAGCTGAAAACTAGGATTGAAAACAACAATGTGATCATAACTAAATCAGATAAAGGAGGGAAGCTTGAGCTGTTAAAACAGATTACACAAAGAAAGTTGAAGGTTTTTCCTGTCAGTTCCACTAGTAAAACTTCAGAAAGATCCAACAGGTAAATACAGTGAGGAAGCGAAGCAGTTAGTTAAGAAACATTGCTATATTTTCACAGAATATGACTCTAAAAGGATTCTACAAATGATCCCACGGGATCCACAACTGTATGGCTTACCCAGACTCCACAAACCAGAAGTGCCGATCCGTCCAGTGGTGTCAGCAACACAAGCACCAGCGCACAATATTACCAGAAGAATCAACGTCATCATAAAGCAGAAGTTCAACTTCAAAGGACAACATATCATTAATAACAGTTTAGACTTAGTAAATAGAATTAAAGATGTTCATATTCCAACAAACACCAAAATAGTTTCCTTTGATGTACATAGCCTTTTCAAAAGCATTCCTTTGAAAGTCTGTATAGATGAGTTGTCACATTCATTGTTTAAACAAAATATTACTGATGAAGAACACCTGAGCATAAACAACACAGTAGAATGTTGTCTCAATCAAAATTATTTCTGCTTTCAAGAGAACTATTACAAACAAGCTGATAGCTTGGCAATGGGCTCTCTATTTCCCCCTTGCTGGCAGATTTGTTCATGGATAAGTTGAGAAAGAATTTCGTAAAAGTGAACCACTGTCATAACATGCAGTATACTAGTGTAGAAATTTTGATGATATCCTTTGCCTGAGGAAAGGTTCCATCAGACAACTTCAGAAAATCTTGGAAAATATGAACCAGTGGCATTTAAACATTAAGGTTAGCATCCAGTTAGTAGATCACACCATTACTTTTCTTGACATTAGCATACTTGTAGAAAATAGAAGCCATACATTTAAGATCTTCAGGATTGACACATTTACTGACACCTTCATCTCGACTTCCTGCCAGCAGCCAACAGCGTACAAACATGCGCCATTCCACCGTATGATAAACTGACTCCTGTCCATTCGCATGACCCAAGAAGACCATGACCAAGAACTAGATACAATAAAAACCATAGCAACAAATAATGACTTTCATTTCTCCATAACTGACAGAATGCTTGACAGGAAAAAGAAGAAACAAGAAAGATTCCTACTTTACCCTGTAAGTTCCACTGAAAAAAATAAAAGAAAATAAAATAAAATGGTCTACATTGCCTTTCATAGGTAAAATGTCCAATAAGCTATGTAACATTTTGAAAGAAAAGGAAATGTCAGTATTTTTCTATGTCCCACAAACTTTAGGTAAAAGTCTTATCAATTCAAAGGACAAACTACCAGCTATTATGAACAGTGGTTATTGTGGTGAACTGTCCAATGAAACTAATGTGTCGGATCTGACGTGGAGAAGCTTTGTCTGGACGTTGCTTGAACATGAAAATGAGTGGCTTGTGGTCGGTGTAAATCGGAAAATCTCGTCCATCAAGCATGTACTGAAAGTGATTCACGGCTGAGTAGGCAGCGAGGAGTTCTCTGTCATAGGTTGAGTAATTCCTTTCTGCGTTTGATAGTTTCTTGGAGAAGAATGCTAATGGTTGCAGATTATTATCACTAATTTGTTGTAAAGATGCACCAATAGCATAATCTGAGGCGTCAACCATTAAAATTAAAGGTAAACTTGAAGATGGATGAGCCAGAAGTGATGAATCAACCAAGCTATTTTTCAGGTCATTAAAGGCTTTAATCTGATGCGTCAACCATTAAAATTAAAGGTAAACTTGAAGATGGATGAGCCAGAAGTGATGAATCAACCAAGCTATTTTTCAGGTCATTAAAGGCTTTAATCTGATGCGTCAACCATTAAAATTAAAGGTAAACTTGAAGATGGATGAGCCAGAAGTGATGAATCAACCAAGCTATTTTTCAGGTCATTAAAGGCTTTAATCTGATGCGTCAACCATTAAAATTAAAGGTAAACTTGAAGATGGATGAGCCAGAAGTGATGAATCAACCAAGCTATTTTTCAGGTCATTAAAGGCTTTAATCTGATGCGTCAACCATTAAAACTAAAGGTAAACTTGAAGATGGATGAGCCAGAAGTGATGAATCAACCAAGCTATTTTTCAGGTCATTAAAGGCTTGTCGAAGATTTTCTGTCCAATTAATTTTCCTCTTATCATTTTTCTTCGTCCCATGGAGTAGGTTCAAAAGATCTGCTTGTTTACGGGCTGAATTTGGTAGTGCTCTTCGGTAAAAATTAATGAGGCCAAGAAATCGGCGTAGTTCTTTTATTGTTGTAGGTAGCGGATGGTCAATAATTGTTTGTACTCGCTCTGGTAGTGGTCTGATTCCTTCTGCAGCTACCATATATCCCAGGAAAGGTACTTCTATTGAACTGAAAATGCATTTATTCAGATTGATTCTGATGTTGAACTTACTGAGGCGTTCGAAAAGCAATTTAAGATGCTTCTTGTGCTCTTCTTCATCTTGTGATGCTACTAGAATGTCATCTATATAACAGTACACAAAGTCGAGGTCTCTCAGTATATTGTCGATATATCTTTGAAAAGTTTGAGCCGTGTTTCGGAGTCCAAATGAAAGTCGTAAAAATTCAAACAAACCAAATGGAGTTATCACTGCTGTCTTAGGTACATTGTCTGGATGTACAGGGATGTGATGGTAAGCTCTGACCAGATCTATCTTTGAAAATATTTGTTTTCCATGCAGTTGACTGTTAAAATCTTCAAGGTTAGGAATAGGACATCTGTCAGGTTTGGTGATGTTGTTGAGAGCACGGTAATCTCCTCAAGGCCTCCAGGATCCGTCTTTCTTGGGAACTAAATGGAGGGGACTTGACCAGTTGCTCTTTGACGGCTGGCAGATTTTCATATTAAACATTTGTTGGAACACTGCTTTAGCTTCCTTGAGTTTATGTGGTGGTAGTCGTCGTGCCTTTGCTGCTACAGGATGTCCTTCTGTGACAATCGTATGAAAAACAGTGGTATCTGGAATGTCAAAATGGATGTTTTCATGAAGCAAGCTGGGAAATTTCTTGAGAATGTCAGCATATTTTTGATCTGGAGGCATTACATGAACTGGTTCTATGTCCGAGACTTTAATCAGTGTGCCAGTTGTTGCTGCTGACGTTAATGGGTCGATTAGAAGTCTGTTCTTGAGATCTACTAAAAGATTGTAATGATGAATGAAGTCGGCTCCGATAATCGGAGATTGCACATCTCCAATTACGAAATTCCACGTGAAATTGCGCCGTAAACCCAAATTAAGTACTAATAGACGCTCTCCGTAAATATTGTCACGTTGCAATGGAAGTAGGCTTGACTTCGAAGGCAACTAAACACAGCACTTATACTGAAAGCACGTTTATTACGAACTCAACATACACGCAGCACTGACTGCCTCTCAGGCAGAGTGCTCTGCTATTTATACACAGACAGAATTTACCAGAAATTAGAAGAACAGTTAACATAAGAAACAAGTAGAATTTACAAGTGAACATAAGAAAGATGTAGAACCTTCTGGAACTGTAAATTACAAAGAAATAAACTTTTGCCGGTGGGCGGGATTGAACCGGCGAACTTCTGCTCCGCAGTCCGTGACGCTATCCCCTGCGCCACGCCGGCAGTTGGTGTTCGTGGTCTCTCGCGGCATTGCTCCCTCTCCTGGAGAAACAGCGACCCGCTGTTATGATCCCTGTGGAGCCTGCCTGCAATGTCCTGGATCTTGACCGTGTCATGGGTCCTTTGTATGACAGTTCAAGAGAATCCTTCCCTTCTCCGCGATTATCGCCGACAAACGTTCCTGTCGTGGCTTCATTAGGAACATGACCGTCCTTAAAGTCCTTGAACAAGAAGCCATTGTCGTCTACCTACTCTTCAGGATCGTAGTAAGGTTTCATGCGCAGGACGTGAACAATGTCTATTCGTTTTTGACGTTTAGACGACGGCTCATAATCCTCAACTTCGTATGTGACGTCTGACAGGCGGCGTATGACACGATACGGACCAAAGTATCGCTTCAATAACTTTTCTGACAGTCCAACCTTCCGTACAGGGGTACAAAACCATACCAGATCTCCTGGGCTGTACACAACAGGTCGGTGCTTGTCGTTATATCGCTGGCGGTCCTTCTCCTGGGCGTCCAGTGTCCGTATGCGAGCCAGCTGTCTTGCTTCTTCGACCCTGGTGATGAGCTGTTTAACATAGTCATCCTGAGTGTCGACCGGTTGGAACGGGAACAGTGTATCCATTGTCGTATCAGCTTCACTGCCATGGAGCAGGAAAAACGGAGTGAAGCCTGTGGTGTCTTGTCTTGCGGTATTGTAAGCAAATGTCACGACTGGCAGAATTGTATCCCAATCCTTCTGCTCAACATCGACGTACATCGACAGCATGTCGGCTAACGTTTTGTTAAAACGTTCCGTAAGACCATTTGTCTGAGGATGGTATGCAGTTGTCATTCTGTGGACAATGTTGCACCGTGACATTACCTCTGATACTAGTTTTGACTGGAATACTTTTCCACGATCAGATATCATGACACGTGGTGCTCCATGTTTCAGAATAATTTTGCGATCTCTGGAGCTTCTGCAGTCGGCACAGGTTTGGTGACAGCGTAGCGTGTGAGGTAGTCAGTGCAGACTATTATCCAACGGTTACCGGTTGTCGACTTCGGGAACCTTCCTAAAAGATCGATCCCAACTCGGTGGAATGGAGCTGCTGCCGGCGGAATCGGTACGAGATGTCCTGGAGGTAATTGCGGCACATGCTTCTGTCGCTGGCACTCTTTACAGTGACTCACATAGTGCTTGACAGATCGGTAGAGACCTTTCCAGTAATACCTGCGTCTGATTCTGTCTAGGGTCTTCACGAATCCCAGATGACCGGATATTGGAGCATCATGGAAATATTTGAGAATAGCTGGCTGGAGATGAGCTGGAACAACAAGTAGCCATTTGGGACCCAGTGGATCGTAGTTGCTCTTGTACAATGTTCCGTTTATAAGTTGGAACTCTCCATTGGTCGGTTCTCCTTTCTCCAAGGCCTCTATCATTTTTAATAGTGTTGGATATTCCCTCTGTTCAGCTGTAACGTCATCTAATTCAGTGAGAGCTGAAATTTCATTAATGCTGTTGTGTTCCACTAATGGATTCCTCGAAAGGCAGTCGGCATGCTTGTGTTTGCACCCATTCTTGAATACCACTGTGACATCGTACTCTTGGAGTCTTAGTGCCCATCTTGCTAGTCGACCTGATGGATCCTTCCAGCTAGTCAGCCAACACAAAGAATGGTGGTCTGTCACGACGGTGAATGGTTTGCCGAATAAATACGGCATGAATTTGTTGATAGCCCAGATAACCGCGAGACATTCTTTTTCAGTTGTAGAGTAGTTTATCTCGGACTTTGAGAGTACTCTTGACGCATAGGCTATCACTTTTTCGGCACCTTCCTGAACTTGTACAAGCACTGCACTAATCCCATAACCACTGGCGTCTGTGTGAAGTTCCGTTTCTGCATTCTCGTCGTACAAGGCTAGCACTGGTGCGGAAGTTAGAGCCTCCTTAAGTGCTCGGAAATCTCTTTCTTTTGTCTCATCCCAGTAAAATTTGGCGTCTCCCTGCAGAAGTTCTTGTAATGGACGTGCCTTGTTACAAAATCCTTTTATGAAACGTCGGTAGTATGAGCACAGCCCGAGAAAACTTCTCACATCACGAATGTGCTGAGGAGTTGGAAATTCTGTGACTGCCCTTACTTTATCTGGATCAGGGCGGACACCATCTCCGTTGACTAGGTGCCCCAGGTTTTTTATCTCTTTGGCGACGAAGAGGCACTTCTTTTGATTGAGGCGGAGACCTGCAGCCTGAACACACTTCAACACAGTTGACAGGCGACTCAGATGTTCTTCAAATGTTTTTGAGAAAACGACAATGTCATCTAAATAGCAGAGACACGTCTTCAACTTAAGGTATCGAAGCAAGTTGTCCATCATGCGTTCGAATGTGGCTGGAGCATTACATAATCCAAATGACATTACTTTAAATTCATAGAGACCGTCAGGTGTAATAAAAGCCGTCTTCTCCCTGTCAGCATCGTCAACCTCGATTTGCCAGTAACCTGTCTGCATGTTCATAGTTAAGAAGTATGTAGCTCCATTCAAGCAGTCTCAGGTGTCATCAATACGCGGCAATGGGTAGACATCTTTCTTTGTGATACTGTTCAGCCGCCGATAGTCGACACAGAATCGTCACGTGCCATCCTTCTTCTTTACGAGGAAAACCTGAGACGACCAAGGACTCTGCGAAGGTTGAATAATGTCATATCGCAACATCTTCTCCACTTCCTCCCGAATTATCCGTCTTTCAGCTGGCGACACTCTATACGAACGCTGGCTAATCGGCGGATGGTCCCCAGTATTAATACGGTGCTTTATCGTGGGCCGTTGCGTCTGACTTTTCCTCTGCTGAGGTGTGAATGCACCCGAAAATTAGCGTAGTATACCTAGCACCCGCTGGCGTTGTTCCTTGGTCAGTCCAGGCCTTATTGGCAGTTACACGTTTGTTTCCTCCAGCGTGTTGTCTGTACTAATAGCAGGGCATGGGTCTTCATTGATGACGTTGAGCTCACCGTCCTGGATTGGTTCAGCTGTCCCGATACACATTTCCTTTGGGATAAGTTGTGCCGGCCACGGTGGCCGAGGGGACTGAGGCGCTCCAGTCACGGTCTGTACGGCCGCTACGGTCGGGGTTTGAATCCCCCCTCGGGCATGGATATTTGTGCCGTCCTAGTTCGTAAGTAGTTCATAAGTAGTTTGTAAGTTTAGGGACTGATGACCCCGTAGTTAAGTCCCATAAGCTTAACAAACATTTGAACATTTTTGGATAAGTTGTGACTGCTCGTGACAATTTGTGATCCAAATCTCTCCTTGACCACCGGTAATGCTTATGATAGCCGCTGGTATGTAAATTTCTTTTGTGAGCCTGATAAACTTTTTACTATCAACAAGAACTTCACAGTTTAATCAGTCATCTGTGTTTGTGACTGCAACTCTTCTCATTGTCAACGGCGGTATCGTCACATTGTCAACGACGAATAACTTCCCAGAAAATTCTGTATTACGTGTATCTGGCGGAACAACTTCTTCAATTTGCAGCTCAGATCTTCCACAGTCAATGATAGCTTGGGATGCCTGAAGGAAGTCCCATCCGAGGATGACATTGTGACTACATTCTGTTAACACGACAAATTCAAACGGCTGCGTCCTGTTGTTGATGGTTATTCTTGCAACACAAGTTCCTGCTGGATGGACGTACTTTCCATTCGCGACCTTCAGCACAGTTGCTCCCGTATCACAGAATACTGTCTTCTTTAGTGTGCGGCGGTAATTATCCGATAATACAGAAAAAGAGGCTCCTGAATCAACAAGTGCCCGGACAGGTTGGCCGTCGATTATGACGTCGATGAGACTTCCCAACATCTTGACGACTGTCGTCCATGGAGGATTTTCATCTGCGGCGGCCTCACCTCCGTAGATGGTCGCCTCGCTTAGTTTTCCTGGGCGCGGCGGCTAGGGGAGCGGCTGGTACCTCTGTACGGCGACGGTGAACGGCTACGGCGCGTCGGGGAGCGACCTCGTCTAGGGTACGGTGATGGGCTTCTTCCCATAGGTCGACTGAACTCATCAGCAGGTGACTGCCTTGGATAGAACTGCTCCGACGGCTGACGTCTTGCGGCAAAATAATCATCGAATACTCGCCTCCTCTCTCTGCAGTAGCGTACGACATGTCCAGGGCGTCCACAGTGGAAACACAGTGGTGTGTTGTCTTCTGTCCTCCAGACGTCTGTTCTTCTGCGGGGCGTCATAGTTACCGGAGAAGTTAGCTATGGTCGCGTCGGTCGGTTCATGGGCTGCCGTTTGGCGGCTGCAGCGTAAGTCATAGCAGGGCGACGCCATTCGTCACGTCGGGTGCGATTGACGGGGCAGACAGGAGCTAATGTATGAAATACCTCGTCCTCAGCGGCGTCGGCTACCTCGTGACTTACAGGGCTCACATCCATGGCCATAATCTGATGCTCGCTCGGTCTAATAGTCCCGGCTGCCATGCTCTGTTGTAATTCTTCTCTCACGATTTGTCGTATGAGAGAAGCCAAGTCCTGCTGGTCTTCCACAACGGTCATAGGGACTACATTTGGGAGTCTGTCATACTTCTTGCGTCCAACCCTCCTTTGTTGCATCTCTTCAATTCGCTGGCACCACTTGATGAACTTTTCTGTCGTAGCGACGTCTTTTATCAGAAGAGCTTGGTACATATCTTCTGCAATTCCGCTTCAGTCATGTTCGGATTGACTACGTTACACAGGGCCAAAACACTCTGTATGTACGATTGTGTCGGCTCACCATGTCGTTGGGCCCGGTTCTTCAGTTGTTCTTCCGCCGAGCGGATTTGTCGCTGGCGGTCTCCAAACGTCTTCTTAAGTTCCTCCTGGAATGTCTCCCAGTCATTCAACTTGTCTTCGTTATTTTCTAACCACTGCTGCGCTGTTCCATCCAGGTAGAAATAAACGTTGGCCAAGCACATCGTATGATCCCACCTGTTGTACTTGGCGACTCGGTCGAACCCTTTTAGTCATTTGTTGGGGTCCTGTCCAGCATCTCCAGAGAACACCGACGGGTGCCTGATGTGCAGCTTTTTTTTAACAGCAGTTTTCCCCCTTTCTTTTCCTGCTCCAATAAGGAATAATAATGTCAAACAGAAAACGAGGAATGACCAGCACAACAAAAGAAAACTACAAAATAACATTCTGCCGGTACGGCTCCTGGCTAAAACACACAATTTTAAAACAGTTGAAATGTTAACTAAAACGGCAGTCTGTGGCCAGCAGGCCCTGCCGCGCTGCCCCTGCACCCCCCGCATCGCCGCTACTCGAGCGGCTCCTCTGACAACATTCACGATCTACATGCTTTTTCTTCCACCAAAAATTAATAATAAAGTGAAAAAACGAGAAAAGGAGGAATGAGCAGCAAAACAAATGAAAAACTAACAAAACAACATTCCGCTGGTGCGGCTCCTAACGAGACAACACACAGGTTAAAACAATGGAAAAGTGAAATAACTTCTTTCTCAAATGAAAAGGAAATACCAAGGCTGTTACCTAATTTTCTATGTTGCGAATTACCATAGTGTTTTTACGTTTTCCATTTCCTTGTTTGATGCTTAGATCAAAACTGTGTGTCCCATCTTAGAGTAAATTGTCAAATGCATACTGAATTGCGACATTCAAAAAGTTTGCGAATGTTGATCGATAGTCTTTGCGTGTTTTGACTCTCTGATGTTCAGACTTCAGATGAACTAAATAGAGATAAACCTGGTCGATTTGTAAATGGAGGATGGCGTATACGGTGTGTGCCACAATCCAGGTTGTGGCCGCCCTCTTGGCGGAGGGAAACGGCGTGAAGTCCGGGACGAGGGCTGTGCGGGCGTCGAACGCGCTGGCGACGCTCCTGTTGACGAGGGCGAGCATGCGCGCCGCGGCGCCCCAGACGGGGCGGTGGCGCGCGCACGCGAACCTGTGCTCCGGCGAGTCCTCCAGGCCGCAGCGGCTGGTCGCGCGCAGCCCTATCCGCTCCATCCGGTCGTGCGTGGGCAGCATCCGGTTGACAGCGCGGTACCACAGGCTGCTGACGTCCGTCTGCAGGAAAGGCGCGTGCACGTTGGTCCACACGGCCCTCCACGCAGCCGTCGGATGACGGGCTTCCATCTTGTTCGCGAGCGGGCGTCCCAGCAGAGCGCGGTACACGGTCTTGACTGTCCGCGAGCGGGGCTCCAGGTCTTCGGCGTTCAAGTAACTCTTTTGCACGAAGAACTCCCGGATGTAGAGCAGCCGGAACGGGATGGCGGAAGGGTCTACAGGTGCCGTTTCCGATGACGGCCGAAATCTGCCGAACACGACCGCCGTGGGACCCGACGGGTGTTCCTCGATCGTCCGACTCGTCCGATGAATCAGCAGAGCGGCCGCTTTTGTCGCAAAGTGCGTCAGTCCGAGTCCCCCCTTCTCGCGCGGTAGCGTGCAGGTCGCGTACGCAACTTTAAAGATGTGGCCCCGCCACAGCAACCAATACGCAGCCTGCGTAATCGCTCGTCCGAGTTCTTTAGGTAAGTGAAAAACCTGAGCAATATACCAAGCTTTGCTCAGCAAGAACACATTGATGACGGTGACCCGTTGCTTTAAAGATAAGCTGCGTGTGGAATTTAAATGCGACATTGCCCTTATACCGTACAATACCGTGCGCCAGTTCGATACGGCCGATTTCATTAAATTGGCTTGCAGTTGAACGCCCAAAATCTTGTGTTCCAGTTTTACAGTAAACCAAGGCCGCCTATAGTTGCGATCGGCATTGTAGATCGGGAGAAAAACGGTTTTGCGGGTGTTGACCGCCGCTCCCGACGCCCGCTCGTACGTGGTGAGACTGTCGCGTATGATGTCCAGGTCGGCCGGCCGAGACACCAGAAGTCCCAGGTCGTCGGCGTATGCGCGACAAACCTGTTTTGTTTGTCCGATTTGAATTCCGACGCAAGACCTGTGAAGTTTACGTAAAAGCGGGTCAAGGGAAATAGCAAATAACGACATCGCCAATGGGCAGCCTTGTTTCACGGAACACCGTATGGGAACACGCTCCGTTAAAGTGCCATTAATACAAACACGGGAGGTCGAACCAATGAACAGATTGTGGATCATTCTGACGAAGTTGATACCGAATCCAAATTTCTGTAACACACGCCGGAGATACAAATGGCTAACCCTATCGAATGCGGTGGCAAAATCTATAGATAAGATTCCGAAAGGTATTTTTTGCACGGTGGTAAATGCAATTACGTCCCTGTATGTTGACACCACATCATGTATTGTTCTGCGTGGTACCGCGCAAAACTGAAAGTCACTAATAATTTTAGACATAACACATTTTAACCTCGTTGCGACACACTTTGTAAAAAGTTTGTAATCCCCGTTAAGAAGCGTAATAGGGCGCAGACTTGATAATTTACTACTGACTCTGGTGTTCGGGGCAAGGGTAATAACGCCTTCTAAAAAGGATTTCGGAACTGGTACTCCCTGTAAAATGTCATTAAAAATTTCAGCTACAGTCTCTCCAATTATACCCCAAAATTTAAGATAAAATTCCGGTGGCATTCCGTCTGTCCCTGGCGACCTGTCCTTGGCACATGTTTTTAGTACGTCTAGGATTTCTGCTGCGGTGAAGGGGGCATTTAAATGACGTCGGTCAGTGGGTGTTAAGATGTGCGGCACTTCTTGCAAGAGGTCTGCGACAGCGTCTGCGTCCGCGTCCTTCTCGGCGAACAGTTGGGCAAAGTGGCGCTGCGCCTCGGACAGGATGTCGGCCTGCGCGCGCAGCCGGCCGCCGTCGGCTGCCTCCAGCTCCGCTATGTGCCTCCGCGCCGCGCGCCTGCGCTCTCGCAGCAAGTGGAACACGGAGGGCGCCTCGTCCGCCAACTGCCCCACGTCCTGCGCCTGACTCCGAACTACGGACCCGTACAAACGCGACTGCTTCATTTCCAGTAGGCGGCTCTTTATCTGTTTTATTCGCGCCAGTCTAAGCGCTGGGTCGTCTGTTGGCATTTCGATAACGTCTTGCAAACACTGTTTGTAAAAGGCCACTGTGTTCTTCCTCCAATGTTGGGCGTTAGCACTGAACTCTTTGAGCGTTTTCCGCAGAGCTGGCTTCCCTAACTCCACCCACCATGACAACGCCGAGTCGTACTGGGCACGCTGGCTCAGAACCCGCCGCCACACGCCAGTGATCGCCGGTTCCAGAGTGCTGTCCTGCAGGTGACGGGTATTCAGTTTCCAGTGACACCGCGATCGGGCTCTCGTCTCTAGCAAGGAGTGAAATTTGCAAACGTACGCACAATGGTCAGAGAAAACGATTGGATGGACCTTTGCATCGACTATGCAATTCTTTTTGTCGGAAGAAATATATATCCTGTCTATACGACTACGGCCAGTGGGATAAAAGTATGTAAATCCTGGAGCACGCGGGTACAGGTGTCTCCAGGAATCCGTCACCTGCAACTCCGTCACCAAAGTTTGAAGTTCTAAGCATTTGTTAGGCTGCGGTTCCTGATCCTGAGCTTCCAATACGCAATTAAAATCGCCACCCAGCACAACTGGAAGATGACGGTCTTACAACAGATGGCAGATATCGCTACTAAAAAATACTCTTCTCAACGGCTTACCTTCACCACCCGACGGGGCATACACGTTAACGTTTCTGATGTTGTTAATTGTGCACGCTATACCTCGTCCGTTAGGGATTGTCGCAACATTTGAAATATCATAATCGAGTTTGACTAAAATGGCGGTCCCACGAGAACTTTCAGGGTCGTAATTTAAAATAACTTGATAACCTGGCACAGAACTGATCAAATTCGTCACAACTTCTTGCACAAAGACGATGTCTGCTTTAATACTGTTTACGAATTCGAGCAAGGCTATAAATTTTGCATTTGACTCGAATCTATTGATATTTATGGTAGCGACTACTGATGGCAAATGCGCTACCATAATGTCAATTGGGAGTGTATACTCTAAACAGGGGTTTGAGTCCCGGCCACGTCTTCATGTTCCCCTGACCTGTCAGTCAACCAGTTCGGGTGTGTAGGCCCTACTTCCGTGTCCATGTGTAAATCCGTCGTCGACGAGGCACGCTCTGTGTGTCCCTCTTGTGACTGCGATTCCGACCGGGAGAACTGGTGCGGCGGGCGAGTGCGCTTCTCGTACGAGTCGTCGGACTTGCGCTTTATCGGCTGCGGCGCCGCCTCGTACCCCGAGGGCGCGTCCCGCGCCATGTCCGCCATCGCCTCGCTCAGCTGGCGGCGGACGGCGTCGACCCCGCCCTCCCCCGCAACTCGCCCGGGGTCGCCCTGCCGGTGGCCGGGATCAGAACCCGCAGCCTTCTGCCTCTGCCTGGTCCCGTACTGGTGGCGGGGCGCCAGCGCCCTCTCCAGGGAGGGGCTGCGCTCCCGGCGGCGGCCGTCGCGACTGCCCGAGCTCCCGGAGCTCCTAGACCTGTGCACGTCACTCGTGCCTACGCAGCTGTCCCGCCGCGATTTCGGTTCTAACTCTTGGGGCGCAGCTACCTGTGTCGCCTGACGGTCGCTCCATCCGGAGGGTGACGCGACTGCAACTGGGGACACAGCGGACTGTACGACAGTTTCCGATACCGGTTGTGACTCCCTCGCAGTGTCTGAAACCTGCGCGGTCACATCAGACACTAATGGTTCCTCAGCTTGCTGTGTAACTACAGGCAGGGACTCTTCCATATGTACTGCTGGCCTGTCACAGACAGGTGGCGCGGGTTCTAATCCTGCGCTACCTTCTATCTCGGGTATAGTCTGTGTAACTTTCGCAGTTGCGGCAGGTTGCATGGCTACAGTTTCGTCTACGACTTCCTCGTACCAAGGGGTCGATATGGCGATAGTGTCAGATGCCACAGGGACTTCGACGTTCGAGGCAGACAGACGGTCAACTAAAGTCTCTGTTTCTGAATCACGAACGGTTTCAAGGACATTTCCTGATACAGGGTCTTCTGATACGTCTGCTTGGGATATGGCTGGAGTAGTATCCATAACGTCTACGGGCGCGGCCACCAAAGTTGCTCCGCGACGCGCGGGAACCAAACGTGACGCCACCGTGGCGTACGACGACGCAGCGGCCTCGCCGCCCCCCCTGCCTCTCTGCCGGCAGTTGCGCGGGGCGCCTGAGCCGCGGACACTGTTGTCTCAAGTGGTCGGTCGAATGACAAAGTGAACATGTCTGCGGCTGGCCGTCGTATGTAATAAAAGCACGGTGCCCAGCAATTATCATGAATGAAGGGATATGTTTATGTACTACCATTTTAACAGACCTGATACCATTATCTACTTGGTAACGGTACGCGGATGACCACTTCTCCTTTGTAATTTGTATCACTTTTCCGTATGGTTTCAAATACCGACTGATAGTTTCTAGCCGAGTTTCAAATGGCAAGTTAAATATCCTAACAGTACGGAGACCAAAGCCTGCGTGAGATAAATAAACGTCACTGATTTGACCATTTAAATGTCTAAATTTACGGGTACCGTCATTCATTTCTACCAAAGTATTACATAATTCCGGGGTTCTGATTTTCAAAGACAAGCAGTTCATGATCGTGTCCAGTTGAACGCCTAAAACTTCATTTTCCGGCAAATTCAAATCCTCCTCTAACCATCGATGGATCTCAAAAGCATATGGTCGTGGGAAATTCTTGTTAAAGTCGACCTGAACATTATTCTCCCTTTCTTCCCTATCGTTAAATTCAGCCATAACTTACAGTTTCCTTAACAGCGATTAATAAGGAAGCAGCCGCCGCTAGCGAAGCTCGCGAAGAAGCACTTGCTTGCACTGCCCGGAGAGCGACGTGCTCAGGCGGGCAGCCACACAAGGACTCAACATACACGCAGCACTGACTGCCTCTCAGGCAGAGTGCTCTGCTATTTATACACAGACAGAATTTACCAGAAATTAGAAGAACAGTTAAAATAAGAAACAAGTAGAATTTACAAGTGAACATAAGAAAGATGTAGAACCTTCTGGAACTGTAAATTACAAAGAAATAAATTTTTGCCGGTGGGCGGGATTGAACCGGCGACCTTCTGCTCCGCAGTCCGTGACGCTATCCCCTGCGCCACGCCGGCAGTTGGTGTTAGTGGTCTCTCGCGGCAATATTAATACAAGTGCCGTTTGCCGCATAAAGTTTACGATCTGTTTTTCTTCGGCGGTCACTATCCGAAGGCGGAATCACAGAAATGTCAGCTCCGGTGTCGACTAGGTAACGTCTTCCGCTACTTCTGTCTGTGAGAAATAGGCGGCGTGAAAAATTGCTCCGATCACTTGCCGCCAGTTAATGTGGAGCGTTTGAGTTTGACTGCTTGGAATTTTGAGCGGAAGGTGGTTGATACGAGAATAGGCTCTGACATTTCTTTGCCCTGTGGCGATATTTAAAGTGATACCAACATAGTGCGCCATTAGGATTAAAACGCTGGAATGAGCGTGACCTGTCTCGTGATCTACTTCGTGAGGAACGAGATAAACGTGAGCTGCTTCTTGAACGTGACTGTGTTTTCAATTCATTGACAGTCAGCATTAATCCGGTTATTTGTTTCTCTAATCTTGAGATACTGTCTTTATTTGCATCATTTATATTACTGGTTGAAATACTGGATGATGCCTGCAATGTTTGAGCACAAATATTTGATCCTGGGTGTGAAAATGCAACAATCTTGTCAGCCATTGTGGCTATGGTATCAAGATCATCTCTACTTGTAGCTAGTATAGAACGTGCGGTAAGAGGAAGCCGCTGCATAAATATGGTTTTCAAAAAATCGTCCTTGAGTTGTATACCAGCTAAAGTTCGCATCTCGCGTAACAGCTGAGTTGGCTTCTTATCACCTAATTCCAGTTCTGTTAAAAATTTTGTTACTTTTCTATTTTCTGACTCTTCAAATTCCTGAATTAATCTTGTTTTAAGCTCTGTGAATGGAGTGGTAGATACTGGTCGAGTTAAAGTCGGAAATTAATTTCACAACATACGGTTCTAATGATGCCACAACATGATTAAATTTCGTGGTTTCGTTAGTGATACCCAACGTGGTAAACTGAGCTTCAATTTCAAGAAACCATACCTTTATGTTTTTCTTCCAGATGGGCGGAATCTTCACTGATACACGAGCAATACCCGCTTCGCCCCATGCTGATGTAGGCCGTAAATTTGCGTCGTTGCCGTTGTCGGTCATTTTTGCACTTCACAAATTAAAAATGCGTTCAGCTCCGTAAACATCACGTCGGGGTCACCAATATGGTTATTGTGGTGTGTACAAGGTTCATAAAATGAGAGAAAGGATGTGTTTATAACTTTTAATTGTCACTCAAAACATTTCAGAAAAGAAACAAGAACAGAAAACGAATTAAAGACATTTGAAGTAATAAAAATTGAATGAGGTTCAGAGATATAATTTGTGTAACTTAACACTCGGGTCCGCCACAATATCAAATCAGCTGTAAAGAGTGCCAGTCCTTTTATATAGGACAGACAGATCGGTCAATTTGTACTAGGCTTACAGAACACAACAGGAGCCGGAGAATAAGGCAGATTCTGCCTTTGCCCAACACTGCTTAGAGAAAAAGCACAAATATGCCTAAGATGTAGAAGTCTTGCATGTAGAAGGCCACGAGTCAATTCTACATAGTAGATAATAGCAATATTACTAACCTGAGGCAGCCAATGGAAAGAAGCAAGGTCTTCCACAATAAACTGTTCCATTTTGTTTTTGAAGTATAATAATGATTAGTAATTTCAATAATAGACAACATCATTAAATACAATGTTAGTACAATAAATAATTAAGGTTATTCCAATAATGCAAGTGTAATAGTTCCTAAATTTCAAGGTAAAAGTATTTTCTCCCAATGATAAAGTCGATAAACAGAGACCTGTAGTAACGTAATGGTTTGTCTTCACTGGTGTACCAACTTTGGAATCAGTAAAGTACTTGAAAATGGGCTCATAACCCGAAAACTAGATCGTAACAATAAAGTTTTGTGAAACAAGGCAATAACAAGTGTTCAATTCTTTAAAACTCTAAGTACCTGAAACTGGAGCTAATCATTAGCAGACACAAAGATTAGGTCTGAATGTTCTGTAAAATAAAGAGAGTATTACGTGACCTCTCAGACACCTGAACTGTGGCGGCTCCTTCGTTTGGTTCCCGCCACGATCTTCTCTCATTTTGATTCCGCACTCTGTCACACTCAGTTGGAGGGCACTGGATTATTTGCAGAGACGTCGCTGGCCGCGAGGGTGAGGAAGTGTTCTCCATCCCTCTCTCGATCAAGTGCACGAGTGCAGTGAGAATTTTGTTGTCATAAAGGATGTTATTTGGAATCTGGGAGGCTTCACGTGTCTTAAACTATTTTTGCGCTCCCTTACACCTCTGTTTAATTGAATTTCATCTTGCTAATTACTGTACTCGCCCATGAGTGAAGAGTGTTCGAGTTGCTGTGGGAAAGTTATTTCGGTGGATTTGTGTAGCTGTTGTGATAAGTGGTTTAATTGGGAAGAATTTAGGCACGTGAGAATTTGGAAAGCAAATCCCTTCAGAGGGAACTGGATAGTGCTAGAGAGGAATTTATGAGGTTAGGAGGGAGACAGGAGCAGAGAATTGGGAATTGGTAACAAGAACTTGTCCCACAGAAAAGAAAACAAAATGTCTGACAGTTGCACAATGGGCACGAACCAAAGATTTTGCTTACTAACACAGTTAAGCAAGGAAGACTTCAGTAGAAGTAGGTGTAATTAAGGCACAACAAACCTTCACTAGGAAAGAACCTGTTTAAAGAAAAGTAGAAAATATAAGTTCTGTTACTTGGTAGTAGTCAAAGAAGAGATGCAGAGCCATATTCTGCAGGAAAACTTAGGTGACAGCTACCAGACCACAAATCTTTTCAAGCACAGAGCTTGTCTTAGCCAGGTTGCATAGGACAAAGGTTCTTTGTGGAAGGGGTTTACAAAGCAAGATTATGTTTTTATGGTGAGTGGAGTGCGAAACAGAATTGATAGGTACAGCGGCTGCAATACTGTGAGTGATCTGGTAACAATAGCATTTGCAATAAGCAATGAAAATGTTGGGGTGGTGCCTGCCTTTATGCAGTATTTAAGTCCCGGCTGAACAACTCTGTAGAAAGCGTCAACGTGGAGTTACATCACCTGCTCAAGGCGGATCTTTGTTCAGGCATGGGTTTCATTTCTGTTGATGCGATTTGTAGGTGGGATTTTCCTACGCATGGTCTGAATCCCAATAGAAACTGGAATGGTAAACTGGCTGGGTTGATATCTAAGTCCTCAATGGGGTCCACTGCAGGTCATGGGAGTACCGATTTTTTAGGATACGACCAGTTTTCAGTGAGAAGCTCAGACATGCAGGCACTAAAGCTGAAAAATATCCCAACATCTTCACAAGAGTACAATAAAAATGTCACTATATTTCACCAAAATATGGAGAAGAATAAACTAGAGGAGATTCAGAGATAATAAGGAGCGAGGAAGAGCTACCATATATGTCAAAATTTATAACGTGTAAAAAGTTTAAAAAAGATATAGTTTTGTATAGGGCGACATATAGAATAATGTACCTGTAGCTTAAACTGAATAATGGCACTTTTTTAAACAGTGTATATGTGCCCATCAGTAATTTTCAGTAATTTCTGAAAAACTGGGATGCATTGATGTGCTATCCGTCTGACAGGGTAAGAAACTTATTATTTGTTGGGATTTCGATGTTGATTCTCTTAAAGTGAGTTATAGAAAGAATTACCATGAAGTATTACTCGGTTCTTTATATTTGACATCTGTCATTAATTTTCCTTCTCTTGTAGTAAAGCACAACAGCATACTGGTACATAGATGTTTTATAGAACAAGATAAATTCAAAAAAACATAAATGCTTATCCTGTCGAAAATTATCTTTCTGATCATGGTGCACAGACAGTTACAGCACATGACATAGCCCGATACAGCAAGTTAAAACAGATCTACAATGTAGAGTGTTCAATTCATGATTTAACTATTGCCAGGTTTAGGAAAAGCTTACTGTAGTTACACTGGGAGAGGTGTACAAGAAAAATAGTGAAATGCAATTGTAAAGATGCATTTAAAAATGTCTAACTACAGAAATAAATGAGATTGTAACCGGAAAAGCGAACAGCATCTAACAACACGAAAGTGAAATGATGCAGAAACTTTCAAATTTTATAAAAACTAGTGAGCGATAATGTCGCCAGTCTTCCGACAGAACGCATGGTACAGTGGTTCGCGCCGCAGATCGCTGTGGTTGTGGTGCCCAGTTGAAATCCCGCCACAGACAGAAAAAAATATTTCTTTATATTTACTATTTTCAGAATGTTCTACAAGTTTCTTATGTTTGATGTACTTGTACCAGAAAATTGTTTCTTTGTATAAATAGTGGGAAAGCAGGAGTCAGTCTGCACGCTTGAGTGAACAATAAACGTGTTCTAATTGTAAAGTGTTGCGCTCTGTTAACGACCAGCCTTCGGATTCCGCTCCACCAGTAGTTTTCAACGTGACAGTATTCAGAAGAGTTATTAAGAAGTTAAAAAGCAAGTGTATTATATCTGAGATTAGTATCTCAGGCGATAAAATTAAATCAATTTTGAATATAACTGAAAGAAAGACAGGGGAACCAAGAGCATAGTGAAACTATATTAACATTCAAATGAATTAAATGTTTACTACAAAAAAGACATAAGTTGCAAATATTTTTGTAATCACTTTTAAATGTCTGGGAGAAAATAGGATCTAAATGTCCAATAGAAGAGGAAAAACGAAAGAGGCCCTAGGACGCAATTTGATGCAATATTGAAATTCCACCCACCTCACCCCTTTGAAATTAAGAAAATGATAAGCTCACATGAAATTGAAAGACTTGTTGTAAGACACATTTGTTCCCAACAGATAAGTACGATTCTCAGCCACATGTGTATTACGTCTCTGATGAATGGTATTTTCCCAGATGGACAAAAATTTGTTGTTGTTAAACCATTGCATAAAAAGGAGATATGTCACATCAATAACTACCACCAATCTTACTCTGACAGCCTTATACAGAGTAGCTTCCTATTTTGTAAAAATAAGGTACTAGCAAATGCAGTTTGGCTATTCATAGAAAATGCTAAATATTTTTTCACTGATCAGATATTAAATACTGTGAATAATGAAACATCACTCTTTGTGATTTTTGAGATCTCTCAAGTCGTTCAATTGTGTAAAACATGGAATTCTTTTAGATAAGCTTAAAAATTGTTGCATTAGTGGGACAGTGCACAAATGATTAAATTCATACTTATCTAGAAGAATGCTGAATGTTGAAATATAAAGTTTAGGCAAACTGCAAAAATTCAGCTAATACCTCAAACTGGGGACCTATCAGTTATGTGGTTCCACAGGATTTATTTTTTGGTCCTTTGCAGTTCTTCATAAACATTAAATATTTGGCATTCTATACTCATAATAATGCAAAGCAAGTCGATGATACAAGTATAGTAATCACCTCCTACAAATAAGAATTAAATAGTGAAATGACGAATAATGTTTTATCAGAAAATATTATGTGGTTCTCTGTAAATGGACTCTTACTAAATTTAGCTGTGTGCACTAAGGTGCTTTGATGTGGTGCGAGCGACCATTCACAATCAGAGGTTCAAGTCCTCCCTCAGGCATGGGTGTATGTTTTGTTATTAGTTAAGTTAATTTAAGTAGATTGTAAGTTTAGGGACTGATGACCAACTTTACAAACATTGTAAGATTTTTCTTACCAAATTTTGTTAAAACACAAGGTATACATTTCCATATGGTAAATGGCATGACACTGTTAAGGGAAGACGGAAGGCAACTGGGCTCAACAATTCGATTTATAGATTTTAGCATATTTGTAATTCCTAGTATTTCCTGCATGAAACATTTTTTGTTTTATATAAATCCGACAATTTTTTTGTCAGTTATGATGGTATTCCTGACGCTCTGTGCAATCTGGCCACTCCTTCCGTTTTGCACCATGCGCAGCAAATGCACACATCATTCTTTTACTCCTTGTATATTATTTCATGCTTCTTTTGTTTTATCACTTCAATGTTTCCTACCCTGTGTCTACTATCAATAATTTTTTTCCGATCGTTTTTGTTGTTGTTTCCGAACGTTATTGGATGAACATGGTGAAGTTTGTTGTGAGTGAAGTACGTCTTGATTTGTATTTTCGTTGGACCCGCGTGTTTTCCTAAAAATGCCGCGAATAAAGAAAGTGTCGCTTAAATTATAATTAAGAGGAAATAAATACATAAAGACAAATGACGTTAGTGGGTCAAAGGAGCCGACAATGTTAGACATAAAGAAAATCAGCATATCAAGAAATAAACTGCAGTGTCTTCAAGGCATTTCCTCCCAGTCAGCTTGTGGAAATGGACATTCATTTGGGAATATTGTGGTGAATCTTAGCATGCTCCGTGATTTAATTTCCAAAAACACTGTCTGCAGAATATGTGGTGGTGACGATTCTTTGGGTGAGAATCAGTGTCTTTGTAAAGGGATTGTGTCAAACCTGACGTTGAGTTGTACAAAATGTGGTGCGGTCGCTACAACAATGACATCAAAAATGGCAACTAATACATTGTATGAGAACAACATCAGGCTAGTTTATGGTCTCAGATCTATTGGTAAAGGGATGGAGGCAGGTAAACTCTTATGTACATTCGTGGCATTCCAAATCCTCCTGCAAAATTTAAGACTTACAATAATGTTATTGGAACTGCTGTTGTTGAAGTTTGTAACAAATCAATGAAGGAAGCTGCTAAATAAGCACTCAAGGAAAGTGATGACAGTGAAAGTAGTGGTATTTGCGCATGTTTCGATGGCAGCTGGCAGAAACGTGGCCACACTTCATTAAATGGTGTTGTGACAGCTACATCATTTGATACCGGCAAGGTAATTGATGTCGAGATTCTAAGCATGTACTGTCAGATTTGTGGCAGTGGAACTGAGAAACTGGATGAACATTACTGTCATATGATTATACTGGTCCAAGTGGTGGCAAGGAAGTAATAGGAGTTCTCAGGATTTTTAATCGTTCAGTGGCAAACAGAGGTATCAGATACACACAGTATTTGGAGGATGGTAACAACAAGACTTATGACCAGGTATGTGCAGAACAACCCTATGGTCCTAATGTCACAATTTATAAATTAGAGTGCATTGGGCCTGTCCAGAAGAGAATGGGATGCAGGTGAAGAAGATTATTAAAAGAAAAGTCAAAAATATTATTGGAAGATGGTAAGAAGATAGGTGGAAAAGGTCGCCTGCAAATGTTGAGACAGACAGGTAACCGAATTATTATGGCTTCACCATAATAAGAAATGTAGAGAATTTAGAAAACACGAAAAAAGCTGTATGGGTTATATATTTCCATAAGGTATCCACAAATGAAATTCCTGTACACTCTGCCCAAATGGTCCTGACACTTGGTGCTAGTACAGGAGAAGAGACACATATGACCATAAACATCCTTTACCTGCAGCTATAATGAATGAAAATAAACCTACATTTAGAGACCTTTGTAAAGATACCTTGTTGAAGAAATGTCTTCATGGGAAAACCCAAAATTTAAATGAATTGGTGAATTCTGTCTTTTGGACTCAGTTACCTAAACTGTATTTGTTCCGATAACAACTCTAAAATTTGGTGTTTATGATGCTATTTTATACTTCAATGATGGTGTAACTAGAAAATTGAATGTTTTGGAATTATTGGGCATAAAATCTATTGGAAATACTGCAAAATCCTTGGTGCAAATAGATAAAGAGAGATTCTGCAAAACTGATATTTCTAATTTAAAATGCACAAAAGAAGCTAGACAGAAAATAAGAGTGACTAAGAGAAGAAAAGAAAATTAGTATGATTCAGACGATGCTCAATATGGCGCAGGAAAATTCTCATCAATAACTGTACTAGAATTGCAATATTAAACTTTAAATCGATTTTTCTCAAATCTACATTATTTTACTTTCTGGTACTATTATTTGATAAAGTAATGGGGTTATAAATTGACATTTGGTCTTTTTGTACTGAAATCTTAAAAAATCATTACAACTAAATCGAGAACCACAAACCAATCATCAACTGTTTTATAATAATTAATATAAAGTTAAATTTTACTCGTGAAAGAATAAAAAGAATTTCTTCAAAACCATTAGAGTTATTATGTTCCTTTTCCTGTAAATTGAGATATATATGTTATATACATGCATTAAAATTTCGTTGTTTTATCACTTATAGTTCCTTTGAAAAGTGTACCTATTAAAAGGGTAAAATAGCATTGGCAGAATAGGGATAAAAATTGCCTTCCGTCTCCCTTAAGAACAGAGGTCAGTGGGTAAGGTTGAATATTGAAGTTTTTAGGTGTGTGCACTGATCACACTGACGATCTATTGAAAATTGGAGTTCAGCAACTTATGTAATTTGGGTTAAAGCAAATTCTGGTGTCATACATCTGAGTAAATTAGCTTACTATACCTACTTTCATTGACTGCTTTACATGACATCATATGCTGAGGTAATTCTTAATTGAACAAAAAAAGAATTTATTGTACAAAAGTGCATAAATAAATTAATTTCTTGAGCTAACTTAAGATCATCTTGCACACACTTATTTAAGGTTCTAGGGATCTTCCAGTAGCATTACAATATATATACATTTTCTTATGTAATTTGTTATTAATAACCCAACTCAATTCAAAAGTAACAGTAGTATGCATAGCTACAGCACTAGAAGAAAGGATGATGTACAGTATCCAATGTTAAATGTAATCTGGCACAGAATGAGATGAACTGTTCTGTCACAAAAGTCTTTCGTACTTACCAGGCAACATCACACATCTGACAGATAGCCACCCACAATTTACAAAGAAATTTAAAGAATTTCTGAATGACAACTTGTTCTACTCATGAGATGAATTTGTATATATAAATGAGTAATGATACCAAAAAACATACAAATGTATGTAATGTAATGTTATATTCTACTAAACTGATACATTAAACATAGTTACGAAATCTTGTGTTCATGGTCTATGGAAAAGGGATTAATATAATTTAATCTAGTGTATTCTTGTTACTAGAAATTGTTAAGGTAGGGGTTTTAAATATATTGTTTCATTTTGAGTCCTCTGATTATAATTATTTATTCAGTTAATTAGACCATGATTATAAAATTTAAGTAAGACCAAGCATTCATAATGTATACAGGTAATGGAATACCATTTTAGTTGAGATCTGAAGGCTTGGTACCTCCTGAGATATGGCTTATGATCTGATAACCTATGGATAAAAAGCTTTGAAAGGTTGTTCTTTTAATGTCATAAAATATTTTATTTTGGTATTTCTCCTGAAATATTTGAAAGAGAGATTAAAAGACCCTGTAATTTTTTAATAAGAAGTTGATGTGTGGTATTGGTTAACCAATCTGAGCTTCGTATTTACTATGAAGATTGTGTTGCTATTTTTTGTATGTATTGTTTTATCACAACTTTGTCAGACTTGTTTTAAGACACTATTCAGATGTATGTCAAATTTTATCGTGAACCATCTTTATAAATTTGTTTAAAGAATTTTTGAAATTGTTTAAGATGGAAGGGAACTTAAATTTTAAGAATAAATGTTGTAGATGAAAGATTTTCTTTACAAAACCTGGTTTACGCTACCCATGTTCGTCATTAAAGTTATCAGATTTGCCTTAAATCTAGATTAACAGGTTTCAGTACCTGTAGAAAACACAGAAACAGCGAGAAATAGATGTTATAAGAAGTTCATTGAAAGTGTAAAGAAATTGTGAAACTAATGTTTTAAGCAATACTACTGATTAAAACAGAAAGCACAATGCTAAATACACTGACAAAACTTACAACTAACCAGTACTTAGAATGTTTGAGGAAAGTCAGTATGTTTCACTAATTTACAAACTGTCCTAAAACCGTAACACACTGCAGGCTCTGTAGTAGGAGTGCCAAAGATATAAGGCGAACCATCGCCCTGTTCTAGACTGATGATATTTCCTGAATATTTACTCTTGTTCAGAAGATTGGCCTGTCTGAGAAGCTATTCCGGCGTTACTTTGGGCCACACAAGGTCACAAGACAGACATCCGACTTTACTTATAAAGTCGAAGATGGCGTTTCCGACATGTCCACTTCTTGCGAGTGAATCCATACTAAGATTCCAAGGCACTGGCGTAATTCAAATTTCCTGCAAGGTAAAGCTGCTGAGTGCCGGGCGGACGATTCGTTTCCTAAACAAGAAGACGTGAAAATCGATGTGCTGTTCTCCTAAGACGGGAGTAATGTCGCAAATGAAGCGCTGGATGACAGCCAACTGTGGTGTTGCGGATAAAGAGTTGTGTTCTGAAACACTACGTCGTGGGCTAGAGACATTTTAATTTGAAGAAACAGTTCTACTATATTCTAGATATATTGACAAATAATAATACTGAACATAATTCTTCTTTGTGTTTTTGGCCTCCTACTCCGCAGTTGCAATTATACAGTTTGTAGAGGTTATGTGACCGTCTTATGCATCTATAAATTTACAGTTGCGTAAGACGGTTACATAACCTCTGAAAACTGAATGCTAATTAAGTTTCTGTTTATGTTTACATAATGTGTAAAACTACGACCTGAGACAGCCCATTTTGAGCTCTTGTACTTGTGTGACAAGTGCTAAATACCAAGGGGCTAAAATCAAATTTTTCCTGTTTAACACATATAACACGGAAACTAATTATCGTACGAGAACCAAAATTCGTAGCTTAAACGTCCGGACTATGGGGTCCATGACTCCCAGCGTCACGGGGACTCCGTCCAGCTACAACTATGGCCACCCTATGCCGTGATTAGTCATCGTGATTCATAGTCTCATACACCTGACCAGTCTCTTTGAAATCGACATGAGCGTGGAAAAAGGAGCTCCATTATCAGAACAAGAGGAATGCTGCAGCTGCAATTCGAGAATATAACCGCCTTAAGGGATTGCTGAAAGGTCCTCTTTCTCCACCTGACGTGCGGAGCATGGGGAAGAAGTTAGAATAAACTGGGGAACTGGGGGTCGTACCTGGAAGAGGCCGATGACTGGTTGTACCCGGTGGTTGATTAAATCGCTGTTGCCTTGTCACACAATACTGCGCACAATTCCCGATCGTCAAATGCGTGTGCTTTGTCACGGCCGTTGAATATCCCATAGTCCTGTAGTCCATTCTCATATGGTATCCGTTCTAGAAGCAGATCGTACAGCATCTTTCACCACAGGAAGCATACCAACGTGTTGAGTTCGCTCTCCGCTTTCTCGCAGGGTTTGTACTAACCTATAGATTCACTAACTTCATTTTATCTTAACAAACAATTTCCGAGTGTGGGAATCTTCACCTCCAGTCACTGTGTATGATGTGATGAATGGTGAAGACGTCACGTATAGTGTGGTTATCGGTCACGTTTATCCTTGGCCCATTACTTTTTGAAAGAACAAAAGATGTGGGATGTGACTGGTCAGAGTTACTGTTATACGCTTTGCCAGCATGTCACACCCGCCCTACCGGAGAGAGACGCACTGAAGTCAACAGTTTCATGCAAGACGGGACCACGTTCCACAAGCCTTGTGAACTGTTTATTCGAAAGACATTTGGAAACGATACAAATATCAGCCAAACGGTTCTAAATTCTCTGCTGGTGCGTTCACACAAACCTCCCTGTGTATTGTTGTTGTGGCGCTACCTGAAGGAGAGTTTGCCAAGGGTACATTAACAAACATGCTGATATGAAACGCAGCATATCAAGAGAGGTAGCTAGCCAACATACGGACATTTTGCCATGCAGAATGCAGTCCCGCTTTCAGACACTTCTGGGCTCTGATTATCTCAATACAGAGCTCCTTTCGTAGTGCTAATAGTACTGGTATGTAATGGTATGAAGTACCATAGCAGCATATTAAAAGTCTTTCATTTGAATTAATTCGGCATCATTTGTCTTCCCCATGCCTTGACATTAATGGTATCAAATTTGGACCTGGTAAGGTACTCGTTTCCATACTATAATGAGCTAAACAGATTCAGTTTAATTATAACCAACTGGTAAAACATCTCAGAGTTTAAACCAGCTACGTCCTAACATCCCGTAAGTGACCTTTATAGTGTGTCAGTTCTGGAATTAGAAAATTAAGGGAATGACGTGACTATCTGGCAAAGACTCTACGTTACTGTTAAAGTGAACTAGTGCGCGGCTTCATCCATTAGAGTATAATTTTGTATGCTTCCGAGCGCTCTGATTAAATACTTGTTTTATACATCTACCGATTGGAGCATGATACGTTCTACTCCTTAACTGGGTAGGTAAGTTAGAAAAAAAGGAAAGAGAAATGGATACGTAAAAGTTACATAACGTGGGGATTAATGAATTTAGGCAGCAGGATGAACAGGTCAAGTGAGTACACTTATAAGTATAAAATCAGTTTTAGGTCTAATAATGAATAATAAAATAGGAATGCATGTAAGTCTCTATGAACAGCATAGTGAACGCATTGTCGTAGCTAAATAGATATTAAGCAACAACGACGACAGCATTACAAGTTTACATGCTGGTACAGCTGGTAGAAGAGACTGAACAAATGTATGATGAGATAAAAGAAGTTGAGACAGTTAGGGGGAGTTGGAACTTGGTAGTTGGAAAAGGAAGAGAATGGAACATAGTAGGTGAATATGGACTTGGGAAAGGAATGAAAGTGGTACAATTTTGCGCAGAGCACAATTTAATTAAGACAACCATTTGTTTAAGCACCTGGAATATGATCCGAACTAAAACAAAGTTTTAAACTGTAAGCCATATCCATTGGCAGATATAGAATCTGACATTGACACATTAATTATAAACTGTTGATTAAAATTTAAGAAACTGGATAAAGTTAGCAGAGTAATGAGATGGAACCTGCATAAATTTAAGGCACCTGAGGTTGTTGGAAGTCTCAAATGGAACACAGGCAACGATTGGCTGAAACGCAGAAAAGAAATACGTTAGAAGAAGAATGGGTAGCACTGAGAGACACAGTTATCAGGGACGCAGAGGACCTTGGATAAAACAGAAGATACCTCTTATGCATACCGGGCGTGATGAAAAATTTAAAACTAGGTTGTCGTTCATCGGATGATGAAGCAAGATGAAATATCGCTCGCTGGAAAACAAAGGAAAACTAGGATAAATTATGAAAGGCAAAAAACTAGAGCAATTACAACTCATCACTGAAAGGCAAATACAAGATAAACTTTAGAAAGGTGAAAAAAGACGTGGCTGAAGAACATCTCGATATGGTACATTTGCTTACTGTGGTGCAACGTCTCGTACGGAGCTGACTACACTACGTGGACCACCAACCTGCTTTAGCAAAAGTTGAGTAAGGAAGCAGATGTCGATCATTGGTAGTTAGGTATATGTTAATCAATTATAAATGCGTCCATTTTCTCATATTTAAATTACCGAGCAACATTGTAGCTCCAACAGCACTGTTAAGTAGTTGCTCTGTTCTCTTCAGTAAAATATCGTCATTGTGAGATCGTAAAGAATTGCAAGAAGTTTTACACAAAATTTATAGTTGATATAATAGAGTAGAGCTTTCTTTAAACGCAGATAAATACAAGACAATGATTCTAACAAAAAGAAGCGCATGATATCTTACGACAAGATAAAATGTGGACATCTCGAGCATGTCACAATGCACATTTACAGCTAAAACTACCATGCGACCCTGCTGGAACGTAACAGTCGGTTTAGTCTATGTGAAAGGGTAACAGAACGTTCGTGCAAAATGAAGGAAATTCTTTGAGAAATCGGATGCAATACTCGCTATACTGGACTGGGATGATTTAGAGAACCCCTGTTTGAAAAGAGCTGTGACACTATTGTGCTGACACCACAGTTCACAGGCATGCATAAGGTCATTCACTCATCTCTCTGTATGACATTTCATTCGGAAGTAAAACAGGCAACGCACGATACATCGTGTACCACTGTAGCTTGTGGAACACATTTACCTATCTAGTGGAAAGTTCTGTCACCTAGTGAACAGTGCTTTCTCTGCTATGTAAAAGAATGATCACTTACGACATTGACATTGACATTGAAGAAAAAGTTGAAGGGGTAAATATATTATTGTCAGGATAGCACATATGAAAGGAATCTCACAAACATGTGGCTGATGTGGGATCTTTTCGTTGGTTCGAATTTGAGCATTTAAACAAAATACATTTATTAAATAAATAAGTCAGACATTATTCTTAATGCATACTAAATGACTAGGCTAGTATCGGTGGCGGCCTTCAGGCGTTGGGCAGCGTAGTGCGTTCCGCTGTGTGCGCGGTGTATCTGATTACGCTCGTGGCACGTCTGCCTCTCGTTCGCCAGGTGAACGGCGCTGCTGACGAAGGCAGTGCTCTTCCAAACGTGCGTCGAATGCCGTAAATATTGCGGAATTACTTCCTGGCCGTGCCGTGCGATTTTTACTTCTTCTTTATCAAAAGTGTTTCGTAGTGCTTCGGCCAGAGGTAGCCACGCGGCGCGGGATCGAACCCTCGTCCTCTTCTGTGGAAACTTTGATGGAGGTCACAGGCGACTTTTAGGATCAGAGGGCATTCTATCGTCCTAGTTGGTCATCCTGGTTAAGTACCACTGTTCTTCTTGATATCCTTCCAGAATGCTGTTACCGATGAATAAATGCTTCTATTCTCCGTTACTGCTCGCGGAGGGAAGCTTCTATGGCAGGACTAATGATGACTAAAAGGCCAACTACCAACAGCCATGACTGACTGATTATCATTCGACGACTAACTCGATGAATCTCGCCTATCAACTCAAACTGTCACTACCGGTGGCTGACAATGACTGAGACTCCAACTTGAACTTCAACTGTAACTCCAAGTCGTACTCATACTAGTACCTCCTCACGCAGGAGGACCGCGCAAATGTACTATCATTTGATCAGCGCACTAACTCCAAAATGCAGGACATGGTAATAGATATTTCCCGTGTACAGAAGCAGCTGATAGAGCTAAAAACAAAAAAGTCTCCTGGTCCGGATGGAATACGAGTTCGGTTTTAAAAAGACTATTGTGTGGTATTGGCCCCTTGCTTTTTTCGTGAATCGTTAATTCAGCGCAAAGTTACTAGTGATTGGAAAAACGCGCAGGTGACTCCCGGTTATAAGAAAGTTGAAAGAAATGATCCACATAATTACAGGCCAATATCGTTAACATCAGGTTCCTGTAGAATTTAGGAGCATATTCCCAGTTCGAATATAGTAAATTTCCTTGAGACAGATAAGATTCTTTCTGTGAATCACCACGGGATTAGGAAACATTGTTTGAAACTCAGCTTGCCCTTTTCTCACATGACATCTTGCGAGTCATGGATGAAGGGCAACAGGCAGTTTGTGTTTTTCTCGATTTCAAAAAGGCATTTGACGCGGTGCCAAAAAATGTTCATATGTTTGTTAAGCTTATGGGACTTAACTACGGGGTTATCAGTCCCTAAACTTACAAGCTACTTATGAACTAATTACGAATTAGGACGGCACAAATATCCATGCCCGAGGGGGGATTCGAACCCCCGACCGTAGTGGCCGTGCTGACCGTGACTGGAGCGCCTCAGTCACCGCGGCCACCGCGGCCGGCGACGCGGTGCCACACTGCAGACTGTTGACGAGGATACGAGGATATGGAATAGGTTCACAGATTTGTGAATGGCTACAAGACTTCTTGAGTACGTTGTTCCCGACGGCGAGTGTTCATCAGAGACGAGTGTATTGTCAGGGGTGCCCCAAGGACTGTGATAGGACTGCAATTATTTTCTATTTATATACATGATCTGATGGACAGAGTAATTTGTAATTTGCGGCTGTTTGCTGAGGATGCTGTGCTGTGTGGCAGGATGTCGTCTTTAACTGACTAATTGACTTTAATAGCATACATGATGGCTAAGACGAAATCTCTAGTTGGTGTGATGAATGGCAGCTAGCTATTTGCTTGTAGTCATGTTGCTTCGAGACGTAGAGCTGGTCACATTGGACAGTTTATGGTTTCAGGTGAGGTAGTCGGTCGAAGAGCTGATCGTCGAATCATCGGCTTCCGCATGTGAGAGAGTGATGGACTGCTTGCCGCCTTGCTATACACGTGAATACATGGTGGGACAATGTCTTGCTAAGAGGGCCAGTGTGAACCGTCGATGTACTATCGGAATACGGTAGCTGTTCTGTTGTTGTATTCGCCTGTGCCCCAATATTCACTGCTTATTCACGTGTTATTCGCTTTTCATTTAATAGTGCATTTTATTTCATGAATTTATTTACACGCCTTACTGCATGTAACAGTAGCTGTTGACCACGTGTTTTGCAGTGTCAACCAGTATAACTTGTACTCAGGCGGATAAGCGCACTTCGCTATGCAAATATTTCGCGCTGTTTTCGTGATACCCTAATCTACTAACGCTTTTGTTAGTTTGCTAACATCTCAGACTGGAAGTTACAAGTGAGGAAAATCTTTAGACCCGTGGACCTTCCATTATATGTCACTTTATGTACGTTGCATAAACGACGTGTTATGGTTATTCGTTTTGCTGCTTCAGTTTGTGCATAACGTTAACCAGCAGACGACAAGAAGACTTCGAAGAGGAAGTTCTGCTGCTGCTACTCCGCCATGGTCGAGGACGTGAGTTTTCATTTATTCTCATACGGTGTTTTATAATAGACTGCACATCCATAGTTCTTGAGATGTTGTATTCTGTATTTGTCTTTCATGAATACTGAATCAAAACTACACGCAAATGTTTGTTCATTAAGCTCCTGATCGTAATCTGTAAAAAGCTGATAAAACGATATAACATTTACTTTTTGATTATGTGTTTTTTAGACTGAATACTCTTTACATGCACCTCACCCTGCAACTCCATCCTGTGCAAACGTTTTGGCCTCCGGCTGAAGTTTTTGCGATAACACCTTTCCCCCACACTACCCTCCAGTACTAAATTGGAAACGCATTTAAGTAACAGAATGTGTCCTACCAGCACACTATTTCTTACAATCCAGTTATACCTCTATTATTTTCCTTCCGAATTCTGTTCAGCACTTTCTCATTTGTTATATGATTATCCATCAAATTTACACCATTCTTCTGTAACACAGTAGGTACAGTTCACAGCTGACTGAACTGTTTTTTGTCCAGGTCTTTCTCCCATTTCAGATTATACCTCCTTGGAAGCCTATACCCTAAAAACCCAATTCCGAAAATGTCTAATTCGATGTCATTAAATTTATTAAGATTTTTTTTTTTTTTTTTTTTTTTTTTTTTTTTTTTTTTTTTTTTTTTTTGCCCTTACGACATGTTGTGTTCTCCCTATTTAGGCCATAATTTTTTTTTTGTTGACCTAGTAATAAGACTCATTTTCTAGTTTTAATGTCCCCTCAGGGGCTCAGCATTAATTTGCTACACCGTAAGCTCTGTGCGTGCTTTAACGATCATCGTTCGGCGCGACGGTGGAGCGTTGTACGTTTCAGAGCCCGGGGATCTTGGCTTTATCGCCCGGGTCGCGAGGACGGTACAAACCTCTATAAAAAAAACCTTAATCTCAAGGTGTGCTACGTGCCGAGGGGATGCATGGCTGTTGAGGTTGAACAGTCGTTAGCGAGCAACCTCTGAGGAACCTGCCGCACCTCGTTGTACAAGGCTTACCCAGGCGAGCGGGGCTCTGCCTGGGTGGACCTTTAGTTCCCTAGCTGCTCGTGGGACGAGAATGAAACGAGCAAGTAATAGCGTCGCCACACGCAAACATAGCGTTTCTAAGTGTGGTAGAGGTGACTTCAATGCCGCACAATATGACCCCCAATCGTTCCCTTTCCTAGCAACCCCGTGGGAGGAACGACGGGCGAAAGACAAGGTTGAGCCATACTCCCCTAAATTTATTGTATGTGCCAGAACTGATGGGGATACGTTCAGCAATACTAAGCCACTCTTCTTTGTGGAAAACTTAGGAGATAAGTTTCGTGATATTTCAGGGTTGTCTAAGATGAGAAGTGGTGCAATCCTCATTGAAGCGGCATCCCCAGCACAGTCACGGGCGCTTCTGGCCTGTGATAAGCTGAGAGATGTTCCTGTGACAGTCACCCCCACAAGAGTCTTAATATGGTTCAGGGGATTATTTACCATCGCGATCTCCTGCTGCAGTCAGACGACGAATTACGCGCCAACCTAGAACGACGTGGTGTCCACTTCGTCAGGCGCATCTATAGGGGACCTAAGGAGAACAAGGTAGCCAACGGTGCCTTCATCCTGGCCTTTGAGGGCGATTCTTTGCCCGAATAGGTCAAGGTTATGGTATACCGGTGCGATGTAAAGTCTTATATTCCTCCTCCGATGCGGTGCTTCAAATGCTGGAAATTTGGGCACATGTCCTCCAGCTGCAATTCCAGCTCCACCTTTAGAGAATGCGGGCATCCATCCCATCCGGACGCTCCTTGTGCTCCTCCTCCTATTTGCTCCTCTTCCTATTTGCGTAAACTGCGGACAGCACCATCCTTCTTGCTCGCCTAACTGCACAGTGCTCCATAAAAATGGAGAATAATTATGGAGTATAAAACCATGGACAAACTGTCGTACAATGAGGCCAAGAAGAAGTTCGAGCGACTGCACCCTGTAGCACTAAAGGCGTCATTTGCAACTGTTATGTCGTCACCTTTTTCTTCGGTGACGACGGTCCCCACGTCTGTGCCAACTTCTGTGGGCCCTCAGGGCCGTAAAGCTCCATTAGCCCCCTCGACGGTTGGGGGGTTCCACCATGTGCTGCCCCCACTACACCTCCTGGGGGAGCACATCCCCCCACACCTTCGGGGACAAGGTCCCCATCACTCCGCTGGAGAAGCTACAACATCCTCCGGCTCCTCTTGCTCGGAAGGGGTCCCTTGGGACGCTCCCTTCCGAAGCATCTCAGAGTACCACGGAGGGTCCCAGCCCACGGCTGTCGGACTCGCACGCCCTTGGTCAAAGGGGTCCGCACTCTACGTTGGGCCATGACACCGTCTCTGAGAAGCCCTCTCAGTCCTTAAACCGAAAGGACAGCGAGAGGAAAAGAAGAAGAAGCTGAAGAAAAAGGAATCTTCTGTGACTGTAAAGCCACGCCTTGTCACATCTTCCGCTTCTGATGACGAGTTGGAGATCCTTGCATCCCCCAAGGATCTCGCTCTCCTGGACTCTCCAGAACCAATGGTTCTGGATCCAGTCGTAACACATTCGACAGCAGCAGGTAGTGAACATTTGGACTAATCATCCTTATCCTATCATGGCCTCTCCAGTCAGCAATAACCAAATTCTCCAGTGGAAATGTGGTGGTTTTTTCTCCCATTTAGCAGAGTTACGGCAGCTTCTCAACACTTCACCTGCACTGTGCGTTGCCCTGCAGGAAACCTGGTTTCCCCCGACGCGATGCCCTGCCTTACGAGGCTATTGGAGATATTACCGTAATCGCACAGTTTACGATAGGGTTTCAGGTGGAGTCTGTATTTATGTCCTTTCATCTGCATACAGTGAGTCTATTGCTCTCCAAACGCCTTTAGAAGCTGTGGCAGTCAGGGTGAAGACTACAATCGACCTCACCATTTGCAGTGTATACCTGCCTCCAGACGACGTAGTACCCCAACATATGTTGGCGGCGCTGATTTCTCAGCTCCCCTCACCTTTCTTACTTCTGGGGGATTTTAACGCCCACAACCCCCTGTGGGGAGGTACTACGATTACTGGCCGTGGCAGAGTCGTTGAGAGTTTATTCTCTCAGCTTGACCTCTGCATTTTAAATACCGGTACTGCCACACACTTCAGTGTGGCTCACGGCACTTACTCTGCAATTGATCTGTCGGTATGTAGTCGTGGCCTTTTACCGTCAGTCCACTGGAGAGTGCATGATGACTTGTGTGGTAGCGACCATTTCCTGATATTCCTTTCACTACCACGGCCTCAGTCCGCTGGACGTTTGCCCTTAACAAGGCTGATTGGAAGGAGTTTACTACTGCTGCAAAGATTGGCCCTCCATCGGATGCCAGCATAGATGAGGTGACTGAAAGTCTCACTGCAGTCATTATTTCTGCGACTGAACGTACGATCCCTAGCTCTTCTGGATCCTCTCGGCGAAGGACGGTTCCCTGGTGGTCGCCAGAGATCGCTGAGGCTATTAGGGATCGCAGGCGTGCACTCCAGCGCCATAAGAGACACCCGTCCTTGGAAAACCTCTTTGCATTCAAGCGACTCCGTGCACGAGCACGTCTTTTAATTAAGCATCGTAAGCAGGAGTGTTGGGAACGGTATGTGTCCACCATTGGCACATGTACCTATCCATCCCAGGTCTGGCAGAAAATCAGACGCCTCTTTTTTGGATACCAGATTGCTTCAGGCGTGACAGGGATTTCTATGAATGGAGTAGTTTGTACGGACCCAGATGCAATTGCTGAACATCTAGCTGAGCACTATGCTCGGAGTTCTGCATGTATGAATTACCCGCCAACCTTTCGTGCTGTGAAAGAGTATAAGCCAGAAACTCCTTTTTTCCCCAATTCGGTTAAGCACCTCCTCATTAGTTACGTGACCTACCCATCTAATTTTCATCATTCGTCTCTAGCACCACATTTCACAAGCTTCTATCATCTTTTTATCTGAACTCCTTATCGTCCATGTTTCACTCCCATAGAATGCTACACTCCAGACGCTTTCAGA
Organism: Locusta migratoria; assembly: GCA_026315105.1. Classification (NCBI taxonomy): domain Eukaryota; kingdom Metazoa; phylum Arthropoda; class Insecta; order Orthoptera; family Acrididae; genus Locusta; species Locusta migratoria. The sequence continues at coordinate 464,479,260 of CM048746.1, read as the reverse complement.
AAGGACTTGCTAAAATTTAAATTAGTATTGGATATTAGCAAGTTTCACTTCTTTAGAAACGCTTTTCTTCCCATATCCATTCTGCATTTTATATCTTCTTTACTTCGCCATCAGAAGTTATCTTGCTACCAAAATAACAAAATTCATCTACTACTAGTATTGTCTCATTATCTGATCTAATTACTTTAGCATCGCCTGATTTTCTGTCATTGCATTCCATTACCTTCGTCTTACTCTTTTTAATATTCATCTCATATCTTATTTTCAAGACACTGTCCATTCCATTCAATTGCTCTTCCAGATCTTTTGCGGTCTCTGACAGAATTACTATGTCATCGGCAAACGGCAATGTTTTCATTTCTTCTCCTTTAACTTTAATGCCCTCTCCAAATTTCTCCTTCCATTCCTTCACTGCTCAATGTACAGATTGAACAACATTGGGGAAAGTCTACAACCCTGTCTTACTCCCTTCCCAACCTGTCCGTTCCTTTCTTGCCCTTCGACTCTAATAACCGCTGTCTGGTTTTTGTATAAGTTGAATATAACTCTTCGCTCCCTGTATTTTACCCCTGATAACTCCAGAATTTGGGAGAGTGTATTCCAGTCATCATTGTGAAAAGCTTTCTCCAAATCGACAAACGCTAAAAACGTAGGTTTCCCTTTCCTTAGCGTATCTTCTAAGATAGGTCGTAATGTGAGTATTGCCTCTCGTGTTCCTACATTTCTCGTAATCCAAACTGATCTTCCCCGGGGTTGGATTCCACAACTTTTTCCATTCGTCTGTAAATAATTTGTGTTAGTATTTTGCACCCATGACTTATTAAACTGATAGTTCTGTAAACCTGCACTACTGTGGTCGGTGTTGGCTTCGTGTCTATCTTTAGTACGATAATGGGTTCACTATGCTGTTCATAGTAATTTACCCGCATTCCTATTTTCTTATTCATTATCAGACCTACTCTTGCCTTGTATCGATAACCCTGTACTCACCTGAATCGAAATCCGGTTCATCCTGCCACCAAGCTTCACTAAACCCGACTGCACCTAACGTTAACCTATCCATTTCTCTTTTCAAATTTTCTAGGTTACCTACGCGATTAAGTGTGAGAACGTTCCACTCTCCGATCCGTATAATGTCTGTTTTGTTTTTCTTGATGAAGACATCTTCCTGAGTAGCCCGCTTACATCATACTTCTGAAAATTCTTAGTGAGTCTGTAGCGAAGGAAATCGAGCACTTACTAACTACTCCACAGCTTTAGAAAACACGATTATATCATCAAAACAAACATTGACCTGGTTTCACCTCCTTCAACGGTCCGTTCTATAACCTCGGAAACGTAGATGGCGCGTTCTCAAATCTAATGACATATGCCGATATTGGACATTTCCCGATGGAACCGAAAATGCTGTTTTTGCTAGATCCACAGGAGCTACCTCAATCTCATGGTACCCGATCCTAAACTCCTGAGTAGAAAAAATACTTGCATTGAACAAAGATGGTCTAAATAGAGTTTGGGTAAATATCAGTAATTGTTTTGCTGCTGAGATTTTGGTATTCACAACAGAATAGAAATTTCTTCGTGCCATACGCAGACTTCTTCGGAACGACAACGACCACAGCTTTATAAGGGATTTCCTCTATAACACGATCGTCTCACTGCTGATCTATGGTCTCCTCCACGGTGGTCACCAAATATTGAGGAATGCTTTAGGTCTGCAGCATACAGGCGCTGCGTTACTTACTGGAATTTCTTTGCTGTGTGAGTAGTAGGTGAGGTGGGCCATGACCCTCTATAAGGAAAATATTCGAATTCCAATAAAAATGACTCCAACTGCTGTCTTTCTGTCCGTTTCACATTATCTTTCTAAATAATCCAGTTTTATCACCGACCCTTTTTTCATGATGATTCTCATGAGTACCACAGATTTCATCTTCTAAATTTTCCCCGTTGTTTACCAACATTCTCTCCCCTAGTTTCATAACTTCTACCACAAAATTATCGGTAACAACAGGTACTTCTCTATCCCCATTCACCTCCTCTACATTTACTATACTTCGCTTCACAAAATAGAACACATTATCCAACATATCATTTTTCTCTAAAGGCTGGACTACATGTAACATACCTACAGTAAACTGCGGCTCTTCATTTGTCCAAAGTGAGTTGCTGGTACCGATTGGTATATTACAAAGCGAATCGATCTGTAATGCACTTGTTACTGGTTTTAGCTGTTTGTCTATAACGATGGTCGCCCCTTTCGACATTTCAGCGCTGACGACAACTTCTTCTAGATGAAATAATTTCCCGGAAAGTCCCACCTGGTGTCGCCGAAGATCCGTCTCAGCATATTGTTTATGCAGAAAGTCTAATTCAAGAATTGCACAGTACCCTACTTTTATATGTAGAATGACTACTTCCCACTGCTTTAACTATACTCCTCCCATAGTGTAAGATAACTCCACTGATCCCAAAGGCACGACATCATTAACTCCTATCGTACGTGACATGTGCTGTGGTAGGTGTAATCGTCTCCAACCCACTAGGTCCCTACTAACCATTAATACATGGGTCCACCTATTGAACAAAAACTTATGCCTAGTACGTAATAGTACATGATGAGCCTCTGCATTCGTAGTTGAAGCATATGATATTAATGGAAACTCCACACAGCGAACTCGGAAGTCCTTCTGATGTTTAACTGTTGCTGAGGTACATTTCCTTCGCCAAGAAACGTCAGTAAACTACCTTGTAGCTAATTACCTTACCTTATTCGCGACTGGCAGAAAAACGTACGTACATGACCCATATGATCACAAGGAAAGCGCCATACATCTGTGGAAAAGTATTTCGCCTTCCTTGCAACATATTACCTAGATCAATCTCCACATTTGCCGTTGCCAATCTCAGTGCTGCGTGAAAATTAGCAGATGCAAATTAAGTATATCTCGAGAACATTTTAGCAGGTATATCGTCGCTTCGTCGTTGTTTCATAGCTCAGATATTTACAATTACTCAGCCTATTCGTACATTATTTCTCAAATTCATCATAGATGCTAAGCTTCTCCCGATTAACAAAATAAATATAGCGATAATTTGCTTTTTATAACAGAGAAACACACCCTTTGAATGTCTCTTCGCTCTTATGGCCATCGTGCTTTCCATAATAACCATAATGACGCTACCTGTAGCGATTGTGAGTCGGACAAACAGTCTGCAGCCGTTGTTATGTATAAACCTTCTAAAAAAGGTTACCACATCTTCAGAAATTGTTCCTCAAAACGAACTAATCAAAGAGGCTGCTTCTGGATTCACACCTGGTCCATCCCTCTGATACAATTTATTGCGTATTATCAGGCGTCAACTCTGTTACTGTCTGTAACAGCAGTTGAAATGCCTCTAATTCCGTTACTCCCCGTGTCTCTTGTTGAGCCATTGCACAGTCTTTGCCGTTCCGTCACGGTATTTAATACGGAAACATATAACCCACGCACCGGAAGAAACAGCTGCCTACATGTTTCTAATTCCTGCCATATTAAGTACACTATACCGACAAACTATACAAGCAGAGCTGCTTTTTGACGAACAAGAAGAAGCAACGTTAGTGTCCAATCCTCCAAATCATGAATTCCGCTAGCAATTGTTATCGACTGGATCGTATTGCGACAGCTAAAGGAATCCGAACATAGTTTAGTTGTCTTTATTTCCACTTCATGTACATGTCAGGAATGGACAGTGCAAATTGGAAGCGCAGTGAGTGTGCGCGTGGCGACTTCTCGGCTCACTCGGCTCTGGCGTTCTGAGAACTGAATCAGTGGCTCGGGTTCTCCGCTCTTTCTCGCAGTGGTGCTTGCGTGGACTGGTGACTGCTAGGGCCCTGTTCTGGTAATGAATCCGCATTCCTTCTTGTCAGCGTCCCGCTGTAGTCGTCCACCCAGAGAGACCTCTACCACGATGACCAGCACTCTTAGCCCTCCAACTGAACGACTGTGACAGCGACGGCAACTGCCACACTCTGAAACGGGGGCACTCTTCATTCTGCTCTATGCGCCCTTGTTGTCGAAAAATGTGTCGCTTGAAGTGACACACTAGATAACATCTTCACGAGGTGTACTGCCGCAATCGCTACATCAGCGGGACTTTGAGTTTACACTTGGCTAGACGCTTATTCGGTACTCAACTGTTGTAATTGGAACGCCTCTCTTGAAAAATACAATGCTAATAACTAAGTACCTTATTTGACCACTCCAGATAATACGGCGAATATTCCATTTACTTATTTAAAATTCTAAACACATCCTCCGTAGTGTCAAAATGTTCAAATGTTTGTACAGCTTATGGGACTTAACTACGGGGTCATCAGTCCCTAAACTTACAAACTAGTTATGAACTACCTTATACTAAAGACGGCACAAATATCCATGCCCGATGGGGGATTCGAGCCTCCGACCGTAGTGGCCGTGCAGACTGTGACTGAATCGCCTCAATCCCCTCGGCCACCACAGCCGGCTCGTAGCGTCAGAGAGGCAAAAGCTAATACATTCTCTTTACCATCTAAGATTTCTATTAAAATGTCAGCAAGTCCATATTCTCCAGCAAGTGTGAGCAACCGTCTTGGTGTGCTCTTGTCATACATGCGAAATACAGGACCAGTCATCAGAGGTCTTCGCAGGATAGGGAAAAAATCCTGTTAGGATTTGCCACTATTAAATTTATCATCAGCCTTTATCCGCTCCTGGAGCTGGGATCTACGCAGGTAGTCGAAACCGATTCCAAGGAAGTTTCTCAGATCACGCGTATTTTTAGGAAGAAGATATTCTGTTATAAACTTCACAGTCTCTGGATCAGGCCGCACACCTTCGTTTGACGCAAGATGTTCCAGTATTCTGATTTCCTTCACACCAGATACTTCCTTGTATTGCTTAGAACATACTGCCTGGGACACTTAAGAGCTGTTTTCGGCCTTTTTATATGTTCTTAACCACTTCGGAGAATACCATGTCCTATAGCTAACGAAGACACGTAGCCCACTTGAGGTGTCATAAAACTATCCATCGTCTGTTTGAAAGTTAGCCGGCCGCAGTGGCCGAGAGGACTGAGGCGCTCCAGTCGCGGTCTGCACGGTCACTACTGTCGGAGGTTCGAATCCCCCCTCGGGCTTGGATATTTGTGCCGTTCTTAGGATAAGCTAGTTCATAAGTAGTTTGTAAGTTTAGGGACTGATGACCCCGTAGTTATGTCCTATAAACTATACAAACATTTGAACATTTTTTTTGAAAGTTACTGCTACATTACATAGACCGAATGGTATTTCTTTAAATTCACACAGGTCCTCTGGGATAACAAAAGAAGTTTTCACACGAACATTATCAGCGACCCTTTTATTCTCTTCAGAGATGTTTAACAATGTTATTGTATGTGTGTTTTCTAAGTTTAAAAAAATCAAATTTTCGGACCAAACTGCGAGGTCATCAGTCCGTAGCTTACAAACTACTTAAACTAAGGTAAACTAACCTAAGGACGAAGACACACATCCATGACCCAGGGAGGACTCGAACCTCCGACGGCGAGCAAACGCGCTCTCTGCAGCGAGGTGCTTTAGACCGCTGGGCTACTCCTCCGCGTATGTTTTAAAAGTCATCCATTACAATCACCTGGGCTATATCATACATTCTCTAACTCCATGTCATGCTTTAAAACCATTTTCCCATGTTGTCACTGTCGTACAGCTGAAGAAGAAGGTACTAAACTGGAGCCAACCTGCCAATGTTAGGATTTTAAAATTACAATAAAGGAAAAAAAGCCTTCCTCAGTCAGTGTACCTCACTAGGTGAAGGCTGTAAGGTGTCCAGTTGATATGAATGAAGACCGAACACAAAGCCCAAAATCTCTTCGAATTAAGACAGTACATTGTCCTCAATACAAAGGCTAAATAAATCACAACAATGTAAGCGAAAAATATTATGTGTCATGCACGCAATGCTGTAAATGTTTTCCTATTGTGAGTCTGGAATGTGGCAGGCAAGCAACTGGTACCAAGTCAATAATGTTTTTTCGGTTATACGCAGTAAGTTGCATACAAGATGTTGGCAGTCGTGGTGAACCTAAATTGATCAAAGTAAAAGATGCATTAGTATCTAATTGAAGACGCATTCTAGACATGTCCTATTTGTCAAACTGTTCTGATTGTCTTTGTACTGCACTGGGGATGGACGAAGGCACAGACTGTCTACTTATAACGCCAGGCTTAGTCGACGGCTTTGAAAAATTTCTGTGCACGGGAGGAGTACCTGCACGGGGTCTACGAGAGTGAGCGGAGTCAGAGTGTTGTGTATCTTAGAAACACACTGTTTGAAACCGATCACACTTCCCACAAGAAAATCAAGTTGCCTTTCTTGAAGGACTGCTCTTGATAAAGCAACACTGGCAAGGAATCCCTTTCGATGCGTCTTGTTTACACCTTATGTGGTGCTGTTATCGTGCACTACATGCCGGAAGGGCACGCGGCTGCTCCTGTTTATTACTGTCTGCAATACGGCAAACAGGTGACGCCTCAAAGTTTTTTGTGGCATTGTCACCCGAATCCTGGTGCTCTATAATTTTTAAGACGTGCTGCAAAATCGGATCTACATGTTTGAATATCTACACACAAAAGCAAATGTCCAGCACATTGTATACAATTGCGTCACGGATCATATTGTCTGCTTAATACTGTCCGCATTTCTGTACATCACTGCAGACAGTTTTTCTGGGGTGGCTTAGTACGGTCTAGCACTGTGTGATGCACGCTTCTGTTTAAGTAGAACGGTATTATCTGGCGTTCCCCGAGTTAGTGTTGTAGGTTCTTTGCGGGTCCTTATCTGTATGAAGGATATCCTGTAAGGTTGTTTGTTGATGATGCTTGTATTTATAGCCTAGTAAAGTCTTGAGAATATCTATGATAATGGGATTTAAATGACATATCTGCATTGTGCGAAAATTTGCAGTTGCATCTAAATAATAAAAGGTGTGAAGTTGGCACATGAGTACTATTAGGAACCAGCCAACCTTCGTTTATAAGGTAAATTAGTCAACCTTAAACGCGTTAATTTCAACTGAATACTTAGGAATTACTGTTACGACAGATTGAAATTGATAAGAACACATGAAAAATGTTCTAGAAAAGACGAACTAAAAATGCGTTATTTCCACAGAATATTTTTAAGTTGCTCAGAATTACTAAAGACACCTACGCTTGCCTTCCTCATCCTCTTTTGGATTACTGTTGCGGGCTGTGGGATTCTTGTCAGTTGGGACTGATGGAGGGCATGGTAAGTGTTTTAAGAAGATAGTCATTAAGGAACGTCACATAAATAGTATGCAAGTGCTTCGATGAATCCTCAGGTTCTTGTCAGTTGGGACTGATGGAGGACATGGAAAGTGTTTTAAGAAGATAGTCATTAAGGAACGTCACATAAATAGTATGCAAGTGCTTCGATGAATCCTCTGGTTCTTGTCAGTTGGGACTGATGGAGGACATGGAAAGTGTTTTAAGAAGATAGTCATTAAGGAACGTCACATAAATAGTATGCAAGTGCTTCGATGAATCCTCTGGTACGCCCTCTCTTGTTATTTGCATAGTACCCATGTAGATGTAAGAGTAGAGCAAGTCAACAACTGCGACCAACATTGTGGCAGATAGCCGCAATTATTAGCTATGCAAATAAGTAACAGCGTGAGCTTTCGCGCTGTTGTTGTAGCACTCTAATCTATTATAGCTTATCTTTGTTTCCTAACTCATCACATAGGAAGTAAAAAGTGGTGAAATTTATAGCTTATGTGATAGTTTGATGAATGTATCTTCCATCAGCCCGGCTAAAGTTGCAGAAAACTACCATTTACGCTTATCCAAAGTTCTGGCTCAATAGTGGATAACGTTTAGAGAAAAAAAGGGATAGCTAAAGAACTTCGTTGCTGAAAAGCAGCAGACGGTGAAAAGATTTCGAAGAGAACGTAGTACTGCGATTTTGCTGCCATGGTTGAGGACATGAGTCTTAACTCATTCTAATGTGCTGTTTTCCAATAGAATGACTTCTAGTGCTACATGCGCCGACCCTAATTCTCCATATGGTGCATTTTGAGTTTATGTATATACTGTTCACAAATATTGATTCAACACTACACCAAAATGTTCATTTCAAAAGCACATGAACGTAAGCTGTACGAAGGTACTTAAAAATATAAGACCTACTCATTTGAGTATCTTGTAAAACCGTTTTGCTTCTCTCTACAGTTTGTTTATGATCTTTACATACTCCCACATTCCATCTTTTCCAACTTTGGTTAGTAGTCGACCTTTATCCGAGCTCTCGATATTCATACAGTTGCTTTTCTTTAGTCCAAACTCCCTTGATTTACCTATTGCTGTTATCTTTCTAGTTACAATTTATTAATGTTTCTATATTTTCATATATGTCTCTACATTCCGAATTAGATAGCTTCTACATACGTCAATCGAATTTTTTAGTTTTTTAATTCTCTTTCACCTTGTACATTTGTTGTACTTTTCATATTTCGTCCTTCCATCTTCTATGTTTTTGAAGAACTCGTTTCACCTAATGGATCCTCGCTACCTCCATTATTTGATAATGCAAAGCTACCCATTCGACTCCTACTGATTTTCTTTCCCAGTTTTAATCTAATGTTCATAATCATTAAAACATGCCCTGTGTCCAAATCTGCTCCTTTATATGAAGTAAGTCTAAAGTCTGATTCATAATCTTTTTCCTTCATTATGAAATCAATCTGAAATCTCTTGGAATCTTTTCTCTTCAAAGTATAAAGTCTTCTTTACTAATTCGTTAGCCAACGATTAGTGACAGTTACAACATGATTCCCAAAGAAAATTTTGCAGGCGAGATCCTCTTTCATTCCTTTACCTCAGTCCATATTCACCTACCACCTTTTCCTTCTCTTCTTTTTCCTACTAGTGAATTCCTGACCCCGATTTCAAACATGTTTTCTTCCTTTTATCTAGTTGAATAATTTCTTTTATACATAACCTGATGATTTGCAGAGCTAATTGCCATATAAACGTGTACTACTGTAGTGCATTTTGTCTTTATATCTTCTTGATAGTTTAAATGAAATACTGCTGACGCTAGGAGAATTCTTAGATATAACTGAACTGTTTTATTGCATTGATAATCAGATATTGTTGAAGAAACTGGAACTCTGTTCAGTAAGGGGAGTAGGGCACAATTATTTATGCAGTTACTTGAATAACAGACATCAGAAGTTGATTGAGTTGTTGAGAGTGGCTGTGATATACACTCACAATGGCCACAAGTGCTGGGTTCTCCAGAGTTTGGTTCTAGGGACACTATTGTTCCTCATACTATCTCTAGTGTATGAGGTAATTCTAAGATATTTCTGTTTACTAATGACATTAGCTTCACAGATAAGAATGTTGTTGTAAACACATGGTTTATGAAATACAATTAAACAAACTGACATTTCTGTTACACATAAAGGGCAAATGAAAAGTGAGACTGAACAGTTTATACTTTCAGGAGTTCAGATAGATAGTAAGCTGGCATGAATTGGCCATGTCCATGATCTTGTTCAATACCTAAATGCTGCATTGTTTACCATTCGAACATTTTCTGAAATAATAAAAAAAAATGTTCAAATGTTTGTAAAGCTTATGGGACTTAACTACGGGGTCATCAGTCCCTAAACTTACAAACTACTTATGAACTACTTACGTACTAGGACGGCACAAATATCCATGCCCGAGGGGGGATTCGAACCCCCGACCGTAGTGGCTGTGCTGACCGTGACTGGAGCGCCTCAGTCACCTCGGCCACCGCGGCCGGCTCTGAAATAATAATCCTATACGAAAGGTAGTCTACTTTGAATGAAATAAATCGAAATTTGCGATCAGTTATAGCTTCACTGTAGTAGGTTTAGATGGAATACCAAAGTGCGGCGAATGAAAATTTGTGCCCGACCGGAATTCGAACCCGGGATATCCTGCTTACTAGGCAGACGCGTTGACCACCGAGGACACAGTGACCAATCCGACTGGAGAGAACTCTTCCCTGCACACCCAAATCTCCACGCTGTCTCTTTCCTATACCACAGCCTATTTGTTCTGTAATGGTCGCAGCCACAATACTGTATTCCCGCATCAGGAAGAACAGACCAAGAGTTATCGAGACACAATTAATTGTCGTGAAAAATATATAATTGTAGTCTACTTTGTTTAGTTTAATTTGATTTTGACGTATAGAGATACTATTTGGCGCAACTTGTCCCACAACTTGGTACTATGGAACATGATAGATATAAATAAGTAATAATTTATACCTTGGTCATGATGATTTATCCTCAAAATATTATGCACAATAGAATTATATCTTAATTTCATCACCAGAGGTTGTTGAGAGTCTCAAAGGGAGCTCAGGCAAGGATTGGCTGAAACGAAGAAAATAAATACGTTAGAAGAATAATGGGTAGCAATGAGAGATAAAGTTATCAAGAGCGCAGAGGACCTTATAGGTAGAAGTCCTAGTAGAAATCCTTGGATAAGACAGAAGGTACCTCTGTTTGAAAAAGGGCTGTGACATTATTGTGCAGACACCATAGTACACAGGCATGCATACAGTCATTCATTCATCTCTCTGCATGAGATTTCATTCGGAAATAAAACAGGCACTGCACAACGCATCGTGTACCACTGTAGCTTGTGGAACACATTTACCTACGTAGTGGAAAGTTCTGTCACCTAATAAACAGTGCTGCTATGTAAAAGAATGAACACTTACGACAACAACTGTGATAGGACTGACATTGAAAGAAAAGGCTGAAGGGACCACTACTGACATTACTGTAAATAAAATACACTGCCTTATTTTCAGGATGGTAAGCCGTAACTACGGAGTAAATGTTGTCAGGAAAGCACTTTTAAAAGAAATCCCACAAACATTTGGGTGATGTGGGATCTTTTCCTTGGTTAGAGTTTGAGGCATAAGTGGAGCAGCATTTACACAAAATACATTTATTAAATAAATAAGTCAGACATTATTCTTAATGCATACTAAATGACCTGGCTAGTATCGGCGGCCTTCAGGCGCTGGGCAGCGTAGTGCGTTCCGCTGTGTGCGCGGTGTATCTGATTACGCTGGTGGCACGTCTGCCTCTCGTTCGACAGGTGACCGGCACTGGCTGACGAAGGCAGTGCTCTTCCAAACGTGCGTCGAATGCCGTAAATACTGCGGAATTACTTCGTCGCGGTGCCGTGCATTTTTACTTCTTCTTTATCAAAAGTGTTTCGTAGTGCTTGGGCCAGAGGCGTGGGGTCGAACCCTCGTCCTCTTCAGTGGAAACTTTGATGGAGGTCACAGGCGACTTTTAGGATCAGAGGGCATTCTATCGTCCTAGTTGGTCATCCTGGGTAAGTACCACTGTTCTTCTTGATCTCCTTCCAGAATGTTGTTACCGATGATCAAATGCTTCTATTCTCCGTTACCATGGCTTTAGGAAACATTGTTTGAAACTCAGCTTGCCCTTTTCTCACAGGACATCTCGCGAGCCATGGATGAAGGGCAGCAGTTTGTGTTTTTCTCTTTTTCAAAAAGGCATTTGACGGGGTGCCACACTGTAGGCTGCTGATGAGGATGCGAGAACATGGAATAGGTTCACAGATTTGTGACCGGCTGGAGGACTTCCTAAGTAATAGAACGCAGTACGTTGTTCCCGACGGCGAGTATTCAACAGAGACGAGTGTATCGTCAGGCGTACCCCAGGGGAGTGTGATAGGACTGCAATTATTTTCTATCTATATAAGTGATCTGATGGACAGAGTAACTTGAAATTTGCGGCTGTTTGCTGATGATTCTGTGGTGTATGTGAGGGTGTCGTCTTTAATTGACTAATTGAGTGTAATAGCATACATGATGGCTTAGACAAAATCTCTACTTGGTGTGAAGAATGGCAATTTCGGCTTATTGGCAAAATTTTGGGAAGATGTACTTCTTATTTAAAGGAGACAAGGTATAAAACGCTTGTACGACAAAGTCTTGAGTATTCCTGAAGTGTTTAGGACCCGCAGCAGATTAGTTTAAAGGAAGACATCGAAGCAGTTCAGAGGCGAGCAGCTAGGTTTGTTACTGGTATGTTCGACCAATACGCAAGTGTCACGGAAATGCTCGGGTACTCAATTGGGGATCGCTGGAGGAAAGACGACGTTCTTTTCGTGAATTTCTGTTGAGGAAATGTAGAGGGTCGGAATCTGAAGCTGAGTGTAGTACGATCTTCCTGTCTTCTAATTACATTTCGCGAAGTGATCACAAAGACAAGATAAGAGAATTTAGGGCTCGTACGGAGGCATGTTGGCATTCTATTTTTCCTCGTTCTATTTGGGAGTGGAATAGGAATGGAAATGCCTTGTAGTGGTACAGTGTACCCTCCGCCACGCACCTTACAGTCGAAATGGTCCGGAAACTAGAATGGGTATCGCTGGAGGAGAGACGACGTTCTTTCCGAAAAATTCTTTTGAGGAAATTTAGAAGGCCGAAATTTGAAGCTGAGTGTAGAAAGATCTTCCTGCCGCCTGCTTACATTTCGCGTAATAAGAAAATAAGATAAATATGGGCTCGTTTCATGGTCCTTTCATGGTCGTTAACTCTTCTGTTACTTTCTATAGTTATTAGAAAGATCGATCATCACGTTACTCAGGAGACCAATACAGTAGGCCATTTGCTTGTGGTCATGTTGCTCGAGACGTAGAGCTGGTCACATTGGACAGTTAATGGTTTCATGTGAGGTTGTCGGTCGAAGGGCTGATCGTCGAATCATCGGCTTCCGCATGTGAAGAGTGATGGACTTCTTGCCGCCTTTCTATACACGTGAATACATGGTGGGACAACGTCTTGCTAAATGGGCCGGTCGATGTACTATCGGAAAACGGTAGCTGTTCTGTTGTTGTATTCGCCTGTGCCCGAATATTCACTGGTTATTCACATGTTATACGCTTTTATTTTATTAGTGCACTTTAGTAACGAATTTATTTACATGCCGTACTGCATGAAACAGTAGCTGTTAACCACGTGTTTTGCCGAGTCAACCAGTAGAAATTGTATTCAGGCAGATAAGCGCACTTCGCTATGCAAATATTTCGCGCTGTTTTCGTGATACCTAATCTACTAACGCTTCTGTTTGTTTGCTAACATGTCAAACTGGAAGTTACAAGTGAGGAAATTCTTTGAACCCGTGGACCTGCCATTACATGTCACTTTATGTACGTTGCATAAACGACCTGTTATGGTTATCCATTATGCTGCTTCAGTTTGTGCATAACGTTAACCAGCATTCGACTAGAAGACTTCGAAGAGGAAGTTCTGCTTCTGCTACCCCGACATGGTCGAGGACGTGAGTTTTCATTTATTCTCATACGCTGTTTTATAATAGACTGCACATACATAGTTCTTGAGATGTTGTATTCTGTATTTGTCTTTCATGAATACTGAATCAAAACTACACGAAAATGTTTGTTCATTAAACTCCCGAACGTAATCTGTAAAAAGCTGAAGTTTTTGCGATAACACCTCTCCCCCACACTACCCTCAAGTACTAAATTGGAAACGCCATTAAGTAACATAATGTGTCCTATCAGCACACACTTTCTTGCAATCCATTTATACCTCTATTATTTTCCTCCCGAATTCTGTTCAGCACTTTCTCATTTGTTATATGATTATCCATCAAATTTACACCATTCTTCTGTAACACAGTACGTACAATTCACAGCTGACTGAACTGTTTTTTGTCCAGGTCTTTCTTCCATTCCAGATTATACTTCCTTGGAAGCCTATACCTTAAAAACCCAATTCCGAAAATATCTAATTCGATGTAATTAAATTTATTAAGATTTTTTCTTCTTTTTTTGGCATTACGTCATGTTGTGTTCTCTCTGTTTAGGCCATCAAAAAATTTTTGGCGACCTAGTAACAAAACTCATTTTCTGATTTTAATATATTGTTTTCTTATGTGATTTCCCCAACATGGCCTCATTTAATTTAGATTTAATAAAATTACCTTCTTTTACCATTTTTAATATTCGTATTACGTGCTCAGTTTAATGCACTGTCGATTCCGTGTAAATGATCGTGCAAGTCCTTTGCTTTTTCTCATAAAATTACAATGGCATCAAGCTTTAACTCTTCCCCATCATTGATCCTTGCTGCATTTATTTTTTTCTCTTTACTGCTTGCTCATTTAGCATATTAAATATCATAGGGGTTTTAAATTATGGTTACGTTTGTCTAATTTTTGAACAGATGCTCTTAGTCTTTCCTTAATGGCCATAACTGATTACAGAATAATTGACCTCATGTCCCCTCTTCTCTTCCACTCATGGAAACCAATTAGGAGCGTCATGTACTTCGGTGAAGTATTGAACAGGGTCGGCGCAAGCCCAAGTGTCGCCAAGTGCGAGCTGCTAAATTGCCGCAACTCCCCCCAACCCCCACCCTCAGCACTTTTTCTTAAACGTTTGTGAATATTTATTTAACATATTTACAAATCTGTAGGAAAAGTCAGCAATCAATAGCAATTTTTGTTTTTAATTTTCAGATCTACCTAGGTTACGGCCACGGAGTGGCTAGTTTATGTGCTTACATCTAAACCGTCATGTTGATAGTTACGTTCAGCACGACGGTATAGTTGTAAACATAACTCAAAGCATTGATAATAGCCACTCTGTGCCAGAAATCTATGAAGATATGGAAACTAAAAACAGTTGAAACGGCTAAAGAGTGAGGCGGAAGACAATGGAGAGAGGAAGAATAGACTGCAGCGCGCCAGTCACGGTCTGCACGGTCACTACGGTTGGGGGTTCGAATGCCCCCTCGGGCATGGATATTTGTGTCGTCCTTAGTGTTAGCTAGTTCATAAGTAGTTTGTAAGTTTAGGGGCTAATGACCCTGTCGTTAAGTCACATGAGCTACACAAACATTTCAACATTTTTGAGGAAGAATAAGGAGATGGAGTAACATAATAATGCAACAAATACATACTCGGGAATCGACGGGTACTTATACTAGTCGAAATATATTAACTCACTGCACTGGGGTTATTCATGTCAAAGAACTGACACTCGCCATCTGTCGTGATTTGCATGTGTCAGTTCTGTCGTGTCTGATTATTTAATAAGGGACAACAAATTAGTTATCGCCGTATCACGTCACTTTTCTGCGCTTTATTTTCATTCTAGCTATTGGGGTGACGCGTACTTATTTGTCGAGTTGCCAAGTTTATAAGTAACATATCACAAGAAAAATAAATTTTCCTATTGGTGGATAAAAGTTCTAGCTTATGAGTAACGTGCATGCGCAATACTAATTGTAGGTTATATGAAAAGCACGTACCTATTGCATCCCAAGTTGCAAGAAATTCGGACGCACCAATTCTTCTGTTCTTGTGAAACGCAACGAAAGTGTTTCTGACCAATCTTGACTCTCTTGGCAAATTATCGAAACGATTTCTGTAGTTTTCGTTGTAGAGAACGCAACAATACCTATTGTCTGGAAAGGCGAAGTGGTGACGCGGCAGTGCCAGGAACTAGGTCACGTGGCAAGGTACAGCGAGGCTACGGTTAAACTAGCGCCCAAGAAAATGAAGCAAGAAGCACACAATAAGTATGTGGCCGATGAAATGGATAAATGTGTTATCAGGCAGTTATTTTTATAGCATTACGAACAATAGAAAGAAATAAGAACTTTGCACAACTTTTGTCAAACAGAAATGAGCTAGCAAGGAAACCCTTATAAGCAATTTCCTGTCTATGGATTTTCGTTTTACAACGTGTCAAAATTAACGTATTGTTTCGCTTGGATGAGAAGGCATTGTTGCTAAAAGACCATTCTTTCTCAGGTTTTCACCAGAATCAAAGCGACCACTAGTTTACTTACACGAAACATGGATTCACACGCATTATACAGTAAATAAATGTTTGCAAAGTGATAGTGTGTGAATAGTATTGTCACACAAAAGTGCTGGTCAGAGTTTAATTGTGTTCATGCAGGCGGAGACAGCTGTTTCAGGGCTAAAAAACCGAAACGTCCGACTATCTCTCAGAAACGGATAGCAAACATTTTCGAAAATACGTTGAAACCCAACTAATGCCACGCTTACTATCAATAGCTTTAGCCCTTGTAATTACTCACAGCGTATTTACCCATTCGGAAAACTTCTAGCCATTGTAGTAGGCGTTGAACATGTTTGACTGTAGTAACGTTCAACATTTTTTTTTCCTTAGCGCGGGAAGAATAAAACACTCAACTGACATTGAAGGGTTTAGAAAAATTGCTTCAAGCTTAATTTGTAACCGCAGTATCGAACATTGCATTCGAATTTCCGAGTTAGATTTCGTCTCCTGCAAAATTAGTTGTGAGTAAACGCACGGCGCGTAACACGCTGGCAGCGCTCCACTCATAAGAATAGTGGCGCGTGCGAAAGACTGCTTCCATTACGGCGTAAACACGACGTCGCTGACGCAGTGGCGAGCAAGAAATTAGCCCTCCCCCCTCCCCCCCCCCCCGCCTTGTTCGACAGGGGCGGCCGGCAGGTAGTCGAGGCGCATGGTACAGTTCCCGAAGCCACTCCCTCCGAGGTTTGGTTTCGTATCCCCTCTCGGGCATTAATGTTGAGTTTGTACTAAAAAAAAAAAGGGGGCGGCAGATTTGCCTTGCAGCGGCCCTGGTATTGAATATTATGGTATCCTCATGTGGCAGTCACGTAAGATGTGGCTGGTTTAATTAAAAAACACTGGTTTAATCTCAGCGATGATATATTTAGGACCTGTCACACAACTCCAAGAGAACAGAATAAACAGACTCAAGCTGGAGTTTTACATAGTATTACTATTAAAAAGTTCTGGTACAGTATTTCTTGATACATCTGGAGGGTACTAGAATCGTATATTGAACATTTATAAACTAGTCTAGTACAGAACCCAGACCCATTTGCTATAGCGTCCAAAACTCTACCCATTAACCACACAATGTTGGTGTCGCTGGACACTTCACTTGCGACATCGCTCCCTCCACGTCTTATTGCTGTGGGAACGAGTCGTCGGCGCTGCATACTGCAGATCCCGATGGCTGGTGCTCGTTTGGCTGTGGACCGTGACGATATTATATCCTCATTACCGCTTTGTTAGATACAGCAAAGGACCTGGAAGATCAATTGAACGGAATGGACAGTGTGCTGAAAGGTGCATATAAGATGAACATTAACAAGAGCAAAACTAGGGTAATGGAGTGCAGTGTAAGAAAATCAGGTGATGCTGAAGGAATTAGATTGGGAAACAAAGCAATAAAGGAGGTAGATGAGTTTTGTATCTTGGGCAGTAAAATAACAAATGATGGTCGCAGTAAAGAGGATATAAAATGCAGAATGGCAATGGTAGAAAAGCGTTCTTGAAAAAGAGAAATTTGTTAACATCGAATATTGATTTAAACATAAGGAAGTCCTTTCTGAAGGCATTTGTA
This sequence comes from Locusta migratoria, assembly GCA_026315105.1. Lineage (NCBI taxonomy): Eukaryota > Metazoa > Arthropoda > Insecta > Orthoptera > Acrididae > Locusta > Locusta migratoria. Next base: position 464,461,726 of record CM048746.1, on the reverse strand, counting down.
TGGAGTGTTGCCTTGTATGGGAGTGAGACATGGACGATAAACAGTGCTGACTGGAAGAGGATTGAGACTTTTGACATGTGGTGCTACAAAAGAATGCTGAAGATTAGCTGGGTGGATCGTGTAACTAATGAGGAGGTATTGAACAGAATTGGGGAGAAAAGAAATTTCTGGCATACCTTGACGAAAAGAAGGGATAGATTGGTAGGGCACATTCTTAGACATCAAGGAATTGTGAATTTAGCGTTGGTGGGAAGTGTATGGGGTAAAAACCGCAGAGGAAGACCAAGAGATGGATACAGTAAGCAGATTCAGATAGATGTAGGTTGCCGTTCTTATGTGGAGATGAAGAGGCTTGCTCAGGATAGGGTATTGTGGAGAGCTGCATCAAACCAGTCTCCGAACTGAAGACCACAACAGCAACACCGCTTTCATTGCTTTTCACATAGTTGAGACGTGCTAGAACCTACTATGTGGCCTTATTCGTAGGACATTGTGTCCCTAACGATAAGTCATATCAGATGTCGGGGTCCCGATCTTTAAATTCATAACTAGGGCCTGATCTTTTATAGCCCAAATTAATGCCTCAGCAGCTGAACGTTCTTAACAGAGGATCCAGACGATGTCACCATGCTGGAAGAGAACAGGGTTATGGCTTACATCTGTTGTCGTGGTGTTCAGTCCGCAGACTGGTTTGATGCAGCTCTCCACGATACCCTGTCCTGTGCAAGTCTCTTCATCTGAGTACACGTTCGGCAACCTACATCCTTTTGAATCTGCTTACTATATTCGTCCCTCGGTCTCCCTCTACGATTTTTACCCCATACGCTTCCTTCTAATGCTAAGTTAACAATTCCTTGATGTCTCAGAATGTGTCCAACAATTCTATCCCTTCCCTTAGGATAAGATAGAAACTCCTGTTTTCCCCAATTCGGTGAAGCACCTCCTCATTAGTTACGTCATCTACCCATCTAATTTTCATCATTCGTCTGTAGCACCACATTTCACAAGCTTCTATCATCTTTTTATCTGAACTCCGTATCGTCCATGTTTCACTCACATAGGATGCTACACTCCAGACGCTTTCAGAAAGGGCTTCCTAAAATTTAAATTAATATTGGATATTAAAAGGTTTCGCTTCTTTAGAAACGCTTTTCTTCCCATATCCATTCTGCATTTTATATCTTCTTTACTTCGGCCATCAGAAGTTATCTCGCTACCCACATAACAAAATTCATCAATTACTTTTATTGTGTCATTATCTGATCTAATTACTTTAGCATCGCCTGATTTTCTGACATTGCATTTCATTACCTTCGTTTTACTCTTGTTAATGTTCATCTTATATCTTATTTTCAAGACACTGTCCATTACATTCAATTGCTCTTCCAGATCTTTTGCGGTCTATGACAGAATTACTATGTCATCGGCAAACTGCAATGTTTTCATTTCTTCTCCTTTAACTTTAATGCCCTCTCCAAATTTTTCCTTCCAATCCTTCATTGCTCAATGTACAGATTGAACAACACTGGGGAAAGCCTACAACCCTATCTTACTCCCTTCCTAACCTGTGCATTCCTTTCTTGCCCTTCGACTCTAATAACCGCTGTCTGGTTTTTGTATAAGTTGAATATAACTCTTCGCTCGCTTACCCCTGATAACTTCAAAATTTGGAAGAGTGTATTCCAGTCATCATTGTCAAAAGCTTTCTCCAACGCTGAAAACGTAGGTTTCCCTTTCCTTAGCGTAAATTCTAAGATAGGTCGTAATGTGAGTATTGCCTCTCGTGTTCCTACATTTCTTCTAAATCCAAACTGATCTTCCCCGACGTTGGATTCCACAAGTTTTTCCATTCGTCTGTAAATAATTTGTGTTAGTATTTTGCACCCATGACTTATTAAACTGATAGTTCTGTAATTTTCACACTTGTCTGCACTTGCTTTCTTTGGTATTGGAATTACAATATTCTTCTTGAAGTCTGAGGGTATTTCCCCTGTCTCATACATCTTGCATACCAGGTGATACAATTTTTCATGACTGGCTCTCCTAACGGCATCAGCAGTTCAGACGGAATATTATCTACTCCAGGGACCTTGTTTCGACACACGTCCTTCGCAGTATCATATCTCCTATCTCATGTTCCTCCCCTTCGTCTTCCATTTCTAGAATATTGCCTTCAAGTTTATTTCCTTTGTATAGGCCCTCTATTATATTCCTTCCACAGTTTAGCTTTACCCTCTTTGGTTAGTACTGGTTTTCCGTCTGATTTTTTTTATATTCATACTGCTGCTTTTCATGTCTCAAAATATCTCTTTTATTTTCCTAGTCATGTATTCTTCTACGGTTCTGCATTTGTCCTCTAGCCCTCCTGCTTAGTTAGGCTGCACTTCGTGTCAATCTCATTTCCAGACGTTTGTATTTCCTTTTTCCTGTTTCACTTGTTGAAATTTTATATTTTCTCCTCTTATCAATTAAGTTCAGTATATCCTGTGTTATCCAGGGATTTCTATTATCTTGTCCTTCTGCCTATATGGTCCTCTGCAGCCTTCACTACCCTATCTCTTAGAGCTACCCATTCTTCTTCTACTGTATTACTTTCGCCCGTTTCAGCCAATCCTTGCCTAACGCTCCCACTGAAACTCTCGGCCACCTCTGGTTCCTTCAATTTGTCCTGGTTCCATCTTTTTACCTTTCTGCAGTCTCTTAAGTTTTAATCTGCAGTTCATAACAGATAAGTTATGGTCACAGTACATATCTACCCCTGGACATGTCTTACAGTTTAGAACCTGGTTTCTAAATCTATTCCTTACCGTTATAAATTCAATCTGGTACCTTCCAGTGTCGCCCCGTCTCTTCCACATATAAGGCCTTCTTTCATGATGATTAAACCAAGTGTTGGTGATCATTAAATTGTGCTATGCTCAACATTCTACCAAGCGATCTTCTCTTTCGTACCTTTTTCCCAGTCTATATTAACCTACTACATTTCCTTCTGTTCCCTTTCCTACTGCCGACTTCTAGTCCCCCCTAACAAACAATTTATTGTGTCCTTAACTTTCAGAATGATTTCTTTTATCTCCTCATACATTTATTCGATATCCTCATCATCGGCCGTGCTAGTTGGCATATAAACCTGCGCTACTGTGGTCGGTGTTGGGTTCGTGTCTATTTTTACCTACTGTATCTAACCTATCCATTTCTCTTTTCAAGTTTTCTATGTTTCCTACGCGATTAAGTATTAGAACATTCCACTCTCCGATCCGTAGAATGCCTGTTTTGTTTTTCTTGATGAATACATCTTCCTGAGTAGCCCGCTTACATCATACTTCTGAAAATTCTTACTGAGCCTGTGGCGAAGGAAATCGAGCACTTACTACTCCCAATCTTTAGAAGACACGAATGTATCATCTAAACAAACATTGACCTGGTTTCACCTCCTTCAACGGTCCGTTCTATAACTTCGGAAACGTAGATGGCGCGTTCTCAAATCTAATGACATACGCCGATATTGGACATTTCCCAATGGAACCGAAAATGCTGTTTTTGCTAGATCCACAGGAGCTACCTCAATCTCATGGTACCCGATCCTAAACTCCTGCGTAGAAAAAATACTTGCATTGAACCAAGATGGTCTAATTAGAGTTTGGGTAAATATCAGTAATTGTTTTGCTGCTGAGATGTGGGGATTTCCTCTATAACACCATCGTCTCACTGGTGATCTATGATTTCCCCCACGGTGGTCACCAAATGTTGAGGAATGTTATAGCTCTGCAACATACCGCCGCTGCGTTACTTATTGGAATTCGTTGATGTGTCAGTAGTAGGAGAGGCGGGCCATGACTCTCTATAAATAAAATATTCGAATTCCAATAACAATGACTCCAACTGCTGTCTATCTTTCCCTTTCACATTATCTTTCTAAATAATGCAGTTTCATCAGCGAGACTTTTTCATGATGATTCTCATTAGTACCACAGATTTCATCTTCTAAATTTTCCCCATTGTTTACCAACATTCTCTCCCCCAGTTTCATATCTTCTACCTCAAAAATTATCGAAAACAACAGGTACTTCTCTATCCCCATTCACCTCCTCCACATTTACTGTACTGTGCTTCACAAAATAGAACAAATTATCCAACATATCATTTTTCTCTAAAGGCTGGACTACACGTAACATACCTACAGTAAACTGCGGCTCTTCATTTGTCCAAAGTGAGTTGCTGGTACCTACTGGTATATTACAAAGCGAATTGATCTGTAATGCACTTGTTACTTTTAGCTGTTTGTCTGTAACGGTGGACGCCCCTTTCGACATTTCAGCGCTGACGACAACTTCTTCTAGATGAAATAATTTCCTCGAAAGTCCCACCTGGTGTCGCCGAAGATCAGTTTCAGCATAGTGTTTATGCAGAAAGCCTAACTCAAGAATTGCACAGTACCCTACTTTTATATGTAGAACGACTACTTCCCACTGCTTTAGCTTTACTCCTCCCATAGTAATAGATAACCCCATTGATCCCAAAGGCACAACATTATTATCTCCTATAGAACGTAAGGTGTGCTGTGGTAGGTATAATCGTCTCCAACCTACTATGTCCCTACTAACCATTAATACATGTGTCTACCTATTGAACAAAAACTTATGTCAAGTACGTAATAGTACAGGGTGAGCCTCTGCATTCGTAGATGAAGCATATTCAATGAATCATATCCTTCTGATGTCTAACTGTTGCTGGGATATATTTTCCTCGCCAATAAAAGTCTGTAAACTACCTTGTAGCTAATTACCTTATCTTATTCGCGACTGGTGGCGAAACGTACGTACATGACCCATATGATCACAAGGAAAGTGCCTTACATCTGTGGGAAAATACTTCGCCTACCTTGCAACATGGTACCTAGGTCAGTCTCCACATTTGCCGTTGCCAATCTCAGTGCTGCGAGGAAATTAGCAGATGCAAATGAAATATATCTCTTGGACATTTTAGCAGGTATATCGTCGCTTCATCGTTGTTTCATAGCTCAGATATTTATAATTACTCATCCTATTCGTAAATTATTTCTCAATTTCATAATAGATGCTAAGTTTCTCCCGATTAAAAAAAAATAAATATAGCGATAATTTGCTTCTTATAACAGCGAAACACACCCTTTCCCACCTTTTTGAATGTCTCTTCGCCCTTATGGCCATCGCGCTCCCCATAATAACCATAATGACGTTACCTGTAGTATTGTGAGTCGGACAAACAATCTGCAGCCGTTGTTATGTATGAATCTTCTAAAAAATCTTCAGAAATTTTTCCTCAAAACGAACTAATCAAAGAGGCAGCTTCTGGATCCACCCCACAGCTTAAGAATTACACCTGGTCTATCCCTCTGATACAATTTATTGCGTATTATCAGGAGTCAACTCTGTTACCCTCTGTAACAGCAGTTGAAATGCCTCTAATTCCGTTACTCCCCGTGTCTCTTGTTGAGCCAATGCACAGTCTTTGCCATTCCCTCGCAACATAATACGGCAACATATAACACACGCACCAAACGAAAGAGCTGCCTACATGTTTCTAATTCCTGCCATATTAAGTACACTATACCGATAAACGATACAAATAGAGCTACTGTTTGACGAACAAGAAGAAGCAACGTTAGGGTCCAATCCTCCAAATCATGAACGACGATCGAAGCTGCTGTCGTTGGCCGTGTGATCGACGTCACCAAAGTCCAGAGGTGAAGCTCTTCCGCTAGCAATTGTTATCGACTGGATCTTATTGCGACAGCTAAAGGAATCCCAGCATAGTTTAGTTGTCTTTATTTCCACTTAATGTACATGTCAGGAATGTACAGTGCAAATTGGAAGCTTCCGTTGCTGCTGGTGCCCGCACGTGACGCGTCGGTGCGCCAGTGTGAGAAAAGCGATCAGCTGCGCAGTGAGTGTGCGCGTGGCGACTTCTCGGCTGACTCGGCTCTGGCGTTCTGAAAACTGAATCAGTGGCTCGGGTTCTCCGGCTCTTTCTCGCAGTGGTGCTTGCGTGGACTGGTGACTGCTAGGGCCCTGTACTGGTAATGAATCCGCAGACCTCCTTGTCGGCTTCCCGCTGTAGTCGTCCACCCAGAGAGACCTCTACCACGATGACCAGCACTCTGGCCGGCCGCGGTGGCCGAGGTGACTGAGGCGCTCCAGTCACGGTCAGCACGGCCACTACGGTCGGGGGTTCGAATCCCCCCTCGGGCATGGATATTTGTGCCGTCCTAGTTCGTAAGTAGTTCATAAGTAGTTTGTAAGTTTAGGGAATGATGACCCCATAGTTAAGTCCCATAAGCTTAACAAACATTTGAACATTTGATTTGAACCAGCACTCTGAGCCCTCCAAATGAACGACTGTGACAGCGACGGCAACTGCCACACTCTGAAATGGGGGGACTCTTCATTCTGCTCTATGCGCCCTTGTTGTCCAAAAAGGTGTCGCTTCAAGTGACACACAAAGTAACTGCTTCACGAGGTGTACTGCCGCAATCGATGCCGTAGGGGGACTTTGAGTTTACACTGTGCTAGTCTCTTATTCGGTACTCAACTGTTGTCGTAATTGGAACGCCTCTCTTGCAAAATACGATGCGAATAACTAAGTATCTTATTTGACCACTCCAGATAATACGGCGAATATTCCATTTGCTTATTTAAAATTCTAAACACATCTTTCGTAGTGTCAAAATGTTCAATTGTTTGTACAGCTTATGTGACTTAACTACGGGGTCATCAGTCCCTAAACTTACAAACTACTTATGAACTAACTAATACTAAGGACGGCACAAACATCCATGCACGAGGGGGGATTCGAACCCCCGACCGCAAAATGTTCAAATGTTTGTTAAGCTTATGGGACTTAACTAAGGGGTCATCAGTCCCTAAACTTACAAGCTACCTATGAACTACCTTATACTAAAGACGGCACAATATCCATGCCAGAGGAGGCATTCGAACCCCCGACCGTAGTGGCCGTGCAGACCGTGACTGGAGCGCCTCAGTCCCCGCGGCCACCGCGGCCGGCCCCCCGACCGCAGTGACCGTGTAGACCGTGACTGAAGCGCCTCAGTCCCCTCGGCCACCGCGGCCGGTTCGTAGCGTCATAGAGGCCAAAGCTTATACATTCTCTTTACCATCTAAGATTTCTATTAAAACACCAACAAGTCCATATTCTCCAGCAACTGTGAGCAACCGTCTTGGTGTGCTCTTGTCATACATGCGAAATACAGGATCATTCATCAGAGGTCTTCGCAGGATAGGGAAAAAATCTTGTTAGGATTTGCCACTATTGAATTTTGAATCAGCTTTTAACCGCTCCTGGAGCTGGGATCCACGCAGGTAGTCGAAACCAATTCCAAGGAAGTTTCTCAGATCACTCTTATTTTTAGGAAGAAGATATTCTGTTATAAATTTCACAGTGTCTGGATCAGGCCGCACACCTTCGTTTGACGCAAGATGTTCCAGTATTCTGATTTCCTTCACACCAGATACTTCGTTGTATTGCTTAGGATATACTGCATGAGACACTTAAGAGCTGTTCTCGGCCTTTTTATATGTTCTAAAGCACTTCGGATAATACCATGGCCTATAGCTAACGAAGACATGTAGCCCACTTGAGGTGTCATAAAAGACTATCCTTCGTCTGTTTGAAAGTTACTATTACATTACATAGACCGAATGGCATTTCTTTAAATTCAGACAGGTCCTCGGTGATAGCAAAAGAAGTTTTCACACGAACATTATCAGCGACCCTTTTATTCTCTTCAGAGATGTATAACAATCTTATTGTCTGTGTGTTTTATAAGCTAAAAAATCAAATGTTTGTAACTCTATCGGACCAAACTGCGTGGTCATCAGTCCGTACCTTGCAAACCACTTAAACTAAGGTAAACTAACCTAAGGAGAAAAACACACACACCCATGACCCAGGGAGGACTCGAACCTCCGACGGCGAGCAACCGCGAGCTCCGCAGCGAGGTGCTTTAGATCGCTCGGCTACTCCACCGCGGCTGTTTTAAAAGTCATCTATTACAGTCACCTGGGTTATATCATACATTTTCTAACTCTATGTCATGTTTTAAAACCATTTTCCCATGAGGTCACTGGCGTACGGCTAAAGAAGAAGGTACTAAACTGCAGCCAACCTGCCAATGTGAGGATTTTAAAATTACAATAAAGGAAAAAAAGACTTCCTCAGTCTTTATTCCTCACTAGGGGAAGGCTGGAATGTGTCCAATTGATATATCGTTGAGTGAGTTGAACGAAGACCGAACACAATGCCCGAAATCTCTTCGAATTAGTACAGTACATTGTCCTCAATACAAAGGCTTAATAAATCACAACAATGTAAGCGAAAAATATTATCAGGGTCATGCATGCAATGCTGTAAATGTTTTCCTGTTGTGAGACTGGAATGTGGCAGGGAAGTAACTGGAACCAAGTCAAGAATGGTTTTTCAGTTATACGCAGTAAGTTGCATACAAGATTTTGGCAGTCGTGGTGAACCTAAATTGATCAAAGTAAAAGATGCACTAGTGTCTAATTGAAGACGCACTCTAGACATGTCCTATTTCTCAAACTGTTCTGATTGTCATTGCACTGCACTGGGGATGGACGAAAACACAGACTGTCTACTTATAACGCCAGGCTTAGTCGACGACTTTGAAAAATCTCTCTGCACGGAAGGAGTACCTGCACGGGGTCTATGAGAGTGAGCGGCGTCAGAGTGCTGTGTATCTTAGAAACACACTGTTTGAAACCGATCAGACTTCCCACAAGAAAATCAAGTTGCCTTTCTTGAAGGACTGTTCTTATAAAAGCAACACTGGCAAGAAATCACTTGCGATGCGTCTTGTTTACACCTTATGTGGTGCTGTTGTCGTGCACTACATGCCCGAAGGGCACGCGGCTGCCGCTATTTATTACTGTCTGCAATACGGCAAACAGGGGATGCCTCAAGTTTTTTGCGGCATTGTCACACGAATCCTGGTGCTCTATAATTTGTAAGACGTGCTACAAAATCGGATCTACATGTTTGAATATCTACACACAAAGGCAAATGTCCAGCACATTGTATGCAATTGCGTCACGGATCATAATATCTGCTTAATACTGTCCGCATTTCTGTACATCACTGCAGACAGTTTTTCTGGGGCGGCTTAGTACGGTCTAGCACGCTTCTGTTTAAGCAGCTGGCTTATACGTCACAGATAAATAGCCGTCTTTCTAAAACTGAACTTTCTCGAAAACTTCGTAGTGCAATCTATATTTGAAATTTACTTTTTGCTATACTCTCGTGTCAAATGTTTAGGTGCAGCCTATATTCGCGTATATACGGAACTGAGTTCAAATATTATGAAGTGCTACAAACAGATTGATGTATCGGCACACGGTAAGAAGATATTTAGAAAATATCTTTCTCTCTACTCACTCCAATTAGAGAATGCTATACACGAGAGATCTCAAATTGATTCCATATTTACCAGAAGGCTTTTGATATGGTACCACTTACGTGGCGTTTGACTAAATTGTTTGCTTATGGAACTTGGTCTCAGATGTGTGACTTCCTGCCAGAGACGACACAGTTCGGAATAACTGATGGATCGGCATCGACTAAAACAACGGTATTATCTGGTGTTTCCCGAGTTAGTGTTGTAGGTCCTTTGAGGGTCCTTATCTGTATGAAGGATATCCTGTAAGGATGTTTGCTGATGACGCTTGTACTTATCGCCTAGTAAAATCTTGAGAATATCTACGATAAAGGGATTTAAATGACATATCCGCATTGCGCGAAAATTTGCAGTTGCTACTAAATGATAAAAGGTGTGAAGTTGGCACATGAGTACTATTAGGAACCAACTAACCTTCGATTATAAGATAAATTATAAGTATTAAGTTCAACTAAATACTTAGGAATTACCGTTACGACACATTGAAATTGATAAGAACACGTGGAAAATGTTCTAGAAAAGACGAACTAAAAATTGCGTTATTTTTACAGAATATTTTTAAGTTGTTCAGAATTACTAATCACACCTATGCTTGCCTTGCTCAACCTCTTTTGGATTAGTGTTGCGGGCTGTGGGATTCTTGTCAGTTGCGACTGCTGGAGAACACGGAAAGTGTTCAATGAAAGGCAAAGAGATTGTCACGGAAATGATATGGCTGTTGGAGTGGGATTCACTACAACTTCGGTCGTTTTTGATTCGGCGACATCTCCTCACGAAAATCAAATCGCTGACTTCTTCTTCTGAATGTGAAAATATATTGGTGACTCCCAACGAAATAATTGGAAGATCATGCAGTGCATTTGATCTTTACGCAAGATGGCACCACGACGTACGTCTTAACAATGAGACGCGAACGCAGTGCACAATTGGCGTAAGTGGTGTTGGATGTTACCTTACGGATTATTGAACGTTTTGCTCCAGACGCCCAACACAAATGATCGGCGAAATGCCTCAGATCACAGACGTCCAAAAAGGCCAAACAAATGGTGAGCAGTTAGTGGAAGCACCTCCAACGGAAACATCTCCACTGTTTAACTTTTAAGAAGATAATCATTAAGGAACGTCACATAAATAGTATGCAAGTGCTTCGATGAATCCTCTGGTTCTTGTCAGTTGGGACTGATGGAGGACATGGAAAGTGCTTTAAGAAGATAATCATTAAGGAACGTCACATAAATAGTATCCAAGTGCTTCGATGAATCCTCTGGTTCTTGTCAGTTGGGACTGATGGAGGACATGGAAAGTGTTTTAAGAAGATAGTCCTTAAGGAACGTGACATAAATAGTATGCAAGTGCTTCGATGATTCCTCTGGTACGCACTCCCATGTTATTTGCATAGTACCCATGTAGATGTAAGAGTAGAGCAAGTCAAGAACTGCGCCCAACATTGTGGCAGATAGCCCCAACTATTAGCTATGCAAATAAGTAACAGCGTGAGCTTTCGCGCTGTTCTTGTAGCACTCTAATCTATTACAGCTTGTCTTTGTTTCCGAACTCATCACATAGGAAGTAAAAAGTGGTGAAATTGATAGCTTATGTGATAGTTTGATTTATGTATCTTCCATCATCCCGGCTAAAGTTGCAGAAAACTACCATTTACGATTATCCATAGTTCTGGCTCAATAGCGGATAACGTTTAAAGAAAAAAAACGGATAGCTAAAGAACTTCGCTGCTGAAAAGCAGCAGATGGTGACAAGATTTCGAAGAGAACCTTGTACTGAGATTTTTCTGCCATGGTTGAGGACATGAGTCTTAACTCATTGTAATGTGCTGTTTTCCAATAGAATGACTTCTAGTGCTACATGCGCCCACCCTAATTCTCCATATGGTGCATTTTGAGTTTATGTATATACTGTTCACAAATATTGATTCAACACTACACCAAAATGTTCATTTCAAAAGCACATGAACGTAAGCTGTACCAAGGTACTTAAAAATATAAGACCTACTCATTTGAGTTGTTGTGTCATATACTCCTTATACTCTCCTGACCAGAAGTCCTTTTTATTCTGCCACGGAACTTTACTAATGCATACTATATTAAATAACAACCTAACTATTTCCCTCCTAAAATGTTCCAGCATAACAACCTGATTAAGGGATAGAATATCCCACACTATTAATTGTAGACTCCCAGGTTTGTATTTCTTGTCCCCACTGAGTAATTTCCACTCAGAGATCAAAATGAGGGACTGTTTTATCTTCCGAATATTTTGCACAATAGAATTATATCTTAATTTAATCACCAGAGATTGTTGAGAGTCTCAAAGGGAGCTCAGGCAAGGATTGGCTGAAACGAAGAAAATAAATACGTTAGAAGAAGAATTGGTAGCAATGAGAGATAAAGTTATCAAGAGCGCAGAGGACCTTATTGGTAGAAGTCCTAGTAGATATCCTTGGATAAGACAGAAGGTACCTCTGTTTGAAAAAGGGCTGTGACACTATTGTGCTGACTCCATAATACACAGGCATGCATACAGTCATTCATTCATCTCTCTGAATTGGTAGTTAAGTATCTGTTAATTAATTATAAATGCGTCCATTTTCTCATATTCAAATTGTAGCTCCAACAGCACTGTTAAGTAACCAATCTGTTCTCTTCAGTAAAGTATCGTCAATGTGAGATCGTAAAGTATTACAATAAGTTTTTCACAAAATTTTTAGTTGATATAATAGAGTAGAGCTTTCTTCAAACGCAGATATCTTATGACAAGATAAAATGTGGACATCTCGAGCATGTCACGCCGTACATTTAAGCTAAAACTACCATGCGACGCTGATGGAACCTAACAGTCGGTATAGCCCAAGTGAAAGTATAACAGAAACGTTTGTGCAAAGTGAATTAAATTCTTTGAAGAAGTCGGATGCAATACTCGCTATATTCGACTGGGATGATTTAGAGAACCTCTGTATGAAAAGGACTGTGACACTATTGTGCTGACACCATAGTACACAGGCATGCATACAGTCATTCATTCATCTGTCTGCATGAGATTTCATTCGGAAATAAAACATGCACTGCACGTTGCATCGTGTACCACGGTAGCTTGTGGAACACATTTACCTACGTAGTGGAAAGTTCTGTCACCTAATAAACAGTGCTGCTATGTAAAAGAATGAACACTTACGTCAACAACTGTGCTAGGGCTGAAGTGAAAGAAAAGGCTGAAGGGGCCGCTACTGACATTACTGCAAACGCATTGCCTTAGTGTCAGGATGGTAAGCCGTAACTACGGGGTAAATATATTATTGTCAGGATAGCACATTTGAAAGGAATCTCACAAACATGTGGGTGATGTGGGATCTTTTCGTTGGTTAGAGTTTGAGGCATAAGTGGAGCAGCATTTACACAAAATACATCTGTTAAGTAAATAAATCAGACATTATTCTTAATGCATACTAAATTACCTGGCTAGTATCGGCGGCCTTCAGGCGTTGGGCAGCGTAGTGCGTTCCGCTGTGTGCGCGGTGTATCTGATTACGCTGGTGGCACGTCTGCCTCTCGTTCGCCAGGTGAACGGCGCTGCTGACGAAGGCAGTGCTCTTCCAAACGTGCGTCAAATGCCGTAAATATTGCGGAATTACTTCTTGGCGATGCCGTGCATTTTTACTTCTTCTTTATCAAAAGTGTTTCGTAGTGCTTCGGCCAGAGGTAGCCACCCGCCGTGGGGTCGAACTCTCGTCCTCTTCAGTGGAAACTTTGATGGATGTCACAGGCGACTATTAGGATTAGAGGGCATTCTATCGTCCTAGTTGGTCATCCTGGTTAAGTACCACTGTTCCTCTTCATCTCCTTCCAGAAGGCTGTTACCGATGATCAAATGCTTCTATTCTCCGTTACTGCTCGCGGAAGGCAGCTTCTATGGCAGGACTAATGATGACTAAAAGGCCAACTACCAACAGCCATGACTGATTATCATTCGACGACTAACTCAATGAATCTCGCCTATCAACTCAAACTGTCACTACCGGTGGCTGACAATGACTGAGACTCCAACTCGAACTTAAGCTGTAACTCCACATCGTACTCAAACTAGTACCTCCTCAGGCAGGAGGACCGCGCAAATGTACCATCATTTGATCAGCGCACTAACTCCAAAATGGAGGACATAGTAACAGATATTTCCAGTGTAAAGAAGCAGCTGAGAGAGCTAAATACAAAAAAGTCTCTTGGTCCGGATGGAATTTCAGTTCGGTTTTACAAAGACTATTCTGTGGATTTGGACCCTTACTTAACTTGCATTTATCGTTAATCTTTAATCCAGCGCTAAGTTCTTAGTGACTGAAAAAAATGCAGATGACTCCCGTTTATAAGAAAGTTTAAAGAAATGATCCACATAATTACAGGCCAATATCGTTGACATAAGTTGCCTGTAGAATTTTGGAGCATATTCTCAGTTCGAATATAGTAAATTTCCTTGAGACGGATAAGATTATTTCTATGAATCACCATGGCTTTAGGAAACATTGTTTGAAACTCAGCTTGCTCTTTTCTCACATGACATCTTGCGAGCCATTCATAAAGGGCAACAGGCAGTTTGTGTTTTTCTCGATTTCAAAAAGGCATTTGACGCGGTGCCACACTGCAGGCTGCTGACGAGGATACGAGAATATGGAATAGGTTCACAGATTTGTGACCGGCTGGAGGAATTCCTGAGTAATAGAACGCAGTACGTTGTTCCTGACGGCGAGTGTCCAACAGAGACCAGTGTATCGTCAGGCGTACCCCAGGGGAGTGTGATAGGACTGCAATTATTTTCTATCTATATACATGATCTGATGAACAGAGTAACTTGTAATTTATGGCTGTTTGCTGATAATGCTGTGGTGTATGTGAGGGTGTCGTCTATAAATGACTAATTGACTGTAATGGCATACATGATGGCTTAGAGAAAATCTCTACTTGGTGTGAAGAATGGCATCTAGCTCTAAGTTTAAAAAAAATATGGATGCACATGATCAGGAAAAACAATCCCATAATGTTCGAATACAGCATTAGTAGTGAACGTCTTGTTGCAGTCGCGTTGTTCAAATATGTAGGCGTAACATTGCAGAGAGATATGAAATGCAACGAACATGTAAGGACAGTTGTAAGTAAGGCGGACGGCAGGTTATGGCTTATTGGCAACGTTTAGGGAAGATGTACTTCATATTTAAAGGAGACTGGGTATAAAACGCTTGTACGACCAAGTCTTTAGTATTCCTAAAGTGTTTGGGACCCGCAGCAGATCAGTTTAAAGAAAGTCATAGAAGTAGTTCAGAGACGAGCAGTTAGGTTTGTTACTGGTATGTTCGACGAATGCGCGAGTGTCACGGAAATGCTCCGGAAACTCAATTGGGGATCGCTGGAGGAAAGACGACGTTCTTTTCGTGAATTTCTGCTGAGGAAATTTAGAGGTTCGGAATCTGAAGCTGAGTGTAGTAGGATCTTCCTGTCTCCTAATTACATTTCGCGAAGTGATCACAAAGACAAGATAAGAGAAGTTAGGGCTTGTACGGAGGCATACAGGCATTCTATTTTTCCTCGTTCTATATGGGAGTGGAATAGGAAAGGAAATGCCTTGTAGTGGTACAGTGTACCCTCCACCATGCACCTTACAGTGGATTGCGGAGTATGTATGTAGATGTAGAGGTAGTTCCTACTACTGGATGTGGCGCTTGATATCTGGTGATTAATTTCTCGGTTTCGGCTTATGTGGGCTGTCAAGTATCAGTCATTTCCACACTGTTTTACCAAGGTTTTTCGTAATTGACCCTTGCACCATTTTCATACTCTCCCAGTCATTGTCGTGAACTTGTGTACTCATTTTACGCTTTTTGCTTTTCCTCCATTAATCAGTTAGAATACTGTTGGGGTTTTCCGCCTGTATATTATCTCATACGGAAGCAACGAAGTATTCTTGTGATGTTTTGCTCTACATCTTACCAATCTTATGTGCATATGTTGACATTCCTCTATTTCCTGTACGGAAATATTTTTGTGCATTTTAAAGCGAAG
The DNA here is from genome assembly GCA_026315105.1 of Locusta migratoria. Lineage (NCBI taxonomy): Eukaryota > Metazoa > Arthropoda > Insecta > Orthoptera > Acrididae > Locusta > Locusta migratoria. The sequence goes on along the minus strand of CM048746.1, from coordinate 464,446,198 downwards.
GAGTGACCTTCCTCCGAAAATATTTAACTCAGTTAACTGATAACCAAAGATTTTTGTTCGAACTGAAATATTCATAGAATTTTTCAATTAGAAAAACATTCTATTGTTACCTTCTTCTAGACATCAGTCTGTTATCTTCCTTCAAAGTAAGCAGGTGCCGATCAACATATTCGTGAATGTGCATGTTCTTCTTAATCTTTGTGTTTAGTATTTTCTTCATATGCTCACATAAGATTCTTTCTTATTTATGTCATGATGAAGATGAACTTCATATTTAAAGGAGACCGGGTATAAAACCCTTGTATAACCACGTCTTGAGTATTCCTGAAGTGTTTGGGACCCGCAGCAGATCAGTTTAAAGGAAGACATTGAAACAGTTCAGAGGCGAGCAGCTAGGTTCGTTACTGGTAGCTTCGAATGATGCCCGAGTGTCACGGAAATGGTCCGGAAACTAGAATGGGGATCGCTGGAGGAGAGACGACGTTCTTTTCGTGAATTTCTGTTGAGGAAATGTAGAGGGTCGGAATCTGAAGCTGAGTGTAGAACGATCTTCCTGCCGCCTGCTCACATTTCGCGTAATAAGAAAATAAGAGAAATTAGGGCTCGTACAGAGGCATATATACATTCTTTTTTCCCTCGTTTTATTTGGTAGAGTAATAGGAAAGGAAATGTCTAGTAGTGGTACAGTGTGCCCTCCGCCACAAACTTTACAATGGACTGAGGAAAATATATGTAGATGTAGTACTGTGGCTGCTACTACTAATGGCAGCAATGGCCATAGTATTTATTTGATGGACCTGTCTGGAGGTGGACGGCATCATGGTCGTTAACTCTTCTGTTACTTCTATAGTTATTACAAAGATTGATCATCACGTTACTCAGGAGACCAATACAGTAGGTCATTTGCTTGTGGTCATGTTGCTCGGGACGTAAAGCTGGTCACATTGGACAGTTTATGGTTTCATGTGAGGTTGTCGGTCGAAGGGCTGATCGTCGAATCATCGGCTTCCGCATGTGAAGAGTGATGGACTTCTTGCCGCCTTTCTATACACGTGAATACATGGTGGGACAACGTCTTGCTAAATACGCCGGTCGATGTACTATCGGAATACGGTAGCTGTTCTGTTGTTGTATTCGCCTGTGCCCCAATATTCACTGGTTATTCACATGTTATACGCTTTTCTTTTATTAGTGCACTCTAGTCAGGAATTTATTTACTCGCCTTACTGCATGTAACAGTAGCTGTTGACCACGTGTTTTGCCGAGTCAACCAGTAAAAGTTGTATTCAGGCAGATAAGCGCACTTCGCTATGCAAATATTTCGCGCTGTTTTCGTGGTTCCCTAATCTACTAACGCTTTTGTTGGTTTGCTAACATGTCAAACTGGAAGTTACAAGTGAGGAAATTCTTCACACCCATGGACCTTCCATTACATGTCACTTTATGTACGTTGCATAAACGACCTGTTATGGTTATCCGTTATGCTGCTTCAGTTTGTGCATAACGTTAACCAGCATTCGACTAGAAGACTTCGAAGAGGAAGTTCTGCTGCTGCTACCCCGACATGGTCGAGGACGTGAGTTTTCATTTATTCTCATACGCTGTTTTATAATAGACTGCACATACATAGTTCTTGAGATGTTGTATTCTGTATTTGTCTTTCATGAATACTGAATCAAAACTACACGAAAATGTTTGTTCATTAAGCTCCTGATCGTAATCCGTAAAAAGCTGGTAAAACAATATAAGATTTACTTTTTGATTATATGTTTTTCAGACTGAATACTCTTTTCATGCACCTCACCCTGCAACTCCATCCTGTGCAAACATTTTTGGCCTCCGGCTGAAGTTTTTGCGATAACACCCTCCGCCACACTACCCTCCAGTACTAAATTGGAAACGCCATCAAGTAACAGAATGTGTCCAGCAGCACACTCTTTCTTACAATCCAGTTATACCTCTATTATTTTCCTCCCGATTTCTTTTAAGCACTTTCTCATTTATTTTATGAATATCCATCAAATTTACACCATTCTTCTGTAACACAGTGGGTACAGTTCACAAGTGACTGAACTGTTTTTTGTCCAGGTCTTTCTGCCATTCCAGATTATACTTCCTTGGAAGCCTATACCTTAAAAACCCAATTCCGAAAATGTCTAATTCGAAGTCATTAATTTTATTAAGATTTTTTTCTTCTTTGTTTGCCGTTACATGATATGATTTCTCTATTTAGACCATCAAAAATTTTTTGTTGACATGATAACAAAACGCATTTTCTAGTTTTAATATATCGTTTTCTCATCTCATTTCCCCATCATGGCCTGATTTAATGCAGCTTTATTAAAATTACCTTATTTTATCATTTTTAATATTCGTATTACGTGCTCAGCTTAATGCACTGTCGATTCCATGTAAATGATCGTGCAAGTCCTTTGCTTTTTCTCATAAAATTACAATGGCATCAACAAACTTCGAAGCTTTAACTCTTCCCCAACATTGATCCTTGCTCCATTTATTTATTTTTTTTCTTTACCGCTTGCTCAATTAGCATATTGAATATCATAGGGGTTTTAAATTATGGTTACGTTTCTCTAATTTTTGAACAGATGCTCTTAGTCTTTCCTTAGTGGCCATAACTGATTACAGAATAATTGACCTCATGTCCCTTCTTCTCTTCCACTCATGGAAACCAATTAGGAGCGTCATGTACTTCGGTGAAGTATTGAACAGGGTCGGCGCAAGCCCAAGTGCCGCCCCGTGCGAGCTGCTAAATTGCCGCAACTCCCCCCCCCCCACCCCCCACCCTCAGCACTTTTTTTAAACGTTTGTGAATATTTATTTAAACAAATTTACAAATATGTAGGAAAAGTCAGCAATCAATCGCAATTTTTGTTTTTACTTTTCAGATCTACCTAGGTTTCGGCCACGGAGTGGCTAGTTTCAAAGCTTTTAATATGTGCTTACATCTAAACCGTCATGTTGATAGGTACGTTCAGCACGACGGTATAGTTGTAAACATAACTCAAAGCATTGATAATAGCCACTCTGTGCCAGAAATCTATGAAGATATGGAAACTAAAAACAGTTGAAACGGCTAAAGAGTGGGGCGGAAGACAATGGAGAGAGGAAGAATAGACTGCAGCGCGCCAGTCACGGTCTGCACGGTCACTACGGTTGGGGGTTCGAATGCCCCCTCGGGCATGGATATTTGTGTCGTCCTTAGTGTTAGCTAGTTCATAAGTAGTTTGTAAGTTTAGGGACTAATGACGCCGTAGTGAGGTCCCATAAGCTACACAAACATTTCAACATTTTTGAGGAAGAATAAGGAGATGGAGTAACATAATAATGCAACAAATACATACTCGGGAATCGACGGGTACTTATACTAGTCGAAATATATTAACTCACTGCACTGGGGTTATTCATTTCAAAGAACTGACACTCGCCATCTGTCGTGATTTGCATGTGTCAGTTCTGTCGTGTCTGATTATTTCATATGGGACAATAAATTATTTATCGCCGTATCATGTCACTTTTCTGCGCTTTATTTTCATTCTAGCTATTGGGGTGACGCGTACTTATTTGCCGAGTTGCCAAGTTTTTAAGTAACATATCACAAGAAAAATAAATTTTCCTATTGGTGGAAAAAAGTTCTAGCTTATGATTAACGTGCATGCGCAATACTAATTGTAGGTTATATGAAAAGCACGTACCTATTGCATCCCAAGTTGCAAGAAATTCGGACGCACCAATTCTTCTGTTCTTGTGAAACGCAACGAAAGTGTTTCTGACCAATCTTGACTCTCTTTCCAAACTATCGAAACGATTTCTGTAGTTTTCGTTGTAGAGAACGCAACAATACCTATTGTCTGGAAAGGCGAAGTGGTGACGCGGCAGTGCCAGGAACTAGGTCACGTGGCAAGGTACAGCGAGGCTACGGTTAAACTAGCGCCCAAGAAACTGAAGCAAGAAGCACACAATAAGTATGTGGCCGATGAAATGGATAAATGTGTTATCAGGCAGTTATTTTTATAGCATTACGAACAATAGAAAGAAATAAGAACTTTGCACAACTTTTGTCAAACAGAAATGAGCTTCAAAGCTAGCAAGGAAACCCTTATAAGCAATTTCCTGTCTATGGATTTTCGTTTTACAACGTGTCAAAATTAACGTATTGTTTCGCTTGGATGAGAAGGCATTGTTGCTAAAAGACCATTCTTTCTCAGGTTTTCACCAGAATCAAAGCGACCACTAGTTTACTTAGACGAAACATGGATTCACACGCATTATACAGTAAATAAATGTTTGCAAAGTGATAGTGTGTGAATAGTATTGTCACTCAAAAGTGCTGGTCAGAGTTTAATTGTGTTCATGCAGGTGGAGACAGCTGTTTCAGGGCTAAAAAACCGAAACGTCCGACTATCTCTCAGAAACGGATAGCAAACATTTTCGAAAATACGTTGAAACCCAACTAATGCCACGCTTACTATCAATAGCTTTAGCCCTTGTAATTACTCACAGCGTATTTACCCATTCGGAAAACTTCTAGCCATTGTAGTAGGCGTTGAACATGTTTGACTGTAGTAACGTTCAACATTTTTTTTTCCTTAGCGCGGGAAGAATAAAACACTCAACTGACATTGAAGGGTTTAGAAAAATTGCTTCAGGCTTAATTTGCAACCGCAGTATCGAACATTGCATTCGAATTTCCGATTTAGATTTCGTCTCCTGCAAAATTAGTTGTGAGTAAACGCACGGCGCGTAACACGCTGGCAGCGCTCCACTCATAAGAATAGTGGCGCGTGCGAAAGACTGCTTCCATTACGGCGTAAACACGACGTCGCTGACGCAGTGGCGAGCAAGAAATTAGCCCTCCCCCCTCCCCCCCCCCCACGCCTTGTTCGACAGGGGCGGCCGGCAGGTAGTCGAGGCGCATGGTACAGTTCCCGAAGCCGCTCCCTCCGAGGTTTGGTTTCGTATCCCCTCTCGGGCATTAATATTGAGTTTGTACTAAAAAAAAGGGGGCGCAGATTTGCCTTGCAGCGGCCCTGGTATTGAATATTATGGTATCCTCATGTGGCAGTCACGTAAGATGTGGCTGGTTTAATTAAAAAACACTGGTTTAATCTCAGCGATGATATATTTAGAACCTGTCACACAACTCCAAGAGAACAGAATAAACAGACTCAAGCTAGAGTTTTACATAGTATTACTATTAAAAAGTTCTGGTTCAGTATTTCTCGATACATCTGGAGGGTACTAGAATCGTATATTGAACATTTATAAACTAGGCTAGTCCAGAACCCAGACCCATTTGCTATAGAATCCAAAACTCTACACATTAACCACACAATGTTGGTGTCGCTGGACACTTCACTTGCGACATCGCTCTCTCCTTGTCTCTAAGTTCACGTCTTATTGCTGCATACTGCCGCTTCCGATGGCTGGTGCTCGTTTGGCTATGGACCTTGACGACATTATATCCTCATTTCCGCTTTCGTTGCCTTTCACATAGTTGGGGCGTGCTAGAACCTGATGTGTGGCCTTATTCGTAGGACATTGTGTCCCTAACCATAAGTCATATAAAGTGTCGGAGTCACGATCTTAAAATTCATAAGTAACGCCTGATCTTTTATAGCCCAAATTAATGCCTCAGTGGCTCCTTACACAACTGAACGTTCGGAAAAGAAGATCCAGACGATGTCACCAGGCTGGAAGAGAACAGGGTTATGGCTTACATCTGTTGTCGTGGTGTTCAGTCCGCAGACTGGTTTGATGCAGCTCTCCACGCTACCCTGTCCTGTACAAGTCTCTTCATCTGAGAATACCTGCAGCAACCTACAACCTACATCTGCTTACTATATTCGTACCTCGGTCTCCCTCTACGATTTTTACCCCATACGCTTCCTTCTAATGCTAAGCTGATAATTCCTTGATGTCTCAGAATGTGTCCAACAATTCTATCCCTTCCCTTAGGATAAGACAGAAACTCCTGTTTTCCCCAATTCGGTGAAGCACCTCCTCATTAGTTACGTCATCTACCCCATCTAATTTTCATCATTCGTCTGTAGCACCACATTTCACAAGCTTCTATCATCTTTTTATCTGAACTCCTTATCGTCCACGTTTCACTCACATAGGATACTACACTCCAGACGCTTTCAGAAAGTACTTCCTAAAAATTAAATTAATATTGGATATTAACAAGTTTCACTTCTTTAGAAACGTTTTTCTTCCCATATCCATTCTGCATTTTATATCTTCTTTACTTCAGCCATCAGAAGGTATCTCGCTACCCACATAACAAAATTCATCAACTACTTTTATTGTGTCATTATCTGATCTAATTACTTTAGCATCGCCTGATTTTCTGACATTGCATTTCATTACCTTCGTTTTACTCTTGTTAATGTTCATCTTATATCTTATTTTCAAGACGCTGTCCATTCCATTCAATTGCTCTTGCAGATCTTTTGCGGTCTATGACAGATTTACTATGTCATCGGCAAACCGCATTGTTTTTATTTCTTCTCCTTGCACTTTAATGCCCTCTCCAAATTTTTCCTTCCATTCCTTCACTGCTCAATGTACAGATTTAAGAACATTGGCGAATGCCTACAACCCTGTCTTATTCCGTTCCCAACCTGTGCGTTCCTTTCTTGCCCTTCGACTCTAATAACCGCTGTCTGGTTTCTGTATAAGTTGAATATAATTCTTCGCTCGCTGTATTTTACCCCTGATAACTTCAGAGTTTGGAAGAGTGTATTCCAGTCATCATTGTCAAAAGCTTTCTCCAACGCTGAAAACGTAGGTTTCCCTTTCCTCAGCGTAAATTCTAAGATAATTCGTAATGTGAGTATTGCCTCTCGTGTTCCTACATTTCTCCTAAATCCAAACTGATCTTCCCCGAGGTTGGATTCCACAAGTTTTTCCATTCGTCTGTAAATAATTTGTGTTAGTATTTTGCACCCATGACTTATTAAACTGATAGTTCTGTAATTTTCACACTTGTCTGCACTTGCTTTCTTTGGAATTGGAATTACAATATTCTTCTTGAAGTCTGAGGGTATTTCCCCTGTCTCATGCAGTTTGCATACCAGAATATTGCCTTCAAGTTTATTTCCTTTGTATAGGCCCTCTATTATATTCCTTCCACAGTTCAGCTTTACCCTCTTTGGTTAGTACTGGTTTTCCGTCTGAGTTCTTTATATTCATACAGCTGCTTTTCATGTCTCAAAGTATCTCTTTTATTTTCCTAGTTATGTATTCTTCCACGGCACTTCGTGTCAATCTCATTTCCAGACGTTTGTACTTCCTTTTTCCTGTTTCACTTGTTGAATTTTTATATTTTCTCCTCTTATCAATTAAGTTCAGTATATCCTGTGTTATCCAGGGATTTCTATTATCTTGTCCTTCTGCCTATATGGTCCTCTGCAGCCTTCACTACCCTATCTCTCAGAGCTACCCGTTTCAGCCAATTCTTGCCTAATGATCGCTCTAAAACTGTCAGCCACCTGTGGTTCCTTCAATTTGTCCTGGTTCCATCGTTTTTACCTTTCTACTTTCTGCAGTCTCTTAAGTTTTCGTCTGCAGCTGATAACAAGTTATGGTCAGAGTACATATCTACCCCTGGACATGTCTTACAGTTTAGAACCTGGTTTCTAAATCTATTCCTTACGATTATAAATTCAATCTGGTACCTTCCAGTGTCGCCTCGTCTCTTCCACGTATAAGGCCTTCTTTCATGACGATTAAACCAAGTGTTGGAGATCATTAAATTGTGCTATGCTCAACATTCTACCAAGCTATCTCCTCTTTAGTTCCTTTTTCCCAGTCCATATAAACCTACTACATTTCCTTCTCTTCCCTTTCCTACTAACGAGTTCTAGTCCCCCTCACAATCAAGTTTTTGTGTCCCTTAACTTTCTGAATGATTTCTTTTATCTCCTCATACATTTTTTCGATATCCTCATCATCGGCCGTGCTAGTTGGCATATACACCTGCACTAGTGTGGTCGGTGTTGGCTTCGTGTCTATTTTTACTACGACAATGGGTTCACTATGCTGTTCATAGTAACTTACCCGCATTCCTATTTTCTTATTCATTATCAGACCTACTCCTGCCTTACCACCAATTGATTTTTGTATCGATAACCCTGTACTAACCTGAATAGAAATCCTGTACATCCTGCCACCGAGCTTCACTAAACCCTACTGTATCTAACTTTAACCTATCCATTTCTCTTTTCAAAATTTCTAGGTTACCTACACGATTAAGTGTTAGAACATTCCACTCTCCGATCCGTAGAATGCCTGTTTTGTTTTTCTTGATGAAGACATCTTCCTGAGTATCCCGCTTACATCATACTTCTGAAAATTCTTACTGAGCCTGTAGCGAAGGAAATCGAGCACTTACTACTCCGAATCTTTAGAAAACACGATTATATCATAAAAACAAACATTGACCTGGTTTCACCTCCTTCAACGGTCCGTTCTATAACCTCGGAAACGTAGATGGCGCGTTCTCAAATCTAAGGACATACGCCGATATTGGGCATTTCCCGATGGAACCGAAAATGCTGTTTTTGCTAGATCCACAGGATCTCCCTCAATCTCATGGTACCCGATCCTAAACTCCTGAGTAGAAAAAATACTTGCATTGAACCAAGATGGTGTAATTAGAGTTTGGGTAAATATCAGTAATTGTTTTGCTGCTGAGATGTTATTATTAACAACAGAATAGAAATTTATTTGTACCATACACAGACTTCTTCGGAACGACAACGAATACAGCTTTATAAGGGATTTCCTCTATAACACCATCGTCTCCCTGCTGATCTATGATTTCCTCCACGGTGGTCACCAAATGTTGAGGAATGTTATAGCTCTGCAACATACCGTCGCTGCGTTACTTATTGGGAATCTTTGCTGTGTGAGTAGTAGGTGAGGCGGGCCATGACTCTCTATAAATAAAATATTCGAATTCCAATAACAATGACTCCAACTGCTGTCTATCTTTCCCTTTCACATTATCTTTCTAAATAATGCAGTTTCATCAGCGAGTCTTTTTCATGATGATTCTCATCAGTACCACAGATTTCACCTTCTAAATTTTCCTCGTTGTTTACCAACATTCTCTCCCCCAGTTTCATATCGTCTACCTCAAAATTATCTATAACAACAGGTACTTCTCTATCCCCATTCACCTCCTCTACATTTACTGTACTTCGCTTCACAAAATAGAACACATTATGCAACATATCATTTTTATCTAAAGGCTGGACTACTCGTAACATACCTACAGTAAGCTGCGGCTCTTAATTTGTCCAAAGTGAGTTGCTGGTACCGACTGGTATATTACAAAGCGAATTGATCAGTAATAAACTTGTTACTGGTTTTAGCTGTTGTCTGTGACGGTGTACGCCCCTTTCGACATTTCAGCTCTGACTACAACTTCTTCTAGATGAAATAATTTCCCGGAATGTCCCACCTGGTGTCGCCGAAGATCAGTTTCAGCATAGTGTTTATGCAGAAAGTATAACTCAAGAAATGCCCAGTACCCTACTATTACATGTAGAACGACTACTTCCCACTGCTTTAACTATACTCCTCCCGTAGTAAAAAATAACTCCATTGATCCCAAATGCACAACATCATTATCTCCTATCGAACGTAAGGTGTCCTGTGGTAGGTGTAATCGTCTCCAACCTACTATGTCCCTACTAACCATTAATACTTGTGTCCCCCTATTGAACAAAAACTTATGCCAAGTACGTAATAATAAAGGGTGGGCCTCTGCATTCGTAGTTGATGCATATCCTTCTGATGTTTAACTGGGATACATTTTCCTCGCCAATAAAAGTCAGTAAACTAACTTGTAGCTAATTACCTTATCTTATTCGCGACTGGCGGCGAAACGTACGTACATGACCCATATGATCACAAGGAAAGCGCCTTACATCTGTGGAAAAATACTTCGCCTACCTTGCAACATGGTACCTAGGTCAATCTCCACATTTGCCGTTGCCAATCTCAGTGCTGCGAGGAAATTAGCAGATGCAAATGAATTATATCTCTTGGACATTTTAGCAGATATATCGTTGCTTCGTCGTTGAATCATAGATCAAATATTTACATTTACTCATCCTATTTCTCAATTTCACCATAGATGCTACGCTTCTCCCGATTAAAAAAAAAATAAAAATAAAAAATAAATATACCGATAATTCGGTTCTTATAACAGCGAAACATACCCTTTTCCAATTCTTTGAATGTCTCTTCGCCCTTATGGTCATCGTGCTTCCCAAAATAACCACAATGACGCTACCTGTAGTGATTGTGAGTCGGACAAACAATCTGCAACCGTCGTTATGTATGAATCTTCTAAAAAGGATACCACATCTTCAGAAAGTATTCCTCAAAACGAACTAATCAAAGAGGCAGCTTCTGGATCCACCCCACAGCTTAAGAATTACACCTGGTCCATCCCTCTTATACAGTTTATTGCGTATTATCAGGAGTCAACACTGTTACCCTCTGTAACAGCAGTTGAAATGTCTCTAATTCCGTTACTCCCCGTGTCTCTTGTTGAGCCATTGCACAGTCTTTGCCATTCCCTCGCGACATTTGATACGGCACCATATAACCCATGCACCGAAAGAAAGAGCTGCCTACATGTTTCTAATTCCTGCCATATTAAGTACACTATACCGACAAACTATACAAGTAGAGCTACTGTTTGACGAACAAGAAGAAGCAACGTTAGTGTCCAATCCTCCAAATCATGAACGACGATCGAAGCTGCTGTCGTTGGCCGTGTGATCGACGTCACCAAAGTCCAGAGGTGAAGCTCTTCCGCTAGCAATTGTTATCGACTGGATCTTATTGTGACAACTAAAGGAATCCCAGCATAGTTTAGTTGTCTTTATTTCCACTTAATGTACATGTCAGGAATGGGCAGTGCAAATTGGAAGCTTCCGTTGCTGCTGGTGCCCGCACGTGACGCGTCGGTGTGCCAGTGTGAGAAAAGCGACCAGCTGCGCAGTGAGTGTGCGCGTGGCGACTTCTCGGCTGACTCGGCTCTGGCGTTCTGAAAACTGAATCAGTGGCTCGGGTTCTCCGGCTCTTTCTCGCAGTGGTGCTTGCGTGGACTGGTCACTGCTAGGGCCCTTTACTGGTAATGAATCCGCAGACCTTCTTAACGGCTTCCCGCTGTAGTCGTCCACCCAGAGAGACCTCTACCACGATGACCAGCACTCTTAGCCCTCCAACTGAACGACTGTGACAGCGACGGCAACTGCCACACTCTGAAACGGGGGCACTCTTCATTCTGCTCTATGCGCCCTTGTTGTCGAAAAATGTGTCGCTTGAAGTGACACACTAGATAACATCTTCACGAGGTGTACTGCCGCAATCGCTGCAATAGCGGGACTTTGAGTGTACACTGGGCTAGACGCTTATTCGGTACTCAACTGTTGTAATTGGAACGCCTCTCTTGAAAAATACGATGCGAATAACTAAGTACCTTATTTGACCACTCCAGATAATACGGCGAATATTCCATTTACTTATTTAAAATTCTAAACACATCCTCCGTAGTGTCAAAATGTTCAAATGTTTGTACAGCTTATGGGACTTAACTAAGGGGTAATCAGTCCCTAAACTTACAAACTACTTATGAACTAACTAATACTAAGGACGGCACAAACATCCGTGCCCGAGGGTAGATTCGAACCCCCGACCGTAGTGGCCGTGCAGGCAGTGACTGAAGCGCCTCAGTCCCCTCGGCCACCGCGACCGGCTCATAGTGTCAGAGAGGCAAAGCTAATACATTCTCTTTACCATCTAAGATTTCTATTAAAACACCAACAAGTTCATATTCTCCAGCAACTGTGAGCAACCGTCTTGGTGTGCTCTTGTCATACATGCGAAATACAGGATCAGTCATCAGAGGTCTTCGCAGGATAGGGAAAAACTCTTGTTAGGATTTGCCACTATTAAATTTACCATCAGCTTTTAACCGCTCCTGGAGCTGGGATCTACGCAGGTAGTCGGAACCGATTCGAAGGAAGTTTCTCAGATCACTCGTATTTTTAGGAAGAAGATATTCTGTTATAAACTTCACAGTCTCTGGATCAGGCCGCACACCTTCGTTTGACGCAGGATGTTCCAGTATTCTGATTTCCTTCACACCAGATACTTCCTTGTATTGCTTAGGACATACTGCCTGGGACGCTTAAGAGCTGTTCCCGGCCTTTTTATATGTTCTGAAGCACTTCGGAGAATACCATGTCCTATAGCTAACGAAGACACGTAGCCCACTTGAGGTGTCATAAAAGACTATCCATCGTCTGTTTGAAAGTTACCCGGCCGCGGTGGCCGAGGGGACTGAGGCGCTCCAGTCACGGTCTGCACCGTCACTACGGTCGGGGGTTCGAATCCCCACTCGGGCATGGATATTTGTGCCGTCCTTAAGATAAGCTAGTTCATAAGTAGTTTGTAAGTTTAGGGACTGATGACCCCGTTGTTATGTCCCATAAACTATACAAACATTTGAACACTTTTCTTGAAAGTTACTACTACATTACATAGACCGAATGGCATTTCTTTAAATTCAGACAGGTCCTCTGGGATAACAAAAGAAGTTTTCACACGAACATTATCAGCGACCGTTTTATTCTCTTCAGAGATGTTTAACAATCTTATTGTATGTGTGTTTTCTAAGTTAAAAAAAATCAAATTTTCGGACCAAACTGCGAGGTCATCAGTCCGTAGCTTACAAACTACTTAAACTAAGGTAAACTAACCTAAGGAGAAAGACACACATCCATGACCCAGGGAGGACTCGAACCTCCGACGGCGAGCAACCGCGCTCTCTGCATCGAGGTGCTTTAGACCGCTCGGCTACTCCTCCGCGGCTGTTTTAAAAGTCATCCATAAAAATCACCTGGGTTATATCATACATTCTCTAACTCCATGTCATGTTTTAAAACCATTTTCCCATGTGGTCACTGTCGTACAACTGAAGAAGAAGGTACTAAACTGCAGCCAACCTGCCAATGTCAGGATTTTAAAATTACAATAAAGGAAAAAAAGCCTTCCTCAGTCATTGTACCTCACTAGGGGAAAGCTGTAAGGTGTCCAGTTCATATATCGTTGAATGAGTTGAATGAAGACCGAACACAAAGCCCGAAATCTCTTCGAATTAGGACACTACATTGTCCTCAATACAAAGGCCAAATAAATCACAACAATGTAAGCGAAAAATATTATCTGTGTCATGCACGCAATGCTGTAAATGTTTTCCTGTTGTGAGACTGGAATGTGGCAGGCAAGCAACTGGTACCAAGTCAATAACTTTTTTTTTTCTGATATACGCAGTAAGTTGCATTCAAGATTTTAGCACTCGTGGAGAACCTAAATTGATCAAAGTAAAAGATGCACTAGTGTCTAATTGTAGACGCACTCTAGACATGTCCTATTTCTCAAACTGTTCTGATTGTCATTGTACTGAAATGGGGATGGACGAAGGCACAGACTGTCTACTTATAACGCCAGGCTTAGTCGACGGCTTTGAAAAATCTCTGTGCACGGAAGGCGTACCTGCACGGGGTCTACGAGAGTGAGCGGCGTCAGAGTGCTGTGTATCTTAGAAACACACTGTTTGAAACCGATCAGACTTCCCAGAAGAAAATCAAGTTGCTTTTTTTGAAGGACTGTTCTTAAAAAAGCAACACTGGCAAGAAATCCCTTGCGATGCGTCTTGTTTACACCTTATGTGGTGCGGTTGTCGTGCACTACATGCCGGAAGGGCACGCGGCTTCTCCTATTTAGTACTGTCTGCAATACGGCAAACAGGGGATGCCTCAAAGTTTTTGCGGCATTGGCACACGAATCCTGGTGCTCTATAATTTGTAAGAAGTGCTGCAAAATATTATCTACATGTTTGAATATCTACACACAAAGGCAAATGTCCAGCACATTGTATGCAATTGCGTCACGGATCATAATGTCTGCTTAATACTCCGCTTTTCTGTACATCACTGCAGACAGTTTTTCTGGGGTAGCTTAGTACGGTCTAGCACTGAGTGATGCACGCTTCTGTTTAAGCAGAACGGTATTATCTGCCGTTTCCCGAGTTAGTGTTGTAGGTCCTTTGCGGGTCTTCTCTTTACGAAAGATATCCTGTATGGTTGTTTGTTGATGACGCTTGTATTTATCGCCCAGTAAAGTCTTGAGAATATCTATGATAAATGGATTTAAATAACATATCTGCATTGTGAGAAAATTTGCAGTCGCATCTAAATAATAAAAGGTGTTAAGTTGGCACATGAGTACTATTACGAACCAGCTAACCTTCGTTTATAAGATAAATTAGTCAACTTGTGTAAGAAAATAGCCAGTTGGAGGTCGTCAAATAATCTCAAAATTTAGAATGTGTAATAATATACTCTAGTAATAATAATTTAGTTGTTGAATGTTGCAGCAGATCACAACTAATGGGTCGCAACAACACTTTCGCAGTGAAAGTTAAAATTTTGAATAAATAACAAAATTGATATTAATTAACTTGAAACAGTCACTGTTGTAATTAATTAAGCTTGGCCCTATCTGACTTAGCATTGACTACAGCCTCCAACTAGCACCTCTTACGATTCACGAACAGCACAACTTCACTAATAAATGTGTCAAAATTCATTAGTGGTGATGGCGTGTTCCTGTTATAATCAAAATTGTAATAGCAGATATTCTCTGATTGCAATGATATTAGCTCAGTTCAGCGAAACTCCGTGGTGGAATGAGCTTCACAAATACTACAGTCAAAGTTCCCAATAATTTTGATAATATTCTTTAAAGCATTCAAGTTCCTTATAAAACTGTACGTGATCTATTTTTTGGTAAATTAGTTCCAGGCCCTGGGTAGCGTACGCGTATAACTGGCTGAGCAGAGTCTGGCATTTAACGAATTTCATAATATTACTTTCGTCAAGTCTGGTTAATCAACTATAATACTTTGACTACTGTTAGCCTGGTTACTTTCTACATAAATGAAACCAACTTTACTTCACGTGCAAACTCTCTTGCAAGTTAAAATCTTTTGCTTAATCATTGATTGCAAAACTTAGAACAGCACTGCACTTTATTTACTAGTCTTTGTGTTGTAACACGTTTAGCAATTCTTTAACTTGTCTTGCAATTTCTTTAAAACTGATCGTAATTATTTTGAAAAATGATTAACCTTTATTCCATCATCTTTCGGGAGTGCACCCGGGACAGCGACAATTCTTCTTCCGATATTTCGGCTGCAAACCTTACAGCCATCTTCAAGGCGAGTCCAAGACTGAGTTCTCAGCGTCTGTGCGTCCCTATTTATACGGTAAATCACGTGATTCAAGCTACTGAGGATTAGACTGCGCATGCTCGAAGATATCACATTCGTAACTGCTGCGCTAGTCATAGATAAATATATACTTCAAAGATAATCTGTGAGCAGTGAGTGCAAACATAAACAGAGCTGTTACGTATCCACAGTGTTTACAAATGAATAATTAATCCTTAAAAGTGGTAACATCAATCGGAATAGAAGACGCAGACATTCTTTCAGAACGAAGGCGTGATATAAGTGGCTTCCATGCATTGTCAAGATGAAATCCGTCGTCACGATTTAGCAGGTGGTCCGCCAGTTGTATATGTACAGCTTCCTTTACAACAGAGTCCCAGAAAGTGGAAGCTGTGGTTAAAATCTTTACTCCTTTGTAATTCATGGAATGGCCAGTAGAAATACAATGTTCGGCTACTGCAGACTTGTTGGACTGAAGAAGGCGTGTATACAGTTGGTGCTCAACGCATCGTTCCTGCACAGTGCGCGTGGTTTGACCTATATAACGTTTTCCACACTCACAAGGGATTTCATAAACTCCCGCTTTTCGCAATAACAAATCATCTTTGACAGATCCCAGAAGAGCTGAGCTCTTAGGTGGTGGGCGAAATATCACATCCACTTTATATTTCTTCATGATTCTGTCTATTTTTGAAGACACATTACCCACGTATGGGAGGAAGGCTGTAGATTTCACATCCCGTTCCTCTTCATCTTTCTCCTGCGATTTATCTGGTGTTTATATTTGTAAGGCTTTTTTAATCTGATGATGCGAATAGCCATTTTTCTTGAAAACCGCCTCCAGGTGCAGGAGTTCATCCTGTAGGCTGTCAGCATCAGACACTACCTGAGCCCTGTGAACTAAGGTTTTCAGTACACTCATAGTTTGCGAAGGATGGTGGCAGCTGGACGCCTGCAAATAAAGATCTGTATGGGTGGGCTTGCGATATACGCAATGACCTAGGAATCCATCGTCTTTGCGTCGAACCAGAACATCCAGGAACGGTAAACAGCCATTCTTCTCCCGCTCCATAGTGAACTTGATGTTTTCATGAATGGAGTTAAGATGGTCTAAAAATTCTGTCAGTTTATCCTCTCCGTGGGGCCACACTATGAAAGTGTCGTCCACATATCTCCAGAAGACCGTCGGTCTTAATGTTGCTGAATTGAGGGCTTTTTCTTCAAAATCCTCCATAAACAAATTAGCCACTAGGGGAGAAAGAGGACTCCCCATAGCGACACCGTCAATCTGTTCAAAGTATTGTTCATGAAATAAAGAGTAAGTGGAGGTTAGTGCATGCTTAAATAAAGCTGTTATATCATCCTCAAACATGTTGCTAAGGAGAGGCAAAGTGTCAGCCAAGGGTACTTTGGTGAACAACGAGACAACGTCAAAACTAATAAATCAGTGCTGTTGAGTTTCAGGTTTTTTAACCTACTGATGAATCCGACGAGGTACGGATATGATGTTCACATTTCCCCACTTGTGGTCTCAACAATGAGGCTAGATATTTTGCCAGTGAATACGTTGGTGCACCTATGTTACTAACGATTGGTCGAAAAGTCAACACTTTCAATATATGTTTGAGGATGATATAACAGCTTTATTTAAGCATGCACTAACCTCCACTTACTTTTTATTTCATGAAAAATACTTTGAACATATATCGCAAGCCCACCCATACAGATCTTTATTTGCAGGCGTCCAGCTGCCACCATCCTTCGCAAACTATGAGTGTACTGAAAACCTTAGTTCACAGGGCTCAGGTAGTGTCTGATGCTGACAGCCTACAGGATGAACTCCTGCACCTGGAGGCGGTTTTCAAGAAAAATGGCTATTCGCATCATCAGATTAAAAAAGCCTTACAAATATAAACACCAGATAAATCGCAGGAGAAAGATGAAGAGGAACGGGATGTGAAATCTACAGCCTTCCTCCCATACGTGGGTAATGTGTCTTCAAAAATAGACAGAATCATGAAGAAATATAAAGTGGATGTGATATTTCGCCCACCACCTAAGAGCTCAGCTCTTCTGGGATCTGTCAAAGATGATTTGTTATTGCGAAAAGCGGGAGTTTATGAAATCCCTTGTGAGTGTGGAAAACGTTATATAGGTCAAACCACGCGCACTGTGCAGGAACGATGCGTTGAGCACCAACTGTATACACGCCTTCTTCAGTCCAACAAGTCTGCAGTAGCCGAACATTGTATTTCTACTGGCCATTCCATGAATTACAAAGGAGTAAAGATTTTAACCACAGCTTCCACTTTCTGGGACTCTGTTGTAAAGGAAGCTGTACATATACAACTGGCGGACCACCTGCTAAATCGTGACGACGGATTTCATCTTGACAATGCATGGAAGCCACTTATATCACGCCTTCGTTCTGAAAGAATGTCTGCGTCTTCTATTCCGATTGATGTTACCACTTTTAAGGATTAATTATTCATTTGTAAACACTGTGGATACGTAACAGCTCTGTTTATGTTTGCACTCACTGCTCACAGATTATCTTTGAAGTATATATTTATCTATGACTAGCGCAGCAGTTACGAATGTGATATCTTCGAGCATGCGCAGTCTAATCCTCAGTAGCTTGGATCACGTGATTTACCGTATAAATAGGGACGCACAGACGCTGAGAACTCAATCTTGGACTCGCCTTGAAGATGGCTGTAAGGTTTGCAGCCGAAATATCGGAAGAAGAATTGTCGCTGTCCCGGGTGCACTCCGGAAAGATGATGGAATATTATGTCCGCCGGGAAAAATTCAAGTATCACATGATTGAACTTGTTAGTCAATGTGCAGGCTTGCATAATCAACATAATCTAATAATGGTGATAATGAGGTGACTACAACTACTTACAAAATTAAGACTGCTTTCAAAATAAGTCATGTATAATTGAATCAAAGTTCTGATTGGGTTGACACTACAATTACATGCATACAAAATAAAATGTTACAATAGTACTCATCTGTTTTCGTCGTCTTCGTCGTGAAGTCCATACAAGACAGATATGCTTACAATAGGTACTCTTACTGCTGGTTCAAAATATTATATCGACAACTCTTTGTTCAGCTCGTCTGGCTGTAATCTCCATGCATTGATATCACCTCGATACACCTTCTAATCTCCGTGATTACAACAACGATCACACTCGGTGACAATAGACTTGATAACCAAACAATTACCTTTCTTTCACTTTATTCTGATCATTTTCGAGTATAAATAAACTTATCTCGCACTTCCTTCAATTCATTAAACAGTAAGCCTCTCAGGCTTATTGCAGTTGCATTAGACTCGCGCTACACTGCGCCTACCGTGCCTCTGCACCAACAACAAAACATTTATGTGTTTGCTATAGTGAGTCCGCTCCGCGACTGCTTCACCAGCGCGACACTCACAGCTACTACTTCTGTACAGTCTTTACAACAAGTTCAACATTTTCTCTGGCGCATTGCTAACTTACAGCATAAGAATGTCCGTGCATTCATGCGGGTTTACACATGTAGTACATGTTTACACTGAATGATTCAATATAGAAAATGACGTTACATAAGAAATATATCTAGCATACAAGAAATGAAAAATACATGAAATAAACAAATTTAAGACAATACATACATTACGTTAAATCAAACTGTAAGATACAGCGACAGGTGTACTCTTACACTCTAAACGCGTTAAGTTCAACTAAATACTTAGGAATTACTGTTACGACAGATTGAAATTGATAAGAACACATGAAAAATGTTCTAGAAAAGACGAACTAAAAATTGCGTTATTTTTACAGAATATTTTCAAGTTGTTCAGAATTACTAAAAACACCTACGCTTGCCTTGCTCATGCTCTTTTGGATTACTGTTGCGGGCTGTGGGATTCTTGTCAGTTGGGACTGATGGAGGACATGGAAAGTGTTTTAAGAAGATAATCATTAAGGAACGTCACATAAATAGTATGCAAGTGCTTCGATGAATCCTCTGGTACGCACTCCCTTGTTATTTGCATAGTACCCATGTAGATGTAAGAGTAGAGCAAGTCAAGAACTGTGACCAACATTGTGGCAGATAGCCGCAACTATTAGCTATGCAAATAAGCAAGAGCGTGAGCTTTCGCGCTGTTGTTGTAGCACTCTAATCTATTATAGCTTGTCTTTGTTTCCTAACTAGTCACATGGGAAGTTAAAAGTGGTGAAATTTATAGCTTACTAGCTGAAAACCTGGCGTTGCCCGGGCGTTTATTTATTTATTCGAGCCTTGAGGTAGTACTTTTCTTATCCACACTCTGTCTGTCCATCTACTTTTTTCCAAAAAGATGTTACATTTATCAGAGAATATATAAGAAATAAGAAAGTCGCACGTAATAATGCACTCTTTACGAAGAATCCAATAACGAAATTCAACAATAATGATTGTAATAATATCACAGATTGATTACTTGATATAATGCGCGAAACATCATTTCGATCTTTTTAAAGAGATGTATTAAAAGAAATTTCTTTTTTAATGCTTTGTTTATTTATTCTTATATTTTCTTGTTCGTATGCTTATCCTTACAGAGAAAGAGCTGAAGACATTGTCGCACGCATAGACCAAAGATATGGTCTGTGGCATCACGTTTCGCTGTATGTAAACTCCTTGGTATAGAGTCGCAAACGTCATCGCTGGCCTTCAATCCAATATTTTTTATAATTTGACGACTTTCAACCACCATATCTTCCAACCCCTTATAGATATCGGCATGGAACTGCCATGGTGTACAACGGGAGATTTCGAACAACAATTACACACTGACCATTCGTTTGCATTCTGTTGTTTTTGCTGCAGAGCGAAATATTAACACACTCACACACGTATAATTTTATATACACCGATAACTTTCCATGCCAATATACTCCATCTTTTTATCATTATCAACCCTCAAGCAACAATGCAACCAATAAAACCAATTTCAAAGAGTAATTATTGTTCCGCATTTCGCGTTATATTCTTCAAATTACAAATATCTATCAGATCGCTGTAAAATCGTGCCTAAAGTCTTCCCCGGGTAGACATTAGTAACTGTAAAAAATTTTGGCTCTTTATGTCTTGTGATTCAGACGTGATAAAAGTACACCGAACAGACATTCACATTTATAGATATAGATGTAATAGTTTAATTTATGTATCTTTCATCAATCCGGCTAAAGTTGCAGTAAACTACCATTTACGCTTATCCATAGTTCTGGCGCAATAGTGGATAATAACGTTTAGAGAAAAAAACGGATAGCTAAAGAACTTCGTTGCTGAAAAGCAGCAGACGGTGACAAGATTTCGAAGAGAACGTAGTACTGCGATTTTGCTGCCATAGTTGAGGACGTGAGTCTTAACACATTCTAATGTGCTTTTTTCCAATAGAATGACTTCTAGTGATTCCGGCACACACCCTAATTCTACATATGGTGCATTTTGAGTATATGTATATACTGCTCACAAATATTGATTCAACACTACACCAAAATGTTCATTTCAAAAGCACATAAACGTAAGCTGTACCTAGGTACTTAAAAATGTAAGACCTACTAATTTGAGTTGTTGTTTCATTCCGAAAACTGTTTTGATCCAGCTCACCGCGCTAGTGTATCTTGTGCAAGCCTTTTTGCTTCTCAATGTGATTAAAGACATTTCCATGTGAGTATTAAAGATTTGAATTCTGCGCTCCCTCGTGGTACTGTTGAATGTTTTGTAAGATTTTCACTGCGGAAATAGACTCTTTCTGCAATGCTATCTATGAGTCCAATGAGTTAAGGATATCTGGATTTAAGATGGTGAATGGAAATGTCAAGTTCTAGGCTGGCTGTGTTACTAACAGTAATGACAACACAGTCATTGCTGTCCTCGCGTATGACGAGAATTTATTGTTATTAATCCCGCAACGCGCATGATACGAGCAGTTTTCCAGGGCCAGACCAGTGAGGCAAGGGCCACGTGCCATATTGCCGGAGATGATGCTGCGAAGTCAGCGCTGATGTTGCAGCGTGGCCCAGGCGAACAATAAGGTGGTTTCGGATCGTTTGTACTGGTAGCGGAGCCAGGAGCAGCTCTTTACGTTGCTAGCCAGGACACGGATCTGACTTGGAAAGACGAAAGATTACTGAACTTCCTCCCATGTCAGCCCCTGTATTCCATTTCCTAAATCAATCACTTAATTGTAAATCATGACTTTAATGTATCATCTTGACATTCAACACCTATCTTTTAGCCCACATTTCTAGTATGGCCATTTTGTACACTTGTGATTGGGCTGGCAAACGAAACATTGTCGGAGCTACGTCGCACCACAGAAGAAATTGTAGCAGCGGAAGACTAGCCGTGCGCACTAATGCGCCCAGATGCGGTGTGCGCGGCCGTTAGCCGTCATGAATTCGAGTCCTCCCTCGGGAAAGGGTGTTTGTGTTGTCCTTAGGATAAGTTTGTTCAAGTTAGTGTAAGTAGTTTGTAAGCTTAGAGACTAATGACCAACGTAGTTAAGTCCCTTAGATTTACAAACATTTCAACATTTTTAAAGAATGTATGTCATCCTGACCACTATGGTCGGACAGACTGTCCTCTTGGAAACCTTGTAGCTCCTCCACTGATATCAAAGCATACGTTTCCATTTCTTCCTAGTATATCTCATCACGACATCACTTGTACGTCACTGGACCCGTTTCACTCTTGCACTCAATTCGCCGGATAAGCTGTGTTTGATGTGAAATTGATACCGGGTATTGAAGCTAGTTTCCGGAAAACTATTGATTCATGCAACGTTCCTCCGCTTTTACTTCTTATGTGGTAAAACAATGCCGAACTACCTTCCACTGGTTCATTTACATGCTATTTGTTGTATCCGATGTGGCACAACAATTAACATGAGGCGTGGGCTTAACCTAAACTCAATTTATTTCCAACAAGTTTGGTAACACAATCTGTAAACACAAAAGGTTTGTCGGTGGCAGGCAGCAAAGACCATAACAGAATCCTAATCGCGTCGGCTGAAGTGTAGCGTGGCGTCCTGATAGCGTGAAGGCGACGATCAGCACTGAGACTGCCGAATGCTTTTTTTTATTATTATTATTTTTTTTTCAGTTGTTCGAGGTAGGTGAAGTCCCATCGCCAACTGGCGACTTACACTTCCTGGGATTACAGAGGTATGTGGGTTAATGATAACTTTATTTTGCAATAAACTTTGGAGGTAGGCTTCTAAGGGCCAGTATGTCGGTCCGTAAGGTACCCCACTTGATTTTAGTACGTAGTTCCATTGTAGAGTAACTCACATGAAGGTTACAATGTAAATTACGTTACCACATCTTCTTACTAACACATTTTGTTCAGGTAACTAACGATCGTGGCACCTTGTACCTATGCCACGGGCGTGGAGCTGTCATTCCTAAGGTTTGGATATTATGGACTGTTTCCCTAAGATGATCTATTTTATTGTGTATCTTCGTCGTTCTCTTCTTAATTGTCTCCATGAGAGTGTCCATATGGAGTTCCTGGTGGATGTCCACGTTTCTCGTGTAACGGCCAGCCCTGAGGATCCATCGTAACGTCTTATTCTGGATAACTTGCAGTCTTGCGATTTGGGTCGCACTAGCTAGGCCCCAGACTGAGGTGCCATATAACATTTTGGATAGCACTGTTGCTTTGTATAGTCGCAGTTTGGTACTGGTATTCAACTCTGCGCTGAGAAAGAACGGCATTAAGTTTTTGGCCATTGCATAGACCTTAGGTCGCAAGTTATCAATATGTTTGTGGAGAAAAAAGTGCTTATCGAGGGTAACTCCCAGGTAAGTGACCGCCGCTCCCCATGGGATGACCTGTCCATGAAGTCGTAAGTTAGTTGGCATCTGTGGTCGTTTCCTGGAGAAATAGATCGCCGTGGTTTTTGCTGCATTAAGTTGTACTTTATTCAGCCTACACCATTCAGCAGTTCTGTCTAGTTGTCGTTGGAGCCGTGTTATGTTAGCTTGAACAGGCCTTCCTCTGGTTATAAAAGCCGTGTCATCGGCGAATTGTGCAATTTGCACTCATTCCACCGTTGGAATGTCGTTAGCGTAGATATTAAACAGGATCGGCGATAACACCGAACCTTGGGGTAGCCCAGCTGCTACGGGTCTGGTTGATGATGTCTTCCCCTCCACCGTCACCATCATAGTTCTGTCGTGAAGATAACTCGCGATAAGCTTGATGTAACAATCCTGTATGGGCGTTTGCTCGTGTAACTTCCGAATGAGGAGTTCCCTCCACACCTTGTCGTAAGCTTTCTCTATATCCAAAAATACGGCGGCCGTTCTTTTGGTTACGTTCATGTTCCTGGTGATGTGCTCTGCCAAACGTAGTAATTAGAGTTCCGCCGACAGTTTTCTCTGGAAACCGTATTGTTCCGCTCTTATAGTTCCGTCCGCTACTAGTGGTTCCAGTATCCGCTTTTGTATTACCCTCTCAAAGGTCTTCCCCATACCACTGAGAAGGCTGATGGGGCGATGGTTGGCTGGTTGCGTCGTGTCTTTCCTCGGTTTAGGTATTGGCACTACCTTAGCTAGCTTCCATGCCACAGGAAAGTATCTTGTCAGCATGCAACCGTTGAATATTCTAGTCAACAGTACCAGTGGCTTCCTCGGAAGGTTTTTGAGGTGTTGGTTGCTGATTTTGTCCGCTCCTGGTGTCTTATTGGGATGTAATTTCCTGATGATACTCCGCACTTCGCTAGGTGTTGCCAGTCTTGGAAGTGATTGATCTTCTGATGTGATGAACTGATTGACTATCTGCACTGTAGCGGCCTCATGCTCCCGTTGGGCAGTGTTTAGTTGTTCTTGTAGCAGGTTTTGTTTGTTGTTCGTAGGTGGTGACGAATGTTTCAGCTTTGGTTAATGGGTCTTCCGTTAACCCCTGTGGAGTTTGCAACGGTCTTTTTGGCGTGGGCTCTTCCCTAATGTTCTTCACCAGTCGCCACTCATCTTTCGTCTGGAGCAGGAAGTTCGACATTTTATCCTCCCACCTCTCTATTTTCCATTCCTGTAGTCGTCTACGTAGTTGTCGCTGAAGTCGGTGGGATTATCTGCGGTACACTGGATTTCTTGTGTGTTGCCAGAGTTTCCTGTACCTGTTCTTTTGATGCCGAAGTTCTTCTAGTAGCGGTGGTAATGTTTCCATGGGGTGCGCCTCTTCCGAAATCGTAAGTAGAGACAAGTTATGGGCTTTGCGGACCTTCTTCGTTAAGACGTCTACGGCAGAGTCTATCTGCTGTGGTGTTTGTATTGTCATAGTTGGGGTCTATGTTGTTATTTAAGTATCTTTTAAATTGTGTCGAGTTGTTCTCCTGATATGTCCTGCGCCGGCGTATGGTCCCCGTCCGTGGCAGTACTGCAAGGACCGGGTCGTGGTTTGACGACAAGTCGTTGGCCGTAATCAGCCGGGAGTCGATCCCGAGTCCTTGAGTGATAGCGATGTCTAATACGTTCGGCCGTTGGTTCGGTAGATTTGGTGTGTGTGTGGGTTCGGTTGGTCCCCACACTTCAAGCTCCAGTTCTTGTTCCAGCCGGTGGACTTGGGTGCCTCTTGGATTTGTTATTCGGGAATTGCCGAATGCGGTCGAGCGTGCGCTTATAAAAGCCGGGTGACGTAGGAATACGCCCGCCACAACCGCGTCAGCTGTGGCGTGTCAGCTTGCGATTGATGCGGCCTCAGCGGGGAGCTACATTGCGAGGCGACGCCGGCCGTGGTTGCCATGGAGTCGCGGAAGCACTCTATGTGCCGGCGCTGTCTGGCTGTACGGGGCTGCGTTCCCGCCATCTTGGCCCTATTCGTTGCTTGGCTGCCATGAGAAGCCTTGTGAATATTCGTATGTTTTGGTTTGAACAATGCCACAGTGTTGTCCTTTTGGGTGTTTTTAAGAAGCGAAGAAGGGAGGTAAACATTATAGTACTTCCATTAGGTATCAGAAATACAGGAAGATGGACAGTCTGGCTGATGAAAGTCGTCAGAGAAAACTAGGAGCCCAGAAGCAAACTTCGGTTCTTGTGCTGTGATGATGTCAATTCATACTGTAAATTAATAGATTCATGATTCACTGGCGAATGAATCACGTAGCACATACCTATATATTTTGAACTTGAATAAATTTGTGAAGAAAATTCCTGCATAATGTCGTGAGGTTAAATTATTCATGCGTCGTTGGTTTTATCTGCAGTTAGTTGCCGAAAATACAAAATTTTTTGACATATTAGTGAGTGAACTGTATTCCCGTTTAGATATTAAATTAATATACAACCTGAAACAAGCTTTTCTCATTCGTTTTCATGTGTTATAGTGTATCATTACAGGAAACAGAAAACTGAAACAAGACAAATATTAGACATTCAAATGTAATTGGCGTTGTAAAGGCACCTTTAATTTCTGTTTCTGGTAAAAGTCATGTAGAGGGTATCTCCTTGCAGCTTTTCGTAGTTCATGTAAGATATAACCACATAATACGCAAGAAAATACTCATCACAGACTTATTGATAATCTCAAATATTTTTATTAATTTACAATATGCTCCGATGACATGTTCGCGGTATATTTGAATATTTGGCGACGGTACAGGTCGGTATGAATTTATAGGTAAACTCTTTAGATCTGGAGCCACAAACCAGTTTTCTAAAATTGGACAAGTTTTCCGTAGAGCAGCCAGGTCCGCATGTACAGAACTACGCGAAGTTCCCGCATCCGTCCGTCGGATATAACACCCTGTATCTCGAGAATGAAAAGAGTTATCGTTCTGCTCTCAACCTGTAATAAAATTTCGATATCTTAGCGCTACATTTAGTCCGCAGCATTGTATCTGCTAAAATCAACCATACGCAAAGTCTAAGCAATGCGATTTTTCCTTTGCAAGCTGTTCAAAATTTTGCGCAGTAGTTTACTTAATTTGATGTAGCTCGGAAACTATAAGTAATAATGAATAGAAATTGATATCATTATCGAACGAATATATCGATCTATAACACGTGCAAAAATTAGTTTTTTTTTTTTTTTCATCGAATAGTTTTCTCAAAATCGGTTGATAGATATTGTTAACTGCTGGGAACGTTGTAGTGGTCGGTGCGTAAGCAGCAACGGAATATACCCAACATGGCCGCCGCTGGCAGGCTGGCCATACTTTCCCTATACAGAGCTTTACCATACTGTCCCTATACAGAGCTATATGGCAGGCGCCACGGTGCGGGCATTGATGAGATCACACTATTATTCGGCAATGAAATTCTTCTGTTCTCACATTCCAGATAAATTATAGCGCTGTAGTATCCACGGATTACATGGGATAGGGATTCCTGTAGCGTAGTTGTTTCTAGCATGGCGTTGTCGACAGTATCTATTAAAGTATGTATTATCCAGACTGTCGCCAGCTCCCATCAATCATGTTCAATTCCATTGTTACCCTTTACATATGGTTCTTTATTGCCTGAATGGTACTTTGTACAAACGATTTCTTTGTAGCTTTAGTATTGCTGGCTATTGTCTTCGTGTAATTCACTTATTATTTTTTAGAAATTCAAAGTTCATCTTTCTGTCCACCAATGATTCATTAACAGGACAACGAGTTTTTCAAGAATGTGATCCAGATCTAAGACGCTGCTCCAGCAATCCTCATTCTACTCCTCACTAAATGGGATGCAGGAGACACAAAACTGTCACATTGATCCTAGTTGCTTGTGCTGAAACGCCACCTGACTCAAATAATCTTCTCGTCACTTCTCTCCATTTCTGGAAAAACTGTCGAGCACGGTAAAAGTAATATAATAAGTCGTAAGTTTCTATAAGTCCCCAAAATCAACAAGAAATTTTCTTATAGCGTATTATTTGCTTTTGATACTCAACAACTTTTCCTGATGCATTAATAGATGCTCTATTAGTCTCTTCCTAAAGCGTATTTTGCCTTTGCATACCGTCGTCAATAACTTCGTAACTGAAATCACTTTCCATACACACGGCCAAAATCACTGGAAGCTTATCACAGTTCCTAATTTTTCTGTGATTCTCTTGATTTAAATTTCACAACCTCAAATTATACAACTTTTGTATTTGATACGGATGAATTAAATCATAATATCCCATTAAAATATCTCGCAGTTTCATAGCCATCTAATCACACGAAAATTCTTTCCGCCTCCGATTTAGGGTAAATGGCACAGTATTATTTTTCGATCTACATAAACCCGGTAAACTAACGCAATGTACGATCAAAACGTCTTCGGATGTTCTGCCAAGTCGGTACAAAGTACTTCACTTTCGAAATTGTCAGACGCTTCATTTATCGGCTTCCAGAAGGTAATTTTAGCAACGTACAATTTTTCTTACTAGCAAACATTGTCGGTATGGAAAGAAGTGTGTGTGTGTGTGTGTGTGTGTGTGTGTGTGTGTGTATGTTTGTCAGTTTTGTTCTGGCTACCAATGGTAACCTGGTGTGTTCCACATGTAAATTAATTCCTTAGCAATCACACACAGGACCTGTAGAGACGAAACTTAGTAGTTACAAATATCGATCAGTTATTAATGCTTGCAATGTTTCTCCTGGCTGCCCGCGATAAGACGTTACAAGGATTCAAGTAATTACAAGAATAGTTTTGTACACGTTTTGACGACACTGCTATACTGCGTTGTGTTTTGATCTGTTTTAAAATCGATCACGAATTCATTTGAGAGCATCACTGAGACAGAATGTGCACATGAAACGGATTGACCTGCATGCAATTTGTGTTTAAGAGGCAAATTCTTTTATCTCAAAACTGTCTAGGATTTTAACAATTTTTTAATCCGGGAAGAATTTCGACGTCTTTCTGAAGAAGTTGAAAACGTGTTAACCATTCTATCTACATATACCTCCTAAAGGACTTTTTCATTATCAAATGTAATTAATTGTCATTACGTGGCAAACTGGGTGTGACAAAATATAAAATTGTCTGCATCGTGACGGCATACCAAGGCATTGCACTACATATAAATCATTTTGTATTCATTGCGCCAAAAATAATTCAGTACTGAAAATTTATACTCTTTGTAATTTGTATTCTTGACAAATATAAATTCAAATCACGTAGAGTAACGCAGCATTGCTATTCAAATTATTCAAATGGAGCGAGTTGGCCGTTTCCTCTCTACCTCTGCCAGAGAGCTATTGAAATCGAACCCGTGCACCGCGCATGATCTGAATTATTGGCCGTCCCAGAATGACAGCATTTTGTTTCTGCGTTTTTTCGGTGTTGGCAAACTCTGCTGTAAACGTTCTGAATATAACATATCTACACAAACGGAGTGTATTTACCTTTTATCATTATTAAGAATGTAGTAGTTGAAGAAAGTTATTTTTCACAATAAAGTTTATTTAGCAGTAGTTTTGATGCCAGTGAGGGGTGTAATATTTAATATGTGGTTACAATCAGTCTGAAGTAGTGCTGACGGTTGGGAACAACTGTTCTAAGGATTCCGTCAAACACACGTTTCTAATACCGGATGTTGTAATGTGCTCAATGAAAGTAGCTCCAGCAATATTATTCATAATCTACTGTGACAGTTTTGTGCATGAATATGCAACGAAAAATACGACGTCAGCAACTAAATAAATTTATTTATTTACAGGATAAAATCAGTGAAAAGGAGGAGTATGAGGAATCCCATGTTGAAAACACAACGTTCGAGGATATAATTGAGCAAATAGGTAGTTATGGAAAATTTCAAATACGCTTGAGCATTATCTTTGGTTGCCTGGCGCAACTGTTTGCTTCCATGGCGTCCTATGGCACGCTTATTGCACTCACAGTACCTGAGCACTGGTGTCACGTTCCAGGAAGAGAAGGTACGAATTCAACCATAGAGATGTGGAAGAATCTGACGATACCAAGGTGAGTATTTTCATGTGAACTGATTCTCCTTATCATCAGTGTTTCCGTAACGATTTACTGAAGGTAACAAAATAAAATTCTCGCTGGCATTACTGTGTTCGTGTCAAGACTAGAGCTGTGTCAACACGTTCGTTACTGCTTCTCTTTAGAGGTACAAAACACTTATAATCCTGTTTTTAGAAACGAGCTTGCTTATTTTTCTACTGAAAGACTTATTAAGAGGGATGTGTCAGATCAGCTATCCCGTTATGTACACTGAAGTGGCAAAGAAATTCGCAGAGGCATTCATTTCCAAACACACAGATATTTAAACAGAAGACGGTGCTTCTTTAGACAATGCCTTTATAAGACTACAGGTGTCTGGCGCAGTCTTTAGACAGCTAAATGCTGCTACAATGCGAGTTTATCATGTTTTAAGTTAATCATGACTTTGGTGTTATAAATAGGGGAGTAACGGGGCATTATTCAAACTGATGACGTCATGAGGTTTATGCCTGACCATTATGTGGGTATTTGTTCAACCTGTATTCTACGCCAGACTGTTGATGGTGGAACGAAGCGAAACTGGTTACACAAGTGTGGAGGGGAGGGCAAGCAATCACAAATATATTAATAGCGCTACTGCTCATTTAATTGCCCATAAACATGTTAATATTCCCCAGGTCGCGGAAATAATTATTGTTTTTCCCGCGCGGCGTAATGTTTATAAGTTTTTTGTGAGACTGTGGGTGCATGCAGTCAGACGGCCGGCGCGTGCCGATGGGTGACAACTGACACTCGCTGACGCCCCGCCAAGACTGCACGTGTGCGTTGCCCATGGCCGCACGTGTCCGTCACGTGCGGGGCGTCGACTGCGGCTGCGCGTGTGTGCGCTCGCTGAGAAGTCGCCGGGACACTCAGCCAATATATTCTAAAATACTAGGATTTATGTTTTTAAAGTAACTGTCCTACTGCAAACGGTGATGCTAAGCTACACACAGCAACGCCAGCAAAATTTATAGCCTCCAAGCCACGCATATTTTCAAGTCCTATCTTGAAGTACAGGCGATGATAGATGATCCATCATAATTATTATACTAGACACAGTGAAAATTAGTAGACCCACTAGAGGCCGTGTCCACTATCATCCTCTCTCTCTCTCTCTCTCAGATTAGTATAACACAAACAAAAAGTTTAAAGACGAAAGTAGTGCGCCTTAGGCCTCACAAACGACAGCACACAGTACAGGAAACGCGACATCGATCATAATATTTCTACGCATTACCATGCAAACGCAAACGTCCCAGAGTTCGCTAGATCTATGGACACACCACTCAATTTTCGGTGTTCTTATTAACCCTGCAAAACACAACATATGAATTGCTCTCTAAGGAACGGACGGGAGTGACACACATTACAGGGCCGCACTTTGTAAATATTGGCTATCCCCGTTTCCGATCTAGTCCGTAAGTGTATATTACAACCTCCAGTCTGGTAATGCGAAAAGAAGAGATAAAAGTATCCCGCAAACGCTTGTTAGAAAATTGGTAAGGTGGCTACCTGTAATTTTATAGTCACCACATATATGCGTGGTGCAAAAATTGGTAGATGACTCTTAATAATGATAAGTGTGATGCGGTAGATCGCCATAAGAAACGGTACACTGCGGTGCAACGAACATAGTTTATTGTGTTATTATCCAAAGAGTTACAGCAAAAATATACAAATTCTTAAACGGAACAATAGTTGTTTCTATCATGCCATGGAATCAGTAACACCAGCTGTCTATACATGAATTTAAATTACATTCCTATCACTTTTAGTTTTCCGAGATACAACCCTTAACGCTTCAAAGGTATATACAACACACTGTACATTGCTGTGTGATGGGTGATGGATGTTTTGGCGGTGGGAAGTTGATTTAAATGAGATGTCCAAATATGTGTCCACGTTTCAGAATGCACAATGCAATGCGCCTTCTAAAGGATCTGCGGACGAGATGTAACATTGCCGGTATCATGGAGAGACATCTAGAGATGTGGGCTCAGTGACAAACACTTTTCTTTACGTATCCCCAGATAAAGGAAATCTAATGGTGTTAAATCGGGCAATCTTTCGGGCCATGACTGAGGACCATGGAACCCACTTCAATTTCCTGCATATCTGTTGTTCAGTTCTTCCACAACTTCCACTACATTTCTTGTGTGTCAGTCATTTTGTTTTATTGCAATTAGTGACATTTACTTTCAGTAGACATCCACAGTTGTACAGAGTTGGTTAAAATTTCACTATTTGTAGGGGTGCTGTTTTGCCTTAGTAGGGTGGCGATCGTGTTATTTTCTTTACTGATTACTTATAGGTTTCCTAAACACAAACATGAAATTCAGCACTGTTTGTCTGCTGTTGCACTCTGTCTCGTAAATAAATCCGAAGTGACGAAATTAATTAACGATTCCTCGTTTGCTTGGATCCACACATTATCAAACTTTCAAATATCCTCCCAGAGGGTGAAACGTGTCTGGCGGAAAGTTAAATTTCGTTACCTGTTTCACTTTTGTAGTTAGAAAGCTAACCCTCTTCCTCTTACTGCAAGTTGTTGACTATTAAAGTTAAATCATAGCATTGACTAAGCTGAGTTTGATTAACAGATTTTTTTATTCGAGTGACGTATTAATGATGGTAGGGTTGTTCTGCAATACTGCACGCAATTGAGCAAGATGCTAAGTTTCTGCAATCGGTCAGTTAGCGGGATAAATTCTCGCAGTTGCATTATTAAAAAGCTATTTGTGTTTCTTCAGATGTCTCTCGCAGTGAAATTTATAGTGTACTCAGTGAGCCTTATGCAAACAATGTATTGTTATTGCTTTGTTCAAAATATCCGTTGTGCTTTCAGTCAGTTTAAACGCACTGTTTCTTAATTAACTGTGCAGGTATCAATATTAGGGCCATAACTAAGCAGAATTATATTGTTAATGAATAGTAAATGTGTTCAAATAATCTTTAACCTTTAACTAACGTGGTGCGGTCTATCTGGCCGCGCGCTTTCATCAACAATTGAGATTTAGCCAGTTCCCTACCCATTATTGCGCCCGTCGGCTCAGTAGCTTCGAGTTTAGTTGTGAGTGGACCGGCAAAGGGTGTGGTGTTGTTCCAGAGCTTCTATAACGTGAGTGACGTCCGTTTGAAAATAGGCCGCGGTCATTTTGACCGCACTACGTTGTTTGTGTAATTTTTTCTGCTGTGACTTTCCTTACATATTCTCGATATCTTCCATTTCACAGCTTTTGAAATATGGAGGAACCAAGTACTTCTACAGGTAAAGGATCTGCTGCAACCAACAGACAGTGTGTGAACATTTTAGACCGTAACTTTGAGGAAACTGTGAGCAGATGGTTGGAAGAGTCAGATGATAGTGACTGTGACGATAATCCTGAAGAAACTGAACCAATTGTGAGTGATCATGACACATTGTCAGAACAAAGTGCAACAGAAAATTACTCTGACGAAAGTAGTGAAAGTAGTGATCCATCTGACGACCAACGGAGAAGCAATTACGTCTATGGCAAGAATCAGTACAAATGGGCCAAAGCTCCGCCAACCCGAGCTGTTAGAACTCCTCGCCATAACATCATCATGAAATTTCCATCCACCACGTTGACTACAGGAGCTCCAAAAGACCCATTTTCATTATGGCATCTCTATTTTGATGACGAAGTTCTCGATCACATCTTACTGTGGACAAATGCTAAAATAGATTGCGTCAGGCAGAAGTACTCTGACAAAAGCAAAGCTGAACTTCAGAACCTGGATTTGGATGAACTTTTGGCGTTTTTAGGACTTCTGATATATTCTTCTGTCTTTAAATCCAATCACGAAAATGTAAATTATATATTTGCAACTGATGGTTCAGGTCGGGAAATTTTCAAATGTGTCATGTCTAGGAACCGTTTCCTAATGTTGTTGAACTGCTTACGGTTTGATGACTTTCGAACCAGAAAAGAGAGGCTCAAAGTTGACAAAATGGCAGCAGCCTCTTTTCTCTTCAGAAAAATTGTGGAAAATTCCCAAAAATATTTCAATTTAGGCACATGTGCTACTGTAGATGAGCAACTAGTTTCCTTCCGTGGATTAATGCTCATTTGTGGTCTACATGCCAAAGAAGCCTGGTAAATACGGTTTAAAAATAATGTCCTTGTGTGATGCAAGGACCAGTTACTTCTATAATGGGTATGTGTACACTGGAAAAGGCTCTGATGGTGATACTATGCCGGACAATGATAAGAAAATGATGATACCAACGCAGTCTCTGTTGCGATTGTGTAAACCAATCTATGGCAGTAATCGCAACATTACTGCTGACAATTGGTTCAGTTCAATACAAGCTGTAGAAGAGTTAATGAAAAGAGGATTGACTTTTGTTGGAACTCTAAAAAAGAATAAGAGAGAGATTCCGCAAGCCTTCCAACCAAATAAGAATAGGCCAGTTGGTTCGTCTTTATACGGTTTTACGAAGGACACCACTCTGTTGTCGCATGTGCCAAAGACAAACAAAGCGGTTCTTCTTGTCTCTTCCATGCATCATAGCCCTGCTGAGGATTTGACTTCTCAGAAACCAGAAATTATATCATACTACAACGCCACTAAAGGAGGCGTCGATGAACTCGACAAAAAGTGCTCCTTATACTCCTGCAGTCGGAGAACTCGACGTTGGCCAATGTGTTTATTCTACCGTTTACTGGACATCAGCACAGTAAATGCATATGTTCTTCAGAAGAGTGGATCAGATGAAGCTCCTGTCGACAGAGGCATCTTCCTGAAAGAGCTGGCCCGTAGTCTTGTGCTGAAACATATGCAAAAGCGAGCTCAGAACCCACGACTTCCGCAGGAGTTACGACTAACGACCCGCCGGATTTTAGGCCCTGATTCTCCAACAGAAGAAGCAGTGGAAGCAGAATTAGGTCCTAAGAACAGGAAAACTTGCAGAATCTGCCCAGCCAGCAAAAAAAGGAAGACTTCCCATGCTTGCTACGTCTGCAAGAGGCCCATATGCATGCAGTGCTGTTCCCAGGTCTGCAAGCACTTTTGTGAGAATTTGTGATTTGAACGTCTCTGATTTTTCATATGGTACTTCTTCAAGTTAAAAACTTAACATTTTTTGTTTCATTAGTTCTTTAAGAAGAAATACAAAATATACCAAAGTATGAATGTCATTATTAGCTAATGGAAAACGTATAAATGTATTAGTGTACAATATGTGCAGTAACCACTTCTGAATGCCGGTTCATCAGTAACTATTTGATGTTAATGTTCTGTTTTTTCATGTTTAATTACTTTGTATTAAAGACTCTTTCATATACAAAACAGAGAATTTCAGAGTTGTTCATATTGTTAACATTATACCCACCTATAAGTAAGGGGGTCAGATTGACCGCACCACGGTGTTAGTGTCCCATTTTTGCCACCACGTTAGTTAAAGGTTAATGATCTTGATTGAAAAGTTAACTACCAGCTGATGACAATTATTAATGCTACATTCAATATCAGATCAGTTATAACCTAGTAGCTTTGAAACAGATCACGTTTAGATGGCTCGCAATCGCCAAAGCCTGTAGCGACCCTGTTTTCCTATCAGTAGACCAGCCTTACCTCATTCCACCAAGAAATATACCATTTCTAAAGGTAACACTATGACTGAGTTGTTCGTTGAGCTGAGTAGTTATGATATTCGTATTGTGGCTATTCGCTAGCGACAATACGGTCGCACGTTTTATAGCATGACGTGAGGATTGTGGTGCACTATATCTAAAAGAAACACCTCCGTATACTCTTTTCGTCTGTTACTGCGGTGCATTACCAAGCTGCCTGTTTCCAAAAACCGTTGTTTGGCACGGAAGAATTTAATGGCTGCCGGATGATATCTCAAGACAAACGCCATGGCTGCTTCAGTCGCATCGTGTCGGCACTCGTCAAGCATCAGCAATATGTAGACGTACTCGTTGTTCGCCGTCTTCATTCGATTTCAGTAACTGTGGTATCTTGAGCCCCGTGTGGCTCGAACTGTCGCGTATACGGCCGTGTGCGGCGACAGTCGGCAATCGGCAGTCTGTAACAGCGGATCGAAGAAGCTTCTCGCTCCGTGACGCCGGAGACGTTACAACCCGGCTGTACGGTGCAATGGGTTATGCGCAGCATGTAGGGTATCTTCCCCTGACATTTTGAAGGGTTGTAGCCCCCAAACTAACGTGAAGGGATCGCCGGAGACGGCGATCGTGTCTCTAACCGATGAAGACCTAAACGACAAAGCTGCAATGTTATTTTCTGTTATTTGTGCCTTTCTGCGGCTCATCGAACGTCTCTGTGGTGAGTAAGCAACCTATCCTTCGCAAAAGTATTGTTAAATCCTTCCTGGAATTTCCTTTGTTTGAATATAATTTAAATCCATGTATACAAAGCTGTTGTTACTGATCCCAGTACATGTTAGAAACTGCAATTGTTCCACTTCAAAAATTGTATTTTTTGCTGTGAGTCTTTGGAAAATGTACAATGCTCCGCAGACAGTGTAACGTTTTATATGGTGACTTACCGCAATAAATATTTCCGTCGCCAATTACTTCGTAACTTTCAGAGGCAAACCCATTTAGAGAAACACCCTGTATGTTACTGAATAACTGAAGTAGCAGCGAAATTACATGTTAGTAGGGCACATAGTTCAGTGGCTGTTACACAATAAACATTGAAATGAGCTAAAAACTTTGTTTTGTTTATAATGGAGCGCAAAATGTACTCTATTCAGCACTATTTGATAATGAGAGCAGTTAGTGACTTCAATAAACATTAAATTTAATTTGAAAGTGTTTCCTCAATATCTCTGAATAACGGACTTAAAGTCACATATTTACCACCTTAACTTATTTGACAAGAATATGGAATCAGTAGTTACAGTATAGTGTTGCTAAAAGAAAATTCAAAACAGGTAATATTGCTTTGTCATGTGGCATGTAGTTTAATGCTTAAAGGATGTTTGATTACTGTTAACCAGGCACAAAATACAGCTATGCTAGTTATCGGCGATTTTCTTTTGCCCACAGATTCGTCCAGATGCAGTTGATATATCATTTAGTCTACTATTTTATGAGTTGATATATCATTTAGTCATGAGTTGATATATCATTTAGTCTACTATTTTATGAGAGTATCTGGAGAAATACATCACTCACTGACAGCTGCAATTGTTGCTCAGTTGTCCAATTATTGAAGCTAAAATCTAAAAACTCTCCATCTACCTCTGAACAAAGAATATTATAAGAATGAGTAGTTGAATTGCTTATTAAAACTTAAATCATTGAAACTTCCAATAATACTTTTTGAAAAGTGTGCATAAAAAGGTTAATCATTCCAAGAGGAGATTCATAGCGAAACAAATAGAGTTGCATGACAGTCTCTCGCTTCCTATGTTTGTCACACATGTATTTTGAAGCTGTATCATTTGAATTGGCCAACACTTATTATATTATAATATAACTTCATGGGCTATTCGTAGTTTTCATGATGTCTTGATCTGTGAGAATACAGTGTGGATCTACTGCACTAGAGCCTAATTTCATACTTTTAGGACTAAATCTAGTTAATTTATATTCCGAGCTTTGTAGCAACAACTTTTCTATTTTAGGAAAGAACAAGTCTACAGCAGCTGCGAAATGAAAGTACTCAATGAAGAGAATAAAACATAGTACTCGCTTCTTCACGTACGCTAGAAGTGGCATATGAATGTGTGCAGGGATGTAAGGAAAAATGGTCATAATTTCAGATTCCTGGTGGTGGGGGAACTGGACGGGAGATACGGTCCGCAAGTTCCATCCTAGGCTTAAACACGCCACTAACCATCAGTTTCATTTAGTCTACTATTTTATGAGAGTATCTGGAGAAATACATCACTCACTGACAGCTGCAATTGTTGCTCAGTTGTCCAATTTTTGAAGCTAAAATCTAAAAACTCTCCATCTACCTCTGAACAAAGAATATTATAAGAATGAGTAGTTGAATTGCTTATTAAAACTTAAATCATTGAAACTTCCAATAATACTTTTTGAAAAGTGTGCATAAAAAGGTTAATCATTCCAAGAGGAGATTCATAGCGAAACAAATAGAGTTGCATGACAGTCTCTCGCTTCCTATGTTTGTCACACATGTATTTTGAAGCTGTATCATTTGAATTGGCCAACACTTATTATATTATAATATAACTTCATGGGCTATTCGTAGTTTTCATGATGTCTTGATCTGTGAGAATACAGTGTGGATCTACTGCACTAGAGCCTAATTTCATACTTTTAGGACTAAATCTAGTTAATTTATATTCCGAGCTTTGTAGCAACAACTTTTCTATTTTAGGAAAGAACAAGTCTACAGCAGCTGCGAAATGAAAGTACTCAATGAAGAGAATAAAACAGTACCATGTATGTACGGATGGGAATATGACGACACTTGGCTTTCTGCAACTGCTGCTACCCAAGAGAACTGGGTGTGTGACAGAGCAATGTATCCCAACACCATATATTCTGCCAGTCACTTCATTTCCATCGCTTTTGCTATTCTACTGTGCTATGTCGGTGACAGGTAATACTAGAGAAGTACACCGTGTATTTAATATACTACATATCTTAGCAAAACATATGAAGAAATATGATGGTCTAGTTTTGATATTAAAAATTTAATTTCGTTTTATGTAAAATTTTTAAATTCGCATTTAAATGTAATTACTTCTTTTTCCTGAATTTATGCAAGAAAATGGCTAAAGTAATTGAAATAATTAAGCCTTTTGTTATTCACGGTATAACACTTTTCCTTTATAATACACTGCTTCTCATCCAAAGTGCAAAGCCTTGTAGAAAGCATCTACATCAGGTGAATTTTGCAGTATGTGTTTGTGACAAAAGCTGCAATTGATTAGCGTTTCAGTGCACGGGTACGTATAGCGCCACGTTAAGTTTTACAGCCTGTATAAAGCAGAGAACAGCCGTGTGGACATACTAGAATTGTTCTTTGGTGCAGGCGATTAGCATACAACCTGCATCATTATGCCTAGTTGAAGACCGCGAACGTCTTTCTAATACGTTTCGAACGAAGAAGAATAGTTTCCTATTTCGGATTGTCCTTCAGAGAGTCGGACTCGGACGTACCAAGAAACTGTGATGTTGATTTGTAATCGCTGGATGCAGGATGGAACGACAGACTGACGGGCCTGATTTTAGTCACCTAGCTATACCATTACACATGATGACAGAAATATTGTGTGCGTGTCACTAATACATCGCTCTACCACATCACGATCCATATCATAACAAACTCGGTCTGTTTGTCCGCGCCAACCATTCGAGGCCGTTTGTGGTAGAGGGAGTGTCCGCAAGGCATCCTTCGCTGCAGGTACCACCAAGTCAACGCCACAGGCATTTGCGCCAACAATTATGCAGTGAACGACGGACAAATGAGCGCCATTGCTTACCAACATATCTCGAGTCTGCCTGCACCAGCACGATGATCTTATTCAGAGTCATTCTGGCGAGAGGCTTTTCCACTGTTGCCTTAAGCATCGCCGTACTGGTTTAGTGTCGTGTCGTGGTAATGTATCGCATTCTCTCTGCCCCCCCCCCTTTCCCCTTACTATAGGACGCACTGCTGACGTGCTAGCCTTATAGCTCTGTTGTGGGCTGTTCTCGCATACCTTCAGAGCTCGTCAACAGCCACGTCCCAACACAATAATGCGGGACAACACGTGGCACGCCATCTTCAAAACTTCTTCTTCACCGATCTGACTGCATTTTCGTGCCGGCCTCCCTGTTTTCCTGTCGCTTGACGTAAACGTCTGCTCGATGACTGCGAAACGATTAGTCCGAAGAACACCATGTGACCTTACGCCGGATCACGTTTGGAATTATGTACAATGAGCGTTGACTGATACACCCACCAACACTTCCAGAATCACTTTGATTCAATGCCGAAGAGTACAGATGGAATTATAGCCAGTAATGTCGTTAACACTCAATAGCGATTCCAACATCTTCCTCACATCAAAGGGAGCAGTATTTTCAATTATATCACCTTCGTACAACGTTTAATCTACAGCCATTCTTGGTCTGCATTTTGATGGCTAGAAATGCATTTATTAGAGCTTCACGTACTTGGAGCACTTGGAACATTGTCTTGCGATTACTT
The DNA here is from genome assembly GCA_026315105.1 of Locusta migratoria. Taxonomy (NCBI): domain Eukaryota; kingdom Metazoa; phylum Arthropoda; class Insecta; order Orthoptera; family Acrididae; genus Locusta; species Locusta migratoria. Next base: position 464,406,724 of record CM048746.1, on the reverse strand, counting down.
TTGTGGTGTTAATTAAACACTATGATTTGCTACATTTGGACTTCATTTATAAGTGCTCTACAATGATACATTTACTTCCAACACAGTTACTACTCATGATTGCAGGATAGGGTCTAATTTTAGTTGATAGCAGATGAGAGATTAAGTTCTTTATAGTATTAAGGACACTTTGTTTCATATGACGTAGTGGAGGACCCTTTATTAAGTTCAGCGCAAAGTGTGTCTGATAACAGAAACAGTACATCACTCGAATATACTAGCGGTATTATATATAGTTGCAAAGACTTAGCTTCACTTTCATATGCATCTTTCTGTATTCGGAATTGTAGACGGCCATTGCAGAAACAAATTGTAGGACGTCTCTTCATAGGTGAGGGTTTCCCTTCCTAAGTTTAAAAATGTTCAAAGTTTTTAGAGTTTATGGAACTTAACTATGGGGTCATCAGTCCCTAACATTACAAACTACTTATGAACTAGCTTATTACTAAAGACGGCACAAACATCCATGACCGAGGGGGGATGGGAACCTTCGACAGCAGCGGCTGTGCAGACCGTGACTAGCACGCCGCAGACCACTCGGCCACCGCGGCCGTCAATGTTTAAATCTGTGATATGTACGGAATTCAAAACGTTGGATTTGCGGATACTTGCCCAAGCTGTTTGCCTGCAGTGTCAGTCTTGGTATGTCCAGAATCCTTTCCTAAGTTAAAAATGATGAAAAATTGTAGTTTATGATCGTAACTTAGTTCACTTGTGGGAGACCACACAAGGCTGTCACTGCGCCGACTCCATAGCTCCCGTAGACCAAGAGGACCAAGTCCTATGTTGAGGATGCGCAAGGCCGTTCCCCGTCGGGGGTTCGAATCCCCCCTCGGGCATGAATGTTTGCGTCATCTTTAGCATAAGGTAGTTCATAAGTAGTAGGGATGGGCTAAACTGCGATTTTTCGATATCAGTGATTTCTGTGACTGCTACTTTTATATATCTGTGATTCTTAGTTGCGATTTGTCACTGTTTACAATCGCACAGTACAAATCCTCGACATGTATCCCTCCGCACTCAAACTGCGATTTCGGTGACTCTGAATGCTACTTCTGCGATTTCTGCTACTGATATTGCTACATTGCTACTTCTGCGATTTCTGCTACTGATATTGCTACTTCTGCGATTTCTACTACTTCCGTGATATCTGCTACTTCCGTGACTTATGCGATGTGTGTGGCAAATGCAATATATATATATATATATATATATATATATATATATATATATATATATATATATCATCCATAACAGATCCTCTTCCTACATGTAAATATGTACAAAAAAAAGAATATTGATGCTCAATTTACGTGTAATGTTGGGATTATTTACACATCGACAAATGTCAATTAGTCTTATAAACGCTATTTCAGTGTTTGGTGTGTAATGTATAGTTAAAAGTGAGGTTATTCGCAAGTAATGTGTAACCGATATCGGCAAGTAGGCCTATAGTCTACCTTAACAGAAACACTTGGTAGATTAGGCACACAGCAACTATAACAGTGCAACGAAAGTGCTATGTTCTTGCCTGTAGAATGAATGAACAGATTTTTTAACATTGTGTGATATAAGTCACTTACCAATTTGAAAGAGATAAGTAAATGTGAAATACAACGTGAGTGACTTCTGAAAATTCCATTTTCTCTTTAAAACCTTTCGGTATCACTACATATTCTGCCAAATAACTATAGATAAGAGCTTGCGTTATATTTTACTAATCGACGTGCCGACCTAGTGTGCTCATGTTGGCAACTAAAGCTTCATTTCATAAGAATTTTTAACTGACTGACTGTATAGGGTTACACACAAGAAATCTTACAACCACAGATTAAGAATAACATTAATTATTTATTTTATGATAAACAAAATATTATTTCAATCATTCTGTATGATTTAGATTTCTAGGATCATTCATCGGTCGTTGCCAACATAAGCACACTATGCCACCACTGCAGTAAACAAAAGTTTTAATAATACTGAAGGATCCGATACCACCCATCTGCTTTCACTCATGTCATCACAGGACGGAATGTACGAAAAGGAAAAAGACGGAAAACAACATTCCTAAACCTAAAACAAATCTGATAAAATAAAACTTTCCATTATGCGAAAAACTTGTTTATTTTCAAGTGTAATATTTTTATAGAATCCTCGAAGATACAAGTTTACTCCTTTATAGCAGTACTTAACACAGTCCACATTGAAAATGGAGTTGGCCTACTGTTAAACATTTCGTAAAATTACCTGTACTTAGTTGACCACTTGATACCACCCCCTTGGAATTTTTATTTTATGTACGATGTATAACACAAGCAAAAATATTCGTAGAAACCAGATTTGCAATGTAACATACGTATTCTGAATTCCCATAATAGTTGTAGGTTCTTTGACGAAAAATTATGTTAAACAGGGATCAAGTTCTTAAGACAATATCTATTTGGCATTCACATTTGTTGTCTTTACCAACTATAACCTAAAGACTTATATGCCAGGCTTTGCTTCACAACATGTAAATGCTGCCGCCAGGTAAAATAGTGCCACTAAGTGTAAATATTTTCACAAAGAAAATTATCTTCTTGCTCATTAATTCGACAACATCCCTAAACAACACACGAGTGAAAGTACGACAGTTGGTCAACAAGTAGCATAAAGCGGAATATTAAATGCTATTCTCAGTTGCTACTTGCGACTCTTAATCGCGACTTTTCACTGAAATCGCAGTTTGGACCAGTGAGGACGTTCGAGCTCACTGGTTTGAGCCGATGGCGTTCGACCAACACATACACAAAAAGCCACACATACACGAGGCAGACAGCGGGAAGCTAGAAGTACCAACTTCGGCCAACAGATGGCAGCCGGCAAAGTCTAAACTGCGCCTCTTAGTTGCTACTTGCGACTCTTAAACGCGATTTGTCACTGAAATCGCAGGTAGACTCTATAGCCTGCCCAATGCAAAGATATTAGTACAAACTTCGACCAACAGATGGCAGAGTGCAAACTGCTTCTTGCTACTCTTAGTTGCGACTTGCTACTTTTAGTGCTACTGCGCTTCTAAACTGCGACTGAAATCGCAGTTGCGACTGTGAATACTGCTACTTCCAAATCACTGTGACTCTTAACAGATACGCGATTTTCGACCCATCCCTAATAAGTAGTGTGTAAGTTTAGGGACTGAAAAACCTGCAGTTAAGCTTCACAAACATTTGAACATCCTATGTTCAGAACATTAGGTCCCAATTGTATTCACTAACACCGGCAGTACCCTGAAGACTGACAACAGACTAAAATTCGTAGGTGGAAATATAAAAGAACACCTCATAAGTAGTCAGTTAAAAACTCTGAATAGCAAATCACCTGACGACGACACTTACAGCGGAAGATATCTAGTGAATAAATTAATATGAAATATACTACAGTGCTTTGGACACACCAATTACAATTAGTTTAAATTGTTTGTAAGTTAAGGAACCGATCACCTTGGTAGCTTTGGTTCTAAGGTTTGCACACATTTGAATTTGAATTTTTAAAATGTCATAATAACAGCTCAAGGTTGTTCCTGAGACAAACGGCTTGCTTACCGGACATCCACGGATACTCAAATTGGAAGCCAACCACATAGTTTCCAGAACCATAACAATGACCCTCTTGTCAGGTCCGTCCTACAGCATATCTTTTCAGATGCTGTATATGAATGCCCTTCCTGCTTCCTCCTTTATATTTTGTCATCGCAACCCTTTCCCCCAGAAATCCTAACCCTCGTTTGAGAAGCCTGTCAGTTACACCATTCCCCACGGATTTGTGACTGGAGAATGGGATACACGTTTCTCCGACCCGTAACACAGGAATATTCAGGAATTGTACTCAACGCCAGGGTACAGACATACCATCATTCTACTGTCGAACTAGTCCAGTGTGAATAACATGGAAGCAACTAAAACAGTTGAAACCATATGTTGACAGCTTCCTATGGTATCCAGATTAGTTACTCTGAGAGTACAATTGGACAATTTCTGCAAAAGACTTCTAAGTGGTACGCATTAAGTTTTGTCATTGTTTCAGTTCTCACTATGCAATGAAATAAAATGATAATATGACATGACTGAGACATTTGTTTTTACTTTTCAGATTTGGTCGGAGGATAGAATTTCTCTTGAGCATAACCCTGATGGCGACATCAAGATCACTGCTAACTGTTTCAGCGTCGGTGTTCCCGCTGTATGTGTTTCTCTCAGCGGTAGCTGAGAGCACGGGCTTGCCTGGCTCAGAGTCAGCCATAGCCATTGGTGAGTTTGTCTGACTTAAAAACCGCAAACAGGGACACTATCTACTAAAAAGTCGAAAAGAACTCAGCGTACTAAAACTGAACACAATACACAGTTTTCACTATAATTTGTGTTCTTCAAAGTTTCTTTTGTATTAACTAACAAGTTTAACCCCTTGAACGTGTGCGAGGTCTGTTCAAAAAATTACGGAACTTTCTTAATTTCGTGGAATTCAATGGAATGTTGGGGAGGGTAATGTGGTTGGCATCACTGCATACGCCTGTGGTGAATATGTAACTGCTGGAAGTTCCATTATTGAACGTGTCATAGTTCTTGTTCAGTGTTGTACTGTGTAGAACGTTGTGTTGTGTAGTTTACGAATTTCGAGATGGCAGATGGCAGTGAAACAAGAAAACCTTTACAGACCAACACTAAATTAGGTACGAATACTACAGTCATAAGAGCTTAAGCCGTAATCGGTGTTACGAATTGTTCACGCAGTTTAAAAACGGACGCAAAGAAGTTAAATGTGACCCTCAACATCTATGGACGACATTCGTGTCAAGAAGGTCAACAAAGTTGGGCGTCCTTATCGAAGGCTGTCTGAGAGAGTGCAGAAACGGGAATTAACTGGACCCTGTGGACGTTACTACTTACGCTGCGTAACTGACACGTCTCTGTATGCTTCTCAGCGATAGTAAACAGCCTTCAGTTCAATGCTTGTGGAAGCAGCATTGTGACATGTGAAAATTAGCACAGGTTTAATTTCGTTAGTCTCATGAACGATTTTATTGCAGGAGTGGATATACACACACTACTTATCGCAAAAAACAGTATTTAAAGTATTATGTTCCTTTAGTAAGATATTTAATATTCGTGTTTCAGAAATATGCTTCGCAGGAACGTCATTGACGGGAAAGCGTACAAGCCTCAACTGATGACTGATAGAAACATGTTTTACTATCTTTGTTCAGAACCTATCGTCAAATAACCAAGTTGAAAACTCAGAACGATAATTGCTCCTCATATAAAGGCGCTAAATATATTTCGTTCGACTTTCCGAAATTTAATAACTGCAGAACATAACTCAGCTCTTTGAACACGGTCGAAGATTATACGTTAATAACCTCTGATTAGTTATGAAGGTAGGCTGTTGCTACGATAGAATTTGTACGACTCATATTTTTTTCGTGGTAAGACATCTACCACCGTGTTTATTTTACATTAAGATCTTTATAAATACTGTCATGCACATTTTATGTTACGTTGTGCTGTTATACAGTTTTAATAGTAGCTTTTGTATCCACTTTCTAAATCTGGATGCTGTTTAAATGATTAAAAGTGTGAAGCGGTCTTCTAATACTGTTGATACATTCTTTCAGTCTTGGAAGAAACGTAATAAAAATAGCGTGTCTGTTAATGGTGTGAAAGTAAGCACTTAATTTAAGTTGAACATTGATGTGTACGATCTCATTTCTAGGGACGGTTCAGTGAGAGACACGAATGTCAATTCACCACCAGCTTATCTGTTTCAGGAATCGAATTGACTGGCTTGAAACATCGCTCACTCATCAACTTTTACACAATTGCATTTTACGGTCTTGGAACCACTGCTATGGCGTTAACAGCGTGGTTGTTACGAAACTGGATTCACTTTCTCTTGATTTCATCTGTCCCCTGCTTCATTCCGTTGTTGCTGTATAGGTAAGTACTTATATAATAAATCAGTTACATACCATTAAAAAATGTTCAAATGTTTGTTAAGCTTAAGGGACTTAACTACGGGGTCATCAGTCCCTAAACTTACAAACTACTTATGAACTACCTACAACTAAAGACGGCACAAATATCCATGCCCGAGGGGGGATTCGAACCCCCGACCGTAGTGGCCGTGAAGACCGTGACTGGAGCGCCTCAGTCCCCTCGGCCACCGCGGCTACATGCCATTATTTTGTAGGTCAATTGATTCTTTTTTTCTGTTGGGCAGCTTGTCAGCACTGATATAACGGTCCCTAGCCTATATCTTTACAATAATGACGCTTTAAAAAAAGCGGATGAAGGATTTAAATGAACTACATATTTGAGTGGCTCACGGAGAGAGTATAGGTGGGGCGTCTGGTTGTGGAGATACTACCTGGATTGTGGTTTTTGGAAGGTTTTCGATGTAATTTGTAATAGCATTTATAACCGAGTATTGCTCGGTAGAGCAGATATAGAAACAAGCGATCACTCACTCATTGAATCAACAGGGACTCTGTAAAACTATTTAAGCAGATATGTAGTTTGGCAGATATGTAGTTCGTAGGTAGAGGAATCCAAAGAAACGATTTTAGGATAGGGCCGAATTAAGGTGATATAAAGGCTTTCGTATGTGTGTATGAAACACTATCTTTGCTAATTGCAGAGATTAATATGACTTTTTCTGGTTTACAATGTAGAATGGGTAAATGACGTAAACAGATTTTCTCACACATTCACCAAAGATATAGACTACCACTAGCAGCGCATCTAACAAATGGGCAAATATCACATACATTTCACTGAAAGCATATAAATTAAGAGAAATTTTAAGTTTTAATAGTATGTATTGACTGTATAAAAGAAAAATCGTTGCGGTACTACCACATATTCATGAACATTTTGACTATAATTAACTTTATCAAAATCCGGCGAGGCGGTTTCAAAATTAATTTCGAGAAAACTGGCAGTGATTACAAATCACACATAAGAATATCACTTGTAACATCAAGAATCATTCTAAAACTATGCTGTTAACTATTCACCAACTGTGCAAGGAATCTTTCATACAACGATGTTCCTTCTTATGATACCTGTAAACTTATAAATTTGTTTACTTTTCGGAATGACTTTCAAGAAGTAACACTTCTCACTAACAGGTTTAGAAAAATAATAAATCTTAGAGAAAGAATATCCGTTCCGTTCATTCGGTTAGGACCGCCGAGTGTGACTTGCGGCTCGACAACAATTAAAGTCTGCGCGAATGTTGTTACTTACATTTGTGGTGTTACTTCTGTTTGAGGATTTATTAACCTGTAATTATTTAATCGTAGTTAAAAAAATGAAGTTCAGTAGTAGTCTTTACTGTATGGAGGGAGAAGAAATCAGAGTCGTCGTAGAAGGAATACAAATCCGATGGAAAATGGTTGACATACCTGGTGATAGGGTGTGTTTGCTTTAGAACATCAATATTTTCACTGTAAAGAAATGAAAAATTAAGGGTGACTGTTTTTATTATTCAATGAATTTATTGTTGAAATAGCTGCCACAAGTGACGGATGTTTGTTTTTAGTATGTCAATAATGTTATTATTAAATAACAAAGAAATTGACGTTGTTTTTAGTTACGTCAAGCTTATGCAGTCGCCGGGAAAAACAAATGTGCTATATAAGTGAGTATGGATAAACCTTAACGTACAGTTATGAGAAAGAAGGAAGATTTACACGAGATTAAAGACTGAAAGGCAGGTGTAAGATAAGGCAACATGACATTATCGATGAGGATTTTGCAGGCAAGTTTACAGCATATGTGGAATATGCTGAGGCCTTCTGGGAATTTGTAGCTAAATTTTTCATCAAACGATGTCTGTGAAAGAGGTTAGGTTGATGTAAAAATGATGTGGGGATATCCTTATTCGAGAGTTAGTAGAGATTGGTGGAAATGGGCAGCAAAATATCGGAAAGATGATACAAAGACGTAAGTATTACGTTGTGATGGTCAAGAGGTTTAGTCCATTGTTATAATTATTTTAGATAGTTTCAAAGAGTTCATATTTCTGTGGAAGAAAGTTAGCTGAGCTACAGGTTATATATTATGACAAAATGCTAATAATAATAGTCTAATAATGACCAAACGGGTTTCGCTTCATTTGAAAGCATCATCTATTGCAATATAGTTGATTTAAATTTTTGTAGGGTTTATTTGTTGTTTTGATTATTAATAGTTGTCATTTTTTAGTTTTGTCTCATTCTAAACGGTTATTATTATCGGTTATGATTACTGCCTTTTTCCTTTTCCTTCTTGTCAGTCTTTTGTCTCGTAAACTAACACTGCCACTTACTATTGAGGTGTCGCCAAGTCCAAAGTGCGCGCCACTTACTTTCGCCGCGCGCCGCCATGCACGCACGGCGCGGCGTTCTTACGACGTCAGCCACGAGCGCCCTCTGGTACAACTCCGCTCGTGGCCACCACTGAAAGACATCGTTCACTTGGGACTGAGACAGGAACAAGTTAGCACTTCGGAATCAGATAGGCACCAGTGAAGACTTGGCCATCGGATAGGCACTAGGCAGGCCTCTAGCTCAACTAGGTATCAGCATTCTGCAGTACAGAACTATGTAAAAGTTAAGTATTGTATAAATTCTGTGCAATATATATCTCGTTCTAATTTACTCTAGTGTTTCTAGTTTCTGCTGTCCCACTGGCTGCTGCCCTCCGTACCTGCACAAGCGTGCTACCTTTATTCCTGTGTCGGTTTTCCTACTCGGCCACCGACACCTACGACGGAAACGAGACACAAAAGCGACGACGAGGCTGGGACACAAAAACTATTGCACTAAATATTTTAAATCTCCGTTGAAAAATACCAGTAACTCCCTATTTTGTGTGTTCTGTTAGATATTGCGTGATGCGATTGTCTTTGGTTATATTTGTAGAAAATGGATAGTCTACCACTCCTATTTTTACTTTCGGGTACCTCATTATTGGTGTGTGTGTGTGTGTGTGTAACGGGATTCATCTGTCCTGATCTCTACATGTGCAAGTTATTGTTTTACTACTGTGTGAAACCTTGTGTATTTGTGCGTTTGCACGCGCGCCGTATTATGTGTGCGTGTGTGAGTGAGTGAGTGTGTGTGTGTGTGTGTGTGTGTGTGTGTGTGTGTGTGTGTGTGTTTCTTTTTTTTGGGGGGGGGGGGGTAGGTGGAAGCTTTGTTTATCTGATCACATTATTAGGTCGTGTGATGGGTTGGGATTAGGGTATTGTTTGTGTTTTTCTACTACATGTTTCATTATTTAATTGGTGTATGTTTGTAATGCTTATGTGATAAATTAAAATGTGTTTCTTTTCTAATTGTACTATTGGAGTTTCTAAATTGCCATGATGAATAAATCTGACTATGTTCATGTCTCTTTAAGGGTGATTATCATGTCGGAGATCTCTGAAAATGTTGAATGGATGATTCCACATTCCCACCTACTTCTGTGTTCTTGGCATGTTATTTAAAAATTGCTACTGTCTTAAGTATACAGCATCACTGCTATTATATTCGAGTTGTCAAATGTTAAAAGAGACTAGTAGATATTATGAAATAGGATATAGAGAATGTTCAAAGGACCATGGAAATATGGACTATCCAATCGACATTTGTAGAACACCCGTATTGGAGGGCCACCATTTATTAATGGACGAAATCTGAGAATACCACGAAAAACGAGGATTTGCAGCCACCAAACGACAATTTTTTGGCCACATCAATACTATTCGTTATAAAACTTCAAAATATTTACCATATGTTTGTAACAAGATGTTCTCAACCTACGTGTTGAATAGTATCGATATCATTATCCGTTACCAAGATTCGGTTGTTCAAACCTATCACACATTCGCAACAATGCATAAAAATAACTAACAATAGGAAGTTACTCAAATGTTACCAATGTATGCTGTAGATATTTAGACAAAATTTTCATTTTTCCCTTTTCGAAAATATTTATCCGTTATCAAGATACACGAAAAAAATATGTTCTTTGGCTAGCTGCAGTGCAGCATTGAAATGTCCAAGTGTACTTGGAAGCCGTCATGAACTACTGTACGTAGCATTCTGTGTAGAATTTTGAGTTTCTTTATTGTATAGTCTCTTTTTTCTCGATAACTGATTAATTTTATCGTTGTTATTCGTCATAATACGAGGGTCGTCCACAAAGTAAGTTACGTTTCTATTTCTACCCGTGGCAGCACTGGGATCGCAGTTCCGAGCATGCGCGGCAGTTACTCTGACTCAAGGAGAAGACATGTACTTTATTTTCTGATCGCTGCTGTCGACATGTGCTATGAACAGCTTCTTTATGATGTCAGCCGTAATTGAAAAATCAGATTATGATATCCGTTTTCTAAATGCAAAGAAAGTTAAACCAAAGGAAATTCATCGGCAAGTCTGAGAGTGCACGGACAAAATGCTATGAATGCAGGACGTGATCAACTGCATGATGAAGAACGATGTGGGCGCCCGTCTGTGCTAACTGTTTAACTGGTTCACACAATCAATGACAATATTGAGCACAACCATAAGTTTACCCTCAGTGCCCTCGCTATGAAAATTTCGCAAATATCATGATCATTAATTAATGAAATTGTTACTGAAACACTGAAATTCCGAAAGCTTTGCTCACGTTGGGTGCCCCAAATTCTTCCTGTACAACACAAAAAAAGTAAAATAAAATGCAGTAAAATAAAATAACGGATGGGCAGTGTACTTACGTTTTTGACACACTACAGTGAAGAAGGCGATGGTTTTCTTTGTCGAATAGTCAGGGGCGTGAAACTATCTTACGACACCCCTGAAACAAAACGGTAATCAGTGGAATGGAGACCATCCCAACGAAGGTTATATCTAAGCAAATCAGAACTTGACACCTCTAAAACTCATGTACACCGTTATTTGGGACAGAAAAGGCATTTTATTGATAGATTTCTTATCACGAGACCAAACAATCAATGCACATGGTTACTGCGAGACCATTAACGAACTGCGCCGCGCAATACAGAACAAGCGCCAAGGATTACTGTCAAAGGTGTTTTTTCCACGGTTTTTTCCACGACCTCACAGGGCGAATGTGACCAAACAACTCTTAATGACATTTCACTGGGACGTGTTTTATCATCCTCGTTACAGACCGAACCACGCTCATAGCGACTTCCATATGTTCTAACACCTAAAATAGGTCGTTGGTGGTCAACTAGAACATATTACCATATGGCTGTATACACAGGCGACAACCCTCTTTGAAGAAGGCTTAGAAAAACTTGTGCCATGCTATGACAAGTACCTACAAAATTTCGGAAGTCATTGAGAAAAGTAGTATAACAGTTGTAGATTTTTGTACAATAATTTTTTTTCTTTATCTGTACACGTTTGTGTTACATAACCAAAACGATACTTATTTTGTGGATATACCTCGTATGTATATATAGGCGTTGAAGCATAGAAGTATGCTGTAAAATTTGTGCTGATCTATAGAACTGGTCTTATTTGAGCAGCACTATATGCACTTTCTGCACTCTGGCTTAAGAATCATACGTGGATCAAGATCTTATAGACTTGCCTTTTGTTGAAAAACGAGCAGAATTTTCATGCAGTTGTGATTCGTAAATAGACATTTCGTAATTAAGGAGTGCAACTGTATATAGTCGACCAAATATTTTCACAATTGAAGGAAATGCCACAGTCACTTTTCCAATCTTGAAATTTTACTAAAGTGAGAAAAAAAGACACAAAAACATTTCTTAGCATACACCCAAATGATTTACATACTTTGTTACCGGTGATCAAACGTGTACAGTGTTTCACATTATTAAAAAAAACGCAATTTCATTTACTCAGGAAGATGTGATGCCCCTTATTCAGTCGTCACATTTCATACTTAACGGAACTTTCTTGTAATAACTTGCAAAACAGTAATTTCTTTGTCTGTAGATAAATGTCACATCTACCAATTTCTGCTCCAATCCTTAAGTCATTCGCAGTGTATCTGTTTTAAAAAATGTTCTGCACTTGCCGACTGTTTGAAACAATAACGATACTATGTACAACGAAAAAATACTTATTCTCTAAAATTTTGTATATTGAGTTTGTTGATCTTTGTTAAAACGGTTCCGTGGTGGTGTAAAATAATCTTCAGTACTAACAAGAAGACCACATAGGTATTGGATTTTAGAATTCTTTTATATTTATGGTACATGAAGTTCATAACTTAAAAATAACGATCAGCCAAGCCATTCGAAGAAACTCACAAAAAGTTTCGAGGAAATCGACTTCAAAGTTTTCCAAATACACATAAGTACCAATAACTATAACAGTTACAGTATCAGTCGGTGTAGCTCAAGTTGTAGCGTTCTGGTCTCAACCACAGAGTCGGTGTATCGATTTTATGTTTTTATTTATTTCTTTATTTTATTTTTTTTTTTTTTTTTTTTTTTTTTTTTTTTTTTTTTTAGGTCAGTTATGTGAAACATTTTGGGATCTCTAATTCCACTTGTTGTGTCAGTTTCTTTTCATGTGTATGTAAACGAGCTGAACACCTTATCACCTACAACGATGGTTGAGTAGGATAGTTGTTTGGAAAGACATTAGTAAATATGGAGACGACTTTCACAAAACAGCGTCGCAGCCCTTCACAAACTGAAGAATCGAAGCCTACCGTCGTAAACTAATAGTGAAACCAATACTGCAAAATAATTTAACTTAATTTCTTCCTTAATTTGCTTTTATAAAATATAGAAAATTACGAATAAACAAAAATACGTGCATTTTTCGTAAAAATTACCATTGGATATCAATATTGTGTTAGTATTAGAACACAACGAAAAAAAGAAAAATGTGTCACGACGGGATTCGAACCACCAACTTTAAGATCGTAATGTCAGAACGCTACCACCTGAGCTACACCAACAGATACTGCAACTAATTTCATTATTGATACTTACATGTACTTACAAAACTTCAAAGTCGATTTTGTAGAGAATTTTTGAGAGTTGCGTCGAATAGCTTTGGGTGATTGTTATTTAAGATCTGAACTTCACGTATTATAAATGTAAAAAATTATAAAATCCGTACCCGTGTGGTCTTCTTGTTGGAAAAGATATGACCATATACCTGCCGGAAATAGTAATTAGTACGTCCTCTTAGAGTTTTCAAATTCATCCAAGATTTATTGTATATTCAGAGCATATGGAGTACATGAAATGGATACATTTACAGATCAATAGTTGAAGCGGTACTGAAGTAGCAAGTGTCGATACACGCTGAAACGCCCATACCAGTACGTGGTGTAGTCTCAGCAGGTGTCTTTCCAGGCGCCGATTCTGGTATCCATTCGATGATACATTTGGCGAATTCTGTCTTGAGATGTAGTAATGCACTCCTGCTCGATATGATCACGCAGTAGTAGTGAGCAGACGCGTCTCAAGTGTACAGTGTCATTCCGTCACATCCCACGTGTGCTCACTTGGATACTGAGGAGCGCGATGACCAGGCAAGTTTCAGGAGACGTTGAGTTTCACAAGCAGTGTGTGGGCGAGCTAGAGATGAGCGTGGAAGTAATCCCACTACTGTGGTGGTCAACAGTTCGTGTTGACTCTTCTGGCCTCACAATCCACTTTATCAGTGTTGCGGTACCTGTACGCTCTGCCACTACTGGCCTTACAATACGACAATCTTGTCAGACTTCGTTTATTGATATGAGAATGATTACGTGACCTTTGCAATTAGCAAATGACGCAGCACATCCAATCTGTGGGACAATTATACGCCACTCACAAGGCGACAGTTTGACTCTATTCAAACTCCTTCAGTCGGTTGTAGAAAGCGCGTATCCATGGCATGGCGCCTATTTGCGTCACAGGTTGCTATCAAACTGACCCTTATGACCAAACATTCCTCTATTAAAGGATACATTCAGGTGGCGCGCTAACAGCTACGTGACTACGTTGCCTGTTGGTGGGCGACGTTCAAACTTTCATCAATATTTCTACTATCCCCCACATCCCCCACAAGGCATTGGCCTTTGACGTCTTTCCAAGTGGACTAATTTCTATTTCGGCAGTGCGCAAACTGACTCATCAATACCAAGTAATAATTTAATTGTATAAATGTGAATGAATTATGAAAATTATGTAGGTAGTGAAAGAGGGTGGTATTGACTGAAGGCCCAAGCCCCAAGTGACAACATTTGCCAGTTTAAAGAACAATTTATTTAAAGGACACCTGAATAGCTCCTTATTCTATAAACAAATCTCGACAATAGAGATTCAAGCAAAACAGACAGATGGGATAAATACGATTAACAACCCCAAGACAAGATAGATTTTGCTAACTAACAGATCAACCTTTACAAGCCTTTTTTTTTTACATAGAAGGAACATTAGCAAAACTTAATTAAAGAAACTGCACATTATATATATATATATATATATATATATATATATATATATATATTACTGGAACAATAGGAACAATTTAAAACAAAGTCATGATTGACACTTAAAAACAAGGAAAATGCTCACGAGCACCCATTTAAAAAACAAAACCAGGAAATGAACTTACAAATGCAACTTAAGTAAACCAGTATTTACAGTACAAGAATTTAAATTGACGACGAACCGCAGTGGGCAAGAGCCCGTAAGGAGAAAGCTATCGTGAAGCCAATTACATATACTAGGTTTCAACCGAGCCCTGTCCGCTGGGTCCGGCCGCCAGACTACAAATCTTTAACCTCAATGCACAACTGGAACATACAAACATAAAGGTGACAATTACTAAAATGTTCATAAATCAACGACAACTTAAAAGTAATCAAAAACACTACACAACATTTTTGAAATATTACGGGACAATAGATTATCGTTAATCCAAATGTGGAAGATAATGCGCCAACATAGGCATTTGCACTCCGCGTTAAATAGTCTCCTACACGTAAGGACCACGGAAAGGTAGCGCAGAGTGCCAGTAATGAATAAATATCAAATAGAAGCGCTCACCAAATCGGTGCACATAATATAAAATAGTATCACAGACACAAATTAAATGTTCGAGAGCGCTATTATCACCAAATAACCCTACAGATCTTGTAACAAATTACTGGAAATGATATTACCTCAAGTCCGCCGAGTATAAGAGTATAGAGTATAAGAGTATAGAGATATATCAGCGGAAATGGCAACGATAATCGCAATTCCACGGAGCGGAACTCGAAAATCGAACCGCACGGTTCAGGTAGATTACGTAACTAATGAGGAGATGCTTAACCGAATTGGGGAGAAAAGGAGTTTCTGGTATATCCTGACTAAGAGAAGGAATAGATTGGTAGGTCACATTGTAAGACACCAAGGTATTGTCAACTTAGCATTTTAGATCGCAGCATAGAATCTCGATCGGACTATAGATTTTTCGATCGTTTTAACTTAGTCTCCACCATTCACAGACGCGAGAAGTTACCAGAAAAAAAAATCGCACGGATGTGTTTTACGGCCCACTTTAGAATAGTAGTTTTATAAGTTTTTGCAAACATTTTGGACCAAAATGATAATCTTACTAATAAAAAATTAATTAATAAGAGTGTCTGAAACCCTTTTAGAAAAAAAAATTAGGTGGTAGCGGTTTCCACACCACCGACCTTTAGCGTCTTAATTCAACGCCTTGCCTACTACACTACGGCTATCAATCAAAAGATGAGTCCTTAAATCACGTACTATTGATGGCCGTTGTTAACTGATGTTAATATGGCATTTGTAGACACTAGATTATCATTTATCGTACGAAGAACGATGTGTTTTTGTTAATGCTTTGAAATGACAACGTGTAAGTTACAATAAGAAAATCATCAAATATGCAACGCAAGATGGCGTATGCCAGAGAGGGTTCTGGGCGAGGAATGTCACGTGACATCTCCGAACGGCTAGTTTTCGTTATTTCAATGGAGGGTGTCAAATCTCCGTTATTTTTGCAAATATGTTCAAATGTTTGTTAAGCTTAAGGGACTTAACTAAGTGGTCATCAGTCTCTAAACTTACAAACTACTTATGAACTACCTACAACTAAGGACGGCACAAATATCCATGCCCGAGGGGGGATTTGAACCCCCGACTGTAGTGGCCGTGCAGACCGTGACTGAAGCACCTTAGTCCCCTCGGCCACCGCGGCCGGCTGCAAATATGTCTCAAACGATACGAGATATGAAAAAAACGTAAGAGAGCAAAGTTTTAGAGAATTTTCTCCTCCAACGTATTAGGTTATTCAATTTTCGTGTCAGATGAACGGTTTGTTTGCAATTACAATTATATTACAAACGGCTTTTTTTATTACTACCGTATTTTAGTCCGAAAAATTTGAAAAAGGGATTCCTACAATTATGTCTGTAAAATTTGGTGCTGATGGGTTGATCGATTCGTCTTAAAAACAGGGAACACGTTACGGACAGACAGACAGACAGACATCCCAAAATCGCAGTTATTTTTGCAAATATCTTTGAAATGCTACGAGATATGAAAAAAAGAACATAAGAAAGCAAAGATGTGGAGAATTTTCTCCTCTACAAATTCGGTTATTCAATTTTCGTGTCAGATGAATAATTAAGCCGTTATTTTTATTTACATTTCGAGCTGTCAAAAGACGATCGCAAAGGCCCACTTTTTAGTGTTACTACTGTAACCTAAAGTGGGCCAAAAGAATCAGATTCCATGTTATACTGTACTTTCCCTTTCCTTAACTTGAATAGCCATTCATGTCCAATAGAAATACATTCACCAGACCATTAGGAAACATGAATAGCGTCTTATTAACAACATACAAAGTTTGTGTGGAAGTCATAGAGGGACTGATAACCGTCGTTGTTTAGTCCCTTCAAAAACACAACAACAACAACAAGTCATAGAGCGCGAAATCTACAAGCACATCTGTTTTTATTATTCGTTGAGTCTTCAGAGCTGCAGCAACACACAGTTGTTTGCTTGCTCTTAATAACAACGGTCTTAGAGTCGACTATGAGTTTCAGCAAGCATTGAAAGGAAGATTCGAATTCTCGTTACGTGAGACGTGTCAAGTATGCAATCTTTAACGGATTTGCTGTGCACTGTCATTTAAGAACACTAACCTGTTCCCA
Organism: Locusta migratoria; assembly: GCA_026315105.1. Taxonomy (NCBI): domain Eukaryota; kingdom Metazoa; phylum Arthropoda; class Insecta; order Orthoptera; family Acrididae; genus Locusta; species Locusta migratoria. Next base: position 464,389,526 of record CM048746.1, on the reverse strand, counting down.
TTTTATTTTTGCTGCTAATTTTCCTTCCATATTTCCATTACTTAATACCAATAACAGTAATTATAATATTAGTATATTTAATTTTTTACTCGTAGGCTTTTGCAACGTTTTGCATTTTATATTTCTCTGTTCCGTAGATACTTACCAGAATCTCCTAGATGGCTGATAGGTAATGGACGGCCAGAGGAAGCTCTCAAGGTTCTGGAACGTGTAGCAGCAACAAATGGAAAGCCACTGCCTTGTGATACGCTGATGAAACTAAATTACCTGTGTGGACAGAGGACTCCTCGCATGGACCTCAGAAGCATCCTTACCAACAGAAAACTTTTTAAAAACACGGTTTTATTGGTTATTAGCAGGTATGGCAGTCTGAATTTTTTTCATATCTCGTATTTCATTAAAGCCTGGCGAAAAAGCTGGTTTAATTTTATGCATTACGGATAAAGTTGAACTTCTTGACTATTCCCTTATAGTGTATAAAATAATATACGAGTTACAACTGTAGTGGTAGCTGTATTATTCAACAACCTAAAAATGCCTATACGTATTGGTACCAGTCTTATACGAAGCCTAATATAAAACATTTCTGTGAAGCAGAATACTCCACAAGGTCATAATCTGAGTAGTGCACTTGAGAAAGAGAGCAAATGTCGGTGACTGCAATGACCGTGAATTCGTTTTATACTTCTGACGTCACACTCTAATCCAATGTATTCTGCCAGGTAATTTGGGCGAGTTGTTATGAAATATTTCCGCGGATATGTACGATAATTGGTTTTAAATGTGATACTCTCTCAATGTTTAGCATGATGAGGCAGTTTCCGCCGTTGAAAGCCGACGGATGTAAGAACCAGCAAGATGTCCTAACAACGGATGGTGACCTAGGGAAACCAGGAGACTGTAGAATTCTACGTCAATGAGGAGTCTGGAAGAGTTCTGCCTTTCCCTTTCATTGTTATTCACCTTGAAAAGCCCTAGAGCACATCATTTAATTTCTTAAATTAAATATCCAACTGGGAAATTAGCACCAATGAGCTGCGCCTAGTCAATGCAGATCTCTCATCATTAATTACGTTTCTTCATTAAATATTTCATTTAATTATTATTATTACGATATGAGTGATGAAAGGTACGGAGAGTGTGGTCTGCTCAGAAGGAATAGTCAGCTCTCAAAGACACTACATGAGCAGTTGTTACCGCAGTGTTCGTTATTTCAATTTGCATAATGTCACAATGTTTGGCTTTCGGGTTTTTATTCAAAACTAAAATGGAGAGAATTTCTTATATTTCCTTCGTATTTCAAAAATACAAGAAGACAAAACGTCTAAGCGACGAAAATCAACAAAGAAAATTTGTAGGCCAAACGTAACTCTCGGTTGGGTGCTCTATGTACAATTTTAATTCGTAGTGTAAACTAATATATTAAAAGTCTTTTTAACCGTCTGTCTGGTAGTTGCTATTTATGTACAACTCTCTGCCCCTATCTTGTATTTATTCATTTTAGAGTCAAACATATTGTGCAGGGTGTAACTAAATATGTGGGAAAGCTCCGGGGATTCGATACAGAACCTGACATCAAAATGAACGTCTCCTGTAAACAAATCGTTACTTTACAAATGTGTAGCCTTCCGCGGCCAGAGGCAGATGATATAAATGTTTTTTGGGTGTCGAACCTCGTCATGACGTATGAAGGCTATTACTTTAATAACCAACGTTACAGTGTCATTCATCTGGGCATACTGATGTGAGCTGGTTGTTACTTTATTTTGTCTTTACCGTAAAGTAGATATTACGTCATAATTTTCTTAAAATCAATGATGTTTTTGGTGGTTTTTGGCGGTGGAATCGTCAGTGAGCGGATAACAGAGTTCTTCTGTGCTGGGTGGTGGTTTGATTGGGCGTGCAAATACCTGTCGGTATGTGTAGGCTTCCGATATACCCTGTGTCCAATTGTGCTATGTCCTGATCTTTAAACATCCGCATTTGCAGTTTGTTCATATAATCATGAAATCTGTGTAGCTCCATTTCACCGTAGGGCCGTATTGCGAACGTGTTGTCTACGTATCTGAAACAGCATCTTGGGCGTAAAGGAGCAGAACAAAATTCCGTCGCTTCGAAGGCCTCCATGAATATGTCGGCTGCTAACGGGGATAAGGGAGACCCCATTGCTACGCCGTCAGTTTGCTCATAGTATCTTTCTTGCCACTTGAAGTAAGTCGAAGATAAACGGAACTGAACTAGGTCGCATATATCTGGCGGGACATACTCTTATAGGATGGGTCTACCGGCACATTGGTGAACAATGACCTTACGTCAAAGCTACCCATGATGTCTGTGGATATTTTGCTCCTTCCTTTAGGCGTTCTACAAGTGTGTCGAGTTCTTCACATATGATTCAGTTTTGCCAACTAGAGGTCTTAGTCTAGAGGCTAGGAACTTTTCCAAATTGTATGTCGGTGAGTTAAGTCCATCCACAATCGTTCGTAAAGGATGGCCATCCTTGTGTAACTTTGGCACTCCATAAATTCTAAGGGGAACTGAAACGCTAGGAATGAGTCCCTTGGCTGTGTCGGCGTCAATTATTGAGTCCTTAATTGCACTCTGCGTCTTTCGAATTATCTTAGCCGTAGTTCGTTATAGATATGATCATTTAATAATTCTTTTCATCTTATCCTCATACTTCACTGTGCCCAACAAGACCGTGGCCTTCCCTTTATCTGCCTAAGTATCACTACTTCATTGTACTTCTGTAGTTTTGTGATAGCTGTCCTTTCCTCGCGTCTGAGGTTGTGCTTCGGCGGCTTGGCACGTGATAATATTCGGACGGTTTCCTGCCGACTTTTCTCTGCTTCTATTGTGGTTGTGTGACGAAGTGCTGCTTCCACGGCCACGATTTCTTCTGTGGGGATCCGTTGAGGTGTGATTGCAACGTTTAGACCCTTGCTAAGTACTTCTGTGGCTGCATTGCTGATAGTCAGACGAAAGATTTATCACTGTTCTAGATGCATCCAGTCGATGCTTAACAGTGATAAATCGTGAAGTCTTTCTTCCATTACCCATAAATTTCTCACAATCGTTCGCGCAAATATTGATTAAGATGTGATCTGTAGACTGTATATAATACAGAAACCAAATATGGAATTACTACACTCGAAATTCATAACCCTACTTTGGCATTCTAAGTATTAAATGGTTGGATGTACTCACTTATCTCGCTTACCGATTCTAGATGTTAATCCTCTGTTTCTCAAGGAGACTACGACTTTGATTTCTGTCGGAAAATACATTGTATATATATGATACTAATGGGTCAAATATCATGTCCATCTCAAACCCACTCAAACTTGCAAAAAAAGCGACAAAACCTGCAGTCTAAATGTACAAGCTTTTTATTCTTTACTTCGCTATTTACAACATCGCAAATATTTCCAATATGCTACCGAAACGTTTACACATGTCCTATCATACATGGGCATGATTGGGAATGGTACTCACCTCATAATCATGCTACTCAGCCTGACAGCTGGTGTAAATTGAACAACCCAGCTACATTTTCCAGTTAAAAGCTTAAAACTTCAATTCCAGAAAATATCATATTTGCCGTGAAACCCATTTCTAGAGACCTTAGTCAACAAAATGTTTAAAAAGTGTCTCCATGGTAAAACTCAGAACCCAAGGAAAGTTTGAAATCTGTCATACGGACAAGGCTACCAAACACTGTTTTTCTTAGAAAAGAAACATTAAAATTTTGTTTGCTTCAATGATGGTGTGTCAAAGAAAACCGATGTATTAAGACTCTTGGGAACAATGGATGGCATAAATGCCGCAAATGAACGGGAAAGCATCGACATAGATCATATCCGTTATGCTAAAATTTTTTCAAAAAATGCTATTAAGGAGACCAGGATAGCCAGAATAACAAAGAAAAAAAAAAGGAATGTAGATAAAGAGGCAGAAGCTGAGAGACTGTATAACGCTGCAATGCTTTAGTAGTGTGTCTATATTGTAATATAAATTATTTTCTTGTGTGTAAATCCTGAATACAGTTTTTCTCAAAACTGCATATTTTGATCTTCTAGTACTCTTTTCGCAAAAATTAAGACTGATAAACTCATCAGACTTTCAGTAACTCTTATTAATAAAACAATGATAATTACATAAAAATGTGAACTTTAGTCATAACAAGAGCAAATTCATAACCACCAATCTATTTATAAATCTTGTATTTTTACTAGAACGATAAGTCATCAAAGCATACATAAAATACAGTAACAAATCATTATGTGATCTGCAGATTATGTTCCATCTATATACGGTAAAAGTTTCAGATCTCTTTCTTCACTACTTTCTTCAGAAGGTGTACCTGAAGTTTGTGCTTTTAACATTAATTTCTTAGGGCAGAGCATTTTCGAGTGTGTTCCCTTAAGTTTATTTACATACAGCTGTATGTCTGTACTCCATAAAATTTGGGCTCATATCACACTTTATACAAATTCGTCTATCCTAAAATATTTTCTACACCTTCTGAAACACGCTTCATTTTGTTCCATACACTTCGGCAATTTGTGTATAAGATTACTCCATAATATGCTCTAACATTATCACCTACACATTTTAACCGTTGCAATATAAACATGTAAACAGAACACATTTACATTAGAGGCTGGTCAGCTGAAGCTTTATTTTTATTTTCAGATGCAGTAAAAGCTTTTCGGAACCATCAGCTTCATGCATCCAAATTGCCGATACACGCACATAAAAGAAAGTAAAATCAACCTGGTCAGGGTTCTGGTAGAAAACGAGAAATTATGAATTCCCGCCAAAATATGAAACTTCCGGGGACAGAGACGGGGGTGTAATGTTAGGGTGTAGAGGAAGAGGAGGAGGATGAGTAGGTGTATGACCTAAATGGCGTGGGGCATAAGGGGACGTGGACATTTTCCCTTAAAGTCAACTACTTGATTTCAGTATGACATGATAAAATTGCTGTCATCTCTTCCGCAATGTTCTGCTGCAGTTCTTGAAGACTATGAGGGTCGTTGCGGTACACCTTAGATCAGATAGTTCCCTACACAAAGTAATCTCACACTAACAGATCTGGTGACGTGGCTGTCCAGCTAGGGCCACGGCCAACTGACCTCTGCAAACAAAAGAGCATCCTGCAGACGTTTATTTAGGGATCCTCACTGTAGCTTCACAATATATATATTCACTCATGAAATTTGTTATTAACAATCCGACCCAATTCAAAAATAATAGCAGTGCGCATAGCTACAACACTAGGAGAAAGGATGATATTCACTATTCAACGTTAAATCTAACTTTGGCTCAGAAAGAGGTGAATTATGCTGCCACAAAAGTCTGGTCACTTACCAAGTAGCATCAAAACTCTGACAGATAGCCAATTATTATTTAAAAAGAAATTAAAGGAATTTCTGAATGGCAACTACTTCTAAAATGTAGATGAATTTTTAGAGTAAAAAATAAAAATTATATAAATAAAAATATCTAAAAAAAAGTCCTTAAAATATTGATTGTCAAGTATAGACAACATTTACTAAACTGACACGTTCCACATCATTACAAAATGTCGTATGTATGATCTATGGAACAAGTATTAATCTAATGTAATCTAATCAACTTGCTCAGGCGTAAAAATTGTTTAAATGTACTACAAGGTTGTTGGAGATAACTGTGGAATTTTTCTCCACCGTTAATATTACCACAAATCGTATTCAGTCGTCCAGGCAACATTTACAAGCCCATCCTGTACGACTGTAACTGTTAGAAAACTAAATATATCCAAATATTAAATGAAATTAATAATTACTTACCTTAGAATACGTCACTGGGTGAATGTGCTCAGCGACCATTGTTATGAATTCTGAGAATTACTTACCTTCAATTTTATAGATTCTACATGATGATTATTTCTCTTCACAGGTCAGCGGCTTCCCTTATACTTTTCACCTTACTTTTTCACAACAGAAGCTTCGGAGAGAATCCTTTCATTGCTTACATTGGCCAGGGCATGCTGATATTTTCTTCCTGTACCTTGGCACACTTCGCTGGAGACAAAATTGGCAGACGATTTACGCATTGCCTCGTGTTACTGGCTGCTGCTGCTATTTCCTTTATTCTAGTGATAACGATAACAGGTACTTGAATTACTGTAATTACTGCTACTAAATGAAACATGTATCTACCTGGTTACACGTCCTACAGGTTATTAAAATTTTATCTACCACTAAGTGTGGATTTAAAATGACTGAAAGTAAATGGCCGCCAGTCCAGAAGCAAATATGCCGTGATAACCACTTGATGAGTTGTATAATGGTATAGGAAAAGTCGTAGTTTTTGTGCCAGTTAAATTACACTACCAGTTTCAGAGCCAGTGTAGAGTCAACTACAGGCCCTCTAGCATTGCATCTAGTCCCAGACGTTTACATCAAGGACCCAAAATTTGATTTTGCTGTAGACTTCTGTTGATTTTCTCATAAACGAAAAGAATTCCCGAATTCAACAAACAGAATATTAAAGGAAACAACGGCTTTTGCTACACTATGTATTTTAGGATTCATCAACTAGCCGCAATCTCACACTACTGAGTTCAAATGTTGAAATGTTTGTTTATGTACGGGATCAAACTACTGTGGTAGTCAGTCCTCAGGCTTACGATATACTTAAAGTAATTTAAACTAATCTATGTGCAACAAACCCACCCATGTCCGAGGGAGGACTCAAACCTCCGGCGGGAGAAGCCGCGGCTATTCCCCTGTGGAATTTCTGAGTTACAGAATAGGACTACGTCACATGATCAGTGATGTATGAGAGCTCTCTACTACGCGCAGTTTCAGTTTCCAAAACATTTCGCAGTTCTGGCCCTGCAGAAGTTTTTATGCTCTACAATTCACTCTAATGCCATCAATACATCCTTTCTTCTTGTCAGTATATTCCGAATGGCCATTTCTTCGTCGAGAAACTCCTTATTTTTTACCAGGTCACGAGCTGTCAACATACCTTATATGGGACTAGATCCAAAACATGTCGAAATTCTTTTACACCTACATTTACGTCCACATCACATTTCAGTGCTTGGCTTAGGGGTTCATCGAATAGCTTTTACGATATTTCTCTACTGTTTAATTCTCAAATTAAGGATAAAGGAACCTAGCATCTTTCCAATTTTCGATCTGATATTTCTTATTTGATTATGATGATCACGTCTCCCTATGCAAGTAGGTGCTAACAAAATTTGTTCGAATTTGGAAGAGAAAGTCGGTGTCAGAAATTTTGCGAATAAATATCGTCGCAACCAATAACGTCGTTCCTTAAATGATTTCCATCCCAACTCGTGCATCATTTCCGGAACTAAACTCGCATATTGAAAGTCATTATTCAAATACAAGCCAAGATTACTTAAAACGTTCATTTATGTAACTGGATTTTCATCACAATAGCAATCAAATATATACGCTGTTTTTCATGTTAAGATAGTTCGCCAGATCCGCTAACGGCATTTCACAAAACGACCACATTGTAAACGACCATATTGTAAAATATTAAACCCCTGGGTTAATAGGATCTAGCTAACATCAATAGTACGCGATTTGATGTCAGAAATGTACGTTTACATTTTTTTCGGATAGAAAAGAAAAGCAGCAATGAGTAAAGAAAACGCGGGATTTTTGTGTCTAATGCTCATCGATGTAAAGTCGGAATGCAAGCTCAAAACTGTACTACCTAAGGCTCCATGCAGATCACTTCTAGAATGTTTCACAAAATTAGAACAAAACAACACTACGAAGAAGCTGCGTGCTATGTTTAGCCTTCGCTGGGAAACAAGACGGAGGATGCGCCAGTCTGTATTTGTAGGAGTTCAACCCCTGTCCGCAGGCCGCAGTAGCCGAGCGGTCTGCGGCGTGCAAGTCACGGTCTGCACGGCCGTTGCAGTCGGGGGTTTGAATCCCCCCTCGCGCATGGATGTTTGTGCCGCCATTAGTATAACATAGTTCATAAGTAGTTTGTAAGTTTAGGGACTGATGATCCCGTAGTTAAGTCCCATGAGGTCTACAATCATTTGAACATTTGAACCCCTGTCCATTATATCCTTCAATCGCGGCATTTTGCGGATTCCCCTAAGAGCAGGAGCATGGTGTGCATCTGCGTAAAGGCGCATCTCTCGGCGCCATCGCGTTGTTTATTTGTGGCGTCTTCTCTTTCGGACATGTTCTGCATACGATTCGACTTCCCCGAAATACAAGACGCCAATTTATACCAGTTTCCCTGACCATTGTTGTATTTCTTCATTCATCGACGGGCTGTAGTATTTCGTCAGTTAAGCAATGTTTTTGGACAGTTACGTCGCTTGTTCCTAAGTTTATCTTTGGAACTAGTGTTATTGTTCTAATGTTCAAATGTTTGTAATTCTATCGGACCAAACTGTGTGGTCATCAGTCAGCTTACAAACTACTTAAACCTAGATAAACTAACCTATCGACAGCACACACACCCATGCCCCGGGGAGGACTCGAACTTCCACGGCGAGCAACCACGCGTTCCGTAGCGAGACCCTTTAGACCGCTCGGCTACTCCACCGCGGCTAGTGTTATTGACCCTAACAGAGACGTTCATTCCTCTTCAACTAAACTGTCTGTATAGGTTCTCGTTACCGCCTTGTCTATAGCCTCAGAAAACACGATGCGCATATCATCATTCCCTAGTACTTCTTTATCCCATTAATTTGCACAGTAATTGAGTAATTGTCAGGCCTAGTTTCATTACTATATTGCAATCGTAGTACTGGCTACATCATACAATCAAAAATATAATTTTTGTATCTCTTTCTTACCCTGATAGTATCCATTTTAGTTACACAGAGACGGAGGACTCCAACTTAGTCGATAGCACCACGCAATCCGTGACAAGGCGCCTCAAACCGCAAGCACAATGTGTCTGTTAGAATATTTCTCAACACGAGGCGCCACTATCTTTTCATACCGCTGGTCTGGAGCGAATTACGTATATTCATGAGATGAAACAAAGTACCTGCATAAAAAGATCTGGCACTATACAGCGGCAGGGAAAATCATAGCACGTTAGCTTGAAGAAAGCCGCACAAGAATGGCCGATTGCCTGAGAGTTTCGAGTCATCCCTCGGGGATGGATGTGGCCGCGGCGGAGCGGCCGAGCGCATTGACGCGCTATGCTGCGCGAGGCCGTTTCCCGTCGGGGATTCGAATCCCCCCCCCCCTCGGGCATGGATGTTTTGCCGTCTTTAGTATAAGGTAGTTCGTAAATAGTTTGTAAGCTTAGGGACTGATGACCCCGCATTTAAGTCCCTTAAGCTTAACAAACATTTGAACTTTATTTATATATTTATTTTTGGGGATGGGTGTGTTGTCTTTAACATAAGTTAATTCAAGTAGTTTGACAGTCTAGGAACCAATTACCACAGCGGTTTGCTCCCTTAGGTTTACAAAAATTTGAACATCTGTGTGGAATGTCTGATACGCAATGTATTTTTTTTTTTTTTTTCAGTTTCTTCTATACAGTGGCTGACAACTGTTGGCTCCCTCATGCTACAGTTCTTCTCCAGCTCATCCATATTACTTACAAACTTACAGGGTATGGAAATACATCCGACACGTTTACGTCAAACTTGCGTCGCCTTCGAATATTTAGTTGTTTCTTGCGTTATGTGTGCAAATCCATACCTTTCATACCTGGTACGTATCGTTTAATTCATTTATTAACCGCGTTAAGCGGGTATTTATTTGTTCCAATTCTCTGTTAGACTGTCTCCCCTTCTCTCTCTATTCAACATCTCCTCCCTTCTTGGTCTGTGTCCTTCACACCAGCTTCTGCTCATCTTTACCTCACCATTTACCTCCGCCTCCCCAACCACCAATTCTCCAGCTTTCCCTGTATCCATCTCCCCATCACTGTTCGCCTTTTATCCTGCTTTCAATGTAATCAATGATACTTGAAATTAATGGTAGAATTTGTTACATTATGTATTTAACATCATTTTTCCACTTATCCGTCTTCTCCCACCTTTTCTCTCTGTTCACTTTCTCCTTTCTCGGCTCATTTTCTCCCCCTCTCCCTCAGTTCACATTGTCCTCCCTCTATCGGTCCCCTTTTTCTCCTATTTCAATCCATTACGTACTCCCGCCCATTTGCCTCATCTCCCAACCCCTTCAGCGACCATGTCCTCCTCTTCATCTGTCCGACCGTCAAATCCTCCCAGACTTTCCCTTCGTCAACTCTTCCCCGTCTCTCAGTCCATCCCATCCTCATAACTATGAAAACTATTATGTAAGTCCACAGTTTTCATGCTGATGGGCCAAACGAAGTGGTAGTGTAGTGATAGGTACCCTCCACCATGCACCTCACACAAAGATAAGCGTGCCTCCATTAAGAAGCAGATATGTACCAATTTAATGTAGTTTAATGTAACTGAAATATGTCCTTCCTGCGATGTATTATGTTCTAGAGTGCATACAAAAATGGTGATGTGTAGGGTAGCAAGTTTTCACTACTCTCCCATTTGCCAGCTGAATATCACAAGATGTTGGCCTGCTACAAAGTCACACTTATAAAGGATTCCACAACTGGACATAACATCCACTCCACACAAAGCTGAAGCACCGAATAGCCATACTTACGAAGTATTGTAAAACTGTGTATAATATTCAATCCCCACATTGCTAATACTACAAAATAGAAGCTTTTGATATAATTCTGGATTAAGGTAAAAAGATAAGAGACATGTTTTCATAACAGAATCTTATTTGATTTAACATATTATCGCAAATATGGTTGCTGGCCGATGCATCATATGTGGGACAGCATGTGCTTTGGTCTGACGCTAGCGTTTGGTGCTCTAACTTGGTTGTTTTTGTGGGTGATTCTTATCCATCGCCGACTTTTCTAGAGCCTAAACGTTAATGATTTGAGCAGCCAGAAAGCGATGGAGAACATACTGCTCTTAATCTTCAGTCAGTCCGTCCACATTTCGTTAAGTCTAAACTCATATAAAATGTTTCTAATCTCAATTAAATTCAAAGGGCTTTGAAACTACGACGAAAATTACTTTCTGTATTTTAATTTAATTGTACATTATTTTAAAAAGGAAATATTAAACAGTTAAGTACAACATTGATCCCATCTGAACAGTTCACACATGTCTTCCGCGCTAAGTACCAAGTAGTTCATTTTTTTCTTCCGATTATCAAGCAGATGAAGTCAATAATACTCGCCACAAAAGTGGAATATATTATCACAAATTTTTACTCAGATTTTGAAATTTTTACTGTTGGCACGCGAAGTAAAACTTCAACACGGACTCCCTATATCTCTCGCTCTATGCGGAATGTGTGCCTATTTGGACGAATTATTCACTACGCAACACCGTTCTTTCATTCAAAACATCCTCCACGACATAATTCAAATCTCTCAGTTCCTCGTGTTCCTCATTTAAATTACCAACCTCATCTAGAATATGGTTTAAACAATCTTCCTATGCACCCAAATTGCGTGGAAATGTATTCACATGTCAGTTCCAGTATAATACATTTGTCCAATGAATACCCCATTATCATCTGCAGTTCTCCTTGGTGTAGTAATTTTAATGGCCAGTAGTGTATCTAACGTGAAAGATCATTGCAAGCGCACCGTGAAAATATTTGTGGTCTCCGATGGGCAGGCCGAAGCTCTGAGCATAAAAAACTGTACCTAAGTGGGTAAGGAACTTTGGTGATTATACTTTTTGCAATACGCCAACACGAAGTCTCCATGCCTTCCTTTACACCATAAACTAGACAAGATGAAGTCGTGTAAACAAAGCACACCCTGAACCGCATGTACTTTCGTCTCCGTCCTATTATGTTATTCCTTTATGTCTTTAAATACAGTTTCAAAAAATGTTCAAATGTTTGTATAGTTTATGGGACTTAAGTACGGGGTCATCAGTCCCTAAACTTACAAACTACTTATGAACTAGCTAATCCTAAGGACGGCACAAATATCCATGCCCGAGGGGGATTCGAACCTCCGACCGTTGTGGCCGTGCAGGCCGTGACTGGAGCGCCTCAGTCCCCTCGGCCACCGCGGCCGGCCTACAGTTTACATTAAAAATCTGTAGAAATGTATTTTACTTGAAATACGCTGCTGCTCTTCCTGAAGAGGAACAACAGCATTTTCAGTAGTTAAAAAAGCAGTAGTGTGGATGATTGACTGAGCTGGCCTTGTAACATCAGCTAACATGGCTTTGCCAGGCAGTTACTGCAAACGGCTGAAAGCAAGGGAAAACTACAGCCGTTACTTGTCCCGACGACATGCAGTTCTACTGTATGAATATACTATGGGCGTCTTCTTGCATAAAATATTCCGGAGATAACAATAGTCCCCCACTCCGATCTCCGGGCGGCGACAACTCAGGTCGGTGTCGTCATCAAGAAAAACAGAACAGACATCTATGTACCGAAACTTGGAATGTTGTATCTCTGAATCTGGGAATTAAATAGAAATTTTGAAACGTTGAAGCTCAATAAGGTGGTAAATAATAAATTTTGATGGTGCAGTGAACAGGATTTCTGGTCAGTTGAGTACAGGGTAATAAATACAAAATCGCTTGTTGGTAATGCAGGTCTAGTAAAGAATAAGGAAATAGGAATGCGAGTAAGTGACTATGAACAGTATAGCGAACGCATTATCGTAGAAAAGATAGACCCAAAGCCAACACCGATCCAGTAGCACAGGATTATATGCTAACTAACTGTACTGACGATGACGATGTCGAATAAATTTACGATAATATAAATGAAATTATTCAGACAGTTGAGGGAGAAGAAATGTGGAGTGTGATGGGGAACTGGAACTCGGTAGTAGGAAAAGGAAGAATAAGGAAGAGATAAAAAGCAATTGCTTGAATATGGACTAGGGGGAAAAAGGAATGAGGAGATCACCTGTTGCAGAGCACACTTCTATCCTTACATACACATGGCGTAATCATATCGAATGGAGATTCCGACGAGACCAGGAGTGAAGAAAACACTGGAAGGTTATAGGAAGTCCTTTATGAAAGCATTTGTATGGAGTGTGGTACTGTACATTTCAAAATGTGATGATGAAGTTTAGATGGATAGATCACATAACTAATGAGAAGGTACTAAAAAGAAATTGGATGAAAAGAAATATCTGGCATATCTTGGCTAAAAGAAAAGACAGATTGTTGGAACACATTCTGAGACATCAAGGGATGGTCCATTTAGCATTAGACGTAAGTGTGTATGGTAGAGGTAGACTGAGAGACGAATACAGCTATTAGGTTGAAGTGGATGTAAGTTGCCGTTATTATACGGATATGAAGAGGCTTGCGCAGGACACGGTAGCGTGGAGAGATGCATCAAACCAGTCTGCGGACAAGTGCTGGCCCCTGTTTCATTGTTACGAAACAATGCTCCGATACGCACAGGTATTTCATTCTTTTCCGGATCACAATAGCGGTCGACAACGAAACTGTTTCGTCATACCGGTTTCAGTGTTTCAATACAGCGCAACGAATTGACGGAAGTGAGTCTGCCGTTTAAGATAACTGAAATCTCAATTAGTTTTTAAAATGACTGCTGTTCAGAAATTCCATAATGTCTGCTTTATAAACGTAAATGATCAATAAAAATCGCTCCCTTTTTACATTGATATAATTAATCAGTAAATTGTTAGGTTTATGTGCCCACGTACGGTAATCATACTAAGAACACACGACTAAACCTACAACTTTCTTTGTTAAATAGGAAACAGCATAAAGCCTGAAATGACAGATTAAATCCTAATAATCGGAGATCGCAGATTTTATTTCCCGTTAAAGAGTTAGCATTTTCTACCAGAGACCTACCGTTAGTTTCTTGCGAAGGAAAACGAATTTACCAAACATAGTCACAATGTTTCCCGGACACATATGTAAAAGAAAATACATTTCTCTAAAGATATAAATGCAGGCAAAATAAAGAAAGCAGCAGTGAGACCATTATGTATAAAATCTGAACAATTACCCAAAATATTAGCTCAATAAATTTAATGTGATAACATACCTTTTAGTATAATTTATAGATTGCTACATACAACACCTGGCAAAATTTGGCACTAGAAGAGGAAATCAAGATGTACTCTTGTAGCTACTTTGTTAAAAACCAGTACATTAGACATAAAAACGTCAGTCCTCCGCTAATAGGAAAGCAGCAACATCACTTATTGCGAAAGCTGTGCATTTGGTGCTGGAAACAAAGGTTACTAAAACTTTTATCCATTGTGTTGGAACCTGAGACTGTATCATGAAATAGGTTTCAGAAATTACAGCAGCCAGTCGCCTTTTTTCTTCTTAATGAACATTTATTAAGCCATGACCGGTTTCAAGCTGCCTAGCAGTCATCATCAGATGGTATGCATTTAGTGAAAATTACATTTGTATCTGTGGCAGGGCAGAAAACGAGAAAAAGGTAAACACTAATTTTGGTATGCTACACTGAATAATAACAATATACGTTCGTCTTCGTGAAACGCAGAACTGTAAGTAATATCTTGAAGACGAACTTCTATTGTAAGTATTCAGCGTAGCATATCAAAATAAGTGTTTACTTTTTTCTCGTTTCTGCCCTGCCACAGATACAAATGTAATTTGCACTAAATGTATACCATCTGATGATGAGCTGCTAGGCAGCTTGAATCCGGTCATGGTTTGATAAATGTTCATTAAGAAGAAAAAAAGGCGACTGGTTGCAGTAATTTCTGAAACCTATAAAGGTTTCTTTTTTTCTCTTATGGTGGTGGTCCTCACAGTATGTTTATTAATCTATAGCACTACGTATACAGTGCGCATTGTAGATGGTACATTAAAGAGGCTCATACTATTACCAAACACATACTGTTATATGGTTTCGAAACACTCTTTCGAAACCTCACAGGAGTACGATTCCACTTGTTCCGAAGCCGTAAGATATTTTATTTCTAGAATATGTACTGCGGACCGAAGACTACACGATAAACGACGGGAGGTGAAGGCACCCAATCAGGAGTTGCATCGTGGTAGCCAATAGCATTGTATCTTTCATGTCCTATGTGAATGGCGTGAATTTTAAAACCAGGTTTCAGCTCTAGCCATTTCTTCACATAATAATTCTATGGAATTTCTGTAGGGATACAAATTTCTTCAAGATCGGAAATCGGAAAAGTGCATCGAGAACCAATCACTACATGGATGTAACATTTCGTTTTACGTAATGTAAATTGACCGTAATTACTCAGTAACAACTTTTATTCTCTGTCAATCAAAAGAGACTTTTCAGCCAAAAAGTAAATAATTAAGACAATTAGACCCATGTAGTGAGTGACAGGTTCTCATTGTACTTCTTTTTAACTACTACTCGAGCGATAAATGTAAAGGCATTTCCTATTGGCTTCCTCAAAGCGAATCCTAATTGGCTGCCTTCAACTCCCGCCGTTCATCGCACTGCTACCAACATAACAGGTCACGCTGCAGCTCAATGCACGTGAACTGTATTTTACCCTTAAATATTATACTGGTGTAAGAGCACACATTTGAATTCACTAGTATTGTAAGATAATGAAGGATTTTACTATATAAACTTTAAGCTGTACCTACAATAAGATTACACGTTTGATACTTTGAATCATATTATCTTCAAGGTTGACATCTGATTCAGATAAACACATAGCTTAATTATCAATTAATTGATATATTATGTACTATCTTTCGAAATCTATGCTCTATCAAGGTACTCTAGCTACAAGAAAGACTTCTTATGTTTAATATAACATACCGGGTAAGACAATAACGTTTCATCGAAAATACGCGAAGAAGTCGTCGTACCTAGTGATTCGGAACTATCTGACGAGATTAAATATGTATGACGTCGCTTTTGCAAATAACTAATATTGTAATTAACCTTTACGATATTCAAATCGGCATCAGTAATGTGGAAAGGTAACGCTATACTGAATGAATTTTTCTTCATACTACTTTGTATTGGCTGCCATTTTAATCGCAACAAAATACTGAATGAGAAGGTAGGTATTCCAAAATAAGGTGAAAGTGAGAAATACGTAATTTACGTCGGAAAATTTATTCCGACTGGTAAGGCGTTATTTACTTTTTAAAACTGACAGTTAAGGAAATGCATGAATTTTCACGGAATCACCGATTGGGCTAATATGAAGAGTTCTTCAAACTTACATCAAACTTGCTCAGCCGTCTTGGAGTCTAAGGGAACATTCATGCGTACACATACATACACGTATTTTTATAGTTATAGGTAACGTACCGGGTTAAATACGATTACTTCGTCTAGGATATCTGAAGCGGTCCTCGTAATTATTGCTTCACATTATCAGACAAGATTAAAGTCTATCACATATCTATAACTAATATAATATTGTAATTATTCTTTAGGAAATTCAAACAGATATCAGTAGTGTGGAAAGATCACATTGTGCCTCGTCATACCACTTTCTGTTGTCCACTATTTAAAACGTAACAATACATAAAATAATAAAATAAACGCCTGGTACTTTACCGTAAGGTATGCCAAAACACCGCCTTTCTTACGTACATCAGGAATAGGTAACTGATGTCAGAAAATTTATTCCGGTTGCTAAGACGTTATTAATTTTTTTAAACTGATAGTTAAGCAAAGATATGAATATATTCCGCTCACTCAGTCGGTCACTGATAACAGACGATCGTTCCACAATCTTTGTAAAGCTGCTTGATTATCATTACCTGTTTTGTAATATTACGTCACTTACAAAAAAATTACTAGAATTTTTGGAATGTTTGTGTATAATATAAACGTTTTTATATTGATTCTTTCAATCTGATCTTTAAATAGGAGGCAGAATGAAATTTATTACGTTTGTACTCTTCTATTCGTAATCCACTGTTAACACAGATAATATTTTTCCAAGTACTGCTCGCTAGAGGTCGACTGTTTCCTTGCTGATACTGTCTGTGCAAATCTTATCTCCTGGCAACGTTTTTTTTAGTAATTTTATCTTTGACGCTAAGTGGTATCATGAAAACAACCCGGATAAACAAAAAAGTTCGTATTTCCCTTCTGTGTTACTTATCTGTATTCTAAATGGTTAATAATCTTTTTCTGTGGGCCAATTACATTTGAAATGAAACTTTTTTTGTCAGGTAACCAGTACATTATTTATTGCAAGAAATGCTATCTACTACACATTGATCTGAGCATTAGGGCGTTGCCTAAAGAACTGAACTAGCTACTATCTGTCGCCACTTATTTAATGAAATGAAATACCTTAACCACTTAGGCGTCAAAACCTACTCTATTGCTTCCCAATGCACTAGTTACTGAAAACGCAAGCACAGATTTCTAATACGGTTACTAACGCTGTACTTCGAATACAGTTTCAGTTTCCGTGAATATCGCACATACAGTGACTACAAGTACCGTGCATTACAAACTCTTACTACAAAGCGACAAAAACTTCTGAGTGGCATGAAATGAGAACAGGTTTCCGCACAGGGGATACTAACATATGTGGTCCTACCTAAATTCAGCTACGTATTAGTTACCACAATCAAAAAAACACGTGAAACGTCACAGGGCTCTCATTACTCATAAACATCACACTGATGCAAAATAGTCGATAACGGTCCCAGTACACCCGAGAGGACTTGTAGCATTACTATTCCTGAAAGGTAAACCACAAAATCCTCATTTTCCGAACGGCAGACATCAAAACACTCACTTTAGACTATGTCAATTAGCAGATCATAAACTCTGTCGAGTAAACCAACTCGCTAGAAATATTTCCTTTCTCTGTTCAGTAAATAGATCGTTACCAACGAACATCGAAGTAGCACAAATGAAATACAAAAGTAATATTTTGGTTGTGCAGTTACCTCTATTCTCCCAAGAAGATGATTACTGAAAACTGCCATCACACATTAAATCGTGCACTTGACTTTAGAAAACGTTACTGATATTCCTAGCATTCCGGAGCCGACAAGTAAGCCTTGCAACAATAACAAAAATTTCCCGATCTGGATCTCAGTTTGGTCATATTAGTACTGGTTAATGTGACGTCTAATTTCTTCGCGACTTGCATATAGGCGAAAAGTGCAAGGACCGTTAAATTTTTTTTAGTTGTCGGCTGGATTCCTGTCGTTGTGGTGGTAACATAACAGGTTTCGACAAGCGTTGAGATCTTCTGAAGATTATTATAGTGCTGGACAACCTGTAAAAAAGATTGCCTTGCTTTCGTAACAGGTTAAAATGCAATGGTCCGTCAATTTTACTTAAAGCATCGACACCGTTCGTTACCGCAGTTCAGGTTGGCAACATAAAAATACACTACACTACACAGTCTTCTACGCCTTGCCACATGAAATCTACTAGCAAGCCAAACGTAATGCTGATGATTCTGTTTAGATTTTGAAACATAGACTAAGTTACTGTAATTTCACAGAGTCGTTTACGTATAAGGATGAAAACTTCGTAGCTAGCTCACCTTTTGCGCTGTGGCGATTAATACAAATGATGAACTACATTTGATGAATGCAATGCCCGTTATTTATTCAACAGCCACTAATGCTAGTGTTTTCTACCTATTTTGTACAAACACATGTCGAATGGTAATTAAAGTCTGAGGTTAGGCCAATAATTCAATTATCGAAAATTTATTTTGATATAGAGCCACTATCGAACTCGACACTGCGTAATGCGTTATTTCTCCACATTCAAAAGTCATTATTGAAATCTCACTGTATTGAAAATTAATTTATAGCCTCCCTGAATTTAGATAAAACTTTAGAAAAGGTAAGTAATTGTCTTAATCACTGGTATTCATGCACATCTTTTGACAATAAAAATTACTGATAGCGTAAGACATCACATTCCAAGAACGTTCATTGATCTATGAAAAGGTATGTTCACTATGTAAATGGGAAACGCGGTACTTTGAAATAGACTTCGTATATTTTACAATATTTTCATACATATATTAAGAGTATTCGTACATTAATCAGCCTCTACTCAGACTGAAATGAAACTATATTAGAGCTGTAGCAAACCTTATATATATTCGGTACAGAGTAACGAATACTGTGGCTGATACGAAATACTGAATCGTTCCTCATGAATATATATCGTTACTCGCATCTATCGTATCGATACGAACTTACTCATGAATACAATTTGTTATTCGCATCTACCGAATTTACTCATGCATACAATTAGTTACTCGCATCTACCCAACGAGCATTATCTACCATATCGATAAGAACTCGGCAACGAAAACATACGGAGAATGCATATATCCTATGTTACTATTTATTATGAGGTGAGTAATTTATGTAGACATCCTTGACGAACTTTAAGTGTATACTACGTAGCTGTACTGTTTTAGATGGTTATTTTTGTTTTTAAACATTTTGGATTATACTTCTTGGGCCATATTTGCAGGTTAATCCTCGATGATCTGGCGTCCGCTTTTAACGCAAACATGTTTTATAGTAGTTTTTAGCAATAAAGGTTTCAGTTTAATGGTTATTTGTTTTTGATCTTGTCTATCATAAAAAGTTTGTAAACAGTACTCAAAAGTTATCATTTACAGATTTCATTAATGACCTAATTCTTAATCTCTATATATAAAATTGTTGTGTTGGTTTGTGTGTGTTTGAAAATTTCAAAAAGATCTTCATCGATTGAGTTTCAAATTTGTCACAACGTTGCACTGTAACACAGGAAGGTTTTTAGATACCTATTTATTTAATATATTACACGTAACCTACGTATATGACACGTTTGTGACTTTTGGCAACAAATTTTCCACATTGTAAAATTTGTATAAATTCGTATATGATATATATTTTTAAAAAATAGGTATGTAAAAACATTCGCCTTATGTAGTAGTACATTGTATCATTATTTCAAAGCATTCTGTCAAAACCTTTCGGAGATTAAATCTAAGACGAGATACAGGAATGGTAGGTAATGACCGAGAAGGGGAGGGGAGATATACTCGTACTTTTTTACTTATGACCAAGACTCCAAATACCAACTTTTGTAGTTGAAGTTTCAAAAGTGGCATAATAGCAGTATTTTTGAAAACTCTTTTCATCCCCTATTTCACACTCTCAATGGCTGATTTTCAGAAAAAGCTGAAAGATGCCTTTTTTAAATTCTAACCAAGAATCCGTATACCAATTTATGTAGGTCTAGCATCAAAATTGAATGGATAACAGCGTATTTTCAAAATACTTTTCATCCCATATGTCACCATCTTACGGACGGAATTTCGAAGTATCGCATCTTAACGCCAACGATGAACACCGTCTGCAAATTTCAAGTTTTTATAATCAGTGGTTTTGGCTGGGCGGATGATGAGTCATTCATTTAATCAGTCGCTCGGAACATTGCCTCTTATTTTAGCTATTACGGTTGCAAGCTGTTGTGATCTCTCTCGAAAGTGGTCTATGCAGTGTCCCGTGTTATATACTATTACGAGCGGAGCGCATAGGAGTCGCTGCACGATAAACATACCGATTCCCTGAGTACCAAATAATAGCCCGCCACCGTGCAAACAATCATTGGTGATACTGGATAACAAAAACGTCAGGGATATGGATAAACAGATATAATTTCGCCAACTTTTCAGTTTTGAGGCACTGATTATATTTTACCCTAGGCGGCGTCGTAGTTTGCTAATGTTGGCAGCGGAATGTTCGTTTCATGAGGATAATTAATTTTTTTCTGAGGACAACCCCTCAACCAGAGAGCAAGCACAGACATAATTATCTGTTAAATTGTAAGCTTCTGCATCTGTTATTGGTTGCTCGGTTATATTTCGCTTATTGGTGTCAGCAGTGTAAAGTAGCTCAAACTGCTGCGCCAACGGCATGACTTGACAACGAATCCCTAAGCGGTATGACAACCAGACTAAAATGGGCAAAGGAACTAATTGTATCATATTTTTATAGCTTGGGGCAAAATTGGCTCAATGCAGTTTTATTGCTTATACGGCCAGATTGTGAAAGATAATTCAGTGAAACCATAATTTGTACTTTTATTGATTTTTAACAATGGAGGGTCCAGTGTGGAATGTTGATAATATGAGGATAGCTAGCAACTCACCATAAATATGATCGCTGAGCTGCCAACAAACTCAAATTCACATTCAAACAACTTGTAAATTTTCGGCCATGACCTTCGTCAGAAATGATCAGACTCACACAATCACTTAAGCGTAAGTCGTTCACACATGACCGCCATCCCCAGCTGCCCTACCACAATCAGTGCTGGAATGTATGGCACTGTTGATGCATACTGAAACAAGGAGAAAACAGTTGGTTTTATTTCATACATTCCGAAAATACAGAGAAACGCCATGGGGGGCCAAATTGACCCTGAGGTCTTTCTGGATAGTAATCTTAATATTTAGGAGTCTATTTGAAGTAGAACGCTCTAAAAGAGGGTGCACCATACTTTTATATAAAAGATGAAAAACTCACAGAAGTCAATTCATTTCATTTAACGGTTTGATCCTTCCAGTGTAAAATAAATTTTAAATGGCATATAACGTGTTCAGGTGTACTCTTTCAGAATACCTGGTAGATTTATCTTTCTTCTGCATTTAATCACGACAGTACTACCGCCCGTGTAGTTCACGAATTGGCTTTGCCAAGTGATATTGTATGTGTTCAAATACGCACAAAATGTGAGAAATTTAAGTTAAAACAAGGAAAATGTACCACAAAATATACCAATATGAGCTTGAAAACAACGAACTTGTACCTAAAAGTAACATAACATAAAACTAGAGAAATAGGAATGTAACATTGTATTAGGTGTTTTTAATATTACACTAAAGCTATTCCATATTTATCTTATTTATGGCTTTATAGTAAACTGGTAAATATTATTCCAAATTTTTAAGAAAGGGCTTCCAAATTTCTGGTAAAATATTTTTCGCATATGTCTGGAGTCCACATTGATACAATTTCATTCACTATGTTGCCATCCTGCGAGAAAATACAACCTAACTACTTGAGACTGTCGACCTGTTCTAACTTTGTTCCTCAGTTTGGCTCTCAGTCTAATGAAATCTCTTTCCCACGGACATTACTTCAGTTTTGAAGTCTGATCTCCTTAGCATAGCCCTTACACATCTGATCTAGCTCTGAAATATTGTAAAGACCTTTAACTGACTGCAGAAATTTACCTACTATTCCGTAGCACTGAAAATGGCTTCCTACTAGGAATACGGTCTTAAGCCTTTTCTAGATTTGTAAAACATAGATATAACCCCCTGTTTCACTCATAGCACTTCATTATCTGTCCTAAGGCGAACAGTTGGTCCTGAAAGCCTCTAAGACGCTTAAACCGACACTGATTTTCCTCCAACATGTCTTCAACTAATACTCCCACTCCTCTTTTATATAATACACTCTGAGACGGAGTGGCCCAGCGCATTGAGGCGCTATGCTCCGATACACGAGGCTGTTTCCCGGTCGGGGTTCTAATCTTCAAAATGTTCAAATGTTTGTTAAGCTTAAGGGACTTAAGTGCGGGGTCATCATTCCCTAAACTTACAAACTACTTCTGAACTACCTTATACTAAAGACGACAGAAATATCCATGCCCAAGGGGGGATTCAAACCCCCGACCGTATTCGAATCTTCCCTCGTGCATGAATGTTTGTGCTGTCTTTAGTATAAGTTAGCTTATAAGTAGTTTGTAAGTTTAGGGACTGATGACCCATAAGTCCCATAAGCTTAACAAACATTTGAATAATTCCTGATAAGATTTTGCCCCCACGCTTATTAAACAGATGCCAACGTAGCTGTTACGATCTTCTCTATTTCCAAGCTTGAAAACTGGCGTTGTAACTACTTTCGTTCAGCCAGAAGAAACCTGACCCGACACCCATGCTATTTAAGTTATATTGTGTAACCATTTGAGTCCTGATAATCCACTGTATTTGATGAGTTCCGACTTAATTTCAGGAACCCCAGACGCTTTATTGCACTGCGATGTATTGAGCATTCTCTCCAGTTCCACAAATGTGACCCTGTTTCCATCATCATTTGTGTTCCATTCTATTTGTCTCAAAATATGACAGACACATCACTGAACGTTTCAGCTACCTTGAGCAACACTTCACAGTATTCCCTCCATTTGCGCAAACCATTCAAGGGTTCACTAGCCGCTTTCCTGACGTGTCCAAAACAGCTGCCAGTTCCTTCTCTCCTATTCGTAGATTTCTAATTAGCTCCAGAATAGGTTTCCCGCGCCTTGATCCATAGTTTCTATATTCAAACTCTTCCCATGATTTTTGCATGGATTCTGAAATTATCTATTTTGCTTTGTTTCTTACTTCAACATAACTTCCTCTGTCTTCCTGATTTCTAGTATTAATCCAGTTTTGAAAGGCCTTTTTTTGTTTTTTTTTACATGCTCCCTTCACTCTCATTCCACCAAGCAGTCTCCTTCCTCCTTCCTTTACATACTGCTGTTCCAAATCATTCTCTAGCCACCTCTAGTAGTGTGTACCTGTAACTTGTCCATTCCTCTACCAATGACTGTAAATGATTACCTTGTACTGAGACTTCTCCCTGTTATCCATCTACTTGTGAACCTGACTTTCTACACTTCTGGCCTCACAAAACCATTTCCACGGAAGATTAAGTAATGATCAGTATCATCAAAGTACTCTTTAAAAACATGTTTGTTCTTGACTGCTTTCGTGAATTTCTGATTTGTTATTAACGGTCAATGACAGATCTGGTTCCCCTGCCCTCCCAAATATGCCGGTGAAGGTTCTTACGCTTAAAAAAAGGAATTTCTGATAACTGAGCCCATATTGGCACAGAAATGCTTATCCTCTCTATACGTACTACCTGTTCATACCCTTCTGTTCCATTTCTTATCCCGACATAGATGTCATCCTTGAGGAAAACATAAAATACCGCCCTTGTGCTTCAACAACTACATCAATGAGTGAGCCGTAAAATCGGTTCATCTCATCTTATTCTTTATTTTTACGCGGCGAATACACTGACACAATCTCATTTTCTTGTTCGAGATGGCCACTGTCCACATCAGTCGTTAGTTTACTCTTATAATTACAATTGTGCTCGGTTCAGTTGCTGTGTAAAGCCCTACACCGCACTATAATCTTCCTGCTTTGACTCTAGAGGTGAACCTTGTATTCTCGCACTTCATCCTTTTTGTCACCCCTTACCCTAATGTCACTAACAGCTAAAACACCTATCCTCATCTTACTTGCAGCCTCTGAGAGCTCTAAGGTCTTCCCATTGTAGTCCCCATTTATGTTAATAGTTCCCCAACTCATTCCAGATCGTTTGTCAAGTCGTATCTGAGGAGTCCCAGGTCTGTCAATCAATGGTGGGACTCCGACACCTCCAAAGGTTCGATCATTTTGCTCTGATCGTTGCTAGCATCATATTGAATTACCTGGGAAGCACGTCCTGACCATACTTGCCCAGCGTCCCATTGGGCTTTACCCTAACGGTTCAGGGACTAACCGGTGGATTTGGTAGACTGTTCCGCCTGAGCGGAAAAGGTGGCCACAACTTGGAATATGTCCGAGATTCCCAACCATTTTCCAAAACGAACTTATATTCCCGTGCTTCGCAACGGTTGTTAAAGAAGACCTGTATATATCATGCTTTTTTAGGGTTCATGATCTAGGTTAGTAAAAACAGTATCCTTGTTGGATCGCTATCTCAATAAACTCAGTTCTCCTAGCCAAGATGTCAAATTTAATCAGAAGTCATTGTCGAAGACGATGATTGTTTATAACGTGAAATTAACTTAAATCTGTACTCCTGAACGATGTAAATTCAATGTTAGGTTTTGTTCATTGTGTTAAGACTGCAGTGTGTAATTGTCTGTCTGCCGTAAACTTCTGTAAACAGTTCTATCGGTGAAATGAGAAATAGTAATAACAACGCCATGTATTAGTTCTATGGTGTTATACTCAACTGTTGATCTCTCACAGTAATTATGTTATAGTGTTGCGCTGGGGATAATATAGTTATTCTGTATGCATTGCTCCCTATTATCGAAAACTTGACGAATGCTGAAAGCATGGTAATTCAATCGACAGAGCAGTTCATGTCTGTCTAATAAGATGTCATGGTGATGCACTGTGATCGAGCAAGACGATGATGAAGTCAAAACAGTTCTGATGCAGTGGTTAACAAGTCAGGCGGCAGACTTCTATGAGGAGGGTATTCAAAAACGGGTACAATGTTATGACAAGTGCCCTTAATATTGACATAAATTATGTAGTAAAGTAAATTAAGGTACCGGCTTTCATGTAAAAAAAAAAATTGAGATATCTTAGGACGTCATGTTTTTAAATTTCAAAACGGTACTTACTTAAAAAACACACCTCGTACCCGACAAATCCTAGTTCTCCTGAAGAATTTTCAAATCAACGGATAAAGTTAATATAGTACAATTGCTTTGGCTGACTGCCTCTCTACTGTCATTTGAAGTTGATGGCAAAATTTTGAGACTAATACTTAAAAACGCTACAATTCTAATGGAAATATTTAGTTTTGCTTCAAATAGAGGTATCTGGTAACTTTACACAAAAACTATCTGCAGCTACCTTCTTACAGCTTGCAAATGCTCCCTGTATTTTTGTAGGCCACGTGTATTTGGAATCATGTTTCTCTCGACGGAATGCCACTTCAGGCTTTTGACTTTTATTGCGACTCCCCATGAAATGCCATCTCCGGCTTACTATTTTATTCTGTTACACCATTACCTGGTGAGGTCCTGCAGACTCAAGAAATAGGTGGGATCGATAAAGTCTGGATAATCGTTGAAGGATTAGTGTCAGCTAATCGTCTGTATAGAACATTCCATTAAAAATAGTATTTGCAGGGAATTGTCTTGACGTTGTTAGCAGCATCGACCACTCTTTCAGCTAATACACGCCGTCATGTCCTTCAGTGATTATTTCGTAAAGCACGAAGTTGAAATCGACCTTGTATGATAGAACTATATATACAGAAGTCGGATTATTACTTTAAGTACAATTAGTCTCTCCAAACAGATAAATAATGGAAGGTTTTGAAACTTGGTGCTACAGGAGAATACTGTAGATTAGATGGTATATCGCGTATATTGGCAAAAGATAGAGATTGATTCGCAGGAGACATTCTGAAACGTTAAGGAATCATCAATTTAGTTAGGATTGTAGAGAAGTGTGCGGGCTAAAAATCGTAGTGGGAGACACTAATACAGTAAGCAGGGTGAAAGGAATGTAGCCTGCTGCTCGTATTCAGAGCTGAGGAGGAAGCCACTTGTGTTGAGAAACATCGCCTTCCTTTTTCACCTCCCGGTGAACACGTGATCATTCCATGCACTACGCTTCTGCAGGGCGACGCAGTATTTTGCATACGTATGGGTTCTCAAACATATTTTGGCTCTGATTACTATTCGATTCAAAACTGTCAGGTCCTGTGGGCTCTCCACATCTTTAGAATATTTGAAACCCACAGGACGAGAGGTCCGGGAGGATCGCCTCACCTCCTTCCCCACCCCTCTCCCCACGATTATTTTACGACGGTTGTCTTTGATTCTTCAGTTTGTGAAGGGCTACGACGTTGTTTTTAGAAAGTCGCCTCCATTTTTACTAATGTCTTTCCAAGCAGCTAACCTATCGGACCAAACTGCGTGGTCATCAGTCCGTAGCTTACAAATTACTTAAATTAAGGTAAACTAACCTAAGGACTACACACACACACACACACACACACACACACACACACACACACACACACGCACCCATGTCCCAGGGAGGACTCGAACCTCCGACGGCGAGCAACCGTGCGCTCCCCAGCGAGGCGCTTTAGACCGCTCGGATACTCCACCCCGGCTGTTTAACTAACCTATACATAAAAAGCAGAAGATGATCAGTGGGACTTGATCCAGATATCCAACGATTGCGGAGCTTGTGATTATGCTAACCACAGGAACATCGCCAGTACGTGGTGAAATTCGAAGTACCTAGTCGACGAGTTTAATTTCTCTTCAAATTTTCTCGAAATTGTCTAACACCATTCCTTAATTTCGCGCATTATGTTGTCTTTTCTACATACTTTGTGGTACAACCGTGACCCGAACATCGTTGTATCATCTTGTGAGAGAAAGGGACCTTCTCTCTTGGTCCTCATTTACACGTCATAGATACAGTATTTTCTATACTGCACATAGAACTAGATAATGAAAATCTTTAGCAAATCAGAGGGAACTTAGAAAAAGTTTGCAGATAGATGTATGTACTCACGTACGAGCAGGGACCTAGCGGTTTCTTTCTTCTGGAGGGGTTGAGATCCATCCAAGCACTTGATCTTCATTTAGATCAGTATCCCAAGCAATCTGCAGCTGAGCTGTCATACAGTTTTTCAACGTTTAAAATTAGAAAGAGAAACAAAAAACATTCATTGACAGCTATGAAGTATTAAACGATCGTCATCAACGAAATTAAAAGCTTCCTCTTTTATTTATTTATTTTAATTTCAATCAATGTTTAATGATGTGGTGTTACTCTTAAAACAAAGGTGTTTTCCTCAGAGAGTTCATTTTTTTTGTAATTGTTTAACTATTTCACAGCAAATGCTGTTTTTATTGTAATATTGATACTTTTATATCAAACAGCTTTGATTAGTCTTCAGTTAATATCTTACTTCCAATAACCATTACACAAACGATTAGATGGTGTGTAAAAGTGTAAAATTAATCATTGATTCATGCTGATGGTTTTATGTTAACAGGGCCACGCAGCTGGAAATCAGTACTTGTTCGGAGTACTTGGGACCGTGATGTTACTGACATCAGGTCTCGTGTTGTTCTTGCCTGAATCCTTGAATGAGAAACTTCCTGAGACAATGAAAGACGCAGCACTCTACGGTCGCGACCAAGAGTTCTGGAGTCTTCCCAGAAGAAAGCCCACAGTAGTAGCAGCAGCAGAGACTACCACACTCTACAAACCAGATCTCTGATAATGTACATCGACTGATCATTAAAAAGCACTAGCGTACACTGCCAAACGTTTGACACTCATTTCCTTCGACAGTTTCATGTATGGCTGTACTCAATTATTAATGCAGCTCTTACTTACGGAGGCTAAACCAATCTGGACCACCGTAGCTCTCCGTTCAGTATCTTGGTTGGTATCACTAACAATTCAAACAAGAGAATGCACTTCAGTGAGGAAGAACATTCATGACTACATCACTAGAGTAGCATTGGATATCTTTGTTACGGTACAGCCACAGACATTTATTATTAGCACCCTAAAAGTCTCGACATATTATGTAACAAAAATATATAAGAGGCTCACGCTGAATAGGCTGCCTCCAAAACCGTCTTCGACTACTGTCTAGTTGAAGGCGAGTTTTATCTGTGAATTGTACTTGATGACCATTTTGACGAGTCTATTCAGCATGCCGTCGCGCTCATGTGCCCTCGCTAATGGTGTCTAGGTAGCAAAGATGCATGGACGTCGGGAGTGTAGTTCTATGTAAGGCAGCCCAATGCGAACAGTTTGAGACAAAATACGACGTCCTGCGGCTGCGCGATTTTCATTATTCAGCATTGTGTCTTTCCTATCAGGGTTTCTCGAAGCTGAAGTCTGTAAGTAGCGGCGGTCATTAGCCGCAGTGGTAAGCACTTGGGCGGCAGAGCGAGGCAAGTCATGGACCGTTCCTGTATCTCTGTACATTCTTTTTGTTCGAAAAACGTCGCTTTTATTCACTGTGAGACGTCCGTATACGTCCAAACTTCGGAACTAACCTTGTAGGCATGGGAGAACTACAATAAACAAAAGCAGTGTTTTTCCTTCTTGGATTCATGACTGGAACTGATCGGCCCTTATTCCATCGGACTGGTACTCCTCATGCATACATATTCATGCAGGGTAACTGACATCTATGACCGATCTAAGGAACTGTGTCGTGATGTGATGTGCATATTCAACGTCAGTATTCAGGAGGCTTGAAATGATGGTGACGAAAAACTTCTTTACGTGTACAAGTGAGTAACATGATTTATTAGGAAACTACAACGAGGGTTGGAAATTAAATAGTGGCTACTATTTACACACAACCGATACAAAAGCATCACATATTTTCACGTGTCATAGTCCGTCAAAGTTGTCACCAGTGTTGTGTAAAACCTGTTGCCAGGGATGTGGAAGGAGTAGTATACCGTTAGCAGAGCCTGTTTTGTTGATTATGCGAATGGAGGGGTTTACTGCCTGTCGAATCTCTGGAACAGTTCTGAAGTGAATGCCACGAAATGCTTCCTTCATCTTCGGAATCAAATCAGAGCAACAATTTACCAAGATTTGTTATTTGTCTGCTATAGTGCATATCTTAGCATCTAGTGTTATAATAAAGTTTTGCCAGTTTCGGTAAGTAACATTTAGATGACAGTTAATTAATTCACAATCTTGAACCCAACCATTAGCCGCAACTGTATGTTCGTTTTACGTCAGTACAAAGCCAATCATTTTCATGACCTATATTATATTATATTTGACCTAGGATTGCCGCAAGCGAGCGTCCGTTCGTTCTAACGAGCCATACTGCGGATTGCGCGGCGCTTCAAGTAGGAGGTTCGTGTCGCGCATAGGTGTATTGTCCTTACCATCAGTTAGTTTTAATAATTTGTAAGTCAGAGGACTGATGACCTCAGCAGTTTGGTCCCGTAGGCTTACAAATATTTGAAGTTTTTTCTTTATTATTATTCAAGTTTCGGTATCTCTAGAAGTATCTCCTTCACTAAAGGTAAGGTGAATTAGTCAACAATCCGAAGATCGGTTTGAACACCACAGTGCTTTACTAGGCATGGTCCTGTTTGGAGGTGGTATGTCGTTGCCTTCATCCGACCTTCGAACTGACTTACCCAGCCAGTTATAGGGGGACCTACAGTTTAACGTGGGTTCCGAACCACGGTGCTACTCGGTATTTTTCACATGAGCAACACTGCCAGCGGTGAAACAAGTGGAAAGTGACAGATAAAAATTCCGCGATCTGGCGGGGATCGAACCCGCGACATTTGGAATTATTGTCTGGCACTCTACCACTGTGAAACCGAGGGGCATTCCTTTCACTACAACTACATAATAAACGAGGCTACGAGGCGTGTTTTTTAAGTAAGTACCTTCTTGAAATTAAAAAAAAAAGACGTGCTAAGATAACTCAATAATTTTATGCGCTCTGGGTACCTACCTCTGTTGTCTATGCACTAACGCCATTAAAGTCTGATTATTCCTTATTTACGTTGTGTACTGAGTATTTAAGATGCTTTCGATAATCTTGAGTCCCCCAGACTGCGAAGTACGGGCTGTTATAAGATATCTAACTGCTAAAGGAGTAAAAGCGATCGATATTCATCGTGAGTTCTGTGCATTTTACGGAGAAAAAATTATGGGTGATGGAATGGTAAAAAATTGGGTGAGAGAATTTAAAGATGCCCGCGCAAATGTGCATGATGAACAACGGACTGAGCGTCCTTCGGTCGTTAATGAATGTTTGGTGCAGGAAGTTGACAATAAGGTGAGAGAAAACAGACGCTTTACGATTTCCTCCTTGCGGGATGATTCTCCTAATGTTTCTCGTGGTGTTTTGTATTGCTTTGTGACCGAGTAATACGATGATGAAGTAAAAACAGTTGTGATGCAGTGGTTAACAAGTCAAGCGGAAGACTTCAATGAGACTGGTACAACGTTATGACAAGTGCCATAATATTGACTGAAAGTATGTAGAAAAGTAGATTAAGGTACCGGCTTTCAGGTAAAAAAATATTAAGATATCTTAACTCGACTTTTTTTTAAATTTCAAAACGGTACACACTTCAAAAACACGCCTCGTAATCCGACAAATCCTAGTTCTCCTGAAGAAGTTATCAAATCCTCGAATAAGGCTTATATAGCACAGCTCCTATGGCTGACTGCCTCTCTACTGATGATGGCAATATTTTTGCGAATACTATTTGAAAACGCTACAATTCTAATGGAAATATTTAGTTTTGCATCATAAAGTGGTATCTGGTAACATAACACAAAAACTTAACTGCAGCTACCGTCTTATAGCTTGCAAATGCTCCATGTGTTTTTCTAGGCCACGTGTATTTGGAATCATGTGTCTCTCGATGGAATGCTACTTCAAGCCACTTTTATTGCGACTTCCCATGAAATGCCATTTCAGGCTTACGTATTTCATTCTGTTACACAATAACCTGGTAAGGTCATGCAGAGTCAAGGAGTAGGTGTGATATGGTGGCAGGAATTTGAGAATAATGGTAAGGTGCTAAGCCCAAAGTACAGTGTAAACCAAAATTTATTTCACCTTAAATAAAACACATCAGTTGCCAAGGAAAATTTATAAGGCTGAACATTTAAAACATGGGCAATTGGTATAGATAATTAAATTCCTTACTGACACCTTTAAGTAATGAACAATGATTCCAG
The DNA here is from genome assembly GCA_026315105.1 of Locusta migratoria. Taxonomy (NCBI): domain Eukaryota; kingdom Metazoa; phylum Arthropoda; class Insecta; order Orthoptera; family Acrididae; genus Locusta; species Locusta migratoria. The sequence goes on along the minus strand of CM048746.1, from coordinate 464,357,963 downwards.
GTACTCAAATCTAAGAATGAACACTTGAACATAGACAGTTAATACAGTAAATACAAATCCTGAAGACAATTTTACCCAACGAACAATTGCCTTACATCAACTAGAATACAAACTATAGTAAAAACCTTTTTTTTAAAAAAACAAAGCAGGCAAACAAATTAAATGTGGTCGCTAAACAATACAGAGTAAGTTAATGTCCTCAAAGCTGCAATACAAGCAGAACGCTTGTGAAGAACATACGGTATTCAACAGAATGGCGATGATAACACAAACAGATATTACACTGAAGCACTTTGGTCCAAGTTCATTGTACAGGCCTCGGCCAGGTTAGACAAGAAATGGAAAATTTACTTAAAAACATGTTGCACGAACGGGACTCGGTGCAACTGGTAAGTCCACAACTTCAGACTCTGCTTACTTCTTACAATTTATGCGAGGTTTAGTATCTTTTAATTTACTCGTACGGGCTTGTAACCAACACAACATAGGCCACAACTTCTTAGTAACAACTCATGAACTCTGCAACGCTCGTCCGAGTAATACAAACAATTCGTACATCACCACGTTTTACACACACTTTGCAATTTTTTGACTATATACGGAACCATGATCAAGCTAGAAGGAAGCGCCGCGTCCCGTGCCGATGGGAACGGTCGACATAAACATATCATCAAGAAGATGCAGTCCACAATCTAGGATGTAACTAACGCACGTAAGGTCAAAATTCGGAGTCGTGTGCACGAAGCTTCTCAAGTTTTGCGGAACTCAAAACGACGCTAACGACACCATGCCTAAAACTGTCGAAACTCCCAGAGCACCCCCGCTCCTGCGCGGACCAAGTTCACGTCCGCCGTCTTTCGCCGACAATCACCAACCTTCCTCTCTCGTCTCGCACGTGACGTCCCGCTCGGCCGCCAGAGGACAGGGCCAACCCGGCAACAGTATCTCGATTTCCCCAGCGGTACAAACGCAGTCTCTGAAAATTGAAATTGATCTGCTGTGCCACGCACGGCACAAGGTGGGATCGATAATTTCGTGATGTATAGTTAAGAATGGGCAAGGAAGCAATATCTGAATACTTGAATGTGTAAAATGTGTACAATCTCTAGTAACTCAGGTTTCTACATGGTACTGAAAGGTTGAAAGACTTTGCGTCACTTGGAGGTGCTCCTCCTAGCTTCACTGAGAGCAAAACTTCCATAAAAGTGCATGATCCATTGTCCAGGTTTGCCCCAGAGTGTTAGAATTGAAGAACGCTGATATTCTGTAAAGATACCCAAATAAGGGCATGAGGAAGTCAGCGATCACATTGGACGAAGGGTTTAGAGAGGAGGTAGACCAGTCACTACCATATCTGGCTGGAGTAGGGTAATGTGAGCCACAGGTGACAGTCCATGTTTGGTAGCTCTTCAAAACTGTTAGACAAATGGAATATGTAAAGGATAAAAAAATGTGTTTCGGTATACCATTGGGTATAACAATGGATAGCAGTGTAACAGTGTATTATTAGAAATGTATTTCAAAACGGCATCCCTGGATTTGTTAAAAATGTTTCCTTTAGTACAAAGTGAATAGATGAGGGGTTATTCCTGTTAACACCATTACAGCTTTTCACGAAATCTCTACGAGTCAGCGATCAGTATACAGCAAAGAAGTATAATAGACTTGTTTCACAGTACCAAAGACTGATAAATGCTAATAACATTACCGGATAACATTTCCGGATAAGGATTCCAATGGAAATCTTGATCCATTGCGATCAACCCTACAACGTCTACAAGTATGTAACATGGATTATGAAACATCTTGTATATTGGTTAAGATTAGCCAAAAGGGTATTGCGCAGCCAAGTTGGCAGAGAAGGACATCTTACTTCTGAAATTTAATTTTTATTTTCGCATATGTTGGGCTAATTATTTCCGCGACACCGCAACCCAGTTTCTTTCGGTACCGTCATACCGTCTTATAACACATCCAGATGTGATGGTCCTATGCTATAAGTGATTCTTTACATAACCATGAACATTGTCTTGAATCCAAAGGCAAGGGAGATATCCGCAAAGTCATTTAAATTGCTCATAACAAACAATACGCTTAATTACATGCATATGTAAGCCTCTTTCATATTGTAAAGAAACTGTAAAACACACCTTATACATTTGTAGTCTGTTTCAACATTTTTATACCCAAAACTACTCCACTAATTTCCGTAGTGATTTTACAGGCAGCTTTAATGTTGTTTGGGTCAATTAACAGCAACATCAAATCGTGGAAAAAGGAAATACAATGATTTTACGTTTTATCGGTAAGCATCATATCTGTGTTAGTCTGAAAACACCAGTTTCCGAAACTATGTTCTTGGGATTTTCACAGCTCGGGGAAACTTTAGGCTTTATTTTATCAAAATAGGATCCGGAAATGATACCTATATGCTGCGTAAGGCCGTAATGTAGCCATCTGCATCACCAGCAATCTACCTACCTCTCTCGATCTCCCTTCTATCCCCTATCCACACACCGCAGAGTATGACTCGGTATTAGTAACCGGAGATTGTTTTTTTGTAGTGTTTGCCTTTGTGATTGCGTAGATTCTGTCATTTTTTTTTTTATGAAGAATAATGACTGAAAACTGAAGTTTCTGTGAATGAGTATCTTTTTTTAAAGAGAGATGACAATTATTTTTAACGGTTTGTTGAATAGGAATAAAAATTAAATTTGAGCGGTAAGCCCTTAAAGATATATTCAAAAGAGAAAGAAATGTTTTTTGTTGATACTTATTTCTTTTTCTATGTCGAAAGCTTTGTTTGTCTGTTTGTTCACTCTTTAAAAAAATATAAGGTATTTTTGATACATTTAAAGAAGGTGCAATTTTTTGTCTAAAAAAAGTTAAAGTTGACATAGAAAACGTACCATTTCAAGGGATAGTAAATATATGGCATTTTGTCAGTGATTTATGAGTAATTAATCTATTGCTTTGGACATGGTAAGAAGAATATAATAACGTTTATTCCGAAGAAAGCAAGTACAGTTAAGTGTGAAATATACAGAACCATCAGTTTAATAAGTCATGGATGCAAAATACTAACATGAATTATCTACAAACGAATGGAAACATTTGTAGATTCTAACCTTTGGGAAGATGAGTTTGATTTAGGAGAAATATTGGAAGACGAGAGGCAATACCCAATTTACGATTCATCTTAGAAGATTAGTTTAGGAAAGGCAAATCTACGTTTTTAGCATCAGTAGATTTAGAGAAGGCTTTTGACAACTTTGATTAGAATAAGCTTTTCAAATTCTTAAGGTAGCATGGGTAAAAAAAAGTGAACGTAAATTTATACACAATATGTGAAAATACTATACAAAAATTTTAAGAGTCGAAGAGCATGAAAGAGAAACTGTGGTTGTGAAGGGAGTAAGACAGGATTGTAGCCTTTCCCAATGTTATTCAATGTCTATATCGAGCGCGCTGCAAAAGAATGCTAGGAGAATTGTGGAGAAGGAATTAAACTTCAGATAGAAGAAATAAAAACTATGCGGTCTACCGATGACATTGGAATTCTGTCAGGGACAATTAAGAGGCGTGAAGGGGCAATTGACAGGAATGGACATTTCTTGTTAGTAGGTTACAATTGACCATTAACAAGAACGCCTGAAAGGTAATAGAATGAAGTATAAAACAATCAGGTGACACTGGAGGAATTAGAATGGGTAATTAGATTCACAAACATATGAACATATGAGGTATAGGAATAAAAGGATTTCTAAAGAAGAGAAGTTTGCTGACATCCAATACTTATTTAAATGATAAGTTCTTTCGGAAGGTATTATTCTGGAGTGTAGCGTTATACGACGGTGAACGTGGAAGATAAGGAGTTCAGACAGAAAGATGACAGAAGCATTGAAATCTGGTGCTACAGGGGAATTCTTAACACTTGACGAGTAGATCGCGTAAATAATGAGAAAGTGCTGAACAGGTAGGTATACGTAGACTAAACGATTGGTGACGCCCGTTCTGAGAGCTTAGGGAATCGTCAGTTTAGCATTGGAAGGAAGTGGGGTGAAAACCGCAGAGGCAGATCGAGAGACGAATACAGTAAGCAGATTCAAGAGGATGTAAGTTGCTGTACTTATTCAGAGATAATGAGGACTATGCAGTACTGGGCAGCATGGAGAGCTGCATCAAACCAGACTTTGGACTGAAGAATACAACAACAATAATAAATTAGCTCCAATCAAAAACTGAAATTTGAAAATAAATATTACAAATGAGACAATACTTGTAAAAAATAGGAAGAGATATTTATTTACATTTGGTATTGTTAGCAAAGAAAGTTATCACACATGACTTTGACAATCAAAGAACCTATGAAATATTAACAAATTAAAAGCATCATATTGTTTTTGTTTTATTTTACATCTCTGATAATGAGTAGTTTTCCACTAGTGTGTTTTTTGCAAGTACATACATCAGTTTAATTCATCAAAACTATAAGAGTCAGTTTAAGACGTAGTTTTAACCGAGAATAGCATTCTACGACTGTCCATGATGGCGAACAGACTTCAGTTGACGTCTTTGTTTGACATAAAGGCCTCCCTCCGGAGGAAACGACGTACACTAGACCACGTTTTTTTTTTTTTTTTTTTTTTTTTTTTTCACAACTACCTATGCGACCATATACCATCAGATAAGACGCATTAATATTTGAATAAATCTCTTACTGTAAGAAAGAAATAAAGTAAAGAAATTAACGGATTAAATTTAAGTGTTAATACAGTGGCTTGCGAAATTGTGAAGATTATTCCATCGGGAAATTCGTTAATACAGAAAGATTTTGACATCGCAATTAACGTAGGAGCGTTGTTGGTATAATATTACAAATATCTAATTATATAAGCATATAATTATACAGGATGTAACCAAATACATGGAAAAACTCTGGAGATTCGATAGACGATCTGTCAACATGGAGACCGTGTCCTGTACACTGATGGTTTACTTGCTTTAGTTGCCGTGTAATACGCTGTTGCTGTGGTGCACATTAATGCAGACCACTTTCCAATGTAGGCGGGTCACTTGTGTTGACACAGAGTAATTTACTACATACAGTTCTCTACAGAAAGTGCTCAAAATAGCTACCACGGGCGGTAACGTGCGTGTCTATACGCCATATCACAGACCATTGACCGCCTCACCCGTTCAAATATTCCTGGTGCCCCTCGCGCCTGCTATTCTGTGCTCTGACGCAGGAAATACCACATGACCAACAAGCGCGGCGAACACAGGCAAGTACGATGGATTGGGTTGTTCGAGCTGCTAGAGCAATTTCATCTCGGCGATTCCCAAACAAATGAATGGGCGTCAATGACTGACATTGGGGTCTGCTCGTTATCTCGACCTCAATCCATTAGACTTCTACTTACTGGGTAATTCGTCTGTCTCCTCCTCCCCCTTCCTTTGCCCATCTCCGTCATCTCCTCCATTCACTAGCCCCTGTACGTCTTTTATCCCATACTCTATCCTTCTCCATCTCCCTGCGTCCATACATCTCTCCCTTTCTTTTTACCAATTTCAGGCCCCCTTATCTATCTATCTCCTCCTTCTAATGTATCTCCTCCTCCTCTTACTCCTCGTCCATGCCCCTTCCCCTTATTTCTGATATAAACAAGACCGCAATTTATTCACAGTAACATTTCTTACATTATGTAGTTACTAGTATGTTCCATTTCCTCCATCCTTTCGCGTACATCTCCTCCTCCTCCTTTATCTGCTCATCTCCTCAAGCCACTGTTTCTGCACATCTCCTCACCCTCTCTATTTCCTCCACTCCGCTATCTATGAAAAGTTACCTATATCTGCTAACTTTCGTGGCGAGTGACCAAACGGTGTTGAAGCCTATGCAAGTTACCCACCATCATACACTATACAGTGGTTGGCAGAGGGTGAGAAACTTCGCCACTGATAATCATACATATACCAAGATTCAAGGTGTTATCGATGGAAAAAATACAGAACAGTGCCTAGATTGATGGTGGTCGCTGAAATCTAGTATATCGTTCCTACAGTTACCTCTCACAGTGTGATAGCGCGGATAAAAGTACATCTAAATCTTCCCGTTTTCGATCTGATTTCTCTTATTTTATTAAGACGGTCATGTCCGCCTCTGTAGATGGGTGCTAACAAAATAAGGTCGTCTTTGAAAGAAGAAATTGGTGAAAGAAATTTCGCTAATCAATCTCGCCGCAAAAAATAACGCCTTTCTGGTTATAATTTTCACCAAACGTCGCGCATCATTTCTGTGACCCTCTCTCACCCATATCGCGATAATACAAAACGAGCTATCCTTGTCTGAACTTAATCTGCACTTTCGCCGTTTAGTCAATCATCTCATCCAGAAGAGATTCACCAACCGAATCTTTCTCAATATTTAAAACAAAAGAATTTCACTACGATTTTGAATGTATTGAAACGAAATAATTCGGACTTAAAATTAGTCAGCTGTCTCTGTTACAAAAATATTGCTTTCTTAAAAGAATTATTTGTCATGCAATGGAATTAGAATTCATTATTCGATAGTCATTTTTAATGCATTCATCGCGACATTTGGTGATAATGATTTTTTTTAGCCCTTTTGCTTTAGACTTCTGACCGTTATCTACACTTGACTCCCTTCATATGGGGCAAGTAATGCACATTAACAATTCGTAAATAATATATTCATTCCACATTTACCTCAGCCCAAGTCATCCACTCTCTCTCTTTACCTTCGCTTCCCCTCTATCTTTGTATTGCCTTTAATCATTGTTCATCCCTCTCCCTTTTATCTCTTCCCTCACCTGAAAATCCCTCCTCCACCCTCTCTCTGGGAAACTCATCTCCCTTCCCCCTCTTGACTTAAAACCTCCCCACCACTTCTACGTCAATCTGGTACTCTTCCTTCGTTCTCTTTAATTTTTCTCATCCTCATTATCTATGAGAAATTATTTTAATATCTGCCTCCTTTCACTGTGAAGTGTCAAACAATCTCGAAGCATACTGCTAGATACCCACCACTGTGCACCACCGTGTCTTCTGCAAGATAAAAGCTATGTATGTGGCAAATATCATGATGATCCGCCAAAAATGTCATTCCTGTCATTAGTTATCATTGTATTCAAAACATGTTTATTTCTTCAGTTTGACATAATTTTTGACTTTTTCTCGTACATCTTACGCACCAGGTGAAATAGTTTTGTCGTGGCTGACTCTCCCAGAGACTTCTGTAGTTCCGAGGGAATGTCATCCACTCCAGGGGCCTTGTTTCGACTTACGTCTTTAAGTACTCTGTCAAATTCTTCTCTCAGTACAGTATCTCCTACTTCATATTCACGTACTTCTTCTTCCCTTCCTACAGTACTGTCTATGAGTTCATTTACCTCTGTAGAGCCCCTCTATATACTCTTTCCATCTTTAAGATTTGCTGAGAACTGGTTATCCATCCGAGTTCTTTATATTCATACGACTGCTTTTTTGTCTCCAAATGTCTCTTTTATTTTCCTGTAGGCAGTACCTATTTTTCCCCAAATTAAACACTCTTCTACTGATTTGCATTTAACTTCTAGCCACTCCTGCTTAGCTATTTTGCACTTCCTGTCAATCTCATTTCTTAGTCGTCTGTACTCCTTTTTGCCTGCTTCATTTACGGCATTTTTATATTTTCTTCTTTCATCAATTAAATTTAGTATTTTCTCTGATATCAAAGGATTTTTTGTGGGTCTAGCCAGTCTACCAATTTTGTTCTCTGCTGCCTTCACTATTTCATCTCTCAATGCTATTCATTCATCTTTCACTGTTTTATTACCCCCTCCGCCCCGCCATCCCCGTTTCTGTCAACTGTTGCATAAAGCTTCCTCCGAAATTCTCGATAACTTGGGGCTCCTTCAATTTATCCAGGTACCACCTCCTCATTTTCCTACCTGTCTGCAGTTTTTTCAGTTTCAGCCTACAGTTCATAACCAATAAGATATGGTCAGAATCTGTCCCTGGGTATGACTTACAGTTTAAAACCTGGCTCCGAAATCTGTCTCTTACCATTATAAAATCCATTTGTACCTTCAGGTGTCTCCTGGTTTCTTACACGAATACAACCTTCTTTCATTATTCTTAAACCAGGTGTTTGTTATGATTAAATTACGTTCTGTGCAAAATTCTACCAGACGGCTTCCCCTTTCATTCCTTTTGCCCAGTCCATATTCACCTAGTATTTTTCCTCCCCTTTCTTCTTCTACTACCGAATTCCAGTCTCCCATCACAATTAAGCTAGTTGGCATATAAACATGTACTACTGTGGTCGGCGTTGCCTTAAAATTATTCATTCAATCAATTAGACCATAATTAGAAATTTTAAGTAAGATCAAGCATTCATAATGTATACAGGAAATGGAACACCATTTTATTTGAGATCTGAAGGCTTGGTATTTCGTGGCATATGGCTTACGATCTGTTAACCTTTGAATAAAAGGCTTTGAAACGTTCTTAATGTCTTGTTATAAAAATATTTTATTTTGGTATTTCTTCTGAAATTTCGGAAACGGGAGATTAAAAGAACTTGTAATTTGTTAATAAGAAGTTGATGTGTGGTACAGGTTACCTAATATGAGCTTCACATGTACTAGGAAGATTTTGTTGCTAATTTTTATATGTATTGTTTTATCAGACGTTTGTCAGACTTGCTGTAAGACACTATTAAGGCGTATCTTAAAATTTGTGGTTAATTATCTTTATAAATTTGTTTAAAGAAATTTTTTAAATTGTTGAAGAAGGAAGAGAATTGAGAATTTTAGAACTGATCTTACAGTGAAATAAATGTTAGGGATAAGACATGTTCTTTACAAAATCTGGTGTATGCTTGCCCCATTTCTAATTGAAGATTTGTCATAAATCTAGATTAACGACTTTCAATACCTTTAGAAAATTACACATAAAATGTAAGATAACAAATATTATAAGAAGTTCATTGAAAGTGTAAAGGAATGGAGAAACTAAAGTTATAAGTAACACCACTGATTAAAGAAGTAAGCGCAATGTTAAATTTAGTGTCAAATCTTACTACACCACAGTACTTCGAATACTTGAACAGAATCAGTAACGATCATTAGTTAACAAACTGTTCTAAAATCGTAACACACTGCAGGCATAATAGTGAACCATCACCCTGTTTTGTTCTTGCCTGGTGATATTTCTTCGATATTCACTACAGTTCAGAAGATTGGGCTGTCTGAGAAGATAATCCTACGTTACTTTGGGCCATACAAAGTCACAATACAGACATCCGACTTTACTTATTAAGTCGAATATGGCGTCCCCGACATAGTCCAAGTCTTGCGATTGAATCCATACTAAGATTCCACGGCGCTGGCTTAATTCGAAGTTCCAGCGAGTCTCGACAAGGTAAAGCTGCAGTGTTCCGTGCGGACGATTCGTTTCCTAAGCAAGAAGACGTGAAAATCGATGGGCTGTTCTCCTAAGGCGGGAGTAATGTCGCAAATGAAGCGCTGGAAGATAACCAGTTTTGGTGTAGAGGATAAAGAGTCGTGTTCTGAAACACTACGTCGTGGGCTAGAGACATTTTAATTTGAATAAACAGTTCTTCTATATTCTAGATGTATTGACAAATAATGATATTGAAAATAATTCTTCTTTGTGCTTTTGGCCTCCTACTCTGCAGTTGCAATCATACAATTTGAAGAGGTAATGTGACCGTCTTATGCAACTATAAATTTACAGTTGCATAAGACGGTCACATAACCTCTAAAAACTGAATGATAATGAAGTTTCTGCTTGTGTATACATAATGTGTAAAACTACGACCCGAGTCAGCCCATTTTGAGCTCGTGTAGTTGTGTGACAAGTGCTAAATACCAAGTGGCTAAAATCAAATTTTCCCGGTTTACCACGTTCCAACACGGAAACTAATTATCTACGAGAACCAAAATTCGTAGCTTAAACGTCCAGAGTATGGGGTCCATGACTCCCAGCGTCACGGGGACTCCGTCCAGGTACAACTATGGCCGCCCTATGCCGTGACCAGTCATCGTGATTCATAGTCTCATACACCTGACCAGTAGCTTTGCACTCGACGTGTCAACATGAGCTTGGAAAAGGGAGCTCCATTATCAGAACAAGAGTAATGCTGCAGCTGCATTTCGAGAATATAACCGCTTTAAAGGATTGCTGAAAGGTCCTCTCTCTCCACCTGACGTGCGGAGCATGGGGAAGAAGTTAGAATAAACTGGGGAACTGGGGGTCGTACCTGGAAGAGGCCGATGACTGGTTGCATCACAGGTGCTATTGTCTTGTCACACAATACTGCGCACAATTCCCGATCGTCATGTGCGTCTACTTTGTCACGATCGTTGAATATCCCGTAGTCCATTGAATGGAAGGTGCTCCGTCCCATTCTCAAAGGGTATTAGTTCTAGAAGCAGATCGTACAGCATATTTCACCACAGGAAGCATAACAATGTGTTGACTACGCTCTCCGCTTTCTCGCAGGGTTTGGACTACCCTATAGATACACTAAGTTCATTTTTTCTTAACACACAATATCCGAGTGTGGTAATCTTCACCTCCAGTCAGTGTGTATGATGTGATGAATGGTGAAGACGTCACGTATAGTGTGGTTATCGGTCACGTTTATCCTTGGCCCATTACTTTTTGAAAGAACCAAAGATGTGGGATGTGACTGGTCAGAGTTACTGTGATACGCTTTGCCAGCATGTCACACCCGCCCCACCGGAGAAAGACGCACTGAAGTCAACAGTTTTCATGCAAGACGGGACCATGTTCCTCAACGCTCGTGACCTGCTTATTCGAAAGACATTTGGAAACGGTACAATTATCAGTTAAACGGTTCTAAATTCTTGGCTGGTGCGATCACACAAACCTCCCTTTGGTTTGCTCTTGTGGCGCTACATGAAGGACAGTTGACCAAGGGTACATGAACAAACATGCTGATGTGAAGCGCAGCATATCAAGAGAGGTAGCCAGCCAACATGCGCAGCATATCAAGAGAGGTAGCCAGCCAACATACGGACATTTTGCCATGCATAATGCAGTCCCGCTTTCAGACACTTCTGGGCTCTGATTAGCTCAATACAGAGCTCCTTTCGTAGTGCTAATAGTACTGGTGTGTAATGGTATGAAGTACCATAGCAGCATATTAAAAATCTTTCATTTGAATTCATTCGGCATTCTCTTCCCCATGCCTTGACATTAATGGTAGCATATTTGGAAGTGGTAAGTTATTCGTTTCCATACTTGTTGTTGTTGTTGTGGTCTTCAGTCCGTAGACTGGTTTGATGCAGCTCTCCACAATACCCTATCCTGAGCAAGCCTCTTCATTTCCACGTAAGAACGGCAATCTACATCTGTCTGAACCTGCTTACTGTATCCATATCTTGTTCTTCCTCTGCGGTTTTTACCCCACACACTTCCCTCCAACGCTAAATTCACAATTCCTTGATGTCTAAGAATGTGTCCTACCAATCTATCCCTTCTTTTACTCAAGGTATGCCAGAAATTTCTTTTCTCCCAAATTCTATTCAGTACCTCCTCGTTAGTTACGCGATTCACCCACCTAATCTTCAGCATTCTTCTGTAGCACCACATTTCAAAAGCCTCAATCCTCTTCCTGTCCGCACTGTTTACCGTCCATGTTTCACTCCCATACAAGGCAACACTCCATACAAATGCATTCAGAAAGGACTTCCATAGGTTTAAATCAATATTCGATGTTAACAAATTTCTCTTTTTCAAGAACGCTTTTCTATACATTGCCATTCTGCATTTTATATCCTCTGTACTGCGACCATCATTTGTTATTTTACTGCCCAAGTAACAAAACACATCTACAAGCTTTATTTCTTCGCTACCTAATCTAATTCCTTCAGGTCCCTTTGAAATTCTTAAGAACTTCAGGTTCCTTCAATTTATCCAGGCCCATCTCCTTATTTTCCTACCTTTTTGTAGTTTCTTCAGTTTCAGCCTACAGTTCATAACCAACAAGTTATGGTCAGAGTCTATATTTGCCCCTGGGTATGTCTTACAGTTTAATGTTCAAATGTTCAAATGTTTGTAGAGTCTATGGGACTTAACTACGGGGTCATCAGTCCCTAAACTTACAAACTACTTATGAACTACTTACAACTAAGGACGGCACAAATATCAATGCCCGAGGGGGGATCGAACCCCCGACCGTAGTGGCCGTGCAGACCGTGACTGGAGTGCCTCAGTCCCCTCGGCCACCGCGGCCGGCTTACAGTTTAAAACCTAGTTCCGAAATCTGTGTCTTACCATTATAAAATCTATCTGGTGTCTCCCGGTGTCTCCTGGTCTCTTCCACGAATACAACCTTCGTTTGTGATTCTTAAACCAGGTGTTTGTTGTAACTAAATTATGTTCCGTGCAAAATTCAACCAGGCGGCTTCCTCTTTCATTCCTTTTGCCCAGACCATATTCACCTAATATCTTTCCCTCCCGTCCTTGTCCTACTAACGAATTGCAGTCTCCCATAACAATTCAGATTTCCTCTCCCTTAATTGTCTGATTAATTTCCTTTAGCCCCTCGTATATTTCTTCGATCTCCTCATCATCGGCAGAGCTAGTTGGCATATGAACCTGTACTACTGTGGTCGGTGTTGACTTCGTATCTATCTTGACTAAGATAATGCGATCACTGTGTTGCTCGTAGTAGTTTACCCGCATTTCTCTTTTCTTATTCATTATCAGACCTACTCCTGTAATACCCCCAACTGATTTTGTATTTATAATCCTGTACTCGCCTGACCAGAAAGCCTGTTCCTCTTTCCACCGTACTTCTCTAATCCCCACTATATCTAACTTCAACCTTCCCTACCCGATTAAGGAATCTAACATTCCACGCTCCGATCCGTAGAATGCCAGTGTTGTCTTTCCTGATGATCATATACCCCTGAGTAGTCCCCGCCCGGAGATCTGAATGGGGGACTATTTTACCTCAGGAATATTTTACCCGAGAGGATGCCATCATCATGTGTTCATACAGTAGCGCTGCATGTCCTCGGGAAAAGTAACGGCTGTAGTTTCCCCTTGCTTTCAGCCGTTCGCAGTAACCTGTACGGCAAAGCCACATTAGTTGATGTTACAAGGCCAGCTCAGTCAATAATCCAGACTGTTGCCCCTGTAACTACTGAAAAGGCTGCTGCCCCTCTTCAGGAACCACGCGTTTGTCTGGCCTCACCACAAATACTCCTCCGCTGTGGTCGCACCTATGGTACGGCTATCTGTATAGTTGAGGCACGCAAGCCACCCCACAACGGCAATGTCCTAGCATCCGTAAGTGACCTTTATGGTGTATCAGTTCTGGACTTATAAAATTAAGGGAATGACATCACTAGCTGGCAAAGACGGTTCGCTACGTTACTGTTAAACTGAACTAGTGCACTGCTCCATTCATTAGTTTATAATTGTCTATGCTCCCGAGCGCTCTGATTAAATTGTAGTTTACGGATCGGAGCATGATAAGTTTTATTTCGTGATTGGGTAGGTAAGTTAGAAAATACAAAAAGAGAAATGGATACGTCAAAGTTACATAAGGTGGGTTATTACTGAACTTAGGTGGCAGAATGAACAGGTCAAGTAAGTACAGAGTCACAAATATAAAATCAGTTGTAGGTCTAATAATGAATAGTAAAACAGAATAGTGAACGCATTATCGTAGCAAAGATAGACATTAAGCAACAACGACCACATCATTACAAGTTTCCATGCTGATATTGCTGGCAGAAGAGACTGCCGAAATGTATGATGAGATAAAAGCAACTGAGACAGTTAGGGAGAGGAAAACATGATTGTAATACAGAACTGGAACTTGGTAATTGGAAAAGGAAGAAAACGGAACATAGTAGGTGAATATGGACTTGGGAAAGGATTGAAAGTGGTGATCGCCTGGTAAAATTTTGCGCAAAGCGTAATTTAATTAAGGTAAGCACTTGGTTTAAGCACCATGGAATATGTTCCGAACTGAAACCAAGTTCTAACTGTAAGCCATATCATTCGCAGAGATAGAATCTGACAATGACGTATTAATTATAAACTGTATATTAAAATTGAAGAAACTGGAAAAAGGTAAGGAGATGGAACCTGCATAAATTGAAGGCACCAGAGGTTGAAATACGTTAGAAGAAGAATGGGTAACACTGGGAGACAAAGTTATCAAGGCCGCAGAGGATCGTATAGGTAGAAGTCCTAGGAGAAATCCTTGGATAAAACAGGTGGTACCTCTTATGCATACCTGGCGTGATGAAAATTTAAAACTAGGTTGTCGTTCATCAGATGACGAATTAAGATGAAGTATCACTCGCTGGAAAACAAATGAAAAACTCAGTATCTAGGATACATTATGAAAGGCAAAAAAGAGCAATTACAACTCATCAATTAAAGGAAAATACAAGATACGGCTTACAAAGGTGAAGAAAAAACGTGGCTGAAGAACATCTCGAGATGGTTCAATTGCTTACTTTGGTGCAACGTCTCGTACGGAGCAGACCACCAACCAGCTATAGTAAAAGTTGAGTAAGGAAGCAGAAGTAGATCTTTAGTAGTTATTTACCCCTTAATTGATTATAAATGCGTTCCTTTTCTCATATTTATTTTACCGAGCAACATTGTAGCTACAAGAGCACTGTTACGTAACTAATCTGTTCTCTTCAGTAAAGTATCGTCATCGTGAGATCGTAAGGAATTGCAAGAAGTGTTGCACAAAATTTTTAGTTGATATACTAAAGTAGAGCTTTCTTTAAACGCAGATAAATACAAGACAATGCTTCTAACAAAAAGAAGCACATGATAAAATGTAGACATTTCGAGCATGTCACACCGTATATTTACAGCTAAAACTACCATACGACGCTGATGGAACCTAACAGACAGTATAGTCCATGTGAAAGGGTAACAGAAACGTTCGCGCAAACTAAAGCAAATTCTTTGAAGAAATACTCGCTATACTCGACTGAGATGATTTAGAGAACGTCAGTTTCAAAAGGGCTGTGACACTATTGTGCTGACACCATAGTGCACAGGCATGCATAAAGTCATTCATTCATCTCTATGTATGAGATTTCATTCGGAAATAAAACGCAAGATGCATTGTGTACCACTGTAGCTTGTGGAACACTTAACTACGTAGTGGAAAGTTCTGTCACCTAATAAACAGTGCTGCTATGTAAAAGAATGAACACTTACGACAACAACTGTGCTAGGGCTGACACTGAAAGAAAAGGATGAAGGGACCACTACTGACATTACAGTAAATGCATTGCCCTATTGTCAGGATGGTAAGCCGTAACTAAGTGGTAAATACATTATTGTCAGGATAGCACTTTTGAAAGGAATCTGACAAACAGGTGGGTGATGTGGGATCTTTTCGTTGGTTCGAATTTGAGGCATAAGTGTAGCAGCATTTACAAAAAATACATTTGTTAAATAAATAAGTCAGACATTATTCTTAATGCATACTAAATGACTTGGCTAGTATCGGCGGCCTTCAGGCGTTTGCAGCGTAGTGCGTTCCGCTGTGTGCGCGGTGTATCTGATTACGCTGGTGGCACGTCTGCCTCTAGTTCGCCAGTTGAGCGGCGCTCCCCGACGAAGGCAGTGCTCTTCCAAACGTGAGTCAAATGCCGTAAATATTGCGGAATTACTTCGTGGCGGAGCCGTGCGCTTTTTACTTCTACTTTGGCTAAAAGAATTGCGTTGTGCTTCGACCAGAGGTAGCCACGCGGCGTGGGATCGAACCCTCGTCCTCTTCAGTGAAAACTTTGAGGGAGATCACAGGCGACTTTTACGATCAGAGGGCATTCTATCGTCCTAGTTGGTCATCCTGGGTAAGTATCACTGTTTTTCTTGATCTCCTTCCAGAATGCTGTTGCCGGTGATCATATTCTTCTATTTTCTGTTACTGCTCGCGGAGGGCAGGTTCCATGGCAGGACTTGGATTATGATGACTAAAAGGCCAACTACCAACAGCCATGACTGACTGATTATCATTCGACGACTAACTCGATGAATCTCGCCTATCAGCTCAAACTGTCACTAACGGCGGCTGACAATGACTGAGACTCAACTCGAACTTCAACTATAACTCCAAGTCGTACTCATACTAGTACCTCCTCACGCAGGAGGACCGCGCAAATGTACCATCATTTGATCAGCGCACTAACTCAAAAATGGAGGACATGGTAATAGATATTTCCGGTGTACAGAAGCAGCTGAGAGAGCTAAAAACAAAAAAGTCTCCTGGTCCGGATGGAATACCACTTCGATTTTAAAAAGACTATTGTGTGGCACTGGCCCCTTACTTAGCTTGCTTCTTTCGTGAATCGATAATTCAGCGCAAAGTTACTAGTGATTGGCAAAACGCGCAGGTGACTCCCGTTTATAAGAAATTTTAAAGAAATGATGCACATAATTACAGGCCAATATCGTTGACATCAGTTTCCTGTAGAATTTTGGAGCATATTCTCAGTTCGAATATAGTAAATTTCCTTCAGACAGAAAAGATTGTTTCTATGAATCACCACGGGTTTAGGAAACATTGTTTGAAACTCGCCTTGCCTTTTTCTCACATGACATCTTGTGAGCCATGGATGAAGGGCAATAGGCAGTTTGTGTGATTCTCGATTTAAAAAAGGCATTTGACGCGGTGCCACACTGCAGGCAGCTGATGAGGATACGAGAATATGGAATATTTTCACAGATTTTTGACTGGATGGAAGACTTCCTAAGTAATAGAACGCAGTACGTTGTTCCCGAGGGCGAGTGTCCAACAGAGACGAGTGTATCGTCAGGCGTTCCCCAGGGGAGTGTGATAGGACTGCAATTATTATCTATCTATATACATGATCTGATGGACAGAGTAACTTGTAATTTGCGGCTGTTTGCTGATGATGCTGTGGTGTATGTGAGAGTGTCGTCTTTAATTGACTAATTGACTGTAATAGCATACATGATGGCTTAGACAAAATCTCTACTTGGTGTAAAGAATGGCAGCTAGCTCTTAATTAAAAAAATATATGAATGATCAGGGAAAACAATCCCACAATGTTCGAATACAGCATTAGTAGTGAGGGTCCTGATGCAGTCGCGTCGTTCAAATATCTAGGCGTAACATTGCAGAGCGATATGAAATGCAACGAATATGTAAGTACAGTTGTGAGTAAGGAGGACAGCAGATTTCGGCAAAATTTGGGAAGATGTACTTCATATTTAGAGGACACCGGGTATAAAACGCTTGTGCGACGACGTCTTGAGTATTCCTGAAGTGTTTGGGACCCGCAGCAGATCAGTTTAAAGGAAGACATAGAAGCAGTTCAGAGGCGAGCAGCTAGGTTCGTTACTGGCAGCTTCGACCGATGCGCGAGTGTCACGGAAATGCTCCGTAAAGTAGAATGGGGATCGCTGGAGGAGAGACGACGTTCTTTTCGAGAAATTCTTTTGAGGAAATTTAGAGGGCCGAAATTTGAAGATGAGTGTAGAACGATCTTCCTGCCGCCTGCTTACATTTCGAGTAATAAGAAAATAAGAGAAATTAGAGCTCGTACAGAGGCGTGTAGACATTCTTTTTCCCTCGTTTTATTTGGTAGTGGAATAGGAAAGGAAATGTCTAGTAGTGGTACAATGTACCCTTCGCCACGCACTTTACGGTGGACTTCGGGAAATATATGTAGATGTAGTACTGTGGCTGCTACTACTAATGGCAGCTTCTTCTTGGCCATAGTATTTATTTGATGGACCTTTCTGGAAGTGGACGGCTTCATGGTCGTTCACTCTTCTGTTACCTTCAATAGTTATTAGAAAGATCGATCATCACGTTACTCAGGAGATCAATACAGTAGGCCATTTGCTTGTGGTCATGTTGCTTCGAGACGTAGAGCTGGTCACATTGGACAGTTAATGATTTCATGTGAGGTTGTCGGTCGAAGGGCTGATCGTCGAGTCATCGGCTTCCGCATGTGCTTAGAGTGATGGACTCCTTACCGCCTTTCTATACACGTGAATACATGGTGGGACAATGTCTTGCTAAATGGGCCGGGGTGAGCCGGTCGATGTACTATCGGAATACGGTAGCTGGTCTGATGTTGTATTCGCCTGTGCCCCAATATTCACTGGTTATTCACATGTTATTCGCTTTTCATTTATTACTGCATTTTATTTCACCAATTTATTTACACGCCTTACTGCATGTAACAGTAGATGGTGACCACGTGTTTTGCCGAGTCAACCAGTATAACTTGTATTCAGGCAGATAAGTGCACATCGCTATGCAAATATTTCGCGCTGTTTTCGTGATACCTAATCTACTAACGCTTTTGTTTGTTTGCTACCATGTCAAACTGGAAGTTACAAGTGAGGAAATTCTTTGGACCCGTGGACCTTCCATTACATGTCACTTTATGTACGTTGCGTAAACGACCTGTTATGCTTATCCGTTTTGCTGCTACAATTTGTGCATAACGTTAACCAGCAGACGACAAGAAGACTTCGAAGAGGAAGTTCTGCTGCTACTATCCTGCCATGGTTGAGGACGTGAGTTTTCATTTATTCTCATACGCTGTTTTAAAATAGATTGCACACCCATAGTTCTTGATATGTTGTATTCTTTCATTAATACTGAATCAAAACTACACTCAAATGTTTATTCAATGAGCTCATGATCGTAAACTGTTAAAAGCCGGTAAAACAATATAAGACCTACTTATTGATGATATGTTTTCAGACTGAATATTCTTTTCACCCCACAACTCCATCCTATGCAAACCTTTAGGTCTTCCGCTGAAGTTTTTACGACAACCCCTCTCCTACTACACTTCCCTCCAGTACTAAATTGGTAACGCCATTAATTATCAGAATGTGTCCTATCAGCACACTCTTTCCTACAATCCAGTTATACTTCTATTATCTTCCTCCCGAATTCTGTCCATCACTTCCTGCCCGGGTCTCTCTTCCATTCCAGATTATAGTTCCTTGGAAGCCTACACGTTAGAAACCCAATTCAGAACATGTCTAATTCGATGACATTAAACTTTTTAAGATTGTAATTTATTTATTTTTTTGCCTTTACGACGTGTTGTGTCCTCTCTTTTACAGCTATCAAAAATTTTTTGCTGATCTAGTAACAAAACCCATTTTCTGGTTTTAACTTATCAATATCTTATCTAATGTCCCCATTTTGGTCTGATTTAATTCGGCTTTATTAAAATTATCTTTGCTTTTTCTGATAAAATTACAATGGCAAAGGCAAACCTCGAAGCTTTTACTCCTTACAAACATTGATCCCTGCTGCATTCATTTTCTTTTTGTCTTTTCTCTTTGCTCATTTAGCATATTGAATATCATAGGGGTTTTAAATTATGGTTACGTAAGTCTAATTTTTCTGAAGAGATGATCTTAGTCTTTCCTTAGTAGCCATAACTGATTACATAGTAATTGACCTAATGTCCAGGGGCACCGACTCCGTGGGTGGTCCGGGGCTCTTGCACCCCCCCCCCCCCCCCTCCAAGAAGTTTTTGGAGGTGCTGAGCACCCACATAAAATTAGGTAAAAAATAAAATTGTATAAATTTTAAAAATATCGGGTAAAAAAACCTACCTTATGATTCAAGAGGCAATGCAAAACGGGACCATATCGAGAGACGATATTTCATACGTGAAAAAAATGATCAGTTTCGTACGCAGGTCCCCAGGCAAGTAATAATGAGTGTCCGTATTTTAGCCACTATGCTAGCTTTATTCATCCTGAAGAACGTCGGTCCTTTTGACCTTTCAGGTGTTCGTATTTATGAACATTTAATTGCGTTCTTTCAGGAATGTAGCTTGGAGAATCTGATGCTGATGCTAAAGTTAATAATTTTTCATTTATCTCTGTCACTTCCCTTGTTATTAAAATTATAGATTCAGTTGAAATTTGTAACGCTTTACTCTAAGGCTTAAAAAAACCTTGGACTGTATTAATACTGTCAGAGACATCATGAAGTTATCTCGAAGTGATGAAAGTTTCTATGAAGTCTACAGCTCTTTCTTGGAACTGACGAAAAGATTTGATGTTGGACTTCAAAATCTCAAAAAAATTTCTGTTTTTTCAGAAAGAATAACCTCGCACAAAACGTATCAGGTTAGTGTACAGTGAAAAATTACTTCATTGTTCGTGGTGAAGTTTTGGGGTGTTACTTATATCGAAATCTCCACTTCGGCCAATTAGATCGCTTCATTGCAGTCTCCTAATGCAGCCATGCGTTCCTTTTCTTCCTTCTCCTTCTTCCTTCTATCTTGAAAAGGCCAGACAAGTGCTTAAATACTTTTATCAAGTATTGCTCATTCAAAAATGCATGAATATGATTTTCAGGAGGGTTGGTTTTGAGCATTTGTGAACCATGATTCAGAGCACCCACACTGATTTTCAAAAGTCGGCACCTCTGCTCATGACGCGTCTTTTCTTTCGCTCTCATGTAGACTAATTGGGGGCGTCATGTACTTCGGTGAACTATTGAATATCATGATATCCTCATGTGGCAGTGTCATAAGATGTAGCTGGTTGATTAAAAAACACCGGTATAATCTCAGAGAAAAAAATAAACAGACTCAGGCCGGAGTTTTACATAGTATATATATATATATATATATATATATATATATATATATATATATATATATATATATATATATATATATATACTATTAAAAAGTCCTGGTTCAGTATTTCTGGATACATCCGGAGGGTACTAGAACCGTACATTGAAAATTTACAAACTAGGCTAGTCCAGAACCCAGACCCTTTTCCAATATGATGCAACACTGTAGCCATTACCACACATTGTTGGTGTCGTTGAACACTTCACTTGTGACATTTCTCCCTCCTTGTCTCTACGTTCACGTCTTATTGCTGCGCGAACGAGTCGTCGGCGCTGCATACTGCAGCCCCCGATGACTGGTGCTCGTTTGGCTGTGGACCTTGACGAAATTATGTCGTCATTACTGCTTTCGTTGCTTTTCACATTGTTGACACGTGCTATAACCTGCCGTGTGTCTTCATTCGTAGGACATTGTGTCCCTAACCGTACGTCATATCTGGTGAATCCTTCGTTTCTCAATGAACGACTCTGTGCGTCCGTGGTGGTGTTTGTGTTCATGTTTTAACTTCATATACTTATTATTTTCATGATTACCAGTGTTATTACTTTAATTACGCTTATTGTTTTTAAGATTACTAGTAATATTGCTATATATGTGATGCAGTTGTTTCTTTATTCGTATATTCTGATTATTTTTATGTATTCTATGAAACTGTGAAGAAACTGTACAGATTTGCTACTTTCAAATAAACGAAGCAAGAGCAAACATTGTTATAAAATCCAAACAGTACTTTTACATTTGAAGAACACGTTGTCCCTTTTAACAATTTCCAGCGTACTACACTTAAAGAAGAAGGCTTTTGACGGGGCTAGAACCCAGGACCATCTGTTCGATGAACTACCGCTCTACCAACTAGCCCATGGTAGCGCAACTTGATAAGCAGTCGCAGTTATGATTTTTCTCCAGGTTAGTTGTTACTTGTTATTATTATAGTTTACGCACGTTCCGTGGTTCATGGTATGGGTTCCTTAGTCATGTCCTAGTTCATGAACCACGGGCAACGTATGAGTGGCCAAGCAAGTGGTCCTGACACTTGGGATACCAGTTACTTTGGAAAAAGGTTGGGCATCTCTGACATTCTGAGTCGTGGCCACCTTTGTGCTCAGATGGCAAAGACTACCAAATCCACCGGTTAGCCCCTCAACCGTTAGGGGCAAAACCCAGTGTGGCCCTGGGCAAGTAAGGCTAGCAACCTGCTTCCCAGGTACTTCAATATCATGCTGGCAACAATCAGAGCAAAATGCTTCGGATCTTTGGAGGTGATAGAGTCCCACCTCTAATTGACAGACCAGGGACTCCTCCGATACGACTTGGCAAACGATCTGGAATGAGATGGGGAGCTATTAATATCAATGGGGATTACAGTGGGAAGAAGGTAGAGCTGGCGGAGGCTTCAAGTAAGATGACGTTAGATGTTTTAGCTGTTAGTGATGTTACAGTAATGGGAGAGAAAGAGGACGAAGTCGGAGAATACAAGGTCTACCTGTCAGGAGTTAAAGCAGGAAGAGCACAGTGGGGTGTAGGATTTTACATCAGGAAAGCAATCGAACCCAGCATAATTACAATTAAGGTTTGTAAATGAACGACTGATATGGATAGATTTGGCCATCTCCAGTAAAAAAGTAGGATTGTGGCAGTATATTCACCCTGTGAAGGGACAGATCAAGATGAGATGGACAGATTTTACAACGCACTTAGTGATGTAGTTGTTAGAGTGAAGGATAAGGATAGTGTTTTACTGATTTCAGTGATTTAGTTTTAGTGATTTCAACGCCAGGATAGGAAATCGAACAGAAGGTTATGAAAAGGTTATGGGTAGGTTTGGAGAGGATATGGAGGCCAACAGGAAGGGAAAACAGCTCTTGGATTTCTGTTCCAGTATGGGCTTAGTTTTCACAAACTCCTTCTTTAATCATAAGGACATTCACCGCTATACTTGGGAAGGAAGGGGAACCAGATCTATCATTGACTATATAATAACAGACCAGGAATTCAGGAAGACAGTCAAGGACACACGTGTTTTCAGGGGGTTCTTTGATGATGCTGATCATTATTTAATCTGCAGTGAAATTGGTTTTGTGAGGCCAAAAGAGCAGAAAGTCAAATCCATGTGTAGAAGGATAAGAGTGGAGAAGCTTCAAGACAAGGGAATTAGGCACAAATACATAACAATGATCTCGGAAAGGTACCAGTTAGTTGAATGTAATGATTTACAGTCACTGGAGGAGGAATGGTCAAGGTACAGGGACACACTACTAGAAACAGCTAGATAATGTCTTTGAGCAGTAGTGTGTAAAGGTAGGAAGAAGCAGATAGCCTGGTGGAAGACACAGTCAAGGCAGCCTGTAAAAAGAAAAAGAAGGCATATCAAAAATGGCTCCATACTAGAAATCAAGCAGACAGAGAAAGTTATGCTGAGGAAAGAAACAAAGCCAAACGGATAATTGCAGAATCCAAGCAGAAATCATGGGAAGACTTTGGAAACAAGCTAGAATCTCTGGGCTAAGCAGCGGGAAAACCATTTTGGAGCGTAATTAGCGATCTTCGAAAGGGAGGGAAGAAGGAATTAACAAGTGTTTGGACAGGTTAGGAAAGCTGCTAGTCAATCCTGTGGATGCCTTGGGCAGATGGAGGGAATATTTTGAAGAATTACTCAATGTAGGTGAAACGTTCAATGATGTATCAGATTTTCAGGTAGAATGTGATAGGAACGACGATGGAAACAGGATCTCATTTGAGGCAGTGGAGAAAATTGTTAGTAGATTACAGTGCAATAAAGCGCCTGGGGTGGACGAAATTAAGCCGGAACTCGTCAAATACAGTGGAATATTAGGTCTCAAATGGTTACACAGGATAATTGAAAAGGCGTGGGAATCGGGACAGTTTCCGTCAGACTGGACGAAAGCGGTAATCACGCCAATTTTCAAACATGGAAACAGAAAAGATTGAAAGATCTTTAGCTAACGGCAGGTAATGGAAAAGTGCTATGAGTGGAACAGGGAATTGTATCTATGTTTCATAGATCTGGAAAAGGCTTACGACCGTGTCCCTAGGAGGAAGCTACTGTCAGTTCTACAAGATCATGGTATAGGAGGCAAACTTCTGCAGGCAATTAAAGGGCTTTACGTATACTGTCGGGCAGCAGTTAGAGTTGATGTCAAATTAAGCTCATGGTTCAGGGTAGTTT
Organism: Locusta migratoria; assembly: GCA_026315105.1. Classification (NCBI taxonomy): domain Eukaryota; kingdom Metazoa; phylum Arthropoda; class Insecta; order Orthoptera; family Acrididae; genus Locusta; species Locusta migratoria. The sequence continues at coordinate 464,334,071 of CM048746.1, read as the reverse complement.
CAGGGGCAAGACAATGCTGTAACCTGTCACCACTGTTGTTCATACTATTCATGGATCATATGTTGAAAACAGTAGACTGGCAGGGCGGGATTAAAGTAGGTGTAAACAAAATAAGCAGTATTAGTTGTAATGGTAGATTCGATTGAAAGGTTGCAAACTAATATTTCAGAGCTCGATAAGAGGTGCAAGGATTATGATATGAAGATCAGCATCTCCAAAACGAAAGTAATGTCTGTGGGAAAGAGATTCAAACAGATTGAGTGCCAAATAGGAGGAACAACGTTAGAACAGGTAACAGTTTCAAGAGCCTGGGATGCATTTTCTCACAGGATGGCAACATAGCGAAAGAACTGGAATCCAGGTGCAGCAAAGTTAAGGCAGTGATTGCACAGCTAAGATCTACTCTCTTCTACAAGAAGGAAGTAAGTACCAAGACTAAGTTTGCAGTGCACCGCTCTATCTTTCGACCAACTTTGTTGTATGGGAGTGAAAGTTGGGTGGATACAGGTTACCTTATTCATAAGGTAGAGGTTACAGATATGAAAGTAGCAAGAGTGATTGCAGGCACTAATAGATGGGAACAATGGCAGGAGGGTGTCCACAATGAGGAAATCAAAGAAAAGCTGGGAATGAACACCATAGATGAAGCAGTTAGAACAAACAGACTGAGATGGTGGTGTCATGTTACACGCATGGGAGAAGCAATGTTACCTAAGAGACTCATGGGCTCGGCAGCAGAGGGGAAGAGGAGTCGAGGTAGACCAAGAAGAAAGTGCAGAATGATTTTGAAGTAAAAGGCATAACATTAGACGAGGCATCGATGTTAGCATTGAATAGGGGATCATGGAGGAATTTTATTAGAGGTACTATGCTCCAGACTGAACGCTGAAAGGCATAATCAGTCTCTAATTATGATGATGATGATGATGATGATGATGACGCACGTTCCTCTGGGCGGAAGCACATAACACGAATTAGATAGAGGTTTTCGGTTGATACTCTATCGGTATACAAAGTTTGGTACAGATCTAAGTGTCTGACATCTGAATGTTTGGGTGTGAGTAGTAGGTGAGGCGGGTCACGGCCCTCTATAAAGAAAATCTTCGAATTCCAGTAACAATGACTCCAACTGCTGTCTATCTTTCCCTTTCATATTATCTTTCTAAACAATGCAGTTTTATCAGCGATCCTTTTTTCATGATTCTCATCAGCACCATAGATTTCATCTTCTCAAATTTTCCGCATTGTTTATCGACATTCTCTCCCCACTTTCATATATTCTACCTCAAAATTATCGAGAACAACAGGTACCTCTTTATCCCCATTAACCTCTTGTACATTTACTACGCTTCACAAAATATATCACATTATCCAACATATCATTTGTCTCTAAAGGCTGGACTACACCTAACATACGTACAATAAACTGCGGCTCTTCATTTATCCAAAGTGAGTTGCTGGTACCAGCTGGTATATTACTACGCGAATCGATCCTTAATGCACTTGTCACTTGATTTAGCTGTTTATCTCTAACTGTGGTCGCCCCTTTTGACGTTTCTGCGCTGACGACAACTTTACCTAGATGACATAATTTCCCGCAAAGTCCCACTTGGTGTCGCTGAAGATCAATTTCAGCATAGTGTTTATGCAGGAAGTCTAACTCAAGAATTGCACAGTACCCTACTTTTATATGTAGAACGACTATCTCCCACTGCCTTAACTCTACTCGTCCAATAGTGAAAGATAACTCCAACGATCCCAAAGGCTCAACATTATTCTCTCATATCGTACGTAACATTTGCTGTGGTGGCTGTAATCGTCTCCAACCCACTAGGTGCCTACTAACCATTAATACATGTGTCCACCTATTAAACAAAATCTTATGCCTAGTACCTACTATTGCACAATTGGCCTCTGCATTCGTAATTGAAGCACCTGATATTAATGGGAACTCCACACAGCGAACCGAGAGGTCATTCTGATGTTTAACTGTTGCTGAGGTACATCTCCCTCACCAATAAAAGTCGGCGAACTACCTTATAGCTTCTTACTTTACCTTACTCACGACTGGCAGCAAAACGTACGCACATGACCAATATGGTCACAAGGAAAGCGCCTCACATCTGTGGAAAAATACTTCACCTTATATATGAGTGCATGTTTTCGCGGCGATATCCATTAATGAAATCTTCTCGGGTTACAAGCCGCGTCAAGTGGTTTACTGCCCACGAGCTTTCGACAGAGAACTCCTCTGCCATTGTCAACTGGATGACTGTCGTTTTGCGGTAGCTGCTGTGCTCACATAGTTGAAGCGGGCGCGGCGTACGCGCGACCAAAACATTGCCTTATATGGTTATGGAACTGAGCACAAGTGTCGTCACTGGCGGCGGCGCGGCTATATAAGCACGGCATCGACCGCGAAACGACAGTTATCCACTTGACAATGGCAGAGGAGTTCTCTGTCGAAAGCTCGAGGGCAGTAAACCACATGACGCGGCTTGTAATCCGAGAAAATTTCATTAATACTTCACCTTCCTTGCAATGTAGTAGCTAGGTTAATCTCCACATTTGTCCTTGCCAATCTCAGTGCTCCATATAAAATAGTAGATGCAAGTGAAGTATATCTATTGGACATTTTAGTAGGTATATCTTCGCTTCATAGCTCAGGTAAATTCTCACTTTCACCACAGATGTTAAGCTTCTCGCCGCGCCGGAGCGGCCGAGCGCATTGAGGCGCTATGTTGCGATGCAAGAGGCAGTTCCCCGTCGAGGGGTTTCTAATCCCCCCTCGGGCACGGATGTTTGTGCTGTCTGTAGTATAAGGTAGTTCATAAGTAGTTTGTAAGTTTAGGGACTAATGACCCTTAAGCTTTACAAACATTTGAACATTTGCTAAGCTTCTCCCGAAAAAATATAGCGATAATTTGCTTCTTATAACATCGAAACAAACCCTTTTCCAACTCTTTGAATGTCTCTTCGCACTTATGGCCATTGTGCTTTTCATGATAACTACAGGGTGATCAGTCCTCAGCGCAACCGCCTGGCGCAGGTGGAGGTGGTGTGAAGTTGTTTTTTTCTGCTCCACTGTTAGGCCTTTATTTGTGTCACATTCTTGTGAAAGTAGAACGTGTTTCTCAGTCGACGCAGTAGTGTGCGTTGTGTGATAGTGTTATATAGCCCAGTCAACGAAGACCGAAAAACGGCGATTACGGGAAAAGATGCGTGTAGTCGCAAATTTTTGTACAGTGGTAGCGGGGAGTGTCATGAACAGCATACTAAAAATCCTGGCCTGTAGGGAGTGAGCGTTGGAGTAGGGGGGGGGGGGGAGGGCATTTAAAGGTGACAACGTGTATTCGGTCTGTCTGCCGGGGGTCTCATCCGAGATGTGGAAGGGGGGGGGGGGGGTGCGGACGACTCCAAGTCGTGGCTCACGTCGACACCAATAACGCTTGTCGCTTGGGTTCTGAGAACATCCTCAGTTCCTACGGGCGCCTGGCGGGATTGGTGAAGGCTGCTGCTCTCGCACGCGGGGTGCAATCAGAGCTGTCGATTTACAGCATTGTTACCAGGGTTGATCGGGGTCGTTTGGTTTCGAGCCGAGTGGAGGGTCTGAACTAGAGGCTTCGCCGAATCTGCGACAGTCTTGGCTGAAGATTTCTGGATCTGCGTTATCGGGTGGGGAATTATAGGACGTCCATAGGTAGATCAGGGGTATGCTACGCTAAGAAAGCGGCTACTCGGGTAGCAGATTACTTGTGGAGTGCACATGATTTTTTTTTTTCTTTTTTAAGGCAAGGCTCTGCCTCTGGTAACCACTCGCTTGCCAACATTCAGACAGCGAATTCAGCCCGCGTTCGGCTCAAAAATTTTACTATCAAAGTATTAGCCATGAACTTTAAAAGTATTAAAAACAAAGTTCCTAAATTTGACACGCTGCATGGGAATTATTGTGCTTGGTTAGTTTTAGGCAGCGGAAGGTAGCTATCATGATGTGGCAAGTTCAGAAATAATTAGCGAAGCGTGGAATGTATATCAGAAAGATAGTTCGGACGCAACTGGAGGGGGAGTATTCATCGCTGTGGACAAAGATATTGCTTCTATTGAGATCCAGGTTGAAAGTACCTGTGGAGTTATCTGGGAACGTATAACAGGTTTAAGAGAAGTAAAGTTAATAGTTAGGTGTTTTTACCGTCTCCCTGTGCTGCTGTAGCAGTTTTAGAGTCATTCAAAGAAAGTCTACACCAGGTAGTGCGTAGGTATCCGGGCCATGTAATATTAGTCGGGGGGATACTTCAACCATAAGACCTTAAGAGAGTAGATTTGGACCTCTAGAGTTACATTTTAGGCACTACATACATGCAGTCTTGCGAGCTACCTTTGGATACATTCGCCGAAAACAGTCTTGAGCAGTTAACCCGGCAACCCACACGCAATGGAAATATTTTAGACCTTATAGCTACTAACAGGCCTGACCTTGTTAACGACGCTTGTGTAGAGACAAGAATTAGTGATCATTATATCGTCATAGCGTCGATGTGACCAAAATTCATAAACCAATCATCAAGGATAGGAGCGTGTATTTGTTAGGTAGAGCACATAAGCAATTGTTAGGCTCAGACTTAGAAAATGAATGATCATCGTTTAGTTCCGGTACAATGGATGTAGAGAAATTGTGGACCAAATTGAAATGCATTGTAAATGAAAGGTTGGAGAAATTTGTGCCTGTAAAGTAGATTAAGGATGGAAAATATTATAAAGCTACTGAGATAGCAAAGACTGTTGCACTCTCGGTTCAAAAAAGAACGCGCAGATAATGACAGGCGAAAGTTAGTAGAGATTCGTGCGTCCATAAAAATATCGATGCGAGAAGCACACAATAATTGCCGCAGCCATACCTTAGCAAAAGATCTCTCCGAGAAGCCGAAAAAATTCTCGTTCTATGTAAAGACGAACAGTGGGTCAAAGCCCCATTCCGGGGCAGTAATAGAAGAAAGCAAACGAAAAGCCGAATTTCTAAATGTAACCTTTAAGAAATCTTTCACGCAGGACAACCGCTCAAATGTACCATAATTTGGTCAACGTACTAATTCCGAAATGGAGAACATAGTGATAGCTATTTCCGGTGTAGAGAAGCAGCTGAGAGAGCTAAATCCGAAAAAGTCTCCTGGTCCGGATGGAATATTAGAGAGTATTCTGCGGCAATGGCCCCTTACTTAGCTTACAGTTTTCGCGAATCTTTAATTCAGCGCAAAGTTCCTAGTGATTGGAAAAAGATCAGGGGTCTCCCGTTTACTGACCCACATAATTACAGGCCACTATCGTCGACATAATCAGTTTCCTGTAAAATTTTGGAGTATATTCTCAATTCGAATATAGTAAATTTCGTTGAGACGGAAAAGCTTCTTTCTTTGTATCAGAACGAGCTTAGGAAACATCGTTCACGTGAAACTCAGCTTGCCCTTTTCTCACATGAGATCTTGCGAGCTATGGATAAAGGGCAACAGGCGAATTGTGTTTGATCGACTTCAAAAAGGCGTTCGACACGGTGCCACACTGCAGATTGCTAACGAAGATACGAGCTTATGGAATAGGTTCACAGATCTGTGACTGGTTGGAAGACTTCCTACGTAATAGAAAGCAGTACGTTGTTCCCAACGGCGAGTGTTCAAAAAGGCGTTTGACACGGTGCCACACTGCAGATTGCTAACGAAGATACGAGCTTATGGAATAGGTTCACAGATCTGTGACTGGTTGGAAGACTTCCTACGTAATAGAAAGCAGTACGTTGTTCCTAACGGCGAGTGTTCATCAGAGACAAGTGAATCGTCAGGCTTGCCCCAGGGGAGTGTGATAGGACCGCAATTATTTTCTACTATATAAATGATCTTATAGACAGAGTAACTTGTAATTTGCGGCTGTTTGCTGATGATGCTGTGGTGTATGGGAGGGTGTCGTCTTTAATTGAGTGTAATATTATACACGATGACTTAGACGAAATTTCTAGTTGGTGCGAAGAATGGCAGCTAGCTCTCAATATAGAAAAATGTAAGGTCATGCGAATGAGTAGCAAAAACAATCCCATAATGTTCGAATACAGCATTAGTAGTGAGCTTCTTGATGCAGTCGCGTCGTTCAAATATCTAGGCGTAACATTGCAGAGCGGTATGAAGTGGAACGAACATGTAAGGGCAGTTGTGAGTAAGGCGGACAGCCGACTTCGTCTTATTGGGAGAAATTTGCGAAGATGTACTTCAGGTGCAATTTATTTACCATAAACATGCTCTCTCATGACAAGGAGACCGCGTGTAAAACGCTTGTAGACCACGTCTTAAATACTGCTCAAGTGTTGGGATCCGCAGCAAATCAGGTCAAAGGAAGACACAAACAGTTCAGAGGCGAACAGCTATGTTTGTTACTGGTAAGTTCGAACAATGCACGAGTGTCACGGAAATGCTCCGGGAACTCAATTGGGGATCGCTGGAGGAATGACGACGTTCTTTTCGTGAATTTCTGTTGAGGAAATTTAGAGGGCCGGAATTTGAAGCTCAGTGTAGTAAAATCTTCCTGCCTCCTACTTACATTTCGCGTAGTGATCACAAAGACAAGATAAGAGAAATTAGGTCTCGTAGGGAGGCATATAGGCATTCTATTTTTCCTCGTTCTATTTGGGAGTGGAATAGGAATGGAAATGCCATGTAGTGGTACAGTGTACCCTCCGCCACTCACCTTACAGTGGATTGCGGAGTATGTATGTAGATGTAGAGGTAGTTCCTAGTACTGGATGTGGCGCTTGATATCTGGTGATTAATTTCTCAGTTTCGGCTTATGTGGGCTGTGGAGTATCAGTCATTGCCACACTGTTTTACCAAGGTTTTTGGTAATTGACCCTTGCACCATTTTCATAGTCTCCCAGACATTGTCGTGAACTTGTGTACTCATTTTACGCTTTTTGCTTTTCCTCCATTAATCAGTTAGAGTACTGTTGGGGTTTTCCGCCTGTATATTATCTCATACGGAAGCAAAGAAGTATTCGTGCGATGTTTTGCTCTACATCTTACCAATCTTATGTGCATATGTTGACATTCATCTATTTCCTGTACGGAAATAGTTTTGTGCATTTTAACTGAGTTAACTGATATCCAAAGATCTTTGTTCGAACTGAAATATCCATATAATTTTTCAATTAGAAAAACATTCTATTGTTACCTTCTTCTAGACATCAGTCTGTTGTCTTCCTTCAAAGTAAACAGGTGCCGATTCCACATATACATGCAAAATGTTCATATTTTTCTTAATCTTTGTGTTTAGTATTTGTTTCATAGGCTCACATAAACGTCTTTCCCACTTATGTCTTGATAAACAGCTCTTATTGCTTTTTGTTTCATAATAAATATAAATATGACTTTACCTTTATCGATTAGATATTATTTTGTCATGTGACATGCAGTTTTACCAATATCTGATAAAGGCAAACTTCTTAGTTACTGAAACCTCAGTACATGTTATCCTCGCGACGGTTGTCTTTTTACCAATTAACATCATAAACGGTATTCCATGAAGTTTCGGGATTGCAGCCAGATTCCGTCGACATCTTGCCACGATATTTCGGCTGAAAACCGTTCCCGACGACGCCTATATAGGAAAAATTGGCGCGGAGGCGCGTGCGCATCGGTGGTCGTCACAAGCGCGCCCTCTTACGAATTTACCGCCCTCTGTGAAAAACAGTTGAGAAGCGGCACGCGGGTGTCTGCGCGAAGTTGAAACTGCCATCTATCGGAATGCGTCAGTACTGCATAAGGTGGAAAAACAGTACGTGTCCGCACTCTGTTTGAATGCCCACTCAGTACATTGCTTGTCAGATGTATATTTTTTTTTAACTATCGCTAGAAGCGTCGTCTTGGATAAAATGTTTCCTATGAGATGATATTAAAGAAATCACCGGGTCCCAAGCCTTGTCCAGATGAAAGCCGCCGTCACGATTAATAAGATCTTGGGCTAAACGTATTTCCACAGTTTCTTTGATTAGTGAATCCCAGAAGGATCTCGTCGTGGCCAAGATTTCAGTGGCGGAGTAATCCATACAATGTCCTGTGGTAATACAATGATCGGCTACGGCCGACATACTGGGCTGCAAGAGACGAGTGTGGCGTTCATGTTCAACGCACCTTTCCTCAAGAATCACATCATAAACGGCCTCTGAAGATACTCAGCCAAGTTTAAAACTTTGAAAAATTTATGTATTTTCAAGATAAAGCCTGTGAAGAACTGGTGTTTAAGAAATTCCAAGTCGAAAACACTACGTCCGAGGATATAATTTAGCAAATATGCAGTTATGGGAAGTTCCAAATACGCTTGACCATTATCTTCGGTTGCGTGGCGCAGTTCTTCTCTTCAGTGTCTTCCTACGGCACGCTTATGGCCCTCACAGTACCGGAAAACTGGTGCCATGTTCCGGAAAGAGAAGATTCCAATTCAACCATAGAGACGTGGAAGAAACTGACGATGCCGGAGTAAGTAATATAACATGAAGTTAACTCTATTTCATATAGTCAGTGTCTCCAAACGATTTCGTACGATTTCGTCTAGAAAACAAAAATTTTATGTATAAGAAGCAGAAAGGTATGCGTCAATTTTAATGAGTTACTGAAAGACGTATTCGTGTATTCGTTAAGCTTGAGTGTTATGTATAACAGTGGTTACTAAACAACTTGACAGAGTTCACTTATACTGTAGTTTTCACCATTTGTTGAGATTGCAGATAAACTAAAGGAAAATGTAATACGTCTTTATTCAATTTATTATAAGACTGGCAACTAGTCACATTCAGTAATTCAATGAACACAGAAAAATTAGGATGATTAATCGTGCCTCACATTGTTTTAAGCTTTTACTTTTGCATTATATAAAGCATAAGGTAGTGAGGTATACAACGTGACGTTCATTGAGTGCAGGCACGAACTAAAGATGTTCAACTGCATTACTGGAAAGTTAAGATCGGTATGTATCTTTCAAAAAAACGATTAGCGTTTAACAGCTACAAAAGATAATATATTCAGTTTCTGGTAAGGATTTCTGAAGAGGGGAAATTTTTCTGTCCCACATAATTTACGAATTTACAGAATTAGGATTAATGGTAGATTAATAGGTGGCTCTGACGTTATATATATTATGATCTATAGCAGGAAAAGAAGGCGGCTATCTAGACTACAAACATTCTTTACTGAGGTGTAGAGGAGAAGGTTTGTTACGTTTACATTTCGGAATTAATTACGGAATTTAATATTACGGGAACGACAGTGTCAAGCGAGTGTCGAGATACCAAATGTCAGGCACAAAAGGTATTATGATCACCATGAGCTGCACTATGGATCAGATTGTTATTATCATCTACACTATTGAAACGTGCTACTGATACCTAATTTGCGACCTGGAGATGGCCTGATTTAGGTAGAAATCGATCAACTGCAATAATAAGTTTAGATACAGCTGCAGTTGAGTCCGATAGATTTACCAACATTTGAACATTCTTGGACGTGGGATCTTTGAGACGAATTATATGTAGCTAATGTCGACATTGATAGAATTACAACTCAAAGTCTGCAATTGTCGTATCATTATATTTACTTAACGTGATATTAGAACCACATATCGTCCCTGCGTATCTTCATGTTACAGAGAGGTGTACGCACGGTTAAAATTAAGGGTAAGAAAGAAAGTTTATACCACCAGTAACCGATCCTTGGTGTGCTCATTTGTGGACGTAGGAGCGATTTATATATATATTGAATTTTTCATTTGGTTTACACAGAGCCCGAATAGCCCTGTAACGGAATGCTCTGAGCTACTAACCATAGCCCATCACTATTGCACTGATAACAACCTTAATTTAAGAGATGTTATTGTAACAACCGAAAATTAAAAATAAATAAATAAATAAATAAATAAAATTCTGAATGTTGGAAAACCTGACAGAAATTTATGGATATTTGACATTTCCCTTTCCTTATAAGTTAAGGAGTGACTGAATGAAACATTTGGAAGTTTCTGTATGTGCTATATAGAGTACTTTAGAATTTTTACGAATGGTGAGTGAGTGACAAAATTAACGAATTTCGACTGGCAAAGATTTGTTTAGTGGTGTGCCATCTTTTTCTGGCTTCTATTTAGACGATTATTTTACACCAGACACGTTTCTTTTTTTATTTTTTATTTTTTTTATTTTAAAAGTATTTTCTGAAGTTTTGTACATGATACATATATTTGTACAATTCATTTCGTATTCATAGCTTAAAAACGGCTTTTTATTAACTTTTTGTGCACGATGTATGTTTTTAAATTGATGTACAGTCCACTGATGGTTTATTACCTCTTCCTTACAACCCACTGCTGTTTTTCCGTTTTGTTCGTGGGACTGATCGGTTTGTGATGTGCGTTTTTCGACTGTATACGACAATCTTTGCCTCTTTGTATATCGTTTTTCCCGTTCTATTTGTAATCACTTCCCTTAGTTTAAACAACGTAAGGTTTCCACATAACCCGTTTTTTAGAAGAATGCCTACCTCCCCTTAAACAAATTATCAAAAGAGTTTGAGAAAAGTTACGTTATCGGAAGCTTAAATCAAGGCTTTTTGAACAGTGGTCATACAATAATCATTTTAATAGGAACTTCACAGCGAAATATATTCAGCTTAATAACTGTCACTCAGTTCCACGATTTACCACGAAACCGCGTCTTGTTGTCTGTATTACTTTTATTCGCCAGCAACTATTAATACTTATGTTAACTAAAATGATTTTTTCAATATTAGCGGATCTTGTGACTTGCTACAAATTATCGTGATAGTGCTCCAGAGGCTACCAGTACATTCAGATTATTACAAACGTTGCATCTTTTCCTGTGAAAAGAATGTGATTTCCTTGTTCTGTTTCATTTAATATCTGTTATGCCAAAACTGTATCATCCTGCCAAATATTCTACGTGTTTCTATACTAAGATATAATATTTTGCCTTCTTCTGTGAGATAACAGCATGAATCTAACGCAGTAGGTTCTACTTTCTAACGTGCTTTTAGCTTCAAAATGAGTTACCTGTATTTTACGAGAACTCATGCAGTTACTTTTATATCTTAGGGACAACGAAATGGTGAGCAGTTGCGAGATGTATGTACGAAATCAAGAGAATGAAGCAGTACCATGTACGTACGGATGAGAATATAACGACACTTGGTTTTCCGCAACCGCTGCTGCACAGGAGAACTGGGTGTGTGACAAAAGGAATGTATCCGAACACCATATATTCCGTTAGTCAGTTCATTTCAATTGCATTTGCTATTCTGCTTTTCTACGTCGGTGACAGGTAATAATGAAAAGCTGAATGGGATAGTTATTCTAATATATATATTACAGACATTTATCTCAAGTACTAAAAGAGACAAAGATTTCATAGGAATTAATTAATTTCGTATGATATAATATACAAGCAAGTTGAGATAAACTCAAATTTATTTCATTGCTCTCCATTTACTTACGTTCAATAAATTTATGCTTGCAACTGTCAGAATAATCATAACAACTGTAAAAAACAGTGTGTTGTTATTCAAAGTATGTGATCAGTTATAATAGTTTTAAAATTTTTAATTATTTAGATCACCCAGAACACTAGCTACGATTACATTTTGCAATTTTCATCCGACATAATTTTAATTCCTAGAACTCGGACTTAATTTCTGACTATCCTATAGTGATGGATTTGCCTCAGAAGCAATTACTACTGATAATGGCACAACGGGGGACTGTTCGTTACTATCAGATGAGAGAATACACTATGTGTTCAAAAGTATCCACCTGGCTGGAAATGACTTATAAGTTTGTGTAGCCCTCCCTTGATAGTGCCGGAATACGGTGTTCACCCATCATTAGCCTTGCTGACAACTTCCACTTCTTCAGGCATACGTGCTGGAAGGTTTCTTGGGGAATGGTGGCCCATTCTTCACGGAGTACTGCACTGAGGTGGGGTGTCATCCAATGCTTACGCTCCTTGCACCAAATTAGGCGTCGTTTTGTATCGACCTACGTGATGTGTGACTTATGGGCAGCCTCTCGATCATAAAATCCGAATTTTTTCACCTCCCGCCTAGCCATCATAGTACTTTGAATGGATCGTGATGCAGTTTGGCATTCCTTTGTGATGGTATGGATGAATGCCTGCCTATTACTGTACGACCCTCTTAAACTGCCTCTGGACATTGTCAGTGAACATACGAGGTCTGCATGTAAACTTTCTTGTTATACGAGTCCCTTCAAGCGTCCATTTCATTATCGCATCAGCAGTGGCGTAGCTATGTTACCAAGGGCCCCGGGGCAAAAATGACATTGGGACCCGCTTTAAACAAACTGTATACCGATACAAAACTATTTCATCAGCTCCTTACCGCCCATTGGAAGAAATAATAAGGCAAACCTAAATACTGCTAAGTAAATTATGTGTCACGCAGCAGATAATATAGTTATAATTGTAAAAGTTTGTTTGTTTGGTATTCTTTTACGCAAAAATTGCTGGATGCATTTGGATGAAATTTTGCCGAGGGACAGAGTTGGGCCTGGGCAGGACAGGCAGATAAACGATCTCATGCTCCATACCGATCAGCCTTATTTCTTTGATAGCCCAGTCAAAGAAAGAAAATAGGGGAAATATTCGTGTATGATGGTTTCAGCAAAAGGAAGTTGCCGGATTTTGCATGATGAAACACATAGTATTGAGCTGTGCCGCTACCAGGCCGCATGAAGTAATAAGTAAAATAAGTCGACATCTTCGCTTATTATCACGACACTGGGGTAGAGGGCAGCGTTTAGAATGGACAATTCACTATTCTGACAAAGTAACCATATTTTCTCTTCTTCTTGCATGACATCATTGGGATCTATGATTAAGGAGCACTCCCTTGGGGGAATTCACTATACAAGCAGTTTAGTTATCATTATAATACCGTTCTGTAATAACACATTGTAGAGGTTTCATATTCAAATGTGGTCAGACCGTGAATTGTCAAACACACTGCTAGTAATTCAGCGCCATTCACTGTTATTTCGCAAAGATTGGCAGCCATGGCAACTCCGACTTCAACCGACAACACACTAACGGTGGCAGGGTCATTTCTCAGCGGACAAGCAATAGACCTTGTTATATTTAGAGTGGGAATAATGTTTGGATTTCACTTCGTGCGTTTGAGGTTTGTTGCTCAGTGTTAAAAAAGTTAAATGTTTAAAATCCTTCATTCAACTAAAATATCATATATAGTAGGTCGTCGACTATCCGAAGTAATTGGGGGACGCGGATGTTCGGAAAACCGATTATTCATATAATCGAAGTGTACATTTCTATTTGTCAATAACAAGTACTGTACAGTAAATGTATTTATTCACTATTTGGAGGTACTCGATGCTTCACACTGTGCCGAGCGGCACGCCGCTATACTGCGAAGGCGCAGTTGTTGCTGTGAGCAGTTTTAATGGGGCCTGTACTTCAGCAACGCCGACTGAAGTGTGCCGATTGTTGTACACAGCGACTGGACGCTTGGAAGGTCAGCAGCACCATCGAACGGCGTCTTGTGAAGGTCCCACTAAAAGCAATGTTCCGCCACCCGGTGGCACAGTGCGGCTACTGTGGGATACTTGGTTTAAGGGAAGATGAAGAAAATGGACGGTAGGGTGGGAGAGCAAAAACAAAAAATCGATAGTGTACTGTAACTTTTTTCAAACGTCGCTCACGGTGGTCGAGGGGGGCCCTTTGAGCCCGGGGGCCCCGGGGCACTGCCCCGCCTAGTCCTATGATAGCTACGCCACTGCGCAACAGCAGAATGGACTTCTGAATGTTTAAGGGGTGTGGGAATCTCACATGCAGACTTTTGACACGAGTAACACCCAATCACCTGACCACGTTCGAAGTCTGTGAGATGCGCGGAGCTCCCTATTCGGCTCTCTCGGGATCTTTAACGACTATGAGGTCGCTGATAAGTAGGTGGCAGCACAATGCTAATATGAAAAGCGTATTTTTTGGAGGGTGTCAGTTAGGATGTGAAAGTCCGAGATGTTTGATACGCTTAGCGCAAAGTCTGCCTGGTAACTTGATACAAATTTGTATGATCTAGGCATATTACATAAACTGTAAGTAGTTGCAAATATGTGGCATCATTTTCACAGTGGTTTCTGTGTTTACATTTGACGAAACATCATCGATAATGGCATTAGGAGCCAATTCAGGACTCGTGTAAAACAGCACTGAAGAAAGGAATCTGTCTGAAAGAAATCACAGAAAACCATGTGCGCATATGAACACGTGCACACACACAGACACACACACACACACACACACACACACACACACACACACACACACTTGCGTCGAAAACAGTATGTAGTAAAATTAGTTTATGACATTTGTGAAATGTGATGTAGAGTATCCACACTGATTTTCAAAAACAGGTGGCATGCAGAAATTTTCGCGAAGGTTTCAATTGAATTTCAATATTGGCTAGATGTTTGAGAGTATGTACTGAAGACAGCATTTATAAATGGTGTGAAAAAAGTTGCAATCTTTGCCCAAAACCTGCACGTATGGAATATGTGCTGAGGTGTAACATTATCCTGTATATTACTATGTCCACTTTACAGCTTCACTGATACAAACTGAAACCGTTTGCACCTTAATTGCTCTGAATAGTTGCTTTTAACATGCCAATGAGTAGTACAAAAGTGCAAGAAATAGCATGTTGTATTCAAGATTCTACCTCGAGAAATCCTAAGAATTATAGATGATGTATTTCAATAATGAATCATCCACAAATACAGAACCATAATGGCTACATAAGGAGCGCTCTGAGTTCCAATACGTATTCTTGCCTGACAAAATTACATATCACCCCACAGAAACAACAGTAGACTTCTGATATCTGTAAATAACACATGTTCAAATTGAAAGGAATTACACAATAAAGATATCAGCCCCTTGCCTTCAAAATTTTCACGAGACACTTTTAAACCATGAATCACAAAAACAATTTCTTTTTCGGGGAACTTCGTTGGAATATTTGGCATCTAGCTACCTTCCTCATTAAAGCGTATTTTCAAGGAAAACTGAAAAAAAACACATATTTTTTAAAAAACAAAAATGAAAATTAGTTGTTCCAAATAATACAACACTAAAATGTTGATTAAGAATTCATTCAAGCCAACGAAAAAAAGCAATGAATGATCAGAAATTCGTTATACAAAAAACTGTCACTCAGATTACGTACATGAGCAAACTGGATTCTCCTGTACTGTTAACACTAATGATTTCTTTATACTTTTAGTGATGTCTCTTTTGTAGGCTGTAACATGTTTATTTGCAATAATGTATATCCTTTATTACAAGCTTTATTTGTTTTATAAGTCATTACATTCTGTAAATATAATTTTTTTTATTTATTGGCTTCAAAGTTGACATGTATTGTAATTGTGAGGAAATGCAATTACTTAATACAGGAATCTTAATCGCACCATTAATTAGAGTTGTTATTTGCGTACTTTTTTCTACAAAAAGTAACAGCATACAGGTTCGTTTTCATCAAAAGGTTTCGCTTCTGAAGAGTTTTGCAGTATCGACTCCTAAGTTCCAGATCTCGTCAACAAAGTGTTACAGCTTAGTTAACTCCAATGTTTTTGACTTTCTGTTTGGAAGATTCCAGTACTTTTGGTTCTGCCCAAAGAGAGAAATATCCGTTTTTGTCTCTGGGAGATTCTCGTTAAATGATTCCGGTATAAATGACATCAAAATCGACATAATCAGTGTCACAGCAGCAAGTACGCCAAATACGACGTACATTCCAATGGCCTTCCCCTGCAGAAGAAAAAAGGTCGTCATACGATACCATCTAAATGTTTCTGTCTTTTAATCATGTTACATTCGATGACAATATAGATACAAACAAAATTCCTAAACTCATTTTCTGATGTAATTGTGACTAAGTCCATGAATTAGGAAGGGAAAAGAAAGTGTACTAATAGTTTCCAATTAGTATCATTTTTAGCATATTTTAACAATTTTATAAGCAACTTTATGAAAGTTATAACAACATGCATAGCTGTACAGTTTTAGTATACTTATATATGATCGTCATTGACCAGGATTAGTAGATATCTTCAAAAAAGTTATTATCATTAAATCTCTAGCCAAGTAGCACATATAATACATATTAACTGTGATGTCTTCTAGATGGTGCTTGAAGAGATAAGCAAGGAATGAAATTTTATTTATAGATGATTAAGCTAACTAGGTTATGCAGTCGAGTGCATGTTACAAGTAGGCCCTGAACGAAATAAAAGCTTAATTCTGGGAGGAGGTATCCAGATAAGAATGTACTGTTATAAGAAAAAGCTTCATTTTAGCAGTAAAATTGGCAAAAGGTCCGTGTGAGCTAACGGCTACTACCTGCTGCAAAAATCTTGTTCCCTATCCCAAAATGAGAACTAACTTGGTTCACATTACTCTAATAACATGACGTTAGCGATACAGTGGCCAATATACGCAGCAGCTCACACGAAATTACACACAGGCATTAATAAACAAGCCACTACAATTAAAGTTATTCATAAAGGTGGCTAAGAAAAACATTTATGTCACAACGGAACTTAAACATAAAAAATTGCATTTTAGCTTGTTCTCAGCACTGGTGAAAAACAAAGCTAAATAAAAGGGGGAAGGTGCTCTAAAACTACAACTTATTGGCAAGTCAAAATTATACTGAACTTAACTTGTTTATTCAAGTCGAACACTAGCAAAATGGGGAACCAATTTTGTTAATACAATAAAACTGCATCTCGTTATATGAGCTAATACTGACAATGCCCAGCATTGAATTTAACATAAATTACACAGGACGGAACGCTACTTGGGGGAGGATTTACAAACAACAATCACTCGCTCACACACACGCAATGCAATGGCGAACCTCACCAAAATCAGCGTGCTGAAACGAGGCAGAAGCAGGCGCCGCTATCGTAGGCGGAATTCAGCAAACCCGGAGGTACCACACAACACAATATACAATAAAACTGCGAGGATGGTTCTGGTCTGTTGTGCCTCATTTGAGATGGTGCGTGAGTATAGCAAAGTTAAGTTGCATCTAGATTAGAATCGAGCGAGGTGGCGTAGTGGTAACAAACAGGACTCGCATTCGGAAGGATGGTGGTTCAAATCCACCTCCGGCCATCAAGATTTAGGTTTTCCGTCATTCCCCTAAATCACTCCAGGCAAATGCCGGGATGGTTCCTTTGAAAGGGCACGGCCGATTTCCTTCCACATCCTTACCCAAACATCCGAGCGTAAGCTCCGTCTCAAATGACCACGCTGTCGACGGGACGTTAAACTCCAAGCTTCCTTCCTTCTAGATTAGACCGCGAGCAAACACGCTAACGGTGACACACGGCTACGTTACATGATCGCCCTCCACTGAGGGTGAAGTGGTTAAAAATCTGATTCATTATACAAAATCACGGCGGACTCTTAAGTTGCAATCTGAGAATAAACTATCTAGGCACTGGTTTTATGTGAAGTGGCGTGAATTCAGGTGACTAGCTGCAAACCCCTGAAGTATGAGTTCGGACCCACGTGGTTCCGAAAACCGATAAAAATGTATAAATTCAATTTTGAAAAATAAAGAAAATTAACTACGGCATGCAACTCCTAGAACTGCGTAGAATGTCATAAGGAAGCTAATGAAATGCATAAATAAATAAATAAATAAATAAATAAAATAAACATAGAAGTTAAATAATCTCAATGACGGAAAAATGAGAATAAAAACTACGGCATGCAATCCTTAGAAATACATAGAATTTCATAAGCAAGCTATTGAAGAGGTTTGTACAAGGGTCAGAGAGAATTACTGACCAAGACTGAGTGCATACTACAAGTTCGGAAAAGAAACAGCAAAATTAAAATAGGCGGGGAGAGAAGATCGCGAAATGTTAGTGGACAGAAGGATACACATACAGTTACTTGCCTGATGGGCATGAAACAAACAATAGTGGAAGCTGAAGGCTTTTTTCTAAGAATCGACCACGTGGAACACATATCACTCATGGAAGGAAACGATAAGAAAAAATTTGCATGCACTGTACAAAAATGAACATATCGTCTGTTAGAAATCGGGCCCCACAAAGTTAGACAGGGGCCGGAGTATACAGTGTGCAGCCAAGACTGGAGGGCGTCATCTCTCTAGGGAAACTGGCCTCAGTATTCCAGTCCGAAATCACTGCCATCAGGGCATGTGTGGAGGAGAATTTGCGTAGGTGCTTCAAAGATCGTAGCATCTATATCTATTCAGACAGCCAGGCAGGCCACGGGCACATTAAAGAGTTGAGCATAAAAATTAGAGAGGGGGGGCACTTTCAGCTCTCTGTGTTATATGTAGAAAAATTTCGAAGAAGATTGAAACAGCTTAAGAATGCGTGTATCGAAAGACAAAAACGGACACACATATTCCTGTTTAAAAGACAGGCAGTTCTCATTCTGTCATCCTCGCCAAAAATGTTGGCACGCAAACATATTTGCGCCCTTTTAACACAAAACAGACCAAATTTTTTATCCGGTCTCCCACAGTAAGAAGTTTGCCTAGAACCTCTCCCCCCCCCCCCCCCCCCACCTCTTCAATGTTACTGCCTACCAATGTCGCCCTGTCACTTTCTCCTGTTTGTCCCATTCGCACTTTCTTCTGACTGTCACTCTCTTCATCCGTTTCTCTGGATCTTCCTAATCACCGTCTTTTCCACTTACACTGTCTGTCTGCCACTGCCCTATTCTTCTTCTCTCACAGTGTCTCGGTTTCTTTCTTTCTCACAGTCTACTGTATTTCTATTCAATCACCATTTTGTCCTATCTACACATGTCTTTGTGAATCTATTGATCGACATTTGGAATCCTAGATGAGGAACTTTTACACGATGATAAAGGTAACGAGAAAAGTAGATCTAACAGTATATCGAAACCGGTCATCCTATTATCAAATAAATTTTAAAATCCTTTGCGATCGTGACTGTTACTTTCATTTCTGAGACATATAATCGTTTGATGACTTTCCAATAGAAAACTATGTTTTACAAACTCATTAAAATTTTCCTTGTAAAAGTTCGACCATTTCGATGATCCAGAACACAAAAGCTTACATATAGTCACCAACTATCTTCCTTATTCCACTGTCTCTTCTGCTCCCACTGTCGCCGCTTTATCCGTCCATTTATCTTTTTTACTGATGCTGTCTCTCTCCCACAAACACTCTGTGCTCTCCCTCTTTCTTCCACTAGCACTCTCTCTTTCATTGCCAGTTTCCGTTATTCACTTTCAGCATAAGAAAGCGCGAATTTTTACTACCGACGGCAGAAAGAGCACTGAGGTGGCTGAGTCCCCACTTTTTTATCACAGTCTTTTAACCATGAAGATATTACTACTAGGGTTGGAACTTAAATATTCGCAACTGTTTATTCACAACCGGTACAAAAGCGTTAGATAGTTCCACCTGTTACTGTCCTTCAATGTAGTCACCAGCGTTGTGTAGAACCTGTTGTCAGCGATGTGGAAGGCGTAGTAAACCGTTAGCAGAGGCTGTTCTGTTGATGATGCGAATGGAGCGATCTACTGCCTATAGAATCTCTGCACCAGCTCTGAAGCGAATGCCACGAAGTGGTTCCTTCATCTTCGGAATCAGATCAAAGTCACAAGGACTTAAATCCGGGAAGTATGGTGGATGGTACAGTACTTCCCAGTATCATCGACCAAACAAAGCAGTCACAGCTTGCGTTGTGTGCGCCTGCGCATTGTCGAACAAAATGATGGGTGCGCTGAGCAGAAAGTGTTGCCGCTTCCTTCGGAAAGCTGGTCGCAGGTGATGCTCCAAAAGCGAACAGTAATACTCTGCAGAGATGGTCTGCCGTGAAGGATCGGAGTGCATTAGGGTAACATCAACACAGTCATACACGATAATGACCATAAATTTCAACATACTGAGGCTCTGATGCACTTTTAGCTTAAGCGGCGACCCATTATGACTTTATTCGTCGGATTGGCTTTATAAAAAAATGTTCATATGTTTGCTAATTATGGGACTTAACTACGGGGTCATCAGTCCCTAAACTTACAAACCAGTTATGAATTACTTACGAACAGGACGGCACAAATATCCATGCCCGAGGGGGGATTCGAACCCCTGACCGTAGTGGCCGTGCTGACCGTGACTGGAGCGTCTCAGTCACTTGGCTTTATAGTTTTGGTTCGTACGATGTGGCCCATGTCTCAACCACTGTTACGATACGGCGTAAGAAGGCCTCTCTTTCGTCCTCACAGCGCTCCAATTGCGTTTGAGCCACGTTGTGACGCATCGATTTTTGAATTTCCGTCATTTCACGCGGAACCCAGAGTGATGCAATTTCCGCATGGCCAGGCGTTGCTTCACGATGGAAACAGAGTCATATGCGCTAATTCACTTTCGTGAGCGATTTCACGAATCGTCTGGACTCGATCGCTGCCCTCCAACACGCCAACATTATGTACTTCTTATATGAGATGCGAGGACGACCTGCCAGATGCATATCTGATACTGTTTACTGACCTTCGTTGAAGGCTGTTACCCAACGTGCCACTGTTTTTACTGCAATGCCAATTACCCGCACGCCTCTAGAAAACCTTCATGACGCTTTCGTGCTTTGCAACCTCTGGCACATTCAATTCCTTGTTTCCGTTTCCAAAATATAGTGACACCGTTACGTTAGACCATCGCACATTAGTGACTGTTCTCTTCTTTTACATAGTGTCTATTTGCTTCAGCAGGAGGTGCTGCTTATAAGAGCAGTTCTATAGGTCTGTAATGAAGGAAAGGAAGGTAGGAAGTTTGGAATTTACGTTCCGTCAACAATATGGCCATTAGCTTAAATTGTGATACGGATGGGGAACGAAACTGACGTAACTCTGAAAAGAACCGTCCCTAATTTGTCTGGAGAGTTTTAGTGAAGTCAGAGAAAAATTAATCTGGATGACCGGAGGCGAAGTTTACTGAACGTTTTAACTTTTGTGATTACTTTTTCACCGCCAGCAATACCTATTCTAAATCAAGGACAGGAATATCATGGGGACTCGTTTGACGTATTGATATTAACCGAAGGGCGACGAAGGCGACACAAATATGTGAGTCGTTTACTAAACTCTCAATATTGCATAATGCACAGATCTGTCCCTTGAGTTAATTTCAAACTAAAATAAATTCTTGTTTCCGTGTGAAACTGGAGATAATTATAATTTATGAATGGTTATATCCGCTTTCGACCTTCGCAGGCCTCTCGTTTAAACAAAATGTGTGGCATGAATGTGAAAGTGTCGCACGTGACGGTCACAACACATCTTCCCAAAATTTCCGTCAATCCTGAGTACAAAATACGTAGCAAAGAAAGGGACTAATTTACTTTAGATGTTTGTAGATGAACTTAGTATGACTGAGGCACTTGAAGCTCATCATTTCAAAACTGTACTTAATTGAAGGGGAGACATCTTTGACTAAATGTCTTCATTGACTCTTTAATAGTTTTAGACTCAGTAAGTACTCCCAGTCATATGGAACCTGAGAAACTATGTAATAGATGTGTTTTTCCCAAAATGCTACGTATTGTTGAGTTGTGAACAATTACAATGTGTTGTTGAAATTAAATCTGAATTTAATATTTAGGCATTTACTGCTCTATTAATGGCCGTGTTTCACCGTCTTATCTTCTGTGTTTAACAAAGGATTTAGGTTTATCAATGCACAAGTTTCATCGAATTTAGGAAGCCATTTTCAGTATTAAATGAAGTAAAAACATCGTGTAGTTAAATAATCACAATAAATAAATTTAACCAATCTTCTCCCCCCTCTCCCCCCCCCCCCAAAAAAAATGTAAATTCTTACTGAAACAATGCATATAACAGTACAGATATGGAAATTTAAAAAAGAAAAAAGTTACCTCTTGCTTTACGCAAAAACCTTTGTACAGACATTGGAAGCACATCAGGGGCATGTGAAAAAGGATAGCAAAGACAAAGATAAAGGAAGAATTAACAGAAATCCAAGGCTCATTTCAGAATAAGAGCAGTAATAAGAATCTCAGAAAGATATTGGCTAAAGTATCGAATTGTTGTTACGTACGGCGTACAAATTTTAATAGTAAGGAAGTAAGACTAGACATATTTCGAAATATTTGAAACCGGTTGTTTTTATTTTGACTTTCCTGGTGCTATATGAATGCATTATTCCAGTCTTATACTAGAAATAAAAATAAAATTCGGAAAAGATTTCATCTTCATGTATTCATGAAAACAGCTTAAAACTGTGAAACAGTGAAGCAAATAAGTATGTATAATGTACAAAATTATAAGTGTAAAGACAGAAGGTTAATAATAAAATACTAATTATGTATAATATTAATTCAAAACTTGTCCATAAACAATATTTCTTATTACTTGTCCAGGAGCTAGAATGAATAAATTCTATGAGTGCAGCCTTGAGCAAGTGACATAGACTATTCGATGTGAGAAACATGAAGATGTCAAATCAACTCCACAGTATTTAACAGATTGTGCCTGCGATTTTTTAATCGTAACAGAAAATACGAGTCTCACTTGCAGCCGGCCGCGGTGGCCGAGGGGACTGAGGCGCTCCAGTCACAGTTTGCACGGTCACTACGGTCGAGGGTTCGAATCCCCCCTCGGGCATGGATATTTGTGCCGTCCTTAGTATTAGCTAGTTCGTAAGTAGTTTGTAAGTTTAGGGACTGATGACCGCGTAGTAAAGTCCCATAAGCTATACAAACAGTTGAAGTCTCACTAGGAACTGCAGCCTCTTGAAGCTAAAAGGTAAATCCGTCGGAATAAGGGCTATTCGTGGGATGTAAATGTATTTATTCCTTTCTTGTCTCTCGTTCCATTTTCGTCCATCGGTTCCTATCTTACTATCTGTCCATTCAAGTTTCGTTATCATGCACTTCAATATGACATAGTGTATCATTGACTATGTGACCTACAATAATATAATTTTCTAGATTTGTCGAGCTGTCTGCGATGTATAAATAGTGGATGAATGAAGTCTCGTAAACAATGTGTCGCTTGATGTCATAGGTATTTTTTATTATTAATTTTTATGTTACTAATAAAGAAGTAACAAAATTAAATGTCACGCGTGCTGTTGCTGTTTTATATGAATAAATTCTTTATGATTTCATATGTCATATGTCATGATCAATATGTCGAACTGTGACATAATATTTAAGGAACATTCAGTGGTATGTTGTACTGCGTGTGAAATGTCTCACGAATAAAATTTACAGTGTAGAAGTAATAACTTGTGCCGTCATGACAAACGCCATAGATAGCGATTCTCAAAAAGTTGACGAACAAAGTCACGCTATTAACCACCACACTATGGGGCGGTTTTCTTTACTTTTGACGTGATATAGTTTGAACTGTGTATCGTAGGTGGTTTTTGCCTTGACCTTAAAGAAGATTTCTAACAAACCTGGTTGAAATAGGTCCTTTAGTTTAGGAGTAGATATAGAATATTATCGCATGATGCGGCCGTTTTTAACTAATGTCATTGCTCATGACTTCATATCACCCGACGTATGTGTCATAGGTAGTTTGTAGCCCGACAGAAACTGTTGTCTAACAGTAAGGAACATGTGGAACAAGTTGGATTGAAAGCGGTCCAGTAGTTTAGAAGAAGGAGAAAGGGTACATACACACACACAGCCAATATATATATATATATATATATATATATATATATATATATATATATAACATTTTTGCAAGATGACCAAAGCATCTGGATTTAAGGTTGTGGCTTCTCATACATGCAGATATGAAATTCTTGCACGAAATATTGTCCTAAACAAATTGTGAAACATCAAGGTACCAACTGATATCCATTATACACTTGTTTATATTACTGTCCATTCGAAACAGGACATTGTACGATTCTTTATAAGTGCTGCTATAATTATTCATTGATTGAACTGAGTACTTACCAAATACGCAAGATAAGGTGGTGCAGTCATTGCACATTGAACAAAGACGTATTCAATTGCGACGCCTATTTGTCGTACACTCGTGGGATGTAATTCCAAGCTCTGTAGATTTGTTAGCGTAAACGAGCACTCAGAGCAGAAAACAAGGAGCATAGACAGAGTAGTTATGATCCACTGGGCTGAATATGCTGTAAAAAGGTATCTTCTTAGACATAACAGAACGTTAAATATGTATAGAAAGCTAAGAAATAATATTGACATACAGATTAGTAATAGTGCACCCTTATTTTCCCCTCAAACATGTTTATAAATCAGTTTTTGATCGATAATATGTCAAAAATATTAAAGAATGAGTTACCTGCGGTTAAAAATACGAGAATGATGCACAAGACAGAGGCAGTGAGTAGTACGAGACAGTGTGTTATTCGCCTTCCAATCTTGTTCCCTGTAATATGAGCTGCGTATCCAGCAACTAGTTGTAGAAATCCTTTTCCAACAAATGCAACGAAAGGATTTATCCCAAAACTGGTGTTGTTAAAAAGTAGTGTGAAAGTAACAAATCCAATTGCTGATCTGTAAAAATTGAAAATTTCAAACCCTATTAAATTAACTAAATATTCTTATCTAATGAAAGAACTTTTGTTACACACATTCATCACAAGGCGTGCGTTTTATTCTTTAATGAATATTATCGATGTTCAAGATTAACATCACTTTAATAATGTAAGATGCACCAATATTCTTATCATACTAGATATGAACGTATTATTTGCACTGATGTTAACAATGAACTAAGTGCACCTACACAACAGTATTTATTGACGTTCAATACTCTCATAAAATTCTTTGGAGGATTTCATCTTTATTTATCTACTGTTTAGTTTAGGGCCTTATAGCCATTTTGAAGTGCCTGACAGCTTCAAATAATATTCACACAGAGTTAAATATACCACTAACAAATAGACACAAGTTATATCTTGTAGTCAAAGAAATAAGCTTTTAAGAAGTCTATAAACTACTTACGCACAGTAAAGAGTAGTAATCAGTACAAAACTGACGTGAGACCCTAGGGGTAAAATTTTCTCCTAGATGTGGTCAGGGCATTTTATAAAGTCACTGGTAGATATTTATACTCGTGGGATTTACTTTTATATTCGAGTTTCTTCATGATACACAGTCTATGTACAAGTTAACTGCAAAGTACCACATTGTCCTCACATTTGATGATAAATGGTTGTCACGAATAATCTCCCAAATTTTGCGCCATTTGTATCCTTTGATCTTCTGCTCTATGGCATAACCCTTTTCATTTTCCATTTAACTGTTATACATACAAATCTATGGATGTAACTTTGGTGTCACACAAGTATAAAGTGTGCGCCACCTACTTTTGCCGCGCGCCGCCATGCACGCATGGCGCGGCGTTCTTACGACGACAGCCACGAGCGCCCTCTGCTGCAACTCTGCTGGTGGCCACGACTGCTGCATCGTTCACTTGGGACTGAGATAGGAACCAGTTAACATTTCGGAATCAGATAGGCACCAGTTAAGGCTTGGCTATCGGATAGGCACTAGGTATCATCAGTAGGCAGGCCTCTATCTAATCTATGTATCAGCATTCTGCAGTCAAGAACTATGTAAAAGTTAAGTATTACTAAGTCTCTATGAAATATATATCTCGTTCTAATTTAATCTAGTGTTTCTAGTTTCTGCTGTCCCACTGGCTGGTCACCTCCGTACCTGCACACGCGTGCATCCTTTATTCCTGTGTCGGTCTCTTTCTACTCGGCCACCAACACCCAGGTCTACCAGCGGAAACGAAACACAAAAGTGGCGACGAGGCTGGGACACAAAAGTGGCGACGAGGAGTGATAGAAAAACCGTGGACCAGCCTGCTTGCAGCAGCCAGACAGCAACAGTCGGAGCACGCAGAAATAGCTCCCGCCCACCCATCTTTATTATAAGATTTTTGGGGGAACATATTCAGTTACGTGTTTTGTGGACTTTTTGTTGCAGTGCGTCCTCATTTCACATTGCATTGGTGTGTTGTTCTAATTTACTTGTATGCGTGGTGCCTAATCGGTCAGCATGGCCACTACCCAGAACCCAAACTTAATGGAAATTATTCAGTTACAGACGGCGCAAATCACGCAACTACTCCAAGTAGTGTCGCAGTTAACGGCACAGGCGGCTACCAACAACAGCCGTCGCATCAGCCACCAACATCTACCACCACACCGCCTCCTACGTTTCGCCAGTACAACGAACGTGAGATTACTTCGCGCAGTTTCAAGAACTCGTCGCGGCTCATCAAATTACAGGTCACGCCGTTAAACATTTGTTCCTCTCTGTGGTGGGAACCAAAACCTTCATATTACTGCAGAAACTTTTCCCCCACGCATATCCTGGTGATCTAGAATTTGATGCAATAGTAGATGCACTGAATGCTCATTATGAGAGAAAAGTTCTCGTAGCTGCGGCGCGGTACCGATTTTTCAGACTGAAAAAATCACTGGAACAGACCCACACGCAATGAATTACGGAATTGAAGGGCTTAACCCGCCAATGTAAATTTACTTGCTCTTGTGGACTTTCTTATAGTGACGTTATGTTGAGAGATGCGATTAAGCAGAACATTCAGGACCCCAGAATTAGGGCAGCAATTCTAAAGTAGTCAGACCCTTCGTTAGACAGTGTACTGCAGCTTATAGAAGCGCACGATACTTTTGACTTAGCAGATGTAGAAATGCAAAGCCACAGTGTTAATTCAGTGCGACGCAAATGACGCTTTCCTAGCCCTAGTTCTCAGTCTAGCCCTAGTGATTCTTATTTTTCTACCGGCCGTGCTGAACAGACAGTGAACAGTAGCCAGTGTAAAAGTGCGACACAAAGGTCGCCCCGTCGTGTTAGAAACAGTAATATGAATAACAGGCACCAATGCTCTTATCAGAAAAATGTTCATAAATCTTGCCCCCAGTGCGTATCTCGCCACAAGCGTGCACAATGCTGAAGTCGCAACGCCATTTGTTATCAATGTGGCAAATCGGGACATGTACAGGCAGTGTGTATGCAAAATAAAAATTGTAAGAACGGTGCCTTTAGGAACAGTGCTTCGCAGAGCGCGAGAACAGTGCCTGTAGTAAATGTCATACATGCTGTGAACTTGGATAGTGCTTCTCTTGAATCTAAAATGCAAGGTAGTTCTTCTGTTGTTTTTTCCCTTTATTGTGTTTTCACACCAGCTATTACACCAGTAGGCTGGTAGCAGCTCCAGAGGCTGCTCTTCAGCCGAGAGAATAAAATACATGGATGAGATGAAAATTAAAATACAAGACAGGCGAAAAAAACAACAGAGGAACAATGACATAGACAAGGTGACAATTCGAAGATCAAACAGTTGACAGATGATCAAAATCAGATTTAGTCAGTTAAAACTGAGGAGCCACAGTGACCTAAAAAGCACCTGTAGGGCGACAATAACACAGGACGGCGAGTACATGGAGACACTAATTAAAATACACGGTGCGACACTTGCCTGGTTGCGGTGGACGCAGTTAAAAAACATACACTTCACAGGAGCACAGCACACAACACTTGACGTAGCACTGTTAAAACTGTCGGTCCAGGACCCCGAGAAGGGGGGGGGGGGGGAGGGAAGCGTGAAGGAGAGGAAAAACGGCGGGGAAAGGGGGCGGCAGGGAGGAGCCGTAGGGACTCCAGGGCAGGGAGGGGGTAGCCAAGCGGGGGAGTGGAAGGGGAAAGGGGATCAGAGCCGGTAAGACGGGTATATGTCGGAATGAAGGACGGCCTCAGGGAGGGGGAGACAGCGGAAATTATCCTGGGAGAGAACATGGAGGGTATGGAGATGAAGGGAAGGGGGTAAACGCGGTACAGGCGTGGCAGAGGCCCAGGGTTGGTAAGGATGGGGTGGACCAGGGGGTTGCGGGAGTCTATTTTACGGGTGGTATAGAGGATACGGATATGCTGGAGATATTCAAGGAGGTAGGGAAACGGGATCAGGTCATACAGGATCCGCGTGGGGAAAGGGAGCCGGACACAGTAGGCGAGGCGGGGGGCGTGGCGCTCGAGGACTTGAAGGGTTTTATAGTAGGATGTGGGAGCGGAGATCCAGGCGAGATGAAAGCTGCAAAAGACAGAAAGAATGAGAGAGCGGTAGGTGTAGAGGTTGGTGGAGGAGCTGAGACCCTACGGCCAGCTAGTGAGGAGTTTGAAGAGGTTAAGGCGGGAGAGGGCTTTCTGTCGGACAGTGCGGATGTGGGGGGTCCAGGAAAGGTTACGTTCAAGGGTTAGGCCAAGGTACTTCAGGGTGGGGGTGTGGCGGATAGGGCGGTTGTGGAGGGTAAGGTAGAAATCGTGGAGACAGAAGGAGGGGGTGGTACGACCTATGATATTTGCCTGGGATTTGTCAGGGTTGTTGGAGAGGACCCACCGGTTACACCATGAGGTGAACTCGGTGAGGTGGGACTGGATAGTTCTTCTGTGCCTACTGCTAAACTATGTAGTGAGCCACGTAGCAAGCGTAGTCAAGCGCGTAAAACTGTGCAATGGAAAAGGGTTCGGGACAAGAATAATGACTATGTACAGTGCAATCCTGTAGTGAATTTAGTGCCTTATGCAACTTAGTGCCCAGTACAGTGTAGTTAGTGACAGTAGAGTTGATATAGCTGGTTGGTTGGTTGTCGTCTTCTGCGCGGACACTTGTTCAATGCAGCTCTCCACGATACCCTATCCTGAGCAAGCCTCTTCATCTCCACATAAGAACGGCAACCCACATCCGTCTGAATGTGCCTACTGTATCCATCTCTTGGTCTTCCTCTGCGAGTTTTTCCCCACACACTTCCCTCCAACGCTAAATTCACAATTCCTTGATGTCTAAGAATGTGTCCTACCAATCTATCCCTTCTTTTAGTCAAGGTATGCCAGAAATTACTTTTCTCCCCAATTCCTCCCCAATTTTCCTCTCCCTTAATTGTCTCAATAATTTCCTTTAGCTTCCCATATATTTCTTCGATCTCCTCATCATCGGCAGAGCTAGTTGGCATATAAACCTGTACTACTGTCGTCGGTGTTGGCTTCGTATCTATCTTGACTAAGATAATGCGATCACTGTGCTGGTCATAGTAGTTTACCCGCATTCCTATTTTCTTGTTCATTATCAATCCTACTCCTGTGATACCCCCAACTGATTTTGTATTTATAATCCTGTACTCACCTGACCAGAAATCCTGTTCATCCTGCCACTGAAATTCACTAATCCCACTATATCTAACTTCAACCTATCCATTTCCCTTTTTAAATTTTCTAATTTTCCTACTCGATTAAGGGATCTAACATTCCATGCTCCGACCCATAGAATGCCAGTATTGTCTTTCCTGATGATCACATCCTCCTGAGTAGTCCCCGCCCAGAGGTCCGAATGGGGGACTATTTTACCTCCGGAATATTTTACCCGAGAGGATGCCATCATCATATTTTCATACAGTAGAGTTGCATGTCCTCAGGAAAGGTAACGGCTGTAGTTTCCCCTTGCTTTCAGCCGTTCACAGTAGCTGTATGGCAAAGCCACATTAGCTGATGTTACAAGGCCAGCTCAGTCAATCATCCAGACTGTTGCCCCTGTAACTACTGAAAAGGCTGCTGCCCCTCTTCAGGAACCACACGTTTGTCTGGCCTCTCCACAAATACCCCTCCGCTGTGGTTGCACCTACTGTACGGCTATCTGTATCATTGAGGCACGCAAGCCACCCAACCTCGGCAATCTCTGTGGTTCATGGGAGTGGTGATGTAGCTGATCAAAGTAATTGTAGTGTAGTAGCCTCGCATTGTGCGGACGCCGATCCGGCGGTAGTGCCATCTATGGACAGTGATATTAATCTGCAGTGTGCCGATTCTACGCCGCTTCCTTCACTATGCGGCCCGCGCATGCGCAAGTTTAGCAAACAAACTGTAGCTGATGTAGCCAACGTTCGCGCACCTGTCGAGCGCCATAAGCAAAAACTTTTTGTGACTCTTTCTATAGAAAATAAGACTGTGCAATTTCAGCTTGATACTGGTTCCGCTGTCACTTATGAACTTCTGGGCTCGCCAAAATTGTCGCCATCTATACAAGTGCTCACAGCGTATTCAAGTCAAAATATTCCCGTGCTAGGAACGTGTAGCCTGCCTGCCGCTTTTCAAGGTGTTACAAAAACAGTCGCTTTTGTTGTTCTTCAGGTCAAATCTACACAGAACATTTTTGGATTAGATGCATTTGATTTGTTTGGATTATCAATTCAAAGAGATGTCCTTCAAATTTCGTCAGTAGTGCCTCAGGACAAAATCAATGCATTGTGTGAAAAATGCAGTGACTTGTGTTCGCCGGAACTAGGTTGTGCAAAAGACTTCGTGGCACATGTAACTTTAAAAGAATCTACAGTACCAAAATTTCGTAAAGCTAGACCAGTGCCTATCGCAATTCGAGATAAAGTTGCTGCAGAACTTCAACGTTGGCAAGATAGTGGGGTGATTTCTTCTGTTTCTCCGAGTCAGTGGGCCTCGGCTTTAGTAATTATAACCAAGCCATCAGGAAAACTTCGTCTCTGTGCGGACTTTAAATCAACAGTAAACAGTCAAACAATTGTAGACACTTACACCTGCCCAGACCTGAGGCACTTATGGACAAATTAGGACAGTCTCGTTTCTTTTCTAAGATTGATTTAGCAGAGAGATACTTACAGATTCCGCTTGATGACGAGTCAAAGTTTTTCGTCATTAATACTCACATGGGCCTTTTTCAATTTCTTCCGACCCCGCTATTTTTCAGCACTTTTTGGAACAGCTGACAGTTTCTGTACCGTGTTTCTCGAACTATTTAGATGATATTGTGGTCTCAGGACGCACAGTTGAAGAACATTTATCAAATCTGGAGTGCCTTTTCAAAGTGTTGACTGCAGCAGGTCCACGTTCTAATAAAGCAAAGAGTTCGTTTTTTCAAACTGAAATATAGTACTTAGGCTATGTGATAATGCCCAAGGAATCCATCCCTTACAGTCACATGTTAGAGCAATCAGACTTGGCTCCTCCAAAGAATGTGCACGAATTGCAAGCAGTAATGGGAAAGCTTAACTATTATTTCAGGTTTATTCCCAATGCGTCTCAGATTGCAGCTCGACTGCATCGCTTATGTAGGAAAAGCCTCTTACGTCGTTGTTCTCACCCACAAAGTCAATTCCGCCACGAACGGCACAAAAGCTTCAGAGATGGTCCTTGATATTGTCTAATTATCAGTATGAAATTTTGTACCGACCTACCACTAAACATGCCAACGCGGGCAGACTTTCCCGACTTCCAGTTGGCCAGGATGTGTCGTTTGATTCTTCAGAAATAGCATTTTGTCAGAGAGACTCCAGAGATGCTTCCGCTGTCGCAGACTACCCTTTAAACTCTCGTCGGGTTGCACAGGAAACAGCTGCGGATGCAGACCTAAGTGAGGTAACGCGTTTTGTTCGCTCAGGGTGGACTGCCAGAGCCAAAGACATTGATCGGCCTCTGGTTCGACGTTATTTTGCACAACGTCATGCATTATCTTTAAGTCAGGGTGTACTGTTGTTACATACAGACAACGACCAAACGAGAGTAATTGTTCCTCGTTCCCTTCAACGTGAAGTGTTACGTCTCCTGCATCAAGGACATTGGGGTATCGTTAGGACAAAGCAACTGGCCAGATGTCATTGTACTTGGGTTGGTATGGACGCCCAGATAGAGAGCATGACGTCACAGTGTACTGTTTGTGCGGAGCATCAGGCGGCTCCTCCGCAACGTTTCTCAGACTGGCCAGACCCCAAGGGACCATGGCAACGTTTACAAATTGACTTTGCCGGACCTTTATGGAATACGCGCTGGTTAATTGTTGTAGACGCTTTCAGCAAGTTTACTTTTGTGATTGCCATGAACTCAACGACAGCGTCTAGTACAATCAATGCCTTAACAACAGTGTTTTGCATCGAACGTTTGCCTGAATCTATCGTCAGTGACAATGGACCTCAGTTTGTTATTGCGGAATTTCAACAGTTTTGTCGTGTGAATGGCATTCAGCACATCACCACTGCAGCTTTTCACCCTCAGTCCAATGGTGAAGCAGTACGTTTTGTTCGAACATTCAAGTCTCACACGGAAAAGATGAAAGGTCAGCACTCCAGGCAGCAAGCTCTTCAAATTTTCCGGTCTACCTATCGGTGCATGCCACGTGACGGCCCGTCTCCTGCCGAGCTGCTACACGGCCGCCGTCACTGCACTCTCCTTCACCTGCTGCAGCCTCCCACGCACCGAGTCGGTTCGTATGGCGCTTCGCGTTTTCAGGTTTCTACGCCGGTGCGGTACAGGGTGTTTGCTGGAAAACAGAGAAGATGGATCTTGGGCACCATTCAGCGCGTGCTCATTCGCAATATGTATGTTGTACGTTCTTCCACAGGGTCGGAGCTGCGGCGCCACGCAAACCAATTGCGAGTGCACAAGCCGCGCGATCCTGTCTCTGGTTTCTTGATTCCAGACCCTGTTCGTCGCCAGGGAGCACAACCACATCGCTCACAGACGGGTCCAGTGTCCCCGGACTACGAGATAGTATCCATGAAGGTAGACGCGCCTCCCTTGCAGTCGCCGCCACTGTCGCCGCCGCAGATGACAGCGTCACCGAGTGGGACTCCGGGACCGTGCGTGCCCCGCCCGCCTGGGCCACACACCTCAGAAGATGACCTGCTCCCTCTGGGCGGAGGCGTGCGCGCTTCCCCTGCTTTTGGTGGGTTTCCCGGGGGATCGCAAGATGGATACCGGGGCGCGGACGGCGTCTCGATCCCAGCCTCTGCTACGACGCCCCTCCACCAGTAACGCCCCCGCCCAGGCCCTCCTCCCAGTGCCGTCGCCGTGGCCCTCAGTCCTACGCCACGACGGCGCGGCGGTTTGGGGGGGGAGGGGTGTGGTGTCGCACAATTCTAAAGCGCGCGCGAACCTACTTTCGCCGCGCGCCGCCATGCACGCACGGCGCGGCGTTCTTACGACGACAGCCACGAGCGCCCTCTGCTGCAACTCCGCTCGTGGCCACCACTGAAAAGCATCGTGCACTTGCGACTGAGATAGGAACCAGTTAACACTTGAGAATCAGATAGGCACCAGTTAAGACATGGCTATCGGATAGGCAGGCCTCTATCTAATCTATGTATCAGCATTCTGCAGTCAAGAACTATGTAAAAGTTAAGTATTACTAAGTCTCTGTGAGATATATATCTCGTTCTAATTTACTCTAGTGTTTCTAGTCTCTGCTGTCCCACTGGCTGGTCACCTCCGTTCCTGCACAGGCGTGCATCCTTTATTCCTGTGTCGGTCTCTTTCTACTCTGCCACCGACACCCAGGTCTACCGGCGGAAACGAGACACAAAAGCGGCGACGAGGCGGGGACACAAAAGTAACTGTATGAGAAAATGCTTTAGGTGGTGTAGCTCCATTGAAATATGGTACACATCTACTGGTGTTTGCATGTTTACCGGTTTTATTTCATCTCAGAGAAAGGCCACAATATTTTTTTTCTTTTTTTTTTTTAACAAGCCTCTGTCAGTCTAAGACTATCCATTCTAATTGATACTATAAAGATTTTATACTTGACTTTAAATATCTGTCTTCTGCCGACGAAATATCCGAGCGCTGCTAGCATTTAGTGAACTGTGGTTTCCGTCAGTGGTAATACCTGGATGTCATATACATTTGTGCTAATTGAAATTTTGGTATTACATACGGGTTTCACAAATTATATTTCCTATAGATGGCAGGTGTGTGGTGCATGTTGTGTGTGTGTGGTGCATGTTGTGTGTGTGTATTACATTCAAGGCATTTTTTTCCCAGTACTTTCATTTCGTCTTTTGGCCTAGATTCAATTACTTGACCAATTCTCGTTATTCCATATCTATTTCCATTAATTTTAGATAATATTGCAGCTTCGTAAAGTTTTATGATTAGGAATACTTCGTCTATTTCGTTTCTTACGATACCAGTAATACGATATATCTGCACAAGCATAAAGTATGATATGTTGTCCGTGTATGTAAAGCCCACGAAGTACTTGTGTCACCACGCGGTAATGGTCGTATGGTATAAGGCGCCTTACCACGGATCACACGACCGCCCCCTAATGAAGATTCGCATCTTCCCTCTGGTATGGGTGTGAGTGTGTGTGTGTGTGTGTGTGTGAGAGAGAGAGAGAGAGAGAGAGAGAGACAGAGAGAGAGAGAGAGAGAGAGAGAGAGAGACAGAGAGTGTGTATGTGTATGTATGGCATTAGAATAAGTTTAAGGGGAGGCGGTAGACAAAAATTCTCAAAAAAATGACTTTTTCCTCTCTTATTAAATTGTTTGGACTCTACTGAATATAATTATGCAAATTTATATCTAACCGTGAGCAGTAAGTAATTTATTTATATTTTTAAAGTAATCTATGTGAAGGAGATAAGAGTCTCGATAGTATGACATGCTCAGTTATGAATATTCGTAGTTTTATACCTATTTCATATAGAAGGCCGTGGTTTTGAAACGAGCTATGGGAGATTTTCTAGCATATTTTAGCTAAACGGCCGTGAACAACGATATTCCTTTTGTGCGCGAAATTATCACCAACTTATGTTTCGGGCAGTAAGTTTCTGTAGTTCTATCCTGCTGTGAGTATGTTTTTCTGGTCGTGTACCATTCTGAGGCTGCCTAAAATTCCTAGAAGTACCAGAACCATCAAAAAACGTAAGTTTTTTGGAAGCCATCATTATATAAAAACTGGTTCACAAAATGTTGAGAAGGAACCTTGGAGTTCTACCGAATATGAGGGGCAGTTTGAGCGTACAGTAAATAAAACTACTTCACCAGCTAGCGCTTCCAGAACAATGATGGGTAACAGTACATTTAGTGAAGAGCAATGTAATATTGTATTTGGCACATGTTATATATTGTGTGACATACGTATTTTAATGAAGTTTTTGCAGAATTTTCATGATGTCGATTATCTGGTGTTCAAGTAAAATTAAATGAAGAGACGTTAGTGGCAAACGGCGTTGCATATAATACCAATTTAAGTGTACAGTTCGTAAAACTGAAAAATAATTTTGAACCTCCAGTACTTTCACGGAAAATATGTATGAAGTCAATATCGGTTTTATGAAATGAGAGCCATTGGCAAACGACTCTCAGCTGCATGCCATCACCTCGTAGCAAAGTTAGGAGATACACAAAGATTATAGGTGAAGCAGTTGAATCTGTTGCAACATCTTCAAAGGAAGCTGCTGCACAAGAAGCTGTAGAATTAAATGAAAATAATAAAAACATTGCTGTGGCTTTGGGTGGTAGTTGGCAGAAGAGAGGGCACACCTAAAAAAAATTCAGTTTCTACTGTCACCAGCATTAATACTGGAAAAGTATTAGACTATGAGCTACTTACTAAGTACTGGCGGGGCCTGCCGCGGTGGCCGATGGGACTGAGGCGCTCCAGTCACGGTCTGTACGGCCACTACGGTTGGGGGTTCGAATCCCCCCACGGGCATGGATATTTGTACCGTCCATAGTCTTAGCTAGTTCATAAGTAGTTTGTAAGCTTAGGGACTGATGACCCCGTAGTTAAGTCCCATAAGTTCTACAAACATTTGAAGTACTGGCGGAATTCTAATTCTAATTCAAACCAAGAACATTTCTGCAAGAAAATGGAGGCATATGCTGCTGTAAAAAGTTTTAGCAGGTCTGAGGCAGGGAGAAGTGTGAGATACACACAATTTTTAGGGGACGGTGACACTAAAGCTTACTTGTCTGTTGTACCTTCGAACCCTTATGGTGAACATAGAATTTGCAAACAGGAATGTGTCGGTCATGTTCAGAAATGAATGGGCACTCGTCTAAGGGAACTGAAACAAACAATGCAAAGTACCAAATCGTCTGATAGAAATACGTTGAAAGGTACGCTATCAGACGGAGTTATAGATGAACTTCAAAGGTACTGTGGGATGGCAATTTAAAGTAATGTCTCCAGTCTCCAAGATATGAAGAATGGAGTCGGGACAACATTTTTCCACAGACTATCAACAGGTGACCACCCACAGCACTGTCTTTGTCCAGCAGGTCCATAACCATAGTGTAAATATAGGAAAGCTGTGATTGATGATACTGTATTTGTACACAAACACTTCATACCTTCAGCCTTAATTGACTTGATCAAACCTGTGTATCGTGACTCAGCAAACCCAGAGCTCCTCAAGACGGGTCTACATGGACAAACCCAAATTCCAAATTCTACGATCTGATCTGGAGTCGAATACCAAAAAACGTATTTTTTGGTATAAAAACACAAAATGGGGTGTTGCTGATGCAGTGTTGCAGTGTTGTCATTCAATGATGGTAATATGCGAAGTATTACGGTACTGAAATTTATATTGATCCTGATATAAATACTAAGAAAGGTTTTCAGGTATTGGACAGGATACGACTAGTCAAATCAGACTACACCTCTCCAGTGAGCACTAAGGAAGAGCGATTAATCAGAAAAAGAAAGCTTTTGAAGCAGCGGGAAGGACAAAATCATTGTGGAGCTGTAAGTAGATAAAATTGTATTAAAAAGACTGAACAATTTCTTCATT
Organism: Locusta migratoria; assembly: GCA_026315105.1. Taxonomy (NCBI): domain Eukaryota; kingdom Metazoa; phylum Arthropoda; class Insecta; order Orthoptera; family Acrididae; genus Locusta; species Locusta migratoria. The sequence goes on along the minus strand of CM048746.1, from coordinate 464,297,338 downwards.
TTCTGAGATACACTATTTTTAGATACATTTAGATACTTTTTCTCAGAAAGTACTAAAACAACTGTGTTCAAATTTTTCAGATCTGGTTCAGCAGAGCACAGACACTCACTGAAGCAGGATTACTGAAAATATCACACACAAGAATAGTGGATTAATGTAGAAAATTTGAATAAAAATTTGTATCTTAATTTAAAAAATTATATCTCATAAACTTAATAAGAAAATGTATTTTTTTTCCTGCTTCGTTGTATTCAAGATATGATGACCCCGTAGTTAAGTCCCATAAGTTCTACAAACATTTGAAGTACTGGCGGAATTCTAATTCTAATTCAAACCAAGAACATTTCTGCAAGAAAATGGAGGCATATGCTGCTGTAAAAAGTTTTAGCAGGTCTGAGGCAGGGAGAAGTGTGAGATACACACAATTTTTAGGGGACGGTGACACTAAAGCTTACTTGTCTGTTGTACCTTCGAACCCTTATGGTGAACATAGAATTTGCAAACAGGAATGTGTCGGTCATGTTCAGAAATGAATGGGCACTCGTCTAAGGGAACTGAAACAAACAATGCAAAGTACCAAATCGTCTGATAGAAATACGTTGAAAGGTACGCTATCAGACGGAGTTATAGATGAACTTCAAAGGTACTGTGGGATGGCAATTTAAAGTAATGTCTCCAGTCTCCAAGATATGAAGAATGGAGTCGGGACAACATTTTTCCACAGACTATCAACAGGTGACCACCCACAGCACTGTCTTTGTCCAGCAGGTCCATAACCATAGTGTAAATATAGGAAAGCTGTGATTGATGATACTGTATTTGTACACAAACACTTCATACCTTCAGCCTTAATTGACTTGATCAAACCTGTGTATAGTGACTCAGCAAACCCAGAGCTCCTCAAGACGGGTCTACATGGACAAACCCAAATTCCAAATTCTACGATCTGATCTGGAGTCGAATACCAAAAAACGTATTTTTTGGTATAAAAACACAAAATGGGGTGTTGCTGATGCAGTGTTGCAGTGTTGTCATTCAATGATGGTAATATGTGAAGTATTACGGTACTGAAATTTATATTGATCCTGATATAAATACTAAGAAAGGTTTTCAGGTATTGGACAGGATACGACTAGTCAAATCAGACTACACCTCTCCAGTGAGCACTAAGGAAGAGCGATTAATCAGAAAAAGAAAGCTTTTGAAGCAGCGGGAAGGACAAAATCATTGTGGAGCTGTAAGTAGATAAAATTGTATTAAAAAGACTGAACAATTTCTTCATTTTCTGAGATACACTATTTTTAGATACATTTAGATACTTTTTCTCAGAAAGTACTAAAACAACTGTGTTCAAATTTTTCAGATCTGGTTCAGCAGAGCACAGACACTCACTGAAGCAGGATTACTGAAAATATCACACACAAGAATAGTGGATTAATGTAGAAAATTTGAATAAAAATTTGTATCTTAATTTAAAAAATTATATCTCATAAACTTAATAAGAAAATGTAATTTTTTTCTGCTTCGTTGTATTCAAGATATGTGTCATAATAAGCTATAAAAATTTCATATCATTATCTTTAACAGTTCAAGAGAAAAAGGTACATTGGCGAGATAGGGCCTACCATCTCCCCTTAAGTAGTTTGTAAGTCTAGGGACCAAGGACGGAGTTGCATGTGATGCCTTTGACGCCCCTGATGGTGTTATTTTGAATACGGAAGATGAAAGATGCTCAACGCCCATCTTCAGACTTGCATCATTTAGCCAGTCAAAATATTGTCGGTTGGATGTTTGTTTAACAATTTCCGTCCCACAAACAAGCTTCATGATCGACACATACAGCTAAATTGAATAAATAAATAATGATAATTATTATGTTATACTAGTACCTATGTTTCCTGTCCTATTTATTATTGCAACACTATGATTTAGATATGATATCTGCATGGTGCAAATATTGGCAATTGACCCTTAATGATCAGAAGTGTGAAGTCACCTAGAAGACCACAAAAAGAAACCCTTTAAACTTCATTTACACGATAAATCAATCGAAACTACAGGCCGTAAATTCAATTAAATACGTAGGAGTAACAATTACGAACAACGTAAATTGAAAAAAAAAGAAAAGAAGAAGAAAACACACACACACACACACACACACACACACACACACACACACACACACAGACAGAAAATATTGTAGGGAAGGTGAACCACAATCTATGTTTCATCGGTAGAACAATCAGAATATGCAACAGTCCTACTAAAGAAACTGCCCAAACAACACTTGTGCGTCCCATTTTTCAATATGGATAAGCATTGTAGTATCCACACCAGATGGGACTGGCAGACGATTTAGAGAAAGTTCAGAGAAGGGCAGCTCATTTTTTTTATAATCGCGGTATAGGGAAGAGAGTATCTCGGAAATAATGCACAATTTGGAGTGGAAATCATTCAAAGAAAGGCGTTATTTGTTGTGATGGGATCTGTTTGCAATTTTTTTTTCACGAACTTTCTCTTCCGAATGCCAAAGCACCCACTTACAAAGGTTGTCGCGATTATCATGATAAAATAAGAGGAATATGATCGAAAACGGATATATTTAGGCGATCCTTTTTCCAACGAGCTGTTGGAGCTTGGAACTGTTGAGAAATATCACAAAAGCAGATCTAGTGTCGGCGTGACTGAGGAGTTCTCTATCATGGTTGGACTGCATGAAGGGTCAGCGCTAAGTCCATACCTGTTTAGCATAGTGATGGATGTGTACATGGAAGGAGTGCAGGACCTGGCTTTATGGTCAGGTAGTCTTACAGATAACGTGGTGATAGTGGAGGAGAGCAAAGAGAAGGTAGAAAGAACATCGGCAAGATGGGGGGGGGGGGGAGGAAATGGAAAATGGAGGACTCAGCAGGAAGAAGTCCAGATACCTGTGGTTTGGTGGAGATGGAAGGGATGGAAAAATTCTGTTGGCAAATGATCAGTTGGAGAGAGTTGAAGTATACGTAACCAGTAGAGAAGATTTAAATAAGGACGTAAGCCACCGGATCCAGGCTGGATGGACGAAATGGAAAAAGATTTCAGGTGTGCTCTGCGACAAAAGAACGAAATAAAAGATAAAAGAAAAAATAGAAATCGATGGTGAGACGAGCTTTGTTGTAGGCTAGTGAGATCTGGCCATTAAAGAAACTGCAGGAGAAGAAATTAAACGTGGAAATGCATACTGTAAACCCTCAGCTGTTTATTATTTTCCGATATTTTACCGGTTTCGGTTATAAACCATCTTCACGGACGAGAACTACGCAGACTGATCAAACAGGTGCATTATATGCCTCCTTATGCATACTAGCATGCATGTCACACAATAAAAATAAATAAGATGTCACTAAGCGTCAAGTCTTAATTAAAAACATAAAATCAATGCCAGGCTGTGTGATGGTGAACCAAGGTCTATTGTAAGGGAACCCAACACAACTGTTGTGAAGACAGTTCCTCTGCTTGTAGCCATAATAGCAGTCGCTTCGAATACTTAACACAGAAACCTTTTCTTGATGTGTTTGAGCTGGGGTGAAATAGGCGTGCGCACTGATGCTCCTTCCTGCGGTGTGCGCGGATGTTCGCCGTCGGAGGTTCGAGTCCTCCCTCGGGCATGGCTCTGTGTGTGTGTGTGTGTGTGTGTGTGTGTGTGTGTGTGTGTGTGTGTGTGTGTGTGTGTTGTTCTCAGGATAAGTAGTTTAGATACCGTTGACTACTGCAGTTAGGTCCCTTAACTTAACAAATATTTGAACATTTGATGTCTTTCGTCTCGCCAGAATCCAAATTCAATTTTGCTACAACTCGACAATGCAAACCAACACAAAGTCCGATTTTGGGAACACTTTACTAAACGGAATTGGACATCATTGCATCAGTTACTTTCTAGTTCACAGCTGTCTCTCATGGACATCCCTCCAATTGCAGTTTTTAATCATAAATATCTTTCGAAATACAACATGTGGAGAAATACGTATTAAAGAGCTATTGTGATTTTATTATAATAGAAAACTAAATACGTTAGATGTAATTTAATAATAAGTAATTACTTCGTAATGAACCTAAAATTTTGCTCTACCCACCTGCAGAGCACAAGTAAAATAGTATTTTTCAGAAGGTTTTTGTTGGTTATGATGGTTCTTATGCCCATGTTGGGCGTCCTTCGTTCACAAAGAATATCAACCTTCTTCTTTACAGCTGTAGAGAAAGGCTTTCCGTTGGTGCGTGCTATACGGTCCAGAACCTTATAGGCTTCGCCTTTGCGGCCTCTGTTTATTAGCCATCGTGGTGATTCCGGTATATACCTTCAAAATAAAGACGAAATAATTATCACAAGGTTACAAAACATTCCTTTTGTTACACTTCATTGAATATGGTAGAGAAATCCTGTACCAACAAGTAAATTAGTTATTTCAGTTATGCATACTATATTGTGATCCCCCTTGAGAGATTAATACAAAATTTTACTATCGAAATTTATCATACACTTTCATCCGAAGAGAGTAAAACACTCCAGTGGACATCAATCACATCTTTGCTGCTGATGAACGAAGTAGTAGGTCCAGAACAATACTTTTCTCGTTGTTTCCTCCCCTGCGATCTCACGTGAAAAGTATATTCACATACACCAAAAACTATTTCATACTCAGCGTTGTATAGCTTCCAGAAAATTCAGCAATGATAATAGGCGCTAGTCACAGGGCATTAATTTTTAATACAGATTGCCATTTGTCCTAATCCTGGTATGGCATAATTAAATTTTAAATATAAGCTTTATCCAATCAGTATCGTATTTTACTCATTATATACTTTTCCACAAACGATATTGATTCAAGAAATTTGAATTATAGAACTACTTTGCAATTCACACATAAGTGCCTGTCTCTGTACCATTCCTATCTCAAATATACTGCCGGGAATGAACACCTAAATCTTTCTGTTCGAACTACGATTTCTCATACTTTATTATAATAATCTTCCCTCCTCAAGAATGAGGAAACTAGGTTACTGAAATTTCGGAAATAGAAATCACCACAACGAAACATTAACTTTCTTTAAAAAATTGTTACTACTAGCATTTGCGTATTGTATCTGTGATACTCTCTTTCGTCCTGCAGTATATCATAAAACGAGCTGTTTTTCTTTTTCTTTTTTTGATGTTCTCCTACAATGTTATCTTGTGAGTATTTCACACCATAAAGTAGTATCCATTAAATCGATAAAATACCTATATCTAAGTATCATTTGTCTAACAAAAACGGATTATGTATATCTGCTGTTATAATATAGTGCTATCTCATTTATTATCTCATCGGTTCGCCTAAATTTCGACATCCTTCTACGAGAGTGAGTCAGGAAACAAGTAGTAGACTGATGTAGACACGCCAGTACTGCACGCTGTGTAGCGGTGTTTCTCTACCACAACGACATATCCGTCTGGTGGGTTGCAGCGGTTTAAGGGACCAAATTAAGTTACAACTCAAGAGCGTCACATATAGGACGCAAACGCTGCCACTAGAATTCCAAGCCCCAGTCTTTTAAAGACTTCTAGAAAGAGGGTCTCGTGTTTACATTTACAGGTGGAGTCAGGGAAAAAAGTAATTTTCAGGTTTGTAAAAGCAGTACTGGCGTGTCTAGCTCAGTTTGTGATTTATTTGCTGACTCACCCTCGTATATCACGATTTGGCATTTGATTTACGTCATTCTTTTCCCTGTTTTTCTAAATAATGTAATTCACTTACATACAATTCTGTGTTCGAAACATACTTTCTACCTAGTTTCTACTTCATATTGAGCACAATGTTCGGGTTCTTTGACCTGCTTCTTATTAATCACAGCCGTCTGCCTATGAACTGTCTACTGGTCTTCTGGACCGGAGCCTGGGCACTGTTTGTTCCCTAAGGAATGAAAGACAGTGTAGTGTCACCGGAGGGGTATAATCTATGTCAGAGCAACGACAACTTTGTGGTGGATAGCTTTCAATGCTTCTTGTTTGTGTTGTATGTGTGCAATGCTCCTAACACACAAATAAAATAAATTTGACCCTAAGCACTCTCTTAGTGCACATTACACAAGTGTAAAAGTTGCTTAATGTCTTTACGCTACCAGTTATTCGTATTTTCATTTAAACAAAACTTCCCTCTCCAGAAAACACAGTGCATTCAGCACTACCTTGTTCAATACTTAATTATTAAATTAACAGAAAAGGTGAGCAACAAATTTACTGATTTGAAAAAGGGGATTCACTTTGATATTTACTGACCCAAAAAATCGAGAAAAACATTTACTACAACACCCACCACGTAATTATCTTTATATTCTCTTACAGCATTTGATGACATAAAAAAATTAGGAAAGAATACCACAGTAGAGTATCTGTAATTCTCAAGAAAGAAATTTTTCGAATAACCATTTCAGATTTTCATCGGCCTTGAATGTACACTCTCTTTCTCTTTGATTGAGATAAAGGAAATAAAATAGTTTAACATGCAATTGATTTTAACTAACAGAACGAGGAAAGAAGCAGAGCAGAGACATTTGATTCACATTCTCTACTCGCAGTGGCGGTGACAAATTACTATATCAGTGTGTGCAGTGGCTTTTGTCGTGGCATTTTGCAGTGTGGTCAATCTTGGTTACAAACTAGCGTGATTATCATCGAAGGTATGTTATAACCTGCCCTACGCTGAAATAAGAATGCCAAAAAAAACCTATTCAAAATAACTTAAATTAGTAACTGATGATGGTATTGTAAACAACAAACAAAATTATGTTTGCAAATTCAGTTCATTGACTGCAAATGGAATTATGAAGTTAATGCTAAAGACTTGACTTGTGTGATTCAGAGTGAGGCTCATACCTTAAACATACAGGGAGATAAGCTCCTTGTGTTTGAATCGAAAAAACTGTGTTCTGCTTCGGTCAAATTGTACTATTTTTAATCTAGACACACACACACACACTACTGTTTGTCTCACAGCAACCGAAGTCCATCTGATGTACAGACATGGCAGCTGTCGGAAATCAAATGCGAAGAACATACAAGTTCCCTAAGCTGCATCCGCAATCTCGAGAAAAAGACAGATCTCGCCTCTCTAGAGCAATCGTGGGTAGATGGCTGCCAGTCACGGTCCTTGCCATTTCCAACCGTTTATGTTTCCTTCTACGAGGGTTGGAACTGAAAAAGTGGCAACTGTTTATTTACATCCGATACAAAAGCTTTACATGATTGCACCTATTATTGTCCTTCAACTTAGTCACAAGTGTTGTGTAGAACCCGTTGCCAGCGATGTAGAAGGCGTAGTACACCGATAGTAGAGCTTGTTCTGTTGATGGTGCCAATTCAGCTATCTATTGCCTGTCGAATCTCTGAAACAGTTCTGAAGCGGATGCTACGAAGTGGTTCCTTCATCTTGGAAATCAAATGAAGGTCCCAGGGGCTTAAGGCCTGTGAGTATGGTCGACGGTACAGTATCTCCAAGTCCCATCGACAGAACAGAGCAGCAACATCTTGCGCTGTATGCGCCCGCGCATTGATGTGCAAAGTTATGGATGGGTTTCGCAGAAAGTGTTGCCGCTTCTTTCGCAAAGATGGTCGCAGGTGATGCTTTATAACTGATCACTAATACTTTGCATTGAGGGTCTGCCGTAGTGGAACGTAAAGCGTTAGGATAACATCTTCATAACTGTACACGAGAATCACCATAACTTTCACCATAATGGGGCTCTGATGAGCTTTCGCCTTTCGCGAGGACCCATAATGACGCCATTCGCGTTTCAATTTGGTCTGGAGTTTCAGTTTTGGCTCGTACGATGTGGCCCACGTTTCATCCAGTTTTACGATACGGCGTAAGAAGGCGTCCCCTTTGCGCTCATAGCGCTCGAAGTGAGTCCAAGCGGCGTCATAACGCATCCTGATGCAAGTTTTCGCGTTCCTTCAGGAAGCAAAGCACAGTCGAATGCGCTAATCCGGTTTCTTGGGCGAGCTCACGAATCGTCTAGCGTCGATCACTGACCACTAACGCGGCAACAGTATGCACTTCTTCTTCAGAGACTCTAGGACGACAATTCGCCGACCTTTGTCGCAGGCTTTTACCAAAAGCGCCACTGTTCTGTACAGCAATGGAGATTCCCCGCATGCCATTTCAAGATCTTGATGAAACTGTCATGCTGTACGACATCTGGCACATTCAATCTTGATCCAACTTCGTTGTTCCTGTTACGAAAACATCGTGACGACGTTACGTTAGAAACGTTCAAATGTTTGTAAATCTATCGGACCAAATTGCGTGGTCATCAGTCCGTAGCTTACAAACTACTTAAACCTAGGTAAACTAACCTAAGGACAACACACACACCCATGCCCCAGGGAGGACTCAAACCTCTACGGCGAGCAACCGGGCGCTCCGCAGCGAGAAGCTTTAGACCGCTCGGCTACTCCACCGCGGCACGTTACGTTAGATTGCTCTCTCAGAAGTGATCGCGTTTCCTTCGATTGTGGACGAACGAGTCCAAATGCTCGAAGGTAAGGTAGGTATGTCAATAACATGTGCTATGAGCGACAGTAGTAGATTCCATTGTATAGTGTCTCCACAGCAGTGTTGTCACTGTTTAAGTCGATAACGCTCATCACATCGTGTGAATGAAGATCTGTCTTTGTTACATATAACCGATACTTTCATAATCTGTCTTCTTGTGGATCAATACATCGTTTTCTTCGATGTAATTAATAAATTTCGAACGAAATATATGTTCCAAAACCATGTAACAAACCGACGTCAATAATACGGGCTTATAATCTTTCCGATCATTCTTATTGCTTGATTACTGGGAGGCCTATGCTAATTTAGAGTCTTTGGATACGGATCTTTCGCGGAGCGATCAGTTTTATATTATATCTGCTTGGAATCACTGCATCATCATAATCTGAAAGAAACCTAATTATTATACAATCTGAATGGGAATATCAGTTTATGTTAAGTGATTTATATTGATTTACTGTGCCGAGTATCAAACGCATGCTGGGAGATGTTCTTCATTCGAAAACTGGAGTGTTAACAATGTTTTCTCTTAGATGAAGCTTTTCAGAAAGCAGGTTTTAATAACTTATGTTAGCAGCACTGTCATCGATAGCATCAACATTGCTATTTCGGAAGAGTGGAAACTCTCACTCAAGAAAGCAATAATTTTATTTTTATTCATTTTTTGAACATATGTATTTGTACTTTCATTTCTGGTGGGTGTTGGAAATCATGTGTGTTTTCACTGCAATTTTCTATTCTAGTGCGAACATGAACTACTTGATCAAAATAACTTTTAGAGAATGTATTCTGCACAATTTTGCAAGATATTTTTTTGTTTCTCCAGATTTTCCAACGTTGCGAGAATAAATTAAAATAACCACTAATTATAACTATATGTTTCCATTCTGCCACCCACTTCAATGTGAATTTCGGAGTATTTATGTAGACGTAGAAAAAACTGTTCAAATGTTTGTAAATCTAAGGGACTTAACTTCTTTGTTATTAGTCCCTTGGCTTGCAAACTACATAAACTAAACTAAACTAACCTACCCTTTGCCGAACACCCAATGCAGAAAGAGCATCCAACCTATGATGGCGAGCTACTGCACGCTCCGCAGCAAGCGCATTAGAGCGCTCGGCTATTGCACCACAGCTAGACGTAGATGTCGATGTATGCGTTTGTCATTTGAATCAGTTTTATTTGAAAATTTTATCAACTGTATTGTCCCCCGTTATCAGGTATGGCTGCTACCCATACCCATTCTGTCTGCTTCACTTTCACTGCAGGATAAACTACTTGTTTTATCAATAAATACACCACCACTGCATTTATTTAATTGGCCCTTTCTGAAATAATTCTTGGACTTTTGTAAAAATTTCTGCTTAACTCACCTCCGATTCTGATTTGCGCTTCAGTATTTTCAGTTAGCTCTGGTACTTTCCCTACCCAGCTATGATTATTCACGACTGCTATGACAAGGATTGCTGTCTACGTTTGCCTTGTGTGTAATCTGCGTCCTTTAATACAAATATCATTTTTGTGCGATCCCGAGTCCGTCTAAAGAAAAAACCGCCCAAAGAATTTCAGACAGCCTCCGCTAGCCAAATATCCATATTCTGCATTTAATGGTCGCCTGTCCCATGTAACATAATCCAAGAACCAAGCACCTATGGCGCAATTCGAGTAATCTGCAGCCTACATGGTTGCAGGACCGTCTGAGGTACGGCTTCAGGCCCTTAACCTGGCTCTCGACCAGAGGTCCACAGTTTGTCCTGACAGCTATTCTGCATATGTGACCCCCACAGTCACCTTGCAAGCAAGATTGGGAGTCTTTACCACTTCAGATAACCGACCAAAACAGGAGCGAATCTCTTCTGTTCCAAAGCGACACATATCATTGGTACCGATGTGAGCTACTGCCTGCAGATGGCTCAATCTTGTACTCTTCATGACATCCAGAAAAATAACAATACATATGTAGTATTTAAAGTGTTCTGGTATTCTTTACATTATTTCCACTTTATTATCATGCATTCACAACGTTTTACGCCAAAATAAACACGACCTTGCTAAAATTCTATTTGTTGCTTTAGTTATGCCAAATATTGTATTTTACTGAAAAACGCTGACACTCTACATGGATTCGCATTTTCGAACACTTTTTTTTTCTAGATCTAAAAATGCTATGAAAGGATGTTCATTTGAGTATTGTTGACATTATCGAGTGCAGTGTTCTAGTTGACTCTCTGGTGCCTTTAGCGTTGATAAAAGCAAACTGATCGTCATCAAGACTAAACAGCTTCTCAATGTAGCTTTCCTGTCTTCCGTATATTGTCGCAAATGAAGTGCTGGATGAACGCAAACGTTTGGTGTAGTGGGCAAATTGTTGGATTCTGAAGTAATGGGTACTGGCTTCACTACCTACCCGGGTTGTACATTTCAGTTTGAATAGGTATGGATGTATTAAACTGAAGATGAGGCATTGAATTAAAATTAATGCCATGTCCGAGACTTCAAGCTCCTAGGCAAGCACTATACCTCTACGCCATATGACCTAATGCGTATGGCAATTCCACGGACTGTCTTAAAGCACATTAAAACACCTCCCTCAACAACACAATCTTCAATCCTGCCTCATGTTCCGCTGTATAAATACGTATCAACGATGCTGAGGCGTTCCAATAGTTTAATAGCAATGGGAGCAATCCTGCCTTGTACTTCTGGCACAGGTGAAATATCAAATAATATATCTATGTCCAGATACATATTTTGGCTCTATATATACATCAAAGATGATAAATTGAAGGAGAGGCACTGAGATGACCCACTCGGTTAGCCGTGTGGTCTAATGCACCACTTTCCGAGATGGGGAGGCGTACCACACCCGGTTCGAATCCGCCCAGAGGGGGTCAGTGAGCCGACCAGCATAGATATGGTTTGTAGGCGGTTTTCCACATCTCCTTAGGTGAATACCGGGCTTGTCCCCTAGTCCCGCCTCAGATACACGATTCGCAAACATTTCGTAATACTTTACACTTTCCAACATATAATACTATACGCAGACATTTGGGGTACATATTTCCTCCTGGGAAGGCATGCGGTGGCGACAGGAAGGGCATCCGGCCACCCTGTAAATATTAACACGTGCCAAATCCGATTAACAAAGCCGACCCTGCATGTGTGGGAACATGGCTCAAGAGAAAGAAGAAAGAGGCACTGAAATAAAATTTGTGCTTTGGCCGGGATTAGAACCGGGAACCTTTTGCTTACTAGGCTGTATCCTACTTTCTTTTAATTACAGATTATCAAAATCGTTTAATATTGATATCATCATTCGCTTGTAATATGATCCAATTATTCATGTTACTACCAGACTATAGTTACTACAATTTCCTGAAATTATATAATGCGTTGTAAACAATTTGACATGATCAGTATTTAACAAAACTGTACATATGTTTTGTTATTTAACTATTTCAATTTCGTAAACAAACACTACACTAATCATAGTTTCCGTATATGTGTTTATTATATAACTTTATCAAACCTATAAATATTTGGAAAGCTGTCTACTCTTTGTACTGTTTAATCTAATTTAACTATGGAAGTATAACTAAGGAATATGATTGTACCAAAATTTCTCTGGAACTTTCTAGAACCAGCATTATTTATCAATACAAGTGTGATGGGTTATAGTGGGGATTAGTTTGGCTCAGTCTCAGTGACTGTAATACCAGGTTATAATTTTTTTTTTTTTTTTTTTTTTTTTTTTTTTTACCAACGAAATTTCTGATTTTAAATACAATATATAGAAGTCAATCATGCAGCAAAGTACTTCCATTTCCTACAAAGAAACCCAACTACCGAAATTAAATAGTTTCAGGACAGCATGTATACTGCAAAGAAGCTGATCAACACAACAGTTTTGTCTACATCAGCAAGGATCATCATAAGGTTTAGATTGTTTTTTATATATTCTGAATACGAATGGCCACTTTTAAAAATACATAATAAATTTTCATTTACAAGCCTGTAAGAAACGTAGTTCTGTTACTAAGCGACCACTAAGGCGCTTCGCTGCGGAGCGCGCGGTTGCTCGCCGTGGCAGGTTCGAGTCCTCCCTGGGGCATGGGTGTGTGTGTGTTTGTCCTCAGGTCAGTTTACCTAGGTTTAAGTAGTTTGTTAGCTACGGACTGATGACCACTCAGTTTGGTCCTATAGATTTAGAAACATTTGAACATTTTGAATGAAAACACGAGACTAGATATTTTTCCTTTTTCTGAGAGCTGTGCGGGTGGGCGGATGGAGGAGACATGATTCCCTCTTACGCCCAGATATGGGCTCCCTATGACCTAATCGCTCACCTGTGATGAAAAAATTCACTTACAGCCCCCGCGTTGAAACCTTCGGTTTTATTTATACAATATTTGACGACCACCTAAATATATTGAATGACGAAAGTGAGGAGGAAAGATCGAAAATCAATCGTTAAGTGACTTATATGAAGGTTGTCTGGGAAAGCCTGGATGGATCATAAGCACGAACCCCCAAGTATTTGTAGACATATAGCAGGAGATAGCATAGGATTCTTTCCTTTTACAAGCAGTGCTGGCAGGTTCTCTTCATAAGATAAACATAGAACCTTATGATTAGTGTCTTCACCGTCCAGTATTAGACATATCGTGAATTAATTTTGGGTCAAAAAACATGGTGGAATTTGGATGATCCAACAATAATGTAGTTCTGTAAGGACTCTAAGAGAACTGACAGGCTTTACACTACTAACAAACACAAGAAGAACCATCAACAGTATCCTCAACATTAAATATACTTCTATTAGTATAATATTTACACCAGCACTCACTCATATTGTTAGCAATTGAACTTTCGATACTGACGTATTATTATGAAAGATTTAAATGAGAGACAGTTATAGACATGAAAGCATCTATTTCATAGTACTCATCGATGTTTATACTACCTGGATGTTGAACATCAGTTTCTTAAGTATGCCATCCATAGGTGTTCATAATTCCTTTATTGCCAAATTGTAACGTGGCTGTTACGTAATGTTACTAGAAAAAAATGAAGTTTCGATTCCACAGCTTTACCAGCCTATTACGTCGTATATTAGCATTAAGATCAAAACAAGAAGTAAGTAAGCAGTTTTTGTCACATACAAACATATTGAAATTTGTCTCCTATATTAATACATGCTTGACAACGGAAAGTCATGTGCAAAACACGTGAATGTGCAGACACAGTACGGTTCTACACTCAAAGACCAGAGTAATGCATCCAGGCTGTATGTAGATCACTGTCTTTACAACTCTTTACGTGCACAGACTGTTTTCTTTTTTGCACAATTACGAAGTATATTTAGAATTATGGAAGTTTCATTGGCTTCATTGCGTAATAAAGGCAAAAAGTCGGTACTTCAACTATGATGTAGACATATCCGTCAAGTCGAGCTCACGACCGTGCCATCCATTTCCCGAAGCAGTAGACAGCACTTCCGACCCCCATGAATCTCAGTTGTGGATAAAGCTAGAATTTTCGGTTACCCTGAGTATCGACTATAACTAACTATATTTTGAAATTATACTGTTCTACACTTTATAGTTAATTAAATATTACCAGTCGAAAACTGCTAGTTCTGTCACTCACTTACCGATCATCAAAATTCTAAGGTACTTCTACAAACGTCAAATTTTGTTTGTAGGCACTGTTCAGTTTGCAATGGAAGGAAAAATTCAAACACTTGTAATAATTAATTCCGTTCTAGAAAACATTCTCCCTTTAATGGAATAGTATCTGCAAACTTGCCTATTTTTTTTTATTTTTTATTTTTTTATTTTTTATTTTTTTATTATTTTATTTTTTACTTTTCATTTTAAAGCAGCCGTCACCTTTCTACTAAGTGCAGAGTCGTCAGAAATGACATCAGGTACCTGATTAGAGAATGAATAGTAACTAATAAGATATAGCTTAAATTGCTGCAAATGGAAACATTACCAATGACGCTTACATTCTAGCTTGATTTCAGTTATAAATGAGAAAAATGTTGCTCGTAATGTCGAAAATTCCGTCACATGACACGGGGAAAAAACTTCAGACCGGGAGGAAAGAGGTTAGATTATGGTTTCAAACCACAACACGGTAGATATAGGGAGACGCCATTGATCTGGGAGATGCGCAGTCTATGTTATCTAAGGCCTGTGCTATAGAGTGGAAACTCTCTAAAGTGAGTAATGCGTTTTGTCTTCTCCTGCTCATGTTGTCAACATTAAGCTAGAGTAGTTTTTGTGTCCCGACTTCGTCGCCGCTTTTGTGTCCCAGCCTCGTCGTAGGTGTCGGTGGCCGAGTGGAATGAGACCGACACGCTGGTGCAGGTACGGAGGGGAGCAGCCAGAAACTATAAACACTCGAGTAAATTAGAAAGAGATATATTGCACAGAATGTAACAATACTTAACTTTTACATAGATCTGTAGAAGGTTGATACATAGTTGTTAAAGGCCTGCCTAGTGCCTGTACAGTAGCAAAGTCTTCACTCGTGCCTATCGGATTACGAAGGTCCTAACTCGTTGCTATCTCAGTCCGAAGTGCCAAGTCAACGATCCTTCAGTGGTGGCCACGAGCGGAGTTGTCCCAGAGGGCGCTCGTGGCTGTCGTCGGAAGAACGCCGCGCCGTGCATGCATGGCGGCGCGCGGCGAAAGTAGGTGGCGCGCACTTTGTACTTGTGCGACACCACAGTAGTCATGTGATAGTATTATATAAATACGCGAACATGAAAATTGAAGTGCCGATTTTCTACGATAATTTTATAGTGAGGTCAATGAAACTTATATATTTTGATAGATGCTTTGCTATAGATGTCACAATACAGTAATCATTAGTGTATATAGCCGTTGAGAATGGTAAAACGGATTTGATGTTTTCAAAGCTATAGCTCGGATCACGATTTAAAACCTCCAACTCTAATAAAAAGTGAACGTCCAAACTTGAAGTGCTACCATCAACTTCCCTATGGATGATCGGTATTAGAAAAACATCGATGGTAACATCAGTGTTCAATTCAAAGAAATCGATGTACGAAAAGCATCAAAAGGAAAGCGTCCGAGAATATTAGTGTTTTGGGTGCCGAAACAAATACTCCTTGGCAGAACCACAGACACGCGTTACTAGACTATCGAATACAGTGTTATTGGTTTTCCTGTCACTTTAATCAATGCATCAACAATTATTTGGATACGGATATAACAGTCGTAAGAAATAGGGATAAACATAAAATTTCGTCACATTTAGAGTTTTGACGTAAAAGCTAGATATTAATTATGGAGGTGGCGTAGTGTGTAGATGTTGGCAACAAAATGTTCGCTTTATGAGGAATACGTTCAAAAACCTGTCGACTACAGAGTAGAAACAGAAGTAATAATTCACTTCATGGTCAATACGAAAGATTATGCCACTAATTCTACGTTACTGGTATCTGAAGTGTCTCATTCGTCAGCCGCTGCCAACTTCAGCAGACTACGCCACCACTGCTGTAAGTAATATCCCATCGTTTACTAGAGAAACTTGTTGATATTTGTGTAATACTAATTCACTAATCCTAATCCTAAATTTCCGACGTTCACAAATTGATGAGAAATACAACACTAACCTGCTGATGTTTGTATACTGATCCATCAAAGGTGACAATACTATACATAATGAAAGGATTGAAAAATAACAATGTAATCGACTTTCCAAATACTGTGACATCAAACCAAACGAAACCAAATCAAAGAGACAGGGAATGGATTTTAAGAAAATTTGTGACTGATGTACAAAAGCATTTACAGAAAAAGACTACTTAAAAAAAAAGACATGATATCCCATCAAAAACAAAATGTACAAAAATGCAAGTCTCGCGACGAATTCCTTCCACCATAAAAAGTCCTGAGATCTAACTGGAAACCAACTCGGTTATTCAGTTAGTGTTCATGGAACCACCAATTAAACACCTTGTCATAGTTTTTTATCTAATTAGTTATCTAGTTATTGACATCTCATCAAAACCAAAATGTACAAAAAGGTAAGTCTCGTGACGAATTCCTTCCACCATAAAAAGTCGTGAGATCTAATGGGAAACCGAGTCGGTTATTTTAGTTAGTGTTCATGGGACCACCAATTAAACACCTGGTCATAATTTTTTTATCTAATTAGTTATCTATCATCATTTGTACTGACTATATCAAAATTATACATCTATATTTCTATAATAAATATAATGACTTGGCAATCCCATGACAACATAATCCATTATTTAAAATACTTTACGCAAATGTGAGGTATTTCATTCCTACGTAATTACTTTTGGATACATAGTGGAATATAAATTATTTCTATAAGTCGATGTGTAATTGCCCAATCATTATATGTCGTCTGATTTCATTATATTTGTGGTGTCGCACAAGTACAAAGTGCGCGCCACTTACTTTCGCCGCGTGCCGTCATGCACGCACGGCGCGGCGTTCTCACGACGACAGCCACGAGCGCCCTCTGAGACAACGCCGCTCGTGGCCACCACTGAAGGACATCGGCCACTTCGACTTCGGACTGAGGTAGC
This sequence comes from Locusta migratoria, assembly GCA_026315105.1. Taxonomy (NCBI): domain Eukaryota; kingdom Metazoa; phylum Arthropoda; class Insecta; order Orthoptera; family Acrididae; genus Locusta; species Locusta migratoria. The sequence continues at coordinate 464,280,171 of CM048746.1, read as the reverse complement.
AAAGAGTTAGGACCTTCGTAAACAGATAGGCACCAGTGAAGACTTTGCTATTGTACAGGCACTAGGCAGGCCTCTAACAACTATGTATCAACATTCTGCAGTACTATGTAAAAGTTAAGTATTGTTACATTCTGTGCAATATATCTCTTTCTAATTTACTCGAGTGTTTATAGTTTCTGGCTGCTCCCCTACGTACCTGCACCAGCGTGTCGGTTTCATTCCACTCGGCCACCGACACCTACGGCGAGGTTGGGACACAAAAGCGGCGACGAAGTCGGGACACAAAAGTGGCGACGAGGATGGGATAGAACCTTGGACCAGCCCGCTTGCAGCAGCCAGACAGCAGCAGTCGGAGCACGCAGAAATTGCTCCCGCCCACCCACCCTTATTATAAGATTTTTGGGGGAACATTTTCAGTTACGTGTTGTGGACTTTTTTGTTGCAGAGCGAGTCCTCTTTCGTATTGCATTTGTGTTTTGTTATAATTTACTTGTATGCGCGGCGCCTAATCGGTCAGCATGGCCACTACCCCGAACCCAAACTTAATGGAAATTATTCAGTTACAGACGGCGCAAATCACCCAGTTGCTCCAGGCGGTGGCCGAGCTGACAGCGCGGGCAGCTAACCAACAACAACAGCCGCCGCTTCAGCAGCCCACACCTGCCGCCGCAACACTTCCTACGTTTCGCCAATACAACGAACGTGAGGAAGAATGGAGTGATTATCTGGCGCAGTTTCAAGAACTCGTCGCGGCTCATCAACTTACAGGTCAGACTGTTAAGCATCTTTTATTGTCTGTGGTGGGCCCCAAAACTTTCGTGTTACTGCAAAAACTATTCCCGCACGCATCTCCTCGTGATGTAGACTTTGAACACATTGTAGATGCACTGAATGCTCATTATGAGAGAAAAGTTCTTGTAGCCGCTGCACGATACCGATTTTTCAGACTTAAAAAATTACCGCAGCAGTCACACCAAGAGTGGATTACGGAATTGAAGGGCTTAACCCGCCAATGTAAATTTACTTGCTCTTGTGGACTTTCGTATAGTGACGTGATGTTGAGGGATGCGATTACGCAGAATATTCAGGACCCCAGAATTAGAGCAGCAATTCTGAAACAGTCTGACCCCTCATTAGACAGTGTACTGCAGCTTATAGAAGCGCATGATACTTTTGACTTAGCAGATGTAGAAATGCAAAGCCACAGTGTAAATTCAGTGCGCCGCAACGGACGCTTTCCTAGCCGTAGTTCTCAGTATAGCACTTGTGATTCTATAAATTCTACAGGCCGTGCTGAACAGACAGTGAACAGTAGCCAGTGTAAAAGTGCGACGCAAAGGTCGCCCCGTCGTGTTCGAAACAGTAATTTGAATAACGGGCGCCAACGCTCATTTCAGAAAAATGTACGTCAATCTTGCCCCCAGTGTGTGTCTCGCCACAAGCGTGCTCATTGCCCTAGTCGCAACGCAACCTGTTATCAATGTGGCAAATTGGGACATGTGCAGTCTGTGTGTATGCAAATTAAAAACTCGAACAGTAACGTTAGAAACGGTGCTTCGCACAGTGCGAGAGCAGTGCATACAGTCAATGTTATACACGCTGAGGAATTGAACAGTGCTTTCCTTGGATCTCAATTGCAAGAAAGTAGTTCTGCGCCTATGGCAAAACTATATAGTGCACCACGTAGCAAGCGCCTACGAGCGCGTAAAACAGTGCAACAGAAAAGGGTTCGGGACAAGCAAAATGACTATGAACAGTGCATTCCTGTAGTGAAAATAGTGCCTTCTGCAACTACTAACTGTAATAGTGCCCAGTACTGTGTAGCTAGTGACAGTAGAATTGGTGTAGCTACTCAAAGTAATTTTAGTGCAGTAGCCTCGCATTGCGCGGACGCCGATCCGGCGGTAGTGTCATCTAGTGACAGTGTGGTTACTCCCCTGTGTGCCGAGTATGCGCCGCTTCCTACCGCACGCAACCCGCGCAAGCGCAGAAAACAATATGTATTAGACGTTGCCCATATTCGCGCACCGGTCGTGCGCCAGAAGCACAAGCTGTTTGTTACTCTCTCTATAGAAAATGAGACTGTGCAATTTCAGCTTGATACTGGTTCCGCTGTTACATTAATAAATAAAGACACATATGAACTTCTGGGTTCGCCAAAATTGTCGCCGTCACAGCAAGTGTTAACAGCTTATACAGGTCAAAATATTCCCGTGCTAGGAACGTGTAGCCTGCCTGCCTCTTTTCAAGGTGTTACGAAAACAGTTGCTTTTGTTGTTCTTCAGGCCAAATCGACACAGAACATTTTTGGACTAGATGCTTTTGACTTGTTTGGTTTATCAATTCAAAGGGATGTGCTTCAAATTTCGTCAATAGTGCCTCAGGATAAAATCAATGCATTGTGTGACAAATACAGTGACTTGTTTTCGCCGGAACTAGGTTGTGCAAAAGACTTCGTGGCACATGTAACTTTAAAAGAATCTGCAGTTCCAAAATTTCGTAAAGCTAGACCAGTGCCTATCGCCTTGCGTGATACAGTTGCCGAAGAACTTAAACGTTGGCAAGATAGTGGTGTGATTTCTCCTGTTTCTGCGAGTCAGTGGGCCTCGCCCATAGTAATTATACCCAAGCCGTCAGGAAAACTTCGTCTCTGTGCGGACTTTAAATCAACAGTGAACAGTCAAACAATTGTAGACACTTATCCCCTGCCCAGACCTGAGGAACTGATGGACAAATTAGGACAGTCCCGCTTCTTTTCTAAGATTGATTTAGCAGAGGCATACTTACAGATTCCACTTGATGACGAGTCAAAAAAGTTTTTCGTCATTAATACTCACATGGGCCTTTTTCAATTTCAACGCCTACCCTTTGGCAGTTCTTCCGCTCCCGCTATTTTTCAGCGCTTTTTGGAACAGCTGACAGTTTCTGTACCGTGTTGTTCAAACTATTTAGATGATATTGTGGTATCCGGACGTACAGTTGAAGAACATTTAGCAAACCTGGAGTGCCTTTTCAAAGTGTTGACTGCAGCAGGTCTACGTTGCAATAAAGCAAAGTGTTCGTTTTTTCAAACTGAAATAGAGTACCTAGGCCATGTGATTAATGCCCAAGGAATTCATCCCTTACAGTTACATCTTAGAGCAATCAAAGACTTGCCTCCTCCTAAGAATGTGCATGAATTGCAAGCAGTGATGGGAAAGCTTAACTATTATTTCAGGTTTATTCCCAATGCCTCTCAGATTGCAGCTCCACTGCATCATTTACGTAGGAAGAATGTTCCTTTTGTATGGTCCAAAGATTGTCAGGTTGCCTTTGACAAATTAAAGTCTGCACTACTCAGTGATGCATGTTTGATTCCCTTTGACCCACAGAAGCCTGTAGTGTTAGCAGTTGACGCCTCATCGTACGGTGTCGGCGCAGTTCTGTCACATCGTATTGGATGTCATGATCGTCCTATTGCCTTTGCATCCAAGCTACTGACGCCGACGCAACAGAATTACAGTCAGATAGAAAAGGAGGCCTTATCAATCATTTACGGCGTCACAAAGTTTCATCATTATCTCTATGGCAGAAAATTCTATTTGTTGACAGACCACAAGCCTCTCACGTCGTTGTTCTCACCCACAAAGCCGATTCCGCCACGTACGGCACAAAAGCTTCAGAGATGGTCCTTAATACTGTCTAATTATCAGTATGAGATTTTGTACCGACCTACCACTAAACATGCTAACGCGGACACACTTTCCCGACTTCCGGTTGGCCAGGATGTGTCGTTTGATTCTTCAGAAATGGCATGTTGTCAGATAGACTCCAGAGATGCTTCCGCTGTCGCAGATTTCCCTTTGAACTCTCGTCGGGTTGCACAGGAAACAGCTGCGGATGCAGACCTAAGTGTGGTAGCACGTTTTGTTCGCTCAGGGTGGCCTGCCAGAGCCAAAGACATTGATCGGCCTCTGGTTCGACGTTATTTTGCACAACGTCATGCATTATCTTTAAGTCAGGGTGTACTGTTGTTGCATACCGACAACGACCAAGCAAGAGTGATTGTTCCTCGTTCCCTGCAACGAGAAGTGTTACGCCTCCTGCATCAAGGACATTGGGGCATTGTTAGGACAAAGCATCTGGCCAGACGTCATTGTACCTGGGTTGGTATGGACGCTCAGATAGAGAACATTACGTCACAGTGTACTGTTTGTGCGGAGCATCAGGCGGCTCCTCCGCAACGTTTCTCAGACTGGCCACGCCCCAAGGGACCATGGCAACGTTTACACATTGACTTTGCCGGTCCTTTCTGGAACACGCGCTGGTTAATTGTTGTAGACGCTTTCAGCAAGTTTCCTTTTGTGATTGCCATGAACTCAACGACGGCTACTAGTACAATCAGTGCCTTAACATCAGTGTTTTGCATCGAAGGCTTGCCTGAAACTATCGTTAGTGACAATGGACCTCAGTTTGTTAGTGCGGAATTTCAACAATTTTGTCGTGTGAATGGTATTCAGCATATTACCACTGCACCTTTTCACCCTCAGTCCAATGGTGAAGCAGAACGTTTCGTTCGAACATTCAAGTCTCACATGGAGAAGATGAAAGGTCAGCACTCCAGGCAGCAAGCTCTTCAAATTTTCCTGTCTACGTATCGGTGCATGCCACGTGACGGCCCGTCTCCTGCCGAGCTGCTACACGGCCGCCGTCACCGCACTCTCCTTCACCTGCTGCAGCCTCCCACGCACCGAGTCGGTTCGTATGGCGCTACGCGTTTTCAGGTTTCCACGCCGGTGCTGTACAGGGTGTTTGCTGGAAACAAGAAGACATGGCTGCCGGGCACCATTCAGCGCGTGCTCGGTAGAAATATGTATGTTGTACGTTCTTCCACAGGGTCGGAGCTGCGGCGCCACGCAAACCAATTGCGCCTGCACAGACCGCGCGATCCTGTCTCCGGTTTCTTGATTCCAGACCCAGTTCACCGCCAGGGAGCACAACCACATCGTTCGTCCCCGAACTACGAGATCGTCCCGATGGAGATCGACGCGACGCCGCCGCTGTCGCCGCCGCAGATGACAGCGTCACCGAGAGAGACTCCGGGACCGTGCGGGCCCCCCCAGCTTGGGCCACGCACCTCAGAAGATGACCTGCTCCCTCTGGGCGGGGGCGGGCGCCCTTCCCCAGGTTTCGGCGGGTTCCCTGGAGGATCGCAAGGCGGATGCCGGGGCGCGGACGGCGTCTCGATCCCGGCCTCCGCTACGACGCCCGTCCCACCAGTAACGCCCCCGCCCAGGCCCTCCTCCCAGTGCCGTCGCCGTGGCCCTCAGCCCTACGCCACGACGGCGCGGCGGTTTGGGGGGGAGGGGTGTGGTGTCGCACAAGTACAAAGTGCGCGCCACTTACTTTCGCCGCGTGCCGTCATGCACGCACGGCGCGGCGTTCTCACGACGACAGCCACGAGCGCCCTCTGAGACAACGCCGCTCGTGGCCACCACTGAAGGACATCGGCCACTTCGACTTCGGACTGAGGTAGCAAAGAGTTAGGACCTTCGTAAACAGATAGGCACCAGTGAAGACTTTGCTATTGTACAGGCACTAGGCAGGCCTCTAACAACTATGTATCAACATTCTGCAGTACTATGTAAAAGTTAAGTATTGTTACATTCTGTGCAATATATCTCTTTCTAATTTACTCGAGTGTTTATAGTTTCTGGCTGCTCCCCTACGTACCTGCACCAGCGTGTCGGTTTCATTCCACTCGGCCACCGACACCTACGGCGAGGTTGGGACACAAAAGCGGCGACGAAGTCGGGACACAAAAATATTATGGTGCGATTTCGAAGTTATTATATGTATTATAGAACTAAACATGTATTATAGTAATATGGCTGCTATAAATATTGGTAGATAAGAAATAAATGGCAGATAAAAAATATGTGGTTCTATGAGTACTAACTAAAATAACCTACTTGGTTTCATAAGGCAACACACACTAATACTTAAAAAATTATGCAAATGTGAGTGTACGTCATTCTTATGTGATTATCTTCGATTACATAATAGAACATAAATTATTTTTATGTCATTATGACGATGTGCAATTGCCAGATCATTGTATATATTCTTATGTCATTATATTGGGGTGTGATTATACTTATTGTAGAAATAATGATGTATAATTTTGATATAGTCAGTACAGATGTTGGTAGATAACTAATTAGGTGAAAAATTATGACAAGGTGTTGAATAAGTGGTTCCATGAACACTAACTAAAATAACCGACTTGGTTTCCAATAAGATCTCACGACTTTTTATGGCGGAAACAATTCGTCACAAGACTTTCATTTCTGTACAATTTATGTTTTTGATGGGGTTAATATGATTCACGCTCTTTTAATAACATAATGGAATATCTAGACTTTTCTTGGTATAGATGAAATAGTACCAGACAATATTTATTAATTAAGTCTGATACGTGGAATACAAGTCACTTTGTATTGGCATTTGTCAAATGGCACGTTTTTTATGTAAAAATTACACTACATTTTGCACTTTTTACCCTTAATCAGCAATTTAAAAGTATTAAGTGTAAAAGCACAAAATTAATACTTTTAACACAAATCTAGGCATAAAATGCTCAATCTGGTTTGAATTTTTTAATGGAAGTACTAGTAAATATGCACTATTAAATGCATAATTTTGATGCCTATAAGACTAGTCAACTATCACAAATTAACATTAATGTAAAGTTGAATAACACAGGGAATATTATCTTCAATACCTGTGAAGATTCATTTCTGGATTATAGAAAACTATAATGAAATAACACTATTCGGTTGCTAAGTGACTTTTTGCATTATAGTTACAAGATATGATACAATTTTAAGCGTATATTGAACAATGTGAATAATAAGAAAACTATTTCGAAAGCAAACATAATTAGAACAGTAGTTTACATTTTAACTTTACAATTGAGACTATACATAAGGCAATATTTCGCTAATGATTACAAACGTAAGCGCACTCAGAAATTTGTACAGTTAATATATTTACCTTTGAAGTAGTAGTGGAATAAAACATGGAATAGCAGAAACCAGAATGAAAATAACCCAGTTCTTGAGATACCAGGCCACTAACGCCACGAAAATTGTACCAAGGCAGTAACACAAGATAGTCAAGAAATTGACGAGTGAACGATGTTTAACGATGGCTATTTCGACTCCTGGAAATAGAAGAAAAATTTAATTATATGTGTAATATATTTGGTATGTTACATGAACGATTATTCCTTTCATTAAGCTAATGTTGTTCGTTTATGTAATTTACAGCTGCTTTCATAAGAATCGCATCCCACCCGATTGATTCTCTAACTTTTATAAATTAGCCAAATCCGTGATTTACTTTCACCCGTTGCAGTTGTTCACTACAGTCAAGTTCTGAAATGCCTTCCTCGTGTTTGGACATAGTATACTTATTGATGTGAAGAATGCCCCATTCGCCTGTGTCAGACTCTTTCATTGTTTCATTGTTATCTTTGCTTTTTTCCTTCCTTTCATCGTACTTCCATATTCTGTACTCATTATTATTATTTTCATTACAATCAACATGTATTATAGTGATATTATGGGTAGTCGGGTGTTCTGCCGGCTGTCAGTGTCTACTCTGCGCAATATTTCGGCTACGTAACTCGTAACCTTCATCAGGTGCGACCTGAGACTGGTCTCAGCCGGCAGAACACCCGACTACCCATCATGTCACTAGATCGCCGGGAAAGCCTGAAGAGTTACAGGTATTATAGTTCTTCCTCACTTCCACTGAGGAAGGCAAGAAATGCAGTGAATCTTACAACTGAAATCATTACACACTCAATTGAAATTCAACTCATTACTTTTCCCCTCATTTCGACGTACATATTAAATAGTATGGGCGAAATATTGTAAGCCTGTTTTACATCCTTAATTTTATTTCTTTTATTTTTTTAATTATTTTTTTAGTTTGTGGGCTTCCTTCTTGGTCATCCTTTATTGCTTTTCCATCTCAGCTCTCATAATTATTATATGACCAATACCATTTCAAATCTAACAACAGGAAAACTTTAATTCTTTGGTCATTCATTTTTGTCATAGAAAGTAGACGCTAAGTTAATAATTTTGAGAAACTGTGATACGCAAATGATTCCGGCTGTTTTTTAAAATGATAAGTAACCACTCCCCTGAACCACAGACATTGCCGAGGTGGGGTGGCTTGCGTGCCTCAACGATACAGATAGCCGTAAAATAGGTGCAACCACAGCGGAGGGGTATTTGTGGAGAGGCCAGACAAACGTGTGGTTCCTGAAGAGGGGCAGCAGCCTTTTCAGTAGTTACAGGGGCAATAGTCTGGATGATTGACTGACCTGGCCTTGTAACATCAGCTAATGTGGCTTTGCCACACAGTTATTGTGAACGGCTGAAAGCAATGGGAAACTGCAGCCGTTACTTTTCCGGAGGACATGAAGCTCTACTGTATGAACATATGATGATGGCATCCTCTCGGGTAAAATATTCCGGAGGTAAAATAGTTCCCCATTCGTATCTCCGGGCGGGGACTACTCAGGGGGATGTGATCATCAGGAAAGGCAACACTGGCATTCTACGGGTCGTAGCGTGGAATGTTAGATCCCTTAATCGGGTAGGGAAGCTAGAAAATTTAAAAAGGAAAAAGGATAGGTTGAAGTTAGATATAGTGGGGATTAGTGGAGTTCGGTGGAAAGAGGAACAGGATGTTTGGTCAGGCGAGTACAGGATTATAAATACCAAATCAGTTGGGTGTATTACAGGAGTAGGTCTGATAATGAATAAGAAAATAGGAATGCGGGTAAACTACTATGAGCAACACAGTGATCGCATTATCGTAGTCAAGATAGATACGAAGCCAACACCGACCATAGTAGTACAGGTTTATATGCCAACTGGCTCTGCCGATGATGAGGAGATTGAAGAAATATATGAGGAGCTAAAGGCAATTATTCACACAATTAAGGGAGAGGAAAACTTAATTGTTATGGGAGACTGGAAATCGGTAGTAGGACAAGGAAGGGAAGGAAAGATAGTAGGTGAATATGGTCTGGGTAAAAGGAATGAAAGAGGAAACCGCCTGGTAGAATTTTGCACGGAACATAATTTAGTTATAACAAACACCTGGTTTAAGAATCACAAAAGAACGTTGTATACGTGGAAAAGACCAAGAGACACCGAGAGATACCAGATAGATTTTATAATGGTAAGACATAAATTTAGGAACCAGGTTTTAAACTGTAAGAAATACCCAGGGGCAGATATAGACTTTGACCATTACTTGTTGGTTATGAATTGTAGGCTGAAACTGAAGAAACTACAAAAAGGTAGGAAAAAAAGGAGATAGGACCTGGATAAATTCAAGGAAGCTGAAGTTCTTAAGAATTTCAGTTGGAGCTTTAGGCAACAGTTGACAGAAACAGGGGAAAATAAAACAGTAGAGGAGGAATGGGTAGCATTGAGAGATGAAATAGTGAAGGCAGCAGAGGAAAAAATAGGTAGGAAGGCAAGACCTACAAAAAAATCCTTGGATATCACAGGAGATACTAAATTTAATCGATGAAAGGAGAAAATATAAAAATTCAGTAAATGAAACAGGCAAAATGGAGTACAGACGACTAAGAAATGAGATTGCCAGGAAGTGCAAAATGGCGAAGCAGGAGTGGCTAGAAGGCAAATGCAAGGATGTAGAAGAATGTATAAATATGGGAAAAATAGATACAGCCTACAGGAAAATAAAAGAAACATTTGGATATAAGAAAAACAGCTCTATGAATATCAAGGTCTCTGATGGAAAACCAGTTCTCAGCAAAGAAAGGAAAGCTGAAAGATGGAAAGAGTATATAGAGAGGCTCTATGAGGGAAATATTGTAGAAAGGGGAGAAGTAGTAGATTAGGATGGTATAGGAGATACTATACTGAGAGATGAATTTGACAGAGCACTGAAAGACCTAAGTTGAAACAAGGCCCTTGGAGTAGATGATATTCCTTCAGAGCTACTGAAGTCTCTGGGAGAACCAGCCATGACAAAATTGTTTCACCTGGTGTGTAAGATGTATGAGACAGGTGAAGTACCCTCAGACTTTAAGAAAAATGTTATAATCACCATTCCAAAGAAAGCAGGTGCAGTCAGGTGTGAAAACTTCGGAACCATCAGTTTAAAAAGTTATGGTTGCAACATATTAACACGAATTATTTAGAGAAGGATGGAAAAGCTGGTAGAAGCCGACCTCGGGGAAGGTCAGTTTGGGTTCAGGAGAAATGTAGGAACTCGGGAGGCAATACTCAGTTTAAGGCTTATCCTAGAAGATAGATTAAGGAAAGGCAAACCTACATTTCTAGCTTTTGTAGATGTGAAGAAGGCTTTTAATAATGTTGATTGGAATAAACTCTTTCAAGTTCTGAAGCAAGCAGGAGTAAAATATAGGGAGCGTAAGGTTATTTACAACTTGTACAAAAACCAGAAAGCATTGTCAGAGTTGAAGGGCATGAAAGGGATGCAGCGGTTTGAAAGGAAGTAAGACAGGGTTGTAGCCTTTCTCCAATGTTATTCAATTTGTACATGGAGCAAGCTATAAAGGAAAGCAAGGAGAAATTTGGTGAAGGAATTAAAGTTCAAGGGGAAGAATTAAAAACATTGCGTTTTGCCGACGACATAGTAATTCTGTCAGATACAGCAAAGGACCTGGAAGAGCATTTGAATGGAATGGACAGTGTGCTGAAAGATGCATATAAGATGAACATTAACAAGAGTAAAACTAGGGAAATTTAGTGCAGTGTAAGAAAATCAGGTGATGCTGAAGTAATTAGATTAGGTAACGAAGCAATAAAGGAGGTAGATGAGTTTTGTTAGTTGGGCAGTAAAATAACAAATGATGGTCGCAGTACAGAGGATATAAAATGCAGAATGGCAATGGGTAGAAAAGCGTTCATGAAAAAGAGAAATTTGTTAACATCAAATATTGATTTAAACCTAGAATTTGTATGGAGTGTTGCCTTGTATGGGAGTGAAACATGGACGATAAACAGTGCGGACAGGAAGAGGATTGAGGTTTTTCAAATGTAGTGCTACAGAAGAATGCTGAAGATTAGGTAGGTGGCTCGCGTAACTAATGTGAAGGTACTGAACAGAATTGGGAAGAAAAGAAATTTCTGGCATACCTTGACTAAAAGAAGGGATAGATTGGTAAGACACATTCTTAGACATCAAGGAATTGTGAATTTAGCGTTGTAGGGAAGTGTGTGGGGGTAAAAACTGCAGAGGAAGACCAAGAGATGGATACAGTAAGCAGATTCAGACAGATGTAGGTTGCCGTTCTTATGTGGACTTGAAGAGGCTTGCTCAGGATAGGCTATTGTGGAGAGCTGCATCAAACCAATCTCCGGACTGAAGACCACAACAACAACAAGAGACGTAATGTTATGAAATCATGCAAATATGAAACCCATAGCTCGGAAACTATTCATAGTAAAATGTTTAAATAAATTACAATATGAAAGCACTGTTGTATTGATTATTATACAGAATTTAAATTTCAGTTACTTTCTATTTATTTTAAATTTAATAATATGTATTCCATATTGTTCAGCATTTTATTAAAAAGCAGTGCCTGTAAACAGTTTTATCGTCTGAATAGATAACTGTAGACAAAAAATAATTCATCTGGAAAATGCGGCAAATTTGCGCTACACCATATTACGCCAGCTGGGCTTCGCCGTGTTGTACGCAACCAGTCAGTTGATCACCCTGATGGCTGTCTCCCCCTGTTGAATGGCGGATGGCTGCTCGCCGCAGTCCGAAAGTGTGGCGTGAGCTTGCGTATTTGTTACTTATTTTTTCCATGTTAAAGGAAGTTGCTCAATAATACTTGAAACAGAAATCAATGTGTAATGAAAAGGTGTTCAAGCGTATGTAAGCATAATTCTTATGAAAAATGTATTTATTTTAATAAATGGGAAAACGGGTTTTGCAACAATAAATTAATGAGAAATTCAAATATTGAAATATTTCGACCATTTCAGGGTATTGAAATAAATTCAATGACGAAGTTGAAAATTTGTGCTACACCGAAATTCGATCGCTCTTTTCCGGCTTCGAGCTAGCAGGCGCCTTAAGCAGTTGTGTTCTCCAGCCACACTTCCCAACCAACCGAATTCTCGACTTATAACCCCCTGCCCACTAACTCCGGCTCGCAGCCTATAGTGGATTGCGGTAGGGGATCGAGCATTTTAATGCGTCCCCATTGACACTGTCAACTATTGCCTGTTGGTGGCATATTTGATAACAATTGATATGGTGTCTGATCTTTCGGACACGATCGAAAGAACAGACACTATACTAACAAATTAATGTATTAATTGTTGTCATATTATTGTTATATACATTCATCAGCTTTAGATCGAGCCTCAAAATGAAGCATAGTTCACTGAAATCCGCTATGAGATTCTTGGGTTGAACAGCACACAAAGTGTCGGGTTCTGACAATAACGGTAACATCATTGAATTTTAACTCGAAAAATGTTCAAAGAAAAATATTAATGAGAACATGATACAATTTATTGTCAGTATTTTAATGTTTAAATCTTTATTTTAAATATCAGAAAGATGACTATAATGGTTTTATCTTAGACATTGACAAAGAAATGTGTGGCTGATTATAATGTTATATTTTTTTGGTTAAATTCATCTATCTAGTCTTTTCATTGGCTATCAAAGATGGGTGGAGCTGGCAAGGGGGCGGAGCCTCAGTTATTTAAGAACAACAAACCTTGCTCCAGACAGCAGAGACGCACTGGAAGGCTGCCAGTTACCTGCCAGCTCCACAACATCGATGAGAATAACTTCGTTTTATTTCTCGTTAATTAGTTTAATTTTGACACTAGTGTATATTGCACGAAAGTCCTCTAAATGTAACTATGATATATTTCAGAGTTAAAATACCTGAAGATGGTCTAAAAGAACACCGAAACTCGTTGAATAAAATAAATTATTGCACTCTAGACTGTTCTCTATATATAAATTTAAATTATAGTGCTGTTGCCCCCCCCCCCAAAAAAAAGTGAACAAAAATGTTTCCAAAAATGTGTTATATAATTATTGTTGACAATTGAAACTCAACAATTCAAGATTACCTGACATAGCCGGGTCTGGAGGCGATCTAATCGTTTTATAGTTTTCAAAATGACAAGTCAAATCGCTCACTAACAATTTATTAAATGACGACCAGTTTCGGTGCACTGTGTCACAATCAGCTGGTCACAAATATGTTGTAATCTGGTCATCTTGTTAAAGAAATTAGGTATAAAATAACAAGTGCATCATTGCTCTTAGTCACTATATAAAAATACGTAAGTTAAAAACATGACAGCTTACAAAAAAAGGATCTTTTTTTTGTAAGCTCTCATGTTTTTAACATATGTATTTTTTATATAGTGACTAAGTGCAATGTTGCACTTGTTATTTTATACCTAATTTCTTTTATAGTAGGTCACACCACACTTTCCTTCTGACCCCGATATTTCTACCTTACCCTCCATAACCATCCCATCCGCCTCACTCCCACCCTCAAGTTGGGCCTCACCATAGATTGCACGTTCTCCTGGATTCCCTACCTATGCACCATCCAAGAAAGAGCCCGCTCTTGCCTCCCCCTCCTCAAACTCCTTGTTGTCCGAACCTGGGGCCTGAACCCTTCCACTGTTCTCTATACTTACAAATCCCTAATCTGCCCCATCGTTTGCGTCTCCCATCCTGCCTGGATCTCGGCCCCACAATCCTTCTACAAGTTCCTAGAGACCCTGGAACGCCACGCCCTCCGCCTCCCCTTCCGTATCCCTTCCTACCCCCCATCCCCAATGCGGCTCCTTTATGGCCTCATCCATTTCCCCCGCCTTATCCGTTTCAGTGAGCATCTTCTTTTCCTCTCCCATAAACTGGATCCGCCTCACCCCATTGTCCATCCTCTCCTCACAATTCCTACTCAGTTGCTGCGCCGCTACCACTGTGTGCTCCCTGATCTCCACTTGTCCACACTCCTTACCCTTTCCCGTGGCAATTTCTGCCCTCATCCTGACGATGCCCTCCGCCGAGACATCTATCCCTCGTAAAAGCTCTGATCCTCCTACCCCCATAGGTCCCTGAGTCCGCCAAGAGGGGTCCCCCCCTTCCTCGCCGCTCCTTTCTTCTTGCCATTCCCTCTGGTATCCCACTTCCTGCCCCTTACAGCTTCCAGGGACATCCAACCCCCTTCTTTTCATATTCATAGAATATATGACATCAACTGCGATTGGGCAAAGCTGAAAATGTGTACCCAGCCGGGATTCGAACCCGGGTCTCCTGCTTTCTAGGCAGTTGCGCTGACCCCCAACACCACTGGGGACACAGTGATCACCGCACCTGCAAGGACTACCCATGCACGCCTCCCGTCAGATACAAATTCCCAGCTTCGCCCTGCCCATAGTACTCAAACTCGTAGTTTAACTAATTCCCGTAAGAGTAAGGGCTTCAAACCTGCCCACCCCTCCCCACTAACGATAGGATCATTGCCCGTCACCGGCATATTATATATATACATGTGGCGTCTGTTCCGAAAGAACAGACGCCACTTCTGATCCTGCAGCTGTTATTATTTCATATTCATAGAATATGTGACATCAACTGCGATTGGGCAAAGCTGAAAATGTGTACCCAGCCGGGATTCGAACCCGGGTCTCCTGCTTTCTAGGCAGTTGCGCTGACCCCTACACCACTGGGGACACAGTGATCACCGCACCTGCAAGGACTACCCATGCACGCCTCCCGTCAGATACAAATTCCCAGCTTCGCCCTGCCCATATTACTCAAACTCGTAGTTTAACTAATTCCCGTAAGAGTAAGGGCTTCAAACTTGCCCACCCCTCCCCACTAACGATAGGATCATTGCCCGTCACCGGCCTATTATATATATATATACATGTGGCGTCTGTTCAGAAAGAACAGACGCCACTTCTGATCCTGCAGCTGTTATTATTTCATATTCATAGAATATATGACATCAACTGCGATTGGGCAAAGCTGGACCTGTGGCCACTCCTCACTCTGTCCCCACCTGTCTCCCTTCTTCCGCTACCTCCCCCTTCCCCCATTCTCCTCCCCTCTTTTGCTCCTCCCCTATATCTACCCATCCCATTCATCATCATCTGCATGTGCCTCGTATATGTCTCTATTGGTGTATAAATAATAAGTGTTCATTTTAACGCAAATACGAAGGGCCAACCCGCAGCCGACGCCTGTGTATTTTAACTGTCTTTGTGATTCAGTGCATCAGTATAGTGATCCCCATTTTCGTCGCCATGTGATTTTATGTACTGTACATCAGCACTCCATTTATAATGTTTCTTATCTTCACTTATGTCACCATGTTATGCGTATTTTCTCCTTTGGTGTTCTGCATATATCCTTCTTACCAAGTACCAATTCTGTAGGCTAAAGAGCGCCTCATGTGCTGGCAGCCCACCCCACCCGGGGAATAAAATAACAAAATAAAAAAAATACTGTTGTGTGATAGTTCGTGTTACATACCATGAAGTACTAGAAGTAGATTGACTTACACATATATGATAAACGGACAGCGACAAGTTTCTCTACGTAATTTTATTGGATCGTTCATAGACAAGAATTAACTTCATATCCTTCAGATATAATTCGCGATTAATATTTTTTTCCTATGTGGACTACGGATCGGTTACACATGACGACCGTGAGAGGAGTTTTCATTGGTAGCTACCACTAAAAAATTTAAATTTTATTTAATTTTCAACACATACCATAATTGATAAGTTCAGGACGACAACTAGACAGAGGCAGACAGGATAGCGGTCACGACTAGTAAACAACAGGCGCTTGATTTAGTAAGAATTATGGTGAGAGATGATTTACGTAAAAGCGTAATGGCGGATAATGTAGTTCCTTTACAACTAGATGCGAAGACTGAGGGCAACATGAACGCTAAGAAAGATGGCAATGTTAACGAATCAATAGTAGACAGGAAATAGTTTCAGTACACACATCTCTACAACAGACAATAGAACAGAATGTGAGTTTATCGAATCCGTTCAGTGAACTCACTTTGAATCGGAAACCAGAAAAAGAAACTGCTCAGTCTAAACATAGAAATGGAGGCTGTATCACAGGATTCAGTCATGGACGTGATCAATATCCATGGCGGATAATATGACCACTTTAGGTAATAATGTGGCCACGAAAATAGGTACTTCGAAATCTGACATAGGTACCTTGAAAACTGACATAAGTGTTTTGGAGGGCCACATGAGAAAAGGTAGGTACGTTATAAGGTTCGCTGACATCGAAAAGCGAGGCAAATTTAGTAATATTACTTAAAGTCAGCGTACTGCCAAACTTGATGAGTCTATAAAAGCTGTAAAAAGCGAGGTAACGGGTGTTCAAACTCAAGTTACCGATATTACTACCAAGTTCGATTCCGAAACAGGCCGAATCGAAAAGACTATAGAACCAAATTGCAGGAAACAGTACCTGTAATTGAAACAGAGATTACGGAAGAAGCTCCCATGGAACTGAATGCATTACGCCGAAACGTGGAACGGAGCAGGGATAAAAGTCAAAAATTCTTACCTAGCTGGAAGCGTTAAGAAAACAATTCCAGAATCAGCCGACGAGTGTTTGTACACCAATGTTGATACAGAAAATTGAAATACAATTGAGTCCCGTTAATCCGAACAAATCGGGATCGGATCTTGTTCGGATTTGTGAATTGTTCGGAATAGCCGGAATTACGGCGACTAGTTTCTAGACAGAAGTGTACCTAGCAGATGCGTAGGTACACCATAGGAACAAATGGTAACGAGTGTGGGAACAATGGCTCACTCTCACTCTTTGCCCTTGTTGTTATGAATTGTTGAGACCTTCGTTCTATGAGGTCGTGCACTGCCATTTAGCCCGCAAAGTGCTTGGCAGTTGTATTGTATTCGTTCAGGTGTAGTGGTGTACGTATTTTCGTAATGTGTAAACGGAATCATACAGATACAACGTTAACTCTCAAAGAAAAACTGAATTCCTTGGAGCGGATAGACCGGTTACAATGTATCTAAACTGGCAACGGAACTGGATGTTGTGATTGGAATAAGAACCGATCGAAGCTTTAGTAGTCCTGTGCAACGTCTTCGGGAAAAACAATCGAAATACAGCAGGGTTTGAAACAGTCCTCATACGATTACGTGGATTAAGTTCTTTTCGATTGGTTTTCGCAGGAAAGAGAAAGGGGAAATTCTTTGAGTGGAACATTGGTTCAGGAGAGGACTATTTACCTGAACAAGTTAATTAGTGGTGTTGAGTCTTTTAGTGCGAGTACGGGTTGGTTCAACAGATTCAAAAAAAGTCATGCAATCGGTCAGCCAACAATTACTGGTGAGAAGCTTTCTTCTGACCGTGATGCAGTGAAAGAAACCTTGTATGAGTTTGAAAAAATAAGAGGAAAGTAATCTCCCCAACACATTTATAACGCTATTGAGACAAGCGTTAATTTTAGGGCATTGCCAACAAAAAGCGTGGCATCAAAAGCAAATGGGGCATATGTGGAGAACCTTACTGACGCTGATTTAGTTGCTGCCTTAACTCAAGACTAGGAAGAAGTAGACTGCTGTGACGAAATTGACAATGTGCTTTAAAGCGACAAAGGAGATCTGGTGCCACACACTGAAGCAGCTACCTTATTTGGAGCAACAGCCCATTGCTACTCATGCTAATTTGATTTTTATGAGACGATGGCGTATCTATGCGTTATATAACAGACTTTCTTCATTAGAAAAATCCAAATATTTGAAAATTTCGACCGTTTCTGGGGGGCTGAAGTAAATTCAACGACAAAGTTGAAAATGTGTTGGACCGGGATACAAACCCAGATTTCCCGCTTTGAGCCAGCGGTCGCCTTAACCAATTATGCTATCCAAACACGCTTCAACCCAAATTCTCAACTTGCCCTGCCCATTGATACCACTTGCTCACAATCTATACTGGATCTCCGCATGGGATCGAGCAATCTATTGACTATTTCCTTCACTTATTTCAATGTGATCCTCATTCCGTTATTGCCGGCCGTGGTGGCCGAGGGGACTGAGGCGCTCCAGTCACGGTCTGCACCGCTACTACGGTCGGGGGTTCTAATCCCCCCTCGGGCATGGATATTTGTGCCGTCCTTAGGATTAGCTAGTTCATAAGTAGTTTGTAAGTTTATGGGCTGATGACCCCGCAGTTAAGTCCCATAAACTATACAAATATTTGAATCATTCCGTTATCATTCCTATACCGCTGTACCTCAAAACCTGACACATCATTGAACGTTTCCCCTACAATGCGCATCTCCCGAAGGCATCCACAGGATGTTGTTCATCAACAACAACGTATTAAAAATTGATTTATACCGTATTTTGTGCATCAATCCTTAAAGTTGCATTTTTGTTAATGAACAACATGCTTCTAGTACGACACTTTTCCGCTTGGTACGGCGTGCAGCCACCACTGAGACATTAATCTGTCCATCTTGGAGGTTGTGTTTCGTTGCCGTCTGTACGTGGCTGAGAGTTTGGTTCATGTTATTTTATTTCAGCAGTGGACTGTCTTGTCTTTGGTGCTGTGGCGAAGATTATGCTACCATTATTGATCTGGCCATGCTAAGTATCAACAAAATAACTTTTCCATGGCGCTATGAGCAAAATCTGTATCAGACATACTCAATGTAAAAGTTGTGAAGAGTGGAGGTTTATAGTCAGACCACTTTCTGTATTATCATTAAATTCAAAATTAGGCCAATATATAGAACAGAGAGCCAATACTAACCTAAAAATTTCGAAAAACAAAAATTAACCAAGGAAAATAATACCATGTCACTTTTGGAAAAGAGAACACCTTACAAAATAAATAAATAAATATTACTGGTGGAGTGCTGACAGTGACGAGCTAATACTAAGACGTTAAAGAGCTAGGAACATGTGGAATGCCAAAAAAATTATAAGAATAGGAATGTCTCAAGAGAAGCCTGGAAGCAAGCATGCATAAAATGCCTTAAAACAGATCGAAGTACAAAATATGAAATACTAATTAGCATCAAAACGGAACAATGTGAGGAACATTTACAAAACTTTCAGAAGTTTTGAAGAAATACTCTCCAACAAGTTTATATTTCACAGATCCAAAAAGTGCGAACAATAGCTACAGTAAGCCATTCAGATCCACTAGTCACTTCAAGACTTTTTATACTGAAATCAAATCTGGTCCCCACAAAAGTAATCTGACCATGTAAAAATCTCCTCTTTAACAGTGCTACCAACAACTGATTCACGAGGATTAAAGTCAATTATATTTACACTCCTTTATACTCCTTACAAAACATAAAATAAATTTATTTTCAAAAATTTTGTACGCACACAATTATCTAGTTTGGGCCTTCACTATAATTTTTATGATCTGCACAATATAACAGTAACATGTCTTTTGAAACAAATAACATATTAATATCACAGGATCATGTAAAATCAACTAGCTGTCAGATATAATAGCTTCACATGTTAAAACAAGGATATCAAGTTCCTGTCAACAACTCTTTCTTACCGCCATTGTAAGTGTAGTGGAAGTTATGTGACTGCTGGTCCCACCCAGGGTAGAAGCATGGAAACAAAACACGGTGGAAGAACATTTTCCCCTGAACGGTACTAACATTTCATCCACTGTAACGTTGGCTTTTACACAGTATAATTGCAGAGAATTGAAAACGAATTTATCAAAAACGTTTGATATTGCAGCTGCGCGATCTGACTTTCTTTCCTTCCCGGTAGTCACATCGTCAAATCTCAGGCTGCTTAGAAGTATTTCAAAGCGCTTTGCCGACCTTGTCACTACAAATATAGGACGTCCGGTCAGGTCATTTTCGAAAAGAGAAAACATATCTTCATGAGACTATTTGAATACTGATGTCATCATTAGAAGACCTATGAAAGCTTTGATCTGTAATTGGATGGATTAGTTGTTGTGTGTAATTCTGCCCTTATAGTGTTCAGTTTCACGTTTGTATGAAAACCTATTTCATCTATCATGTCATCATGAAATAAATTCTTCCATATTTGACATTTAGTAGGACCTTGTTCCAAACTTCGACTTTTGGCTGTTAGTCCAGGCATTCCTCGTTTCAAAATGTTGTGCTCGAGTGTTCTTGTCCTAACAGGCTCAGAACGTTCCCACTTGAAATTATTTTTACCATAAAAGAACTGTGTTTCCTTTGAGGTATTATCTGTAGTACAGACCACTCCAGGCTCTTCTTCCAATAAAACATTTTCTTCACTAGTATCACTCTCTGTTTCATGGTGGCCATCACCTATCACGAAATCTGGATCATCATTAAAATCATCAAATGTGTCATCATCGTTCACATTTCCCTCTTCATCTAAATCCCGTAATTGCGCTTGCACCCAAGCTTCCAAATCTGGATTAGCTGCAGATATGTTACTCTTCTTAGAAAGTCGATCCATATTATACCTGAAATATAACATATATTCACGCATAGAAGAAAATTATACAAAATAACAACCACTGAAATCAGACTATGTCATAATTAGAAACATGCGGTCTATTGGGCCCACCAAATTCTTGTACGTAATATGCGGTATCTCAGGCACACAACTTGGCGCACTTCTCTAAACGATACTCTGTATCTCTTCAGTGACGAAGCAAAACTGATTGTTGACTGTTGTTTTACACGTGGCAAGTATTGCGACGAAGGTATTGGGAAGGGGGAGCCGCGCTTTTTTGCAGTGCTGCCACACTCTACCTTTAAAATAAACAAGGGGTCTGAGAGACCGATGTTTCGGGTTAAGGGTTAAATCAACATAAACTGAAAATAGTAATTAAATATTTAATTTCTTTTAAACCCCAAAGCAAAACGTAGAACAAATAAAATTTACATTCTATAATTTAATTTAATATTCATTTACATTAATAATGAACCATAATATTTGAAATATCTTCTGCAAAATAAACTAGAATAAAATACCTAATAACATTATTTCTGTTCTGTAAAATGAAATAAAATAAGTACAAAAACCATCAAGGCATCCTGATTTTCAGTGTTTTTAGTGTAAACAAAATACTTCACTCATAAGTTATCTCTCCATAATCGTCCTAGATACACTCTCCAGTACATCTAGTACGTTATGACTTGTCTTATCTGAATTAAAAGTTTCTTATAAAACTTAAATAGATTAATCTATAGCGGAAGCAACAGGTGACGTGTACACACCTTAAAAACAGTGTTAAACTAAATTAAATTACTATGAAACCCACTGTCATGGCGGGAAAAAGTAACACACTCTACATCATTGTATCCAGAATGAAACTTTCACTCTGCAGCGGAGTGTGCGCTAATATGAAACTTCCTGGCAGATTAAAATTGTGTGCCGGAACCGGGACTCGAACATAGGACCTTTGCCTTTCGCGGGCAAGCGCTCTACCACTGAGCTACCCCGACACGACTCACGATGCCGCCTCACAACTTTACTTCCGCCAGTACCTCGCCTCCTACTTTCCAAACTTCACAGAAGTTCTCCTGCGAAACTTGCAAGACTAGCACTCCTGGAAGAAAGGATATGGTGGAGACATGGCTTAGCCACAGCCTAGGGGATGTTTCCAGAATGAAACTTTCACTCTGCAGCGGAGTGTGCGCTAATATGAAACTTCCTGGCAGATTAAAATTGTGTGCCGGAACCGGGACTCGAACCTGGGACCTTTGCCTTTCGCGGGCAAGCGCTCTACCACTGAGCTACCCCGACACGACTCACGATGCCGCCTCACAACTTTACTTCCGCCAGTACCTCGCCTCCTACTTTCCATCATTGTACTCTCTACCTCTTTAAGAGAACAGCTGTATGATATCATTTCCCACAGTGGCACATCTCGTAAAGATAAATATGTACATCGACGACTTTATGATCGCTGTAAAGGACGATAATTTAGAGATCACCATATACTATGAACTTGTAGCTCTAATGAAACTGATCAGTCTGCCACTATCGAAATGGGCTACCAACTACGAACAGTTAGAAGCTATTTGGAAGGCTGAAGGACGAGAACTCAAGTCCTAACTGTAGACTGGAACACTGAAAATGACTACTTCAAGATTAACCCCAGCGCTATCACCAGAAAGTTACCAGAAGAACCTGCTACCAAATGACAGCTTTTGCAGTGTACGGCTAGATTCTATGACCAACTAGGACTTTTCACTCCAGTCTCCCTTGTTGGAAAATTGTTCTTCCAGGACACATGGTGCAGGGGAATTTGTTGGGATAAACTCATGCCCTGGGACCAAGGAGCACGACGGAGCACTATCTTCATTGTCACAAGTTCATGTTCCCAGATGGCTTGCCACAGCACAGAGAAGAGACACTCATGTCCATGTATTCTGCGATGCATCTGAATAGGCATATGGAGCAGCTCTGTATGTACATATAGCCTTTGGGAATAATGTTCAAACACATCTAGTCTGTAGCAAGAACATACTTGCTCTTATTAGGAAAGTAACCTTACCACAGCTGGAATTCTTAGCAGCCGTAGTAGGAAGCCAATTACTTTGCTACTTCTGCCATGGTACACAATTTGAAATCGCAGACGCAATATAATTGACGGACTCTACAGTCACACTAAGTTGGATTCAGGGCAATCCAAACAGATGGAAGACCTTTGTCTGTAATCATGTAACGGAGATACAAACACACACGACTCCCACGAATTGGAGACACTGCCCTGGACAAGACAACCCAACCGATCATCTCTCACGTGGACTCCTTGGAGATCAAATACGTTTACAGGAAATCTGGTGGCATAGACCACCTTGGCTTTCACACCCTCCCGAATGTTGGCGAAATGTTACTCTAACTGTGGAACAACTATCTCCTGAAGAGAGGACGAAACAGACACACTGGCAAGTACTCTCTGTCTCTACACCGACTAGCCTTATGAACTTATTAAAATTCAGTTCGTACTAGAGGCTCCTTCGTACTACGGCATGGATACACCGTTTCCTGAATAATATTCGTCAGAACGAGAAATCTTCAGGAGAGCTTACAGCTGTTGAATTATCAGCGGCACGAATGAATTGGATACAAGTAGCTCAGGGAGACTCCTTCGCCAGAGAACTACATAATAATGTACCACTGCCGAGAGAGTCAACAATTGTACTGTACAATCCTTTGTTGGAAGATGGACTAATACGTCTAGGAGGCCGACTGCATCACACTAGCCTCGACACGAATTAGAAACATCCTGTGCTCCTCGATGGTTCTCACCATTTCACACAACTGGTCATACGAGAGACACATATTCGCCTTATGAATTTGGCGTTCGTTCAGTTCTGTCGGAACTCCGAACCGAATTCTGTATCCTCAGAGCTCGTAAGGCAATCAAAAGAGTCCTGTACTCAAGATTCACGTGTAAGATCCTGAAGAATCCACAAGTTCGACAAATTGAAGCACCAGTACCATCTGAACGAGTTAGGCCCGCTAAACCATTTGCTGTAACAGGAATAGACTTTACCGGACCGCTGTTGATCAAGGTGGAAAGAGAAATGCAAAAGGAACATACTGCGCTTTCCACATGTGCTACCACACGGGCAGTGCACCTCGAACTTTGTACAGATTTGTCAACAGAGAAATTTTTCATGCCACTTCAGCGATTCGCCGGGAGACATGGACTACCGCACACAATTTATACAGACAACACGAAAACATTTCACTCCGCAAACACCAAATTAGCGCAACTTTGGAAGGCGTTAACCAGCACAAGGACTCACCAGTTCCTCGCCCACCGTGACATTACCTGGAAATTCATTATCCTACGAGCGGCTAGGTGGGAGGATAGTGGGAAAGAATGGTAGGAAGTATAAAGCGTTGCCTCCGGAAGGTACTGGAACTCACTAGGCTCACTGAGAAACAGTTGAACACCATCTTGATCAGTATTGAAGCCACTGTGAACTCGAGGCCTATCGTACAAGGAGACAATTCAGAGGCACTGACCCCTCCCCATTTTCTCTTTGGTGAGAAGCTCATAACAATTCCATCAGGACCAGAGCCTACATCAAACATGAACCAAACGAAAGAATTCCGCCTGAGACAACAACTCTCCGACAACTTTTGGAAGCGTTGGGCAAAAAAGTACTTGCTCGAGCTGAGGAACTTCCATGAAGTTAAATGCCCACCAACACGACTCACCAAATTTCGCCCTGGGGACATAGTGCTGATACAAGAGGATATGCACCCCCGACACATGTGGATTATAGCCAGAATAGAGACAACAGTGCCAGGGAGAGACGAGAAGAGAATGATAATAATTCTCCGCATCCCACAAGGTCACACCATCAGTCGCCCTGTGCAGCTGGTCGTACCTATAGAGGTCGACCAGGATGGGGAGGATGTCACGGAATGAGAAGATTTTGCACTGATGTTCTTTGAAGAAAGCTATGTGTATAATCCTTTTTGTAATGTGAATATATTTGACTTATTTGTATGTAGTTCTGGGAGATAAATAAAGTTTCTTGTTGTGTACAAGACATCCACCTTTGCACTACATTTCACGACAATCATAGACGTAAAACCTGTGATAAGACCTTTGACATAAGCAGCAGGGCTCACATACCTTGTTAGCCCCAAATTAAAACATGCGGCGTTATCAGGTCTTTGTCCGAGTACATTATCACATTCCACGTAAGTGCTTCAAAACTATTTTTAAAAAGTCACATTACTCGTGAAATATCGACAAGTACATTCGACTGCACACAGTTTACAAAACGACATAGTGAAAAAAAGTGGAACGCCACAGCAGATAAAACGAAACACAACTACGATATGTATGTGCAATTCTGTTAGGACTTGAGTTTAACTCACCCGTTCCCATTACTGCTTCCGACAGAGGCAAGTGTGCGCCTTCTGAGGCCGCAGAAAGAGCGATGTACAGAGGCAGCACGGACGCTGATACGGGCAGCAGCGTCTGACTAATTGCTGTGGCGCTGATACTTATTAGAAACTGTTTCCTCCGTCCAAACCTGAAACAGGAAAACGCAAAAGACAGATATACTGAGCACGACAATTATCATTTCCATTTAATACATTGCAATTACAGCATGGTGGTATCATATCTTTTGATTAATCACATTTTTGTAAGTTAGTGAAACTACAGTTGTGCCAAGATGTACGTATTCCTAGTATGCGTTTTTTAATCATGATAGATTTAGACCTTGGTTGTCACCATCTGTACAATTATCGAGCAGTAGAAAATCCATGTACAAAATATCAGATGAAGGCAAAGCGTATTGTCGAAACTAGCTATGAATAAGAACTTTTTAGTTGTCTCAGTAAATCATAAGGTTCCTAGATCTCGAATTTGCCTTGGGCATGGAGCATATATAGAATCATAATTGTGCCTAAGTAATGTCTAATCGTAAGCACACTATGTGTGAAGAGCAACTGCAAGGTATATTGACTTAGCAAATGTCACGGAATAGCCACATGACACCTTGCGAGACTTCCTATGGAACCTGACGATTGCGGTGAGACGCCATGGAAAGAAGTCTACAAGTCTCTGGTACCCGTCTGGACGTAGTTGGCACCCAAACACACCAAACAGTTTGCAGAGTGACAGGCAGTTATGGGCTGTTCGTGGCTGTATGATTATTGGCTTGGTGCCTCCACTCCATGACCTCCAAATGCTCCACGGGGTGCAAATCTTCGCTCTGGAGACGCCACCTCAACTTTTAGATTCCTCTGCGTGGAAGCGAATCAAACGTACAAAAGAAAGCTAATAAAATAAAATGTGTCGAGATGTTCCCCGAACAGTTCAACATACAGCGGGCCATTCAAAGTCTCTTTCAGAACATAAAGTATATCCAGTACATACCTTGAAGATGTATCTCACATCATAAGAGAGATACCAACGGTTTGGACCAGCGATCCATCGCTTCCTGTGCTCGACAATACACATGGTGCGTCCTATAGGCACGGTGTAGTTGAAACATCGATTATTCCGACCGTATCACTTGCGTAATTTTGCCAGGGGCCATCCTTGATGAATGACGATAAATACAAGTTACTGCTAATGATAAATATGAAGCATTGAATGAAAATTTGTGATGCGAACGGTCTAGAGGTCCTCCATGCTTACTTGGGTGACGTCTTACCGCTAGACCACCGCATAACTAGCGATTAAGGGCCCTAGGAATAGACTAAGCACGATTTCCTTCACCTCACAAACTTTAATTCAGCTTCTGTGTTCCATTATTGCCAAGGCTCTCCATGCAGCGGAATAGCTCCTTGGCAATGGACATATTGGAACATTCCTGTTTAACGTGTTATACATATCAATGTAAATACAAATAAACAATGCCTGAGACGGATTTTCATCTCGAATATGTCAAATACATTGATGATAAATATGGAACATTGAATTAAAATTTGTATTGCGACCGGTCTAGCGGTAAGACGTCTGCCTAGTAAGCAAGGAGGTCCGGGTTCGATTCCCGGTCGCATCACAAATTTTATTTCAATGTCTCATATTTATCATTAATTTCTTTGACATATTCGATACGAAAATCCGTCTCAGGGAGTGTTTATTTGTATTTACAAGTCGCTGTGTTCGATGGCGTTGTGTGAATAATGCCCTGTGTGGGCCGAAGGTCCCCACACTTATGGAATTCACGTTCCTATAGACAGTCCACTGGGAGACGTCTCTAGCAACTCAGGCATTGACCTGAGCCGAGATGTCTTGCAGTGTTCCCTTTCTATCACTAATGACGGACCGACCCAAGGTCGCCGGTCACTGTCCTCGTGGGTGGGTAGAGGACCTATGGTTTGATCTGGACTGTGAGACCCTGATTGAATCACTCACTACAGCCCCTGGAACGGTTGGACATTTGAAGATAAATCGAATTTCCTATCTGTCGGGCGCTGAGCACCATAGCCGGTCCAAACAGTGGCAGCTCAGAAGTTGCCGCTTGGTGCGCTGCTGTCGTGGTGTATAACAAAAAACAGTGGGAGTGTTATGTCTGTGTGTATTAGACTGCACATATTGCACAACCACGTCTCAGAATGTGTCCCACACCACTGCAACTGACACAAAGAGAGTTGGTGCGGAAAGAACACACCTACGCCTCACTATCCCATGGCGTATACTAAGTTTTATTCTAATAACATCCAGCGAAACCTTACATCAGATTCAATGCTCACAGCACTAGCTAGTACATTAAACAGAACCCTAATCAGTAGTGAGGTGGTGTTTCACTACAGAAACACGATTTGCCTACTCTAGTGATATGCAAGATCATCGTTATTAGGTTAGATTGGCGACTACTTTAATACAGTTGAAAAACGTCCGTATCCCATGTTCCATATATTATATATCCTATAAATAAATGTTGTTGGGCTTCAGACATTATACAGTGTAGTGAGACACACTATTCGCACAAGGAGAAATACCCAAGAAGTAAAAGTTATTTTTGAATAATTTTGTTTATTTTATAATTTTAAATGTCTATTTTTGTGTATGTTGCCACGATGCATAATTATGTATACTGTGTACCCGCTGGCCCCAGCTTGCGCAGTATGAATGGAACTAGGAAGCAAAGCGTTTCAAATGAGAGTTGGCGGCGCATCGTGTTCTGTAGTCTTCTTCTGGTACAAACCGCATGCAAACAGCTTGCCTCTGAGCTGCTCAAATGTTAACCTCTACCAGATAGAGGCAAATCTTTAGCAAAGTTGCCCTGAGAGGTTCCCCATTTATTCACGTAGTTCCGACTCGTTAAGATGTCTCCCTGGCAGTAGCCTAAACTCTTTAGAGAGCTCCCCACTCCTTCGGTAGCTGAACGAAAGCGGCAACAAACCTACTGGGCAGTTGGTTCCTGAGGCTACGTATGGTAAGTTGTGGCTGCTTTGGTGGTGTTCTGGTCTGAGCATGCGGATAGCCTTTCTTCAGATTCAGTTGTAAGATAACAATGATCCTTCACGTCTCTAGTTTTACCAGCAATATCCTCGCAATGCACAGTAGTGTGAGTCTGTGGCAGTGTGATTCTACTGGGCAGTTGGTTCCTGAGGCTACGTGTGCTAAGTTGAGGCTGCTTTGGTGGTGTTCTGGTCTGAGCAAACGACTAGCCTTTGTTCAGATTCACTTGTAAGATAATAATGATCCTTCATGTCTCTAGTTTTGCTGGCAATATCCTCGCAATGCACAGTAGTGTGAGTCTGTGGCAGTGTGATTCTACTGGGCAGTTGGTTCCTGAGGCTACATATGGTGAGTCTGCTTTGGTGGTGTTCTGGTCTGAGCAAACGACTAGCCTTTGTTCAGATTCACTTGTAAGATAATAATGATCCTTCATGTCTCTAGTTTTGCTGGCAATATCCTCGCAATGCACAGTAGTGTGAGTCTGTGGCAGTGTGATTCTACTGGGCAGTTGGTTCCTGAGGCTACATATGGTGAGTCTGCTTTGGTGGTGTTCTGGTCTGAGCAAACGACTAGCCTTTGTTCAGATTCACTTGTAAGATAATAATGATCCTTCATGTCTCTAGTTTTGCCGGAAATATCCTCGCAATGCACATTAAGTGTGAGTCTGTGGCAGTGTGATTCTACTGGGCAGTTGGTTACTGAGGCTACGTACGGTAAGTTGAGCCTGGTTTGGTGGTGTTCTGGTCTGAGCATGCGGATACCCTTTGTTCAGATTCACTTGTAAGATAAGAATGATCCTTCACGTCTCTAGTTTTGCTGGCAGTATCCTCGCAATGCACAGTAGTGTCAGTCTGTGGCAGTGTGATTCTACTGTGTAGTTGGCCCCTGAGGCTACGTATGGTAAGTTGAGGCTGCTTTGGTGGTGTTATGGTCTGAGCATGCGGCTAACCTTTGTTCAGATTCACTTGTAAGATAAGAATGATCCTTCACGTCTCTAGTTTTTCCGGCAATACCCTCACAATGCACAGTAGTGTGACTCTGTTTAAATTTGATGTAGTTTCCTATGTGATTTTTGACGAAGCCTGACTTTACGTTCTCCGTGGATTTCGTTCGCTGAATCCTTGCACTTTTAAGCTGTAGAATCCTTCTTTACTATGCCTAAATACGCTTAAATGTTTTTCATGTTCATTTGGTAGCTACATTTGATAATTTTCGATAACTTGTCTGTACTTCTGGTGTGCACCCTTTGTCCACGTAACTCCTGGACGAGATGAGAGGAAGCCTTCATCTCACTGCATCTCTCTATCCACTCGAGATGTTGATGATAAACTTTCTCTAGGTGCCGTTGTTTCAAGTATTTGAAATCAAAGACATTATTATTTATCAGGTTCAAGCGCCAAGCCTTACTAAGCACCAAACACATTTAGCAGCAATGCCAGCAACACAATGCTGATCGGAACAGCAGGTCGAAAGTTTCTCACTCGGTCACCATTAAAACAAATACTTGGTTTCGTGGCGTAGGGGCTTGAGACTTAAACCCAAGAAAGTGCCATCTATCTAACAAGCAAGGTTACAGAAGGATACAACGTGCTACAGGGTGGAATCACAAAATCCGAACAAAGTGAAAAAATCCAACTGAGGAAGAAATAAAATCGCGAAAGAGGTCGTGTAACCATTCGTTCTACTCAGGGAATTCAGATCTATCGAATGGGCATGATACAACATGTTACGGTGTCAGATCACAAAGTTTGAACAAATTGAAAAATACAATTTCGGAAAAGAGAAAAACACAAGATAGGTGGTGTAACGATTCATTCTACTCAGGGAGGGAAGGACCTGCCTAATGAGAATGATTACAGAATGGAACACGCTATTTAGAATACAAGTGGTCCAGTGAATACGGGGGTTACATTTAGAACTAAAGGAAAAATTACCGCATTACGCATACTAGAAACCACGGCACCTAGAGCAAGTTTATCATCAACAACTTGAGAGGACACCGGGATCGGACAACCTGAAGGTTTTGTCTCATCTCGTCCACGTGTTCTATGGAGAAAGGATGCACACCGATAGTACAGACAAGTTCCCGAAAATCATCCAATTTAGCTACCAGCCGCGGTGGAGTAGCCGAGCGGTCTAAAGCATCTCGCCGCTGAGCGCGCGGTTGCTCGCCGTGGAGCTTCGAGTCCTACTTGGGGCATGGGTGTGTGTGTTTGTCCTTAGGTTAGTTTACCTAGGTTTAAGTAGTTTGTAAGCTACGGACTGATGACCACGCAGTTTGGTCCGATAGATCTACAAACATTTAGCTACCAAATGAACATGAAAAACGCTGAAGCATTTTCAAGCGCAGGCACGAAGGAGTCTACACTTTAAGAGTGCCAGGATTCACCTAACGTAATCAATGGAGAATGCAAAGTCAAACGTCGGCAAAAATCAGATATGAAACTACAAAATTACATCAAATTTACATAGAATCTCATCGCTGAGCATTGCAGGGATATTACCGGCAAAACTAGAGACGTGAAGGATCATTTTTGTCTTACAAACGAATATGAACAAAGCTTAGCCGCATCCTCAGACCAGAACAACACCAAAGCAGCCTCAACTTACCACACGTAGCGTCAGGAACCAACTGACCAGTAGGGTCGTTGCCGCTTTCGTTCCGCTACCGAGGGAGGGGGGGAGCTCTCTAAACAGTTTAGGCTACTGCCAGGGAGACATCTTAACGAGTCGGAACTACGTGAATAAATGGGGAACCTATCTGGGTAACGATGATGGCAGTTGTTAACACTTGACCAGTCCAGTGTCAAACTGTTTCCATTCGGTGCGAACCAGAACGTGGGCAATATTAGAGCCATATAACGTAAGCATACATTTTTTTACTCTTCGTAAGGTGTGTTTTTATGGTGTTTAAATTGGTCTGCCACTCTCCTTTTTTGATCCTATCTTTGAGATATAAATCACTTGGTTAAATGTGAATCCCTTGTCCTAATTGATTTTCCTCCCATCATATATATCATATTTAATGTTTCAGTCAAATTCCGATCCTTAACCTGATTCTCGCTCCCTTCTGGAGAAAAGAAAATTAATAGCTTCTTGCAAACGTATGCTTCCGCGGCCGTTGTCACTATCAGTGAAATTCTTCCGGATATGAGACCGCGTCTTCATTTTATAAACTCTACCGACGTTTCGGCCACCGTTGCAGGCGGCCTTCATCAGGGTCTCATACCCGGAAAAATTTCAAAAATGTTCAGATGTTTTTTAAGCTTATGGGACTTAACTACGGGGTCATCAGTCCCTAAACTTACAAACTACTTATGAACTACTTACTAACTAGGACGGCACAAATATCCATGCCCGAGGGGGGATTCGAACCCCCGACCGTAGTGGCCGTGCAGACCGTGACTGAAGCGCCTCAGTCTCCTCGGCCACCGCGGCCGGCCGCACAATTTCATTGATAACTGCGTGAGTGTTCTATTTTCTGAAGAAGGCCATGGCCGATAGCTGAAAGTGTTGTATGTGTGTGACTTTTGTATGTGCCTGTCGCAGCTCGTCGTTCTTTTTATTTTATTTTTTTTATTTTTATTTTCTTTTTAAATCTATCGTACCAAACTGCGTGGTCATCAGCCCGTAGCTTACAAACTACTTAAACCTAGGTAAACTAACCTACGGACAAACACACACACCCATGCCCAGGAAGGACTCGAACCTCCACGGCGAGTAACCGCGCGCTCCGCAGCAAGGTGCTTTAGACCGCTCGGCTACTCTACCGCGGCGTCACGTCTTTGCGGTGAGTTGTAGAGTGTCCTGACTATATATATAGTGGATGTCCCACTATCTCTTATGGTTGACGAAACAGGTGATTCTTCCATTCATGAACAAGTGTCAGCCGCGCGGTCATAGCCGAGCGGTCTGGAGCGCCACGATACGGATCGCGTGGCCTCCCGCGTCGGAGGTTCGAATCCCCCCTCGCGCAAGGATGTGTGTATTGTTCTTAGGTTAGTTTAACTTGGTTAAAGTAGTGTGTAAGACAAGGAACTCATGACCAACGTAGTTTGGTCCCATTGAATTACAAACATTTCAGTAAGTGTCATTTTGTATTCGTGCTGTCCATGATTCCTTAATCATCAACGAAAACTTTATTGGATTATATGTGACCCCCAACACTGAATCACAAACTATTTTAAATGACGTTTTTGCTCTTCTTGATTTGTCAATGGATAACCTTAGAGGACAGAGCTATTATGGTGCCTCGAATATGATCGCAGATGTACGGCGCGGTCAGGTTTCAGTTTGCAGACTGTTGCACACCTTGGGCTCGGTCGGGGCATTGTTTCCATTATGCTTTTTTTTTTCACTGTTCTGAACTCAGTTCTGGACGGGCTCTCCACTATACCACCTTACAACTAAATCTGAGGCTAGAGGAAATGGAAAGTTTCCCTTGTTAGGAACATTTTCACTGATGAATTATCGCTTTCATTATTTTATCTTCCAGAGACGGAGAAAATTTCCATTTGATTCTCAGGCGTAAAATATGTTATCGAGGTACTCACCTGTCACCAATGTAAAAAAGAAGAATCCCAATTGGGGCAGAAACGAAGTGGCTCACGGAGTACACGGTGTTTGGATACAGTTCCTTATCACACACCCAGTTCTCTTGGGAGGCGGCAGTCAGGGAGAACCACGTGGTGTCGTAGTCCCAGCCGTACATACAGGGCATCGTTTCGTTCTCTTGTCCTGGCACCTTCATCAGACACCGGCTGTACTTTCCGTCTTGTGTTCTGAAGTAAAACGACATAAAAGAAGCCATTAATACCAGGATATGCTCATTTGTTTGTTGGTGCCGCGGTGGAGCGGCCGAGCGTTCTAAGGCGCCTCGCTGCGGAGCGCGTGGTTGCTCGCCCTCGGAGGCTGGACGTCTCGTTGCGGCCTGTGTGTTGTCCTTAGTACGTTTAAGTACTTTGTAAGTCTAGGGACTGATGACCATAGCAGTTTGGTCCAATACGCTTACAAACATTTGAACTCATTAAGGAAGAGCTATTATCTGCAGTATGCGAAGCTATTGTTCCTTTTACAATGTTAGGGTATGCTCAGAATCATGATATGAACAGTCGAATAACAATAAAGAGTAATAAAAGAGTAGAAACCGAGGTTTTTTTTTTACGGTGCATGAAACTGAAGTACGATACACCAAAATTTGTGCTACTGTCACAGGAAATAGGAAGTACTGAATGCAGTTTCAGAAATGTATGACCAATTCACTAGTAACCAGTGTCACGAGAATCATATAAACGTATGTGCTTTCACCATCACTCATAAGCAGTTCACTGTCCATAAACACTGTGAGTGTCCTCCTACATATGCCTGCCAGCCGCGGTGGCCGAGGGGACTGAGGCGCTCCAGTCACGGTCTGCACGGCCACTACGGTCGGGGGTTCGAATCCCCCCTCGGGCATGGATATTTGTGCCGTCCTTAGTCTTAGCTAGTTCATAAGTAATTTGTAAGCCTAGGGACTGATGACCCCGTAGTTAAGTCTCATAAGTTCTACAGACATTTGAACATTTGAAAATATGCCTCCTGAGCAAACTGTAGAGCAAACGTCAATAATCATCATAACCAGCGGCCGCTGGTCGCAGAACCACGTTAAACCGCACGTGTAGCCACTACCACATAGATCCTTTAACAAAAAGATGGGTCCTGGGGCACCCTTCAGCAACGTCAACAACGTGTCTTAGGTTCCGTACCTTCTAGCCAAGTTAGTCAAGTCACATGCCACGAAACTGGGTGGATATTTCTTGCGTTCTAACAGCACAAAATTTGCGTTAAAGAAACCCTGTGCAGCCTCATCTTTAAGCGTGTCGGTCACTGGTATCTTTAACAATGATATGACACGTGAGCTGAGATCGGTTCACCGTTTTAACATCCAAAATCAAAGGAGGGAAGGCATACAAGATCACCGTACTCGGCTTTCATTCATCCACAGCTGTTAATTGGAGTGACAGTTTCAGTGGTTAGGAACTCGATTACACACATGCACCTACATTGGAATGCTTCTGACCTCCGTGTAACACAGTTGGAAGTCCCCGAGTAGTACAGGGTTTGAACTTGCGTAAGAGAAGTGGGAAAGTCAAACGAGTAATAAGCATGACATGTGATTACGTAGAGTTTCCCGGCGTATAAATTGTTGATATTCATGTCGGGTTTCCAGCCGGATCGTCGAGTCATCTTGACACAATATTTGGTGTTTAAGGAGAACGGGTACACAGAGAGACAGATCCGTCATGCCATGCAGATTGGACCGTCACCAGAACCAGAAGAGGACCAATACAGATCAGTTGCTTTCCTTCCGTACGCCGGAAATGTGTCATCAAAAATTGGAAGGATTTAAAAAAAGTTTAATATAAAAAGTGTGTTTCGACCACCTGCTAAGACTAGGGCTCTTCTTGGCTCAGTTAAAGACGAATTTGGGG
Source organism: Locusta migratoria (assembly GCA_026315105.1). Lineage (NCBI taxonomy): Eukaryota > Metazoa > Arthropoda > Insecta > Orthoptera > Acrididae > Locusta > Locusta migratoria. The sequence goes on along the minus strand of CM048746.1, from coordinate 464,245,681 downwards.
CTGAGAAAACCCGGTGTTTATAAGATTTCTTGCTCCTGTGGGACAGCATATATAGGACAAACGATTCGCACCGTCAATGATCGATGCACCGAGCACCACAGACATACACGGTTGTTACAACCTGACAAGTCTGCAGTAGCGGAGCATTGTTTAACTGAAGGACACAGAATGAAGTATGACGAAACACGTGTACTTGCTTCTGCGTCTCGCTACTGGGAATGCGTTTTAAAGGAATCTATTGAGATTAGGTTGGCGGGCGATTTAATAAATAGAGATAGGGGGTTCCCTCTAAGCAACGTGTGGAATCGACTTTTGTTTAATTTAAAAAAAACAGCGTGCTCTTTTCTCCACCTGTGACAACTAGCGCATGTAAGCGATATATCGTTCCTGCCAGTTTTCTCCACTGAGGCGCTGCACCGGCTACTTGCGGCTGAGGACGCGGCCACGACTCTCTGGCGCACGCGCCGTTAGTACTTCGCGGTGTATATAAGATCGCCGGTCACGGCAAGACCTCAGTTTCGTACGAGATTCAGCATATCAATAAGCATGACATGTAATACCTCACCCGATATTGAGACCAGATAAAAAAACAAGGGGGCGTTAGTTATTAATACCAAATGTTCAAACGTTTGTAAATCTATAGGACGTAACTAATCTGGTTATCAGTCCCTAGGCTTACAAACTACTTAAACGAATCTAAGGAAAAAACTCGCATACCAATGGCCGAGGAAGTGCACGAATCTCGAACGGCCAGCAGCCGCGTGCTTCGCAACAAGGCACTCGGTCACTCCACCAAGGCCGTTAATTTTCAGCAAGTTCAAATAAATATGTTGGAATCCATAACTGGACTCTTGTGCACAGCGACCGTTGATGTAATTACTGGGAATAACACAGCGTTCGGACGCAATAAATCTGTTAGTTACTCACAGATCGATTTCGGCTAGGTAACTAGCCATCAGCAATGTCATCTCGTAGGTATGTCTCGCAAGGTAACACTGATGTTGGCTAGTTCCCTAGCCGAAATCTATCTATGATTAACAAACAGGCCGAACGCAGTGTTATTCCCAGTACGTTCTCATAAATACTAATCACGTTATTATGCCTTTTAGTTTACTGAGTGAGAGCACAATATACCATGAAATATGATTACATAATAATGTAAAATAGAGGTTTTGATCGAATTGCTTTGATCAAGCTCATGAAAATTTAGTAGCAGAACCTCGCTAGTCCATGCAATACACAAAATTTCTGCGCCAAGAGCTAGTAACTATTTGATAACGTGGAAGTATTACCTCTGCAATGAAGAAATACAGATTAAACGCAAATTTGAAGGACGTGGAGGTCTGGCCTTTTCGTCATTAAAAACATTCATCTATTTGCACATATTTGATCGCTTCCACTTCTTAAAAACCAACAAGAACTGTAATTAAACAAGGGCCTACAGTCGCTCGGCTTTTCCCGCGCGGCTTTCTTGTTTCTTTCTGGTGTATTGTTATTGATATTTCTAGTAATATTCAATAGGTTTGCTTTGTCTTGTTCTACGTTAAGTAACTGAGCTTTCTGAATATGACTTACTTTTAAAGTTCTTTTCTCTTTGTGTGTGTATATGAGCATATCTGTTTTTCTTGTTTTCAGAATTTGTTTTTTAGTTTGTATTATTTATATATTCTTACGGTACTATGTTAACTATAAATGAAGTTAAATTTATATTTACGCACTACATAGTTAGCAAGTATGATCATTGATCTGTTGATAGTGACAGTCTAATGAGATGTGTCAAAGAGAGCGTGCGTTGTTATATGGTTGATAGTGTCGTGAAAACCAGACGTCGATGCTAGTTATGCCGTCCTGTAGACAAACATTATTGCTATTGCTCTCTCGGACAGAGAGGTTTCGCTGTGAAATCGCAAACTGAAATGTGTCGTGAGATTCCGCCACTAGATGCGCGATTAGTCATTATAGCTCTAGTTTTAAAATATTAGAATGTGCTTACTATATCCTGTATACTTTTGTGTACATGCACATCGTGACGAACTGCCAGTTCAGTGGCGTCTGTTCCGAAAGAACAGACGTCACTTCTGATCCTGCAACTGTTATTATTTAATATTCATAGAATATATGACATCAACTGCGATTGGGCAAAGCTGAAAAAGTGTACCCAGCCGGGATTCGAACCCGGGTCTCCTGCTTTCTAGGCAGTTGCGCTGACCCCTACACCACTGGGGACACAGTGATCACCGCACCTGCGAGGACTACCCATGCACGACTCCCGTCAGATACAAATTCCCAGCTTCGCCCTGCCCATAGTACTCAAACTCGTAGTTTAACTAATTCCCGTAAGAGTAAGGGCTTCAAACTTGCCCACCCCTCCCCACTAACGATAGGATCATTGCCCGTCACCGGCATATATATATATATATATCTGTGGCATCTGTTCCGAAAGAACAGACGTCACTTCTAATCCTGCAGCTGTTATTATTTAATATTCATAGAATATATGACATCAACTGCGATTGGGCAAAGCTGAAAATGTGTACCCAGCCGGGATTCGAACCCGGGTCTCCTGCTTTCTAGGCAGTTGCGCTGACCCCTACACCACTTTTTTGTTTTCGGGTCTCCATCCTCCCCTACAACCCGCCCTTCCGCTCGCCAAAATAGCCTTCATCGGCTAGCTTCAGTAGCTATAATATAGTAATTTCTTCTTCAGAGACAAATAAAATTTCTCCTTGTAAAAGATTTAAATTGTCGTGAGGACTTCTTCTTCTAGAGTCTGTGAAAGAAAATGTTTTTCTGAAACTAAATTGATACTTCTTCGTCGAAGTTTTTGTTTCTAACGTTCTTCTGCGAAAGCCAAATTAAGTATAAACAGGACCTAAAATAAATAAATAAAATTGATCTTTCTCCTTCCTCCTGAACTTCTATGGATGCACATGAGCTGGAAATAAAGGGGTCCTGAAGAAGGGTGATATATCAATCACATCGTTTTATAAAGGCGTTCCTTTTCCAGCACGGTGTATGCCCTCGGAGTTCGTCTTCTCGAAATTTATTTGTAGTTTACCGTTGATAATCGAATGCGAAATGTTCATCCTCTCATCTAATCAATATTTATTGCAAAACTTGAGCTTCTCTTAACTCCGATTACGCAACCGGCCGAAAATTTCAGCGCTTAATATTTCATTAAGAATGTATTGGTACAATCAGCGTTTCAGATGATTGTTCTTCTCAGAAAACAGGCATAATGTTTTTGTAATTTTTTCTCCGAGGTAGTGTATGGTGCTGGGTCGTGATGTAGAGTCAGTAATCTTCCCTGCTCTTTTTATCGTGCGTCATGATATAGTGCACTGTGTGTCCTATTATCCAATTGACGGCATTTCGTTTGGTCATGGGGTAGGGATTTGCCTGTGGATTCAGAAAATCTGATGGTTTGTAGACATTAGGCGTCGTCCTATTAATAATCGCTAATTTCTGTGTGACCAACTGCCAAATGTCCTTGACGCTGTCACATACCAGCCTGTGTTCTTCTGTATCCGTAAGATGGCATGATGTACACAAGGGAGAGTTGACGAGATGTATGGCATGAAGTTTGTCGTTAGTTGTTATTTTCGGGTTTACAGCTTTGTACCATGCGGCTTTTACTTTAGAAGGAAGGTTGGGGTCGTGAATATTTTTCCAAATTATTGGCCAGTCGTAAACAGGATATTTTTGTTCGATGGCATTATTTTCCTTGTTTTTCATGAGTTCCTTGTAAACTTCCTTCACGATCATCATCTTCTGTCCTGTTATTGTCGAAGATAGATAGCTATATTCGACTAAAAAGTGTCTAAAATGATAAAAGCCAATAGGAATGTGATGTACATCAATTGGAGGTTGTATGCTGACAGGAGCTATTTCATTTAACAGATGGGCTGTGAGGCTGTTGGGCGACGTTTTGCATAGCTTGTACGTCTTGCACACATACAAAGATCTTAACTTATAGGTGACATCTGTGAAGTTCAGTCCACCTTTCTGTGTAGGAAGTGTGAGTGTGCTGAACTTCACTTTAAAAATATTGCCTTGGCTGACAAAGTTCCCCAATGCCGACATGATTCTGTTGGCGATGCCATGCGGTACGGGAAAGGCTTGTGCAACATAATTAAGTTTCGATGTCATGTATACATTAACAAGCGTGGTTTTTTTAAGTTCGTCAAGGTGCCTCAGTCTGTTTTCTTGAATAACTGCACGTATTTTAGCAAGTAGTTGTCTGTAGTTTATAGCGATGGTATGCTGGATATTATTCCTGAATTCAATCCCTAAGCACTTGAGTTGGTCAACTTCTGGTAACTGTTCTAGGCTTGGCGTACATTTCCCTTTACCTATATTCATAATGCCTGACTTCCTTTTGTTTAGCTTCGCTCCGGATGCCAGTTCATACTTGTGCACGATCTGCAGAGCTTGCGCCAGTTCTTGCTCGTTCATAACCAGAAAACCAACATCGTCTGCATATGCGTTACACACTATTTTCTGGCTATTTATCTGCAATCCTTGTAGTTGTTGTGTAAGCGTGGAAAGCAGAGGTTCGATCGCAATGGCAAATAACGCCATTGACATGGGACATTCTTGTCTTACAGAGGAATCCATCATAATCGGCTGGCTTAATTGTCCATTTATCATTATACGTGCTACGCTATTACGTAATATTTGTTCAATTATCCGCAGGAAACCCGGAGAGAACCCCACTACTTTCATGGTATTAAGAAGGTATTGATGATTAACTCTGTCAAACGCCTTCTCAAAGTCTAACGACACTATTGCACACTTTATTCGACAGACTTCCGCAGTTGATATGATATCCCGGTATTCGCATATATTTTGTGAGATGCTTCTGTCTTTACCGACACATTTTTGGTACTGGCCAGTTATTGAATTCATGATCAGTTTCATTCTTCTTGCCAGTATGCGTGCAAAAATCTTATAGTCACTATTCAATAGTGTGATCGGACGTAAATTTTCAATTCCTTTGCTTGCTGAGTTCTTTGGAATTAGGACTATAATGCCCTCCGGGAATTCTTTTGGGATGTCGACATCGCCGGTCAGAAGTTCGTTACACATACTTAGTAATTTGCTATTCAATATAGGCCAGAACACTAGGTAAAATTCTATGGGGATCCCATCAGGTCCTGGGGATTTATTTTTAGGACTCCGTGCTATTGCAACTCTCAGCTCTTCCTCTTCTATATCCGTTGTGATCTGTCCTCGTTCCTCCACAGTGAGTCTTCCTGTTATGTTCCTTGTCAGCTCATCCTGCATATTTTCATCAGTGGATTTATGTGACATTAGTTCCGATATATAGTTATGAATTGCGTCTTTAATTTCACTTTGTTTCGTAAGAGTTTGTCCATTAGGTAACTTAAGTTCTGTCAGGATTTTTCTACTCCCTCTCTTGTTTTCACGCATAACGTGGAATATTGACGGTTCTTCCCCGTCTATATTATTCTGCACTCTAGACCGTATTTTAAAACCTTCCGCTTGCTTCCGTTTTAGAGCTAAAATTTTTGCTTTGATTTTCTGGATCCTTGTGTAATTGTCTATCATTTGTTCATCCATGGTGTATAAATCCCTAAGACATTGAAAATAAAATTCAGTCGTTTTTTTATACCAAAATTTCCTCTGTCGTGAGTATTCAATCAGCGTTTTACGTATCTTTGGCTTCGCACATTGCAGCCACCAAGCTGTGATCGAGCTGTATGACGGTATTCTGTTCTCACATTGTTGCCAGACATTGGTGATCACCATGCGACATTCTTCATCTTGCAGATGTGAGATGTTGAGTTTCCATAAGCCTCTAGCTCGGTAAGTTTCTTGTTTCTGCAAATTAATTGTTGTGATGTAAGCCGCGTGATCAGAGAAGCAGGTGGGCCACACTTCAGACTGGAGAATGTGGTCCTTCATATCAGCTGATACATAAATTCTATCCAGCCTGCTGGCTGAATGACTAGTAAAGTGAGTAAACCCAGGTGCCGCACCGTGGGTATGCTCCCAGGTGTCGGTTAATTTCAGTTGTTGTACTATACGCTCAAGTTCGATGGATTTATTACAGTTCGGTATCTGATCTTTGGGGTTAAGAACACAATTGAAGTCACCGGCTAGGATAATCTGATCTTTATGGTTACGGAAGAGAGGAACGATGTCACTTCTATAAAATTCCGCTCTCGCACGCCTATTATTATTTCCGCACGGTGCGTAAACATTGATAATGCACGTGTTGTTGATAGTTGCCGCAAGTCCTCTGCTGCTTACAAGTTTTTCTATGTCTTCGACTCGAATGCCTTCTTCCGCTAGAATTGCGGTTCCTAGTTCTGCGCCGTTGCCAGGGTTGGTGATTGCGTTATAGCCCTGTATCGCTTCGAGATTGATATCTGATACTTCCTGCAAAAGAAGTATGTCAATATCGGCTGCGTGCGCAAAATCTTTCACGTGTTGGAGACGGATGGAAGAGCGTATCTTATTAATATTTAGCGTGGCGACTTTGAAAGCTTGTGTTGCGTTCATATTGTTACTAATTTATGTTAAAATTCGTCATATGAGGTACTGTCTGAAGCATCCCCTGTTCCACTCATCTGTTCCAAGGAAGTTGTATCCATCACGCGCAGTTCATCTTCTTGCTGATCAATGGGCTTCGCGATTGTAACAATATCCGTCATTTCCTCATCTGCACTTCTGTCTTTCAACTCCTCTGCCCAGCCTTTGTGCTGGTTACTCTTCAGGGTGTCCGAGTTCGAATCTCGTATTGCGGAAGAAAGCTTTATATCGCAAGGGGGGTTTCTGCTGCATTTTTCCTTGTGGTAGCTGTTCCGGTGGGATATGACACAATGACCTGTGGTGCGTGCTCGCAACCGAGGTCTTTAGTGATTCCTCACGTTGCTTCTTGCTGATCTCCTTAGCTTTTTCTCTCAAGGGACGTGCTAGTTCTTCAGCATTCTTAGCAGCAAGTCTCCTCTTCTTATTTCTTCTTATGGGACTTCGTTGTGGAGAAGCTCCACTGTCTTCTGTAGCGACAGTTGTTTCTCGAACATGGTCTTTGGCTTTTGTGGTTGAAGCCTCTAGCTTTTTGTCTTTTTCTCCGGTCAAGTTCTTCAGATTAATATTAGACTCTGCGCTCGGTGCCGTCTGAGTACCATCAGTAGCCTCTTCTTCTTGACGGTTTGCTACTATCGCTGGACTAGTGTCCATTATTAAACCTGAAGCCTGTTCCTCCACGACTACAACAGATGTTGGAGTTTCAGTATGCGTAGAGGGGTTCTGTTGTGAAATTTCTACAGTCTCCATAACGTTATCTGGCTCAGGTACTTCATAAAACGTGCTGACTTCGGGGGCCGCAGTTGTAGCAGCTGGTCTGCGCGCCGCGGCGGCGTACGTCACGGGCATGGATGTCAACACGGGGGGCCTGTCTGCCTCGCCGGCGGGCAGCTGCGCCACGCGCCGCTGCAGGCACTCGGCTCGCACGTGGCCTGTTTTGCCACATGCTGCACACGTCTTAGGCTGGTCATCGTACATAACTATCGCACGGTAACCACAAACCTCAATGTACGATGGAATGTGTCTCCGTAGATCGACTTTCAATAGGCGCACTCCGTTTAAAACCGGAAATTTATGGGAGTTGGACCATCTCTCGCCAACGTTACTGATAACCCTGCCATACTTCGAAATTACGTCGTCGATCTCTTCACTGGTTATTTCAAATGGAAGTTCAAATATGCGAACTGTCCGTATTCCAAAGCCAGCATGAATGACGTAAACAGTGCCAACTTTTCCGTCACTGTATTTAAATTTTGCCTCGCCTCCACAAGATTCGACAATTTTCGAGCATAAATCAGATCGAGCTAATTTCACGAAAACCATGCTGCTTACAATCGACAGATGGATCCTAATTATGTCATCTAGTCCTAGTTTAAATTCAGCCTCTAACCATTCCTCAACTTCGAACGATTTTGGTCGAGTCAAATTCTTATCAAACGTGAACTTCAGGGTATCTTTCCTATCCTTTACAACCGGTTGCGTCATCACGAAATCGTTCTCATTTTCTGTACAGCACAACGAATACCGCTACAGCAAGCGCAGCGACTCACCACTCGTAAACAGCGTCGGCGCAGCGTACAGCACGGCACAACCTTCCTCCTCGCCGTCCGCCGGCAGACTCCGCCAGGGGACACAGTGATCACCGCACCTGCAAGGACTACCCATGCACGCCTCCCGTCAGATACAAATTCCCAGCTTCGCCCTGCCCATAGTACTCAAACTCGTGGTTAACTAATTCCCGTAAGAGTAAGGGCTTCAAACTTGCCCACCCCTCCCCACTAACGATAGGATCTTTGCCCGTCACCGGCATATTATATATATATATATATATATATATATATATATATATATATATATATATCTGTGGCGTCTGTTCCGAAAGAACAGACGTCACTTCTGATCCTGCAGCTGTTATTATTTAATATTCATAGAATATATGACATCAACTGCGATTGGGCAAAGCTGAAAATGTGTACCCAGCCGGGATTCGAACCCGGGTCTCCTGCTTTCTAGGGAGGATCAGAAGTGACGTCTGTTCTTTCGGAACAGACGCCACAGATATATATATATATATATATATATATATATATATATATATATATATATATATATATATATAATATGCCGGTGACGGGCAATGATCCTATCGTTAGTGGGGAGGGGTGGGCAAGTTTGAAGCCCTTACTCTTACGGGAATTAGTTAAACTACGAGTTTGAGTACTATGGGCAGGGCGAAGCTGGGAATTTGTATCTGACGGGAGGCGTGCATGGGTAGTCCTTGCAGGTGCGGTGATCACTGTGTCCCCAGTGGTGTAGGGGTCAGCGCAACTGCCTGGAAAGCAGGAGACCCGGGTTCGAATCCCGGCTGGGTACACATTTTCAGCTTTGCCCAATCGCAGTTGATGTCATATATTCTATGAATATTAGTTCAATGATTGTTAATAACGGTACTACTGGCGCGTGAAGACCGTAGTGTGAAATTTACAGTCTTCGTCAACAGTGGTGCATTCCCGATCGCGAATTTGCAACAGACATTGGAAAGACTCTCTATTTCGCGATCAGAACATTTTAAAACTATTTAGACAACGATATTACCGGTATGGTATTTTCTACATTTTCGATATGCGGCATTAGAAGGAGGTAGTCCGTTGGTAGCAAAATATGATTAATCCCCATATACTTTTATCATAAATGAAAATAATACTCAACTTTTAAGTAGTTGTGAGCTTCAGTACTGATGATATAGTTCTGTCATGCTTCACTTCTACATCATTCAATAGTAGTGTTCCAACTTGTGCTAACGTGGACTGCTGAATCGTTTGAGATAGATCTCCTGGAACTGTAGCACTCATAGATCTGCTTCGTGCTCTGCCTTAATCAAAAAATGTTTAAATGTTTGTAAATCTATCGGACCAAACTGCGTGGTCATCTGTCCGTAGCTTACAAACTACCTAGCAACCGCGCGCTCCGCAGCAAGACGCTTTAGACAGCTTTTTTTATTATTTTTTTATTTTTTTAGGGCCTCCCTTCTCCCCTCACAGCCCTTCCTTACGCTCTCCAAATTGTGCCTTCTTCGGCGAGCTTCTGCTGCTTTCTTCGAAATAAATGAAAATAAATAAATACACCATTATATGATTTTAAACAAAACGATCTTCCTGGAAAAGGGAGCATTAGAAAAAAAAGCTGCTACACTGAAAATAAACTGTTCTAGCTGAATCCTTAACAGCGGATAAATAAATGAAAGAATATGTTCTTCTTGTGTCCATTGACAGTTAATCTTCTCTTTGACTCGAAATATGAAACATACATTCTTCTGCAAACATGAGTTGCGAAAACTCATATTTGAGGCATAGTAACGTCGTCATGTAGTGTGTGTACGTGGTACTGGTTGTCCAGAAATCACTGGATTGTGTATCGCAGAAAGTTTGCGAAGAGTTTCTTGTAGTTCCTTCTCTTCATAAGCGTCTGGTGCTGTGTATGGAGGTACAAGATGAAACTATATTTGCTTTTCGCTTCTTCTGTCAGTATGTAGTGTAAAGCGTGCCCTTTTATCCAGTTAACGGCATTTCTTTTCGTGACTGGGTAAGGCACGTCGCTGGGGTTTAGAAGGTCCTTCGGTGTTACGGTATGTGGAGCCGTTCGGGTGACTTTGGCTATGAGTTTTCTAGTGATTTCCTCTACTTCAGCGTAAACCAATCGATGTTCTTCAGTGTCAACTAAATTGCAGGTCGGACAGTTGGGTGAGTCTGCGAGGTGGATGCGGTGCAACTTAGAATTGGTCGCTAGTTTTCTGTTGACGGCTTTATACCACGTTGCCCTGACAGTGGTCGGTAGAAAGCGGCTACTGATGTTGCTCCAGATGATCTTCCAGTCCACAACATTTCCGGGTTTCGTTTTCATCAACGTGTCATATATCGTTTTCGCTTTGACCGTCTGCTGGACTGTTATCGTTGTGGGAAGATAACTAAGTTCAACTAGAAATTGTTGAAAATGATAAAGTCCTATGGAAACGTGCCGAACGTCAATGGGTGGGGTGAAATCTGTAGAAGCAATTTACGTTAGTAAGTTGGCTGTGAATGAGTTAGGTGTCATCTTCCAGAGCTTGAGCATATTGCTTATAAATAAAGCTTGCGATTTCATGAAGATATCAGTAAGGTTGAGCCCTCCATTTTCAGCTGACAGAGTTAACGTGTCGAATCTGTCTTTAAAGAGATTCCCACGACTGATGAAATGGCCGAAAGCCGACATTATCCTTGCAGCAGTGGCACCTGGCATGGGTAGGACTTGTGCGACATAATTGATCTTGGAAGCTATGTACATATTGACAAGGGTTGTCTTCTGGATTTCGTCAATGTGTCGCATACTGTGCTGCCTGACTCTGGCCCTCACGCTGTTAAGAAGGTTCCTGTAGTTAGCTGCTACCGTTTCTTTTATGTGGCGCCGATAATTAATTCCCAAAATTGTCCGCTGGTCGACCACTGGAAGTTGTACGTTCTGCACCAATAGTCCTTGGCCTAAATTCATTATACTGGATTTAGTTCTGCTTAATGTTGCACCTGATGCCAGTTCATACGTATTGATAATCTCCAATGTCTTTTCTGTGTCTTCATTGTTGCTGACTACGACACCTACATCATCTGCGTAGGCCTTACAAACAATTCTGTGATCATTTATGCGTTGGTACAGTGATGCGAGAAAAGGCTCGATAGCAATGGCGAACAGGGCCGTGGACATGGGATATCCTTGCTTCACTGAGCTCTTCTACATCTACCTACATAGATACTCTGCAAATCACATTAAAGTGCCTGGCAGAGGGTTCATTAACCACTTTCATTACTTTTCTCTACCGTTCCATTCTCTAATAGCGCGCGGGAAGAAAGAACACCTAAATCGTTCCGTTTTCGATCTGATTTCTCTTATTTTTTTGGGATGGTCATGTCTCCATAAGTAGGTGGGTGCTAGCAAAATATTTTCACATTCAGAACTAAAAGTCGGTGATTGAAACTTCGCAAACAGATCACGCCGCAATGAATAACGTCTTTCTTTTAATGATTTCCACCCCAATTCATGCAACATTTCCGTGACGCTTTCCCCCCCGTAACGTGATAAAACAAAACGAGCTGCCCTTCTCCGCACCTTCTCAATGTCTTCCGTCAGTCCCACCTGGTGAGTGTCCCACAAGGGGCAACAGTACTCCAGGAGAGGACGCACAAGTGTGATGTAGGCAGTCTCTTTGGTGGAGCTGGTGCATCTTCGAAGCGTCCTGCCGATGAAACGTAACCTTTGGTTCGCCTTCCCCACAATATTTTCTGTGTGTTCTCTCCAGTCAAAGTTGTTCGTAATTGTAACTCCTAGGTATTTGGTAGAATCTACGACCTTAAGGTTTGACTGATTTATCGCGTAATTAAAGTTCAACGGATTTCTTTTAGTGGTCATGTGTATTACTTCACACTTTTCTTTATTTAGTGTCAATTGCCAATTTTCGCACCATGCAGAAATTTTGTCTAAGTCACTTTGCAGTTGCTTTTTATCCTCAATTGACTTCACTAACCGATAAACGACAGCATCGTCCGCGAACAGTCTAATGGAGCTATTCAGATTGTCTCCTAAATCGTTTATAAACACGAGGAAGAGTAATGGACCAATAACGCTTCCCTGTGGAACGCTAGATATCACTTCTGTTTTACTCGATGACTTACTGTCAATTACAACGAACCGTGTTCTTTCTGATAGGAAATCGTGAATCCAATCGCACAATTGGGGAGATATTCCATAAGCACGCAATTTCATAAGAAGCCGCTTGTGGGGTACAGTGTCAAAAGCCTTCCTGAAATCGAGAGATATGGATTCGATTTGAGATCCCTTGTCGATGGCACTTAATACTTCATGTGAATAAAGGGCAAGCTGTGTTTCGCAAGAGTGATACTTTCTGAATCCGTGTTGACTATTGGTTAATAGGTCGTTCTCTTCGAGGTAGTTCATAATATTCGAACAAAGTATATGTTCCAAAATCCTACTGCAAATCGACATCAATGAGATAGGCCTGTAATTTTGGGGATCACTCCTATTGCCTTTCTTGAATATTGGAGTAACTTGGGCAACTTTCCAGTCTTTGGGTACGGATCTTTCGCTGAGTGATCGGTTGTAAATTATAGCTAAGTACGGAGCTATTGCATCAGCATACTCTGAGAGGAATCTAGTTTGTATACAATCTAGCCCGGAAGATTTATTTTTGTTTTGTGACTTAATTTGTTTTACTACTCCAGGAACATCTAAGTTTCGCATGCTGGCAGCTGTTCTTGGACTGAATATTGGAGTGTTCACTTCGTCTTCTTTGGTGAAAGAAATTCGGAAAGTTGTGTTTAGTAATTCTGCCTTAGCAGTACTGTCATCGGTAGTATTACTATTGCTATCGCGTAGTGAAGGTATTGTTTGTGTTTTGCCGCTAGTGTACTTCACATATGACCACAATTTCTTTGGATTTTCTGGAAGATTACGAGACAGGATAACTACTATAGGCTTCTCGCATTAAAGTCCGCGCTAGGTTGCGAGTTTCAGTAAAAGATTGCCAGTCTTGTGGATTCTTTGTCTTTTTAAATTTTTCATGCGTTTTTCTTTGTTTCTGCAACAGTGATCTGACCTGTTTTGTGTACCACGGAGGGTCAGCCCCCTCTTTTATTAATTTATTTGGTATAAATCTCTCGATTGCTACTGACATTATGTCTTTGAAAGTAAGCCACAACTGATCTACACTCGCATTTTTAGTTTTGAAAGACTGGAGACTATCACTTAGGAAAGCGTGAAGCGAATTTTTATCTGCTTTATTGAATACTTCTGGTGAACTGGCCATTCACCATAATTTTTGATGAGCTGTTCTTTAAAATCCTGGTGACGAGGGTTACAAAACGGTGTGGTAAACCCATTCTAGACATCGTTTGGAGGAGGTAACCATGACTGACCTTGTCAAACGCCCTTTGAAAATCTAAAGTCATTAGTGCGTAATTAATGTTTAGAACATCCGCCGTTGCTATTATGTCGCGATATCCCCACACTGTTTCTAAGATTGACCTGTCCTTGCCAACACTAGTTTGGTATGGACCAGTTTCCTCATTCATTATCAGTTTGAGCCGTCGAACTAAAATGCGGGTCATTATCTTGTAATCACTGTTAAGCAGTGTTATTGGTCTCAATTTGCGTGGAACGTGGATTTTTTTGAATAAGTGGAACGTATTCGGCAAGGAAATCCTCTGGGATGTCACTGTCTGAATTCATAAGTTCTTTGTAGATCAGGAGTAGTTTGGTTTTCAGCTGTGTATAGAAAACCCGGTAGAACTCGGCCGGCAAGCCATCGGGTCCCGGTGATTTGTTTTTGGGACTGTGTAGGACGGCAGTGTCCAAGTCGTCTTCGTCGATCTCAGCGACCAGGTTGTCAGACGCCTTAGTGCTGAGCCGTGCTCGCAGGTGTCGGAACAAATCTCCCTGCGCCTCAGCGCTAACCGCACCGCCGGACATGAGAGTTGTGAAATATTCATAAATTTCGGTTTTAATTTCATTTTGTGTAGTAATACTAGTTCCATCGGGTCTCTTGATTTCGGTGATCATTTTTTGTTGACCTCTCTTTTGTTCCCGGATAATATGGAAAATCGATGATTCTTCACCTTTGAGAGCATTCTGTATACGTGCCCTAACTTGATAGCCGTTTAATTGCTTTCGTTTCAGGGACAAAATTTTGCATTTAATTCTATTTATTTGGACATAATTGTCAATGACTCATCCATCAAGAGTGTATAATTCCCGCAAACATTGGAAATAAAATTCAGATGTCCTCTTGTACCAAAAAGCTTTCTCCTTGGAGTAGTCCATCAGCATTCTCCTCAATTGAGGTTTGGCACAAGACATCCACCAGCTAAGAGCGGAGTTGTAGGACGGGAGACGTCGTTCGCACGCCTCCCATGTTTGGTTAAATCTTTCATGACATTCCACATCGTGATGGTGGGTGACGTTTAATTTCCAATACCCTCGTGCACGGTAGGTCCCTTGTCGTTCCATGTTGATTGTACTTATATAAGCAGCGTGGTCGGTGAAGCTGGTTGGCCATATTTCTGCGTGCAAAATGCGGTCGTTCATTGTATTCGATACGTACATCCGATCCAATCTACTCGCTGAAGTTCGCGTAATGAATGTGAAACCTGGTGCATCACCGTGTGTGTATTCCCAAGTATCGGTCATCCGCAGTTCTTTAACAAGATAGTCCGATTCAGGCGAGGTGTTGAAATTAGGGACCTGGTCCTTTGGGCTCAGTACACAGTTAAAATCACCCGCTAAAAGAATGTTGTCTTGACGGTTTCCAAACAGAGGTATGATTTCGTGTTTGTAAAACACTGTTCTGTTGCGTCAATTTGTGCTTCCTGCTGGGGCATACACGTTAATTAGCCTAACGTTATGAAAGGTACAAGCTATTCCTCTACCACTGGTCAATCTCTCGATACTGTGTACAATTATGCCCTCTTTCATTAAAATTGCAGTCCCCAATACGTTGCCGTTACCGGCATTGCTGTGAGCGTTATACCCACGTATATTGTCTAAGGCAATGTCAGTCACTTCTTGGAGCATAGCAATGTCTACATCTGCAGCATATAAAAAGTCTTGTAAACAATCCAACTTTACTGAACTTCGTATACTAGTTATGTTTAAGATAGCAATTCGATAGGCCTGAAGAGTGTTCATAATTGGGTAGATAACCGGTATCGGGAAAAGACGTCACTATCAAACATTTCGTTACGTGTCAGCCTCGTAGCCGCTGGCCTTGTCATGATACGGGAGATCATCAGTGGCATTCGGCGATGCTTCACCTTGAACGATGCCTGGTTCGCTCATATCGACATCTTCCATTTGATCCTGTGACCAGTCGTTGGACGAAAATCTTGTATTATTATCGACAGCAGTCGTTTGCGGTTTTCCATCACTACAGCGCTGACTGGCTACCTGTGGGACCTCGGATTTGGTAGCAGTTGGCACAAGGGCTGGCAGGGAAGCGGTGAAGGTGTTCCCCTCGTTGTCAGGTAACGTACTAGCGATTTGTCTGGCTTTTTCTCGCAGTTTGGGGGCAGTTTCTGCTGAACCTTCATGTGCAATCCTTCGCTTTTTATGTGTCCGAGAGGTACGTTTTTTCTTTGGGGATTTAGTAGCTACTACAGAACTTGTATGTTCAGTTTCTGTATTTGTGTCATCAGTGGGTGTCCTCTACGTTGGTGCTGGTCTGTTCTCGTGGTGGTTGTGTCGGCAAATCGGTTAACTGCGATGTAGCAGGTACAACCGCCACAGTGTCAGGGATTTCCATCGGAACCTCTTTGTCAACCTGGGGTGTTAGTGGTTGTGTGGGCAAATCGGTTAACTGTGATGTAGCAGAAACAACCTCGGCAATTCCGGGCTTTGCATCGGGACGTCTTTGTCAATGACGGTGGGTGACTGGTTCAGTTCCGTGGCTGGAGTGTCGAGCTGTCTGCCGCTGGCAGCGGACGCATACGTCACAGGCAGCGACGTCATCACGGCTGGCCTGGCGGGCTCGCCGGCCGGCAGCTGAGCCACGCGTCGCTGCAGGCACTCGGCGCGCACGTGTCCCTGTTTACCGCAAGCGGCGCAGGTGCGGGGCTGCCCATCGTATGACACTATGGCGCGGTACCCGCAAACATTAATGTATGAATATGCTTGTGAAGGTCGACCTTAAGTTGGCGGATACCATTCAGTATGGGAAATTTGTGAGACGTTGACCATTTCTCAGCTACGTTGCTAAGTACTTTCCCATACATAGACACCACTGCATTTCTTTCCTAAGCTGAAACCTCGAAAGGCAGTTCGAATATTCGTACAGTCCTGATTCGAGATCCTGCATGGGTAACTTCGACATCGCTAATGTGTCCATCGCGATGTTTGAAGTTCCTCCACAAGACTGAACTACGTTTTCACATAGTTCCGCACTTTTTAACTTTACAAAAACGTCATTGTTTATAATAGACACAGAGAGTCCTATAATGACGTCAAAATTCAACTTCACTGTTTCTTCAAGGAACGTTTCAGATTCAAAAGAATTCGGTCTTGGACGACTACGATCTAATGTGAACTTCAATGTATCAATACGAAACGGTTCAGACATCAGAGACTCATCTTTCAGAGACTTCAATCCAAGAATAAGTTACAGCTACAAGGTGCAATAGCGAAACACTCACCAAGCGAAAGCGCAATCGGCCGCAGCGCTCGGCACACAACCGCTCACGACGACTGCCGCCGGCGAACTGACCGCTCGGCTACTCCACCGCGGCTGCCTTAATCCTATGCTGACTGCTACAATGTCTTGTGTACTGACTGTCATGGCTGTGGTACGCCGGAATGTCTAGTCGAGCTCCTGTCTTCCTATTGGCCGGCGCATGGAGAAGGCAGAGAGGTACTAGAGAGCCTGTATAGGGAGAGTGGCCGTGCATGAGACCGCTCCTGATTGACTGAGAGCCCAGGACGCCATGTTTTTACCAGATCTGGCGGACGTTACATGTGGGTGAATAGCTACAGTGTGAGTTTCTGTACTGTGGAGTGTCTTAAAACCGTCTGTCAGCGATTTCACTGTACAGTTACGTACAGGTTGTAATAAGGTAGGCACTGCTCCACTTTTGCACGTCCTTTGTTGGTTCTGTATAGATAAATTAACTTATTGTTCGTTGGTCGTTGACGATAACCTTAGAACTTCGCGGTAATTTTTAAGATTAAATGTTGGTTTGAACTGATTTACTGAGTGTAATTAATAATGTGTATTACATAATCATTAAGGGCAGTCAAGAGAAATGTCTCGGTGTTCCTCTCTTGGCTGTAAAAACCGAAATAAAGATTGTTATTTGATGACTGTGTTCGCAAGGAATGAGAAAATTCGGGAACAGCGGGCGGTGAAAGTTAACTGAGAAAGCGGGAACCGTAAAGCCGACTTATGGAAACCAGAAAATTATTCCTGCCTGTGTGAAGTAAATATTTTCTGCTCCCTTCACGGCTCCCCCCCCCCTCCCATTCCAAACCAAAAAAAGCATTGATCAAATTCAGTAATAGAACTATTGCCTCCGAAATTCCCGCGTGGTGTAGGGGTTGCGTATTGAACTGATAATGTGGAGATCGCGAGCTCGAATACGGTAAGCGGTATGTTTTAACATGGCTACAGTACCTCCCCCTTGGCTGTGTATTATTGGTTATTCACAATCCTATAACTGGCTACGTGATGTGGTGTGAGAAATGGAGGGGGGCGGGACAATTGACTCATTGTAAATATTCAGCTACCCATTTTGTCTGTTTCTGCTGTTTCACTAGAGATATTAGTATTTTTCCAATTTTCTGTGATACAGTGTCCCTATATGTAACTACACAATAACGGTTTTGGCATTTCCTAGTTTAGGAAAATATTATAAGATCGACAGCACACTTAAAATGTATGATATCGGGGCGGAAAGCGATAATACTGAAGTAATTTCAGCGCTGGATATGCGGACAGGAAATTCTGTAATAGCATTATTTTCATTGAGATACATAACACGAGATAACCTGTCCTTCATATTAATTAACTGCCAACTGTCGAAATTGCCAGAAAATCTTAAAATATGGTATTAACATTCGACAGTCATAGAAATTGTTTCACGAGACTTATTTGCTTACAAATTTATTAGGCCTGTATGAACATAGTTGAATGGCATTTCTTCAATCACGTGCTGATTAGTAAGCTAGAAGATGTGCTGTGGTCTCATGGGTGGAACTGCTGCCTTATTTCAATAGTCAAGTTTCTGCCCTTCTGCCAGGGGTGCTATGTAAACGCACGTCCCGCGCGCAGTCTGGTAAAAACATGGCGGACACCGGCCGGTTGGCCACTTTCTCCCTATCAAGCCCCTACCATGCTGAAGCCGAGAAGCGAGGCATCCAATTGAAGCACCTGATCGGCGCCATTTGCAGGGAATAATCCTAGTAGGGTTGTGGTGTGAGTGTATGAGACGCAACAAGAGCAAAATAACGCACAAAATAAACGCAAGTTTGTTTTAAAAGATTACTAATTATTGAAGTCTGTTTAAAAAGTATTCTCAAATGAATTAAGTTTCCTAATTTCGGAAATACGTTTGCATAGAGACACGAAATTTAAGAAAGTTGTCTCTTTTCAGAGAAGGTAGAGCGATTTTCATCGAGACATTTGCATAAGATGATTGCATGAACCTTGTAAAGCAGCAGAGAGTGTGATTATTATTTATTTCGCGTAATTTTCTGTCCAGTTCTGTTTGTGTTTTGCTGACTACTTAACACGTTTTGCACGCTTATTTTTGTGTAGCACATTTTTGGCTACATTCCTTTCCATATTAAATACAAATTTTCCTTCAAATTCCTCGAATTTGGGTTTGAATAATTCTAATAACCCATACAACTTTAAATAGGCATTTCATTCGCACTTTACTTTTTAACATAGTACTTCTCCAAGTGGCTGAGTATGCAACATTCGAACAGATGACCATCCATTTACGAAGTACAGTCACCACCAGTTAAGTTTCTATATATATATATATATATATATATATATATATGATTAAAAATCTAAATACCTCTTATTGATGGATGTGCACTTGCTAACAACTATATTCAATGTGCCGATGGGTTACTTTACGACGTCGATGACCATTGCGCCGGACGAAGAGTAACCTTGTAGATAGCCGGCCGCGGTGGCCGAGGTGACTGAGGCGCTTCAGTCACGGTCAGCACGGCCACTACGGTCGGGGGTTCGAATCCCCCCTCGGGCATGGATATTTGTGCCGTCTTTAGTGTTAGCTAGTTCATAAGTAGTTTATAAGCTTAAGGACTGATGACCCCGTAGTTAAGTCCCATAAGTTGTACAAACATTTGAACACTTTTTTGAACCTTGTAGATACAAAGAGATAAATATGATTACTGTTGCTTTTTTTATCGGACTATGAAAGCTTTTTTTGTGGACAGAAAGGTTGGGCTGTTAAACCGCAAAGTGAAATGTTTTGTGAGTTTCGCTCACAAGGGGAGGACGCCATTGTGAAATTCATATTCGATCCATACTGTGCATAATGAAATCTCATGGCCAGAGTTGTAATTTGGCAAAGCACCAAGATGCACTTCTCAGCCGTTGTCGAGAAAATCGACAGTAAAAAAAAAAAAAACGTTCCGGTGAAATACTCTCTATGGTCTCTACGATTAATTATATTGTATAGAGGCGTGGCGTAGCGGTAACCGATCGGGTTCGTAATCCGAAGGTCGCCGGATCTAACAATTAATATCATTTGATTAATAACATTTGATGTTCGAAGTCGCCAGTTTTTCCACGACAAACGACTTTCAAACATCTTATTATATGCAACTGGCGACTTCGAACATCATTATGTTTTCCGCAAACAAAGATATATTTCGCAAATGTTATTAGTTGTCTTCTTAATGTTTACCATGTGTAGTTAACGGAAGAAGTATAAACGATATTCCGAAACGAATACGTATAATGTAAGTCAATCCTGACGAACGATAGAACAATTTTTCAGAATATCAATCAGGTGTGTTTACCAAAGATAATTTAAAAAAACAGTTGTTCTTGTAAAAACGCATCGTTTATTAGATGTGCTCGATGTCGTGCTGTTTTCTGCTTTCCATATTACTATGATATCACTCTGGTTTTACAAGAAAAACAATTAATAAAAAGTTGCATGCCGCGAGACTCGATCCGTCGAACTTCGTATTACCAACCCAAGCGCTTACCGCTACGGCACGCCTCTGTACAATATTACTAATCGTAGAGGCCGTAGAGAGTTTTTCAACGCAACGGCTTTTTTTAATTGTCGATTTTCTCGACAACGGCTGAGAAGTGCATCTAGGTTCTTTGCCAAATTACACCTCTGGCCATGAGCTTTCATTATGCGCAGTATGAATCGAATCTGAGTTTCACAACTGGCAGCCTCCCCTTGTCAGAGAGCTGCTTTCATCGTCGGCACCGACGAGCTGCCCTCGACCCCTCACCGCTATGTCGTCAAACGGGTAAGGAATACTGGTCGCTCCCCTCCAAGCACTTAGATTCAAAACAAAAGAATTACAAATCGTAAAATTCTAACAATTATTTGTGTGTCAAATATTGATCTTTACATTTTTCGTAATGAATGTATATTGATTTAACTGTTCTCACTGATGTCCTCAACTACCTACGTAAATTTATGAAATAAATCGCAATTTGCGATCAGTTATGGCTTCACTGTATTAGGTTTAGATGGAATACGAAAGTGCGGCGAATGAAAATTTGTGCCCGCCGGGTACAGTAGGCCTAGGATAAAGTTGTCTGCTATTTCTGTATTGTCAAGGTAAGTTACGAGTCGGTATAAAACGTATCTACCTTACATAATTAAATCAGTTTAAGGGAAGTTCAAACTTCGCTGTCAAAATATTCATAAGAAGCTAAGATTGATTTGCTACTTACGATTCACTGATAGTTTTGGTGGCAAGTCGCACTCGCCGCAATAGCTGCGCACCGATAACATAACGAAATTATATTTAAAATTGAGACCTGAATGATGTCTCATTTGGAGCTCTAGATACCGGTCTGTGCGCGATAGCGTGTAATAACAAAAAATCGAAAACGGTGCATGGAAAAATGCGATTTCTTGGGGAGTATCAAATGACTAGGATGTTTTTGAATGATTCACGGGAGTACCGTCGGATACTATTGTAATAATCGCACAATATTTCTGCGAGACAGCTGCTCGCCATCTTCAGGTGAACTGCCGCTTTGCTTCTCTGCTCGCAATACATATGGTGGCTTGTTACCACGGCGCAGGCGCCGCTGCTGTGACGACATGACAGACCAGAGCGTCGACGGCGTAAAACATGGAGAGCCTCCTGCCTTAGCCTCCAATAATATAAAAGCCTTGTCACTAGGAGTAAACGTATGTCGCCGCTCTTGTTGAAACAGCTGCCGCTAGAGGCGCCACATAACAACCTCAACGCCCGCGCAACTTGACTGAAGTGCCTTCTGCTAAAATACATCGTAATGCTCATTGTGCAACCTAAAAGAGCGTAACTTACTGTTTTTACATGAGACTCTACAACTTTTTAAGTGTGTTGCGGAAAATGGTATATTCTTGTGTACCATTTTGCAATCAGGGCTCCCGAAATAAAGCTACTGGAGTTAGTTGTCACGAATTTCCGAGCAATGAATCCACGAGACAATTATGGATAAAATCAACAAGTAGACATAGTATGAGTATTTCCTAAAGATCAGTGATTGTATATTTTATTGTTGCCTAAATAATTTTTATCTCGAACGTAAGCGATACCAAGGATAAATTATGGCAGCCCAATTAGCATTCTGTGCTAGTAACCATTTTCTTACGGCAGACTATAAATGCGGCCTGAAGGCAAAGAAATTGTTAAAATGTTTGTTAAGCTTATGGGACTCAACTGCGAGGCCATCAGTCCTTAAACTTACAAATTACTTATAAACTAACTTATAATAAAGACAGCACAAACATCCATGCGCATCAGAGTAAAGAAATTGAATCCTAATGCAGTTCCTAGTGCTTTCGAAATGTATCTGCCAATCAAACTAATTAAGCTGAAACAATCGAGAAGAGAAATTGAAAGATCCGAGACAAAATCTGTGAAACAGAAGGACGATAAAATTGCTACAGACAAGGTGAATATAAGCAAAGAAGTCTTCCAAGAAAGCCATATATCACAGCCTCATAATAAAGATACTTGTCGTCGAAAAAAATATACATTTGTAGGACTGTCAACAAGGTCAGCAGTGTACAATCTGCGTCACCAATGACGGCCTTAATTAAAGGAAAAAACCGAGCTGGTCTTCGATAACCGAAAAGTACATTCATCATGTTCCTGGCAAGACTGGAAAGTGTGACTAACGAGCCACTGGATCAGTCACAGAAAAGCCAAAGGTACTGTTCTCACTGTTAATAATGCTACTGCCCCATATTAGTCGTAACCCCGCGTTACAGTGCAGAGCTCCTGAGCACATTAATATTGCAAAAATTTCTGCGGCCCTACTCAACGAAATTCATGAACAACATGACAGACCAGGTACGCAGGGAATATTTTGCGAAAATAAAAGAAAACTTAGAAAAAAAGCTCTCTAGGAAAACCCGTAACACAATTTCAATCAATTAGGCCTAAAATCAGTTTAATGGTAATGACAAGAAATAATTGATGTTATCATTGTTAAAAAGAGAGAGTAACATGAACTTCAATAATTGTTTTCGACCTCAGTGATCAAAATTTACCGCAGAGCTATGCGGACATATTTTACGTCTTATTTTATATTCGGCTTCCATAAGGATCTACACGGAATGAGGTTGGCTTGTGGCGCCAACAGCGGAAGAGGTTTGAACTACAGCGGCGACATGCTCAGCGAAGGTACGCTCCTAGTGAGTAGGCTTTGTATTATTTGGAGGCTAAGCTCCTGCCCTACCGGAGGGCCGTTGAGCGGGCCGCTGGTGGTCTGCGCAGGCGCGGCGCGGGCAAGAGCGGCCGCTGGCGGTGGACCCCTTGTGCGCGCGCCAACCGGAGGAAAAAGTGCGTGTTTACGCGTCTTGACTTCGATGACCCATCTGCGTCGATTGGTGACCATCGTCTGTCTGCGGCTGATGCTGCCTCAGTACTGCCAAGGCCGGTTCCCATGCTTTACTAAGTTGGAATCCCGTGTCTCTATTAATTAAATCTTTTGCAATGCGTATTTCGACGGCCTCTTTAATTATTGAGTCCCAGTAGGTGGAAGCGGAAGAAATGATCTTGGTCTCTTCGTAATTCATGCAGTGTCCCGAATCAAGACTGTGTTCAGCAACAGCCGATTAGGAACTAGGATGTTCTCTATACGTTATTTATAAGTTATGTAGAAAATCCGTTTCCATTTTACAATACACTTTAATCACGTTACGCCAGAAACACCAAGTTTGGGTATTAAAAGTGTCATTTGTGTGGATAGTGACATCTGTAGTTTCGATTCAAGGTCAACTGTCAAGATTTTTACGATCTGTTCTGATGACCCTGAGAAGCTTCGAAAGGTGTTTTTGTCGGTTTTTTTTTCTATAACGCTGTCCCTATATGAAATAAAATATCTCCGTAATATGCGTTATTAGGTGGCAAACGTACCAGCAGCGGTTCTGGTTTCTGATATCACGAAATAATGTTCTTTCTAGTCGCCGGGTACTTAGCAATAACTGTAATAAACGTCACAAATCAAGGAAATATAGCAATTTTTTCTCATATTCGCAATATATATTAAAATATGCCTGAGATAAAGGTATTCTACTTTTTAAGGGCACACCTGTCACGTATTACCGTAAATCAATTCCGTGACGTAAAATTCGCCATTTATGATGGTATTCCCGTTCTAGATTGAGGTTAATCGAGGCTTTATTCAAAAACCTTGCAGTTTCGATTATGTGTACTCATAACGTATCGCCTACACCGTAATATTTGTCCACCAAAAAACTCTCTACATGTAAATTTACAAAGAAAATAGGTATTTTTCCGTCTTTACACTGTCGAACGCCCCCAGTCTCCATTTCCCCCTGATACATGTATGTATCATTCATAATTTGTTTGTTTAACAAAAGGTTGATAATTTCTTCCTCTCCTGCATTCCTGGAGAATACTAATAATTCGGTCATGGTGAAAAAAAAATTTGGAACTTTTTCAAATATTTGTTTTACCCGTTCTCTTTACAACTGCCGTTTTAGCTGAAGGCGCTGAGAACTGTTGAGATGTACAGCTATTGATTGTTTTGGAAGCTGTAGGAGAGGTATAACTACGTGCAATTAATATGTAATGCATTTCTTTGACTGTGTATATGTGCAGTAGATTAAACATATACACATCGTATCATCTCATTCTTGTACAGGGAAAAATCATCGAAATGAGCAATACAAAACTGCTGTTTTACGGTCAGGCAGTACAGCAGCGCGATTACAAAACGGAAATGGATTACCACAGGGAAGTGTACTAGTGCCTTCGCTCTTTAATATCTATAACAACGATCAGCCAATACATCCACAAGCAGAACATTTTATATACTCTGAGGATCTTGACATCGCCGTACAAGGCAAATCACATGAACAGCTCGAAATTAAACTAGATGCAGCCCTGAAAACGATGTCAAACTACTACAAGCAGAACTCACTTAAACCAATACCAAGCTACGTATTCTGTTCACAGCTCGTCAACAAAACTAAATCCTAAAAACAAGTACATAATATAAAATTTAACAAAATATGTTTGGCTAACTAAATAATCCCGAACTATGTAGTGCAGCACAAAAGAGAAAACGTAAAGCTGAAATCATGTGGATAAAGTAAGAAATCTGCTCCCTGTATTCTAAAAAAAGAGGTACTGAACAATGAATGATGCTGTAAGCAACATACTTAAGAAACAAGGGCTGACATAGTATATACAGAACCACCAACACAATACAGAACAGACCAGGGAAACATTCAACCAACACTGACGAGTACAACCAATCAGGAATATATCAGCTTGCGACCGTCCTATCGGTACTCACCAATAAGGGCAATACATAACTTAGGGTAGTAAAAGTTTATGGCTCGTTGTCTCTGTTCATAGGAGTTAAATATGTATGTCAGCTTTTATGCCCTAAACAGCTACCCAAAAAGTTTAAATTAGATCAATAATTATTCTGTAGTTTAACCAGTTTATCAATTTGCAGATAATGACGCGAAAATTGTATTTAAACAAACCTAAATAAAAGCTATGAATATCCAACAAAATTGATTCTAAGATAATGTTCAGAAGCGAAGTAATTTTTTTTTATAAATTGAGTTTATTACACTTTTTGGACATGATGTGTTGCTACTTTATACATCAGTAAATAACTGAATATTTCCCCAACTCCCCAACTATTGTTCAAGAGAGGCACAATAAGTATCAAACGCACTCGAGAGTAAAAGTTCCAGATTATCACAAGTAAATTAATGAAATCCATCAAACATTGCAGTTCCAAATTAGTAGGCGATTCATTACAGTATTTGTTATAAAACAAAGTTTGTTATCACACGAGTATACGATTGCTGAATTACCACAGTTCCACAGCCGTACTACCGTCCATAGTTCACCACTTTTCACCAGAGACCGAGTTCTTCAGTCACAGTCCCATAACTTTTGTTGTAAGTCCACATATGCCTCTCTCTTCAAATCACAAGTTCGTAACGCGGCTTCAAAAAAAAAAAATGTTCAAATGTTTGTATAGTCTATGGGACTTAACTACGGGGTCATCAGTCCCTAAACTTACAAACTACTTATGAACTACTTACGAACTAGGACGGCACAAATATCCATGCCCGAGGGGGGATTCGAACCCCCGACCGTAGTGACCGTGCAGACCGTGACTGGAGCGCCTTAGTCTCCTCGGCCACCGCGGCCGGCGTAACGCGGCTTCAGACCGCTCAGAGTCACAAACTTTCACCACCGCGTCCAAGTTACGAGTCCCTTCCCAAAAGGTCGAAAGTGTGCTCTACCTGCTCCCAAAATTGTATCCTTCCGCTCAATCTAACGCCTCATCTTTAAAATACAATTTCCCTTCCAAAATATTATACATTTGAATATCAAAGAATTATATCCTTTGACGACCTCCCTAGAAATGTTGTTTACATTTAACAAACTAATATACATTTAACAATACTAAAATCGGTTGAGACTTAAGCTCTTTGCTATTAAGCGTGGCGTCGCACTGTTCAAATATACTGCCGCAGTCGAAATCTAGATACACAATTAATATTTAATTTATCATGGTTTTTATGCAAATATATTAAGTTCTTGTTCACAAATACATATAATTGTTTATGTATAAATTATCTGCAGCATATTTACTATTTTTAGTTTGCCATGAGATATTTAAGTGGCAGTCTACAACATAAAACAAACGTAAATACATATATAAATGTAATGCGCTTTGCTGGGTTCATGTTTTGTGTTTCTGTGGTGGAATCTATGTTCTTACACAGGAATGTTACTACCTCAACGAAAAGCAGAATAGGAGAGAGTAAAACAAAGTTAATTGAAAGAATACGGAAATAATGTGGTGAGTCTTTTAAGATAGGTAGCGTGGTGGAGTACTGCTCAATTGCTTCTTAAACTATTACTGATAAGCATTACATATCAATAATTGTAGATATAAGTCTTATAATACTATTATTATCGTACTGAAATGTCTTGGCTTTTTATCTGTAAGGGAAATTGAAATTATAATTACGACGTGTGATTCTCCCAAGTGTCCTGAATCCATTCATATAATTATATTTGGCGTATGATCATTGCCTGATTTTTAGAATAATGTGTGTGGCTATATTGTATTTCAATTCCAATGAGGGATGGCCGCCCTCACTACAAGACCGCCATTTTCTTTTTCCGAGCAGATTAGGGTTTTCCTAACGACCTGTATTCCATTCACTAGGTCCAAACTGTTAGCCCATCAGTTGGGAAACCCAACAGGTTGCCAAAACCTGCTTTTCACATGTAAACAGTCAGTTACCCCTTTATCTGTAATGTCGCTAGCTTACTTGAAACAACTGAGAATCTGTGTATGTGAGTGAGACATGCAGAAATTTCAAAACATGGTACACTGAACACTTCAGAGCATTAAAAAGTAGCAACTGTCACCCAACATTTGCCATACAAATGCTCAAAACCAGCAACAGTTTATTTCAAAAACAAACAATAGAATAAAATCCACAAATCCAGAAAGCAATAGCCCAAGGTAAGAAAGTACCCAACAAATACACATCACTATGCAACAAAACCCTCTTTGAGACCATAAAAGAAGTACGTAAATAAATGCCACCACCTCATTACATCTCTACCCCCATCCCCTTTCCCCACTCCCTCTCTCTGTTTTACACTCACACAGACACACACAAAACAGTACCACTAACAAAACCATTGAAAAATCGCGTGCCACATGTCAAACACGTAACACAAATAAATGAACACGACACAGCCACCACAACAAGACAAATGGCGACACAAAAGGTGCCACTCACGACATAAAGCGCACTAAACATCATAAAACATAAGATCACGCTTCAAATAATCAAGCAGCAACACCACAAGATGAATGTAAGTAAGCCGTTAAACAGCCACATAGAACGATGTTTGAACACAATGCCCAGATGAATGTACAATACATCAATTAGTTTTCGTAATAATAACGTTTTCTTGTTAGCAGATGACAAGCTGTGAAAACCTCACCTTTTGTCCAGTCAGAGTATTCCATGTCACAAGACTGCTTGTTTTTCTTTGAAAATATCTAGATTAAAAGATGAGTCCGTGTGTGCTAAAAATTTCAACAAGTCTTTGTCAGTTTTTATTGGTGTGTTTATGTTGAGCCCATTTTCCACTTATATATCTGTACTACCTCTCCTTTCCCATTTCGGCATTAAAATCCACATGATTTTTTGGGACTGTATTAATGGTCTGATCCAAAAAGTCCCTGAAAATTTCTACTTCTACCATAGTAGATTTTATTTTTTATTTATATTTTATTAGTAGTAGCATGGTCGCTTATGATTGTACAGATGTTAAAACATTACTCCACAATAAACCCGCCCTGTTAGCTGTGTGGTCTAACGCACCGCTTTACGGCGGATTAACAAAAGGGGTCGGAGTGCCGGCCAGCCTGCATGTGGTTTTTAGGCGGTTTTCCACACACCCCTAGGCGAATACCGGACTGGTACCCAAGTCCCGCCTCAGTTACACGATTCGAAGATATTTCGTAACATTTGACAGTTTCACACACATCTCACACTATATGCAGATATTTGGGGTACACATTTCCTACTGGGGAGAAGGGTCATGGGGTGGCGGCAGGAAGGGCATCCAGCCACCCTGTAAATATTAACACATGCCAGATCCGCGTTTAACACAGCGCTGACCCTGCAAATGCGGGAGAAGGGACAAATTGATAGATAGATAGACATTACTCCATAATAAAACGTAAGAAACGAAAATAAAATAGAAATTTTTTCTGTACGATATACTAGGAAGAATAGGTCTCCTTTGGGAGAATAGACGGTTTGAAAGCATACATCGTTCACTGGTGTAGGTTCCTGATTCACCCTGATGAGTCCTCATTTATGAGTAATTGACGAAAAAATATTCGGTGTTTTGCATAAATCCCTAGTGCCTTAAAACAGAGAATGTATTCAAATGGCAGATGAACTGCTTGTTTGAAAAACAAATTAGAAATTTCAATTAATATTCTGGAGCTTTGTTGTAGAACACTGTTCTTATTATTTGCAATAGTGTAATGAACACCAGATCTTCTTTTTGTATAAAGGTATACAGGTTCAAACACCATCATCTGATTTAAAGGTTTCCATTTCCAAATCTTTATCGACATGACCTTCGTTGTTGTTTTATTCAGTAAATAGGTTTTAAAGTATATTTTCAATTTAATAATGAAATTTAAAAAAAATTAATGTTAAGTTAATACAGAAAAAGATTAAAATTACAATCACAAAAATACCAAATGAATAAAGACTGACAGGAACAAGGAATGTGACGATGTGAAGATAATTGTTGAATCACATAACAAAATCTTAACCTCTTGCACGTTAGGCAGACGAGATAGCGTCCTATTTTATAGATTTAGAATCTTGCCCAAAATTCTATAGTTTCACTCGACGATTACGCTCGAACGTAGGCCAACTAGAGATAATCGTCCAGCATTGAATGTGTGGTCCTCCACCGTCCTACAACATTACGCGCTGTCCGTACGCTCTATCCAAATGCTGCTGCTGCTGATGATGATGATGATTAAGAAAAAGATGATGATGATGATGCTGTCTCCACAGCTGTTTCTAATGGTATTAGCAATGCTCTCCATTTTCCTTCTCGACAGAACTGAACAATATTATTTTTTAGAATATGTCCATCTTTGATTACGTGTATTATGCATTTCATCCGACGCTAAGAATACACAGCCAAACTATGACTGTAACGAGACTGTACAACGCCGAGCCACGTACTTCCATCGTCTACTGTCGAATATTGTCGGACGCCTAATCAAATATTCAAATGTTTGTGAAGCTATGGGACCAAACTGGACATACAAACTACTAAAAGGAATTTACGCTAAGGACAACACAACACCCATGCCCGAAGGAGGACTCGAACCTCCGACGGGGAGCAGCCGTGCTCTTTGCAGCAAGGCGCCTTATAACGTAAGTACACATACCCGAGGACGCGAAAACCTGGCGGGGAGCGACTGCTGAAATCAGTAACCTGACACCTCACACCACCCGGCCATTCTTGCGCAGCTAATCGCAGATAACTTGTAGTGTCTCTTTAAGACAGCAGAAAGTCGGTTATTAGCCTTTTTTGCCGTAGAGCACAAATATTTAAAAAGATAATGATTCTAAACAGCTCAAATTTTCACAATACTCCCCACAGACGTCATCGTCCAGTTTTCGCATATCTTATCGCAAATTCCTTATCGAAATACACTCGGAAAACCATTATGCTTGAGTATCAAAAGTCCCAAAGATAGTCAGCGTTCTATATAACTATGAAACCTACCTCCAAAGTTTTGGTAATCCACTGGCTGAAAAGAATCTGATTTTTGTATATCTTACAGCTTGAAATTTTCATTCGATGAAGGACTAATTTTATTTTCATTATTGGTCACAGTTATTGCGCAGCGTAATTTCGGTATTGTAAAATATTTTAAACAGTTTGCAGAGGTGGACAACACACTAACTCCGATATTGCCGGTCCCACCTTGCTAGTGGTGAGGAAGGAGGAGGGGGAGAAGTAACAGCCTCGTTGTAAATCCAGGGTCCATCTGTGTCTGGATGGTAGCACCCTGTAAGGGCCCCTTGCCAGAGTAACAAGTGAAACAGTCAACTTTTGAAAGAGGAAGGGGATTTAAGAGTCTCAATGGTGGACAATAAATAATATTTAAAAGAGAAATTTGCAAGTATTTTGTTAATTCCATTATTGTGCGTTTCCTGTGAAACGCTGTCATTACCATATAAGGACCCTGGGAGCCAATGCAGACGACAGACAGGGCTGCGAACAGTAGCGAGCTGCCCTGGATGCTAGTCTGCGACGTGATTGACCTCTAAATTGGTAGTATATGATAATAAATACTATTTAAAATAGAAATTTGCACGTATTTTGTTATTTGCGAGGTAGGGCGTTCCCTTCAGGCGACATGTAGTCCTTAGAGTTCTGGGGGACTATGAGGAGTGGGCGACACATTGAAGAAGGGCATCTATGATGACTTACTGGAGAAGCAGAAGAATTAATAGACTTCGTGGAAAAGGAGAGCGTAGAACAGCTGGGACTTACTGAAGTTACATGGAAGGGAAGAGGAGGGAGGAAAATGAGAAAAGGTTACACAGTCTATTGGATTGGCAGAGAAGAAGCCATAAATGTAGGTATCATGGTGAAACTAATCGTATGTGGAAGCAGTAGTATAGTCAAGTGATAGTGTGATGAAGATTCGGCTGAGGACAAGGAATGGAGTGCAAGGAATGCACCATCATGAAGGGAAAAGATGTCGAAAAGAGCAAAGTAAAAGGAAATACCAGGACAGTAAAAATAAGTAAAAAGATGGTAGCAGAAGAAAAGAGGTAAAGCTAGGAGAAATTCACGCAATAGCTGGAAAAATATGTTAATAGTAATAAAACGATGCTATGTGGAATTACAAAAAGTGTAATGAAGGAAAACACACACACACGCACACACACACATACCTGGTGAAAGGGGAAAGTGGAGAGCTCTTAACGCAACCAGAGATAAGGAAAATATGGAAAGAGTACTTTGATAAATTACTAAATGTGAAGAGCGGTAATGGAAAGTAAATAGAAGTATGGTGCCGGGGGGGCAGGTTTCTGGAATAATAGGGGTGTGTGTAACGATGTTAGAACTAGATCTGCGAAAAATGAAAAGGAGGTAAGGCACCTGGGATAGATGAAATTATTATGGAGATGGATGAGGCAGCTCAACCAGTTGGGCTACAGAGACTACATAGACTTATAGTATGCAATTGGAATCAAAAGTGTGCACCTGAAGAATGAGGAAAGGGACTAATAATTCCAGTTTCAAAGACAGGTGACAGAACAGAATGTGACAACTACCGTGGGACAACTACCGTGGGATCACACTCACATCCCAAGGAGCAAAAATAATGGAGAAGATTCTCAACAGTACTTCCAGACGTCGGTATGAGACATTTGATGGGACAGCAATGGGAGTATGGGGAAGATCTGGTGATGACATTTCTGGACCTAGTGAAGGCATACGACAGTGGTCCCAGGGAAAAGGCAGGGCAACCTTGGAGAGAAAGCGATTTGGCCACACGGGAGTAGCAGAGCGGTCTGGAGCGCCATGTTACGGATCGCGCGGCCTCCTGCGTCGGGGGTTCGAATCCCCTCTCGGGCATGGATGTGCTTGTTATCCTTAGGTTACTTAGTTTAATTAGTTTGTAAGTCTAGGGACTTATTACCAATGACGTTTGTCCCCATAAGAATTACAAACATTTTTTTTTTACTTTAATTTTTTTTAAATTGGAAAATAAACGCTTGACATGTCCAAGAAATGTATGAAAAAAAGCTCCAGGTGTGTCCACACAAGTTGGTTTAAAAATGTTACGGGGTTGAGACAAGGAAGCATGATATCACCATTACTTTTAATAATGGTAAAGGACGAAACAGTCACAGAGAAAAAATAAGTGCAGAAGAATGCAATGAGATGTTGCTGTGCTCTCAATTTCAAATAAAATTTCGATATCTCCATTCAGTATCATACGCAGCAATGTATGTGATAAAATAAACCACATTGAAAATTCATGCAGTGTGTTTTATCGTCTCTCGCCTTGGTTTCCCTAGATTCAGCATCTGGATGGGATGGTTTATCAATGGTACATCTCCATTTTCCTCGATACTTCCACCATTTCTCTTCCACTATTTGGTGCCATACCAGGTTCCTCCCCCTTAAACTCGTCTTTATTGTATCCGTACATCTTGTTCTCGGTCTTCCTCTTGCCCTCTTGTCCTTCATCATTCTTCAAGGTATTCTTCTCTGTCCCATCCTCTTCACATGACAAAACAATTTGAATCTGTTTACTCTTTCATTCTCTCTTTCAACTTCTCCTCTCCAGTTTCCTTCCTAATATCTTCATTTTCTACTCTATCAAACTTCTCAGGGAATTCATTTTATTGCCTTGTACCCTCCTCTCCTCCCTTCTACTCATAGTCCATGCATCTGATCCATATGTTAGTATGAATGTGAAGTAGATCTTGTATAGCACCAACTTACGCCTCATCGGTACCTCCCTGCTCTTTACTGAGCCTCTTACACACTGGTAAAATGCACTGCTTTGTTGTGTTCTTTTACTAATTTCTGCTTCCATACGAGCATTCTCCATTTTTATGCTGTTTACGAACACTACTGACAAGTAGCCTTGTTTGTTGTTTCCTGTTGACGAGTGACAGGGGGGGGGGGGGGGAATAATGCAGTAAGGCTATGGCCCCATGGTCGCAAACTCAAAACTCCGCAAACCTTGGACAGGTGCGCGAGGGGTGGAGAGTGGGAGCATGACAGGTACAGCCCACTTCACAGGGAAGCAGGGGAGAGGAGCATGCGGCGCCAGGCCGTGGATTCTGGGCTCCACTGGGCAGCACTAGGGTGAGCTGCGAGAGAGGGAAGGGAAACAGCTCTGTGACGTCACTGTGACTGCAGACGTAGGAACATGGGGTGCAGTGCTAGTACAGGCCAGCTGCGGGTGGCCCTCGGCTGTTGGTATAGCTGCAAAACGAATACGGCTGGAGGGAGGAGGTCTACGTCCAGTGGGCACATGCTAGTGGGCCCTCAGACGTGCTGCAGCGAGAGGCAAGCGAAACCATTTGATAATGTTATTGTAAATTGAGTTACGATGTCGAGGGGATAATGTCACACTCCAACTGTTTGATATGAGGTAAAAGGTAAAGCAGTCAACAATCCGAAGATTGGTTTGAACATTACAGTGCTTTACTTGGCATGGTCCTGTTTGGAGGTGGTATGCCGTTGCCTTCCTCCGACTTTCGAGCTGACTTATCCAGCCAATCATAGGGGGACCTATAGTTTAACGTGGGTTCCGAACCACGGTGCTGCTCGGTATTTTTTACATGAGTTATACTGCCAGAGGTGAAACAAGTGGAAAGTGAAAGATAAAAATCCTAAGGCCTGGCAGGGATCGAACCCGCTACCTATTGATTTGTAGTTTGGCACTCTACCATGGTGCAATCCGTGCGCTTCATATAACACTGCAAAAATATGAGAAAATTACTTGTGGGGCCGGGCCCCTGTGGCCGTTTAGAATGAGCCGCCCCTGGAGGTAGAACAGTGTTCACCGAGTCGCCAATATTTTCTATCTGCTCTACACACTTTTATAAATTTTCACTATTTGTAGAACCTTCACTATAAAATTTAGACATTGTACAATATATATTCACTGGTTTGTCGCCGTCAGCAAGTAAAAAGTGATTAACAGAGCGTTCTTCAACTAATGTGGACCTTTCAAGTGGACTCGCCATTTTGAAATGTATTATAAACAAAAAAATGTTAATGCATCAGCTGATCAGGGCTCATCCCAGTGATGGCAACTAAAAGCCATAAAAGTACCAAACTTTCCCTACCAACAGTTTCTTCCCCAATACAATTTGTCCCTTAAATTATTGAATGACCATTGTATATATATATATATATATATATATATATATATATATATATATATATATATATATATATATATATGGCTACTTCTATTGATCTACGGAATTGGGGTTATATACACGGCACACTCATCTGTAGTAAGAAAAAGAAGGAAATCAGCTGAAAAATGCTTTTGTCGGATCAAAAAAATGGCAAATACATTCTCCTCTAAAAGACCATGGCCCTCATTCCGCATTCCTCACCAAAAATTGTGACATGCGAACGCATTCGGGGATTTGTGTGTGGTGAAAGAGAATCACAGAAAGTGGAGGTTGCAGATACTAACAGTGAAAACCAAAGGGCAGTAAGTCATAGAGTGGGACAGACGAGACAGTGGAATTGAAATATGGATATACGGTAATTATATCTCAACACTTGGAAGATCTCGACCCTTTTTACGCAATGCTCCAACGGAGCAGACTAGCCTTTCTGAGTAGCGGGAATGTTGGTCTAACGTGAGC
Source organism: Locusta migratoria (assembly GCA_026315105.1). Classification (NCBI taxonomy): domain Eukaryota; kingdom Metazoa; phylum Arthropoda; class Insecta; order Orthoptera; family Acrididae; genus Locusta; species Locusta migratoria. The sequence goes on along the minus strand of CM048746.1, from coordinate 464,210,876 downwards.
ACCTTATATTGGTTTTCATCATGAGCAGAAAAAAGGAACGAAGCCGCAGAATATAATCCAGTGATAAGATTACCTGACACTGTCGGTTTTTGGAAACGATCTGATACGTTTTTTATTCTTCATAATGAAATACCAAGATCGCACATTAATAATTTATTCAATGACGACCGGTTTCGGTGAACGGTGTAACCATCATCTGGTCACATATATATTTTACAAGCTGGTCATCTTGTAAAAAAAATAGGTATAAAGTAATACGTGCAACACATAGTGGCTAAGTGCTATGTTGCACTTATTATTTTATACCCATTTTAACAAGATGACCAGCTTATATATATATATATATATATATATATATATATATATATATATATAAGTGTGTGTGTGTGTGTGTGTGTGTGTGTGTGTGTGTGTGTCCAGATGATGGTGACACATTTCAACGAAACCGGTAGTCAAATGTTCAAATGTTTGTATAGTCTATGGGACTAAACTACGGGGTCATCAGTCCCTAAACTTACAAACTACTTATGAACTACTTACTAACTAGGACGGCACAAATATCCATGCCCGAGGGGGGATTCGAACCCCCGACCGTAGTGGCCGTGCAGACCGTGACTGGAGCGCCTCAGTCCCCTCGGCCACCGCGGCCGGCAAACCGGTACTCATTAAATAAACTATTTATGTGCGATCTTGGCATTTCATTTTGAAGACTGAATAATCCGGTGAGTCCAACATCAGTGACCACATTCAATTTATAATATTAGCAAAGGATATTGCCGTGTATTGTTTAAATTGGTATGGTAATTGATTTCTACCTCCTGCTGTTGTTGAAAGCATTCTCTTAGCCATGTCATCTTGAACGAAAAAAGTTAGGTGACGCACTGGCTGATTACAGTTATTCTGTTGTGTAACTCTATTAGATTTCGACACTCTCGAATGGGGAGACTCTGACCCGTCAACGTCTCCCAAAATTTCCGTTTTCCTCCTTTGAAGTAATGTGTAAAGTTATTTATTAACTTTGAAGGTGTCTGCAATGCTCCGTTAGTATAAAACAGAGAAAATCTTTGTCAGTGGAGTTCGAAGGTTACGGCAGCCGCTATAAAAGAAATGAGAGGCAGAAAAATGCCCCCTGCAACTGCCTCCAAACGATTCTCTGTACCAAGAAACAGTCAGCGTTCACGAGCTAAGAATGACAGCGTCTCTAATCGACAAAATGGGAAAGAGGAGACCCTAAACGCTGCTGTATAGGACGAACTCACAAGCCATCTGTTATTTCTGCATGTTACAGAATTTGGGTTAACTGTGACTGAAGTTAGGAAACGCGCTTTCAAATACGCCCAACGAAACAACATTAGTGAGACATTTAATTGTTCGAAAAAAAATGGAAGGATATCATTCGGTTTATTCTGTCCTAGAAAGAAGGGGACTCAGCAAAGAAAAAGCGGGAACTTCTTTTTAAAGATCTCAGAACAATGTGGAAATCTGACGTTACCATTTCGCAAAATTACCGAAACAAATTCGGAAGAAAGCATTCACACAACAATCAAAGCGGCGTTCGAAGATGAATGTAGCATACTCATTCACGAATCCCAGGGACAAAGAAAACTGCTGAGTGAATTCAGTGTTATTATGATGATGCCAAAAAAAAAAAAAAAAAAAAAAAAAAAAAAAAAAAAAAAAAAACCGGATCAAGTGTGATGGCCAGTGTAACAGATTATATGTGTGTTGCAAATGCCGATGAACTCTGTTTCATATGAGAAAATTGTTCATATCACTTCATATGTTTTATAATTTAACTAGGTGACTACAGTTTCTTGTCTCTTTCGCAAAAGTTCGTTTTTTCAAGTTTTGTTATTATTTATTTATTTTCATTTCCCATTTTGTCGGTCCCTTACAATCACATGTCGAGATCTTCATAACTTTATGGAGAAGTGCGCACTCTGCCTCGTATTCCAAGAATTAAAACATTACACGACCTGTGGTAATTAAATATTTCGTTCTATTAAAATAAGTAAGTCAAGGTTTGACAGTTGGCTGAAAAATGTGTACTGACCCAAAATTACCTTAAATATGATTTGGTGGTTTGGATTCCCAGACTGCCGAACAAGTAATATTTTGTCCACTTTTTTCCTTCCCTTACATCTACCCACCTGTTAAAGTTTCTCGAACTAGGGGTTACAAGCCCGACCACACGATCAGCAAGGACAGGTGTAGAGGAGATAACCGAAAAGACAGACAGCAAACAGTGAGAAAAAGAGGGAGAGTGGCAGTTTAAGAGAAAAAGAATAGGACAAAGACGATGGCAGAGAGAATGGCAGAGAGACAGTGAAAGTGGAAAAGGCAGTCGTAACGAGGATAGAGAGATGAGGAAGAGGATAGTGGAAAGATAGTGACAGTGGGGCAGAGAGACAGAAGTAATTGGTAGCGGGAGAAGAAGGAGCCAATGATAATGAGACATGTAGACATTGACAGTGTACGGCAGATGCCGTGACAACTAATGACTGAGTAAAGAATTTATCATGTTCTATGTGAAGAGAGGGGATATATGTTTTTTAGGACCCTACCTGAATCTAAAGGTTGAGGTGGCGTCTCCAGAGCGGAGATTTGCACCCCGTGGAGCATTTGGAGCTCATGGACTGGAGGCACCGATCCAATAAGCATACAGCCACGAACAGCCCAGAACTGCCTGTCACTCTGCAAACTGTTTGGTGTATTTGAGTGCCAACTGCGTTCAGTGGGGTACCAGCGACTTGTACACTCCTTTCCATGGCGTCTCACTGCAGTCTTCAGGTTCGATAGGAAGTCTCGCAAGGTGTCAGGTGGCTATTTCGTGACATTTGCTAAATTAGTATACTTTGCAGTCACTCTTCACACTTAGCGTGCGTACGATTAGACATTACTTAGGCACAATTACAATTCTATACATGTTTGTCGTCCATGGCAAATGCGAGATCTAGAAACCTTATGATTTACTGAGACAACTAAAAAGTTCTTATTCTTTGCTAGTTTCGACAATAATTTTTGCCTTCATCTGATCTTTTGTACATGGATATTCTCCTGCTCGATCATTGTACAGATGTTGACAACCAAGATCTAAATCTGTCATGGTTCAAAAACGTATGATAGGAAAACGTATATCTTGGCACAACTGTAGTCTCAGTAAATTATAAAAATATGATTAATCAAAAGATATGATGTCACCGTGTATTAAATGGAAATGATAATAGTCATGCTCTGTATTTCTGCCTTTTTCGTTTTCCTGTTTCATATTCGGAGGTAGGAAACAGTTTCTAATAAGCATCAGCGCCACAGCAGTTAGACGCTGCTGCCCGTATCAGCGTCCGTGCTGCCTCTGTACGTCGCTCTTTCAGCGGCCTCAGAAGGCGCACACTTGCCTCTGTCAGGGGCAGTAATGGGGACGGGTGAGTTAAACTCAAGTCCTAACAGAATTGCACATACATATCGTAGAGTTGTCTTTCGTTTCATCGGCTGTGGCGTTCCACTGTTTTTCACTATGTCGTTTTGTAAACTGTGTTCAGTCGAATGTATTTGTCGATATTTCGCCCGTAATGTGACTTTTTTTTTAAAATAGTTTTTAAGCACTTTAGCACTTACGTGGAATGTGATAATGTACTTGGACAAAGACCTGATAATGTCGCAGGTTTTATTTCGGGGCTAACAAGGTACGTGCGCCCTGCTGCTTATGTCACAGGTCTTATCACAGGTCTTACGATTGCCAACGATTGTCTATGATGGAGAGTGTGTTACTTTTTCACACGAGTTTAATGACTCTTACGTGCATAAAAAAGACAAACACATTCCCAATAATGCATGACAGGTTTAAGACCTTATTATCACAGAGGAAAAGGGTTACAATATATTTTTGTTTGACATGGTGTTGGTGGTGAAAAGATGTAAATGAAAGTGGATTTCATGGTAATCTAATTTAGTTTAATTGTTTTTAAAGTATGTACTCACCACCTGTGGCTTCCGCTATTGATTAATGTATTTAAGTTTTATAATAAACTTTCAATTCAGATAAGACAAGTCATAACATACTAGATGTACTGGAGAGTGTATCTAGGATGATTATGAAAAGATAACTTATGAGTGAAGTACTTTTTTTACACTGAAAACACTGCAAATCAGGATGTCTTGATGGTATTTTGTATTTATTTGATTTATTTTATTTTTATTTTATTTTATTTTACAGAAGAGAAATAATTTTATTGAATATTTTGTTCTAGTTTACTTAGCAGAAGATATTTTAAATATTATGGTTCATTAGTAATGTCAATTTTATTTGTTCAACGTTTTTTTTTTGTGTTTAAAAGAAATTAAATATTTTATTACCATTCTCAGTTTATGTTGATTTAAACTAGATTAATATTGTCAAGTTGAAGAAAATAATGATATTTTACTCATTTTATAAGATATTTAGTTTTTAATAATAAATTTAATTTTATAGATTTTGAAGTACGTTTTAGTGAAAACATTATTTATTCTTTTGCAGATAAGGTCTTTTGCTTCCTGTTCTTTAGAGTAACCCATTTGGAAGGTACGATGAATCAACTTTAGTTACTCTTCGTTGCATTAGATTTTATTTGTTTCCCAATTTTCCTCATCTGATGAGGCTTGAGACAACTGTCTCCCCACTATATTTCCTAATTTCTAGAGCCTGTCAAACAGCAATCTATTTGCATTTCTCTGAGCTGTCACAGAAGAAATTTTGTTTTGTAGGTTGACCCTTCCTATTCTCAGTGCCAATTCGAATGTTATTGCCACACAAACTCAACTGGTTTCATTGCATGGTCATTGATATTCAGCGCATTCGCTTTGAATTAAGTTTAAAAAACAAAATTGAAAACATTGTTACGCTTATTTCCAAATGCTTGAATTTAAGTCTTGGAATCACATTGTTCGACAATGAATCACATTAATTGTCTTATAGATATCAGTGTGATGCTCATGTGTTTAATTCCGTTTCTCATTGTACTAAACACACCATTAACGACCCACCTCATATTTCAGTATGTACTTTGTGGCTGAATGGCTTAATACCAAACTACTTCAAACATACTGAAAAATTAAAGCTGCCTATACTACCTATAGAAGTTAAATTAAACTATTGGATAATGACTTGCCTTGGTATAGTGAGATTCTTCCACATTTCCATGGTCAAATTTGTAGCTTCTCTTCCTGGAACATGGCACCAGTGCTCAGGTACTGTAAGAGCAAATATCTTGGCGTATGAAGACATAGATGAAAATATCATTGCGATGAGATTGAAGATAATGTTCAAACGTATTTGGAACTTTCCAAATCTTCCGAGGTCTTCTACTATATCTTCAAACTTTACATTCTCATCAATCATGTTGTCCATAATACCATCCTGAAAGTCAACATATACACAAGAACAAAGTTTTAGTATTTCTCTCTGGGAAATTTAAAGTATTATGTTTCTAAAAGAATTAGTTAGGGGATCCTTTTAATGTTCATGTTCAACGAAATTTGGCATCAAATATCTCAAAACATCCCGAAACGTTTAGTGGTAAGAGACAGAAATATCTTTGACAAGATGAAAGATGAGGGTCTCTCCGTTTCTGATCTTGCAAAACACAATCACTTCAGTCACTGGAAATTCATTACCGGCTATAAGCATTTGTAAAAATTAGGTCCTTCTGGAATTACAGATTTTGAAATTTATGTAACACGGTATAGTCTCAGCACCACATTCCATAAGTAAATCACAAGTAGTAGAGGAAATAATCACAGAAAAGTTATGAGAACCACAAGTAATTGCAGTAACGAGACAACAAACACACAAATGAATTTAGTACCTTATCTGTCAGTGGGCATTCAAATACACCAATGAACAGTGTTGAAAATTTCAGCACAGCAGGCAATAGTCCTAACTACTACACCACTGGGATGGAGATCACCGTAACATATTCTCAGCTTCTCTACATGCTACTTGTTATGGGGCTGTTATACGGTAGGCGTGAACATGTACACCTTACACGTTTCTTCTTTTATTTTGCCCTCCTTCCTCTCAATTGCAGTCATAGAATCTATATGGGTTAAATGACCATCTTTTGCAACTATCAAAATTAATATTATTCAGACCAGACGCGTTTCACTTTATTTGAAAACATCTTTAGTGATCAATTGTAACAATATATTTTTTGTTTTACAGTTATGTATGGTTTTATGGAAATCGATCATGAACAGTTATCATGCTATGATTCATACTTTTTCATTGCACGCGTTTATCTCTTTCTTGTGTTGATTTTTAATGGATCGTCTATATGTGTATGCTTACTTGCTTGACTTTGGCTCGCTTTATGAGATGTATTCATGTTTTGTTTTATAAAATCGGGCGTCTGCTAGCAAACTGTGTATGACTGTATGTATGTGTGTTTTAAATATGATTTCATTTCAAGTGGCGAAGGTCTGTTTGTCTTTGAGGTAACCTGTATTATTATGTCCAGCTACTTGTTGTAAGTGTGTTTGTCGAATGATAATATGTTTAATCTGAGCAAAATTGAAGAGGAAGGCCGTACAAAACGCTATGTAAAGTCCTACCTTCTGCTTGTTGTAGAATAACTTTATTTCCTTCATCATTATTTGTTAACTTATAGGTGTTAATATTGATCTTCATAATTCTATCGACGTATCTTTCCAATGTCTCATTTTGCCTCTGTGTAATTGTGTTTATATGTAATAATAATAATAAAATATTTTAAAAAATAAAAAAAAATAAAAACAGGAAGCCCACAGTAGGGGAATGGGCATGAATTGGAATGGTAAGTAGGATGTGAGAGGGAGGGGGATTGTGGGGCATGGAATGTAGGATGTTAGGTTATCTGAGGTTGAGGCCAGGATGGTTTCAGGACCGTAGGATGTGCTGTATTGATAACCCAATCTCCGCTGTTCAGAAAAGCTGGTGGAGAAGGGAAGGATCCAGCTTGCTCGGGTGGTGAAGCAGCTGTCAAAGTCCAAGGTATTGTGCTCCGCTGCATGCTGCACTACATGATAGTCCATATTGCCCTTGCCTACAGTTTGACGGTGGCCATTCATCCTGGTGGAGAGCCGGTTAGTTGTCATTCCAATGTAGAATTCAGAGCAGTGATTGTAGCACATTTGGTATATTGTGTGGCCTCTGATGGGTTAGCACAAGCCTGTGACGGGACTGGATCAGGAAGTGCTGGGTGGGTGGATTGGGCACGTTTTTGCATCGGGGTCTTCCACAGGAATATTATACCTGTGGTGACGGTTGGAATATTTGGGATTAGGAGTGGCAAAGGGTGGACTAGGATATTTTGGAGGTTTGGTGGGTGACTGAACACCACTTTAGGGAAGGGGGAGGGTTGGGAGTATCTTAGGTAGGATGTTTCTCATTTCAGGGCATGTTGACAGGTAATCAAAGCCATGACGTACGATATGGTTAAGTTGTTCCAGAATTGTGTGTGTATTTGTGTGTCTTCTATTTGTGTCTGTCGGCGGCTCATCGTTCGTCTTTATGGTGAGTTGGTCCCTATCTACGTTATTATTAATATTCCTTCCTGACCTTCCATTGTTATGTATTACAGATTTAATACATTCACATGTAGCAGCAAACTGGTGCTTGCTTATTTTAGTTCTTACATAATGACAACAATATTTTAATTTATAATCTGACAATGGTAAAATTGTACCTCCGGTTTCTGTTTTTAAAATGATAAAAAAACCATGACATGGTTTTATTTTTATGTTTCCATATTCTACATATGTCTTTTGTATAATCATATATACAGGTTGGTCAGAAAATGTCTGAAATGAATCTCAGGACGTTGTAGGGCACGTTGTACTGAGACATAAATGTTAAGAAAAAAAATTGATACGTCGCGCCTTTTCCGAGTTATTTAGCTTAGAAGTTAGCCAATCACGTCGTTTGGCGCGCAGATTCGAACATACCACAAGAGGCAACGTTGCCAAACGTATCCTCCATGATGTAGTCATATGAATATAAACTTATATATGAAAGGCCGTTGTACTGTGAGACACTGTGGTCTGGATGTAGAGAGCTGGACATTTGAAACAGAAGGTCCTGAGTTCGATCCCCACCAGGGCTATCATTTTGTTTTTATCCAAATGGGGAAACACATCTGTATTTTTGTCTAATCATTTATGTATGGATTTCATGTAAGTAACGGAACTGTACATCTTTATTTGCATAAACACATTGGCGTTGGCCCCAAATATAACCATTTATTCCGAAAGCTACAGTATCCATAACATTCAATAATTGCTCATAAATGCATCCGACAAAGGTCTAACAATATGGAAAAACAATAAAAGTCATACACAATGGTCATACATGTAACAAATACAGGGAAAGTAATGTATAACATAAAACAATAAACTGATATTTTGGCAGCTGTTTAACGTAAGAACGTTATTTTCAGGAGCGAGACGTAACACTAAATTCACAGTAGCTGCTCAAAGTGTCCTCTTCCAGCCTGACGGCATGCATTGCAAAGCTGCGTCATTGACTCCGCAAGCTTTCCGAAATAAAAGGTTTCTCTGATTTCATCGAAGGCTAAAATTATCCTCGCAAGAAGCTCTTCAGTTGTGTCTACTGGAGTCGCGTAGACGATTTGCTTCACATGGCCCCACAAATAAAAGTCTAACGGTGTCAAATCTGGTGAACAAGCTGGCCAGAGGAATGGACCGACTCGGTCACTCCACCTTTGCGGGTACAACACATCTAAATGCTTACGTACCGCAAAAGCAAAGTGCGGCGTTGCGCCATCGTGTTGAAAGCACATTCCCTGACAGACCGCCAGAGGAACGTCTTCTAAGTATAGCGGAAGGACGTTTTCATGGAATGCTAAATATGTCGTTCCATTTGAATGGGGAGGGAGTAGGACGGGACCCAACAAAAAGTCGCCTACGATTCCTGCCCAAATTTTGACGCTAAATCTAAGCTGATAGGATTTAACGTAAGTGACATGCGGATTTGCGTCCATCCAAATGTTGCTGTTTCGGAAATTGAATGGTCCTTCTCTGGTGAAACATGCCTTGTTTGTCCACAACACCATCTTTGCGAAATGTGTATTTTCGTTACATTTATTTAAATACCACACGGAATGTTGGTAACGAGAGGGGTAGTCCTCATCATCCAAATCGTGCACCTTCTGTAGGTGATACGGAAATAGGTTTTCGTCGTGTAAGACGTCCAATACTACACCGTGCGCAACCTGTAACGAGAAACAAAAGGATACATTTTTCCATGTGTAGTTTGCAGGCATTCTTTGAGAATGTAGTAATAAAGTGACTTATTCCCAAAGCAGTACCAATGGCCCTCGAGCTGGTATTAGGTGTTGCAGCAACTATTTCGGGAACGTTTTCAATCGAACTGAACGTTCCGTATGTAACGTTCTCGTCCAGCGTCAACATTGGGTACAGCAAAACTTCCAGACACCCTTAACCCTCTATTAACAGCTAAAAATGTATTTACACGCTAAATAACGTGACTGGGAAATCTTGCGTGGTAGATGTCGCGGGTAGCTGGTGCATATTGACCCGCAGCGCCGTATGCTAAATGCATATCTGCGTATTCCTTGAAGGAGTACCGATGACGGGCCATTTTACCACTACTTGTGTGTCACGACGACGTCCGTCACTGCTCTACCACACCTCCTTCCTTGTACCTACACGGACTCTTCCGGCAAAGATCGATTGCATACGTACGATTCCCAATGATGATCCAATGACAAGTAGAAAAAGGGTCACTACACAGCCGATACAATTACCGTCGGATGTTGGCATAGCGTACATCGTATCGCAGGGATTTCTGATGCATTGGCCCGAATTCGATCCCCGCTGCCGTCGAATATTTTCACGTGTTTGTTTTTGTATCGGTCCCTTGTTCGGTCTGACAAGGAGAGGACGCCTACTCATAGTGACAAGAACACAGTTCGGCAATTGAACACACGAGGGGCTTACTATCGAATCCGCGTGTGGGAGTGTTTACTTTTATTTTGTTCCTGTCAGTTTATGTATTACGTACACCGCAAATAAGTCAAAATTATGACCAATATATCGTATTTATTAATATTTCATAAAAGGGATAACAAGGAAAGGCAAGCAAAAATGTGCGACTGCAAGTAGGTTTCCTGGCAACCGTAACTGTTATCCACAACGACCAGATGGTCGATTTTACTGGAACCACGAACCTAATGGTCACGTGCAGCTGTCGAGGTATACTGGAAATTAACTTAACGAAATACGAAGTCCTGTATGCTTCAATTACAATCCTTCAAATGTTCAAATGTTTGTAAAGCTTATGGGACTTAACTACGGGGTCATCAGTCCCTAAACTTACAAACTACTTATGAACTACTTAAGAGCTAGGACGGCACAAATATCCATGACCGAGGGGGGATTCGAACCCCCGACCGCAGTGGCCATGCTGATCGTGACTTGTGCGCCTCAGACACCTCGGCCACCGCGGCCGGCTACAATCCTTTTTCGGATAGTTATTTCCAGAGTCCTCGTCGACGCTGTGATACAGTCCTGTCTTGGACATGGATTTGCAATAACAAATACTCCATTGCCTTTCCTTTTGACGTCTTTTTTATGAAATATTAATAAATACGATGTATTGTGCATAGTTTTCATTTATTTGCAGTGCCAGTAATGCATAAATTGACATTTAAAAATAATTTCCCTTAGTAGGATACGAACCCACACTCATCGCATCATTGATTACCGATTTGACATCTTCCGACAACACCAAGCGCAGCTTGCTGACAGCGTTCACTTAAGTGTCATACAATGTTCCAGACCCTCGCAAGAAGTGCTATTTTTTTTTAAACGCTTGGCCCTCTGGAGCTCCCAGTGCTATCACATTTATTTCTGGCCATGAACTGCATTTACCATAATTCGAATTAGGCGATGACGAGTAGGCGTCTTCTCCTTGTGAGACAACCACATGGAGAATACGTTTGGCAACACTGCCTCTTGCGGGCTGTTCGAATCTGCGCGCCAAACGACGTGATTGGCTAACTTCTATGCTAAATAACTCGGAAACGGCGCGACGTATCAAATTTTTTCTTAACATTCATGTCTCAGTACAACCTTCCCTACAACGTCCTGACAAGCATTTCAGACAGTTTCTGACCACCCTGTATAACTTACTTTTAAATCATTTTACATTTTTCAATCTGATTAACCATTCTATATGATTTGGTCTGTTGCATATTGAAACCCATTGTTGTATAACTTATACCTGATCGGTCAACATTTAAATTAGAGAGTGGAGCTTCCAGTATATAAAGAATGACTGCACCTACTTCTACATCAGTCAACATTAAACATTTAGACAGCTCCAGCTGAAAACAAGTGACCAACATTACGGGTATATTTTATTCTTAATTTTAAATACTTACTTTAGAAATGATTTATCACTCTAATATTACATTATATATCACTACAGTGGTCTGATGATGGTCATGTAAGTTTGTGAAACCGGTTACCAGAGAAATAAAAGAAATTGCAAGATAGATTGTCTTGTTACATGAATTAATACACTACTGGTAATTAAAATTGCTACACCAAGAAGAATTGCAGATGATACACGGGACAGATATATTATACTTGAACTGACATGTAATCACATTTTCAGACAACTTGGGTGCATAGACCATGAGAAATCAGCACCCAGAACAACCACCTCTGGGCGTAATAACGGCCTTGAAACGCCTGGGCATTGAGTCAAACAGAGCTAGAATGGCGTATACAGGTACAGATGCCCATGCAGCTTCACCACGAGTAGTGACTGCCGTATTGTGACGAGCCAGTTGCTCGGTCCCCATTGACCAGACGTTTCCAATTGGTGAGAGGAAGAATGTGCTGGCCAGAGCAGCAATAGAACATTTTCAGTATCCAGAAAGGCCCGTACAGGACCTGCAACATGTGGTCGTGCATTATCCTCCTGAAATGTAGGGTTACGCAGGGATCGAATGAAGGGTACAGCCAGAGTCGTAACACATCTGATATGTAACGGCCACTGTACGAAGTGCCGTCTTTGCGAACAAGAGGTGACCGAGACGTGTCACGGTGATGTCACCAAACGCGGATGCGACCATCATGATGCTGTAAACAGAACCTACATCCATCCGAAAAAAAACGACGTTTTGTCATTCGTGCACCCTGGCTCGTCGTTGTGTACACAATCGCAGGCGTTCCTGTCTGTGATGCATCGTAAATGGTAACTGCACCCATGGTCTCTCAGCTGATTGTACATGCTGCTGGAAACGTCGTCGAACTGCTCGTGCAGATGGTTGTTGTCTTGCAAACGTCCCCATCCGTAGACTCAGGGTTCGAGATGTGGCTGCACGATCCGTTACAGCTAAGCGGATAAGATGCCTGTCATCTCGACTGCTAGTTATATGAGGCCGTTGGGATCGAGCACAGCGTTCCGACTTGCCCTCCTGAACTCACCGATTCCATACTTTGCTAACAGTCATTGTATCGCGACCAACGCGAGCAGCAATGTCGCGATACGATAAAGCGTAAGCCGCCGTGGAGTAGTCGAGCGGTCTAAGGCGCTTCGCTGCGGAGCACGCGGTTGCTCGCCGTCGTAGGTTTTCGTCCTCCCTGGGGCATGGGTGTGTGTGTGTGTGTGTGTGTGTGTGTGTGTGTGTGTGTGTGTGTTGTCCTTAGGTTAGTTTAAGTAATTCGTAAGCTACAGACTGATGACCATTCAGTTTGGTCCGATTGATTTACGAACATTTGAGTTTTTTTAAATATATATAAACCGTAATCGCTGTTGGGTATAATCCGACCTATATCAAAGTCGGAAAAGTAATGGTACGCATTTCTCCTCCTTACACGATGCATTACAACAACGTTTCACCTAGCAACGTCGGTCAACTGGTGGGAAACGTTCCTCATGTCAGCTAATCATTTGCATATCACAGCAGCTTCTTCCTGTCGGTTAAATTTTGCGTCTGTGGCACGTCATGTTCGTGGTGTAGAAATTTTAATGGCCAGGAGTGTAATTAAAATATGTTTCGCCTACTAATCTTAAATATTATGGATAAGCAATAACAACTCAAAGATTTAAAATATAGAAAATATTGTAACTGTCATGTCTTTCCAAACTTCTGCATATTAAATAATACTACTTGCAAACTGTTATTCACACCTCATGATTGAGCCAAGGTCTATGCTGACATCAAATGTAGATGAGTTCTGACATAAAATGAATTAACCACTGACAGAGACACTTCTGCATTACTGCATTATATTTACACAGTTTACTGCACTCAACAACATATACCTGAGACCGGTTTCCTTTTGGGCCTGAGGATGCGTAGAATAATTGTGTAGTATTATGCCTGAAGCAGTACTTTACCTGTGGATGTTTAATGAGTGTACTTTTTTCCTTGATGATGGAAACACCAAGGAAATTTATTTGGCCGGCTTATTCTATTTCTAGAGTGAACTTTATGTTCTGTGTATTGTGTTCATTTCTGTGTAGTTGTTCTCTTTCTGGTTCATTTATCAAACAGAAGATATCATTCTTGTATTTGTACCAGTATATTACAATATATTTGCTCGGTACTGTTTCTTAAAAGATAGTTCTTTTGTAAGTAGCTGACTAAATAGTTAATTTTATTATTAATAAAATAGAACCATAGCACGAGAATTGTTAACAATCAAGTTAAGTAAAACCATACAAAAATGTAATCCAAAAAATACAGTTGATCACTGATAGTTCTTCAAAATAAAGTGAAACGCGTCTCGTCCGAATTAGACTAGTTTTTACATTTGCAAAATACGATCATTTTAATAGCTGCATATGTGGAAAACGAGGCCAAAACAGTGAAGAAATAGGTATATGACGTCCAGCCAGTCATTTCCATAATGCCTCCATCTGAAATACCACAGTACCCCCCCTCAAGTTTCAACAAATGATTCAAAACTTCAGTTTTAGTAAATACTGTAAATTCAACAAACTAATACATAAATATGACAATGTGACAACCATAAGAATCAGTTCACGTCTGAGCACACAATAGTTAATTAAAGCCACAAATGGAGAAACAAATAACGTCGTACAGCATAAACAGACAGAGAAATACATGTTAATTCTAACTACGCCTTGTAAATCCCACAAATCTCACTGACGGAGAAACACAACTACTATAAAAAGGACCAAAACACAATGCCACAATATAAATAAACTAATACTTTGTAGGAAATTTGATAATAGATACTGAAATTACACTATGTCATGAACAGAGAAAGGAAACAAGCTCCATAAAAACTGTTACCGCTTTTCTAGAGAATGAACCTTAACAACAACTGTAACTACATTGCCGTATTTCCATGATTTTATTGTCAGAATAGTATTTTGCAAGAAATCTTATCAACATGCGAGTTTGTGGGATCCGTTCCTTGGCTCAGGTACGAGGCGTAAATGAAACAGCATTTACACATAATACATTTATTAAACAATTAAACCATACATCATTCTTACTGTGAACTAGCTGGCACGGCGAGCGTTGGCGGCGGCGGTAAGGCGCGCACAGCGATGTGGCGTATTGCAGCGTCGGGCGTGAAACTTTACGCTGGCATCATATCTGTTCCTCACTCCACCACTTAACAGTGCTCGCGGTCGAAACTAACACTCTGCGATAACAGGCCGTCAATCCTGCGCAATTACCTAGTGACGGTGCCGTGTGATATTCCTATCTTCTTCATCCCAAAATTACGGTGTTGTGCTTCGACAGGTAGCGGCGGGGCGTGGAGGCGAAGCCTATGATGGAGATAGCAGGTGACTTTCACGACCAGACGGCATCCTGTCGTTCTGGCCAGTCATTCTGGGTGACTTCAACTTCTGATGCCGCTGCTGCTATAACGCCGCTACTACCAATACTGACTCTCTATCTCTTTGGCGGTGTCTTCGCGGCCGTGGTATTTATCTGATGGACCTGGTCGGAGGTGAATAGCTCCGGAGTCTTTGTATATTCTGTCACGTTGTACAATTTGCTAGAAAGATCGACCGTCACGTTGCTGTGGAGGTAAACACACTATGTTATTGGCTTCTGGTCACGTTGCTTCGAGCAGGTCACGTTTGACAGTCTGCGGTATCACGTGAGGTGGTCGGTCGATGCCATGAACGGCTTGTGATGAGAGCGATGGTCTCCTTGTTGTGTTCCACCACGCGTGAGTAGCCGGTGAGACAATAGCCTACAGAATCTCCAGCGTTAGCAGGTTGCACTGTCGAAATGTGAGCGCAAGTTTTCAAAAATTAAGTAAATAAATAAAAATAAAAAATAAAACTTCAGGGCTCCTTCAAAAATACGTCAGTTGATGAGATGTAGGCAAAGACCACCGGAAGTATATAATATATCTTGTGGTTATGGAAAAATTTATATAGGACCATCAGTGCGCAGCCGGCCGCGGTGGCCGAGGGGACTGAGGCGCTCCAGTCACGGTCTGCACGGCCACTACGGTTGGGGGTTCGAATCCTCCCTAGGGCATGGATATTTGTGCCGTCTTTAGTATAAGGTAGTTGGTAAGTAGTTTGTAAGTTTAGGGACTGATGACCCCGCAGTTAAGTCCCATAAGCTTAACAAACATTTTAACATTTTTGATCAGTGCGCACTATTGAACACCGCTGTGTGGGACACTAACGATGTTATCGTTTACATTACCCCGAAAAGTAAACAATTGGGGAGCATGCACAGACATTGTATTGCGTTTGAGGAGACATCCTTAATCACAATAACGAACAGAATCTGGGATAGTGTAATAAAAGAGGCGATTGAGATCAAAATAGTTGACTATGCTCTTAATAGAGACAGCTGAGCACGGCTTGGAACCCGGCGATCGGAAGGTTGAAGCGGGCGCGGCAGGCACGCGACCAAAACATTGCCTTTTATGGTCATGTCGCGAAGCACCAGTGACGTCACAGACAGAAGTGCAGCTATATAAGGACGGCAGCAGCAATCACTCGACAGTCAACCACTTGACAAAGGCCGAGGAGATCTCGGCGGAAATGTCGTGGACAGTAAACCATATGACACAGCTGGAAGCCCAAGAAAATTTTATCAAAATGTTCAGATGTTTGTACAGCTTATGGAACTTAACTACGAGGTCATCAGTCCCTAAACTTACAAATTACTTATGAACTAGCTTATATTAAACAGGGCACAAACATTGATGCCCGATGGGGGGAAGCCGGCCGCGCTGGCCGAGGGTACTAAGGCGCTCCAGTCACGGTCTCCACGGCCACTACGGTCGGGGGTTCGAATCCCCCCTGGGGCATGGATATTTGTGCCGTCCTAGTTTGTAAGTATTTCATAGGTAGTTTGTAAGTTTAGGGACTGATGACCCCGTAGTTAAGTCCCATAGACTATACAAACATTTTTGATGGGGGGAGGAGATTCGAACCCCCGGCGGGGAACGGCCTCGCGCATCGTAGCATAGCGCCTCATTGCGCTCGGCCGCTCCGCGCGCCTGTGCCTCTGAACTGATTTAAGTTTTCATTTTTACTTCAGGTATTATTCACGTTTCATTTATTATTGCATTATATTTCACTAATATATTTACACAGTTTAATGCACTCAACAACATATACCTGAGACCGGTTTCCTTTTGGGCCTGAGGATGCGTAGAATAATTGTGTAGTATTATGTCTGAAGCAGTACTTTACCTGTGGATGCTTAATGAGTGTACTTTCGTTCTTGATGATGGAAACACCAAGGAAATTTATTTGGCCGGTTTATTCTATTTCTAGAGGGAACTTTATGTTCTGTGTATTGTGTTCATTTCTGTGCAGTTGTTCTCTTTCTGGTTCATTTATCAAACAGAAGATATAATCCTTGTATTTGCACCAGTATATTACAATATATTTGCCCGGTTCTGTTTCTTAAAATATAGTTCTTTTGTAAGTAGCTGACTGAATAGTTAATTTTATTAACAATAAAATAAAACCATAGCACGAAAACTGTTAACAATCAAGTTAGGTAAAACCATACAAAAATGTAACCGAAAAAATACAGTTGATCACTGATAGTTCTTTAAAATAAAGTGAAACGCGTCTCGTCCGAATTAGACTAGTTTTTACACTTGCAAAATACGATCATTTTAATAGCTGCAGATGTGGAAAACGAGGCCAAAACAGTGAAGAAATAGGTATATGACGTCCAGCCAGTCATTTCCACAATGCTTCCATCTGAAATACCACAGTACCCCCCTCAAGTTTCAACAAATGATTCAAAACTTTTAGTAAATACTGTAAATTCAACAAACTACTACATAAATATGACAATGTGATAACCATAAGAAACAGTTCACGTGCGAGCACACAATAGTTAATTAAAGCCACTAATGGAGAAACAAATACCGTCGTACAGCATAAACAGACAGAGAAATACACGTTAATTCTAACTACGCCTTGTAAATCCTACAAATCTCAATGACGGAGAAACACAACTACTATAAAAAGGACCAAACACAATGCCACAATATAAATAAACTAATACTTTGTAGGAAATTTGATAATAGATACTGAAATTACACTATGTCATGAACAAGCTCCATAAAAACTTACAAGAGGACTATCAGGTAAATAAATTAAAAAGTCAGGGATACAAGATGTAAACAGTAAAACAAGTCAAGTAACCAGAGGAACTAAAACCCTGAGAGAGAAATTAAACAGAGAAAATATAATCATAACTAAAGGAGACAAGAGAAACTCAGTGGTTCTTATGGACAAGGAGTAATACAATAACAAGGCACTAGAATTTATTTCACAGAATAGAATCAGAAAACTGAAGCCAGATGAGGCAATGACTAAACCTTACATAAGGCGGCGGTGCAGCTCGCTATTGTTGGCAACGGAATGTTCGGTTCATAAAGATAATTAATTTACTTTCAGGACAAAAGTACATACAAGAACCCACCAACCAAAGAGCAAACACAGACTTATTTATCTGCTAAAACTGTAAACACGAAAGAATGTTCCTCTCATCTTATGTTATTTGTTGCTCGGTTGTTGTTGTTGTTGTTGTTGTTGTTGTGGTATCCAGTCAGCAGACTAGTTTGATGCAGCTCTCCACGCTACCCTGTCCTGTGCAAGTCTCTTCAACTGAGAATACGTTCGGCAACCTACATCCTTTTGAATCTGCTCACTACATTCGTCCCTCGGTCTCAATCTACGATTTTTACCCCATACGCTTCCTTCTAATGCTAAGTTCCAATTCCTTGATGTCTCAGAATGTGTCCAACCAATCTATCCTCTTGGTCAGGATATGCCAGAAACTCCTTTTCTCCCCGATTCGGTTAAACACCTCCTCATTAGTTACGTGATCTACCCATCTAATTTTCATCATACGTCTGTAGCACCACTTTTCAAAAGCTTTTAACATCTTTTTATCTGAACTCCTTATCGTCCAAGTTTCACTCCCATACAGTGATACACTCCAGACAATTGCTTTCAGAAAGGACTTCCTAACTTTTAAATTAATATTGGATGTTAACAAGTTTCGCTTCTTTAGAAACGCTTTTCTTCCCACACCCATTCTGCATTTTATATCTTCCTTACTTCGGCCATCCGAAGTTATCTTGCTACCCAAATAAGAAAATTCATCTACTACTTTTATTGCCTCATTACCTAATCTAATTCTTTCAGCATCGCCTGATTTTCTTACATTGAATTCCATTAACTTCGTTTTACTCTTGTTAGTGTTCATCTTATATCTTCCATTCAAGACACTGTCCATTACCTTCAATTGCTCTTCCAGATCTTTTGCGGTCTCTGACGAATACTATTTCATCGGCAAACCGCAATGTTTTATTTTTTCTCCCGGCACTGAAACGCCCTCTCCAAATTTTTCCTTCCAGTCCTTCACTGTCTGCTGAATGTACAGATTGAACAACATTGGGGAAAGGCTACAACCCTGCCTTACTCCCTTCCCAACCTCTGCGTCCCTTTCTTGCCCTTCGACTGTAATAACCGCTGTCTGGTTTTTGTATAGGTTGAATATAACTCTTCGCTCCCTATGTTCTACCCCTGATACCTTCAGAATTTGGAAAAGTGTATTCCGATCGACAAACGCTAAAAACGTAGGTTTCCAGTTCCTTAGCCTATCTTCTAAGATAAGTCGTTTTGTATCCCATCCTCGTCGGCAAAAAAGAAAAAAAAAGTGGTGTCGAGGAGCAGCAGCCAGACAGCAGCAGTGGGAGCACGCAGAAATTGCTCCCGCCCACCCGCCCTTATTATAACATTTTGGGGGAACATTCTGTTACGTGTTTTATGGACTTTTTTGTTGCAGAGCGTCCTTTTTCATATTGCATTTGTGTTTTGTTATAAGTTACTTGTATGCGCGGCGCCTAATCGGTCAGCATGGCCGCTAACCCGAATCCAAACGTGATGGAAATCATTCAGTTACAGACGGCGCAAATCACCCAGCTACTCCAAGCGGTGTCCCAGCTAACGGCGCAAGCCGCTAACCAACAACAAAACCAGCCGTCGCTTCAACAGCCCACACCTGCCGCCGCAACGCTTCCTACGTTTCGCCAGTACAACGAACGTGAGGAAGAATGGAGCGACTACTTCGCACAGTTTCAAGAACTCGTCGCGGCTCATCAAATTACAGGTTAGAGAGTGAAGAACCTTTTCTTATCGATTGTGGGCCCCCAGACTTACATGTTACTGCAGAAACTTTTCGCCAACGCATCTCCTCGTGAGGTAGACTTTGAACAAATTGTAGATGCACTAAATGCTCATTATGAGAGAAAAGTTCTCGTAGCTGCGGCACGGTACCGATTTCTCAGACTTAAAAAATTACCTGAGCAGTCACACCAAGAGTGGATCACTGAGTTGAAGGGCTTAACCCGCAAATGTAAATTTACTTGCTCTTGTGGACTTTCTTATAGTGACGTTATGTTAAGAGATGCAATTACGCAGATTATTCAGGACCCCAGAATTAGGGCAGAAATTCTAAAACAGTCTGACCCTTCATTAGACAGTGTACTGCAGCTTATTGAAGCGCATGATACCTTTGACTTAGCAGATGTAGAAATGCAAAGCCGCAGTGTAAATTCAGTGCGCCGCAACGGACGCTTTCCTAGCTGTAGTTCTCAGTGTAGCACTAGTGATTCTTTAAATTCTACCGGCCGTGCTGAACAGACAGTGAACAGTAGGCAGTGTAAAAGTGCGACACAAAGTTTTAGAAACAGTAATTTGAATAACGGGCGCCAGCGCTCATTTCAGAAAAATGTTCGTAAGTCTTGCCCCCAGAGTGTATCTCGCCACAAGCGTGCGCATTGCCCTAGTCGCAACGCAACCTGTTATCAATGCGGCAAATTGGGACATGTTCAGTCAGTGTGTATGCAGAGTGTAACTTCAAAGAACAGTAACGTTAGGAACAGTGCTTCGCAAAGTGCGAGAGCAGTGCATGCAGTTAATGTCATACATGCTGTGAACTTCGATAGTGCTTCTCTTGATTCTCACATGCAGAAAAGTTCTGCTTTCTTTTTTTTTTTTTTTCTTTATTGTATTTCCACACCAGCGATTACACCAGTAGGCTGGCAGCAGCTCCAGAGGCTGCTCTTCAGCCGAGAGAATAAAATACATTGATGAGATGAAAAATTAAAATACATGACAGGCGAAAAATCAACGGAGGAACAATGACACATACATGGCGACAATTGTAGGTACAAACAGTTGACAGGTGAACAAAAACCGGATGTAGTCAGTTAAAAACGAGGAGCCATGGTGACTTAAAAAGCACATGTTTGACGACAAGAACACAGGACGGCGATTACACGGAGACACTAAGTAAAATACACGGTGCGACACTTGTCTGGTTGCGGTGGACGCAGTTAAAAAACACACACTTCACTGTATCACAACACACAACACTTGATGTAGCACTTGTAAAACTGTCGGTCCAGGACCCCGATAAAAAGGGGGCGGAGCAAAGCGTGGGGGAGAGGGGAAAAAACGGCGGGGAAGCAAAGGGGGGCGGCAGGGAAGAACCGTAGGGACTCCAGGGCAGGGAGGGGGGTAGCCAAGCGGGGGAGCGGAAGGGGAGCGAGGAGAGGGGGCACTTTATCTCTGGGTGGGGGATCAGAGCTGGTAGGACGGGTATATGTCGGAACGGAGGACGTCATCAGGAAGGGGGGGGGCGGCGGAAATTACCCTGGGAGAGGACATGGAGGGTGTGGAGATGAAGGGAAGGGGGTATAACGCGGTAGAGGCGTGGCAGAGGCCCAGGGTTGGTAAGGATGCGGTGGACCAGGGGGTTGCGGGAGTCAATTTTACGGGTGGTATAGAGGATACGGATACGCTGGAGATATTCGAGGAGGTGGGGAAACGGGATCAGGTCGTACAGGATCCGCGTGGGGGATGGGAGCCGGATGCGGTAGGCGAGGGGGAGGGCGTGGCGCTCGAGGACTTGGAGGGTTTTATAGTAGGATGTGGAAGCGGAGATCCAGGCAGGATGGAAGCTGCAAAGGACAGGACGCATAAGGGACCGGTAGGTGTAGAGAATGGCGGAGGGGCTGAGACCCCACGTCCGGCCAGTGAGGAGTTTGAGGAGGTTAAGGCGGGAGAGGGCTTTCTGTCGGACAGTGCGGAGGTGGGGGGTCCAGGAGAGGTTACGGTCGAGGGTTAGGCCAAGGTACTTCAGGGTAGGGGTGTGGCGGATAGGGCGGTTGTGGAGGGTGAGGTAGAAATCATGGAGACGGAAGGAGCGGGTGGTAAGACCTATGATAATTGCCTGGGATTTGTCAGGATTGACGGAGAGGAGCCACCGGTTGCACCATGAGGCGAACTCTGTGAGGTGGGAAAAGTTCCGCTTTTTTTTTCTTTATTGTCGTTTCAATTCCCCTAAAAAGAGGGGCGGGCCGACAGCACTCACTGGTGCTCTTCGGCCTACAGAAATAAAAATTTGTCAGCGGAGAACATAAAAACACAACGGAGATAAAATTTTGGAGATAATACAGACGTAAAACGGAGATTTAAAATGGAGATAAAACAAAGTACATAAAATGGAGGAAACAGTGGTGACATAAAACACTTGGAACGGCGAAAGTGGTGAATAAAAACAGTTGCTCGAATGTCAGTGGCGCACACACACAATTAAAATGAGCATAGGGCAGCGGCCATGGTGAGACCGTCCGCTATTTGGAGTTAAAATAAAAAAAAGCACAGCACACACACTTCAAGAGATACACAAATAAAAGCTGATGGTGTCGGCTGCGGGTTGGCCGTCCACTGTTGTAAAATAAAACGATTTAACTAACACATCACACTTTTCGAAGCATAGCATTGAAGATGTGGTATGGGGGGAAAAGGGGTGAAAGGAGATGGAGAGGGTGGGGAGGAGCCACAGAGCTGGTAGGGAAGGGACGGGGGGATGATGTCCCAGGAAGCCACGGGGAAGAAGGATAGGGGAGGGCGGTAAGAGGAGGAACCGGAGGGACGGAGGAGGGGAGAAGGGACAGGAAGGGAGGGATAGTCGGGGCCCTCAGGGAGAGAAAGGGGAGAGCGAGCAAGGAGAAGGATCAAAGCTGGTATGAAAGGTAGATGTCAGTTCGAAGGGCGTCATCCGGGAGGGGGAGGGTACGGAAGTTGCCACGGGAAAGGATCCGGAGGGTGGACAAGTGGAGAGCAGGGGGAATGCAGCTGTGGTGGCACGGCAATGTACCAGGTGCAGAGAGGAGGTGATGGACTAGAGGATTAGGCGGATCTGATTTGCGGGATATGTAACGGAGGCGGAGATTTTCAATAAAGAGAACGAATCTGGGGAAAGTAATGAGATCATAGAGGATCCACGTGGGGGAAGGGGGATAAAGTGGGATACGGAAGGCGAGGCGGAGGGCATGGCGTTCCAGTATCTCCAGAGATTTGTAGAAGGATGGGGGAGCGGAAATCCAGGCGGGATGGGCGACACAGAGGACTGGGTGGATGAGGGATTTGTAGGTATAGAGGATGGTAGAAGGGTTGAGGCCCCATGTTCAGCCAACAAGGAGTTTGAGGAGGCAGAGGCGGGAGCGGGCTTTTTCTTGGATAGCGCGTAGATGGGGAGTCCAGGAGAGGGTGCGATCAATAGTGAGGCCCAGGTACTTTAGGGTAGGGGTGAAAAAGTTCTGCTTTTTTTTTTCTTTATTGTCGTTTCAATTCCCCTAAAAGAGGGGCGGGCCGGCAGCACTCACTGGCGCTCTTCGGCCTACAGAAATAAAATTTGTCAGCGGAGAACATAAAAACACAACGGAGATAAAATTTTGGAGATAATACAGACATAAAACGGAGATTTAAAATGGAGATAAAACAAAGTACATAAAATGGAGGAAACAATGGTGACATAAAACACTTGGAACGGCGAAAGTGGTGAATAAAAACAGTTGCTCGAATGTCAGTGGCGCACACACACAATTAAAATGAGCATAGGGCAGCGGCCATGGTGAGACCGTCCGCTATTTGGAGTTAAAGTAAAAAACACAACACACACTTCGAGAGATACACAAATAAAAGCTGATGGTGTCGGCTGCGGGTTGGCAGTCCACTGTTGTAAAATAAAACAGTTTAACTAAAACACACCACACTTTTCGAAGCACAAAGGAGGTTCCGTAGATGGTGGGGCACTGACAGCATTTGAAGATGTGGTGTGGGGGGAAAAGGGGTGAAAGGAGATGGAGAGGGTGGGGAGGAGCCACAGAGCCGGTAGGGAAGGGACGGGGGGGATGATGTCCCAGGAAGCCACGGGGAAGAAGGATAGGGGAGGGCGGTAAGAGGAGGAACCGGAGGGACGGCGGAGGGGAGAAGCGACAGGATGGGAGGGATAGTCGGGGCCCTCAGGGAGAGAAAGGGGAGAGGGAGCAAGGAGAAGGATCAAAGCTGGTATGAAGGGTAGATGTCAGGTCGGAGGGCATCATCCGGGAGGGGGAGGGTACGGAAGTTGCCACGGGAAAGGATCCGGAGGGTGGACAAGTGGAGAGCAGGGGGAATATAGTGGTGCAGGCGCGGCAATGTACCAGGTGCAGAGAGGAGGGGATGGACTAGAGGATTAGGCGGATCTGATTTGCGGGATATGTAACGGAGGCGGAGATTTTCAATAAAGAGAACGAGTCTGGGGAAAGTAATGAGATCATAGAGGATCCGCGTGGGGGAAGGGGGATAAAGTGGGATACGGAAGGCGAGGCGGAGGGCATGGCGTTCCAGTATCTCCAGAGATTTGTAGAAGGATGGGGGAGCGGAAATCCAGGCGGGATGGGCGACACAGAGGACTGGGCGGATGAGGGATTTGTAGATATAGAGGATGGTAGAAGGGTTGAGGCCCCCATGTTCGGCCAACAAGGAGTTTGAGGAGGCGGAGGCGGGAGCGGGCTTTTTCTTGGATAGCGCGTAGATGGGGAGTCCAGGAGAGGGTGCGATCAATAGTCAGGCCCAGGTACTTTAGGGTAGGGGTGAAAAAGTTCTGCGCCTAGGGCAAAAATATGTAGTGAGCCACGCCGCAAGCGCCGACGAGCGCGTAAATCTGTGCAACGGAAACGGGTTCGGGACAAGCAAAGTGACAATGTACAGTGCAATCCTGTAGTGAACCTAGTGCCTTCTGCTCATTGTAATACTGCCCAGTACTGTGTAGATAGTGACAGTAGACTTGTTGTAGCTACTCAAAAGTTTAGTGCAGTAGTTAGTGAATCTATAGTAGCCTCGCAATGTGCGGACGCCGATCCGGCGGTAGTGCCATCTAGTGACAGTATTGTTAATCCGCTGCGTGCCGAGTCTGCGCCGCTTACTTCACTACGCGACCCGCGCATGCGCAGCAAACAAACCGTAGCAGACGTTGCCCACATTCGCGCACCTGTCGAGCGCCACAAGCAAAAACTTTTTGTGACTCTTTGCATAGAAAATAAGACTGTGAAATTTCAGCTTGATACTGCTTCCTCTGTCACATTAATTAATAAAGACACTTATGAACTGCTGGGTTCGCCAAAATTGTCGCCGTGTCAACAAGTGCTAACAGCGTACACAGGTCAAAATATTCCCTTGCTTGGAACGTGTAGCCTGCCTGCCTCTTTCCAAGGTGTAACAAAAACAGTTGCTTTTGTAGTTCTTCAGGCCGAATCTACGCAGAACATTTTTGGACTAGATGCATTTGATTTGTTTGGTTTATCAGTTCAAAGAGATGTACTGCAAATTTCGTCAGTAGTGCCTCAGGACAAAATCAGTGCATTGTGTGAAAAATATAGTGACTTGTTTTCGCCGGGAACTAGGTTGTGCAAAAGACTTCGTGGCACATGTAACTTTAAAAGAATCTGCAGTACCAAAATTTCTTAAAGCAGTGCCTATCGCAATTCGTGATAAGGTTGACGAAGAACTTAAGCGTTGGCAAGATAGTGGGGTGATTTCTCCTGTTTCTGTGAGTCAGTGGGCCTCGCCTATAGTAATTATAACCAAGCCGTCGGGAGAACTTCGTCTCTGTGAGGACTTCAAATCAACAGTGAACAGTCAAATAATTGTAGATACTTACCCCCTGCCCAGACCTGAGGAACTTATGGACAAATTAGGACAGTCTCGCTTCTTTTCTAAGATTGATTTAGCAGAGGCATACTTGAAAATTCCGTTTGATGACGAGTCAAAAAAGTTTTTCGTCATTAATACTCACATGGGCCTTTTTCAATTTCAACGCCTACCCTTTGACAGTTCTTCCGCCACCGCTATTTTTCAGCGATTTTTGGAACAGCTGACAATTTCTGTACCGTGTTGCTCGAACTATTTAGATGACATTGTGGTATCCGGACGAACAGTTGAAGAACATCTAGCAAACCTGGAGTGCCTCTTCAAAGTGTTGACTGCAGGAGGTCTACGTTGTAATAAAGCAAAGAGTTCGTTTCTTCAGACTGAAATAGAGTACCTAGGCCATTTAATTAATGCCCAAGGAATCCATCCCTTACAGTCACATCTTCGAGCAATCAAAGAATTGCCTCATCCTAACAATGTGCACGAATTGCAAGCAGTAATGGGAAAGCTGAACTATTATTTCAGATTTATTCCCAATGCCTCTCATATTGCAGCTCCACTGCATCACTTACGTAGGAAGAATGTTCCTTTTGTATGGTCTAAAGATTGCCAGGTTGCCTTTGACAAACTAAAGTCTGCACTACTCAGTGATTCATGTTTGATTCCCTTTGACCCTCAGAGGCCTGTAGTGCTAGCAGTTGATTCCTCGTCGTACGGTCTGGACGCAGTAATCTCACATCGTATTGGATCTTACGATCGTTCTATTGCCTTTGCATCCAAGCTACTGACGCCAACACAACAGAATTACAGTCAGATAGAAAAGGAGGCCTTAGCAATCATTTACGGCGTCATAAAGTTTCATCATTATCTCTATGGCAGAAAATTCTATTTGTTGACAGACCACAAGCCTCTCCGTTGTTCTCACCCACAAAGCCAATTCCGCCACTAACGGCACAAAAGCTTCAGAGATGGTCTTTGATATTGTCTAATTATCAGTATGAGATTTTGTACCGACCTACCACTAAACACGCCAACGCGGACGCACTTTCCCGACTTCCGGTTGGCCAGGATGTGTCGTTTGATTCTTCGGAAATGGCATGTTCTCAGACTCCAGAGATGCTTCCGCTGTCGCAGATTTCCCTTTGAACTCTCGTCGGGTTGCACAGGAAACAGCTGCGGATGCAGACTTATGTGTGCTAGCACGTTTTGTTCGCTCTGGGTGGCCTGCCAGAGCCAAAGACATTCAACGGCCTCTGGTTCGACGTTATTTTGCACAACGTCATTCATTATCTTTAAGTCAGGGTGTTCTGTTGTTATATACGGACAACGACCAAAATAGGGTGATCGTTCCTCGTTCCCTGCAACGAGAAGTGTTACGCCTCCTGCATCAAGGACATTCGGGGTATTGTTAGGACAAAGCAACTGGCCAGACGTCATTGTACCTGGGTTGGTATGGACGCTCAGATAGAGAGTATGACGTCGCA
Organism: Locusta migratoria; assembly: GCA_026315105.1. Taxonomy (NCBI): domain Eukaryota; kingdom Metazoa; phylum Arthropoda; class Insecta; order Orthoptera; family Acrididae; genus Locusta; species Locusta migratoria. The sequence goes on along the minus strand of CM048746.1, from coordinate 464,183,858 downwards.
GTGTACAGTTTGTGCGGAGCATCAGGTGGCTCCTCCGCAACGTTTCTCAGACTGGCCACGCCCCAAGAGACCATTGCAACGTTTACACATTGACTTTGCCGGACCTTTCTGGAATACGCGCTGGTTAATCGTTGTAGACGCTTTCAGCAAGTTTCCTTTTGTGATTGCCATGAACTCAATGACAGCGTCTAGTACAATCAGTGCCTTAACGTCAGTGTTTTGCATCGAAGGTTTGCCTGAAACTATAGTCAGTGACAATGGACCTCAATTTGTTAGTGCGGAATTTCAACAGTTTTGTCGTGTGAATGGCATTCAGCATATAACCACCGCACTTTTTCACCCTCAGTCCAATGGTGAAGCGGAACGTTTCGTTCGAACATTCAAGTCTCACATGGAAAAGATGAAAGGTCAGCACTCCAGGCAGCAAGCTCTTCAAATTTTCCTGTCTACGTATCGGTGCATGCCACGTGACGGCCCATCTCCTGCCGAGCTGCTACACGGCCGCCGTCACCGCACTCTCCTTTACCTGCTGCAGCCTCCCACGCACCGAGTCGGTTCGTATGGCGCTACGCGTTTTCAGGTTTCCACGCCCGAGCTGTACAGGGTGTTTGCTGGCAACAAGAAGACATGGTTACCGGGCACCATTCAGCGCGTGCTCGGTCGCAATATGTATGTTGTACGTTCTTCCACAGGGTCGGAGCTGCGGCGCCAAGCAAACCAATTGCGCTTGCACAGGCCGCGCGATCCTGTCTCCGGTTTCTTGATTCCAGACCCAGTTCACCGCCAGGGAGCACAGCCACATCGCTCGCCGCCGAGCCCAGCTTCCCGAGATCCCGATGGATGTCGACGCGCCTCCTACGCAGTCGGCCCCTCCGCCTCCGTCGCCGCCTCAGCGGACAGCGTCACCGAGAGGGACTCCGGGACCGTGCGCCCCCCCCCCCCCCCCCCCCCCAGCTTGGGCTACGCACCTGAGAAGAAGATGACCTGCTCCATCTGGGCGGAAGCGTGCGCCCTTCCGCTGGTTTTGGCGAGTTTCCCGGCGGATCGCAAGGTGTATACCGGGGCGCGGACGGCGCCTCGATCCCAGCCTCAGCTACGACGCCCGTCCCACCAGTAACGCCCCCGCCCAGGCCCTCCTCCCAGTGCCGCCGCCGTGGCCCTCAGCCCTACGCCACAACGGCGCGGCGGTTTGGGGGGGAGGGGTGTGGTGTCGCACAAGTACAAAGTGCGCGCCACCTACTTTCGCCGCGCGCCGCCATGCACGCACGGCGCGGCGTTCTTACGACGTCAGCCACGAGCGCCCTCTGTTACAACTCCGCTCGTGGCCACCACTGAACGACATCGTTCACTTGGGACTGAGATAGGAACCAGCTAACACTTCGGAATCACATAGGCACCAGTGAAGACTTGGCTATCGGAGAGGCACTAGGCAGGCCTCTACCTCAAATATGTATCAGCATTCTGCAGTACAGAACTATGTTAAAGTTAAGTATTGTATAAATTCTGTGCAATATATATCTCGTTCTAATTTACTCTAGTGTTTCTAGTTTCTGCTGTCCCACTGGCTGCTCCCCTCCGTACCTGCACAAGCGTGCTACCTTTATTCCTGTGTCGGTCTTACTACTCGACCACCGACACCTACGACGGAGACGAGACACAAAAGCGGCGACGAGGCTGGGAAACAAAAAGTCGTAATGAGAGTATTGCCTCCCACATTGCTGCTAAATCCAAACTGATCTTCCCCGAGGTCGGATTCCACAAGATTTTCCATTCGTCTGTAAATAATCCCTGTTAGTATTTTGCAAGCATGACTTATTAAACAGTTCTGTAATTTTCACACTTGTCTGCACTTGCTTTCTTTGGAATTGGAATTACAATATTCTTCTTGAAATCGAAGGGTATTTCCCCTGCCTCATACATCTTGCATACCAGGTGATACAATTTTTTCAAGACTGGCTCTCCTAACGACATCAGCAGTTCAGACGGAATATCATCTACTCCAGGGGCCTTGTTTCGACTCAGTTCCTTCAGCGCTCTGTCAAATTCTTTTCGCAGTATCATATCTCCTATCTTATCTTCCTCCTTTTCGTGTTCAATTTCTAGAATACTGCCTTCCTTTTTAAAAGCCCTCTATATATTCCTTCCACAGTTCAGCTTTCCCCTCTTTGCCTAGTACTAGTTTTCCGTCTGAGTTCTTGATATTCATACAGCTGCTTTTCTTGTCTCCAAATATCTCTTTTATTTTCCTGTAGGCGGTATCTATCTTTCCCCTAGTTATGCATTCTTCTACGGTCTGCATTTGTACTCTAGCCACTCCTACTTAGCCAGTCTCCACTTCCTGACAATCTCATTTTTCAGACGTTTATACTCCCTTTCTCCTGTTTCACTTGCTGAATTTTTACATTTTCTCCTCTCATCAATTAAGTTCAGTATATCCTATGTTATCCAGGAATTTCTATTAGGCCTTGTCCTTCTGCCTATATGGTCCTCTGCAGCCTTCACTACCCTATCTCTCAGAGCCAGTTATTCTTCTTCTACAGTATTACTTTCCCCCGTTTCAGCCAATCCTTGCCTAATGCTCCCTCTGAAACTCTCAACCACCTCTGGTTCCTTCAATTTGTCCAGGTTCCATCTGGTAACCTTTCTACCTTTCTGCAGTCTCTTAAGTTTTAATCTGTAGCTCATAACCAATAAGTTATGGTCGGAGTCTATATCTGCCCCCTGGGTGTGTCTTACAGTTTAGAACCTGGTTTCTAAATCTGTTCGTCACCATTATAAGTCTATATGGTATCTTCCAGTGTCTCCTGGTCTCTTCCACGTATACAGCCTTCTTTCATGATGTTTGAACCAAGTGTTGGTGATCATTAAATTGTGCTCTGCGCAAAATTCTACCAATCGATCTCCTCTTTCATTCATTTTTCCCGGTCCATATTCACCTACTACATTTCCTTCTCTTCCCTTTCCTACTACCGAGTTCCAGTCCCCCACGAAAATCATGTTTTCATCTCCCTTAACTTTCTGAATGATTTCTTTTAATTCCTCATACATTTTTTCGATATCCTCATCATCGGCCGTGCTAGTTGGCATATAAGCTTGCACTACTGTGTTCGGTGTTGGCTTTGTATCTATCTTTACTACAATAATGCGTTCACTAAGCTGTTCATAGTAACTTACCCGTATTCCTCTTTTCTTATTCATTATCAGACCTACTCTTGCGTTACCACCAACTGATTTTGTATTGATAACCCTGGACTCATCTGACCAGAAGTCCTGTTCATCTTGCCACCGAACTTCACTAATCCCTACCAATCCATTCCTCTTTTCAAATTTTCTAGCTAACCTACGCGATTAAGGGTTAGAACATTCAATGCTCCGATACGTAGAATGCCTGTTTTGTTTTTCTTGATGACGACATTTCCCCGCCCGGAGATCCGTATGGGGGACTATTTTACCTCCGGAATATTTTACCCAAGAAGACGCCACCATTGTATAGTCATAGAGTAGAGCTGCATGTCCTCAGGAGAAGTAACGACTGTAGTTTCTCCTTGCTTTCAGCCGTTCGCAATAACTGCACGGCAAAGCCATGTTAGCTGATGTTACAAGGCCAGCTCAGTCAATCATCCAAACTGTTGCCTCTGTAACTACTAAAATGGCTGCTGCCTCTCTTCAGGAACCACACGTGTGTGTGGCCTCTCAACAGATACACATCCACTGTGGTTGAACCTATGGTACGGCTATCTGCATCGTTGAGACATGCAAGCCACTCCACCTCGGCAATGTCTGTCGTTCATTGGGGTGCTCGGTTACATTTCACGAAAACACAAACAGATTCTATGCAAAAATGTGAATCATACTAAAAATGTACAACACACTGAATGACAAACAAAAACCTAATTCACCAGTCCTTCGAGGCCAACCAAAGATTCATAAAACCCGCGGTGGAGTAGCTGAGTGTCTAAGGCGCCTTGTTGCGAGCGTGATGTTGCTCACCTTGGGAGGTTCGAGTCCTTCCTGGGACATGCGTGTGTGTAGTGTCCTAGCGTTAGTTTAAGTAGTTTGTAAGTCAAGAGACTGATGACCATTGCAGTTTGGTTCCATAGGTTTAAAGAAAACATTATGAAATAAATAACTCGGTCAATGGAGTTGTTAATTACAGAAGAGCTCCCCCGTACAATGTTGCCAGACATGTGCTAAACATACTCAGACAACACTATAAAACACAACATGATTGAACATTCATGAATACGGCAGAACTAATAATTCACGTAAAATATCCGTGTTACAGCTATGTTGATCTCATCATATGTTGAAAACATGTACACCACATTCCCTGTCCACGAAACAATCTTGATAATAGTACATTACTGGACATTAAAATTGCTACACCAAGAAGAAATGCAGATGATTAACGGGTATTCATTGGGCAAATGTATTATACTTGAACTGACATGTCATTGCATTTTCACTCAATTTTGGAGCAAAGATCCTGAGAAATCAGTACCCAGAACAACCACCTCTGGCCGTAATACCGGCCTTGATACGCCTGGGCATTGAGTCAAACAGAACTTGGATGGCGTGTACAGGTACAGATACCCATGCAGCTTCAACACGATACCACAGTTCATCAAGTAGTGACTGGCGTATTGTGACGAACCAGTTGCTCGGCCACCATTGACCAGACGTTTTCCTTTGGTGAGAGATCTGGAGAATGTGCTGGTCACGGCAGCAGTCGAACAGTTTCCTCTGAAATGTAGGGTTTCGCAGGGATCGAAGGAAGGGTAGACCCACGGGTCGTAACACATCTGAAATGTAACGGCCACTGTGCAAAGTGCCGTCAATGCGAACAAGAGGTGACCATCATGGTGCTGTAAACAGAACCTGGATTCATCTGAAAAAAATGACGTTTTGCCATTCGTGCAATCAGGTACACCATCGCAGGCGCTTCTGTCTGTGATGCATCGTCAAGTGTATCCGCAACTATGCTCTCCCAGCTGATAGTCCATGCTGCTGCAAACGTGATCGAACTGTTCGTGGAGATGGTTGTTGTCTTGCAAACGTCGCCATCTGTTGACTTCGGGATCAAGACGTGGCTGCACAATCCGTTACAGCCATGCGAATAAGATGCCTTTCATTCCGACTGCTAGTGATACGAGGCCGTCGGGATCCAGCAAGCCGTTCTTTATTGCCCTCCTGAACTCACCGATTCCATATTCTGCTAAGAGTCATTGGATCGCGACTAATGCGAGCAGCGATGTCGAGATACGATGAACCTCAATCGCGATAGGCTACAATCCGACCTTTATCAAAGTTGGAAACGTGATGTTACGCATTTATCCTCCTTACACGAGGCATCACAACAACGTTTCATCAGGCAACGCCCGTCAACTGCTGGTTGTGTATGAGAAATCGGTTGGAAACTTTCCTCATGTCATCACGTTGTAGGTGTCGCCACTGGCGCCAACATTATGTGAATGCTTTGAAAAGCTCATGTCTGTAACACGTCATCTTCGTGTTGTAGCAATTTTAATGGCCAGGAGTGTACAACATGAAGAGATTTCATTGGGTATCTGACAGTTATAATTTTACCGCGAGTTAGCGTCTCAGCGTCTTTCTTTCCGCCGCAAAAGATACCTCGCTGTTTGACTGTCTTTTATCCCCTCTCTGCGGAAGAAAGACGTTCAAACTTCGTCTCTTCAGTAACCTTGCGTCTATCCTGCTCGTTTTTTGGCATTGGAAGGACATATGTATTCCCGCTCCTGTAATTTCCACATTTTTAATGTGAGTATGCCTGTTTCCGAGATTAATGTGAGTAAATTAAGGATAAACTATCTTTCAAATGATTCCTTAATATTTTCTAGTCACATCCTTTCCCAATATTGGCGTTAATTTATTTTATTTCATTACTAGCCGCTGATACTGACATTGCTTGAGAATATAAGCCTTTTTCCAGTCTTATATTAGAAACGAAAATAAAAACTCGAAATGCCGGCCGCGGTGGCAGAGGCGACTGAGGCGCTCCAGTCACGGTCTGCACGGCCACTACGGTCGGGGGTTCGAATCCCCCCTCGGGCATGGATATTTGTGCCGTTCTAGTTCGTATGTAGTTCATACGTAGTTTGTAAGTTTAGGGACTGATGACCCCGTAGTTAAGTCCCATAAGCTATACAAACATTTGAACATTTTGAAAAACTCGAAATAGATTTCATTTCTATGTATCAATGAAAACAACTTAGAAATTATGACACAGTAAAACAGAGAAATATGCATAATGTAAAAAAATTTAAGTTCAGTATCCAAAGAAAGAAAAATAGTAATAAAATACAAATGATGAATTACATTAATTTAAATCAAAAGTTGACTATAAACAATATTTATTGATACTTGTGATGGGAAAGTTTTTGTGACTCATTGTTTACGACGTCAGATCTCCTTAACGAAGTGTGGTAGGTAGTTTTAACCTCAAAGCGATTGTTGTCTGATAGTAAGCGATATGTGTACCAGGTTGAGCTGAAATCGGTCCATTATTTTAGGAGGAGATGTGGAAAAATAACGCATGATGTAGTAATTATTCGGAGGTTTCATTGTTTATGACGTCATATCTCCTGAAATATGTGTCGTACTACGATGTAAATTCGAAGGTACATTCAGAGGTATATGTGCCTAATTTCTGCAACATATGTCGTGAATGGTGTTAGCAGAAATCGACAATCAATGCTCGAACAAAATATTTTCATGTGGAAATTGTAAGTACCGTTAGAACCAACTTAGAACTGACCACAACTCCATAAAATTTAACACTAATGCATCTATAATATTGTTTTCACAATATTATTTCCGTTTATGGATAAAAAGAAATACATTGTGTGTCTACTAAGTTTAGATTTCCATTAAAACCCACATTATATCCTAAGTTATTCCCAGGATCCAGAAGTGGATCACAGAAATTATTTCACTATAGATTATTTTAGACATACTCGCCACAACTGAAGCATTTCGTATGACATTTTCTACTTCCGTAAGGAAAGGGATTCATTTACAGTCATTGATTCCCAACTATTGCGTAGTTCTAAAATGCATCACTTTTACTAATTTTGTGTCTTAAGAAAGATCTGTACTTTGGCCAGGTTAATATAAATTTATATGTTCCTTAGATACATGAACAAATAACACAGTGTATGAAAAACTCGTTATATCCATAAGCATGTGTTCAAAAAAAGAATCGATACTTAGATTCATCCAACACACAATTAATTAAATTGACGACCGCCACGGATTTTTTCTTCAGTCTAAATGACACCGGACTCCACCTCTACGTGTTGTGCGTAATGAGTAATAATGGGCAGGGTCATTACGTCAGACGTGTAGATTATTTGAAAATGTTTTTCTCAAGAGGCTTGCGAGAAGTAATTCGCACGGTCGTGTATTAAGACTGGGCGAGTGGTAGTTTGTCGGGCGCCAAACTGCGCCAAGAACACATAGAGCAATAACGAACAAACAGGATCAGCAACCGCAAGGGACAGAACGAATCATAGAAGTAAAAAAAAAGAAAAAAAAAAAAAAAAAAGAAAAAAAAGTGGTAGCGAGACAAACTTTCAACTCTCCTCACTGATTCATTTCAGTGCTTCAGTGCCAACAGTCTTCTAACACCGTGAGTTCCCTTGTGTGTGTTGGTTGATAATAGCTGCAGGATCAAAAATTTTGGCTCTTCTTTCAGATATTTCAGAACCCAAAGGGTGGAGACAAGTTGTGTGACGAAATTTAGTCCTGGATAGCTGATGCAATTAGGATCAAAAACACTAATGTTGTATAGGTTGTCAGCACGCCATTTTGAAACTAGGGAAACCTGGCCGTAGTCAGGCGTTGACCAGAGAATACCGCTGCATGGCAATCTCGTGTGACGTCAAGTTTCCGTAGTGTAAAAATGGTGCTTTTCCGATCTACACAACGTTAGTAACTTTGGTTCCTACTGGTATCAGCTAAACATACTGGATGTAAACGGTACAAACTGCCAAAATTATGCCGTGTGTGTTTGACCGAAAAATCTAATCAAGTATTTATGTATCAGATTCTTAACGCTTGTGTTTGAAAAGCCCATCTATTTGGGATTGATAGTAGACGTATTTCCCTGTATGTTTTCAACTGACAATACACGAAAGAGCTCTGCGATCGCAGGGCCTACCCACGCTGCCAGCACGCACCTGAGGAGTGCGAGGGAGATCGCAGGAGAATGCATTTAGCAGCTCGAAACATCAACATTGTGCGTGTACAACGTAATGACTAGGAGATTAGACGCTACCGAGAAAAGCATTGTAAACAGTCGTTGGATTGTCAAGAACGTGTAAATAATTTTTCGTGTAAAATGGTTAAGTACAAAAAAAGGCATTTTCTCTTTTACAACAATAGCGTAATGGAGGTTGTGGTTGTAAACAAAACATTAATATCGCTTAGAACAAAATCAACCAGTTACAAAGTTACTAACTTTTTGTGCATTACGTACAATCAACTATTTCCTCTTTTAACGACACAACCATAACAGAAATAAAATCCAGATTCATTTATTCATTTTCATTTTTTTATTTTTTAAACACTCTTACACCGAAAATGAAACCCAAATTACATTGTTTCCTCTTACAGTCGGACGAGAATGGCTGTGCAATATAAGGGGATTTGCTGCGGAGTGTGCGTCTGCTCCCCGTCGGAAGTTCGAGTCCTCCCTCAGGCATGGGTGTGTTTGTTGGCCTTAGAGTAAGTCAGTTTAAACATTTTGTACGACGGGGAAAGGATGACTGCTCCAGTTTATTCCTATAGCTTTACAAACCTTTGAACATTTCCTCTTACACCAAGTCGGATCACAAAACGGGACCGCGGGTGGCCCACGGTTCGTACCTCTACATCTACATCTACTTACATACTCCGCAATTCACCGTAAGGTGCGTGGCGGAGGGTACACTGTACCACTACTAGACATTTCCTTTCCTATTCCACTCCCAAATTGAACGAGGAAAAAGAGAAAGCCTATATGCCTCCGTACGAGCCCTAATTTCTCTTATCTTGTCTTTGTGATCTTTACGCGAAAAGTAAGTAGGCGGCAGTAAGATCGTACTACACTCAGCTTCAAATTTCGGCCCTCTAAATTTACTTAACAGAAATTCACGAAAAGAACGTCGTCTTTCTTCCAGCGATCCCCAATTGAGTTGCCGGAGCATTTCCGTGACACTCGCGCATTGGTCGAACCTACCGGTAACAAATCTAGCTGCTCGCCTCTGAACCGCCTCTATGTCTTCCTCTAAACTGATCTGCTGCGGGTCCCAAACACTTGATCAATACTCAACACGTGGTTGTACAAGCATTTTATACGCGGTCTCCTTTACAGGTGAAGTACATCTTCCCAAAATTCTCCCAATAAACCAAAGTCGGCTGTCCGCCTTACTCACAACTGTCCTTACATGCTCGTTCCATTTCATATCGCTCTGCAATGTTACGCCTAGATGTTTGAACGACGCGACAGCATCAAAAATCTCACTACCAATGCTGTATTCGAACATTATAGGATTGTTTTTTTACTCATGCGCATCACCTTACATTTTTCTACATTGAGAGCTAGCTGCCAATCTTCGCACCAACTAGAAATTTTGTCTAAGTCATCCTGTATGCTATTACAGTCAGTTACAGACGACACCCTCCCATACACAACAGCATCATCAGCAAACAGCCGCAAATTACAACTTACCTCGTCCCTGGCTGCCCCCTTGCTTAACACCATCTATATCAGGCTGTTACGCCTTTGAGCCAAGGAGAGCTCACTTTCTCGCGAGGCACCACTGTTGTCGGTACACCGGGGTACACCAAGGAGGTTAGAATGCAGGGAGACGCTATTATGCTGAGAAAGGGAAATGTTCGTATTGTAGAGCTAATGTTTTATGTCACTTAAAACAGGGATAAAACTTCCCACGGTTTTGCCGTGTTGTACAACGTGTTAAAAGAGTGCAAATTATCCGTTAGAAAGTAAGTTTTCAAATATATTACGATATGTATTTATTACTATTTATTAAAGAAAGTATCCTGTTTGAAAGTTCATACTTTGCAGTGACTGTCAGTTCATTGCGTTATTAAGAATAAGAGGGTCGAAATAAACTAGGCCGGCCGCAGTGGCCAAGCGGTCTGCGGCGCGCCAGTCACAGTCTGCACAGCTGCTACGTTCGGTGGTTCGAATCCCCACCCCCCTCAGGCATGGATGTTTGTGTCGTCTTTAGTATAAGGTAGTTCATAAGTAGTTTGTAAGTTTAGGTAGGGGAGACCGGGGCACATTTTCCATAGGGGCAGGTTTTCCAACTCCCCTTAGTTTCGAAACAAACGGCTAGATGGTACCATCGTTGATAATGTAGGAAGTAGCAACTAAGCACGGTTCATTTAGGAAATTTTCAGTGCTGTACCAGCAGTCACAACCTCGGCAGGGCCGCTTTCGTCATTTTTGCAAAGGTGAGTAAACTTTCACATTTGTATTGAACCTTCAAATAAACATACTAGCGTTAAACCTATTATTTTGACACTGCACGGACTAAAAGTGGGTTTCTTTCTTCACGTAACTGTGCATTTGTTTTGTAAATAGCTTACATGGTTACTCATGGACGTAGAGTTATAGTTCCGAATATGGTGACGGGGCACGTTTTCCCATGCATACGGGACGCATTTCCTTATTGCTTTGAGTCGTAACGCCAAGTCTAAAGCAAATGAAAAGTGGGTACTGTGCACGAACTGCAAGAAATGGGCGGTTACATTGTCATTCAGACAATGAGTATGAGTTTTGTTAAAAAATGTCTGTAGTTGTGAAATATTTGTGTCACATATTTTGTAAAACCTTTCAGTAGCATTTATTTTTATTTAATATGGTTACTTTTATTATCCTTCTTTTGTAATGTATTGTAAATGCATAATAAAAATACATATTCAGTGAATTCAAGATAATTATATCTATTTTAGTATTTAAAATATAGTTGGAAAATTTGCCCCTGTACATTTTACGTAAGCTGGAAAACTTGCCCTCTACGGGGCAAATTTTCCAACGCAACATGGTCAGACAAAATCATTTGTTGCCAAGAAGGATATTTACTATTTTCAAAAATATCTGTACAAGACTGTAGATAAAGGTATAGGAAATATAATGTTCCGCTGTTTACCTCAAAACCGATAAAAATAAAAAGTGCAAAAATAAAAATGTAAAATGGTGGAAAACGTGCCCCGGTCTGCCCTACTGATGACCCCGTAGTTAAGTCCCTTAAGCTTAACAAACATTTGAAACATGGGAAACTTTTCGTCTTAAAGTATAGTTTTAACAGATAAATAGCATTCCAAAACTGACCAAGATGGACAGGCTTCAACTGACGTAAGTGTTCGGTATAGATAATGTCATCTCCATTTATTCTAACCTCCTTGGGATACACGATGCGGCTTATCGTATGCGCAAGTGAAGCAGCCGGCTGGACTGTGACGTCACGAGAAACTGCCGGCTACATACCAATTATCGCTACGGGCATATTTGTTTCTGAAATCGCTATAGTTAAGACTGTCATTTTTCTCCATGAATATATGCGAGATGTGACACCAAGTCGATCCTTGTGGATAATGCCTTTCGTTATTATAATCAATGTGAGAACTCTGTGATCGTCAATATCAATAACAATTTGATTTTATGAGTGAAATTTAGTAATCTATGTTTGTGGTCGCCTATTTTACATTTTCAAATACCTGTTTCATGGAAACAATGTAAGGAGTCTTTCTTATGAATTATATAACGGATTTTCCCATAATTTTTAATGTAAGTGTCAATGTTTTAGAAGCTAGTGTTAGAGCATCAAAAGATTTATTAAGGAGGTACTGCATTCCAATTTCACCATATTAATCGTAAATATATCGCAATCCGAATTTAGAGTGAATTTCTTTGTTCGAGAAAGTACATTTTTCAGTTAAGTTCAAAAACTAGTACATTTCATTTACACACATTAGCTTATATCATGAAAATGAGTAACACGCCACCTTAATTGGCAATAAGTAGAGTAAACAAACGTCGCTTGTCTTAAATGTTCACAGAACTCCGTAAACAGTGGCAATTATATGTAGCATATCGGCAATTGCAATGTTGATGACAAGAAATGGGACAAAGTCTAAGGTTTTCAATTTAGGCAGACAATAAAAGAAAATAGTAATGCAATTTGCTTCCTCATAAGAACTGTAGGATGTCAGATGACAGTAATGATGCTGTAAATAGATTATTAATTATTTAATTTATTTTACTTTTGTGCAAACAACAGTCTTGTGACACTGGGTACTGTGGACGCCCGTGTTGGTCAGAGAAGTGGTACAGTTCTTCTAATGAAGCAGACACTGGGATTCCACGACTAGACATAGAGTTGTTGTCGTTACTACACACTGACGAGAATAAACGAGCCTGTCTCTTTATTTTATGCCCGCCAAGTACTACTCGCGTGCGTGACATTATCTTGCCCAACCACCGCAGCTCCGAGCTGGAGTAGTGAGTGCTTATGTACGCTTCTGCTCATGGAGTAGCCTGTTGCACCAGCCTGACCAGGTACAAGGCCTCACGACAACTCGAGTTACGTCACACTGAACAGGCCGTGACGCCAGGTTACTGGCTGGCCACTTGGGCACAGCCAACTTTCTTGTAGCGGCCAGCCAGTTAGCTGGCCGTCGCAGCCTTGTCCGAGGCCTACGAGAAAGTCAGGCCGCGGCGCGCACGTCATATCACATGATCAAGTGAGGCCTGTGCCGGCGCAATCTCTAGAGGATTGGCTAGCCGCTATGAGAAAGTGGGCTGTGTCCCAGAGGCCAGCCAATCTGCAGTCACTCGAAATCTCAAATCAGCATTCATAGTGTACCATGAACGTCCCTGGGGTAGGATACAAGTTTGCCATGATTGAACTTTGCATTTAATTCCGCAAAACCATTAGGCCTTGAAGACCACTCCCGCCTCATTGGTGTTCACTTATCCTGTAACATCCCAACTTGGAGGAGATTCAAGACATTCTACTGGTTTCTATTTAGCCCCCTATGTCCTCAAGAAAAATTGGGGACGGGCCAAGGCTAATATCGCCTTGGCTCATCGACGGCAAGCAGCTCGGTATAATCGCAATCGGCAGATTATTAAGGGGAGAATTGCGGAGGATGTCTAAATTCACAAGTACCCTAGTACGGAGACACATACCGGACGCGTCGGTAAATTAACACCGCGTTTCATCGAGTCATATGCCCTAGTCCAAATGTTGGGATCAGTTAGATAAGGAAAAGAGTTCGGGTAAATTCTACAGGGTCCATTACAACCAGGTGAAACTTGCTCTGGGCCGTGGGGTCCTTGGAGGACCGGGTTCGACCACCATGTCTTGGTTTGAAAGGGGGCGGCTGTGGTTGACCTGTGCCAGTATATCGATCCATTTTCTCGTTTCTGTAGCACGTGGCACTGTTGGCTAACCCGTTGGTTCACGCAATTTTGCATTGACAGTAATAGGGTAGTAATTAGCCATAAAGAAGGGAGAGTTGCTGAGGTGGAGAGCACGACGCCTGCACTAGTGCCTCTCAGAACGGTCGTTTGAGCTTTACAATGGGACGGCCTTGGTTGTAACGAAACTTGCACGGGAATCTCCAGGGGTAATACGTGGCCAAAATCCTATGAGCACATGAGTAGAATGCATGGTCTTTCAAATCTCCGGCTTTTGCGCATGTGACTGAATTGCAAAAAATGAAATGTTCAAATATGTGAATGTAGTCTCCCCGGCGTATACAGCTGATGAAATGTTCTCGGGCTTCCTCTATCGGTTTTAGGAGTGACGCAGTCTTCCGACCACCACCAAAAACGAAAGACTTGGCTCAGAGAAAGACAAACTGCATCTACAAATGCCTGGTGTGTACAGTATCACCTGTGAGTGTGGCCTTCATTACATTGGACAAACACAGCGATGCATCTCGCAGCACTGCCAAGAGCACATCAGATGCGTACGTCTGGATCATAAGGACAGGTTGGCTATAAGTGAACACAGCCTCTGTGAGAGATACACCTTCGATTTTGAGAAAACAGAGATGCTCTGCAGAGCAAAATGTTTCTGGGACAGCATAAAGAAACGGTGGACATAAGGCTACATCTCAATTTTGTCAATACAGATGAGGGCTAACAGTTGAGTTCAGCATGGAACCGTGCATTAACATCCATACGCCGAGACCGTGCCCAGCAGCTGAAGCTACGGGAGTCTGGGCAGGACTGAAGAAGCTGTACGCCCAGCCACCGGCGCGCAGCAGAGGTTGCTCCCCCACCACCGGCCACTCAGCCAGGGGTAGGGGAGGGGAGAGACAGCCGTCGCTCGGCTATATATAGAGCACGTCCGCCCATCATCGACACTTCGCCAGAAATTGATGAAAATGACCCTCATCAAAACGTCGCAGAATTTTTATCGCAGCTACCCAGATAGAAGCCCTAGAAGTTTTCATAAAATGTTCAAATGTTTGCAGAGCCTATGAGACACTTCGCCAGAAATGGATGAAAATGACTCTCATCGAAACGTCGCGGAAATTTTATCGCAGCTACCAGGATGGAAGCCCTATAAGTTTACATCAAATGTTCAAATGTTTGTAGAGCCTATGAGACTTAACTATGGGCTCATCAGTCCCTAAACTTACAAACTACTTATGAGCTAGGTTATACTAAAGACGGCACAAACATCTATGCCCGAAGTGGGATTCGAACCGCCGACAGGGAAAAGCCTCGCGCATCGTAGCATAGTGCCTCGATGAGCTCGGCCGATCTGGTGCGGCAATGAATTGCAAGTCTATGATTTTCGTCTGCTTGATTTTTATGGGACATATTACCTGCTGTGTTAGGCCTGTGTTTCGAAATGGTACTCCGTACATGCATTATGTTTGTACCTACAAGATGTTAAGTTTCTTTTGATTATTTTAAATAAAGTCATTGTGTTGGACGTTCAAGTTGTGAAAATTTTCTCATTATAACGAGTGGCCTTACTGGATTGTACCCATTCTTATTTCTGATGTCTGCATCGAATGCATCTGTAACATACTACTCTTTTCTTTCTGTATTCCTTTGCTAGACTGCGGGCAGGATAAATTGGCTGGTAGACGTGCAGATGGCTGGGAAAGTGTGGGAACAGCAGTAGTGTGGTGTCGCACAAGTATAAAGTGCGTGTCACGTACTTGCGCCGTGCGCCACCATGTACGCAAGGCACGGCGTTCTTACGACGTCAGCCATGAACGCCCTCTGCTCCAACTCCGATCGTGGTAATGACTGCTGCATCGTTCACTTGGGACTGAGTTAGGAATCAGTTAACACTTGAGAATCAGATAGGCACCAGTGAAGACTTGGATATCGGATAGGCACTAGGAATCATCATTAGGCAGGCCTCTATCTAATCTATGTATCAGCGTTCTGCAAGCTTACAAAAGATAAGTATTGTAATCTCTCTCTGAAATATATATCTCGTTCTAATTTACTCTAGTGTTTCTTGTTTCTGCTGTCCCACTGGCTGCTCACCTCCGTACCGCACAAGCATGCATCCTTTATTCCTGTGTTGCTTGAGACACAAAAGTGACGACGAGGATGGCATACAAAATTGGCGACGAGGAGTGATAGAAGAACTGTGGACCAGCCCGCTAGCAGCAGCCAGACAGCAGCAGCAGCATTATAAGAATTTTGGGGGAAGATATTTTGTTCCTTATTTGTGGACTTTTTTGTTGCAGAGCGTCCTCTTTCACATTGCATTTGTGTTTTGTTGTTATAAGTTACTTGTATGCGCGGCGTCTAATCGGTCAGCAAGGCCACTACCCCAAACCCAAACTTAATGGACATTATTCAGTTACAGACGGCACAAATCACGCAATTACTCCAAGCGGTGTCGCAGTTAATGGCACAGGCAGCTAACCAACAACAACAGCCGTCGCTTCAGCAGTCCACACCTGCCGCTGCACCGCCCCCTACGTTCCGCCAGTAGAACGAACGTGAGGAAGAATGGAGTGACTACTTCGCTCAATTTCAAGAACTCATTGCGGCTTATTAACTTACAGGTCAGACAATGAAGAACCTTTTCTTATCGATTATGGGGACTCCAACCTTCGTATTACTGCAGAAACTTTTCCCCCACGCATCTCCTCATGATCAAGAATTCGATCAAATTGTAGAAGCACTGAATGCTCATTATGAGAGAAAAGTTCTCATAGCAGCTGCGCGGTACCGATTTTTCAGACTTAAAAAATTACCTAGCAGTCACACCAGGAATGGATCACTGAGTTGAAGGGCTTAACCCGCAAATGTAAATTTACTTGTTCTTGTGGACTTTCTTATAATGACTTGATGTTAAGGGATGCAATTGCACAAAAGATTCAGGACCCCAGAATTAGGGCAGCAATTCTAAAACAGTCTGACCCCTCATTAGACAGTGTACTGCAGCTTATAGAAGCGCATGATACCTTTGACTTAGCAGATGTAGAAATGCAAAGCCACAATGTTAATTCAGTGCACCGTAACAGATGCTTTCCTAGCCGTAGTTCTCAGTCTAGCCCTAGTGATTCTTATTTTTCTACCGGCCATGCTGAACAAACAGTGAACAATAGCCAATGTAAAAGTGCGACACAAAGGTCGCCACATCGTGTTAGAAACAGTAATTTGAATAACGGGCGCCAATGTTAATTTCAGAAAAATGTTCGTAAGTCTTGCCCTCAGTGTGTATCTCGCCACAAGTATGCACATTGCCCTAGTCGCAACGCAACCTGTTATCAATGTGGCAAATCGAGACATGTTCAGTCAGTGTGTATGCAGAATATAAATACAAAGAACAGTAACGTTAGTAACAGTGCTTCGCAGAGTGCGAGAACAGTTCATTCCGTAAATGCTATACTCGCTGTGGATTTGAACAGTGCATTACTCGATTCTCAAATGCAAGACAATTTTCCTGCGCCTACGACAAAACTATGTAGTGAGCCATGTCGCAAGCGCCGACGAGTGCGGAAAACTGTGCAACGGAAAAGGGTTCGGGACAAGCAAAATGATTATGTTCAGTGCAATCCTGTAGTAAACCTAGTGCCTTCTGCAACTTCTCCTTGTAAAAGTGCCCAGTACTGTGTAGCTAGTGACAGTAGACTTGATGTAGCTACTCAAAATAATATTAGTGCAGCAGCCTCGCATTGCGCGGACGCCAATCCGGCGGTAGTGCCATCTAGTGACAGAGTTGTTAATCCGCTGTGTGAATAAACACACTTATGAACGTCTCGGTTCGCCAAAATTGTCACCGTCAGAGCAAGTGCTAACAGCATATACAGGTCAAAATATTCCCGTGCTAGGAACGTGTAGCCTAACCGCCTCTTTTCAAGGTGTTACGAAAATTTTCTATTTTGTTGTTCTTCAGGTCAAATCTACGCAGAACATTTTTGGATTAGATGCATTCGACTTCCTTGGGTTATAAATTCAAAGATATGTGCTTCAAATTTCGTCAGTAGTGCCTCAGGACAAAATCAATGCATTGTGTGAAAAATATAGTGACTTGTTTTCGCCGGAACTCGGTTGTGCAAAAGACTTTGTGACACATGTAACTTTAGAAAAATCTGCAGTACCAAAATTTCCTAAATCTAGACTAGTGCCTATCGCAATTCGTGATAAAGTTGCTCACGAACTTAAACGTTGGCGAGATAGTGGGGTGATTTCTCCTGTTTCTGCGAGTCAGTGGGCCTCGCCTTTAGTAATTATAACCAAGCCGACAGGAAAAATTCGTCTTTTTGCGGATTTCAAATCAACAGTGAACAGTAAAACAATTGTAGACACTTACCCCCTTCCCCGACCTGACCAACTGATGGACAAATTAAGACAGTCTCGTTTCTTTTCTAAGATTCATTTTGGTAGAGACATACTTAGATTCCACTTGATGAAGAGTCAAAACAGTTTTTCTTCATTAACTCACATGGGCCTTTTTCAATTTCAACGCCTACCCTTTGGCAGTTCTTCCGCCCCCGCTATTTTTCAGCGTTTTTGGAACAGCTGAAAGTTTCTGTACCATGTTGTTCGAACTATTTAGATGATGTTGTGGTCTCAGCGCGCACAGTTGAAGAACATTTATCAAACCTGGAGTGCCTTTTCAAAGTGTTGACTGCAGCAGGTCTACGTTGCAATAAAGCAAAGAGTTCATTTTTTCAAACTGAAATAGAGTACTTAGGCTATGTGATTAATGCCCAAGGAATCCATCCCTTACAGTCACATCTTCGAGCAATCAAAGATTTGCCTCCTTCGAAGAATGTGCACGAATTGCAAGCAGTAATGGGAAAACTTAACTATTATTTCAGATTTATTCCCAATGCCTCTCAGATTGCAGCTCCACTGCTTCGCTTACGTAGGAAGAATGTTCCTTTTGTATGGTCTAAAGATTGCCAGGTTGCTTTTGACAAATTAAAGTCTGCACTACTCAGTGATGCATGTTTGATTCCTTTTGACCCACAGAAGCCTGTAGTGCTAGCAGTGGATGCCTCGTCGTACGGTCTGGGTGAAATATTGTCACATCGTATTGGTTCTCACGATCGTCCTATTGCCCTTGCATCCAAGCTACTGACGCCAACGCAACAGAATTACAGTCAGATGGAAAAGGAGGCCTTAGCAATAATTTACGGCGTCACAAAGTTTCATCATTTTCTCTAAGGCAGAAAATTCTATTTGTTGACAGACCACAAGACTCTCACGTCGTTGTTCTCACCCACAAAGCCAGTTCCGCCACGAACGGCACAAAAGCATCAGAGATGGTCCTTGATACTGTCTAATTATCAGTATGAGATTTTGTACCGACCTACCACTAAACATGCCAACGCGGACACACTTTCCCGACTTCCGGTTGGCCAGGATGAGTCGTTTGATTCTTCAGAAATGGCATGTTGTCGGATAGACTCTAGAGATGCTTCCGCTGTGGCAGACTTTCCTTTGAACTCTCGTCGGGTTGCACAGGAAACAGCTGCGGATGCAGACCTAAGTGTGGTAACACGTTTTGTTCGCTCAGGGTGGGCTGACAGAGTCAAAGACATTGATCGGCCTCTGGTTCGACGTTATTTTGCACGTCATGGATTGTCTTTAAGTCAGGGTGTTCTGTTGTTACATACAAACAACGACCAAACAAGAGTGATCGTTCCTCGTTCCCTGCAACGAGAAGTGTTACGTCTCCTGCATCAAGGACATTGGGGTATTGTTCGGACAAAGCAACTGGCCAGACGTCATTGTACCTGGGTTGGTATGGACGCTCAGATAGAGAGTATGACGTCACGGTGTACTGTTTGTGCGGAGCATCAGGCGGCTCCTCCGCAACGTTTATCAGACTGGCCACGCCCCAAGAGACCATGGCAACGTTTACACATTGACTTTGCCGGACCTTTCTGGAATACGCGCTGGTTAATTTTTGTAGACGCTTTCAGCATGTTTCCTTTTGTGATTGCCATGAACTCAACGACAGCGTCTGGTACCATCAGTGCCTTAACATCAGTGTTTTGCATCGAAAGTTTGCCTGAAACTATCGTCAGTGACAATGGACCTCAGTTTGTTAGTGCGGAATTTCAACAGTTTTGTCTTGTGAATGGCATTCAGCATATCACCACTGCACCTTTTCACCCTCAGTCCAATGGTGAAGCAGAAAGTTTCGTTCGAACATTCAAGTCTCACATGGAGAAGATGAAAGGTCAGCACTCCAGGCAGCAAGCTCTTCAAATTTTCCTGTCTACGTATCGGTGCATGCCACGTGACGGCCCGTCTCCTGCCGAGCTGCTACACGGCCGCCGTCACCGCACTCTCCTTCACCTGCTGCAGCCTCCCACGCACCGAGTCGCTTCGTATGGCGCTTCGCGTTTTCAGGATTCTACGCCGGCGATGTACAGGGTGTTTGCCGGGAAGAAAACATGGTTACCGGGCATCATTCAACGCGTGCTCAGTCGCAAATATATGTTGTACGTTCTTCCACAGGGTTGGAGCTGCGGCGCCACGCAAACCAATTGCGTTTGCACAGGCCGCGCGATCCTGTCTCTGGTTTCTTGATTCCAGACCCAGTTCACCGCCAGGGAGCACCGCCACATCGTTCGCCGCCGGGCCCAGCGTCCCCGGACTACGAGATCCGCATGGACGTCGACGCGCCTCCGACGCATTTGTCATCGCCGCGGCAGATGACAGCGTCACCGAGAAGGACTCCGGGACCGTGCGCCCCCCCCCTAGTCCGGACCACGCACCTCCAAAGAAGATGACCTGCTCCCTCTGGGCGGAGGTGTGCGCCCTTCTCCTGGTTTTGGTGGGTTTTCCGGGGGATCGCAATGTGGATACCGTCTCGGCGTCTCGATCCCAGCCTCAGCTACGACGCCCGTCCCACCAGTAACGCCCCCGCCCAGGCTCTCCTACCAGTGCCGTCGCCGTGGCCCTCAGACCTACGCCCTGACGGCGCAGCGGTTGGGGGGGGGGGGGGGAGGGGTGTGGTGTCGCACAAGTATGAAGTGCGCGCCACGTACTTACGCCGCGCGCCGCCATCCACGCACGGCGCGGCGTTCTTACGACGTCGTCCACGAGCGCCCTCTGCTCCAACTCCGCTCGTGGCCACGACTGCTGCATCGTTCACTTGGGACTGTGATAGGAACCAGTTAACACTTGAGAATCAGATAGGCACTAGTGAAAGTTTGGCTATCGGATAGGCACTAGTAATCATCATTAGGCAGGCCTCTATCTAATCTATGTATCAGCGCTCTGCAGTCATGAAACTTATGAAGGATAATTATTGTAATCTCTCTCTGAAATATATATCTCGTTCTAATTTACTCTAGTGTTTCTAGTTTCTGCTGTCCCACCGGCTGCTCACCTCCGTACCGCACAAGCGTGCATCCTTCATTCCTGTGTCGGTCGAGACACAAAAAGTAGTGTCGGGGGTAGAGGCCGGAACAGTGAGGGAAAGTGACCAGCGCTGGAGGTGAAGTGTCACTTGCTCCACTACCTGCCAGAGTTTCATATATACATATTACTTCAAGCCTTAGTTATGTAACATTTGCGATACAGCATGTGGACTGATTTTTTAGTATTACTGGTGTGCATGCAGAAATAGACAAATTTGTCATTAATCTTCAATCTACTACTGCCGTAGAGGTTAAACAGTCAGAAGAAATACTAAATCAAACAGCCGCAATACGAAATAGGAAACTTTTTCATTAAACTTTAATTTACTGCATTCATATGTATAGAGCTTTCACAGTCAGAAACCATACCAAATCAAACACCCACAATACGAAACACGTTAATAAAACCAACGATATTTCTGTCGCTGCATTATAGTACATGATTGTTTATATTTAACACGTTGGCTGCCGCGATGACATCAGAAGCGCACCAGAGCCGCCTGCTGAGGCGGCGGCGGCCACGCGTGAGCCAACGTGTTAAAAAAATGTTCAAATGTTTGTAAAGATTAAGGGACTTACCTGCGGGGTCATCAGTCCCTAAACTTACAAACTACTTATGAACTACCTTAGACTAAAGACGATACAAACATCCATATCCAAGGGCGGGAGTCGAACCCCCGACCGTAGTGGCCGTGCAGTCCGTGACTGGAGCGCCTCAGTCTCCTCGGCCACTGCGTCCGGCCCAATGTTTCTAAAAGCAATGCTCACTTTCTCCTGTACTACAGTACTGTAGACCAGAAAACGTAAATTCATAGAAGTTTCGGGTATGCAGCCGGTCCTCGTCTAAAACATCACACGATATTTCGGCCAGACATCTTCTAGCCATCCTCAGGTGAGTCGATGAAGACTGAAGAGTGCGTCCAGCGTTCCACTATAGATAGAAAACTTGGCGGTTACAGCGCATGCGTCAAAACATAAACAGACAGGCCACACTGCTGGACGGCAGCGCCCTCGCTGGTGGAGCCGCGGAGTTCAGCTGTCGCCGAAGTCGGCGCTCTCCGTCGTCTTCGATCTGAGAAAATTTTAGTAATGACGGGATTCCATGTTTTGTCAAGTTGGTAGCCACTATCCCGATTCATCAAATTTTCCGCGACACGTATTTCCACAGATTCTATGATAATGAAGTCCCTAAAAGATGTTGCTGTTATCATACTCCATAGAGTGTCCGGTGGAAATGCAATGTTCAGCAATAGCAGACTTGCTTGGCTGTAAAAGGCGTGTGTTGCGTTTGTGTTCACTGCAGCGTTCTTCAACAGTGCGCTTAGTCTGGCCTATATAAGCCATATCACGTTGGCAGGGAACTTTGTAGACACCAGCCTTACGTAACAACAAGTCATCCTTGACCGAACCCAGCAAGTCTGAAATTTTGGATGGTGGGCGGAAAATTAGTTTCACTTGAAAATTATAAAGAATTCTTGCTATTTTAAAAGAAATATTGCCCCAAAACGGAAGAAAAGCAAGGGATTTTGCCGGTGTATCCTCCTCGTTCTCCACTTTCTTGTTCTTCTTTCTAAGTGAGAGCGCCTTACTTATTTGCTGGTTAGAATACCCGTTGTCTCGAAACACTTGCTGGAGGTGAGCCAGCTCTTGCGGCAGACTATCAGCATCTGAGATTGTATGGGCTCTGTGAACAAGTGTTTTAAGGACACTGCTGGTTTGCGACGGATGGTGACAACTTGAAGCCTGTAAATATAAATCAGTATGAGTGCCCCAAAGAGCCATCATCCTTCCTTTTAACTAAAACATCGAGAAAAGATAAGCATCCATTTTGCTCTACTTCCATAGTGAACCGGATGTTATCATAAAGGGAGTTGAGATAATGTAAAAACTTCTTTAAATTATCTTCCCCATGAGGCCACACAATGAAAGTATCATCTACATACCTCCAAAACACCGTAGGTTTAAGGGGTGCTGATTCAAGGGCTCGTTCCTCGAAGTCCTCCATAAAAAGGTTAGCCACCATGGGAGACAGAGGGCTGCCCATGGCGACACCGTCAGTTTGCTCAAAGTATTCTTTGTTGAAAATAAAATAGGTCGACGAAAGAACATGATGAAAGAGAGCAGTGACATCAGCTTGAAAATTTTTACCAATTTGTTTCAAAGAATCTGGGAGGAACCTTTTTAAAAAGAAATACCACATCCAAGCTGACTAAAAGGTCAGAGCTACTAAGACGAAGAGCCCCCAGAAAACGTAAATTTTTCCTTTAGCCCTTAGATACATTAAGACCTATAGTTTACAGAACTACTTGTCCATATCAGTTATGTGCGTGTACGATTATCAGACGTTGTCCTTTTGAAAGTGGCGACTTTACTCCATTACTTGATCAAACTGTCCACTCATTGGACGTAGTATGCGAACTGTGAATGTATATTTCATCGATATATATGAGGCCAATCTTCTTCACAGTAATATTTTATTTCGTTTAAATAATCAACACATTTATAGAGTAAATCTATATGTTCCAAACACTGAACTCGCATTCGGATGGACGGTGGTTCAAATCCTGCTCTGGCCATCAAGGTTTCGGTTTTCCGTGATATACCTAAACCACTCCGGGAGAATGCCGGATTGGTTCCTTTGAAAGGGCACGGCCGATTTCCTTCCACATTCTTTCCCACAAAATCCGAGCGGGAGCTCCATCTCTAATAACCACGCTATAGATGGAACGTTAAACTCTAAGCTTCCTTTTCTTTAAAATGTTCCATAGCACTTTCCTGTAACGTGTTTTTTACGCCACCTGGTATATATGAAGCGTGTTAATTGCACAAAACTAAGGCGAGTAAGTATTACATTGGAATTAAGAAACTAATGCCTAACTTTTGAAGTAGGTACCGCAATGAAGGAATACGTCCCTTGAAACACATACAGGATGTCTCACGAAAGACGCCTGCCAGGCGTCCGCGGATCGCGCGGTACGGCTCCCATCCGCCGCCACCGCATCTGACGGCCACAGCAGCGCCCGATTCTCGTACTCCATTGTGCCGCGGACGCATACACTGAGTTAAAGTCTAAAAAACATTGCCATCTGAGTAACCTGAGCTTACCTTTATTTGCAGAGATGTTCAAAATGATGTCCCTCTATAGAAAGAGCGGCCTGACAGCTCTTGAACACATTTGCGAACACTCGAGAAATTTCGGCTGCAGGAATCTGGGAAATGACTAGTTGAATCCTGTCTTCCAACTCTTCGAGTGTATAGGGATTTCTTGCATACAACTTGCTTTTTAACGTTCCCCAAAGATAAAAGTCACAGGTATTTAGATCTGGAGAACGAGGAGGCCAGTGAACTACCCTATCATCAAAAACACTTCACCGAGCGAGGTGGCGCATTGGTAAGACACTGGACTCGCATTCGGAAGGATGGTGGGTCAAATCCACCTCCGACCATGCAGAATTAGGTTTTCCGTGATTTCCCTAAATCACTCCAGGCAAATGTCGGGATGGTTCCTGTGAAAGTGCACAACCGATTACCTTCCACATTATTACCCTAAAAACTCAAGATCCCTCTCGAATGACCAAGCTGTCGATGGGACGCTAAACTCAAAGGTTCCTTCCTTCCTTCAAAAATACCTCGTTTTGCTGCCATAGCAGCATTGGCAACGTGTGGTCCTGCCGGCCACGGTGGCCGAGGGGATTGAGGTGCTCCAGTCACGGTCTGCACGGCCACTACGGTCGGGGGTTCGAATCCCCCCTCGGGCATGGATATTTGTGCCGTCCTAGTTCCTAAGTAGTTCATAAGTAGTTTGTAAGTTTAGGGACTGATGACCCCGTAGTTAAGTCCCTTAAGCTATACAAACATTTGAACATTTTGTGTGGTCATGCATTGTCCTACATGAAATAACCGTACAGCTTTCCATTGGGTGAAAGTTCTTGAAAAAATGCATGCAGGATATTGTTCACATGCCTGTTAGAATATATTGTTTCGCAAAAAAAGATTCGATTAGCCAAATCCCTGATTTCGGCAGCCGAAATTCGTCGAGTGTTGGCAAATGTGTTCAAGAGATGTCAGGCCGCTCTTTCCATAGAGAGACATCATTTTGAACATCTACTGTAAATAAAGGTAACCTTAGGTTACTCAGATGGCAATGTTTTTCAGACTGTAACTCAGTGTATGCAGCCGCGGCACAATAGTCAGAGAATCGGGCGCTGCCGTGGCTGGCGGATGCGGTGGCAGCGGCCGGGAGCCGTACCGCGCGATCCGCGGACGCCTGGCAGGCGTCTTTCGTGAGACATCCTGTGTTTTCCCTTATTATGGGGTGGGTATTGTGGTGCGGTATTTATCAAAAAAATGTTCAAATGTCTGTTAAGCTTAAGGGACTTAACTGCGGGTCAGGGTCATCAGTCCATAAACGTACAACTACATATGAACTACCTTATACTAAAGACGACACAAACATCCATTCCCGGGGAGGTGGGGGGGAGAGGGGGGGTGATTCAAACCCGCGACGGGAAACGGCATCGCGCATCAGAGCACAGCGTCTCAATGCAATAAACCGCTCCACCACGGCGGTGTTTATCTGCCACATGGAAATTGTGTGTCAATCTCCGCACAACTTATTCATGAAAATAATCTAAATCTAAGGCCTTTTTCTCTAGACTGGACTAGAGAAACATTCAGAACCACCTTGAACATTTCTCTTTCTTTTCTAAAGTGAAACACCAGTAGGAGCCTCCACTCTTTCAAGGTCACTTTTAAAGGGATTTTTGTCCCTTATTTTACCTCTTCCGACATAAATTTAATTACACTGAAAACAATCTCTGGTAAAGGTTTTATAAGCGTATGCATAATTCCTCCGTACTTGATTACGACATACCGTACCTTACAATACGTGTTTTGCAAATGTCTTTGAAGCGCCGTTACATTTAATCTGCCCACTTTCGTAATATTCAAGTATAAATACAAAATCCGCCAAATACGGCATATTTGCTTCCGATTGCTTGAATTGGAGGCTACGCAACGCGATGTTCATTTATTGCAGACCATGTGATTATGTCGTCAGCGAATCGTCAGCCAATGGTAATCAAACCTTGCCGCCGCGGCAACATGCAAATAAGAATTTTTGACGTTGGTAATTAAATATGCGGTAATGCGCTTTGTACACGACAGCAAGCAGTGTTTACAAGATGTGAAAATTAACATGTTACCATGAAGTTTCAATTATTTTATTTTCGAAATCACTTCATTACACTTTCAGACAGATGATAAAATAAATAAAACATGCTATACTTGCTCTATGGTTAACAGGTTCTTGTATGTACCCTTGTCTGGTCAGTAACAGTTATTAGCTTCGTAAAATGAAGATTTAGAAATAGATGAGTGTTTTGTACATATAAAATAAACGTGCTATAGTACTGTATGGTTGACAGGATCAAGTGATTCTAAATCTTCATTTTACGAGGCCAACTACTTTTATTGATCAGACAACGGTACATACAAGAATTCGTCAACCATAGAGCAGGTATAGCATGTTTTCTTCATCATCTGTCTGAAAGTGTAATGAAGTGATTTCGAAAATAAAATAATTCAAACATCACGTTAACACGTTAATTTTCACATCTTGTAAACATTGCGTGCTTTCGTCTATAAAACGCAAATTTAATTTCCAACGTAAAAAAATCTTATTTGCATTTTACCGCGGCGGTAAGGTTAGGTTACGATTGGCTGACGACAAAATCACGTGGTCTGCAACAAATGAACATCGCGTTGCGTAGCCTCCAATTCAGGCGATCGGATGCAAATGTGCTGTGTTTGGCGGATTTTGTTTTTATACTTCAATATTACGAATGTGGGCAGATTAAATGTAACAGCGCTTGTAAGACATTTGCAAAACACGTAACGGGCTTAGGAAACATCGTTCATGTGAAACTCAGCTTGCCCTTTTCTCACATGACATCTTGCGAGCCATGGATGAAAGGCAACAGGCGTATTGTGTTTTTCTCGACTTCAAAAAGGCGTTCGACGCGGTGCCACACTGCAGACTGCTAACGAAGATACGAGCTTATGGAATAGGTTCACAGATTTGTGACTGGCTGGAAGACTTCCTAAGTAATAGAACGCAGTACGTTGTTCTCGACGGCGAGTGTTCATCAGAGACGAGTGTATCGTCAGGCGTGCCCCAGGTTATAATTTGCGGCTGTTTGCTGATGATGCTGTGGTGTATGAGAGGGTGTCGTCTGTAACTGACTGTAATAGCATACAGGATGACTTAGGCACAATTTCTAGTTGGTGCGAAGAATGGCAGCTAGCTCTCAATGTAGAAAAATGTAAGGTGATGCGCATGAGTAGAAAAAACAATCCCATAATGTTCGAATGCAGCATTAGTAATGAGCTTCTTGATGCTGTCGCGTCGTTCAAATATATAGGCGTAACATTGCAAATGGAACTAGCATGTAAGGACAGTTGTGAGTAAGGCGGACAGCCGACTTCGGTTTATTGGGAGAATTTTCGGAACATGTACTTCATATTTAAAGGAGACCGCGTATAAAACGCTTGTACGACCACGTCTTGAGTATTGCTCAAGTGTTTGGGACCCGCAGCAGATCAGTTTAAAGGAAGACATAGAGGCGGTTCAGAGGCGAGCAGCTAGATTTGTTACCGGTAGGTTCGACCAATGCGCGAGTGTCACGAAAATGCTCCGCCAACTCAATTGGGGATCGCTGGAAGAAAGACGACGTTCTTTTCGTGAATTTCTGTTAAGTAAATTTAGAGGGCCGGAATTTGAAGCTGAGTGTAGTATGATCTTGCTGCCGCCTACTTACATTTCGCGTAAAGATCACAAAGACAAGATAAGAGAAATTAGGGCTCGTACGGAGGCATATAGGCATTCTTTTTTTTTTCCTCGTTCAATTTGGGATAGGAATAGGAAATGAAATGCCTAGTAGTGGTACAGTGTACCCTCCGCCACGCATCTTACGGTGAATTGCGGAGTATGTATGTAGATGTAGATTTTAAAGTAAGGTAAGTCGTAATTAAGTACGGAGGAATTATGCCTACGCGTATAAAACCTTTACCCAATCTCTCGTGCCTGGATATGCAGAACTCTTCCTGCACCTATAGCGCTTGGAGACTGTGCTGCCACGGCGTTCATAGCGGTGCGCTCACTTGACGTGCACTGGGCGGCAGGCGGAAGTGGACTGCCGCGGCCTCCCCTTTCTGAACGAAGAAATGAACTCGCCCGGCGCTTCGGACGGAAACTCGTCTCCGCGCATCGTCCACCGTATCCTGCGCAGACTCTACCTGGAGCATGGTCGTAATTTTGGGGTAGAGTATATATATGTGTGTGTGTGTGTGTGTGTGTGTGTGTGTGTGTGTCCCTTAATGAGGTTCTGTTGTATGCTCACATCATTTTCTTGCCAGTAAACATCTTGATTTAGTAGATGTATCTCTAGTTCATGTGGCACCGGTGGTTTGTTTTGCTCGCGGTTTGACTCTGTCTTGGTTCCGCATTCTGTCTCGGTGTACCTGTTATGTGCATTCACTGCGTTTCAATTGTAGAAAGATTTTCTCAGCTTGACCAGTGGATTTTTGGTTTGTACTCGATCGCGTTTCCGTTGCCTGTTCGCAATGAACCTCTAATTTAAGGTAGTACTGTTCTCCTTCCGCATTGCCGCTACTATCCAGAACGTGGTCGTAATTTGGGTAGCGTGTGGGTGTTTTACCGATGGGCTTGTATTTGTTGCACATATGTCTTAATTGTGTGTGTTTCGGTGTGTTGGTTTTCGTCGGTCTGTTCGTGGCGCCGGTTCCTTGTGTAAGATCCTGGTAATTCAAATGTTCGTAAATCTATGGGACTTAACTTGTATGCTTATTAGTCCCTAGGCGTACAAATTACTTACCCTAGTTAAACTAACATAAGAACAAACACAGACAACCATGCCCGAGGGAGGACTCGTACCTTCGACGGAGAGTAAGGCGCCTTAGAACACTCGGCCACGCCACCACTACATTCTGGTAGTCACAAGTTGTTATCATTTGCTCACCCCGGTTACCTACTTTTGCAAGAGGAGGTAACTACATTACCTATTTCAGTCTATTCCGGCCTTATCACATCCGGTATTTTACCCTGGGCGAAGGAAGCCACTGAATATCGTGTTTGTGCTATCTTAACCAATAGGGCGCATCCAGACAAGCGGCCGTTATTTTTTGTGTTTGGGCGCCGTCAAGTGGATCGCCGGTTACCGAACCCCTACTGAGCTTCCATTATTATTCTTATTATTATTATCCAATGTTCTGTTGAATTTCCCATTGTTAATAGTTTGTAAATATTTATCTCATTTGTTTAATTAGTGTTCAAATTTGTGCTTGTTAATTTCTCATTTTAATATTAGCTTGTTGTATGATATGACTAATCTTGGTCCTAGGACCTTTGTTGTAAATTAGCAAACTTAAACAATGACCTAATGATCGTTTTGCTGATACTGGTATTTCTAGCCGCGGTGGAGTAGCCGAACTGTCTAAGGCGTCTCGCGTTTGCTCGCCGTCGGATGTTCGAGTCATCCCTGGGGCATAGGTTAGTTAACGTTAGTTTTCGTCGGGGTTTCGCCGGGGTTTCGAATCCTTCCTCAGGCATGGATATGTGTATTGTTTTTTGATTAGTTGAAGTAGTTTGTAAGCTATGGACTAATAAACTACCAATTAAATCCCATAGAATTAACAAAACATTTGAACATTTGATTCCTTGTTTTAAAATTTAACATTGTAACTTATTGTTATCTCTCTCTTAGGGCACTATCATGTTTTTAAATTTCTGATGCTAATTATTTCACCTTCAAGTTATTCCACTTATATAAATCTTGGTGTGATTTTAAAATAGAAAATGGTTGAGTTACAGGACTAAGTCACTCCACATCCTTTATTTTTTCCCTCTACACAACCTGCACATTGCATATCCTATCCATTTCTGTTTTCAAAATTTCTAACTTAGCTACACAGTTAAGGGTTAGAACATTCCACTCTCCGATCCGTAGAATGTTTGTTTAATTTTTCTTGAGACGACAACCTCCTGAGTAGCCCCCGCCTGAAGATCCTAACGGGGGACTATTTTACATCCGGAATATTTTACTCGAGACGATGCCATCATCATATACTCATACAATAGAGCTGCATCCTCGGGAAAAGTAACGGCTGTAGTTTCCCCCTTGTTTTCAGCCGCTCGCAGTAACTGTATGACAAAGCCACATTAGCTGATTTTTACAAAGCCAGCTCAATCAATCATCAAGACTGTTGCCCCTGGAACTACTGAAACGGCTGCTGCCCCTCTTCATGAACCAGACATTTGTCTGGCCTCTCCACAGATTTCCCTCCGTTGTGGTTGTACCTACAGTACGGCTATTTGTATAGTTGAGACACGCAAGCCAACCCACCTCGATAATGTTTGTGGTTCATGGAGGGTGTACCGACGGTATAATTTTGGCAGATTATAACGGGCACACCTTATCCAGGGTGTATGAAAAAGGAAGTAAGTCGCTATTTTACACGGCTGAAGGTACACGACAATAGAAGCAAAAGTGTCCCAGTATACATGGGTCCGCAGATGAGCCGTTTCCGAGGTAATTACGAATCTATGGTTCTAAACAGCCACTGACGTAATTGTAAACAACATCCTAGTTAGTACACATTAATTTGAAATTTAGATTTTCCTATTAAAAATGACGTTGCATTTAGTTCACATTTCACTGCCTTTATTGTAAACATCGTCCTAGAAATAAGACGGAGCTCCGACACCTTTTTCTGCTGCTGTGAGACGGTATCTAACGCGCAGATACTGCCAAAGATGGGTAGGTCAAGGCGGGCCTGTACCTTGGACTTCAAGATCATCCGATCTAAATCCTTTGGAGTTTTGTGAATGGAGTCACCTCAAAGCGAAATGTACAGTACACACCCGTTAACACTGTTGAAGAACTAGTGCGGAGAGTCGTACACGCTTGTCAAGAATTCCGAAATGATCTAGGGGTTTTCGAAAGAATTCGAAATTCACTGCAGAGACGAGCACAGTATTGCATCCAGACGCAAGGACGAACACCTGCTTTAACAGTTTTTTAATTTGTGTCAGAAGCATCATGTGTACAGAAGTTTATAAAGGTATAACATACAGAGATTACTTACATACATGTAAATTACGAACAATAAACAAACAGACAAATATTATATACAGTTGGCCCAAAAGCGGGTTACGTAGACAGCATTTTGGGTTGCCAACATCAGGTCCTCTAAGGTGCAGTGTGAAGGACATTCAGTTATACATGTGCTGCGTCGCCGGTCGCGGTGGCCGAGGAGACTGAGGCGCTCCAGTCACGGTCTGCACGGCCACTACGGTCGGGGGTTCGAATCCCCCCTCGGGCATGGATATTTGTGCCGTCCTAGTTCGTAAGTAGTTCATAAGTAGTTTGTAAGTTTAGGGACTGATGACCCCGTAGTTAAGTCCCATAGACTATACAAACATTTGAAACATTTGTGCTGCGTCGTCTGCACGTCTCCACAGTCACAGAGGTTAGATACAGTAGAATATCCCCACTTCGTATGATTATCTCTTGACCGTGCAGTGTTGGTGCGTAGCCTATTTAGTGACTTCCAAACCGTCCAGTCCTCATTGTGGCCTGGTGCCAATTCTTCCTTTGATTCCATCCAGTGCCTTTCTCTCGATCTCTTCCATCCCTCCACTCAAGATCCGGGTTGGTCACTGAGGTTGTCGGTTGCTCTGAGAAAGCTCTGTCTGGATTTCAGGCGTCTGGTGGCTGGCTGAATGTTGTGGAGGAGGTGGCTCTCAGACAACTCAGCCCTCGCTCTTTCACTGTAGGCTGCAGCTTCTCTATGCACGGCAGGAGGTGCAATGCCAGCAAGGTGGTATAGCTTGTCGATTGGCGTGACGAGCCTGCAGGTCTCGTTCAGAGCGATGTCGACCTAGTTAGCGTGGGCTGAATTAAACCAGACGCTGCTCGTGTATTCGCCTGCCGAGAAGCAAACTGTTAGTGTTGTGATCCTATATACCTCTGGCTTTGTACCCCAAGAAGAATTTGTAATTTCCGCAGAATGTTGTTTCTGCCACTTACCTTTATTTTGGTGTTAATGCAGTGCTGTTTATACGTCAGAGCCCTGTCAAAGGTTACACTTAGGTATTTTGGGTTGGCACAGTGTTCGAGTGGTGTGTCAAATGTTCAAATGTTTGTAAAGCTTATGGTACTTAACTACGGGGTCATCAGTCCCTAAACTAACAAACTACTTATGAATTACTTACGAACTAGGATGGCACAAATATCCATGCCGGAGGGGGAATTCGAACACCCGACCGTAGTGGCCGTGCAGACCGTGACTGAAGCGCCTCAGTCTCCTCGGCCACCGCGGCCGGCAGTGGTGTGTCCTTCCAGGAGACACGCAGCTTGCGGTTTGCCTGCTTGTTGCGGAGATGGAAAGCGCAAACTTGGGTTTTGCTGGGTTTCGGCTTGAGTTGGCTTTAACAGGTAACCCATAAGTGAAATGTTAACTAAATGCGATGTAATATCTAATAGTAAAGTCAAAATTTCAAATTAATGTGTACTAACTGAGACGATGTTTACAATAAAGTCACTGTAGGCTTGGAACCATACATTCGTAATTAGGAATCTCGCAAACGGCTTTTTGCGGACCTATCTTTACTGGTACATGTGCCGGCCGCGGTGGCCGAGCGGTCTGCGGCACGCCAGTCGCGGTCAGCGCGCCCACTACGATCGGGTTTTCGAATCCCCCCTCGTGCATGGATACTTGTGCCGTCCTTAGTAATAGTTACTTCATAAGTAGTTCGTAAGTTTAGGGACTGATGACCCCGTAGTTAAGTCCCATAATTTCTACAACCATTTGAACTGGTATATATTTGCTTCTATTATCGTGTAGTTTCAACAGTGTAAGTTTACGCCATCCTTCTTGATACACCATATATATGTCTGAGTGTCCCTTCTCCACCTTGTACAATAAACGCTATCATCGACAAGGATTTCGTTACTCATTACAGATATATTAACAGCTGCTTATCTTGTATTCCGCCATAGTGGATTTCTTCCAGCGTTTTAGAGCGGGAACGGTTAGGTAACTTCTGCAGACCGCTGTGGTATGTACACTTTGCTGAAAGCTGGTTACAATCTAAACCGACCAGCGTAGTTTGCAATCTAGTTACTTGTTTGAAAAATTACAACAGATTACATACAAGCTGGTGGGACTGATTTACAAATGATGTTGGTTTTCTTCTTTAACAGAAAGATAGTTGGAACAGGTTATTTTGACACGCTGACCTGAAAGGCACTGCGTTCGCGCAAGATAATTTTGCCGTTATCTTTGAAAAATACCCTAGCCCGATACACTGAGCGCTTGCTTAGATTATGGGCACTCAACGCCGAGATTAACAGCGAAAAATTCTATAACCGTAAAGATCCTCGTCAACATGTAATTTATAGGAGAATTGCGTTACTTTTGTTGTTACTTCATTCATCTACATTAACTTTCTTCTGTTGTTTCTCTCGTTTGTCTTTTTTTTTCCTTCCTTTTTTCCAAACAGATACAATTGAATTGGTCTGTGGGGAAAGGAATCATGTCACTTTTTTCTTATTTTTCAGGTGAGACAAAAATGTGTTTTATTGTTAAACTATTTAACAGATTGTATTGAAATTTTAGAGATTTTCTGTACGCTTATCACGGGCAATAAATAATTTCCACGTATTGTAAAAGGTATCTTCTCAAAAAAATTTCATATTCAAAACAGTTTCTTTCCCCAGTCAACAAAGGAATTCTCTATCGATGTATTTTATCAGTTTCTGAGTATCTTCAGTTTTGGCCCACTTTAGGTAACTGTAGTACCACTAACAGTGTGCCTTTGCAATCGCCTTTTGACTGCTCGAAATTTAATTAATGAAAATAAAGGCTTAACCGTTCATTTGACATGAAAATTGAATAATCGAGTTTGTAGAGGAGAGTACTCTCTACAATTTGCTTTGTCAAGTTTTTTCTCGTATCTCGCATTGTTTCAGAGATATTTACAAAAAATAACGGCGATTTGACAATGTCTGTCTGTCTGTAAGGTGACCGCACTTTTTACATCGCACCGTTCAACCGATCGCCTCAAAATTTTACAGATATAACAGTTATTGTTGGCTGCCAGAGACCAGAACCTCCATTTTTCAAATATGTCGGACAAAAAGGTCTTTTGACAGCTGGTAATTTAATTGCATATCATGCCATAACCGTCCATCTGACACAACAATTGAATATACGAATATATAGAGCAGAAAATACTCAGCAAATTTGCTTTGTTATGTTATTTCAACTCGCACCGTTACACAGATATTTGGAAAAATAACAGCGATTTGACACTGTCCCTTGAATTTACGTAAACCAGGCGGTCAGAAATGTAACTTGGCATTCCTCGCCCAGAATTACCTCACTGGCATTGTAACTCAAGCGTTGTCATTACAAAGCAATGGCGAATAGATTAACAAAAATACCTCGTTCTTAGTAGGTTACACTGTAATATAGTGTCTAAGAATGCCACATTAGCAATTAACACCTGCAATCAATAGTACGAGAAATAACGAAAGTTTCACAATTGAAAGACCTTAAAGATAAAGTTGAAGCATTGAATTAAAATTTTTGATGCAGCCGGGAACATTTTATTATTATTATTATTATTATTATTTTCTTAACTACGGGGTCATCAGTCCCTAAACTTACAAACTACTTATGAACTAACTAACACTAAGGACGGCACAAATATCCATGCCCCAGGGGGGATTCGAACCCCCGACCGTAGTGGCCGTGCAGACCGTGACTGGAGCGCCTCAGTCTCCTCGGCCACCGCGGTCGGCTTCCATTCTTACCACTTTTTTGTTTTTTACTTCTTCTGGTAGATCTATGGTTTGCGGTCTTTGGTTCAGTTCGTTCTTGGTTGTTCGTTGCATATTTGCCTCAGCTTTTTTTATTACAGAGGGCGTTCAGCCCCCCTGACCGGGCGCGCTGAGTCACGGCGCCCGGCTCCACTAGACTACCGCACCACTAGCGACTAAGGCGCCAAGGAATAGTGTAAGTCCGAATTCCCTCCACGTCACAAACTGTCATTCAGCTTCTGTGTTCCATGAAATATTGCCACTACTGCCAAGGCTCTCCATGCAGCGGAATAATACCTCGTCAATGGACTTATTTGAACACTCCTGCCTTTAATGCTAAGGTGATATAAATATTATTGTAAACAGAATTATATAAACCCTGAGACTGTTTTTCGCCTCTAACATGTCAAAGACATTAAAGATAAAGGTGAAGCGTTGAATTAAAATTTGTGATGCGGCCGGGAATCGAACCAAGTGGTAAGACATCTGCCTAGTAAGCATGGAGGTCCGGGTTCGATTCTCGGCCGCATCACAAATTTTAATTGAATGCTTCACCTTTATCTTTAATGTCTTTGATATGTTCGAGACAGAAAACACTCTCAGGGTTTACAATGCTAGTTTCACAATTATTAGTGCGTTAGGTTGTGATTCACGTGTTCTGTAGTTCAAAACACGCAGAACCAATTTTCTTATTTTATTTAGTTATTTATTTTTATTATTCGTCTTGGATCCTAAAAGGTTTCTGATCACTCATTAACCAAATAGAGCTATGTTCTGCAATATTTACAGTTGTGCAAAAGTCAGAGTACTCCCTCTATAATATGCGTTCCTTCTATTTCATGAACATGCAGTGAAGTACGTGCCATCGAATTGAACAATGGTCTTCTGAAGCATATGCACATCACACAAACTGGGAGGATACATTAATAATTAATATTCTACACAATTTAGAGATATTGGTACTTCCATACATAAAAGAAGAGCTGGATTTCTGTGGCAACTGACGTTTCTTGGTCAAACGTATGGGAAGTGTATACATTGCAAAAACTTATGTATTTTCTTCCCTTTTTTTCTTAGCAATTATTCACTGTTGTTGTAATATGTTGAAAGTCATTTATTAGAATCTTTGCGTTTTTTCTAAAATGTTCGTCTTTGGTATGTTTGCTATGGACATTGTTAATGTAGATTCTACTACCTTTTCCGTAGTTCAGATATGACTTCATTCATATTACTTTCTTCTGCACTAAAATGAATAGCAAGTATTCTTTTATACTGTAACTACATTTTCATTCAGAGCTAAAATAACAAGATAGGACTGAATTCCGCATCACTCTCATACTTAACCTACACTCTCGGCCATTAAAATTGCTACACCACAAAGATAACGTACTACAGACACGAAATTTAACCGACAGGAAGAGGATGCTGTAATATGCAAATGATTAGCTTTTCAGAGTATTCACACAACGATGGCGCCGGTAGCGACATCTACAACGTGTCGATATGGTGGTAGTTGCCAACAGATTTCTCATACACAAACAGCAGCTGACCGGTGTTGCCTGGTGAAACGTTGTTGTGATGCCTCATTTAAGGAGGAGAAATGTGTACTATCACGTTTCCGACTTTGATAAAGGTCGGATTGTAGCCTATCGCGATTGCGTTTTATCGTATCGCGACATTGCTACTCGCGTTGGTCGCGATCCAATGACTTTTAACAGAATATGGAATCGGTGTGTTCAGGAGGGCAATACGAAACGCCGTGCTGGATCCCGACGGCCTTGTATCACTAGCAGTGGAGATGACAGGCATCTTATCCGCATGGCTGTAACGGATCGTGCAGCCACGTCTCGAACCCTGACTCAACAGATAGGGACGTTTGGAAGACAACAACCATCTGCACGAATAGTTCGACGACGTCTGCAGAAGCATAGACTATCAGCTCGGAGACCGTGGGTGCGGTTACCCTTGACGGTGCATCACAGACAGGAGCGCCTGCGATGGTGTATCCAACGACGAACCTGGGTGCACGAATGGCAAAACGTCATGTTTTCGGATGAATCCAGGTTCTGTTTATAGCATCAGGATGGTCGCATCCGTGTTTGGCTACATCGCAGTGAACGCACATTGGAAGCGTGTTGTCGCCATCGCCATACTGGCCTTTCACCCGGCATAATGGTATGGGGTGCCATTGGTTATACGTCTCGGTCACGTCTTGTTCGCATCGACGGTACTTTGAACAGTGTCTGTTACATTTAATATGTGTTACGACTCGTGGCTCTACCCTTCATTCGATCCCTTCATTCAGCAGGATAATGCACGACCGCATGTTGCTGGTCCTGTACGGGTCTTTTTGGATACGGAAAATGTTTGACTGCTGCCCTGGCCAGCACATTCTCCAGATCTCTCACCAATGGAAAACGTCTGGTCAATGGTGGCCGAGTAACTAGCTCGTCACAATAAGCCAGTTACTACTCTTGATCAACTGTGTTATCGTGTTGAAGCAGCATGGGCATCTGTACCTGTACACGGCATCCAAGCTCTGTGTGACTAAATGCCCAGTCGTTTCAAGGCCGTTATTACGGACGGAGGTGGTTGTTCTGGGTACTGATTTCTCCGGATCCATGCACTCAAATTGCGTGAAACTGTAATCACATGTTAGTTCTAGGATAATATATTTGTCCAATGAATACCCGTTTATCACCCTTTTTTTTTCCTTGGTGTAGCAATTTTAATGGCCAGTAGTCAGTAGTGTATTTTACTCGATGATTTCAGTCGAGTACTACGTACTATGTCCCCTCTGACATCACTTTGGATACCACACTGTAGAATCGACGGAGAAGCATTTGTGGTTAATGTTATAACGTTGCTCACAACAGAGATATGTCCCATTACGCTGAGATGCACTAACTGATCTACGGAAAATTTTATGTAAAGTCCAGAGTGTACTGTATAGGACTAAAGAATAGAAGGCGTAGGAATTCAAAATACATATTCTATTTTTGTGTTGGGAAGTGAATTTATAGTGCTAC
This sequence comes from Locusta migratoria, assembly GCA_026315105.1. NCBI lineage: Eukaryota > Metazoa > Arthropoda > Insecta > Orthoptera > Acrididae > Locusta > Locusta migratoria. The sequence goes on along the minus strand of CM048746.1, from coordinate 464,146,021 downwards.
TTCCTTTACTGTGGCTTTCAAATTGCCCAACCCCCTAAAGTAGCCAAGACATCTACATATTGTACACTCCACAATCCACCGTAATGCTCGAGGTGGAGGCTGCACTGTACCACTACTTGGCATTTCCTTGTAAGCAGTGGCAACACAGATAACGAAACTCAGGCAGTTCTTGTTTCGATTGATTTCTAATTCAGTTTCGGTATTTCAATGCACGTATTTGGCAATGGGACTCCTTTTCCACCTGTCACCTTTCTGTTTTTATCCGTTCTGACAAATACCTTAAGCTAGGAAGTGATCCTTTGTTTATTTTGCAGCGATCATTCCCAAACAGAAGTGACAGTTTCAGGTCCTTAACCAGTCCCGAATACTTTGATAATCTCAGGCAATATAGCTTTTTACCATCTGCCAGTTGTCATCGTTGAAAAGCAACAGTAAAGTATAGAGCACAGAAAGAGTTTCTGAATCAGTAGCACAGTATCAGTGTCCATGTAAGGTGTTTTCATTAGACAATCTCACAGGCAACATTTCAATGCCTGTTGTTCAGGGTTATGTTGTATTGAAACTAGTGAATGAGTCTTGAAGTTAGCCTGAGATAAACTATCTTTATGAAAAAACATCGAAATTTTTGGCTAAGAAATATTTTAAGCAGTTTCACTTTGTTCACTTAACCCATTGTGGGAAATGTGTCGCAAGTTAGAAGTGGTGCAGTATTTAGATAATTCAATTAGTCAAGAGGAAGTCAAACCCCATTAAACCCCATGATACGTAGATAGTACAGATTCCTCTAGATTTTAAGGAGACGACTATCTCAGGTTTGGCATGTTATTATCACAAATATGCCACAATGGTATGACCACACTCTCATATATTGAAGAAGGAGAGAGGATTCACTGGTCGACAAAGAGGAGAGATGCATTCAGTACACTGCAAAAAATATTAATCACGATACTGATGTTGGTGTTTCTGAATTATGAGAAGAACTTTATATTATGATGCAATGTGAACAATTTTGTGTGTAGCTACGCATTAAGTTACATCTGAAGTTGGAGGTCTCTGAATTGATGTAACATGCAATGTAATTATGTTGGTACATGGAGTTACTATTCGTAGAAAACGTGCCTCTAATTGAAATCCATACACAATCTTCTGGGCTATTATAGATAGTCCTTCAAATAAACCATCGTCAGTATTTTATTCAGGTAACCAATACACTATTGACTACACAACTAGTGGTGCTAGTTTACAAAACTCCTCCTGGACAAAATTACATGCTCTATAACAGTCAAAAGTAACAAAAATAGACATCTTACATCAATAGATAGTACAGTCTACAAATAAAAGCAACTTTAAATTACATATTAGTTCCTAACGCTGAAAACAGGTATTTCCAACAGATTTTTTAAAATTATGATTGAGAATCGTTATTATTTTTATTTTTTATTTTACTTTTCAAAACACTGCATAGATCAAGAAGCACTGAACTGCCTTCTTCACGACTGAATTTTTTGAATAGAAACTCGGAGTTTATATATTTCGTAAAAATATAACATTGAAGTTAGTTGTTCTAAATAATACAACAGTAAGATGATACTATGAAATTATTCCAGTTATTTTATCGAGCACAGATGTCATCCAAATGGCATTATAGTAAAATCTATCGAATTACATTAATGATCACGTACTATATTGTTGTAGACCATTAATACTAACGATTTTCATAGTATTTTTGCATTATCTCTGTTTATCAGTAAAACGATTCTTTCCCGCAATGGCTTTGGGTGTCATATTCAAAGATTTATTTCTGTTTGCTAATCTTGACACTCTGTAAAAATAATTTATGTCGTTCATTTGCGTCAAAAATTCAGATTACAGCTATTGTAAAAATGAGGAAATGCAACTACTTAATAACAGTAACCAATAACAAAACAAGAGACAGCAAGGAGACAGTTTTATAAATTTAGTTCATGCAGTAGACGTATTTATCTTTAATGTTTGCATCTATGTACTTCGTGCATATAATTGGTACTCCTCATCGGTTTTTCATCAAACCACTCGAATGTTAAGCAAACCATTTAATTAAAGCAGGTATTTTAATCGTTTCTGCTAGATTAAACATAACAACCCACAGTTTTACGTTCCCCAAAAAATTTGCTTGTGCATTGTTTTGGAGGATTGTCTCCACTACTCCAGTTCTGGTCAACAAGGCGTTACAGCGCATTTATCTCTGATCCTTTCCACTTTTTGGTAGGCTCCAGAACTTTTGCTTCTCTCCAAAGAGTGAAATATCTTTTTTCGTCTCCGGAAGCTTCTCATTTAATGACTCGGGTACAAATGACGTCAAAATCGTCATAAGGAAGGTCACAGCTGTAATTACGCTGAATACAATGTACGTTCCATTAGTCTTGCCCTGTGGAAGAAAAAAAGGTCAAAGTCATATAGAAGAATCTAAGTGTTCGCTATGTTTTAATAATGTTACATCTGTTGACAGTACAGGTATAAACAAAACTGTATTCCTCCACATTTTGTTATACAGATGACATCATGAATCAGTAACTCCACATATGAGGAAGGGATAAAAAAATCAATAATTTCTTATGAATATCATTTGATAGCGACTATTACGGGGAATTTCATCAAAGCCATAACACTGCAGTTATCCACTTTTAGCATACTTATATATGTTCGTAATTGTTAAGCAGGTAACTATTTTTAAAAACAAGTCTATTTTCACTATCAATTTAAACAATTTGTACACATGATAAACAAATACTTTTATGTCTTCTGGAAGATGTCTGAGGGAATGAGCAGTAAAACGAATTTCTAAAAATATGAAAAGTATTAAACTGATTCTGCAATAGAGTTCGGCCTGATCAGATCTAAGAGTATCAGACTTTCTGTCAGATGCACACTGCATGACAGAGAATGACTGTAACTTGTGAAATTTGCCTATCGCAGGTAAGTACTAGCATGACTAGGTCAGTTAGTAGACAAAAGATCCATACTAGAGCTTCTGTCCGGCCACAGTATTATACAGCCTAGAAGACATCATTGCACACTACGCCATAGAATGAAAACTTATTCTATATTCACCAAAATATTCTACTTTCGATGGGGTACCAAGAAATGTAGAATTATAAGAGACAACAAAAATTTTGAGAACAAATACTGAAAGAAACAATGCGAAAAATACAAAATTTGTTACTGAAATTAACAGACTGATAGAAAGTTATAAAATAGTTTCACAGAAGAAATTTAAAAACAGAATAGAATGAGGAAATGGAGCAGCGTAGATAAAGATATTAAGGAAAAATCTACGCTGAATTCCTCTATAGTTTAATAACAAAAGACACAGTATAGATAAAATGATATTTTTAGGATGTAGTAAAATGTGCGCTGATATGAAATTTCCTGGTAGATTAATACATTGTGTGTGTGCTGAGATTCGAACCTGGAACCTTTGCCTTTCACGGCCAAGCATTCTATCAACTGAGCTGTCCTTCGTCTCAGCTTTACTTCTCGCCTCCTACATTCCTAATTTCACAGCTCCTATGAATCTTTCAGGAGTAGCTCTCCTGGTACAAAGGATTTGGTGGAGACATGGCTTAGCGACATGTTTGGGATGTTTCCAGAATGACATTATCACTCTGCAGCGGCGTGTGCGCTGTTGTAAAACACCTTGACAGATTATGACTGTTTTCCGGAACCGTGTTTCGGACCTGGAACAGTTTGCCTTTTGCGGGTAAATGTTTTACTGACTGAGCTATCCCGGCATGCCTCGTGACTATCCTCGCAGCTTTACTGCTGTTCAAACTTCGAACACAGTGAAACTCGTAATGTGTAAAAGCCACAGGACCCTCAGAATGATACTAAACGAAGTGGTGCAGTGCTAACACACACTGGACTGCAATCCAGATTTAGGTTTTCCGGGGTGGTTCCTTTGAAAGAGCATGGTCAACATCTTTGCCCAAAATTAACCACAACTCGGATCATAAGCTCCGTATCTAGTTACCATACTGTCAACGGGAAGTTAACCGTAATCTCCCTTCTTTCCTCAGAATGATGTGTCTGAGAGAAGTGAGTTAGAGAATAATAAGAAGGAAAAAATGGCATCATAGGACAAAAAGGAAATGGTCCCAATAATACAGAGCAAAAGCTGCGAAATCAATGGAAACACTTAAAAAAAAAAAAAAAAACACGGGGCCTTGATAGCACACTGTGCGATGTGTAGACATAAAGGAAGAATACAGAGAAATACACACTTGTTTCAGAACAAAAACAATAATAACGTATATACATGTGGCGTCTGTTCCGAAAGAACAGACGTCACTTCTGATCCTGCAGTTGTTATTTAATATTCACAGAATATATGACATCAACTGCGATTGGGCAAAGCTGAAAATGTGTACCCAGCCGGGATTCGAACCCGGGTCTCCTGCTTTCTAGTCCCCAGTGGTGTAGGGATCAGCGCAACTGCCTAGAAAGCAGGAGACCCGGGTTCGAATCCCGGCTGGGTACACATTTTCAGCTTTGCCTAATCGAAGTTGATGTCATATATTCTGTGAACAATAATAACGAATCTCTGATAGAATTCTGGTTAAATTATCGAATTGTAGTTACTTCTAGAACAAAAGCTTTGACAGTAAAGAAAAGAGCAGAAATATTTGAAATGCTTAAAATCTGGCTGATATGTTGTGTACATTATATGTTATGTCCCAATAAAATATAGTTATCTGTTTTTCAAAAAGATACCTCATACTCTCATTTAAGATTGTGGCTAAGGATACAAGGACAAATGAAGCATGGTTATTAAACTTAACTGGCACATAAAGTATGCAGATATTAAAGTCACTTACAAATGGTTGTCCTGAAGAAAGTGTCAAACATCGAGCTACCAACTGAATCTGACTGACGTGTGCGTATGTTCAGACAGGTAGGCCGCAAGTGGCACATTGATGCCTCTTACTCGTAAATACCTGCCTTTTGTCCATACTGAAGAGGACATTTCAAGAGTCTTATTCGTCTTACTGCAGTTATTTTATTAATTAAATTTAGTACATACCAAGTGAGCAAGATACGGTGGTGCAGTCATAGCACACTGAACAAAGACGTATTCAATTGCGATGCTTATTTGTCGTAAACTCGTCGGATGTAATTCCAAGCTCTGTAGGTTTGTGAGTGTATACGAGCACTCAGAGCATAAAAGAAGCACCAGAGACAGTGTAGTTATGATCCACTGGTCTGAATACGCTGTAAAATGGTAACTTCTTTGAGATAACACAATGCTAAATATGCAATAAATACTATGAAATATTACTAACGTATAGATTAGTAATATCATACCCTTATTTTCCCCTTAAATATATTTATACGTCAGTGTGTGATAGAAATTATGCCATAAATATTTCAGAGAGAGTTACCTGCGGTTAAAAATACCAGAATGATAGACAAGAAAGTGGCAGACAGTAGTACAAGACATTGCGTTATTCGTCTTCCAATCTTGTTGCCAGCAGCGTGAGCTGCGAATGAAGCGGCCAGCTGCAGGGATCCTTTCCCAATGAATGCAACGAAGGGATTTTCCCCAAAACTGGTGTTGTTAAAAAGTAGGGTGTAAACTACAAATGCAGTTGCTGACCTTTAAAATGAAAACATGGAAATTTTCTAATTAATTACTTAAATTATTCTGATCATATGCAGAGCTTTTGTTGGACATATTGATCACTAGACTGTCATAGGGGAAGGTTGCCGATATTGTACCACTTTTTTTTATTTTGGGATCCAAAGTCTACATTATCTATCTAATCGAAACAAAATATACTTCAAAAGGAGCTATATGTTGTACACTTTCATCTGCTAGTTTTATACTCTGAATAAAAGCAAAGCATAAATGAATATTACTTAAAATTTAAAAATGTATAAACGATCCACGTTAGGAAACCGGTTGCCTAATTTGGACCTTCAGTTGCTTAAATTGAACCGCATGGTAAAACAATGACTAAAAAGGAGATAAGACCCGTAATATTAAGAAAAGCTTAATTTCAACATCTCGCCATTGATATTCCTTCTGGCTGACGGAGGGAAAGCTCTGTATTGCGTCTCATAAATGAAGAAAACCACCTTTTATCAGCCATTTTCTTTTCTATGTTGGAAGAATGAGGCAGTTCATATTTCTGTGCTATGTCGAATGCAACTTTACGAACATCTTTGATTGTGAGTAAAAAAACTCTCTTCAAATAAAAGAAGGTGATCTGCGACAATGTTTCCGTCTCACTTGTAAACGTTGATTGACTTCCGAATAACTGAACATCATTTCAGAACATGCTTTTAAAATCAGCAAATCTCTTTAATTGTAACTATTGGTACTCGGTATAAACGATCACACTCGTTAAGTTCATGGTTACCGTTTCTGTATGCTTCCACAGCCACCTTCAGTTCATCTTCTGTCCATTTCCCATACATTCCCCTTATGGACTGTTCCAAATCTAAAAAGGTTACCATACTTACTCCTTATTTTTTAAATTGTTTTGCAGCCTAGAAAAATAAACCTAAAAAAGTAACATCTACCTATTACCTATTGTTAAATGACATTAAGTATTATTTGTTACGATTGATCCCTAAATTAGACCGGTCCAAATTAGGAAACAGCCTTTGGTCCAACTTCCGCAACTCGACGCCATATAAGTAAAGATAACGTTGTAGGAACAAAAAAAGCTAAACTCTAGTTTTTCGATATTAAATTATTAGCTAATTAATGGCAGTTTGAACTATAGTGCTGATGATATTTTTACTTACTTTTAGAGCAGAGGAAAGCTTATGATATGTAGCAGAAAACTTACAGCGACGTCGAAGGAAACGCAATAATGGAGTCTGTTCTCACTCCAATGACTATTGTCGACTTGCGACTGAACCATGTGACTTCGACAATGTTTCTCACCAGTTGAGCGAACTTAGATTTTTAAGTTACCAACACAAAGTGAAATACGTAGGTGGTCCAACTTAGGCAACGGTCCATATTCGGCAACTCTCCCCTAATACATGTTTCCATAGTAACTGTGACGCCATACGCAAGAAAACCCGAGACAATGCTTGTAACGATGCACTAGTAAAAATTACTTATAAAACTTCTATAGAAATGGTTCCTAATCATGGGAGTTTCCATCGCTCTTATAATGTAGCAAGTTGTGTTGCTTATATGAGACAAAATCTATGATCAAAGATTTGACAATTTCACATATGAATGTATGGTTTGCGAATATCATAAAAGAATTCATTTGTAGATAGAAGATATCAGACCATACGATGTCGAATAAAATTTCTTTCCACAGAATAATTTTCTTAAAGAGCAATGATAAGAATTTCCTAAAGACCACCTAGTCTGCTTTTACAGACATTGAGCACAACACATGGATTCGTATTGAAAACCAGTATCTCGCGAACACAGTGAGATATTGATGACAATTTTCGATATCTCCTCTGAATTTCATACGCTGCTATCTATAACTTAAAACCAATCACGCGAAAACCTATGCTGTGTGTTTGCATCTCTGAAAGATGCAGTATCATTATTTTACTTAATGTTATGCTGCACAGTAACCGCAACGGACAAGGATATCATACTGTCATATGTGCAAGAATATAACTTTCCGGCCAACTAGATTTCTTAAAATTGGATGGTAAGTTTCATAGCGACCGGAACGTAGTGTCTTAGCACAATTGGCATTTGTGGCTTTTAGCAGCAGCATTTTAATACAATGAAACGATTTCGCAATTAGGAAAATTGAATTTCTAGTTAAATATCTACAGCATATACATTTAAAATGTTAGCCATCTGCTGTGATTATTTGCAGCCCCTTGTGCAAAACCAGCTAAAATTGTTTTTGTGAATTTGTACGAGAGTACGGTAAATTATAATCGCAGTAATGGATGAAGGTATCAAATTGATTTTAAAAAGTTGTTCTACTTTTTGCACAGATTGTAAAGTATAAATGTGGCCAGTATCAAAATACAACGTTCTGGTATTCAAAATCAGATTTATTCGTCGTTTTCTGAAGATCCGTCAATGAAAGAGTGGTGTGCTTGTTAGTCGTATAAAGCCCGCAACAGACAACCCGTTGGATTGCAGGAAGTATGTAATGTTTTTCACCCTGCACTGTAGGACAGTACGCCCATATTCTGATATGTACGCACATATTCAATGGGCCAAAACACTTTACCCTTTACCTCTAGTAGCAATTGAACCCGAGATAAGGGGTCATGAAGAATTACTTTTTCGCACGCACAGTTGTGGAACATATCGCTTCCTTGCATTAACTTCAAAAATTCTGAATAAGCATGTGACGGAAGAGCTGCTTATAAATTTAAAATAAAACTATCGAGAATGATCCATTATAAGGGATTTCGAAATGAAGAAGTACTTTGAAGCAACAAATACGGAGCAACTGTACTGCTTCTCGTCGAACTGAAACGAAAGGGAAATAAAAGTAGCTCTATCTGTGATACAGTCAAATTACAAATTTACGACGTAATCATTTGTATTTTAATTTGTCAAGCAACTGCTTTGGGATAGTTGCAACAACAATATGAATAAATCAAAACATAAATTCATGATGCGACAACAAGTTCACCTTCTATAACAGCACTAGTACAATTTTAAAGCAAAGTCCACATTTACAGTAAAAAAAAATCCACTTTTATATATCCACAGTAGGAAATGGACAGGCGGAAAAAAAACAATAAAAAAAGAAATAACAGCCTCCTAATGTGATGTTAGAAGATGTTGGCATCGATTTGGAAGTAGTTTACATCCAGAGTTAACGGGATTCCTTCGCACAACCTCAGGACAAAGAAACAACTCGATGTACAAGAGAAAAATAAATTTTTCTCGTAATATTAAATTAGAATTGGAATTAACCAATTATTCAAGTCAATATTTCGCAAATATGAAAATGGTGACAATATCGAAAATTCACAAGAATATGAGCCAAAAATGCTACAGAATAATCTTAATGCCCGTCTGATAGCTCATGCATTCAAATTTTCCATCATTAATATTTCAAAGCAATGATCAAAGTAGGCGAGAATCGTTGGATTATGACGGATTCGTCTTTAGGGGATGGTAAAGTACGGGAAAGGGAATTCCGACCTTACACAAGGTTACTGATAAAACTTCAGGAGTATCAAGAGAATTTCGTACGATTTGTGGCCTAGAAAATTCATCCGACAATATAACATTTGGCAAAAAAACTAAACTGAAATACTTGCTTTGTGTAAAAAAATTCTCTAATTCGATGTAAGTTACATGCTTTGGCAATAGTTCCAACAAGTTCACTTTCTTGGAATGTTAGAAATGTGTACGCCTTTCATTTCACCAAAAATTCCTTAATTAATTATTTTAGTTATTTATGCATTTATTTTACCTAGCAAGATTAGGGCCACCAGGCCCTCTCTTACACCTGACCAGGCTTACGTAAGATGAACAATTTGTTTAGTACATTACAGACAGACAATATATGATACAAGTATTAAAGTAAGAAAGAAATGTAGATTATAACTAGACTATAATTGCAACAATAACACTTAGATAGTTTATAAGAATCAAAGTTAATAATAATAATAATAATAATAATAATGTCTTTTCAAAGGACAGTAAGCTTATTTCATATTTTGAACATCTGCCCTATTACCTTTTAGGAATTGCCTCGTTAAGTTCTTACAGATCGTGAGTTATTCACATCAAGCAGAGACATAAGACGACAGAATGTGGGGAAAGAGATATAGAAGAGGTAGACTGGTTAGAGGAAGATAAATAGAAGGGTAAGATTCAAAGCTATGATGGAGATAAAGAACTGAGGGTAACAATGGAGGCCCTACGTGTTTAGTCCGATCATTGTGTAAGTATACTCAACACCAAGTACGTTGATTATGCAAGAATCAGATAAAGGTTATAATGTTGTATCTGACTGAACAGTGAAGCGAAAACGAACTCCAATTTCAGAAAAATTGTTCAGCTTTGATGACATGCTTATGACAGTCGGTAACTAGCCCATTGTATCGTAACTGAAAATATCTGGCAGTATCAACGCTTCATACATACTGGTATCATTCGATAATATCTACCTCTATTATTTTGCCTTTTAAGAATAATAACAAAATTTTGACATAACTCAGTACATATGCAAAGTTACAGTAGTGAATAGATCAGTCAAACTATTAGAATGACGTCATCGCAAGCCACTCGTTACAATCAAGTGCAATATTTCAGTCCTTGGTAGCGGAAAAAGAACCGTAGTTCGCACGACAAGCGTTTGTATGTATCGCATTCATTCCGCCAGTATTCATGCAGACAGAACATCACATCACAGCTCGAAAGTTTGTTATTTACTTGAATATTGGAATTAGTGTGTAATGACTGTGACTCAAAATGGATTCCGCAACTGCTCACATCAAATCACAAGGCCAGAGAAAAGGTATTTCAACTGACTTGATGGATCAATTTGACACCTCATATCTACATATGAGGACACCTGGGTGCTTAACATTTAACCTTAAATAAGAAGGTAGTCAGTGTAGTGTCACTACCTGCAATAACCAAAAGAGAAGAAATTGAAGACTGTGATTCTACTAGTAGCCATAGTCCCAGTATTTTGGAATACCGAAAACTCCAAAACCTTTTCTGACGTGTTCCGTCTCACCAGAATCCAACATAGGTGTGGCTCCATCACAACAAGGAAAATCAACATACAAGTCTCAGCACTCAGGAACACTTAACCAAACTGGGTTGGACATCACTACCTCATTATTCTGTAGACCAGAGTTAGCACCCACTGACTTCCTATTATTTCGCTCTTAATAATAAATATCTTTCAGGAAAAAGTGTAGGGAAATTGTATTGTAGAACCGTTATAATTAGTTGATTGTAGTTGAAAATATTATGTTCCAGGTACAATATAAACTAATGATACGTGTTGCACTTCAAGATAATAAAAAATATTGCTCCACCCACCTGCTCAGAACAATTAACATAGTATTTTTGAAGATATACTTGTTTGTTATGATAGTTCTAATGCCCATGTTGGAAGTTCTATGTTCACAAAGAAAATCGATGTTCTTCTTGACATCTGTAGAGAAAGGCTTTCCGTTAGTACGCGCTATGCGGTGCAGAACATTGTAAGCTTCCTCTTTGCGTCCTTTGCTTATCAGCCATCGTGGGGATTCAGGCATGTACCTTCGAAATAAATAACAAACAATTATAACATGTTGTAGACATTTCACTGAAAATGAGCGCAAATCAGGAGGTTTTTCATAATATTTCAGGCCAGTTACTAAATAGAAAATTACTTAGTTCAGTTTTACATATTGAATTGTGCTCCTACTTAACGGTTTAATATAAAAATTAACAAATTATAATTATTAATTATCATATCCTTCCGTCCAGATTAGAGTAAAACACGGCAATGAATAACAATCACATCTTTGCTGCTGAGCCGGCCGCGATGGCCGAGGTGACTGAGGCGCTCCAGTCACGGTCAGCACGGCCACTATGGTCGGGGGTTCGAATCCCCCCTCGGGCATGGATATTTGTGCCGTCCTAGTTCGTAAGTAGTTCGTAAGTAGTTTGTAAGTTTAGGGACTGATGACCCCGTAGTTAAGTCCCATAAGCTTAACAAACATTTTTTTTTTTTTTGCTGCTGATGAACACTTTAGCTCCGGAACATTTCTGCAGAAATACTAATGTCCTCTTCCTCCCCCTCCCCCCCAGTGACATTGTTACTGACATAGAAAAAACGCCGCTTTATACAGCAAGGAATGTTACACTCATTATTCGGCGACTAGACATTGCCTACAACACGATCATCCGTTCAGAGTGAAGAGCCTTCCCGATAGCGAAATGCTGATTCTCCCTTCCCCAGATGTGCCAGTTTTGGTCACTGATGAACCCATGAAAATGCTCTTCATCGTTAAACCAAACCACATTCACAAGCGCTTGCGCGTACTACTTCCCACCATGTCCAGTGGCCAAGCGTGCAGTTTGGACGAACTAATCCAAACGGCACAGAAGTTACGGCGGTTTCATTTCATGTATAATTGTCACACTGTATTGTACTTATTATTAACATCCGAACAAATGATTCTAGTTTTGGCATGTTAAACTCTTTTTTTTTAATTTTTAGTAACATTTTAAAGAGAAAAAGTATAAAACGTAAGAAAAATAACAAAGTACATAATCAAAGAAGGCAAAAACAATCATTCTGTAGGTCTTACACCCTTTAGTTAGTGTAGTATGGATGCATATTCGTTAATATTCGTAGCATATGAGATAAATTTCCTGTTCTTAACGTAGCGAGCTACGTGCTTATCTGCGTCGTATAGAGACTTTATTGGACATATGGAAGAGCACTGGTGAGTCAGCGTTATCTGCAGTAACTGTGGAGTTGTTGTAAAAGTCGATCTACACCTACATGTCTGATCGGCGTATCAGACTTACGTGACCAGCAGTAGAGAGGTGCATTCCACCCAAGGAGGTTAGAGTAAAGGGAGGTGATGTTAACTATGCTTACAGCACGCATTGGTTGAAGCCCTCTTTCCGTAAAGCCACCAAACTGATAGTCACATCGGAGAATTTATTTATACATTAAATACGTTTCAACGACTAGAACTACTTCATCACACAGTACGACCAATTTTCAAGATGCTCTGTTTGACGACGGGCACAAACCCTAGGTCTTAAGTTAAACCCCAGTAAATCCCAGGTCACCCTCATATTGCATCCAAAGCTAATCAGTAGGTATACACAGAAGGGAAAGTAATGACTGCACATATGAAATATGCTTCTTAACCAAGTGACTGTAAATAACTTTTTAAGAACACTGTTCATAATTTATCCTGAACTAACCAAATGCTACAAGGAATGTGTAAAGCATTATACACCCACTACAAAGTTGGTCTGTCAATTTATTTTACAGAGGCTACAGTGTAACTTTCAGTAGTACTCCATCACACACGCAAAACTGTGTTTTTAACACTTCATTAGAATAATATAATTAAAGTGAAAGTTTTACACATTTAATATTTGTGCATAGCTTCCATTAGTTTGTATGCGTCGAAACGGTCACTCCCATTATAAGGTCCTCCACTGCTCCTGGCCACTGATGCTGCTGATGACTGTAAAACACCTTTTTGGTCATACATTGATGCTGGTACACCTGAATTTGATCCTCATGCTACGACACCTGTAGTGCCACTGCTGCTACATACCCACGTCTCAGATCTACGCATGTCCAGTGCACTAAGGACTGCCCAGAATCTCCCTTTCTATCACTAGAGCGCTGCCAAGTTTCACACCCATTTATGCCACTTCCTCGATTCATTGGAAGTAACTGCTTTGCAGTGTGTGCACTAGTACTAGACTGTCACATGTCACCCGAGCGATCTGCATATCTTTTATGTTTTCGTAATTCAGAAAGACGTTCTAGCACATTATGGCGCATATCTGCTTTAGCCAGATGATCAGATTCTTGACGGCGATGCGTATCCTGTAGTTCTCAGGTCGTTCAAATCTACAAGTATCTCCAAAGCGTCCATAAGGTGCGTTAAAGTGACGTTCAATAGCAACTCTCTTTCTTTCGTCTGGATATGCATCCCTCCGATCTTCTGCTGGACGTTTAGCACTGCGTCGTCTCTCTTCCAACCGTATTTGTTGCCTTCGTAATTCCCCCCGTTCCCTTTCCAAATTCTCAAGTTCACGACGCTGACCTTCCTGTTCCAAACTCAATACTGCAGCATGTTCCCATTACACGTTCCCATTCCAAAGGCAGCCCTCTTAAGCTTGATGGCGAACTCTCGTTGCTGCCTTTCAATCTCACGATGCCGTGCAGCTTCTTCATTTCGGCGACGTTCTTCCTTCGCAGTTCTCGTTCACGTTCTCGCAATCTCTGCCTGTCGCGTTCCTCCCGGGTCTGAGTGAAGGTGAGAACTCCAGGCTTCTGGACTGGTGCTGCGCGCCGACACCAATGATGCCGTGGGCTGTGGACTGTGTAGAGGACTGCGGCTGTGCAAACGGCTGCGACCTTGCACATGGCTGAAGCGGTGGCTGCTCAAAGCCAATGCTTTGGTTATGTACGTCCCTATTATTTTATTGTGTAACTTCTGGTGGACGAACTGTGTTTATCGTATATTTTATTGTTGCCTTCTTTCCATTCAATAAAGGCAACAGGCTGCCTATAAAGATCGGCGGTGTCATTGGGCATTCCAGTTGTCTTATTAGTGAATTTGTCAAACCATATGTATCAGTAGAATCTTCTGGCAACTACTTGAAACCTCACGGGGACTATATTCTCCCATGCCGCTTTGTGGATGTATTGGTGTGGCACGTGGAAGACCTTTCTGAGAACCTAGCTTTGCAGACTCTGTAGCTTCTTAATATGAGTTAGAGCTACATTCCCGATACCTCACAATTATATTCCATGACAGATCGGCTTCAAGTTCGGTAGAACTGTAATACGTAAGAAGGACAAGAGAGAGAGGAGGGTGACAATTGGTTTATGAGAGGATACAATGCGTTGGCTCCTTGTGAGGTTTTCGTTTTGCTGCTGTTGTCCTTCCCCGTGATTTCCAAGATATTTTGCAGTCTTGGTCCACGACTTTGACCGCCCAGACGGGATGAAGTATAGGATTTCATGTGGGCATCTTGTGGTGAGAATCTCTTACAAGCTGTTGATGTTTTAACTTATGTATCTTCGGCTAAGTGCTATGTTGCACGTACTATTTAACCTCCATTTTTTAAAATAACGTAAGGTGACCGCCATGTATAATTTTAAATGAACAGGTCATTGGCCGAGGAGACTGAGGCGCTCCAGTCATGGTCTGCACGGCCACTATGGTCGGGGGTTCCAATCTCCCCTCGGGCATGGATATTTGTGCCGTCCTAGTTCGTAAGTAGTTTGTAAGTTTAGGGACTGATTACCTCGTAGTGAAGTCCCATAGACTATACAAACATTTGAACATTTGAACAGGTCATGATGTGACAGCCCATTGAAACCTTTGTCTGGAATTTTTATATCTTTTATTTGTTGTATTAGTTAGATAGTGTTTTTAACGGTTCTGCTTTCTCGTATTTTAAAGTTTTCCCTCAGTAATTTTAACAAGTGTCTTGCTAGTTTGTAGGTGAGGATGGGAACTTTTCTGATATGCACTAGAGGCCTTAATGGAATATTCTGTTTATGGATTTTTGGTTGGCATCAGAGGACAGGTGCAGTGGGATTAATTTGTGTTAGCTTTCTCTTCTAAGTGTAGTCTAATATTATGCCTATATTTTTAGTGCGTTCTTTACTTTCGCTGGAACCTGTTTGTTCGATCTGATTTAAGATTTGTAATGTTATTTTCTGAAATGAATTCTAACGTTTTTTCAATATGTTGTCTTTTGTTCATCAGGACCCCTGGGCTGCCCTCGTCTGCTTTCGAAATGATCACATTTTCATTTTGAAGTTTTTCCTGTTGTGTTTTGAGTGTTATATGTTCAATGTGTGTGTTGGTTTTGTGTCTTTGTGGTTTTATATTAAGGACTTCTTACTTTACGTGTTGTCTAGTTAAACCAATATTCACAGAGCTACTTTCTCTTTTCTCTTCTCTTGATAACACAGTTAAATTCAGTAATCAATTTTACATACAAGAAGATGGATGACCAATGGGTCCCCATTTCAGATGTCATAGGAAATATTTTTGTAAACCATACTGAACATCCTTTGCCTAATAGATGAACAGCAAACAAAAATTGAAAAACTTCAGACAGATATCAACAAGATACACAAATATATTAAATTCACAGTTGAAAAAGAACAGGATAGACCAATCATTTTTATAGACTTAACAATCGAGAAATAAAACAACAAGCATATCTTTAAAATTTTCCTTAAACCCACATTATGTGATGTTAGTATCCCCAAATCCTCCAACCACGCACACTCACAGAAACAGGCTGCATTCCGACACATGCTCCATAGACTCAATTCAGTGCCACTCAGCAAAGAATAGTATCAAAAACAACTGGACATAATAACGCAGATAGTCAGAAAAAAATGTGTACAATAATGACATAGTCATAAGACTAAACATCAATATAAAAATAATAACACAAAACGAAAAATCACAGACTACTAAAAATCAAAACCAAACACAGTCACAAGCAGTTAATGCCATAAAAAGTGCCAGGAATAACCAAACCAATGTTAAAGAAGACACAAAATATACTCAATGTCATACAGACACAAACTCACACATCAAACAACAAACATTTTCAAAAAGCAGGGCATAAATGTAACATACTCAACAGATAATTTTATCTAATAATGCACTTCAATACTAACAAAAAGCACAGATATATTCGAAAAATCTCGAATATACCAATTACATTGTAGCACTTGTGAGGACAGAATTATAGGACAGACCAGCAGTACCTCAGATGTCAGATATAAAGCACACGTGAGAGCCTGGAAATATGGTACATTCCACATTTGCCGAACGTCTAAGACAAAATCACAGACCAACCTCCAGAGAAGATGAATGATAATAATCATAATAAATAATAATAATAATAAAAAACACCTTCTCTCACATCTAGAAAATTATGACATACAGAAAATAAAAGCTGAAAACAAATTCTGCAGAATGATCAAGTAAACATATCAAACAATTCACTGTTTCCGCTGCTACATAAAATAGTTGCATGGTCCAATCCTTCAGACTCTCATTAAACCCCCCCCCCCTTTCTCAGATCATTTAAATAAAAAAAAATAAAAAATCAACTAAACCGCAAAATCCTACCACCCTCATACAGATATTGCAATAATACACATACAAAATAAGACTATTCTCTCTCTCTCTCTCTCTCTCTCTCTCTCTCTCTCTCTCTCTCTCTCTCTCTCTCTCTCTCTCTCTGTGTGTGTGTGTGTGTGTGTGTGTGTGTGTGCCCCTTAACTTATGGATTTTATACTTCCGCTAAGTGCTATGTTGCACATGCTATTTAACCTCCTTTTTTTTTTTAAAGTAACACAAGATGACCATCATGCATAATTTTATATGACCGGGTCATAGTGACATAGCCCTTTGTAAGGGGGTGTCATAAAATACATAATTATTTTGCGATCTTGGCTTTCTACTTTTGAAAATAATAAATGATAGTTCATGGACAGTACTGTCATCATTTACACTTCACGTGATTCTTCTCGTGTTTGACCTTTTCTATCTCGTCTTTTTATTATTATTATTTTAATTGAATTAATAGTCGCAGAAAAAAGGTGTGTCTCGCTTGTTGTGATTCCTGTTGTGTGTTGAAACCATGACTGCTTAGCTAGAAAAATGCGATTTTCTTTGCATAGTCCGGACATAAGCCAGCAGACTCTGCCAAATACTAGCTGAAGTGAAGAATCTTGGGTTTCCATAGTTATTGATATGTCGTAATTACATTTCAAACAGTAAATACCCTCCTAACACCTGAATATTAAAAATTTGAGAAACAGGGGAAAAAAGACGTTTCTCTAAAACTGAAGGAGGTAATTATATTTGTCCACAAAGTTGCAAGTGAAGCTTGACAAAATCATGGATAGACACGGTTAGGAACAGAAGCACAGTGTCCCACTGCATTTGCAAGAGACGTGCTTCTTCACTCATGAACAATAATATCTACAAAATTAAAGAAAGATATTAGACTCATAGGGTTGGCTAAAGTCCCTCTGGTGCTGCACAATACGGAGGATGGTGTTTGAGCATACTGACAGATGTGATGCGTACATTAAAACATAATATTGTAACCGTTTTATTTTATAGTAATGGAATCACGCCTTTTTACACATGACAAATGTTTGTTATGTTTCTGTACCTTAACGGAAAATTTCAGAAGTTGCTCGTCTTAATTTACAAAGTTATTATCTCTTCCAAAAGACTGCAAATATAATTCTTATTACTAGCAAGAACAGGGACATAGTCTTACAAAGCTTTTGCCATTTCTTTCAACTGTTTGTTTAATTATGTTCTTTTTGTCCGAAAAAGGAAGCATCAAAATTCCAATGTTTGTAAGTCGAAGGGACATAACTTCTGCGGTTATCAGACGCTACGTTTACAACCTACTTAAACTAACTTCAGCTGAGGACAACAGAGACACCCACATCCGAGGGAGGAGCCGAAACTTCGGCGGCGAGCAACGACGTGTTCCGCAGCAAACCGCCTTAGAACGCTCGGCCACTCCACTGCGGCAAGGAAGCATCTCTACAAAGAACTCTTGTACAGAATCTAAGTGCTCAAATTGATTGTAATTTGAAACGAATTCCCTAACTGCAAGTTTTTTAATGAATAGTTCGAAACGGTCTTGTAGATTAGAAAGGTTTTATTTGATCTCTGAAGTAGTACATGAAAAAATTTTGTTTTTAGCTAAATGTGTTCTAATTAAGTCAAAGTGTGAAGTCTGGCTTTGGTTTTGGAAAGTGTAACTGATGATAAAAAGATAAATTTCAAAAATTGTGGGATTTGATTAACTTCTGCTATGAGATGAACATATAATGAAGGTAAATGCCCATAAAAATATTAAATACGGTTACTTCCCCATACAGAGTAGCAAAAATTAGTAATAACTAGAAGGACCTATCTTTCATTCACTTCTGTATTTGCTCCACATTTCCAAAAACCAATAGCCACATTGCTTTTATAAACATACGTGCGTAAGTTTCCCAGGAGGCAGCTTGTATGCAGATGATTTGGATCTTGTTCAGGTTCACATAAGAAAACATGTCTGTATTCATTGGAAGAATCACCCACTTTTTCTGTTAGGTGTTGCATAGAGAGATGCCCACCCCAACCAAACATGGTCTGCCACATTCGACGCCATATTGCTTTTCACACATCTTCACTACAAATAACCACATCTCACCAAAGATATTATTTAAAAAGCTTATTTGAACTGCAGTGCTGCCAGCGTAAATAACTTTAAATAGTACTGATAAAATAAATTATGTTGCTCACAAAGTTACCCAGAGCTGCTTCACACAAAGAGCATTCCAGAGTGCCCCTTACAGCTATAACACGTAGAAGAACAGCTTCTCAGCTTCTGGCAAGTCCAACGTAAATGGTGTTTTTTTTTAACTGTGACACATAACTTATTACAAATATGTACAATCTCATCTTCATCTCCCTTACGCCTACCGAACTGGAGCAGGCTATGCATGTATATGTGGAAGGCATGTGGAGAACATAGGAACGGTTCTGGATCCAGATAGGCTATTCAATATGTTGTGTAAGAACTAGTGTGGTGATTGATTACAATTATTTGTGGTGAGTGATACCAGTCACACAGTTCGCAAGGATCTACCTTGAGCCTAACAATCTGTTTTAAGTTCAAAAAATGTTCAAATGTTTGTAGAGTCTATGGGACTTAACTACGGGGTCATCAGTCCCTAAACTTACAAACTACTTATGAACTACTTACAACTAAGGACGGCACAAATATCCATGCCCGAGGGGGGATTCGAACCCCCGACCATAGTGGCCGTGCGGACCGTGACTGGAGCGCCTCAATCCCCTCGGCCACTGCGGCCGACTGTTTTAAGTTGTTACCCAGTTTCAGCACTATCTGTCGGATTTTGTTAATTTATCTTAAACAAATTAGAAATTTTTACAGTTGTACAAACTTAAATTGTTTTACGTTCGTATTTGAGAATTAGAAGTATTTTATACACTATTTCAACTTGTACCATCATCACTCAGGAACTGTGAAAACAAGATGGTGAGTGATGTAGTCAGTAAGTAGACTATGTTGTGTGTGGGATGTTTCAATATTGACATTCTGTGTTTGTGTGTGTGTGTGTGTGTGTGTGTGTGTGTGTGTGTGTGGGTGTGTGTGTGTGTGTGTGTGTGTGTGTGTGTGTGCACGCATGCGCGCTTGTGTTTACGGTTGGGAACTGTCTGGCAGTACATTAAGCTCAAAGAGGCATGGCATTCTGCATTTTGTAGTTTTCCTCAATTTTAACTTTTTTTGTTCTGCAATCGAAGATTTTTCGTTCCATGCTGATGTCTCTTGCACTATGTTTCACGTACATAAGACGTTCCACATATGTTACTTTTTTATTCTGTGTATCTTATATTAAAGTTTCCGCTTGTCTGCAGAATATAAACAGATTTGCAGTCCTATCAGGCAGTTGGTAAACACCATATTCACTGTGTTTGTTTGTGTTTATATTTCTCTTTCTTCTTTTCTTCTGTATTGTGTTGTTACGTGGTCCTTCCAGCTCAGTATTAATTTTGTGATTGTCTTTAATTTTGGTAGCCATTGTCCACAGGGATTTTCTTTATTATCTGTAACTTACTAGTCCATAAACACACACACACACACACAGATACACAGTCTCATGATTCAAACAGCCCACCTTAAAGATAGTTAACTATCTACACCTCCTTCCTGCCTTCTTGTTTTCACAGTTCATGAACAGTGAAAGTGATAATTGAAATAGTGCTGTTTTCTTTACTATGAAATAATACGGCATCATCAGCGATAAGTGAAACGTATTTCATAATTACAGAAACACACACACACACACAAATATAAATATAAATATTCATACATACATAAAAGTTCTCCACACAGAATGGAGAACAGAGTTTCAATACAGAATAGTTTTATACGTAAGTAGAACAAAATAAACTGTGAAGAAGGATCCACTCAAACTGAAATAACTTAATACGCAATACCTAATTGTATATGTTTGTAAAATCTCGTAGGTTTCTAATTCGTTGATAAGGACTATGACTGTATAGAGTCTAAACATTTTCTGTTGTTTAATACATGGAATAAACGCGCACTAATCATGTTGCAACTGCAGTGGAATATATGTGGATAACAAAAGGAAACAAGTGTTTGCTCAAAGCCGACAATTAAAACAAAATATTTGTTAAACAACCACAGACAACAGGGGCTGCAAGGATATAGCCATCATTCGGATAGTGTTGCTACCACAGATTTTGACTATTTTGTGTCTTTACTCGTACTGTTCATTCTGGATCCTTTCTAGGACCAATTAATATCATAGTCACGCCAGGTGCTGCTGACTTTAAATTTGGCAGATTGTTCTGAGGCACTTTTATTCCAAGACAATTCATTTGGTGTACTACCTTTAATAAAGTCTGAAATTGTATGCTTTTTAAATGGTTAGAGATCTGTATGCTCAGTCACGTTTTGTTATAATCTATCCCACTCTTCTACTTCTGGCTAGATGGGCTGATCAATACTAGGTAATATTTGACCTACTCGTAAATTAATGTTGAAAATAGGGAGTACTTCGAGTCATGCTTACATATTGATATATGATTCATGCCGTTTCAATAAAATACTGGTGTAAGAGAACATTTCATTGAAGAGATGGAAGAGTACCAGAATACTAGAACAAAAAAGGTCCTTTATTTACGTACATAATGTAGTGTATCTCACACTGTTTTGAGGTATACGTTTGAATCTGTAGTTTAAAAATGTTAGAACTCTTAGGAAGAATTATTATACTGTACACTATTTTGTGTATAAAAATCAATCTAATCATTTATTTATTGATTATCCTTAAAATGAAAATCATATTTTAGTTTTTAAGGGACCTTGTGTATTGTAGTTGCATGATATGTTACAGTTTTCAGGATAGCAACAAAACTATCTGTTAGCTATTCGTAATTCTAACACCAACAGTAGACAAAATATCATATTTCCTTAATCATTACACTCATCAGTGCACTAAGCAGTTTGTACGTTTGATATACTTACTTGTGAAGCAGTAGTGGAATAAAACACGGAATAGCCGCAACCAGAGTGAAGTGAATCCAGTTCTTGAGCAACCAGGCCACTAGTGCTATGGCAATTATACCAAGGCAGTAACACAGGAATCCCAAGAAATTGACGAATGAACGATGTTTGATATTGGCCAATTCGACTCCTAGAAACAAAAATATGAACTTTCAATGTAATACATTCAATGTGTTACATGGCTGATTGTTCCAGTCTTATACAGAAATTGTTCAACTAATTTCAAATTGCTTTTAGTGCCATCGCAAACCACAAGCTAGATTCTCTTCTTTTGACATTGTCTCAAGTCTGTCATACACTTCCGCACAATGCAATGCCCACAATGTACAGCATCTGAAGTATATTCCTAATGTCTGGCTCGAGTAGATTTCTTCTGATGAAGTGTGCACACTTGGTCTGTGCCAGACTGCATTTATGGTCTGTCACAAGTTATTTTCCTTCCAAGGAAGCATATTTTCTCAACTGCGCCTACATCATAGTCACCATTGTCTACACAACTATAAGTAATCTCTTTTCCTCCAGTTCTCATTACTTTCCTCTTTCTCTTATATCCCAAACTAATTTGTTTATTGCAATCAACATGCCATGTAAATCTTACTCATTTCCAATAAGGAAAGCAATAGAATCTGTATAGCCTACCAATGAAATCATATCACAATCGCTTCTGAAATCACAATGAATTTTCCCCCGATTTCGATGTATAGTTAAAAGACTGCAATCTAGTTTCATACTTGCTTTCTTTCTTAGAGATTCTGGTCTCTCTCTTTATTATTATTTCCTATTAGTCCTCGTATATAATATATACCAGAATGAAACATGATCTTATCGCAATAAAACATAAGGCGACAATTTCCTTGCCAGAGTTAAAAATGTAAAAGACAAGAACTGGCTTTTCGAATAATCTGCATCTTCAAAAACATTTAAAAACACTGGTGAAAAGAATTGGGGATCAGGAGATATCATACACAAGATATATATGGTATGGTGATTTTTATTACGGCTCATTGGTTTGAATATTTTACACAATATTTGTCACTAGTGCACCTTTTCAATAGATATTGTACGAGATACTTTTTAAGTCCTTTTATGATCAAACGCTACGTGAAAATTATGAATAATTTGTCTTAGCTTTTTCCTTAAGCCAAATTTATCCTTGAAAGTATGTAATAGACAATTTTTATGTATAGGGTGTCCATGGATTCGTTTGTGTTTGTATTTTCATATGAATCGACAGTTCTGTTCCGATCCTCATGAAATTTTGTACACTTGAACTTCAAAACAATTTTGTATGGAGCATATCGGAGGCTACTTTATCTACCAAAGTCGACAGAATCTATGGTTTCATTCAGCTTTTGATGGAATTTTGCACAATTCATCTTCAAAACAATAGAAAGGTCATTGGCTACGTAAAATTTTATATGGTGCATGGCTGAAGATACTTTACCTACAAACATCGACAAAATATCCAGTTTTATTCCGATCATAATGGAATTTTGCATGCTTAACATTCAAAATAAAAGGACCATCACTTTCTATCTATAATATCCTACGGTAAATGCAATAAACTTAGACCCACTTCAGCGATCACCATGAAAGTCAACAGAGTTATAAAATATTTCACCGATGGGCGAAGCAATGGACTGAGAAGATGGAGGAGCAGTTCAACAGAAAGATGATTGGCAGAGAAAGGGAAAGGTGGAGGTGAACAGGAAGAGGGGAGATGAGATGAAGAGAGAGAGAAAAGGTATGGAGAGATACACTAACTTAAGAATGGAATAAATACGTAGCAGGTTGACGCCGGAGATTCAGGTAGTATTAAATATATTACAGTATTCTGTGGATAATGTTTGAAAGAATCAATTGAGGAATGGTGTGAGTCTGTCTCTATGTGTCTCAAATCATTATTGTTACCACCGTTAATTAGATGTGAAGACTCAGTGTAAATGTTCCCAGCTGCAAATAATTTGTTTCTTTCTTCAACATGAGTCATGCAGTAGATTGTAAGCTTCAAATGTTTGAAAGAGCAGTTGACTGATGATTCGTGACAATAATGCATACGAGAGACTTGACTATAATGGTACTGTTTTACAAAGTTGGAGTATAATTTTCAAAAATGATATCTGCTTCGCTTAACTAAATAAAAATGTCAGTGTCATGTAATCTCAACAAACAAAAAATCCATGCCACCTTTCTTGTTATAAACTGCTTTCAAAGTTTGGAATGAACAACGGATTAGTTGCTATAATATATATTTTTTAAAAATTGTATTACCTTTTCACAATATAATACAAATTTTAACTGTGAATTAGTTCAAATGTTAATCTAAATTTTATAAAATACCGCAGATATTAGAAAATGTAGTAGTACTCTTAGCTCTGCAATTTAAAAAAGGTACGATTTGCTTTTTTGTGGAAGCAGTGAGTTGTTTCATGTACTTACTTACTTTCTAGCAATTCATGGTTATAGTGCGTAAGTTTATACATTTTCAACGATGTCGCACTTTTAAAGTATCAAACTTGCATTAGATTACCTTATTTACTTTGACCATTCCTTTACCGAGATCAAATTTAATTGAAATGTGTTTTACATTCTTGTTTTCAGGAAATTATTTTGCAATGGTCATACAAGCAAGGCTTAATTTATTATTGAACATTGGATTCAATGACCGTTTATAGCGAAGCACAGTAACGTACCTGAGATATTGTCTCTTGTTTATTTTCCACGAGTGGAGTAAATTAAATTTGAGATTGCAGGAATATTATTCTCATAAGTTGCCTCCAGTAACAACGTTCATACGCTTGCGTGACAGCCATCCATCGCTAAGATATTACCTTAGGGTTTGCTATTTATTTATTAGAAAATCTTACTCGCCAACTATATTCTGTAGTTCTCAATAATTTACATAATCTCTCTTTCTCATTTTTACCGAAAATTCTATATTACCCAGAAGTAATATTTCATTCAGGCGCCAAACGTGAGGTTCGTTTTTTACCGTATATATATGGAACTAATGCCAGTTTGTTTTACCTTTCATGAAACACCGTTGTACAGAATCTGCAAGAGGAAATGTTGGAAAACTAATTAAACGGAGTATTAAAGTGATATTGATTATTGGTAAGCAGCCTGTAAGAGGAATAAAGTAAGAGGTAAGAAACACCCGCTACATTTTGATTTATTTTGCTTTTCGAGACTTTCTTTCCACTATTCATGGTTCATTAATACTAATTCAATTATTTAATGTAATACTTAAATCTCGTTGTTGACGAAAGTTGTCAAGCATGGCGGCTTTTGCATAAAGCGACGGCATCTTGGGACTAGTTCTGCATTCATATGTTTACTTCATCAGACGTCCATCTCCTCGAGCTAAGATTTAACTGCAAGCAATTTCTGGGTTGTGTACGAAATGTTTTGTGTTCAGTTTTATCAATCTGTTTCAAGTGTAAAGTTTCACTGATGGGATTTTTTTTAAATGTGTGTGAATTAAAATTATTTTTAGGTCTAGGAGGATAGGAAAACAATTAGAAATTCAATCTTAGATCATGTAATAGTTCAAGATATGGTTGAAGTGCACAGCAGTACCTATCCGGTAATGAATGAAAATTAACCCATTTCTTCCCAGTGTTGCGTACACGCAACACAAAATGTAGCCTTACAAAATGCAGTCGAAATGGACATACTAATCAAAACTCAACACACATGTGTTAAAAGGCATTTACGAGCTCTCTGTACATGTGTTAAAATTTCACAATTACCTTAACACTTCGTAAAAAGATGCAAGATTTGCAAACGTCAGACGATCTACATACACAAGAAATGTCAAGTTCAGCTTCACACAGGGTGTTTTTCAATATTTCACGAGTGATGCCATCAGTGTAAGTCAGAGTTATCATATAATAGACAATATTGCACAGTTTGAACAAATAGAAGAATGTGATCACAAAAACTAAATTTTTCTATTTTTTTACTTGGAAACAGCGCAACATTATGGGTGGTGCAAATTACAACACATACTGCTAGTTTGTAATATTTGTAACGTTATTTCAATTATTTAAAGAGAACCTGATGACTAAATATCACACTTTTTCACAGTTTCTATTTTTGGGAAGAAATGGGTTAATTACCTGGGAGCAAATAGTTTGGGAACGCTTACTGAATCAACCACTTTCGTGACAGTAATGAACCTGCATCAGAATTTCAACAAGTAAAGTGGAGCGGCACAGCGAGCTTTGGGTGATACAAGTGGGTCAGCGAGGACGCTGTACTGTGTAATAGCTAAACAACTGTATTGCTTAAAGGAATAAGTGGCTGAGGCGTACGTGATCGGAAGTAGGAAACCGGTCACGTGTATCAACGATCAGTTATGCCACACTTGTGAAACACAATCTGATGGGTTCAACCTCATCGTATAAATACACGTGGAAAAGGCAGGTTAGGCAGTCAGCCACGGGTGGACAGTCGCCTGCCGCCCGGACTGTGCTACTCGCCGACAGCTGTTGTTATTGTTGTTAATCGCACAACTGAGTCAGTCACAGGCCCTGTAAACTTTGCCATTTCTAAGAATGCCAGGTGTTTTAGCAATATTTAGTATTTTGTATTAGAAAACCTAGACAACATTTAAATGTGGTAATAACCTTTCCTGAAAGCCTTGGACTTATTCTTCCTGATTACCTACTTTCAGTTTCTTTGAATGTTTACTTCCTATACCACATAGTTTCAAACTATGTCATTTTTTGGGAAAAAGAAAAAAGTTTACGGAAATCATAAAGTTCTTACATCATGCTTGTCATAGTAGAAAAGCTGTTATTCCACTTTCAATAATAAAACACTGATAAAAACACTTATTACATATATACACACATTATTTTCACACAGTGTAATTTTTTTAATTATTATTATTATTATTTCGTATGATACAGTGTAAAACATGGTTCTTTGCACATTGCGATTTTGCACTTACTGCACTAGTATGATGTGTCTTTTCTTACTGCCTTTCCAGTTTTCTTTTTTCCTCTGGTTGAGCATACTTTGCACATTCTTTGAATTCTACTTTTACTTGTGGGAGGTGGAATTTTTTCTAGAAAATGCTTTCTTACAGATAACCTGCTCAGTGGCCTCTATCGGAAGTTGGTGTGGGAGTATCGTCTTCACACATTGGCAATTCTGCATACATCACCTTTATGAACTTGGATAGAGGCAACTCCTCAGCTTTTATTTTGTTATGGAGAATATATGAATATATAAGGAGACAGTGAAATGCAAGTTTCTTCCACCATTTCACTGTTCTATGTTCGAAAGCCCTGTATGACATCCTTTGATCGGACAGATCAACGCCGACCTTTTTTTTTTTGTACTCCACAACACAAACAGGTTTTTATTTTTTGTTTACCTCTTCTGTCTTCATAATTATATCATTTTTGCCATGTGTCTTGTACTTAGCATATATACATATATTTTGTCTTTCCAGCATACAGCCAAGAGATTTCCACTCCTCCGGAATATTTGTTTCCTTCTTTGTATGTTGGGTGATTTCAAAGCCTAAGGCATTCCCTTCCTGTTTTTCATTACAGTTCGAACAAGACCTGTCTTCTCCTTTTCTGACATTCTACTTACCCCTTGCGGCACAATGAAGAGATGCTGAGACCGTCAGTGGACGGGATTTCGTATTTACAAACAAGAAAAATCGAATTCCGTCAGTTGACGGGATCGGCAGTCTACGGAAATTTTTGTATTTTGTATTTTGACGAGATTGGCAGTTAAAGTGCTCCTATGACCGTCTGGAGGGCGAATCAGCAGCAGCGGACGAAGGAGGACCCAGGTTCAACTTCCGCGCCGCACCCAGCACTGCACGACCGTCGCCGGTCGCAGTACAGACAGCATCGCAAAGCCTGCATGACAACGGTGGCGCGGGGGAGAGAGCGGCGCGGGAAGCGAAAGGACGGCGGCGGCAGTCGGGTGCGTAAGCAGTGCCACAGAGTAACATATACAGAGAAGCAGCCCCCCCCCCCTAAACCACTGTCCTACGCTCCCCTCGTAGTTCCGTAAGATGCTAGCAGGTGTCAGGCGGTTCCCTGGCCTAGTACCGGTAGACCACACTAGAGGCACTACTGAGGGTGCCTCTCGCATGTCAGAGGGAGGGGAGGCTGAGGTATGAGCTCGTGCCGCCTGCCACGAGGCCATGGAAGTGCTCGGCTTGCTGGCGTTTGAGGGGAGGTGGTGGTGGGGACAGCCGCTACCTGCCGCCTGCTCTGGCCAGTTTAAAGGGCTGCTTTTGACCGCAGCGCCATCATGGAACATCTTACGGAACTGCTTCAGCACCCCCCACCCCGCAACCCTGAGCATGGGACCAGTCCCTTATGGAGGTTTCCCGTCTGTATATATTGTCTGTGACAGTACCTCGCCTTGCGCAACACTGAGGCAGAAGTGGCTGCAGACGGCCGTGACTGCGAGACGGCAGCGTCAGCCACTTCGGGACTCGTGACGCCAGCTGGACGCCTACGCACACGCACTCTCCACTCAGCTACCGCTGTATTGTAAGCAGGAAGTGTCACTAAATGTTTTGTCATACAGGACCACTGTTTCATTGCTACCCCGAGTTGAGTACTGAGCTCACAGCCCACAGGAAAATTAACTATGTGTTGCTATCCTGACATAGACAAAGTCCTCGGTAAAACACTCGTCACTGGGTGTCACATGCTCTACACACATTAAAGCACGCTATAACAACGTTCTTACTTTGCACCGCACTTTAATAGACTGTCTTTAACTCCCTGGCACTACAGTCACTTGAAACACAGAAATCTTGAAATGCAAGGCAACAGTACAACCATCATCTCATGGGAGTGTTTCTCTTCAATAAAAACAATCTTTATTTCAAAACTTATTCAAATCAAATATTTGTAAATCTATCGGAACAAACTGCGTGGTCATCAGTCCGTAGCTTACAAACTACTTAAACCTAGGTAAACTAACCTAAGGACAACACACACACCCATGCCCCAGGGAGTACTCGAACCTCCATGGCGAGCAACCGCGCGCTCCACAGCGACACGCTTTAGACCGCTCGGCTACTCCACCGCGGCAAAACTTACTGTTATAAAAATTACATTAATATTGAATTACGCCAGAGGTGGTTTCCGTCGTTGTTTCGGGACGATATGAAGTGGCCTCCTCCTTGTCTCTGAAGGAAAGAAGGAAGAAAGATGATGGTTTAAGGTCCCACCGACATCGTGATCGTTAGAGATGGGTCATGTTTCTGAACTTCGTGATTTACAAATACAACGCTCTCCAGTGGCAACTCCCATTTGCATCTGGCGCTCAAGTCACACTGTTTCTTTACGAAAACGGACGTACGTAAAGTGCGTGCTTTGAATGCTTTACCATTTGTAGAGGAATAACGGATAAAATCGTGAAGAGTTTCTGGACTCAACTGTGGCCTGGACTACGAAGTGTAATACTGAACATCACAGAATGTTGAATAATGATCAGATATACATGCAAATTTTTTTTTAAATCTGCTTAGTCCATCTCTCATTTTCAGTCTTTCCTGTCACAAACTTCGAGTGCTTGGTGAGGACAGTGAGTAGTGTAAAATATACTGTTAAAAACAGATAACTTTATTAGGTATAGTATTGTTTGGAGGTGGTTTGCCATTGCCTTCCTCCGACCTTCGAACTGTCTTCCCACCCATTTACAGGGAGCCCTACAGTTTAAAGTGGACTCCGAAGCACGGAGTTACCTAAAATTCTTCACATCAGCAACATTACGAGAGGTGAAAGAATTGAAACGTGCCATTTAAAAATCCTAGTACTTAGTGGGGTTCGAACCCACGACCTTTAAAATTATACTCTGTCTCTCTACCACTGTGTGACGTTTTGTAAGTTAATACAATTACCATCGGCGAATGACGATCGTCTACTGCTAATTAAATTTAATTTATATGTAGTATGCATACGTACTAAACACGTGGATTCTCTCATTGTGCGTGAAACTAATGGCCACGGAGACGTCATTTTGGAATAGGAAGTATGCACCAAAGCAAGAAATAAATATGAACATCTAAATGCACGCATAAAACTACTATCGTACCTGTGACGAAAGTTAATATCCTGGACAATTATTTTAACTCTTAAGGTATGCATTTCAGCATTCATGTTTACTATTTTATTTTTATTTTTTCCTTCTAGTTTTGGTATATACTACCTACTTCCAAAATAATCAAAGCCAAGAGCTTTACATTTGTTTCATAGCGTCAAAGGTAAAGAAGTCTTTATAACTTCACTGGTTTGCGTTCCCGGAGATGAGTTCCCAGTATAAATACTATATATACATGCACTGCTCTTTACAGTCCATCGCTCTGAATTTTTCAAGATATGGAATGATATTGTAACTCCTTGCAAGAAGAGATGTTTTTATTCTTGCATACATTATTTACCTACAAGATACAAACAAAAGGCAGTTATTAATACCGACATAGAGGTATATACGTATGTTAAAAGATCTTGTAGTGTGTAGCTTGTGTTTACTGCGTGACGTAGTCTGGTGGTGACATTAAGACTGCTTGTCACTTGGTAAATATTACAGGCCGGCCGCGGTTGCCGAGGGGACTGCGGCACGCCAGTCACGGTCTGCACGGCCACTACGGTCGGGGGTTCGAATCCCCCCCTCGGGCATGGATATTTGTGCCGTCTTTAGTATTAGCTAGTTCATAAGTAGTTTGTAATTTTAGGCACTGATGACCCCATAGTTAAGTCCCATAACCTCTACAAACATTTTTGAAATATTACAGATTAGATTAGGTTAGTTGATCGTTCCATAGATATGTGTTGAGGAGATCCTCGTGCATGTAGGACATGTAAATATATATTTTTACAAGCTAATAATATAATAATACTAATACAGGTACATACATTTGCTTTTAAAAGCCGATAATATAATAATACCAGTAGTATGAATACAGATACATACATCACTTGGTTCTATTTAAACATTCGTCATTATACTTCGGTAGGCCACTAGACAGTCTTTTAGACTTCTCTAAAATTCATTCTTATTTGTAGCTAAATTTTATGGTTGCTGGTAAATTATTGAAAATATGTGTTCCTGAGTAGTAAATCCCTTCTTGAACGTAATTCCTTGTGTAGATCATTTTCGTTCCTAGTATTGTATGTATGCACTGAGTTGTTGTTGGGAAAAGAGATATATTATTTATGACAAATTTCATTAAGGAATAAATATACTGAGAGGCAGTAGATAATATACCCAGGTCTTTGAAGACGCTTCTACAGGATGTCCGTGAATTTACTCCACAAATAATACGTATTACACGCTTTTGGACTCTGAAAACTACTGCTTGACTTGGACAGTTACTCCAAAATATTATACCATATGACATTATGGAGTTAAAGTAAGCAATGTATGCTAGCGTTTTTATTATTATGTCTCCTATATATGATACCACTTGTATTGCAAATACGTATTTGTTAAGTCCTTTCTGCAGTTCTGTGGTGTTCTCCTAGCAACTCAATTTATTACCAAACTGTAATCCTAGGAATTTAATACTGTCAAGCTCTTCTATCTGCTCTTCTTCATACTTTATGCATATGCTGGGTGGAAATCTCTTACATGTACTGAACTGCATGTAGTCAGTCTTTTCATAGTTTAATTTCAATGACTTGGCTTGAAACCATTTATTAATGTTCATTAAAATATCATTATCAGACCTTTCTAGAAATATGTTAGGCATGCTATTTATTGCATTACTTGTCTCATCTACAAACAAAACGAACTCTGCTTCTGGGAGTGTAACAGATCAGATGTCATTTATGTACGCAACAAAAAGCAGTTGCTCTAAGATCGCTGGTCGCGGTGGCCGAGGGGACTGAGGCGCTCCAGTCACGGTCTGCACGGCCACTACGGTTCGAATCCCCCCTCGGGCATGGATATTTGTGCTGTCCTTAGTATTAGCTAGTTAGTAAATAGTTTGTAAGTTTAGGGACTGATGACCCTGTAGTTGGGTCCCATAAGCTATACAAACATTTGAACATTGATTTGCTCTACGATGGACCCTTGTGGAACACTGCATGTAATTTCATTCATATCTGATGACTACTGGTGGCTTAATTCACTAGTTCCATGCTTTGACCCCCTTTGTTTCCTGTATACATTCACGCTGATAGTCACGGTCGTGGTCTCTCGGAAATTCTACGCGATGAACTAGGAGTAAACTCTTGCAGTTACGTTAAACCTGATGCACCTATGTACGAGATAACAAGAAATATTCAGTCTGAAACTCCAACAAGTGCAAATAAATTCACATTAATAGTGGGGGGAGTGCCAACGATGTCTAGAAGAATGGATTATCCAGTGCTGTACAAAACTTAAAGTTAGTAGTGCAACCAAATTCGTGTAGGCAAATTATAGTCGTTGGAATACCTCACAGACACGATCTGATAAAAAGCTCCTGTGTAAATACAGAAATCTTTAAAGCCGACAGAGAATTCGAGAAAATTTGCAAAACCTATCATAACACGCACTTTCTGCCTGTTGACTACCTGGGGAGAGATAGTTTCACCAGTCATGGACTGCACCTAAACGGTAAGGGAAAGAGAATTCTCAGCCATAAAATTCAAGAAATGCTGACTGCAGCTCACAGCAGAAATCATGCACATAAAGACGATCCACCAACAGAATGCCACAACCAATCACTGAAACAACAAGCCTCAGTAGAAGCAACTCCAGTAATTGAAGTACCATCAGTTCGACAAACAACTGACCTACCAGCATCAGAGGCAACTGCTATGCCCCAGCCACCACTGACAGCAGCAACAGGACCAACTGTGCAACCACCAACACCAACATTATCACCAGCAACAGCAGCTAAAAAACAACCTACACTGGTAACAACAGCTGAACACAGACGGAGCCAAAGACCAAGAAGATCTGCTTTGGTTAGTAAGGATTTTTTATGGGTTCAACACAAGAAGAGAACAAGGCAGTGACTAATCAGCCTGGAGACTATCCAATACACAGGTGGGAGCTAAATCTTCAGTTACAGTTGAAGAATCCCCATGCAGTTTCACGATCATCCACCAAAACTTTGGAAGCCTAGGAAATAAACATAATGATTTAGATGTCTTAGCATTTGGTAATAAACCAGACGTTTTAGTTATTACTGAGCGCTGGTACCCCAAAGATAAAATTTCTGTAATGCACCCATTAATGATGAATCTGTGCTCATCTTACAGTAGAATGAACAAGTCTGGTGGAGGTGTTGCACTATTTGCAAAAAGTGGTAGTAATTTTTGTGTCATAGATGGAAAAGTCAACTTATTATTATTGTTGGGGTTTACAGACCCCCCTCTGCAAATATAGATATTTTTCTGACTAATATATATCAATTGCTTGTAGAGATAGATAATAAATACTCCAGAAAAAATGGCTGCTTAAACATAATAATAACTGGTGACATCAATATTGGTACTCTGTGCAATAATTCCACTACAAAAAGATTACAGCTCTTATTGCAAGAATTCAATTTAAATTTACTAATCAAGGAACCAACTAAAGAGGTAGGTGGAACAAGGACCTGTCTAGGTAATATTATCACTAACATGGATAAATTTACATACAAAACAGCTGTACTCAAACTTGCTATTTCCGACCATCATGCTGTGGAATTTCAGTGTGTACCTAACATAAACACTACACATGGTAAAATGAAAAGATATGAAACCAAAAGCACAATAAATGATGAGAACATTAGAAACCTTACCCATGTGTTACAAAGTGCAACATGGGCTGAAACAAATTGTTACTCTTATGAAAATATTGCCAGTGATTTCTTTTACTATTTCGACATGACATGCCCAACAAAATCAGTTATTATTAATAATAACCAAAAATGCAGAAAAGTACCTGGATAGATGCTGAAGTGACACAAGCAAGAAATATGTTGATTCTTTTCCAATGCAAAATGCTTGAAAACTGTGAGAATATAAAGCTGAAAGAGGCTTTCAATAAATATCATGAATATTATAAGAACTTAGTAGGAGACATACGAAGTAAACATGTTGCTCACATAGTAAATAATGGAAATAAAACTGCAGCTTGCATTTGGAATTGTAATTGAATGTCAACAGGATATTGCTAATATCTTTAATGAATATTTATATAATAATGGAAAGTCCAGGTTGGAATAAATAATATAGTGAGGACAGTTACAACTCACCGCAAAGACGTGGCGACGAGATGCGACAGGCACATACAAAAGACACACACATACAACACATCCAGCTATCGGCCATGGCCTTCTTCAGAAATAGAGCACTCACGCAATCACACAGGCACACAACACAGTCATACAACCATCACCTCCGACTGCCACACTTCGAATCACGAAGTGTGGCAGTCGGAGGTGATGGTTGTATGACTGTGTTGTGTGCCTGTGTGATTGCGTGATTGCGTGAGTGCTCTATTTCTGAAGAAGGCCATGGCCGATAGCTGGATGTGTTGTATGTGTGTGTCTTTTGTATGTGCCTGTCGCATCTCGTCGCCACATCTTTGCGGTGAGTTGTAACTGTCCTCACTATATTATTTAATGAATATTTCTCTTCTGTTGGGAAATCTATCAATGATAGGTAGCATACAATAAATATGCCTGTAAGGGTAAGGCTTCATCATACAGCATATATTTCACCCCAACAAAGAGTAACTAAATTAGAAACATAGTAAAGACTTTACGAAATTCAAAATCTGCAGGATATGATGGAATATAAACATAGTAAAATCCTGCATTGACAGCATATCAGAACCTCTATCCACTGCAATTAACAACATCCTGACATCAGGAAGTTTCCCAGACTCATTGAAAATAGCACAGTCCACACCAATTTTCAAAAAAGGTGACAGATTAAAAATTGTAAACTATAGACCTATCTCTATCTTGCCTGTCCTCTCAAAGATCATAGAAAAAGTAATATACAACAGAATTGTCACATTCTTAAATAAGCATAATATAATTTTTGAAAACCAAAACGGCTTCATTAAAAACAAATCAACTTCAACAGCTGCTGCACAGTGTATTAATGAAGTAATAACTGCTATCGAGAACAAGGAATATGTGATAGGCATTTCCCTTGATCTTGAAAAGGCATTCGACTGTGTAACTATACCAATACTCCTAGATAAGTTATGGAATATTGGTGACAGAGGCGTGGCGCATGATCTAATTAAATCTTATCTAACCAACAGAAAACAATTTGTAGTTATAAGGACATCAAGTGGCACATACAGAGCTGCTGTTACTGGTATGAAATATGGGGTACTCCAGGGCTCAGTGTGGGACCCCTTCTCTTCTTGATATATGTTAATGACATAAAATATTGTATCCAAAATTCAAAGGTAATTCTGTATGCTGATGACACATCTATTGTATGCAAGCATAAGGAACTAGACCAATTAGAAATATTGTCCAACTGCCTCACAAATGAAATTGTTCAGTATTTCAATGAAAGTCATCTTAGTGTCAGCACTGAAAAAACAGCAGTAATGGATTTCAACCCATCAAGACTTTGAAATGCAGTTGTGCGTTGGAAAAGATATTGCCTCCAAAGAAAATACAAGACACACTTAAATGGGATGTTCATGTTGACACACTGGCAAGCAAACTTGCTTAAATATATTTGCAATAAATATGTTGAGTAAACACTGCAACGACACTCAAGTTCTTCGGACTGCTTATCATGCATTTATGTCATCCAATATTAGCTATGGAATAGAAGTGTGGAGCGCAATAACACAAGCCAACCTAAACAAAATTTTAAAATTACATAAAAAGGCTGTAAGAATAATTTGTGGTGCAAAACCGAAAGACTCATGCCGTAGTCTATTCCCTAAAGCTGGCATACTGACTGTTGTTAATATGTATATTTATAAATCAATTATGCTGATCCGTAAATTGAACCTAAACTTGAACTCTGATACACACAACTACAACACTAGAAATAAAAGTAAGTTTCATCTCTTAAGCCATAGGTCTGTACTTTATGAAAGAAACCCACTGTATGCAGGACAAAGACTTAATAATACTATACCAAGCTGCATAACATCACTTCCCACTGAAAAATTTAAAGTTACACTTAAAAGAATATTAATCACTAACCCACATTACTCTCTAGATGAATATTTCTGTTTTGCACAGAATAAAGAACATTTTATTCCAGATTCATTAACTTCAGTCTGATGTTCCTTATATAGCTAATCAAAATTGAGAATATAAGTTTTGTGCAAACATTGTACTATATACATCGTAAGTTCAAAAGTATTCCTCCTATAAATATTGTGCTATGTATCCCTTGTTTTGTTGTAAACATTGTATTAAATACCATACCCACCTTAAAAGTTCATAAATATTCCCCTTATAAATATTATCCCTTGTAACCAACTGACGTATTCAGAAAAATGATACTTGTATCATTTGCTGTTGAATAAAGTTTATTTATTTATTTATTTAGAGCTTTGCTATCCACATATTTTAACAAATCAAGAAATGTTCCATTTATAATAGACTGGTTACACAAATAACTTAAAATTCCTCTAAATTTATAAGAACATGCTTTAATTAAACTTGTTGATATTTCATTGTAACCATTAGAATGCATTGTGCTTCAATAATTTATTATGGAAGTTTTTTCTCGTGGTGCAGTGAGTGACAGATTCATGTACCTAAAGTTATTTTTAAATGCTAGTTTCAAATATTCAAGGGCATTATTTACTGACCCTGGCAATCCTATAGTATCAGTAACAGGTATAAAGTACTTGTTAAATAGATTTGCCACACATAGTTACTAATGAATCATCTACCCTTAATGCTATCTAAAGGCAGAATTACTAAATGTATTTTTCCAAAGCTGTTTCACAGAGGAAGATTGCACTGTAGTTCCTTCCCTAGATTGCCGCACAGATTACAAAATGGCAGATATCGAAATATCTGACAGAGGGATAGAAAAACAATTGAAATCGCTCAAAAGAGGAATGGCCGCAGGGCCTGATGGGATACCAGTTCGTTTTTACACAGAGTACGCGAAGGAACCGGCCCCCCTTCTCGCAGTGGTGTATCGTAGGTCTCTAGAACAGAATATCGTTCCGAAAGATTGGAAAATGGCTCAGGTCATCCCCGTTTTCAAGAAGGGTCCTCGAACAGATGTGCAGAACTATAGGCCTATATCTCTAACGTCGGTCAGTTGTAGAATTTTGGAACATGTATTATGTTCGAATATAATGACATTTCTCGAGACTAGGAATCTGCTGTGTAGGAATCAGCATGGGTTACGAAAAAGGCGTTCGTGTGAAACCCAGCTCACGCTATTCGTCCACGAGACTCAGAGGGCCATAGACACGGGTTCTCAGGTAGATGCTGTGTTTCTCGACTTCCGCAAGGAGTTTGATACAGTTCCCCACAAATGTTTAATGAACAAAGTAAGAGCATATGGTCTATCAGACCAATTGTGTGATTGGATTGAGGAATTCCTAGATAACAGAAAGCAGCACGTCATTCTCAATGGAGAGAAGTCTTCTAAAGTAGGAGTTATGTCAGGTGTGCCACAGGGGAGTG
Source organism: Locusta migratoria (assembly GCA_026315105.1). Lineage (NCBI taxonomy): Eukaryota > Metazoa > Arthropoda > Insecta > Orthoptera > Acrididae > Locusta > Locusta migratoria. Next base: position 464,108,588 of record CM048746.1, on the reverse strand, counting down.
TCGTGGGTCCGTTGCTGTTCACGATATATATAAATGACCTTGTGGATAACATCGGAAGTTCACTGAGGCTTTTTGCGGATGATGCTTTAGTATATAGAGAGGTTGTAACAATGGAAAATTGTATTGAGATGCAGGAGGATCTGCATAGAATTGACGCATCGTGCAGGGAATGGCAATTAAATCTCTATGTAGACAAGTGTAATGTGCTGCGAATATACAGAAAGAGAGATCCTTTATCATTTAGCTACACTATAGCAGGGCAGCGACTGGAAGCAGTTAATTCCATAACGTATCTGGGAGTAGTAATTAGGAGGGATTTAAAATGGAACGACCATATAAAATCAATGGTCGGTAAAGCAGATGCCAGACTTAGATTCATTGAAAGAATACTAAGAAAATGCAGTCCGAAAACAAAGGAAGTAGGTTACAGTACACTTGTTCGCCCACAGCTTGAATACTGCTCACCGGTGTGGGATCCGTACCAGGTGGGATTGATAGAGGAGGTAGAGAAGATACAACGGAGAGCAGCGCACTTCGTTACAGGATCATTTGGAAATCGCGAAAGCGTTACGGAGATGATCGGCAAACTCCAGTGGAAGACTCAGCAGGAGAGACGCTCTGTCACTCGGTACGGGCTTTTGTCGAAATTTCGAGAACATACCTTTACCGAGGAGTCTAGCAGTATATTGCTCCCTCCTACGTATATCTCGCGAAGAGACTGTGAGGATAAAATCAGAGAGATTATAGCCCACACAGAGGTATACTGACAATCCTTCTTTCCGTGAACAATACGTGACTGGAATAGGAGGGAAAATCGATAGTGGTACTCAAGGTACCCTCCGCCACCACCGTCAGGTGACTTGTGGAGTATGGTTGTAGATGTAGATCTGCTCCTGTTCGTTCTGGGTTCTATCAGTCTCCTCTTTCACTATATCCTGTACTGTTTTTATTTTATTGCCTGATTTTGCTATCTTGTTCTCATAGTACTTTTGTTTAGATGTCTGAATTACTTTTTTAAATATTTTACAGTATTCCTTGCGTTTAGCTAAATCATCATCATTGGAACTATTATTAGCTAATAGATACATTTTCCTTTCCGTCTTACCTCAAATCTTCATTCCTTGTGTAATACATGGATTTATTATGGACTTCTGTTTAATTTTAGTTACTTTTAGAGGTAAACAGTTTTCAGGCATGATAATGACATTATTAAAAATGTGTTATATTTTTCATTCTTACCATGAGCACTATAAACATCTTTCTAGTTCATATTTTTGAGCATTTTTCTAAAAGTCTCAATTTTTGGTGAACTGACTACTCTCCTGTATGCAGATTTAGCAGTCTTCAAAATCTGCTTAGAATCTATACATACATAAAAGAAGGAGCTGCATATCATTATCTTCAGTTAGCTCATGCTACGACAATTTCATGTATTCCAAATAAGATCTACTGTAGCTGACATCACTTCCATTAAAGCAATAACACATGCAGACAATGTTGTATTGAAGGAAGGAAGGAAGATTAGTGTTTAACGTTCCGGTCATTAGAGGCAATCAGCCGTGCTCTTTCAAAGGAACCATCCCGGCATTTTCCTGGAGTGATTTAGGAACATTGCGGGAAACGAAAATCTGGACGGCGGAGATGGAATGAGAGTCCAGTGCGATACCACTGCACTAGCTCGCTCGGTCACAGCGTTGAAACGGTATATTTTCATAACACGCGAGTTATAATAGTAAAATAATCGAATATGGGAAGTATATTGTGGTGTCGCACAAGTATGAAGTGCGCGCCACGTACTTACGCCTCGCGCCGCCATGCTCGCAAGGCGCGGCGTTCTTACGACGTCAGCCACGAGCGCCCTCTGCTGCAACTCCGCTCGTGACCACGACTGCTGGATCGGCCACTTGGGAATCAGATAGGCACCAGTTAAGACTTGGTTATCGGATAGGCACTAAGAATCATCAGTAGGCTGGCCTCTATCCAAACTATCTATCAGCATTCTGCAGTCAAGAACTATGTAAAAGTTAAGTATTACCAAGACTCCACGAAATATATATCTTGTTCTAATTTAGCCTAGTGTTTCTAGTTTCTGCTGTCCCACTGGCTGGTCACCTCCGTACCTGCACAAGCGTGCATCCTAGTTTCCTGTGTAGGTCTCTCTCTACTCGGCCACCGACACCCAGGACAACCGGCGGAAACGAGACACAAAATATATAACTGTAGATACTCTGTTTGCTGTCATTTAATTATAGTAAAGTTCTGCTTCATATGGCGCATTTCGAGAAACACTACATTTTCTTACACTCTGAAATGACTTTTATCAAATGCTACAGTATTAAAAAAAAGAAAATTAAAAAAAAGCCTGAGATATAGAAAAGAATTTGTCGTATATGGCCCTCTTTCTCTCCATTAGGACAAAAATATGACATGCCAGAATATTCATATCACGCTTCGTAATAACAGTAGAACGTGGTATTCCTCCTGGACCCACGAGAAACACAGATCTCGTAAGGAACTTGTGACGTCACATTAGGTGCCTTGTCGAAATACATCGACAACACTCGGCTCCATCCGAGACCCATTCAGGTAATCAGTACAGCAATGAAAGAAACGCACGAGAGGTCTTAATCAGGCCAAGCGTCATTGGAGCCTCGTGTGCATTTGAATATGCAGTTAAGAGTTATCAAGCTGGTAGCAAAAATCAACTCGCTCGCTGTTATCGGTAGCCCTGAGACCTCTACTGTCGTTTGTCGCAAGGCTCCGTATTCCAGGCAGTGATGTCATTGGCTCGTCGTCCACGTGCTTTATCACCTTACGCGTGTGGACAGCTTAAGTGCATGCAAATAAAAAAAACAGGACATTAACGGCGAACTATCTTCAGCGGCGTTGGACCGCACACAGTTTACAAAACGACATATTGTATAAGAGGGCAACACGACGACCGACAAACTAGAAGACAACGACGTTCTTCCATTATGTTGGTATGCAGAAAGAATAGCAAACTCTAGGGATAAAATTAAAACTATATGGTCAGTCGTGAAGGAAGTGTCTGGTCAGCAGCAGCAGGTAGAAGATATAACGTCAGTGTGTAGTAGGAATGTTTCTGTTACTGACAAGTTAGATATATGTGCAATGTTCAATAATCACTTTCTGAATATAGTAGGGGAACTAAACAAAACTCTAGTTTCTACAGGTAATCATATAACGTTTTTAGAAAATGCCTTTCCGAGGCTGTTACCTGAAATGGTCCTTCATGATACTTCCATAGGTGAGATTGAGTCAATAATTAAATCACTAAAGACTAAGGACTCTTGTGGGTATGATGGGGTATCTAGCAGAATTCTAAAGTACTGTTCTCCATATGTTAGCCAAGTACTAAGCCATATTTGTAATTTTTCATTTCAGAATGGTCAGTTTCCTAACAGATTAAAGTACTCAGTAGTGAAACCGCTTTATAAAAAAGGAGAAAGGGATAATGTAGACAACTATAGACCTATTTCTATGCCATCGGTCTTTTCTAAAGTTATTGAAAAGGCTGTATATTCAAGATTAATTGATCATTTCAGTTCATATAATTTATTGTCAAACGTACAGTTTGGTTTTAGAAGTGGTTTAACGACTGAAAATGCTATATTTTCGTTTCTCTGTGAGGCACTTGATGGGTTAAATAAGAGACTACGGACAGTAGGCGTCTTCTTTGATTTAACAAAAGCGTTTGATTGTGTTGATCACAAAATATTGTTGCAGAAGTTGGAACATTATGGAGTGCGGGGAGTAGTCCACAACTGGTTCACCTCTTACTTTAATGATAGACAACAGAAATTAATTCTCCGCAGTGTAGAAAATGGCTATGACGTGCAATCCCAATGGGGTACAATTTAGTATGGGGTGCCCCAGGGGTCAGTTTTGGGACCATTGCTGTTTCTTATTTATATAAATGATATGCCTTCGAGTATAACAGGTGACTGTAAAATATTTTTGTTTGCTGATGACACCAGCTTGGTAGTGAAGGATGTTGCTCGTAATATTGACACAGTATCAAATAATGCATTTCAAGAGATAAGTTCATGGCTTGTAGAAAACAAGTTGACGTTAAATCACAGTAAAACTCAGTTTTTACAATATCTAACATATAATTTGACGAAAGCTGACATTCTGATTACACATAATGGGCATGTGATAAGTGAAACTGAACAGTTCAAATTTCTAGGTGTTCATATAGACAGTAGGCTGTCATGGAAAGCCCATATTCAGGATCTTGTCCCAAAACTAAATTCTGCTATATTTACCATTAGAACAATATCTGAGCTAAGTGATTTTTCAACACGAAACGTAGTCTATTACGCTTACTTTCACTCACTAATGACGTACGGCATTGTTTTTTGGGGTATCTCGTCCGATGCAAAAAGGATATTTGTGGATGAAAAACGGGCGGTTCGAGCAATATCTGGTGTAAGTTCGCGAACGTCATGTCGACCCCTTTTCAGAAGTCTGGGAATTTTGACTCTGGCGTCACAAAACGTTTTTTCTTTAATGTCGTTTGTTGTTAATAATATCAGCTTATTCCCACGAGTTAGTAACTTTCACTCGGTGAATACTAGACAGAAGTCTAATCTACATTTGCATCACACCGCCATAACACTTGTGCAGAAAGGTGTACAGTATTCTGCGGCATCCATTTTCAATAAGCTGCCACAAGAACTAAAGAATCTTAGCACTAATCCACACGCTTTCACATCTAAATTGAAGAGTTACCTCATGGCTCACTCCTTTTACTCTGTCGAGGAACTCCTAGAAAAGTTAAACAGTTAAGCTAATTCATTTTTTTTCTTTATCGATTCTTTTCACTTTGACTTAAGATTGACGTGTGCAAAGGACTTCTTAAAAAATTTCTAGTACCATTCTTGACTTGTTCCATGACCATGGAGTCTCACTTCTAAGTTGGGTCCTATGGAACGGAAAAAAATAAATAAATACTATTTTAGTTCAACTCACCCGTAGCCATGACAGCCTCCGTCAAAGGCAAATGCGCTGCTTCACAGCCTGCTGAAAGAGCAATGTACAGTGGAACCATAGACGCGGATGCGGGGAGCAGCGCTTGGGACAACGCCGTGGCACTCAAGCATAGCAGAAACTGCTTCCTTCGTCCAAATCTGAAACAGAAACACGTCAGAAGTAGACACGGAACATGAAAACTTCTTATCACTACATGACTAATTACATCTAATAGGAAAATACACACGAGAAAATAGCAAGACATAATATCTTGTGATTAATGTTAGTGTCTATATCATTTCTATTTGAGAAAACTAACTACACTCATTTAGCGAAAGTTATAGTCACAAATGTTTGGAAACATTTTTGTTCCACTTATGGGAAACAGCACTCATAATTTAAATTTGTATACAAACAACAGTCTAGAGTGCAATTTTTTTATATTTTTTCGACTAGATTCGGTTTTATTTAAACCATCTTCAGGAAATTGAGCTCCAAAACATCAATGGAGCTTAATTTCCTAAAGATGGTTTAAATAAAACCGAAACTAGTCGAAAAAATATTATTAAAAAAATTCACTCTATACTGTTGTTTATTTAGAAAGTTATAGCGTTCTCCCTCTTCTGAGCCTACAGATTGCAGTGACAGGTTGTGAAAGGTAATCTACAAGCCCTTGGAATTTCTCTGCACGCAGCTGACACCACATTGATTATAGAGCTGTAGGTCTGATTTCTGATTGTGGGTGCAGCATCCACAGCAAAGAATTTACGTTCAATGCCATCGCAGATATACTTAATGTTGTTCAAATCTGTGCTTCGAATGACCTTCTTTGTTAGTGTTTGGTTCTGCTCTGCATAGTCCTGGAACTACACTCCTGGCCGTTAAAATTGCTACACCAAGAAGAAATGCAGATGATAAACGGGTATTCATTGGACAAACATACTATACTAGAACTGACATGTGATTACATTTTAACGCAGGTTGGGTGCATGGATCCTGAGAAATCAGTACCCAGAACAACCACCTATGGCCGCAATAACGGCCTTGATATGCCTGGGCATTGAGTCAAACACAGCTTGCATGGCTTGTACAGGTACAGATGCCCATGCAGCTTCAACACGATACCACAGTTCATTGTGACAACTGCTGGGCCACCATTGACCAGACTTTTAATTTGGTGAGAGATCTGGAGAATGTGCTGGCCAGGGCAGCAGTCGAACATTATCCGTATCAAGAAAGACCCGTACAGGACCTGCAACATAACTCAGGGATGGAGACGTGGCTGCACGATCCGTTACAGCCATGCGGATGCCTGTCATCTTAACTGATAGTGATACGAGCCGTTGGCATCCTGTTCGGCGTATTGTATTGCCCTCCTGAACCCACCGATTCCATATTCTGCTAACAGTCATTGGATAGGCTACAATCCGACCATTATCAAAGTCAGAAACGTAATGGTACGCATTTCTCCTCCTTATACTAAGCATCACAACAACGTTTCACCAGGCAACGCCGGTCAACTGCTGTTTGTGTATAAGACATCGGTTGGAAAAAAAATCTTCAAATGTTTGTTAAGCTTAAGGGACTTAAGTACGGGGTCATCAGTCCCTAAACTTACAAACTACTTATGAACTACTTACGAACTAAGACGATGAACTACTTACGAACTAAGACGGCACAAATATCCATGCCCGAGGGGGGATTCGAGCCCCCGACCGTAGTGGCCGTGCAGACCGTGACTGGAGCGCCTCAGTCCCCTCGGCCACCGCGGTCGGCACATCGGTTGGAAACTTTCCTAATTGTCAGCACGTTGTTGGTGTCGCCACCGGCGCCAACCTTGTGTGAATACTGTGAAAAGCTAATCATTTGCACATCACAGCATCCTGTCGGTTAAATTTCGCGTCTGTAGCACGTCATCTTTGTTGTGTTGCAATTTTAATGGCCAGAGGAGTGAATGTCACGAACGGCGGAGGGGAGGGTGGGGGTGATGTGGTGCAGCGTTACTATCTTTAAATGCGTAAGAACCGTCAGATTGTTGGAAGTCTAAACATTGTAGTTGTTGGCCCGAGAGCTGCTAAAAATACCGCAAATCATTCAAAATCAGTACCAGAATAACTAGGGTAGGGCATTAGATACCAGACCATAACAGAGACACTAACGGTATGGACGACACCTTCTTCGCAGGTGGGCTCCATCAATTCATGTGCTCTATGCATCCATTCATGTGCTCTACGCTACTACACATGGTGCCTCTTGTCGGCATCGTACTGTTCGTCATTCCTACGACCATATCATCTTGTGCCGATGTTCCAGTGTTCATTCCCGTTTATTGGCGACGAATGAAAATGGCTGTGGACTGGTGGTGACATGTTAATATTGTGGCACTTGTGTGCGGCTGACGGTACGATGCTCCATCGAAGCCATTGTGCTTACAGATTGTCCACTGGGAGGCGTGTCATGTATTGAAATAAGTGGTGCGTCTGAAAAGTTCAGGCGAATGGTCCCATATTTTAAAAATCGCGCTTGAGAAGATGAGATACCCGCACACAGACATTGAGGGACATGTCAACTAGTGCCCCCCCCCCTATCGTGAAAAGCACTGCAGTGAAACTGTGGGCGGAGCGCGAGGTTGCTCGCCGTCGGAGGTTCGAGTCCTCCCTGGGGCACGGGAATGTGTGTTGTCCTTACGTTAGTTTACCTAGGTTTAAGTAGTCTGTAAGATACAAACATTTGAACATTTTGAAACGGTGGTACGCGCTGCGACCCAGCTAACAGGGTCAGTGTGTGAACAAGTGTCATAACAACTTGAAGCGCAAAATTGGAGCAAAACGTTAACATAAAGTATAGTTTCAAATTAGGCAAAACGGTGAACAAGTGTTAGTGCAAGTGCATAGTGTTGAAGCAGAGAGTAAAAGGTGTGTGTATGTGTGGTGTGTGTGTATTTGGCCGGCCGCAGTGGCCGAGGAGACTGAGGCGCTCCAGTCACGGTCTGCACGGCCACTACGGTCGGGGGTTCGAATTCCCCCCTCGGGTATGGATATTTGTGCCGTCCAGTTCGTAAGTAGTTCATAAGTAGTTTGTAAGTTTATGGACTGATAACTCCGTAGTTAACTCCCATAAGCTATACAAACATTTTATTTTTATTTTGTGTGTGTTTGTGTGTGTGTGTGTGAGAGAGAGAGAGAGAGAGAGCGGTTGCGGAGATACGACAACGCTTGACCTCGGTGCGTCGAGTGATTCTAGAATAAGCATTTGCTGACGGTTTCCAACAGCTGTGCAACCAATGTCAGTAATATATATATATATATATATATATATATATATATATATATATATATATATATATATATATATATATATTAATTCTTGTTTCCTGAGACCATTTACCGAACTTTTTGGGCAACAACTGTCGCATTCCGTTCGAACAGTGTCAGTTCAGGATTACCTTGCATGTTACACAAATAACTTTTACACAACAACGTCCTATATCATTACAGTGTCCCACTATCTCATTACACTTGCTAAGTAAGAGTATAACTTTTGTTCTAATAACTTCCAGAAAAACCCTTCAGCATATTCATTGTTGACGGTACTAGCTTGTGAATTAGTCGTAATCGAATTCGGTAGTAAAATGGGGCTTCAATCTTGTACATAGTTTCTAGCAAAATGCTAGATTGTCGTTATGAAGATTTAATGACGTCTTCTTCTTCGGTGCAGCTGCCGATGTTTCTGGAGTGATATGTTAAATAAAACAAATAATTTAATAGCAAATAGCGTATATTCTAATAGATTGAGATACAAAGAGGAAATCATTAATGTTGTTGACAATAAAATGAAAACAAACAGGAAGAATAGTGTTTTTTCTAGTTGACGACTAAAAGCTGAACTCAGTTTTCAAGTTACTTATTTTCATGCACAGTTTCATGCCCTATCAGCGCCGTACTGCCTGTAATGTATAACTAAAAGGCAGCAGATGGAACAAGGAGATTTACAATTAACCGCGACAAAAAAATTGGTACAATTTGGAATATGTGTATGTTAATTCGTCTTGTAACATATTCTATCTGAATGTTCCTAATGCGGTAACATAAAAATCGTTGTGAATAAAAAATTATAATAAATCTTTGTTTTTGAATGAACTGAAATTTCATTTCACTGTCTCGAAAGTATCTAGTTCACAAGAGTTTTCAGTGGTGAAATTATTAAATGAAGCCAGTGTAGACGAAAATTACACACGCCCACTAACTTTTCCCATGAGTGACTTACAAACTGAGACAAAAAGTAAAGAAATGCTGAAAGTGTAGTTTATAAAATATGAAAATAATCTTATTCTTTACAGATGACGTCAACGTAAACAGATAACTTCTGTGGGCCGCTTTCTGGATAATCAAGAAAGGAGAGTATATTTTAGATTGTTCGATAATCCTATTCAGCTTGACTACACCAGGGTTAAACAACGATTTAATGGTCAGACGTTCGACTTCAAGCAGTAAAGACTTAAATGTAGCTCCGTATGACCCTGTGAGGTAATATCCTGTTTTCATCTACATTATCGACAGACCAGGTGATGGATATATCTATGAATTAACAAAGCCGTTTGTAGAAAGTGGCTACTGGGGTTTTACATAGGGGAAGAATTCTGGGCTAAGTAGATGCTCATTCACAGTCTGCACGGCCACTACGGTCGGGGGTTCGAATCCCCTCTTGGGAACGGATATTTGTGCCGTCAAAAAAAAAAAAAAAAAAAAAAAAAAAAAAGTTCAAATGTTTGTTAAGCTTATGGGACTTAACTACGGGGTCATCAGTCCCTAAACTAACAAACTACTTATCAACTACCTTATACTAAGGACGGCACAAATATCCATGCCCGAGGGGGGATTCGAACCCCCGACCGTAGTGGCCGTGCAAACCGAAACCGGAGCGCCTCAGTCCCCTCGGCCACCGCGGCCGGCTTCGTGCCGTCGTTAGTATTAGCTAGTTCATAAGTAGTTTGTAAGTCCCATAAGCTCTACAAACATTTGAACGTTCGATATTTTTGAAACTTCCTTGTTTATAGGCAAAAAATATTTTTGTTGAGCGAGCAGTTGTATATAGCTATTAAGTGTGGAGATTTTGCATCGACACACTCTAATAGGAACCTAATCGGTATACAGTCTAGATTTAACTACTTTGCTCATCAGTCCGTAGGCGCTCGGACACTCCACCTTCGCGATGATATCTTTCACGACAACTTAATTCTCTTTTACGAATCTCGTTTCAAAAATAGAATCTACCCATTAGGAAAACATTGTTTACAGAGAAGCTAAGTAAATGAATCCCAAATGAAAAATAAATTAATTATAATCGGCTACTCTGTCTTGATTTCAGCAGCCGCAGAAGATGGTCACAGAAACAAACATTGAAAAATAAATTGTTTCGACATTTCAGTCACTGTATATTGAAAAATTATTACTTTTTCCTAGAAGGTAATGGAGTTCTATGGGCAACCAAACTTCTGAGGTTAAACAATTCTAACAATTTCAAAAGCGGTATAAGTGATCTATGCGGAGTCTATCCTGCTCTCAGCAGTGGCGAGTCCAGGATTTTGGTCTAGGGAGGCGGCGGGTGACTGAATTGAACTCATAGAAATGTGGCATCGAACTTCAAACTGGTGTGTGTAAGTCCCAACCCCTGCTTCATTATGCCGTTTTCAAAAGAGGCATAAAATCATTGGCCTGATTTCTAGAAAAAAAACGAAAAGTTCATATTACGGCCGCGGCGGAATGGCCGAGCTCTTTAATGCGTCTTGCTGTGGAGCGTGCAGTGGCTCACCGATGGAGTTTCGAGTCGTTCCTCTGGCATAGGTGTGTGTGTGTGTGTGTGTGTGTGTGTGTGTGGTGTGTGTGTGTGTGTGTGTGTGTGTGTGTTGTTTTCAGGTTACGTTAGTATGTTCAAATTTGTGTAAAACTATTGGACCAAACTGCTATGGCCATCAGTCCCTAGACTTACAAACTTCATAAACTGTTTGGTCCAATACGTTTTCACACATTTGAACATTTCATATTAGGTGATATTCCTTATAGTTCCCCCCTCCCCCTGGGATTTGCCACTGGTTTCCAGTGTTCATTGTATATACTTGCGAAGGTAATTTATTCATCTTTAGTAACGAGACCCACAACAGTTTTTAATTTTATACTCTTCTATTTCTATGCGCTACCCGACTTGTTGTGGATCCAGTTATTAAAGATGAAGATGGACGTTTGCAGATTTCCCTAAGGAAGAAAATTATGCTAATTTATCCATACCACATGTCTTATATTCTGTAACCAATGTATAACCTGAAAAAATTCCAAATCTGCAGAAATGGGTTGCACACGTCGTGACCGAACGGACGGTTCATATTTTCTTTTTCCTTCTGTTTCCGTGCTTGAGCTATGTTCATTATTGATGGTCTATGAGCTAGGCAATCTTACCAATAAATATCAGGGAGATGCGATGGGTAGTTTCTCTTATTACTTTCACGTTCACCAATGAATGAGTGGTTGCAATGATTTCACCTTCAAGAAACGGAAAATAGGTTCGTTAAACACTCAGTTGTAAGATATATTAACGATTTACTCACCTGTCACCAATGTAAAAAAGAAGAACTCCAAATGGGGCGGAAACAAAGTGGCTCACGGAGTACACGGTGCTTGGGTACAGTTCCTTGTCACACACCCAGTTCTCTTGGGAGGCGGCAGTCACGGAGAACCACGTGGTGTCGTAGTCCCAGCCGTACATACAGGGAACCGTTTCGTTCTCTTGACCTGGCACCTTCATCAGACACCTGCTGTACTTTCCATCTTCTGTTCTGAAGTAGAAAATATGTCGTTAATAGGGAAGTATCCTTAGTAACATATTTCCAAAAGGCCATGAGCTGAGATTTGTGAAACGACTCCGAATGACAAACCATTGTTTAATTTATAAACTCAGAATACGCTCAACAATGAAAGGAAGTGTAATAACAACTCAAAATGATACATCCGTCTAAAAAACGGATTTTTCGCGTTGTATGAAAATGTTTGTCGCGTTGTATGAAAACTGAAATAATTCAAGCATTATGTGATCTTCATAGAAAATAATGTCTATCAATTGCAGTTTTAGAAACGAAGTGCTGAAAGGTGAGGACATCGACATTTTTCAGTCCTGTTTTGGCATTACACGATATGCACATTACTCTGCAGACTTCCTTGCTTCACTGGCCCAAGTTCCAAACCTCTCCTGCTAATATAGCGTTTTGTGAAAGTAACTAAGACGATGCCTGAGAAACTATGCGCTATAATCATGTTTCTAACCGGAGAAATCCTGTTCCTAATTGCAAAAAATGTAGCAAATTTTTGTAACTCTATGGGACCAAACTGCTTTGGTCATAAGTCTTTAGCCTCACAAACTACTTAAAGTAAACTAAGGACAACACACATCCATGCCCGAGGGAGGATTCGAACCTCCGACGCGGGAAGCCGCAAGAGCCGTAAAGTGGCGCTCCAGATCACTCTGCTACTACCGCGCGGTTTCCAGTGGCGATTGTAGTGATATTGCTTGTCTGACTGTTTTGGGTGAAAAAGTGCCGAACTGAAAAGTTTTTAAAAATGGGAGATCCCGTATGTGAATGAAATGGCAAACTATTTCAAAGTAAAATATTTTGCAGAACAAGCCACCCACATATATCGACGAATAGTTACCTTTTGCGGCATTGTCGAAGATCTCCTAGTTAAACTGAAATAAAATTATTTGCACCCGCGTAACTATTCGTCGACGTTGGATAATGGTTCGGAGGATTTAAAGTCAAGGCTTGTCTAGCAATTAGCAATTAATAAAAGGGGGTATTATTTATTTAAGAATGACGGAGAAACATGGGCACTGACAAAAAATCGGACTTTGGAACATTTTATGTGAAAATTAATGATTGCAGGGTCTATGCCAATTAAATGTTGAATAATACGAGTGGCAAGCTACACGAGATACACAATTTCAATACAAGCAAATCCCGAACCATCCAACATCGTAATAGTTCGAAACAACTGAAAACAGCTTCATGGAGGGAAGAGATGGTAAATGTTAAATAAATTTAACAAATGTAGAACAGAAATTGACTGGGGAGTTTATTAATGAGAAATGGAAAACAGATAGTTTTCATCTTTATCTGAGTTCAGATCCCAGTGGTACATCGGCTACAAAGAATATGATAATGAACAGAGCAATATACATCGAGCTATTCTCGGACTCCACCCCAATGAACCACAGACATTGCCGAGTTGGGGTGGCTTGCGTGCCTCAACGATGCAGATAGCCGTACCATAGGTGCAACCACAGTGGAGGGGTATCTGTGGAGAGGCCAGACAAACGTGTGGTTCCTGAAGAGGGGCAGCAGCCTTTTCAGTAGTTACAGGGGCAACAGTATGGATGATTGACTGAGCTGGCCTTGTAACATCAGCTAACAAGGCTTTGCCATGCAGTTACTGCGAACGGCTGAAAGCAAGGCGAAACTACAGTCGTTACTTCTCCCGAGGACATGAAGCTCTACTGTATGACTATACGATGATGGCGTCTTCTTGGGTAAAATATTCCGGAGGTGAAATAGTCCCCCATTCGGATCTCCGGGCGGGAACTACTCAGGAGGATGTCGTCATCAAGAAAACCAAAACAGGCATTCTACGGGTCGGAGCGTGGAATGTTCTAACCCTTAATCGCGTAGGTAAGCTAGAAAATTTGAAAAGAGAAATGGATAGGTTAAAGTTAGATACGGTAGGGATTAGTGAAGCTCGGTGGCAGGATGAACAGGATTTCTGGTCAGGTGTGTACAGTGTTATCAATACAAAATCAGTTGGTGGTAACGCAGGAGTAGGTCTGATAATGAATAAGAAAATAGGAATGCGGGTAATTTACTATGAACAGCATAGTGTCCGCATTATTGTAGTAAAGATAGACACGAAGCCAACACCGACCACAGTAGTGCAAGCTTATTTGCCAACTAGCACGGCCGATATCGAAAAATGTATGAGGGGTTAAAAGAAATCATTCAGAAGTTAGGAGAGATGAAAAAGTGATTTTCGTGGGGGACTGGAACTCTGTAGTAGGAAAGGGAAGAGAAGGAAATATAGTAGGTGAATATGGACTGGGAAAAATGAATGAAAGAGGAGATCGCTTGGTAGAATTTTGCGCAAAGCACAATTTAATGATCACCAACACTTGGTTCAAACATCATGAAAGAAGGTTGTATACGTGGAAGAGACCAGGAGATACTGGAAGATACCAGATAAACATTATAATGGTGAGGAATAGATTTGGAAACCAGGTTCTAAACTGTAAGACACACCCAGAGACAGATATAGACTCCGACCATAACGTATTGGTTATGAACTGCAGATTAAAACTTAAGAGACTGCAGAAAGGTAGAAATGTTAGGAGATAGAACCTGGACAAATTGAAGGAACCAGAGGTGGCTGAGAGTTTCAAAGGGAGCATTAGGCAATGATTGGCTGAAATGGGGGAAAGTAATACAGTAGAAGAAGAATGGGTAACTCTGCGAGACAGGGTAGTGAAGGCAGCAGAGGATCATATAGGCAGAAGGACAACGCCTAACAGAAATCCCTGGATAAGACAGGATATACTGAACTTAATTGATGAGAGGAGAAAATATAAAAATTCAGCAAGTGAAACAGGAAAAAGGGAGTACAAACGTCTGAAAAATGAGATTGACAGGAAGTGCAGACTGGCTAAGCAGGAGTGGCTAGAGGACAAATGCAGAACCGTAGAAGAGTGCATAACTACGGGAAAGATTGATACCGCCTACAGGAAAATAAAAGAGATATTTGGAGACAAGAAAAGCATATCTATGAATATCAAAAACTCAGACGGAATACCAGTACTAAGCAAAGAGGGAAAGGCTGAACTGTGGAAGAAATATATAGAGGGTCTATATAAAGGAAATAAACTTGAAAGCAGTATTCTACAAATGGAAGACGAAGTGGAGGAAGATGAGATAGGAGATATGATACTGCGAGAAGAATTTCACAGAGCGCTGAAGGACTTGAGTGGAAATAAGGCCCCTGGAGTAGAAGGTATCCCGTCTGAACTGCTGATGTCGTTAGGAGAGCCAGTCATGAAAAAAAGGTATCACCTGGTATGCAAGATGTATGAGACAGGGGAAATACCAAATGTTTCAAATGTTCAAATGTTTGTATAGCTTATGGGACTTAACTACGGGGTTATCAGTCCCTAAACTTACAAACTACTTATGAACTAACTAAGACTAAGGACGACACAAATATCCATGCCCTAGGGGGGATTCGAACCCCCGACCGTAGTGGCCGACCGTGACTGAAGCGCCTCAGTCCCCTCGGCCACCACGGCCGGCGGGGAAATACCGTCCGACTTCAAGAAGAATATTGTAGTTCCAATACTAAAGAAAGCAAGTGCAGACAAGTGTGAAAATTACAGAACAATCAGTTTAATAAGTCATGGGTGCAAAATACTAACACAAATTATTTAGAGACGAATGGAAAAACTTGTCGAATGCACCCTCGGGATGGTTTGGATTTAGGAGAAATGTAGGAACACGGGAAGCAATACATTACGACTTATATTAGAAGATAGATAGCAAACTTTGCTTTTGGCACTCACTGTGTTAATTACGTTTTATTATAATGACATAGTGCACCTATGCACTGTAAATCGTTTTATATAACAACTATTTGACATTACAAGATTATGGCCTTGTAAAATATTTTATTTGACCTGATGATGCTGACATAGTTCAGTGAAACCGGTCGTCATTAATAAAAACTGATGATAAGCGATCTTGGCTATTTTATATCTTTTTACAATAAAATTAGATGGGTAGATCACAAAACTAATGAGGAGGTGCTTAACCGAATCAGGAAGAAAAGGAGTTTCTGGAATATCCTGACTAAGAGAAGGGATTGATTGGTTGGACACATTCTGAGACATCAAGGGTCAACTTAGCGTTAGAAGGAAGCGTGTGGGTAAACATCGTAGAATGAGACCGATGGACGAATATAGTAAGCAGATTCAAAAGGATGTAGGTTGCCGAACGTATTCTCAGATGAAGAGACTTGCACAGGACAGGATAGCGTGGAGACCTGCATCAGAACAGTCTGCAGACTGAAGACCACAACAACAACATTCTCGGACTGGCGTAAGAAACTATTTTTCCTTCCATTCCTTTTCCTACTACCGAATTCCAGTCTCCAATGACAATTAAGTTCTCCGCTCCCTTAATAGTCTGAATAATTTCCTTTAACTCCACATACCTTCCTTCGATCTCCTCATCATCGGCAAAGCTAGTTAGCACATAAACCTGTACTTTTGTGGTGGATGTTGGCTTCGTATCTATCTTGCCTACGATAATGTCATCACTGTTTCTCCGCATTCCTATTTTCTTATTCATTATCAGACCTACTCCTGTAATACCCCAAACTGATTTTGTACTTATAATCCTGTACTTACTTGACCAGAAATCCTGTTCCTCCTTCCACCGAACTTCACTAATCGCTACTATACCTAACTTCAACCTATCCATTTGCCTTTTTAAATTTTCTTACTCCCCTACCCAATTAAGGGGTCTAACATTCCATGCGACGATTCGTAGAATGCCAGTGTCGTCTTTCCTGATGATAACATCCTCCTGGAGATCAGAACGGTGGACTATTTTACCTCCGGAATATTTTACCCGAGAGGATTCCATCATCATATATTCATACAGTAGAGCTGCATGTCCTCTGGAAAAGTAAAGGCTGTAATTTCCCCTTGCTTTCAACCGTTCATAGTAACTGTGTGGCAAAGCCACATTAGCTGATGTAACAAGTCCAGCTCAGTCAATCATTCAGACTGTTGCCCCTGTAACTACTGAAAAGGCTGCTGCCCCTCTTCAGGAACCACACGTTTGCCTGGCCTCTCCACAGATACCCCTCCACTATGGTTGCACCTACGGTGCGGCTATTTGTATCGTTGAGGCACAGAAACCATCCCACCTCGGCAATGTCTGTGGTTCATAGGGGTGGACGATATCTGTATGGTGTGAAAATGATGTTACAGTACGAAGATTTTCACGTGAATACTAAAAGAAATCCGCTAATTTCATATAAAAGGTGCGTAAATCCATCAGAATTGCTATTCAGAAACACTTAAATCGGAAAGAACACACTGAAAATGTTGTGGCAAACCAAAGACCTCGCTTTATTGGCATAGCAGAAAATGTAACAGAATTACTGAACAGACTGCATACACTATGCTTGTCTGTCTTTTTTGGAGAATCGGTGTGCGGTTTTGGATTGACGGACGACATCGAAAGAGTAAAAAGGAAAGAAAAAGGGTATCTCCAAATGGATACCACAATACAGAGATAGAGTCTCACAAGAAAATGATGCAAGATTTGGAGTGGGAATCTTGAGAAAACGGTGTTTATATTTGCGGCGAGAACTACTTACGGAATTTAGATCACCGATTTTCTCCTCTGACATCAACAAAAGGTAAGTGAAATCAATGCTCGAAGGGTTATACAAATGTTTGAAAGATCTCCTGTCAAGCAAAAAATGTTCAAATTTTTGTAGAGCTTATGGGACTCAACTACGGGGTCATCAGTCCCTAAACTTACAAACTACTTACGAACTAGCTAATACTAATGACGGCACAAATATCCATGCCCGAGGGGGGATTTGAACCTCCGACCGTAGTGGCCGTGCAGAACGTGACTGGCGCGCCGCAATCCGCTCGGCCTCCGCGGCCGTCTTCTGTCAAGCATTAATAGTGATTTGCATAATAACAATTGAGATGGAGATGTAGAAGGTGGTCACATAGACTGAAATTAGTTACCGAAATTACGAATAAAAATAATTTATTATATGGACTTTTTTGTTAAGACTTAATTAATGATTGGTGTTTCTTACGAATTATGTAAAAATTCGAAAATGCAAAGGGAGATAAAAAGTATAACGGTGGTTCGATGAACCCTCTGCCAGGCACTTAAATGTGATTTTAAGAGTATCCCATGTACATGTGGATAGATGTATATATAGAAACTTTTCGAAAAGAAAATATTGACGGGGAGTTATCACTTCCTGTTTCAAACTAGTTAACGATGAAAGCTTAAGAGATTTGAGGTGAGATAGTTGCTTTTTCTCCTGAACGACTTCAAAGAATAATAAACAACTATGATACGAAACGAACAATTTAACATTCAACATCGGAAGATGTTCAGTATATACTTTGACCTCCTATCATCCTTCTCCCCCACTCCACTAAACAAACCAAAACATTTCAGTATTCAGCTTACAACAATAACCTTGGGTTGAGTTATATCCTTTGGGCCCAACCAAGAACTTAGGATATAGGGAAGACTGCGGTTTGGAAACAATGAAATAATTGAGTGAAATGGAGACATTATCTCTCCATATCTCTGACTCTCTGACTCTCTCTCCCCCTTATCAATTCCAGCACATGATTACCGTCTATTTGTGTATGTTTGTGTGCGTGTCTGTGGGTATGAGAGAGAGAGAGAGAGAGAGAAATAAATGGTACACGCTCACATACAACAACAACAAAAACAAGACGCTCACAGAATTAGACACATAGACATATTTTCAGATAAAACAACTGAAATGCCCTACAGAACAGAATGAATTTAAGAACAAGAAACATTAACCCTGACATACGCAACACTTCCAGAAAATACCAATTATCAATTATGTGAGAAGTTTTCAGAAACAACACTTGCTTCGTGTTAAGCATTGAACTGTAGGTGAGTTTTTCCTGTTTGGATAACTAGGGCAGTTAGTGTTTAAACACATTTCAATGTTCGTTCTACTCTTTACATATGCATAAACAGTCCACCCACTCCCATGAACCACAGACACTGCCGAGGTGGGGTGGCTTGCGTGCCTCAACGATACAGATAGCCGTACCGTAGGTGCAACCACAGCGGAGGGGTATCTGTGGAGAGGCCAGACAAACGTGTGGTTCCTGAAGAGGGGCAGCAGCCTTTTCAGTAGTTACAGGGGCAACAGTCTGGATGATTGACTGAGTTAGCCTTGTAACATCAGCTAATGTTGTTTTGCCATACAGTTACTGCGAATGGCTGAAAGCAAGGGGAAACTACAGCCGTTACTTTTCCCGAGGACATGCAGTTTTACTGTATGAACACATGATGATGGCATCCTCCGGCGGTAAAATAGTCCCCCATTCCGATCTCCGGGCGGAGACTACTCAGGAGAATGTGATCATTAGGAAAGACAACACTGGCATTCTACGGATCGGAGCGTGGAATGTTAGATCCCTTAATCGGGTAGGGAAGCTAGAAAATTTAAAAAGGGAAATGGTTAGGTTGAGGTTAGATATAGTGGGGATTTGTGAAGTTCGGTGGAAAGAGGAACAGGATTTCTGGTCCGGCGAGTACAAGATCATAAATACAAAATCAGTTAGGGGTATTACAGGAGTAGGTCTGATAATGAATAAGAAAATAGTAATGCGGGTAAACTACTATGAGCAACACAGTGATCGCATTATCGTTGTCAAGATAGATACGAAGCCAACACCGACCACAATAGTACAGGTTTATATGCCAACTAGCTCTGCCGATGATGAAGAGATCGAAGAAATATATGAGGAGCTAAAGGAAATTATTCAGACAATTAAGGGAGAGGAAAACTTAATTTTTATGGGAGACTGGAATTCGGTAGTAGGACAAGGAAAGGAAGGGAAGATAATAGGTGAATATGGTCTGGGCAAAAGGAATGAAAGAGGAAGCCGCCTTGTAGAATTTTGCACGGAACATAATTTAGTTATAACAAACACCTGGTTTAAGAATCACAAAAGAAGGTTGTATACGTGGAAGAGACCAGGAGACACCGGGAGATACCAGATAGATGTTATAATGGTAAGACATAGATTTCGGAACCAGGTTTTTAACTGTAAGAGATACCCAGGGGCAGATATAAACTCTGACCATAACATGTTGGTTATGAACGTAGGCTGAAACTGAAGAAAGTACAAAACGGTAGGAAGATAAGGAGATGAGGCCTGGATAAATTGAAAGAACCTGAAGTTCTTAAGAATTTCAGAGGGAGCTTTAGGCAACAATTGACAGAAACGGGGGAAAATAAAACATTAGAGGAGGAATGGGTAGCATTGAGAGATGAAATAGTGAAGGCAGCAGAGTACAAAATAGTTAGGAAGGCAAGACCTACAAAAAAGCCTTGGATATCACAGGAGATACTACATTTAATCGATGAAAGGAGAAAATATAAAAATGCAGTAAATGAAACATGCAAAATGGAGTACAGACGACTAAGAAATGAGATTGACAGGAAGTGCAAAATGGCTAAGCAGAAGTGGCAAATGCAAGGATGTAGAAGAATGTATAAATAGGGGAAAAATAGATACAGCCTATAGGAAAATAAAAGAAACATTTGGAGATAAGAAAAACAGTTCTGATAAGAAAAACAGCTCTGATGGAAAACCAGTTCTCAGCAAAGAAGGGAAAGCTGAAAGGTGGAAAGAGTATATAGAGAGGCTCTATGAAGGAAATGAACTTAGCGGCAATATGGTGGAAAGGGGAGAAGAAGTAGATGAGGATGAAATAGGAGATACTATACTGAGAGATGAATTTGACAGAGCACTGAAAGACCTAAGTCGAAACAAGGCCCCTGGAGTAGATGATATTCCCTCAGAGCTACTGAAGTCTCTGGGAGAACCAGCCAAGACAAAATTGTTTCACCTGGTGTGTAAGATATATGAGACAGGTGAAGTACCCTCAGACTTTAAGAAAAATGTTATAATCCCCATTCCAAAGAAAGCAGGTGCAGTCAGGTGTAAAAACTACATAACCATCGGTTTAATAAGTCATGGTTGCAAAATATTAACATGAATTATTTACAGAAGGATGGAAAAGCTGGTAGAAGCCGACCTCGGAGAAGATCAGTTTTGGTTAAGGAGAAATGTAGGAACTCGGGAGGCAATACTCACTTTACGGCTTATCCTAGAAGATAGATTAAGAAAAGGCAAACCTAAATTTCTAGCTTTTGTAGATTTGGAGAAGGCGTTTGACAATGTTGATTGGAATAAACTCTTTCAAGTTCTGAAGCAAGCAGGAGTAAAATATAGGGCGCGTAAGGTTATTTACAACTTGTACAAAAAACAGACAGCGGTTGTCGGAGTTGAAGGGTATGAAAGGGATGTAGTGGTTGGAAACGGAGTAAGACAGGGTTGTAGCCTTTCTCCAATGTTATTCAATTTGTACATTGAGCAAGCTATAAAGGAAAGCAAGGAGAAATTTGGTGAAGGAATTGAAGTTCAGGGGGAAGAATTAAAAACATTGCGTTTTGCCGACGATATAGTAATTATGTCAGATACAGCAAAGGACCTGGAAGAGCAGTTGAACGGAATGGTCAGTGTGCTGAAAGGTTCATATAAGATGAACATTAACAAGAGCAAAACTTGGGTAATGGAGTGCAGTCTAAGAAAATCAGGTGATGCTGACGGAATTAGATTAGGTAACGAAGCAATAAAGGAGGTAGATGAGTTTTGTTACTTGGTCAGTAAAATAACAAATGATGGTCGCAGTACACAGGAAATGCAGAATGGCAATGGGTAGAAAAGCGTTCTTGAAAAAGAGGAATTTCTTAACATCGAATATTGATTTAAGCCTAAGGAAGTCCTTTCTGAAGGCATTTGTGTGGAGTGTTGCCTTGTATGGGAGTGAAACATGGACGATAAACAGTGTGGACTGGAAGAGGATTGAGGCTTTTGAAATGTGGTGTTACAGAAGAATGCTGAAGATTAGGTGAGTGGATCGCATACCTAATGAGGATGTACTGAACAGAATTGGGGAGCAAAGAAATTTCTGACATATCTTGACTAAAAGAAGGGATCGCTTGGTAGTGCACATTCTTAGACATCAAGGAATTGTGAATTTAGCGTTCGAGGGAAGTGTGTGGGGTAAAATCCGCAGAGGAAGACCAAGAGGTGGATACAGTAAGCAGATTCAGACAGATGTAGGTTGCCGTTCTTATGTGGAGATGAAGAGGCTTGCTCAGGATAGGGTATTGTGGAGAGCTGCATCAAACCAGTCTCCGGACTGAAGACCACAACAACAACAACGAACAGTCCACTTGTTGGAAAATAATACGACACGTCATCATGAATACATAACCTCACGATCAAGTTCTCAAATACACAGTTCACAGTATTCATGAGCACGACAAAAGAAATGTTGTACACACACAGATTTTTGTGATGCGCAAATCCGTTCCTTTCTTCCATGCTGAATATGAATATAAACAGCCCACTCGCCAACAATACTGTGCCATTACCGGCATATTGTCACTATAACAATATTCCCTAGCAGCGTACACTGTATTTTAAATTGTTTGATCTTCTGATACGAACACATCACCACGTTATTATGAGTGACAAGTAGACGCGAATGTCCTCCGATTACTGCGTGTCGACACCTGAAGTATACTCACTGCATTTTAGAATCCACACCATAACATGCGCGCGCGGCTCTGCTCTCTCACAACCTTCAACTATCGATATTGTTCTCTCTCTCTCTAACTTCACAGTATATATCGAATACAACCAAAGATTTACGCGCAATATTGGAAAAAAATGAAACACTGATATTCGCAACACTCAGATGTTAACAACACAAATTACGCTACATATTAATACACGTCATAAAACAAATAAACCATTTAATATTAACGGTATATATGTGTCATAAATAAATGAATTGGAAAAGAAAAGAAACTGTTACACCTCGATACTGGCCATGTCTTCACACGTGCTCCAGCAGTTTTGAAGTCCATAGTTAACTTTTATATACACATATCCATTACTAATTTTTGTTTTCCTAAAAACCAATATCTGTAGTATTGACAATAGACGTATTTCTGTTTACAGTGTCAACTGACGATACACAAGAGAGCCCTCCAACTATGTGGCCTATCTGCATGGCCGAAATACGCTTGTAATGTGCGAGAGGAAGAGAGAGAGGACAAATACACTCACCGACAAAGTAATCGACTTGTACAACGACTCTGTATAGCAATAGCAGTTAGGTGGTACTGAAACAAGCAATGTAAACAATCATTGGGTTGTCAAGAAGTGTAATTCATTTTTCGTAAACAATGAATAAGTACCACCACATGTTTTCTCTTTTACATCAATACCTTAACGACGGTCGTGGTAGCAGAGAAAAGTTAACAACAATAAACTCGCCTATCCCTAAGTAAAAAATTAACCAATTATCAAGTAATTCTTTTTGTATCACTTACAACAAAACGACGCGGAAAATTGATCCCTATCATTGCTACAAATGCTTCATGACGGAGATATCTTTTTCGTCTCCTTGTGGAATGGCCACGTGGTCTAAGGCATCATGCTACGGTCTGGTCGGCCGTCCCCGCCGGAGTTTCGACTCCTCCCTCAGGCATAGATGTGTGTTTTGTCCCTAGTGTAAGCCAGTTTAAGCAGTTCGTAAGACGAGGGACAGGTGACCATAGCAATTTGGTCCCATTTGTTTACAAACATTTGAACATTTTCGCCACACTCGATCAGCACATGCACATTTGCCTTAATTTTATTGGCAGCATCGAAAATCCTCTGCATGAGTTTACTCACATTATTTACTGTGTTATAGCTGCGTTGTATATGTGCTGGTTCATTGAATATCATGATATATGTATGTATAATAGTGGCTAACTATTGTACCCCATTTTCATTATTTCACGTTTTCCCCACACTGATTGTTATTGAAATGTCGATAGACACCTACACTTTGGAATATTTCCACTCTTATTTATATAGTGATTTCGGTAATTATTTAACATGATACATTTTCGGTTGTACTAGCGATTTACTACTTAACATCCCTTTTTTCAGGATTTTACCTTTATTTTGATGATTCATCTTCATGTTAGAACAGACGCCTCGACCTTTGCATATGGATCACATCTATTGATATTCGTTGACGATTCATTACAGAATATGACACAGTATGTTATTATATTGAATACTTTTCAGACCATTCGTTTGACAACATTATGATTGGACTATAATAACACTGAACGTTGGATTTTGACACACATACATTTACGTTTCAGAGGCGTTCAGAACGTTGGATTTTGACACACATACATTTACGTTTCAGAGGCGTTCAGACCCTGTTGATGCCCATAGCCATGGTTAGAGGTATGCTCGGATGCGGATATTCGTAGATATATCCGCAGTATTTCTTACTTTGCGGATAAAATTGTGAGCAACGCGGATATTCGCAAGTTATATGCGAATAAGGAGCGAGGTATCTGCCCAGTACGTTTGTCGAAAAGTTACCCGAAAACTTCAAGCCTGTTGACATTCTTCATTTCATTTCTCAGGGAACATGAGGCAGAATTAAAGAATATGGTGTGGAGGGAGCCGTGCTTTAAGACAGTCCGTGTAGTCGCTTTGGCTACAACCCGGTGTTAGCTGAGTGGTCTGCCGGGCGCCTTGGCTCAGCGCGCCCATTCAGGGGGATAAACGCGCTCTGTAATAAAAAAGCTGAGCCAACCATTCAACGAACAACCGCGAACGACCGCGAACCATAAATCTACCAGATGAACAAAAAGAAAAGAAAAGTGGTCTAAAGCACCTAGGTAGTAAGTAGGAGTTTCCAGGTTCAAATCCTGCCCACAGCATAAATTTTAATTCAATGCCTCTCCTTATGTTTAATATTCTTTCAATCCTTGCAGGGCCTACGTAGAGCGGAAATCTGTTGTCCTCATCCGCTGGCCACAGCCACACTGTGCCACAGCGGACGTAGCTGTACCCGAGGGACATGCCCCTAACGCAGGTGGTTGTTATTATTTGTTAACATAGATTTAGTAAACTTCTTTTGAATATAATGTTCTTAAAATTGAGAATACATATGTTTTAATTATCGCTACTGCTGATTCAAGAATTATCTGCGGTCTGTCAAGTGGCAAAGCGGCCCAGTGTCCACTAGAGGTGCCACGCCAAATTTCCGCTGCCTTCAGTTAGCGCTTTGTAGTGACCGTATGACATCGTACATCGTTGTGACATTTCTTTCTTAAAATGAATACGTCGATGGATACTAATCGCATAAAGTGAAAAGAGGTGATTTGACATTAGTGAAGGAAAACAAACTGAAATCGTCAATTTGGAAGAAATTTGGATACGTACTTGGTGACAAGAAAAAGATCAACGATATAGTGACCTGTTTTCTGTTCATCGCAACCGAATGAACGGTACAGCCGCGCATAAAATATCAACAAACATACAAACAAACATTCATGTTTATGTATTAGATAAATGGAGATGGAAGTGATAAAGATTGACAATAGCATTTTATAGCAACTTTCAGAATCATATGCGGTGTACAGTGAAAGTAACGTATTTAGGAAGGGACAGAGTATTAGATTGTATAGGCTAACCGTAGCTGCAGCCCACATTGTCTCTTGTTGCTGACAGTTACCAATTAGAAATAGACGGCAGTTTTAACACTTGGAATAACACTTTTTGCTTTGTGTCATATAACCTCTTGTGCAAGTATATGAAAAACAAAGTCTCGCTATTGTAAAACTCTGAAACAACGATTTTTTAAATGTAAACACAGTAAAATCTCGTCTATGCCGATCAGTTTTAACAAGTGAAATTTAAGAAGATGCCTGTATTAAACAACTGACGCTGTGCGCCGACCATACAGGCTCCGAAGCGCTACTGTATGTACGTGTCCGGAGCGCCATGTTTTGCTGTTTGGAATAGCCCGTTTTTGGAGTAGGTAAAGAATAAGTTACCGTGATTCGAGAAGTTAGAAGTAGTTAAGTTGTCACAGAAATTACTAACAATAATTACATCATTACATACCGTGGTTTTAAATACTGTTTACTATTACTATTACCCATTCAAAACTTTAATATCTGCGGATGAGGATAACGAACTTGCGGATGCGGATGAAGTGCCGCGGATGCGGTTGCGGATTTGGGCCTTGCGGATTACAGATCTCTAGCCGTGGTAGTTTCAATTTCCATTTTGAGGTCTCTTATGACACATGCACACTCATATTAGAGGGAAGTGCCTCAATAAATGTTGTTTGAGAATTTTTTTTACCTTGATGTTACTATATAACAATCATTATTAATACCATTTCTACTATCATTGTTAAGTATATGGCATGGATATCTCTGACTAATTTATACTAGCGTCATAGTTCATTAACAAATTGATATTTTTCACATTCATAGATTAGACGATGTTATGTACATTGAGCAAGCTATAAAGGAAAGCAAGGAGAAATTTGGAGAAGGAATTAAAGTTCAGGGTGAAGAATTAAAAACTTTGCGTTTTGCCGACGACATAGTAATTCTGTCAGAGACAGCAAAGGACCTGGAAGAGCAGTTAAACGGAATGGACAGTGTGCTGAAAGGTGTATATAAGATGAACATTAACAAGAGCAAAACTAGGGTAATGGAGTGCAGTGTAAGAAAATCAGGTGATGCTGAAGGAATTAGATTGGGTAACGAAGCAATAAAGGAGGTAGATGAGTTTTGTTACTTGGGCAGTAAAATAACAAATTATGGTCGCAGTACAGAGGATATAAAATGCAGAATGGCAATGGGTAGAAAAGTGTTCTTGAAAAAGAGAAATTTGTTAACATCGAATATTGATTTAAGCCTAAGGAAGTCCTTTCTGAAGGCATTTGTGTGGAGTGTTGCCTTGTGTGGGAATGAGACATGGACGATAAACAGTGCGGACAGGAAGAGGATTGAGGCTTTTGAAATATGGTGCTACAGAAGAATGCTGAAGATTAGAGGGGTGGATCGCGTAACTAATGAGGAGGTACTGAACAGAATTAGGGAGAAAAGAAATTTCTGGCATACCTTGACTAAAAGAAGGGATAGATTGGTAGGACACATTCTCAGACATCAAGGAATTTTGAATTTAGCGTTGGAGGGAAGTGTGTGGGGTAAAAAACGCAGAGGAAGACCAAGAGATGGATACAGTAAGCAGATTCAGACAGATGTAGGTTGCCGTTCTTATGTGGAGATGAAGAGGCTTGCTCAGGATAGGGTATTGTGGAGAGCTGCATCAAACCAGTCTCCGGACTGAAGACAACAACAACAACATGTAAAGTGATAACGCCAAATTTGATTTGTATACCTCTTTATGACATTAGAATTTCAGATTCCCATAATCATGTATTTTGTTTACTGTTTTATAAAACACTACTTTTATAATTCTCAAGGCTAAGTTTTTGATGCTAGAATGCAGTATTCATTTATTATAGGTTTTTAGAATTATAGTTTTATAAACATCAATTTTTATATATTTTACAGTATTCTGACCATTACAAGTTTTTGTATTGTATGGTTGTTCACGAGAACATCTCTTTACACTTGATTATCTAGTTTTTCGATCCCAGAGAAACAAGTGAGACTTTTCAATAAAAATATACCCCAAGCCACACCTATTGTTAACATAAATAATTTTAATATTATCAAGTATAGTTTAAGTAGAAATATTGTTGAATATCTATTTTGTTCAAATTGAATACAAAACATTCTCATATCGTCATTAACCCAATTTACATTGTCAATATTTATATTGATGAATTTCTGAATCGCATAATTTCGCGCTTTCCATATGTAGGGCTGAATATTGGTATGGTCACCGAAACTGGTTGCTATTAATAAATAAAAAACACGTTACAGCTGATGTTATTTTTCATACCACGTTTTTTGTGCCACATCCCGGCGGAAAGTCTGTGGGCCTTTCTTTTGCGATGGTATTTCTTATCTTGACGTGCTACAACAATGGCCGATTCCTCAGCTGCATAAAGCAGAACCAGAGAACTATTGTACGCAATTCATCTTGCAGGCCTCTGTTCCTGCTATCGCACATTTACCTTTTGAGTGTATAGTATGAGAGGACACTCTGACCCTCCTTTATTTCCATTCAAGTAATAATACACTGTCTTTAAATCATTATACTTTATTTGACTTCATATGTATACATGTATCTTATAAACACAAAGTAGAAGGTGCGCGAACTGCGGCCCTTGACTACAGAGACGTGCGTCTGTTCGCTGAAGAGTCTCCTTCATGTCTGACTTGCACATTGGCTGCCGGCAACTGCCGACCTTATCTGCCTGCCTGAACAAATTGCCAGGTAGGCGCTCACAAACACAGTTCCAAACCTACCGACAGGGAGCAGCTTGTACTGGACACGCTGACCTGTCAGTTTCGCTACATGCCAATAGATAGCACCAGGAGTGACTACTTCAACAACTTTATTTTGCAGCAAAATGGATTGTCGCCTCTTTGTAGACCTTTGAACGCAGTTAGCTAAATAACGCTGATCCTGACCGTTGGACTGACCACAAGGAGCTCATGACACATCTTGTTTCGATTGGCTTCCACCACCAGCTTACATAGACCAATGGCATAGAATTGAAGCTGCAATTGAATCAGCAACTCTGGATATAATGATCAAGGTTTGGGGCGAATTCGGCTATCGACTCGATGAATACTGATTGACGAAGAGTGCTCACATTGAACACTTCTAGGACAAACTGTAAGAGCTGCTCGTTCGTTTTATTTATAATTCTTAATGTTAAGGTTACCTTAATTCATTTAGTACGTCATGTAAACAAAGAATCAAAGAAACACTACAGGTACATTCATAGTCTAATGCCACTGTAACCTTCAAAACGTCCGCCAAGTACACACAAAGCGAGATGTCTGAACAAGTAAAGACTGAAACAGTTTATCAGCTAGCAGTAAGAATGAATTCATAGAAGCTACGATAAGTAAATATACTTATTTCTTCACAGTTGGCTTCCACCCCTAATCCCAATAATTTTATAAAACCTACACACAGTAAATGTATAGTTCCATTTTTTTTCCGAAAATCGAGTACACTGTTTTAAAAAGACAAGACTCTGAAAACTAAATCATTAAAAACATTTTAAAACATAGTAAAATCAATTATTTCATGTAAAGTCTAAATTTATGTTACTTGCGTGTGAGAAAACAATAAAAATCCTTTGTTAATTGTAGATGACATACTGCAATACAATAATTAAAGTTGAACTGCAGTTGTTAGGCAGCCAAAATGTCATATTTTCATGATACTTTTTGTAAATACTTTGTTCATGATAACAAGTATAAGCTCAGTCAACTGTAATATAATAGTAAAATTCTTTATATGTCACTAAATAGACAATAAAGAAAAACCTTATGAAGAGGAATAAATATCTCCGAAACCGGTTTGCGGGGAGATAGAAAGCAACAGAGTATTTGCTCAAGGAAGAGACACATATCATTACTGTATCTTGCAAAACAAATATGAGAAAGGTGAGCTTCAACTACAAAATGTTCAGTCATTCTGTTTCCTGTCTATAATGTTTTCTTGCAGAAGAGTGAAAACATTTCATTTCAGTCATTTTCAAGAATGAGTTACTGTTTGCCATCACCTGTGTAGTGGATTCTTCTATGTGCGTGTCATTCAAATCACAGAGTGTGCCAGGGCCGCCAAAAGGTAATCCTTTTCTAAATATAAATATGAAATTAACATTTTTCCTGTAAACGCAGACGTTGTGGTGCTTCTTCTCCTTTTCTTTAGATAATCTTAGGACATATCACAACGTGAAAAACACATTTTAATATTTCAATTCAACATTTACTGTAGCAGCACAGTGTTTGCAATAGTACATTTTCAAAGTTGCTACTGAAATAATAGCCAAGAGACGTAGGAAATGTGATACTAGAGTGTTTGTGAACAATACATTAGAGAGCAACATATTCGTTTCGACTCCAATTCGTTCTTGTTTGTCCTGCTTTGAAGGTGTCCACATAATTAAATTAAGTACATCTAAATAATTCCTTAAATAATGATTAAGTGACATAGGTCTTGTACTAAAATGATTGATACATTTAAATAATTCCTTAAATAATAATTACGTGACATTGCTCTTGTACTAATTTGATTGATTCTAAAACTGTGTCCTATTTTGTCACAAAATGTCAGTATATTAGTAGTAGGAGCCCACTGGGTTTTAATTACGAACAGACAACTTCATTGATTGGTTGTAATACATTTAAACTGCAAATGCTTAATACCAGCCGACATTTTCACTGGTTGTTCGTAAAAATATTTTTCCGTTACTCATTAACGTTCTGTCCTACAAAAATTAAACACATTAAGCGGAAGTTAAAATAAGAGTTCTTCTTCCGTTATTAACTACTTGAAAAATATTTCAAAGTCAATCTGTAGAGAAAAATATTTTATTTGGAGTTAATTAAGTAACATAATTTCAGACCAATCATACATAATAATTAAAAGAAGCAACCATATTCTATATTCACAAATTGTATCCTATCCAATTAAAACTTCCTCATAAAATTTACAGTAATGATTCACACAGTATTATTTAAATTTAAAACATACAAAATTATAACAAAAGAACACATTGAACATTTATGTGAGCAGTCAAAGAATAGTCAAGTTCATATTTTCGTGTTCTTAACGAAAAGTTCGTAGTGCTTAACATTTAGCACCACCTAGACGCGAAACGAAGTGTCGAGCAACCTAAACAAGGCAGACATTACTGAGACAATTACGAAAGCGAGGACTGATAACCCAGCTGTTTAGTCCCCTTTAAATACCCAACAATAATATCAACAACAATTATAAAAGCGACCTTGCGTGCTATCGCCTCTGAAACTTGTTTTGGGCAGTTCCCCTAGTACCTGAAGATAATTTCTTGTGGTAAGTTATGGTAACAATGTCACCAATCTCTGGTCGTTGAAATTACCCTACTCAAACATAGAAAAACACTCGCTAGCCGGAAACTGCATAAAATAATAAGAGACAGTCATGTGGAGTTCATACTCAATGGTGAACAGTGGTGGATTAAAACTTTTGCGCCCGTAGGCACACCCTATTATGTGCGCAGCCCCCCCTCCTCCCAGAAAAAAAACAGGTTATAAGTAACAACTATTACCTGATCAGTTCACAATTGCCGTTTTGGCTGGAAGCGCTGGTAGCTATTTCCGTACTCTGCTATTCGTAGTTCTGAAGGACACATCAGCAGTCTAGTCGCGCTCAATCAAAGTGTGATATGGTTCCTCAACTGTACTTGGTGTAAAGCAGCGGATGAAACAAACTTAAAGCTGTCGAAAGACAACAGAAACGAACACAAGGAAAATAAATGTTCTTTTATGGCCTAAAAAATCAGCAGAACGTGTAGGAGACAACTGATTTTTGTTATAAATTACTGTAAATATATTCTTTTACACGAAACGGTTGAAAATAAAAATAAAAAGTTGTGTTATGATTTAAAAATTGAAATGAACCTGTCATACATTAGAAATTAATACGTATTTTTACAGAGATGCGTTCAAAATTGAAATTAAACTTCATTTTACGATCTAATAACTTGAATGTGTAGCAGATAAAGAAAACATTCGGTATTAATACGTGAATATAGAGGAAAGCGTAAGAAATGAAAATGAATTAGAGGTTTCGGTGCACGAACTAATAGCTTAATACAGACGAACAGACACATAACTGGGATTCCCATTACATAATTTTACAGACTAGTGTGGAAATATCAATTTTTTTATAATCTAATAGTTAAGGTGTCTGTGTAGCTATATGCTGCGTAATAAGTGTACTCAATACCTTTAATCCCTGTAAGGGCTGAACAGTTTTGTACTGCAGCTACTGCTCTCACTATAGCTAACAGTATTAGCAAAGCTTTTACATATTTATCGACAGAACTGAACTACTTTATTTGTTAACACTTTTTCATCTGAGGGTACTCTCCGATAACGTATACTTCCGCGATAACTATACATTTCAGCAGACTCCGCGAGTATGCTTCAGTTGTAATAAATATACTACAGTATCAGTATGACTTGACATTACAGCTCCGAGCGGCCTGGGTCATTCGGGTATTGTCGGGCGCCTTCGGTCACGTCTGCACGTAAACGCGACTTAGTTCGGCTTTCTGCCATCGGCAGTTATAAAATAAGCAGGTAATATGTAGTTTGTAAATCCAATGAATGTTCTCTGGTAATATGTAGTTTGTAAATCCAATGAATAGTTCACCAGCAGTGGGGGATTTCCATATAGGCACACTAGGCACGGGCCTAGGGGCGGCACCTTAAGGGGGCGGTATTTTTTTGCTCTGTACTGATTTTAACCTTTTACGTTTTAAAATAGCTGAGCTTACAAAAGAGAAAATTTTTGTATTATTGTTAAACCACTGACTAGTTGAAATAACCCTAAGAACGAAATTCGACAATACAGGCTTGGATACAAACATAGTTTACTTGGTGACTGATTAGAAAAACTAACATTGGGTTTCTGTCTGGTATCATCTTAATGACTGATCAAAATATTTTGAAGTAAGCTGTCAGAACAGCAATCTACATTACAAAGTTGGAAACGTTATTATTCCGAGAATGTTGTCGGATTCTACTTAACACTACCATATTTTACCCGTGAAAATACCGGAACCCTTGAAAAGCAGTGATAAACTACTCAGCAATTTCTGAAATACTGTGACATGTGTGGTCCTCAGTATGTAAAACACGACTCTACTTAAATTTATTGTAGAAATTACGTGGAAGTATCAAGTCAATATTCCTTTACTGTAATTCATGTTAAAGCTTTGTGATCTTCAATATCTGAGCTGTGATGTAATGACACCCGTTTAACAAGACATGTCGATACTGGAAATGTTTAAAAATTTTAAACACCCGTTTATACCAAACAATATAAACAGAATATCCAAGCCGCAGTGGAGTAGCCGAGTGGTCTAATGCACCTAGCTGCGGAGCGAGCGGTTGCTCGCCGTGGAGGTTCGTGGCCTCCCTGGGGCATGGGTGTTTGTGTTGTCCTTAGGTTAGTTTACCTAGGTTTAAGTAGTGTGTAAGCTACGGACTGACGACCACGCACTTTGGTCCGATAGATTTACAGACATTTGAACATTTTTTGAAGAATATCTAATAACGTGTGAAATACACCTCACAACAGTTCAAAAATATTATTTATTTATTTACTATGTTACTGTTTTGGCAAAGGAGTCCAACAGTGTTCTATACGTTTCCTTCCTCCTCACTAATTCGGGGTAGACGTTGTCGAGAACTAGGAGAAGTGGTTCGACTCTAAATTATTCCCATCCAGTCAGAGAAACTTCAGAGTCCGCTTCTTTGTCATCATGAAGTTTGCGTTTTCGTGATCTTTTATAAGTGCATTCATAGTCTATATCAGTCTCAATCTGCACTGCTTTATTTTTATAATAGTCGCAACTGCCACGAATAATGCAATGAATCCTAGAAGTGATTGATATAATTCATGCACTATTTTAGGGTCAATATTTACACTTTGCAATTTCTGACTTACATATCGAATCATATGTTGAGACAGAAAAAATGTACTGCCGTAATGTGTTGTAAAGGGTATTTGCAGTAGTGAAGAAGCTAAGTCGTGGACTACCCCTACGTGGACACGTTGAAAGATTCCATTCATTACATAACGGTCAATTTATGATATTTCTTAAACTTATAGCCGAATTTTTTCCATTTCTCGCAGAGCACATTGAACGATATGGAAATCCAGGGCAGGGACGTAAAAGTTATATTTCTTCAACAATATGTGATGAAATAAAAGAGCTTCGTTCTGAAGGAATAAAAAGACTTCTAAATAAAACAGGCCAAATGCTTCTCTATAATAGTAAAGCCTACTGAGGAAATTTCACATATTGATCAATTATCTTTCATATTAAGATATGTGAACGAGAATGGTGAAACTGTTCAACGTTTCCTTCTGTTTTTACCAAACCCGGGACACAAGTTCGAAAACTTAGCTGAGGCCGTACTAAAAGTCTTGTCTACAAATTCCATTGATATTAATGACTGTAGAGGTCAGTCATATGACGCGCAAGCAGTATGTCAGGATCCTACGCTGGTTTGCAGGCACATATTAGAGAACGAAATCCGAAAGCATATTATGGGCCCTGTGCAGCACATTCTTTTAATTTAGTCGGCACTAGTGCTGCAAGCTGTTGTCGGAAAGCGTGTTCATTTTTCAATGTAGTGCAAAACGTTTATAATTTTTTCTCTGCTTCTACACAGCGCTGGGATAAACTTCTTTCTTTCATGAAATCAGGAAGCAAAACGGTCAAAAGTTTATCAAAAACACGTTGGTCAGCAAGGGAGGAAGTGTGTGTAAGTCTGTATGAAAACTGGGAGAGCGTTATCAATGCCCTCACCCATATAGGCAATAATACGTGTGAGAAACCGCTTGTGCGAAATGTGGCTTCAGCTGTACTGAATCAACTCAGCAGACTAGAAACAGTATTCATGTTGACAGTTCGGAGCCGGCCGCGGTGGCCGAGGGTACTGCGGCGCGCAAGTCACGGTCTGCACGGCCACTATGGTCGAGGGTTGGAATCCCCCCTCGGGCATGGATATTTATGCCGTCCTTAGTGTTAGCTAGTTCATAATTAGTTTGTAAGTTTAGGGACTGATGACCCCGTAGTTAACTCCCTTAAGCTATACAAACATTTTAACTTTTTTTTTTTTTTTTTTTTTTTTTTTTTTTTTTTTTTTTTTTTTTTTTTTTGGCAATTTGGACAATCTGGAAGTCAGAATAATGAATGACACGGTGAAAAGCATTTACAAAAAAATATATTTTGTTGCCTGAGTTTACATTTTAATGAAATAAAGGAATCACAAAATTTAATATGTTCAGTCATATGTTATTACCATTATGTGGAAAAAGCATTTTTCATAAACTAATCCAAAGACCATTAAACAATGAATTACTGTATTGATTTAAGGGGAGGCGGTAGGCAAAAACTGTCAAAAATGACTTATTTGCTTTTCTTCTTATTATTAAAATATTTGGAGTCTTCTGAATGTAATGATGAAAAACGTTATTGCGATCCGTGAACTTAAGTACTTTATTTATATTTTTAAAGTAGCCTGCGTGCAGAAGATAAGAGTCTCGATCGTAGGATATGCTCATTTTTGAATATTCGGTACTTTATATCTGTTTCATATAGAAGGTTGTGGTTTTCAACCGAGCTTGGGGAGATTTTCTAGCTTATGTTGCGCGAAATTATCAACAACTTATGTTTCGGGCAGTAAGTTCTTGTAGTTTTATCGTGCTGTGAGTGAATTTTCTCCGTGTTGAAACATTCTGAAGCCGCTGAAAATTCCTAGAAATGCCAGAGACGTAAGTTTTGTGGAAATCAGCATCATACAAAACCAGATTCACAAAATGTTGAGAAGGAACCTGGAAGTTCTACCGAATATGAGGGGCAGTTTTATTTAACTTCAGACCTTCTGAAGTTAAATAAAATTTGGATGTCGACACTGCACCAACAAAACGACAATCGATTATTTTTAATCGAGAATGACGACGTCATCCAGAGATAGTTAGAAAGTCAGCATCACGTGACGTATGGTGGCGCCCTCTATGCCCTCTATAAATGCGAGAGACCCTCGGCCCTCAGTGGCAGTAGCCGGAAGACCTTTGAAGATGTCTCCCGCAGTTGGAGACGAAACGTCGGGAGGTAGTTTTATATCTGGACCACGGCCCATCAGCCCGGAAGTTTTATCTGAAGACAACGCCGGCCGTGAAAGTTTACATTGTATGACTGAAATGGGGTGTTGCTGATGCACTGTGGTCATTCAATGATGGAAATGTGGGGAGGATTAGGGTAATGGAATTTCTTGCTATTGATCTTGGTATAAATACTATGAACGGTTTGCAGCTGTTGGACTGGATACGACTAGTCAAATCAGACTACACCTCTAAATTGGGCACTAAGGAAGCGAGAATAATCAGTAAAATGAAGGTTTTGAAGCAGCAGGAAGAGTAGGAAGACAATAATCATAAAGGGGGTGCAGGTTGTTTTTGAAGCTGCAGGTAGATAAAATTGTAAGTATTAATAACAAGGAACATTTTCTGTATTTTCTGAGAAACTACATTTTAGATACATATGTTTCTCAGATAGTATAAGAACAACTTTGTTCAAATTGTCATATCTGATTCAGCAGAGCACAGCACACTCATAAAAACAGGATTACTGAAAAATATCACACAATTACACAATAATTGTGGTTTAACGTGGAAAATTTTAATAAAAATCTGTATCTTCATTTAAAAAATTATATCTCATA
Source organism: Locusta migratoria (assembly GCA_026315105.1). NCBI lineage: Eukaryota > Metazoa > Arthropoda > Insecta > Orthoptera > Acrididae > Locusta > Locusta migratoria. The sequence goes on along the minus strand of CM048746.1, from coordinate 464,072,361 downwards.
AAGTTAGTAAGAAAATGTTTTTATTCTGCTTCAGTGATTTCAAGATATGTGTCATAATAAGTTACAAAAATTTTATATCATTATCATCAACAGTTCAAGAGAAAAAGGTATATAAATTTACCTAATTTAACATTCTCGAGATAGGGGCTGTCGCGTCCACTTAAGCATACCATATTATAAAAGGAAAAGAAAAGTTTCTTAGGCAAGAACAAGTAAAGCTCTTGCAGCCCTCGCACACTATAAAAGAGCTTGATATTAATACGAAAAGTAATTAAAAACTAAGTAACGTTCCAGTTATGTGGAAAGAGATTTAATTCCGTCTGCAGTCTTGCCTGTATATGCATTACAATGAAGTAAATGTACAAATCACACAGAATTTTATTGCATCACAAATAACCTGAAAGGAAAGTTAATGAATGATCAATTACATCTATCTGGGACGTTTGATAACCATTTCTGAAATTGAGCTTGAAATTCATGCGACGCGAGAATGAGGGGATTGTGTGGAAGGTCTTTGGTTCCTTGTCAGGAACTGCACAGCTGTTCCCGTCCTGTCGATGATTCGGGTTCTCCCAGAGGCATGGTGCATTTGTTGTCCATAGCGTAAGCTGGATGAAGTAGTTTGTGCGTCTAGGGACCTATGACCTTAGCAGTTTTGGTTGTTTGGGTTTACAAGCATTAGGAACATTTTAAAACCAAATTAACCAATAATCAGCACGGATTCTGTAAGTATCGCTCTTGCGAAACACAGCTTGCCCTTTATTCACATGAAGTGTTAAGTGCCATTGACAAGGGATCTCAAATCGATTCCATATTTCTGGACTTCCGGAAGACTTTTGATACTGTACCCCACAAGCGGCTTCTAATTAAATTGCGTGCTTATGGAATATCTCCCCAATTGTGCGATTGGATTCACGATTTCCTATCAGAAAGGACACAGTTCGTTGTAACTGACGGTAAGTCATCGAGTAAAACAGAAGTCATATCTGGCGTTCCACAGGGAAGCGTTATAGGTCCCCTGCTCTTCCTCGTGTTTATAAACGATTTAGGAGATAATCTGAATAGCTTCCTTAGACTGTTCGCCGATGATGCTGTCGTTTATCGGTTAGTGAAGTCAACAGAGGATCAAAAGCAACTGCAAAGCGATTTAGACAAAATTTCTACTTGGTGCGAAAATTGGCAATTGACAGTAAATAAAGAAAAGTGTGAAGTAATACACATGACCACTAAAAGAAATCCGCTGAACTTCAATTACGCGATAAATCGGTCAAACCTTAAGGTCCTAAATTCTACCAAATACCTAGGAGTTACAATTACGAACAACTTTGACTGGAGAGAACACATAGGAAATATTGAGGGGAAGGCGAATCAAAGGTTACGTTTCATTCGCAGAACGCTTCGAAGATGCACCAGCTCCACCAAAGAGACTGCCTACATCACACTTGTGCGTCCTCTCCTGGAGTACTGTTGCCCCTTGTGGGACCCTCACCAGGTGGGACTGACGGAAGATATTGAGAAGGTTCAGAGAAGGGCAGCTCGTTTTGTTTTATCACGTTACGGTGGGGAAAGCGTCACGGAAATGTTGCACGGATTGGGGTAGAAATCATTAAAAGAAACACGTTATTCATTGCGGCGTGATCTGTTTGCGAATTTTCAATCACCGACTTTCAGTTCAGAATGTGAAAATATTTTACTAGCACCCACCGACTTAGGGAGACATGGCCATCCCAATAAAATAAGAGAAATCAGATCGAAAACGGAACGATTTAGGTGTACTTTCTTCCCGCCCACTATTAGAGAATGGAACGTTAGAGAAAAGTTATGAAAGTGGTTAATGAACCCTCTGCCAGGCACTTAAATGTGATTTGCAGAGTATCTATGTAGATGTAGAAAATCAGGGTCAAAAAGTTCAACAGTTCGAATTTCGTAAGAGACCTTAACTGAGATTGCTATTCTCAAGATCGTTCACCTAATATGTGAAAACATTAATCAATAAAATGGCCCTAGTTGATATTTTCTGAACTTTGATTGCTTTAATTAAAATTACCTCCTAAATAAACGAAGGCCTTATGGAACTGATGATGTAGCCAACCAATTAATTTTTCTAATATCTTGACAAAACGAATACATAAATTTGTGTTTAATACAGCACTCAATTTTTTCTGGAAGATTTTCTTTCTGACTTGGGCTTTTCATTTTCGAGGTTGGACAAGACTGAAACTTGAACCCACTTTTATTACTCAGATATATGAACTACCGTCTGTCTAATATACAAGAAGCAGAATTAGTTATTTTTAAGATGATACGGTTACTGAAATCATTCCAAATACATCCACAGTAACAGAATAAAAGGTAAAAAGCTCTTGAAATTAGTTTATTTGAGTTTCATTATATGCTTATTTAACTATAAACTGTTTTATTGAAACCTAAGGTATCGGCTCGTTTCGTCAATGACCATCATCAATGGGTAAAACGTAAAAAAAAAAAAAAAAAAAAAAAAAAAAAACAGCAGACCATTGCAATGTAAAGACCAAAATATGCCATACCTAATATCAGATAAAAATACAATGTTCTTAAAACCAGATATTGATCTTTACATTGCAATGGACTACTGCTGCTATTAGCCAGATATAAACTTTGTATAATGTACGTCTCTTTGAATAATGCATGTCAATGGCAGAAACTAGTCTATACTAAAGGTTTTTATAAAACAGATGATAGTCAAAATTACACATTAAGAAATATTTAACTTCTGTTAACAGTGACCTGACCAAAATATTGGATATTATTTAATGGTTTTCTACAAATAGTGTGTATTTGGAATATTGAGACCATTGACAATATAACGCATAGTATGGAATGATAGAAAATATTTGAAGACGAAAATTTAAACTGAGAAAACTTGCCATGTTATCACTGCTACAACAAATCAATTACGACATGTTTGCAATTTGAATCAGGAAAAACTCTGAAATATGTGCAACTAAAGGGTTTTATGCTTCAATCATAAACGTCATATGTAATTGTTTTCTTGGGCGATATCTTTCAGGAAGAAAATTTTTATCAGTCCAATGTTTGAAGATAAATTTGTTTAATACTTCAAGTTATATCTATGCCTTCATTAAGTTCATTGTGAATAATTCAGAACAGTTCAAAACTAACAATTATTTAAATCATTATGAGATTGGAAAGAGAGATATTAACCATTCCATATTAAGATTTCTTTACCAAAAAAAGGGCAACACAGTACTGCCAGACAAAATTGGTAGATGATACAAAATATTTCACATACAACAAATATAATTTTTTCCCAATCCTAAACATTTCTCGGGGAAAATTCATTCTTGGCCATAGAAGAATTTATTCTCATGTTGTATGTAAAAGAGGATAATAAAAATTTGCCACACATAATGGAAGAGACTCTAGTTTCGACCACCGTCTTACTAAACATACCTAAAGCCTTTGTCATTATGATTATTATTATTATTATTATTATTATTATTATTATTATTGCGGTTCCTTCTGAAGTAACCAACGCACATTCTTCCATACTGTGCTGTAACGACATATACGGAGGTCAAGACGTTGCTTCCTATCCAAAATGTAGCTGTTAAAAGGCCAGATAGCCTATTCAGAGACTCCAGAACTAGTCTTCGCATAAGTACTAAACTAATTTTTATGTTTCATATATTGTTGTAGAAATAGTTTAATTGTTGTTATTGTGGTCTCTAGTTTGGATTTTGACGACCCCTCGTTAATTTGCCATAAAGGAGGTCGGCTAGTACCGTTGCTTTGTGTAACAGTACCTTCGCAGTGGTGCCAGAGAGTCGACGTCTTTGAGGAGGAAAAGTTATTTGTCCAGTGTGACGCCATGGTATGTTCATTTAGCTTCAATGTCGTCGGCATTGTAGGTCGCTTTCTTTATTTTCGCCGGATTGAGTTGGTCCTAGTTCAGTTTGCACCAGAATGTTTTGGCTTCAGTTGACGTTGCAGACGTCGAATTTTTGTGTCGATGTGTCTTCCACTTGTGATGAACGCTGCATCTCGCAAAATGAGCTACATGCACACATTTTACGTAAACATTGAACAGAAAGGGTGAATAAACAAATCATTGTGGTAATCCAGTCTTCGCAAACCTGGTTTTCGAAGGTGACAGCTCTGTGAATGCAATACCATTTTATTCCTTGCGTACGCGATACTATTGTTATGCCGCGGCGGAGCAGCCGAGCACATTGAGGCGCTATGCTACGATGCGCGAGGCCGTTCTCCGTCGGGGGTTCGAATCCCGCCTCGGGCATGGATGTTTGTGTCCTCTTTCGTATAAGGTAGTTTGTAAGTAGTTTGTAAGTTTAGGGACTATGAACCCGCAGTTAAGTCCCTTAAGCTTAACAAACATTAGGACATATGAACATTTTGTTATAGTATACAGTCAGTCCTCAGACTGGTTTGATGCAGCACTCCGTGGTATCCTGTCCTGTGGAAGCTTCTTCATCTGAGAATACGAACGGCAACCGACATCCCCTTGTACCCCCCTAATGTACTCGTACCTCAGTCTCCCTGTTCGATTTTTACCCCCACACACTTCCTTCTAATGCTAAGTTGACGATTCCTTGATGTCTCAGAATGTGTCCCACTAACCTTTCCCTTCTCTTAGACAGACTATGTCAGAAACTAATTTTACCCCATTTCTTCCTTCTAATGCTAAGCTGACGATTCCTTGAAGTCTCAGAATGTGTCCCACTAACCTTTCCCTTCTCTTAGACAGGCTATGTCAGAAACTAATTTTACCCCATTTCTTCCTTCTAATGCTAAGTTGACGATTCCTTGAAGTCTCAGAATGTGTCCCACTAACCTTTCCCTTCTCTTAGACAGGCTATGTCAGAAACTAATTTTACACCATTTCCGTTGAGCACCTGATCATTAGCTACGTAATCTACCCAAATAATCTTCATTATTCGTCTGTAGCCCCACATTTCAAAGGATTCTTTTTGTGGTAATTTATTCAGCAATCAGTCGTCATAAATATAAATTCTTTATTTATATTTATGACGACTGATTGCTGAATAAATTACCACAAATCAAATACAGTCGTGGAGCACCCATTCCAATATGGAATCAAGCCTGATAAGATTCTTTTTGTTTGATCTCATTATCGTTCAGGTTTCACTCCCATACAATGCTACACTCCAGATAAATGATTTCAGAAAGGACTTCCTAACATTTAAATTAATTTATGATTTTGTATGCGTCAGGAGCCTCACTCATATAATTTTTTTTAAAAGAGCTGACCGCCTTTTAAACTGAGAGTTCAGCTCTTTTTAAAAAAATTAAATTAATCTTGTATGTCAACAAATTTCGCTTCTTCCCACAGCCATACGTCATTTTATATCTTCTTTACTTCGGCCTTCAGAAGTTATTTTGCTATCCAAATAACAAAACTCAACCACTACTTTTATTGTCTCATTACGTAAACTAATTCCTTCAGCATAGCCTGAAATTCTAACAATATATTCCATTATACTTGTTTCACTTTTGTTAATGTTCATCTTTTCTTTCAACAAACTGTCAGTTCCGTTCAATTGTTTTCCAGGTCTTTTTCTCTCTATGAAAGAGTTACTATTCAGCAAACCGTAAAATTTTTATGTCTTCTCCACTTTTAATATAAATTACTAAATTACTGAAATCAACATTTCACCTTTCATTGAAAAGTATCATACGAAAAGAAAATGTTTACATTGATTTTTTTTATAGTTCAAGGCTGGTTATGCCTAAAGCTATAAAATTTTCAGTTCATCAACATGCTTATATACTGAATGTTGTCTGCATGGTGGATTCTTTTCCCTATTGCCACTTAGAATGTTATTGCCACGACATTAGCTTTTCAACTGGTTCCATTCCATGAAAGAAATATTGGTTATCAAGCATTTAGTTCCCTTTCAAAGCCAAAACAAAACTGAATGGTTTATTTTCCTTCCTATGCTTGAAGTCTTGAAAATTTTTTGTTTGACAATAAATTACATTAACGTGATTTATGTGTGCTTAATAGAAGACCTTCCAGACAGTGAACAGCCCATGGCCTACCGCTCTTCACTACAATATCTCGCTGAACACCATACTAACCGGAATACATACAGTATATAGAAAAGTTCATCGTTTTGCTGTATACCAGGTACAAAGATGTGCTAAATAGACTTACTTGCCTTGGTATTGTGAGATTCTTCCACATTTCCACTGTCAAATTCGTATCTTCTTTTCCCGGAACGTGACACCAGTGTTCAGGTACTGTCAAAGCAAGTATCTTGGCGAAGGAAGACATAGTTGGAAATATGAGAGCGATGAAATTGAAAATAATGATCATACGTATTTGGAATTTCCCAAAACTTCCAAGCTCTTCTATTATATCTTCAAACTTCACATTTTCATTAATCATGTTTTCTCTAACACCATCCTGAAAATCAACATATGCACAAAAACAGAATTTGAGTGTCTCTGTGTCTTGCTAAGTTACATTATTCAGATTTTAAAAGGATTATGTGGAGGATTCGGTTAATGTTCAAGAAACGTTTAACGTGATCTACGTGCGATTATGTGGTTTAGTGATATGCTATAGAATTATCTTCGAGAAATTAACGTGAGATTACCATCGTTTCTGACCTTCCTGAAACAAATGCTTAAAAATTCAATCTATTTTACAAACATTTGCAAAAATTATATCCCGCTGGAATGATGTATTTTTGACATATGTGTAAACCGAATATTATATTCTGATAAACACGTTCCAGAAGTAAATCGTAAGTACTTTAACGGAGGAAATAATCTACATCTACATCTATCTATATAGATGTAGATGTAGATGAGGAAATAATGAAAGAAACATTAGCGTAAGTACGACTAACATAGCAAAGAGATAACTGTCTGTGGTCCCATCCTTCATACTATATCTGTTGGTCACACAAAAACGTTGGCTTCAACAAGGAGTTTGGTAGCAATGACAGATACATCATTAACCCACAGAACCGTAAAGGCTGCTTACCTTGTACTCCGACATACTCGAATGTTCTGCTTCCTGAATCTTATGCACAGGTCCGTTAGACAGCTTCGGCAGTCCACTGCCGTCTGTACTGCTTGCTAAATACTGTTCGCAGTATGAACATGCACGTGTAGATCCCAATCGCGTTACATGTTGTAAAAAGTACTGCGACGACAGTAGAAATAGGGGTAATAGACTTAATCAGAAAGATAGCAGGAACAGGTATAAGGACGTTACGTAACACCATGGCTTCAAAGAGGATTCATTAGTGCAAGATAATTTTATCTTTACCTTGGAAACATACTCTAGCAAAATAAATTTAAATTCTTGACGTTTCAGAGATTGGGTATAGTAAATAGACGATCCACGGGGAGAGTATCAGCGAACACGTTTACACTGCCCGAAATAAAAATTACTACACCCTTTCAAAGTTTTCCAATTCCCTCAAGACTGATGTTTGATACACTGTATATGGAGTACATGAAATGATTACATTTACGGATCAAATACTGATGCGGTGTTGTAATACAGTACTGATATTTTTTAAATAACTTGTGCGATGCCTGTCGCTGACTTCTGCCCTCTCTCTGCCAGCGTATCGATAAACATATGACATTTGTAATGTTCAACTTTTTTTGCAACAAGCTGTAGGGAGAGAGCGGAACTGTTCGTCACTTACTGTCGACGCCTCGATATATTAGGATGTGTTCCAGCACTTTGCCTGATTATTGTGTGAGCTTAGTTCCTTCTTTTTAATTAATTTCAATAAACTCCCACAGTTAATTTGAAATATCTTACTTACTTACAATCCCTTCTCCATTCTCACTAATTTTCAAGTTATTTATTTTCAGCAGATCCAGTACTTCATAAAGTGATGCTCGGTTATTGTTGCGATTTGTTTCTCGATTGTACTAGAACATTCTCTGTGCTACTTTTATTTATTTCGTGTCTATGAATGATTATTACATTTTAATGCCTGCACAAAAATCTTTGCGGTGTTTATGAAGTCCGATAATTTTGAAGTTTTTGGTGACTATCATGATTAATTTTCAACACAGTCATAGAACAATAGTAAATGAAATGCACAATCCCAGCATTAATTTATCGAAGTAATATTCCAGTCATCTCAGCTAGAAACACTGCAGAATATGACCGAAATATTAGTACCATTCTCAATAAGCAAAATTTAGATTCCGCCGACTTCTTCTGTAATGTTGCTTTCTGGTTTTGTATTTGCTACCGAAGTCACGACCGCTAGCATTTAATGGCGGAATCCAATAATTTTGTTTAAATTGTCCCTTCCTTGTCAAAATTGTGCAGTATTTTCATTTAAAAATATTTCACTACCCGGTAAAATTTCATCTACAGTCCCCACCTCGACTTTAATATTCAACACCCATTTTCATACGAAAGCAGCATTACAAGAACTATTGGCGCCCATGGTGACAGGACCGTGTACGATTAAAAAATATATATCAGAAAGTCAATTTATTTGAAATATTTAGTCAAGATATTTGTGAAGATAGCGCCTTTTCATGTCACTAATCCTGATATTGTGTTTTGTTTCATGCGCCAACAATGAACTGCACGGCAGACGAAAATGAATGATTTTGGCAACTGAAGTAAAATTTAACCAGCCTATAGCAGCTAGACTTCCAATCCAGCCAACAATTGCAGTCTCAATAAAGGTAAGATCAGACTCATTATTCAGATTGCTTGGTGCTTACTAGATTCTTCTATCTGTCGCTAGTGCGCTGTAGCAAATTCAGTATTTTTTCCATTAGGTACCGCGTTTGAAATATTTCTCTCGCAGTTACATTATTTATTTCAAGTGAATATCAGGGAAAGTATCAAAGTTCATTCGGCTGGCTCAGCTCATTCGGCACTGTCTTTTACTCTCGACCGGTGGCGCGTTCGCGGCGTTTTTATCGCTAGGTTTTATCTTCTGCTTTTATCCCCATCATTAGTGATTCAGATTAGCTGACTCTAGGTTTTGTTAGTGAGGGTATCCGTGGTCCAGGGTCCCGTTCACGTCGGGATTACCCGCGGACACAGAGGCTAAGGACAGATTTTAGGGACTCCCTACTGGTGCTTTTACTTCTAACGATTTTATCTCTTTTAAATAAAAAAAATTACTTCTAACGATTTTATTTCTTTTAAATAAAATTGACATGGCTTCAAATCTTAACAACTTTGACAAGGACAATCGCTCCGCTATCATTGAGTTTATCACTGAATCCACAGGAAGAGGTCTAAATCTTAGAATTATGACAAAACCTGTTTCAAACAATCTAACCAATGAGGACGTAGGAACCTCGGAACTTGATACTCCAACCGAAAATTCTCCAAACCTTGAAGGATTCCATGAACAAAGAAATTAAAAGGCAAAGTACTTGAAAAATCAAGAAACAAAAAACGAGAAGGACGAAAAATAAAAATAAAAATAAAAAGAAGAACCAGGAGAGTACCACTCCAACATTGCGGTTCAATAATAAATCAAATAAAAATGAAATTGCTAATCAAACTCTTCCGAAAAAGAATTCTTTAAATGAACTTCCTCAAGGAAGAACAGGAACACCTAACAGCAACAGAAACTACATAAAGGAATGCTTTCAAGGAAGATCAGGAACCCCTAATAGCAACAAAAATCCTACTCAGACAATGACATCGACTAAAAAGGATGTCTCAAGGGATGATCTCACTCAGAAACCAGGAACATCAAAAGAGACAGGCAAGGCTAAAGAAGAAAATTCTAATATTGTAGTAGAAGAAGATAACAAACTAGAGGAGAAAAATACTAGCGTAGTGGAAGTTCCAACCGATGACACTAATCCTATAGGAAGTAGTTGTGGTGATCTCTGGGAACGGCCTAGGACAGTTTTTATTAACGGATTGAATAAAGATGTGACTCAAAAGAAGTTATTTTTAGCTTTCAAACAGTTGTCAATTATAAATGATATAGAAACTTTTAATTTCCAACGAGATGGATCAGTGAAGGTGGTCAGCTATCACAAAGATATATTGAACAAAGTTAAAAAGTTTCTTCAAAATTTCTGTCCTGAGGCGAAGGTTACCTTACCTCGATCACAAATAACTAGATCTCAAGGTGAACAGTCCAAAGCAAAATTACCAACTTTTAATGTAGTTATGTAGAACCTGAGGAAGTGCTGGAAGAGCTTAAGAGTAACCAGATTCTAAATATACAGAATGTGGTCAGAATTAAATCCAAAAAGACATCACAAGAAGAACGAATGATGAGGGTTTTTACACGAGACCAAGCTACAGTTGACTATTTATTGGAACACCATTTTAAATTTCAAGGGCAGTTTCATAAGGTAGAACCACCGAGACTTCCCCCTCCGCAACACATACAATGTGCTAAATGTTATGGTTTTGACCATCTGACTGAAAACTGCCAAGTTGGGATCAAGTGCAGTAAGCGCTCTGGGAATCATCTATCGAGTAATTGCACATCTGAAGCAAAACAGGTAATATGTGCAAATTGCAATGGGAATCATCATTCCACAAGCAAAAACTGTCCAAATTACCCAAAGGAGCCTGCAAATGCGGAGACGGCGGTCGTAATAAAATGTGTTGACCCCCCAGTCACACCAAAACCAGAATCAAAAATCGAAGAAACCTTTCCAAACATAGATGATCTTCTCAGAGCTATCACCACAGCTCTTATCAATATTCTACCTGAAAAGAAAGAGAAAGTAGTTAAAGCAATGGATCAAGTGGCGATGACCTTTTTTAAGAGAAATATCCATGGAATTCAGGCAGGTCCTCTTATGCATTATTTTATTAATAAAACTGACCAGGAAGGAAATCAAACACCAAAAATTCACAACAAAACATATAGTTCTGTGCTATGGCCAACTTTAGGACAAGAAAAGAAAACCTAACCATTGGTTTTGTTAATGCCAATGGCCACCGCTCCAAGCAAACTATTTTGGAATATATAGTTGACAAAGAGAGGGCTAAAATCTTCGGAGTTATAGAGACACGGGCAGATGAACTACCAATAGCCTTAAAAAATTATATATGTCATCGCAAAAATGGAAATAATCATAGCTGGGGAGTGGCAATTTTCCACGATATTGATATCCAGCAGTAAGAATTATGCCACCTGAAGAGTTTAATGATATCCAAACAATAGTTTTAAAATTATGTGTGAATATTTTAAATTTTATATATGAGGCACTGATATATAATTCTCCAAATGCGATTTTAAATACCAGTTTTATTGACTATTTGGCTAATCTTGGACCAGTCATCATAATGGGAGACTTTAACGCCCGATCAACGAATCTTGGAGATTTAAACACAAATAGAAATGGCCTAATTTTAGAAGAACTTTTAGTCAAAAACGACCTGGTCAGATTTGAAAATGATAAACCAACTTATATCGGAGAAACTGGGACTTCCATACCAGATCATGTGATTTGCTCTAGTTTTATTCGACAAGATTTTAATGAAATGTGGATCGGTGATGCTATTGGCAGTGACCACTTACCTATATTTTTTAAAACTACATTTTTATCATTTGACAGCCAAAGTCAATCTAATATTGAGGCAGATAAGAAGATTATTTTTAATTTAAATAAAATTAATGTACATAAATTTCAAGAACCTGTGAAATCGGCCCTACAGGATAATCAAGGAATTATTGATATAGAGAACATTGACGAATATAATGACAAATTAGTTCAAATTATTAATAATGCTACACAAGAAAGTGCACCTAAAGTCACAATAATGCCAGGGAAACCAAGAATTCCACGATATATATTAAACAATATTAAATTAAAAAAGGAAATGTATAAACTCTACACACAAACTAGACAATCAATCTACAAAACCGAATGGAACAGGCTGAATTGCCTAGTAAGAAATCAATTAAAGGAGCTTAGAACTCAAAAGTGGGTCCAAACAATTCGTAACCTGGATCATAAAAATTCAACCCTCTTTTGGAGAACGTTTAAAAACATTACCGGTGACAATAATAAAGGAACTCCACCTTTAATTCAACATGGTCAAATAATAGCCGATGACCAACAAAAGGCCGAGATTTTCAGAAATGTTTTGAACGAGATCTATCAACATCCAACCGATGAAAAATTCAACTTGGAGCACGAGCAATTGGTTAATCAAGAGATAGAATCCCTGATTGATAGACAAACAGACATGGATTTAGATCAATCTCAAATACTAAAAGAAATTACCCAACAAGAGATAATTGCAGCTATAAAGATGGCAAGAATAATGCACCAGGTATTGACGGAGTAACACGAAAAATTTTACGTTTAGCTCCAAAAGAATTTATTATATCTCTACAAAAGTTATTTAACCAAGCATTACACCAAAGGAATATACCCACACAATGGAAGACTGCTAAAGTCATAATGATACTAAAACCGGGAAAAGCATCAAATGATCCTAAATCTTATAGGCCTATCACATTATTATTAGTCATCGGAAAAACATTTGACACAATATTAAGAACGAGAATGCAGTATTTTATAAACAAGAAAAATCTTATACCGCCTATACAGGCAGGTTACCGTAAGGGTCACTCCACCTTAGACCCAATACTGAGATTGGCCACAAGTGTCACCGAAGCTCTAAATTTAGGAGACTGCGCTATGGCACTCTTATTAGATATAGAACGTGCCTTTGACAAGGTTTGGCACAGATGACTCTATTATAAGCTGATTAAAATGGGCTTCCCAAATCAATTAGTAAAGCTGTTACAAAATTGTCTTGATAACAGACCAATTAGAATTTACATAAATGGAATCTTCTCAACACCTTTCTTTCTGATAGCTGGTGTGCCGCAAGGAGCAATTCTCTCGCCTCTACTTTATTCATTGTATACAGCTGATATACCAACACCTACCAGATGGAATGAAGATATAGCCATGTACGCAGATGATACTGCATACCGGTGCCACGCATCTACGTCAGAGGTACTTTACCGAAATGCAACACAATATATCCAAATCTTAGAACCATGGTTTGCAAAGTGGCGTATACGCCCAAATCCTGAAAAAAGTCAGTTGATAGCATTCCATCATAAGAACTTAACGCAGTATAAGCCGCAGAACACGGATAAGCTCCAACTCCATTTATGGGGAAAAGAAATCCAGACCCAGAATACGGTCAAATATCTAGGTATTATCTTTGATACTACCTTAACTTATAAATTTACAATCTCTGATCTGATAAATAAAGCTAGAAAAAGACTTGGCTTACTAAAAATGATAAAAGGAAAATTTAACGGAGCATCAACATCAGCCCACATTTACACCTACTGCTGTTATATTAGACCCAACCTCGAGTATGCGGCCCCTATTTGGCTAACGTCAAGAGCTCATGTACATAAAATATTCAGTACTGAGAGGATAATTCTTCGAAACGCTGCCAGAGTTAGCCCTAGCACCAGTAGGGAAGATTTATACCAAATAGCTAATATTCAGCCACTAGAACAAAGGCTTATAAAGATGACAGCAAAATATGGAATTGATAGAATCTCAGCAAGCACAAAAACAACCGAGTTGCTGCAAAGAAATCCAATCACTATTAATTACCCTAGGTATAAATACGCCTATCCACCTAGTGCCATAGCGCAAGCCATTTAAAAACTATATCCAGGTAAATACGATCTGCAATCAATTATAGGAGAAGAGGACTTATATAACCATTTATTATTCCAAGAACAGGAATCAGATGTATAGCTAACACAATACTATCCCCGCGCTGAGGTTTTTTGAGGGAGGTTTTTCCTCAGCAGATTAACAATAGCGGGTAACCTCCAAAGAGAAATCATTAAGCAATAATAAGAACTAGCAAGAGTCCAAATTTCCCTTGTATTAAAATAAAATGTGTCACCACAGTACTAACAGTAGATAGTTTCCCTGCCCTGAAACGAACTTAATGTTCGAATATGGGCCCGTCATCCCCATACGGGGTGGAATAAAAGAAAAAAAAAAAAAATTAAAAAAAAAAAAATCTATTAATGCTGCGTAATTACGCTGATCTTTGCTTTTCTCTCTGGAAGTTATCAATTTTTGCTATAACTCATTATATATTATGGTTAAAACCCGTAGTCAGTTTAGTAACATGGCATCTGAAAAAAATCTAAACGTTTCCCAACAGTCTGTTCAGAACGTAGAAGACAACATGGCTGCCAGCTATATCGAGCAAATTCCACCATTAGTGGAACAAAATCTGGCTACACAAACTCGCGAAGTAATGTATCCCCAAATTGAACACCATCTCGCGAATATACAGAATGACTGGCTAAAGCGTTTTAGGAACTTTTGACTACTCAGATTAGCAATTTACAAGCTGCGACTAACACACAAATTACGGTCTTTCGCTAATTAGATCACTAATTTACAAACTACCACAAAAAATGATGTTGATAACTTGCAAGCCAATATGTCGCAACAACAAACTGCGACTAACACTCCAATTACGGTCTTGTCTAATCAGATCACTAATTTACAAACTATCACAAAAAATGATGTTGATAACTTGCAAGCCAACATGTCGCAACAACAGGCTGCGACTAATAATCAGATTTCAGCCTTAACTAAGCAGGCCAAACAACAATTAGATCGCTTAGAAGAACAGCAAACAAAAACACAAGCAGAAATTGAAAAACTTGAGTCTGTTCAAAAGCATTTGCATACACGAATTTCCAATGAGGTAAGTGAACAATTAAGTGCACAGATGCTCAAAGTCGAAGAAATCATTAATAGTAAATTTTTCACTGTAAAAAAGAAACTAGTCGACGAAATTATGGATACAGTTGTCGTCGACAATGTAACTGATTGTCAGGAAACAGTAAAATGCCTTCTGCCATTGATAATATTGCGCAAAATCTCTCGGAATTGAAAATCAAACAGGAAAATTTAGAAACCACTGTTGAAAGAAGTAGCAGTCAAGCCGAGAATTTTGTGAAAGATAACCAAGAAAGAGTGCAGCAATTTTTGCATAATTCGGAGGCTCAATTAAATGACAAAATAGAGTAAGAATTGGCTTCTGTGATAAAAAATTTCACTGAAAAAGTATATGAAGATCATGGAACCACCGTCAAATCTTTACACAAAGATTTGACGGCAGTAAAATCCATGTTATGTTCACAAACAAAGTCATCTCAGGTATTCACGCCTGTAATAAATGTACCGCAGAATCTGAACCCAGAACAAAGTGCAATGAATACCCCTCGTTTTCCTGACAATCAGAGCTCAATTAATAAATTAATATCTGATCGAACACACAGTGACTATCGACTGACGACTACCTGTGACCTTGACAGACTTGGTAGAGAAATGATGCCTAAAGTACAATCCAAATGTTCATCCTAAAAACAGGCTAACACCGAAGAACTATATGAAAGTATGATTAAATATCATCAATTTCAAATATTTATTAATGAGAAACGCACAGTGCAACCCGTGATCTTTCTTCAATCTTTTAGAGGATTACTACCCGAGACCTGATCGGAGAAAAGAAAAATCAGATTTGTTGTCGGCTATATACAAGGCGAAGCCGGAATATGGGGAAACGAAGCCTTGCAGTTCTGACACTTATGTTGAATTTGATCGGGCATTTTTGTCCACTTTTTGGTCACCCGTAGTACAAAAACGATTCAGGAATGAAGTGTACAACCCGCAGCCTTTCGATGGAAGAAACGGAAGCCTGCGGATATACTTCGAGAAGTATCTTAATAAAGAAAAATTCTTTGACGACCCTCTACCGCACCGGGAAGTACTTCGTGTACTTATTAACAAATTGCCCACAAGACTAAGGCTACAGCTGGTTAATATGCAAACGTACGATCTGAAAAGCTTCCTCTTAATGTTATACACGCTTGATTTGATTTTCGAATATGATCGAGCACGTCATTACAATAACGGGTACGGTTACGGGAACCGTTTCCTCAATCAATAATACAATCAGTTGATTCCCGTCAGCCAACAGTCGCAAGCAGAAAACCAAAACATGTCACAATCCCAGACGATATTACAGCAACAGCCATTTATTAAATATAACGGAAAAGCCACGTCCCCAGCAAATGACAACACATGCGAACGGCAGTATCATCGTACGTAATGTTCGCAACGGCGGGCAATATTACCGACGCCACCGTGGTAATCGGTTTAATCCAGGCTATTTCAACAACAACAACAATAGCTTCCGTAATAATGCTGTTGCCTATCTGAGCAATTTTAATGGCAACCAGCAACCACAGTGGCGTAACCATAATCAGTTTGGAAATTTAAATGGGAATAGAAATTTCTTTCTAAATAATCCCAGCAACAATCAGCAATTTCAAAATTTTCCTCCTCATCAACCACCACAGCAAACTACGAACACCGTGCCGATTGCAATTATGACCCCTGACTGTTCGAACCAGACAAACTGGACAACGAGCCAGTCGGCAGTGACAATAACTGCCGTGGCTGAGACAATAACCCAACCACAGCGACAGGCTAGCAGTATGCAGACGTCAAACCAGAGTGGCTCGTGTTAAGCCCACCAACATTGAGCGACAGCGGCAGCGTGGGCACAATTCTTTCTGTCATAATGCTAAGGTACAATGATGGTACAGGGATTAGGGAAGAGCTATTTCATGAACCAACACAGCAACCCAAAGTTACTGTAGTCACCTACCAAGCTCACACTAAGAGCACTGTAGGAGGCATACCAACACCTGTATTAATAGATACTGGAACATCGGTGAATGTGTTATCTGGCGGCTGGTTCAAGCGAATCAATCATATTCAAAAACTACCCACCTTCCCAGTACAAAATTGCAAAATCATTGGTGGAGTCGGAGCTAAATCCAAGCCAGTTTTCAAACACTTGTTCCATTACAATTTAATGGTGAAACCGATCAGTGTTCATTTTTAGTCGTAGATGCAATAATAAAAGACTGTATACATGGCTTAGAATATTTACAAAGCAGAGAAGCAAAATTAGACTTAAAAGACGGAAAATGCCATTAAACAGTAAATCAACATGTATGCATTTTAGATTTAATTAAGAAAGCAATTACATCTGGTAAATCTTACAAATCTGTCAAACTTGATAAAATGTCAGTTAATGAAATTCAATTTGAAGGTCATACTCATGTTTACGAACCTGAAACCGAATCTTTTGAATCCATAGCTCAGAAAGTTGAGGCCGCAGTGGAGTAGCCGAGCGGTCTAAAACACCTCGCTGCGGAGCGCGCTGTTGCTCGCCGTGGTGGTTCGAGTCCTCCCTGGGGCATGGGTGTGTGTGTTTGTCAGTAGGTTAGTTTACCTAGGTTTAAGTAGTTTGTAAGCTACGGACTGATGACCACGCAGTTTGGTCCGATAGATTTACAGGCGTCTGAACATTTTTTTTTTTTTTTTTTTTTTTTTTTTTTTTTTTTTTTTTTTCAGAAAGTTGAGGAATCCACCAATGCCGCAGTTGTCAGAGGCAACAACTTCATTTGTTACATAAGTACATCCGCGTGTTTGACAAAAAGCCAGGTGTAATTAAAACCTACAAGTACCACATGCAAGTATAGCCTCACGAGGCGTTTTGTAAACAAACATATTCGATTCCGTGGGCTAAGCAGCCTGCAGTCAAAGCCGAAATTAATCGTATGCTCAATTGGAACGTCATAGAACCTTCTATGTCGCAATATTCCAGTCCTCTTTTGGCACTCTTCATATCAGATGGGTGTGTTCGTCTCGTGCTTGATGCAGGTGCCATCAACAAAATCATTATTCCTTTTAGAACTCGTCCAGAAAATCTAGAAGAGCTACTACAAAAACTTTATGGAGTAAAATATCTTTCGAGCATTGATCTTAGATCTTCATACTGGCAGGTTCCGATAACCGAAGAATCCGGACAATACACTGAATTTATTTTCTCTGGACGCTCTTAACAGTTCAAAGTGTTACCTTTCGGTCTGAATGTAAGTTCTGGAGTTTTTATTACCGCACTTGACACAGTGCTTGGTCCAGAACTGCTTGGTAGTATTACTGTTTCTGTCGATGATATACTTGTTGCAACATCTACCTGGGAAGAACTTCTTGTCCTACTCGAAAGAGTATTAAACAAATCTGTCATCTTGCGTGGCTGTCAATCTAAGAAAGTCAAAATTTCTCAAGACGGAAGTAAAATTCCTTGGACATATCATCTCGTCCACAGGCATTGTACCAGATCCTGAGAAACTTAAAGCGATTCAAAATTTCCCCACACCGCACAATAGAAAACAATCAAAATCATTTTATGGTTTCTGTTCTTGCTATCGGCGCTTCGTACCTCAACAATTACTAAATAGTTCGGCTCTTCTAAATCTTCTTCGAAAGAACACACCGTGGATCTGGACAGAACAGTGACAAGGATTTTGTAACAATTATACAAGCCCTCGTAAATTCGGACATACTCCATCATCCGGATATGACGTACGATTTCTGCATTGCCACTGACTCGTAAATTCTGGTGTAGGCGCGTCTCTCTTCCAAATTTCAAATAATTTAGACCCCCGGACGTTAAAAGTCATCAGTTTTGCCAGCCGTACGCTAGCCGAGTGTAACGACGGGATTCCACAACAGAATTAGAACTCATCGCAATAGTATGGGCATTTAAAAAATTCCATCACTACGTTTTTGGAAAGCACACAAGTTTTTTTTTTTATCATCAGGCACTCAGATTTCTGATGTCGTGCAAGCTATTGCACAACCGGTTTGCCAGATGGGCTATGATACTGCAAGAGTATGTCTTTGAGATAAAACATATTAGAGGATCAGGTAACGTCATAGATGACTTCCCCAAGGTTTGCCAGAGTTTTAGGATTGTATTGAGTCAAATACAGAATTTAAAATAATGCTAAAGAAGGACACCAAACTCAGGTCATATTACTTATATATGTGTAAAAACATGCATCAGCTGCAACAAGCAGATGATAGATGAGGCAAAGTTATGACACAAATTACAGAAAAGCCTGATACCACATTAAGTCAACATTATAGGATGTACAATGGAGTTCTTTTCTTTCGCCGACACCTACAGTCACAACAATGGTGTGTTTGCATTCCTGCTTTTAATTAAAACACTCTCATTTGGCAAACGCATCTGGGGAGACTTTGGCTCTCTAAAATGTCTCCGCAAGTTAAAACAATATTGCTACTTTCCAAACATGTCCCACAAAATCCACAACACAAGCAAATCTTGTGTAATATATCAGCGATGCAAACCAAACAATCAGTCTAACAAGATGCCAATGCATTCCATCCTGCCTTATCGACCGCTTCATCTTGTCTCTATCGATACAACTGGTCCACTACCAATTGGACGCGGAGGCGTTCGACATATACTTGGCATATATGATGTTTTCTCAAAATTTGTAAAACTGTATGCATTGAAAACCACTACAGCTAAAACAGTAATTCGCCGCCTGGACCGCTATTATTTTCCCATAGTTGGAAAGCCCGTTACAATACTTTCTGGTAATGCCGAAACCTTCACGTGCCAAGCGTGGAAGAACTTCATTCGCAATCATGACCTCAAACACATCCTCATTTCAAGGTACAATCCATCTGCTAACCCTATGGAACGCATGTTCCTTGAGCTCAATCGCTTCATGCGAACATACACCGCTAATAAGCAAACATGCTGGATCGAGTAAATTGGTCTATTCGAACAATTTGTTAACAACCTACCACTCTATTCGACACCATACACACCAACTGACCTAGTATCACAATTTAAAGAATCGAATGAATCGGTAAAACCAATACCGAAAATCCCACGAAGTGAAGTAACTCTGGAAGAAAAGGTAAGACAAGTTCTTGTAGCTCTGACTGTTGCAGCATTTAAAAGAAAGTCCTATTATGATAAACAGCTAAAAAGAACACAGACCTTCAAAGTTGGTGACATCGTAATGCTACGAAACCAAGCAAAACCATCAGCCATTCTTAAACGAACAAAAGGTGGCAATATCCGTACACTGGGCCCTTTAGAGTAGTTAAAATACCACACGAGGGAAGTTATCTATTATCTGCAGTCCATTCAGGAAAAATACGGGTTTTATACCCACACAAATATTTAAAGAAATTTTATGCATAAATCCAAGCTGATCAGCTAGTATCTAAGTCCTACTTTCACTACAAATACTAAGACAGTGAGCATAAATAATTTTCTACAAAGGTAAGTGCAACGCAGTTGATGTTGGCTCACAGAAACTGTTGTCACGCGTGAAATTTAAGATTTATATATGCGAATCTCACCTAAACACTTATTATGACACACACACACTCACAAAAAGAGCATTAATTAGTATAGTATTTAGTATTATAGGATATAAGAATATTTACATTTTTTTATATGTATGAAGGAGATGAAAGAAGGAAATGATATTACTGCGGGGTGGAGTGTACTAGCACACCTTGGTCTAGGATGAGAGTTAGTTGAGTAAAAAAGATATATTATTATAAGAGAAGGAGGTGATGAGGAAATATTTATATTTTAGTTGCCTGTGGCTCTTGGTACCAGTTCCATATGCAAACACACACACACACAAATGCTGACATTAACAAAAAATAAAAACATTACAGTTAACTCTGATCAGCTGATCGACGGTGCGAATCTAACGATTCCTTAAATTGTTAAGAAGAATGTAATTTTTACAAAACAATAAAGCTTGTTGAATTGGTTAATGTAATATTTTACATTATTGCCAGTATACACAAACACACCAGTTGGCGTGGAATATCTTTCCGCCCATGTGCCACTTTCAAATTTAGTCACCAAAACATTACACTGAATGTAAACAAATCCCGTAGCGCTGCTAAAAAAAAAAAAAAAAAAAAAAAAAAAAAAAAAATGAAATGTTTGTAAATGTATCGGACCAAACTGCGTGGTCATCAGTCCGTAACTTACAAACTACTTAAACTAAGGTAAACTAACCTACGGACAAACACACACACCCATACCCCAGGGAGGACTCGAACCTCCACGGCGAGCAACCGCGCGCTCCGCAGCGAGACGCTTTAGACCGCTCGGCTACTTCACCGCGGCGTAGTAGCGCTGCAAGTTCATGCAACATAATTATGCACCAATCTAAAAACATCAACGTTTAGTTTAAATAGTCTGTAGCATAAGTTGTAGAATAAGAATTCATTTTCAGCTGTGAATGAACAAATAATTGTGTCGCCGCCGACGCTACGAAAATCTACGAGTGGCTGCAGAGGAGGAGGAGCCATACGAACATTTATCACAATTTATATTAGATTAGATATGACACTGTAACGAACATTTCACACATGATAAGTATAATGAGCTAGACAAATTAACATAACTTCCCCTAAATTAGTAGGCACAGGAACATTTACTCAGACACCAATATTTGCGACTGAACCACGCATATTTCCATAATCAAGTTCGGACAGAAGACACGTAGGCGAGAGACGACGAAGGAGAGAGAACGGCGAACAATAATCTAGAATAGATCCCCTGTTAATTTTATGAAATGCAATATTTTAGTAGTAGAAGTGTGCATTAATTTTTGTAGTAATGAGTCGATATGCTGAATTTGTGTAAGGCACTTTTTTTGCGACTATTTTCTATTTTCTCTTTCTCTCTCTCAAGCTGTATCTTAAGAAAAATAATAATAAAAAAGTAAAAACCTGTCACGCTATTTTTCAGCAGGTTGACTAACGGGTCTGACCTTGCCTGTGTCTGCCAATACTGTATTTATTGTCATTTTATTTGCCTCGGACTGGTATGCATGATTTTATCGCTCAAGTCGTTTAGTCCAATTTTATGAACGGTATAACATGACCTGTTAATTTTGACGAGAGGCGTACTAAAAGTTGTAAACCGAAATTTAATATTGTGTCCAAAACTGCCCAAGACGTTTGTAAAAGTCATTGAATGAGTACTTACTCATGTCAAATACACTAACTTACTTTAAAAAAATATTGCTGAGAATAAATAACTTTCCACTCAATAACTGACATGAACATAGGCCACGCCTTAAAAATAAATATGTAACACCCAATGTTGACAAATAATCGCTTAAAGAAAAAGAATAATGTGACCTGAATGTCACTCGAAAGAAATTATTACATAAAGTTGTACAAATGAAATAGTCATTCTCAGTTATCTGACTTTGTATATAGCCTTGTAAATAGTTTATGTATAGTAAAATCATTATGAATTGTAAAAAGACTAAAGTTTGCGTGAGAAACTATAAGTGCAGAACTAATAAGACAGTGAACTTTATAGAAAACAAAAACAGTGACTGATAACTATCAAAAGGACGCAAACTCGCGACTTTCCTAACAACTAGTGATTTTGTGATTAAATAAACTCTGAAACTAAGTATATTCGCAAGCCACATGTTTGAGTGAAGTGAAATATCAGTGACGAGTATAAGCGTGGACTACGATACGTAGCAGGCAAACTAACATAAATTTTGAACTGTCAGCATATAGATATGTTATAAAGTGTTCGTCGCTGTAAACTTTTCCGTTCTGGCCTCTTTAAAGAGTGCGACGCATGTTTCTATCGCAAACCATAAGTGCTATACACTGTTACGAACTGGTAACATCGAACTTGTGCAGTGCAGTGCCCAACCAAGGTACACTACGAACTTACTACAAGTCGTATAAAGGCCAAATGCACCAGTGTAGTCTCAGTGAATAGACTATAACATAGCAGCTGAGATAGCTGGACGATGCAATGAAGGTCGCGCGACATACGGACAGACTTAATCACTATGGTATACGTGAAGTGTACTCACCGCGCTGCGTCGATTTTCGTAGTATCCCCGTCCAAAGGATGAAGTGCAGAAATCACACGGCCGCACGAAAAAAAAAATATATCCAAGTGTAATGAACACTTATGCAAATTCACGTCTTGACACCACCACGGACACGCAAGCACTGGCGAACACTGGCGCGCGTCTACTACATGCCCATTATTGAAACCTTATTGTTTGCGTCACGCAGCCGGCGGTCGACCCGACGCGTGGAAATTTCGAACTGACAAAGTCAACGACTCCACGAACTGAAAAAATAAAATGTTTAAAAGTGATGGTAAAGACTCTGACTCTTCAGCCTTGTCACATCAAAAGACTGGGCTGTAGCACTTGCAAACGCACAATCCCTGAACTAATAAAGTTATGTCCTTTTTGAATGATCCCTGTATATATGTATATGTAATATCTAAATATGTGTATAAAGTAAAAGGTTAGATTTGCAAGCAATTTTTTCACTAATCAAATAATAATGCCTCTTCTAATGAAAGTTAAATCATTTTCAATGCACATAGTGTATAG
Source organism: Locusta migratoria (assembly GCA_026315105.1). NCBI lineage: Eukaryota > Metazoa > Arthropoda > Insecta > Orthoptera > Acrididae > Locusta > Locusta migratoria. The sequence goes on along the minus strand of CM048746.1, from coordinate 464,049,001 downwards.
TAAAAAAATTTAGCAACATATGCTTTGTAAATAGTTAATTTAAATTACCAAATTTAGTTTATGTAAAAGACGCGACAAATGTTCATGTCAGATTACTCAGATATTTGATTTCACAGAAATAAGCTCACACTTACAAACCAATAGTAATGTAAAATTCTTGCTAAAGAAACAAACACAGAGGCACTCGAGAGAACAAACGTTAAAAAAACCTAGCTGTGTCTATCTTTTCGAAGGAAGGACTAAACATTGTCAAATTTTAATGCCTTTTATGTGACCTTTATTTCATGTAATCCAAACTGAGATGGGCGGACCCAGCCAAAGCGAGTGAGTGCGCAATCCTGACGCCACACCGGCTACACCGCCGGCGCTGGGGGCCAGCAGCGTCTTCTCCCCACCACAACCACCGGCGTGCCGCCTCGCGTCGCGCCACCGCCCACGCTTCAACAATCGAGACGCGCTGCGGAACCGCCTCCTACCACCTCGCTGCACCGCCGCGCTACTCGCCCACTCACCGACACTCTCCGTCGATTGAATTATAATAAATATAATAAAATAGTCAATATGCTATAAACACAAATCAAATATAAGCCCACACAATATTAAGATAAAATGTAATGACATAAATTTCTTCTTGTATAAGGTAAACCAATACGAAAATTATAGGGTTTTTTTTTCTCTTCATTTGCCCACTCAAAACCAGATGGGACAAATGTAGTAGTACATTAATGAAATTTTTTTAAATAACTTGTGCGAAGCTTGTCGCTGTCTTCTGCTCTCTCTCTGCCAGCGTATCGATAAACATATGACATTTGTCACGTTCAACTTTTTTTTGCAACAAGCTGAAGGGAGAGAGCGGAACTGTTCGTCACTTACTGTCTACGCCTCGATGTATTAGGACGTGTTCCAGCACTTTGCCTGATTATTGTAAGTGTGAGCTTAGTTCCTCTTTTATTAATTTCAATAAACCCCCACAGTTAATTTGAAACATCTTACTTACAATCCCTTCTCACTAATTTTAGAGCTATTTATTTTCAGCAGATCCAGTACTTCATAAAGTTATGCTCGGGGATTGTTGCGGTTTTTTTCGCGATTGTACTAGAACATTATCTGTGCTACTTTTATTTATTTCGTGTCTATGAATGGTTTATTACATTTTAATACCTGCACAAAAATCTTTGCGGTGTTTATGAAGTCCGATAATTTTGAAGTTTTTGGTGACTATCATGATTAATTTTCAACTCAGTCATAGAACAATAGTAAATGAAATGCACAATCCCAGCATTAATTTATCGAAGTAATATTCCAGTCATCTCAGCTAGAAACACTGCAGAATATGACCGAAATATTAGTACCATTCTCAATAAGCAAAATTTAGATTCCGCCGACTTCTTCTGTAATGTTGCTTTCTGGTGTTCTATTTGCTACCGAAGTCACGACCGCTGGCATTTAATGGCGGAATCCAATAATTATGTTTAAATTGCCCCTACCTTGTCAAAATTGCTCAGTATTTTCATTTAGAAATATTCCAGTACGCGGTAAAATTTCATCTGCGGTCACTAACCTCAACTTTAATACGCAACACCCACTTTCATTTATTATATTCTGATAATCACGTTCCAGAAGTAAATCGTAAGTACTTTAACAGAGGAAATAATGAAAGAGACATTAGCGTAAGTACGACTAACATAGCAAAGAGATAACTGTCTGTGGTCCCATCCTACATAATATATCTGTTTGTCACACAAAAACGTTATCTTCAACAAAGAGTGTGGTAGTAATGATAGATAAATCATTAACCCACAGAACCGTAAAGGCTGCTTACCTTGTACTCCGACATACTCGAATGTTCTGCTTCCTGAATCTTATGCACAGGTCCGTTAGCAGGCTTCGGCAGTCCACTGCAGTCTGTACTGCTTGCTAAATACTGTTTGCAGTATGAACGTACACGTGTAGATCCCAATCGCGTTACATGTTGTAAAACGTATTGCGACGACAGCTACTACGTAGAAACAGGGGCCATAGACTTAACGAGAAAGATAGCTGGAGCAGGTAAGGACGTCACTATGGCCTAAAAAATGATTCATTTGTGTAAGATAATTTTATCTATACGTTGGAAACATACTCTAGTAAAATAAATTTTAAATTCTTGACGTTTCAGAGCTTGGGTGTAGTAAATAGACGATCCACGACGAGAGCATCAGCGTACACGTCTACACTGCCCGAAATAAAAATTACTGCACCCTTTCAAAGTTTTCCAATTCCCTCAAGAGTGATGTTTGATACACTGTATGTGGAGTACATGAATTATTACATTTACGGATCAAATACTGAAGCGGTAATGATGTATCAGGTTTTGTTGCATGCTGAAACATCCATATACGTGCAAGCTATAGTCTCCACCGATGGCAGTTGTCAACGCTGATTCTGGCATTCATTCGATCATACGGGTGGCGAAAAATTGTGTTGGGATACATTGCGCCACACCTACTCCATCTGTTCATTGATTTGTGCATGAGTTGTGGGTTGACTAGCCTCATGTTTCAGTTGTCGTACCATCATATGCCAAGGGTGCTCGATTGAAGTCCGGAGATCTTGCTAGCAAGGAAAATTGCTATACGTTTTTCCGAGCACGTTGAGTTTCGTGCAAATTGCAAGAATAGAAATAGAACGTTCTTAACAACATTCCGCATGCACCGAGTGCTGGTCAGCCTTCGCTCCACAAACATCAAAGGTGAACGACTTATCTTACCCAGATTATGAGGCCTAGGGTCGGGTAATGTGTTCTGAAGCGCCTGCCTTTTCGTCTTACAAGTGACCCTTTAACGCCACCACTAACCGAATACGGCCGCTGGAACCGATGACCTTAGAACGGAGCAGATAAAACAGTTTGGGCCCAAAGTTCGAAACTGGTTATGGCAAATGATTAACACCTATATTAAGAGATTAAGATCTCAAAACTAAGGCGGCAGGCGAGAGTGGTGGCTTTACTAAAACCTGGCAAGTAAATATCGGATCCCAAAAATTTCAAAAAATGTTCAAATGTTTGTTCATCAGTCCGTAGCTTAGAAATTACTTAAATTAAAGTAAACTAACCTAAGAACAAACACACACACACACACACACACACACACACACACACACACATGCCCCAGGGAGGACTCGATCCTACGACGGCGAGCAACCGCGCGCTCCGCAGCGAGGTGCCTTAGACCGCTGGGCTACTCCACCGCGGCGCCTAAAATTTACACACCAGTGTCACATCTCTGCCATCTCTACAAAGACGCTGGAGCGGATGATACTTTGCAGTGTGGCTGAAATCAACGAATTAAAGATCATAATGAAACAAGTCGGTTTTAGACAAGAAAGACCTTGAAACTTCCTCGCAGATTAAAATTGTCTGCCGGAACCGGAGCTCTAATCTGGGACCTTTGCCTTTCGCGATCAAGTGCTCTACCGACTGAGCTATCCCGACACAACTCACGATGCCGCCTCACAACTTTACATCCGCCAGTATCTCGCCTCCTACTTTCCAAACTGCACAGAAGCTCTCCTGCCCACCATACAAGACTAGCACTCCGCTGCAGAGTGTTTCATTCTAGAAACGTCCCTTAGGCTGTAGCTAAGCCATGTCTCCAGCATATCCTATCTTCCAGGAGTGCTAGTCTTGCATGATACGCAGGAGAGCTTCTGTGAAGTTTGGAAAGTAGGAGGCGAGGTACTGGCGGATGTAAAGTTGTGAGGCGGCATCGTGAGTCGTGTCGGGATAGCTCAGTCGGTAGAGCGCTTGCCCGCGAAAGGCAAAGGTCCCAGGTTCGAGTCCCGGTTCCGGCACACAATTTTAATCTGCCATGAAGTTTCATGTCAGCGCACACTCAACTGCAGAGTGAAAGTTTCATTCAAGGAAGATCTTGTTGTTGGCAAACACACAATTAACACAGCACATATAAGATGCCTTTGAAAGAAAATTAATAACCGGAACAGCTTTCATAGATCTTACTGATGCATATGGAATGGTAAACCTCAGAAAACGTGCAAATTATATCATCTCACAGGGATAGTAAGCTGACAATGGTTATTGGTAGCCTCCTGCAGAATCGAAGATTTTATGTATCTCTAAATGGTAAGAACAGTAAATGGCGACTGCAGAAGACTGGCTTACTACAATGAAGTGTACTTTCTCCGATCTTGTATAATATTTACGATCACGACTAACCTATCCCTCAAGACATACGATTGTTTGTATATGTCCAGGAGTCCAACTCTGAAGAAATATCCCCAAAACATTCCAGAGGTCTTGAAGAACTAGCTCAGTACTACGATGCCAAACGCCTAAAGCCAAACCCTTGCAAACCCCAAGTATGTGCTTTCCATTTGTGCAATAGAGAAGCCGGCGTTGAGCTCGACGTTACGTGGCAGGGTAAGAAGCTAGAGCACTGTCCAACACCAAAATATCTTGGGGTTACACATGACGGAACGCATTCCTTGAAACAACATTGCCAAAATACGAAGGCCAAATTTTACTCCAGGAATAACATCATATGCAGGATTACAAACTAACAATGGGGAGATCAGCCATCGGTTCCGACAACATCAGCACTTGCTCTATGTGTCTCGGTAGCAGAATATGCAGCACCAGTAAGGGATGCATCCATGCACGCTAAACAGGTCGTAAGTGTAAACGAGTCTATGCGCATTGTTAAAGGCTGTCTCAGACCCACACCATCAGGTAATATGTACCTCCTTGCTGGAATTGCCCCACTCAGTATCAGAAGACATGTGGCAGCAGGCGCTGAGAGGATAAAAAAAAGAGAAAGATTATCGACACCCATTGAATGGGCACGCCATTCAGACTCGGAGGCTTAAGTCTAGAAATAGCTTCATTGCATGAACTAAGATCATTGATGGTTCGCAGGAAGATAACAGAGTCTGTATATGGAAGAATGAACAAACCGCTCTGCTGATAGCGCCAGTAAAGGAAATTGCACATGGAAACAACGTTCCCTATACAGTTTGGAGAACACTGGTGTATCCAGACGTAAAACTGCGCAGGTGGGGCCTGCTAACGATGACGATACTCTTTGTGATTGCGGAGAGGTTCAGTGCGAGGCACATCTGCCTATGTGCCGACTATTGCCGGAGCCTGCAGTTTCAGACCTGCTACAAGCCTTTGAAGAAAAAAATGTTTGATCTGGACACGGAAATGACTGAACGACATCAGTCGAGCTGTGAACGTCGGGTCTGTGGCGAGAGTGAAGGACAGGCTGGAGGTGTGCGCGTCCGTAGTTCCACCGTTGGTGACCTGTTGGTAACAGTTCCTGTTGACGTATCATACTGTGATAGTTGTATGGTCCGCCACTTTTGCTCTTACTATACGACGATCTCGGCAGTCGTCCGGAACCTCATCAACGCGTTTGAGGATGTTCACGTGACCAACGCACCAGTATCGTCGTATTACTGGCGCCACACGCCTGTGTGGCAATTCTCCGAAAGGATCATCTCGCCAATCGAAAGGCCACAATTTTATCCCTTTCAATCACGATCAGTATGCTGTAGCAAGCACAAGATCGTATCCGTCGCAAGGAGCCTGTTTGCTTCACACATTCCCTGTTAGCCGGCCACGGTGGCCGAGCGGTCTGCGGCGCGCGAGTCACAGTCTGCACGGTCGCTACGGTCGGGGGTTCTAATCCCCCCTTGGGCATGTATGTTTGTGTCGTCTTTAGTGTAAGGTAGTACATAAGTAGTATGTAAGTTCAGGGACTGATAACCCCGCAGTTAAGTCCCTTAAGCTTAACAAACATTTGAACATTCCCTGGTAACGGGTACACACAGATGGCGCTCTGGCAGCTGTGCCTTTACTATCCCCCAGTTGGCTACTGCTGTCATCGGATCAAAGTCGACGCCGTCTTTCCAGGTGTATTCATTTTCCCTGCAGTGTATCATAATCAAAAACCCTTTATTAATATGTCATTTATAAGCAGTCCATATACTGTGTTATGGTACTTTTCCAGACACTTTCAGTGATATTATTTCTTTATTTGTCATGTTTTGAAATCCTTTTTCTAGACAGAGGGAATATTACTACAGGTTTCATTCTCTCTATTGTCTCAATCTCTGCCCAATATCATAATTGATTTCAGGATTATCTTGCAGTCTCCGCCAAACGGCATTTACAACGTCTGCTGATTTGACAAAGTAAAATAATATCCGTTAGTTAATTTTGGTCTTACTTTTTGTCTCTTCATTAAACAGATTAAATATTCCCTGCCTTGCTTTTTCCTTCTCATATCTGTAGTGTTATCAAATGTTCACGTGATTGGGACTTAACTGTGGGGTCATCAGACCCTAAACTTACAAATAAACTTATAATAAAGACAACACAAACATCCATGCCCGAGGGAGGATTCGAGTCCCCGACGGGGAACGGCCTCGCACATCGGAGCGTAGCGCCTCGATGCGCTCGGCCACTCCGCCAGGGAGTAGTGTTATCTCTAGAAAATCATAGTGCAGGATCTCAATACTTAACCTCCATTTATCTCTTACCATTATTTACTTCTATGCACAGTATTGTTAACAGCGCAATTTGTGACAGAAAAACGTATTGAAACCTTAGATTCCTCAAGCGATCGCAAGACTAGGTAGGAGAAAGCAGGTAATCGCCTCTGTCGTCAAACCGATGCCTGTCGTTCGTGACTACAGCAGACGCTGCGTCGACGAATGTAAGGCCTGCCACAGATGACCAGCAGAGAGAGAGAGAGAGGGTATATTCGTCAGCTTGTAAACATTACGTAACTATATTTATCTCTGTCACAAGAGAGAGAGAGAGAGAGAGTAAAAAGTCTCATTTCATCCACCAGTACCTATTGGATTTTTCTATATTATTAAGACTTATAATTTTGTTATCAGTTTTAGTATTGTCTCGCCTATATCATTAATACACTTTACCTCCTTGATGACTTTGGATTTTATTTTAATCTATTTTCACCAATAACTTTATTTCTTTTTGTACTTCATAATGACCTGTAATATAATTTATTGGATGTATATGGCAATAAACTAATATCACAACCTTTAATGTGCTAAAACATACTTACATAACAAATGAAGCTTATAACTTTTCAAATGTGGTGAAACAATTACATAACGAAACAGTCAAGGATAAAAATTTGATGATTTAGTTAATACAATATAGTCTTCTAGATGGTCTAGCTGCACCTCTATTAACATAATTAGCACTCCTATCGCTTGTCACTTTGCACCATACAACTTGAACAACTTATATCGCTGTAGTACCATTATTTCAAGCTTTTGAAAGAATATATTCGCTGCAATGATTACATTCTGAAGAATTTTTCAAGATCGCTTTTAGAGTTCAGTTCTAGTGATGAAAATTCTCTGATTTGTCTTTCTGCTTCGAAGGCTCCAATACTTTTGCTTCTTTCCAAGGAGTGAAATATCTTGTTTTGTCTCCGGGAGCGTCTCATCAAATGACTCCGGCACAAATGACATCAAAACCGACATAATCAGGGTCACAGCTGCAAGCACTCCGAATACGATATGCATTCCAGAAGTCTTTCCCTGTAGAAAAAGTAAGTGTTAACGTCATTATTCCGTATTAAATAAACTGCCTAACTAAAACTATTAAGTATCCGCAAGAGGAAAAGCTAACGAGATGAAAGCACCTGTATTGAGAGATTATGTGTCTTATTCTAGTAACTACACATTCGAGTGAAACTTGGAAAGGCCTTGACAACATAAATCAGACATGAGGACGAAGTGACCGTTCCCCACCCTCACCCTCTCCTCTGATTTGGACGTATGGGCTGACTGGTGTAATCAAAATTGTCAACTGTTCAACTGTTTGTAAAGCTTATGCGACTTAACTGAGGGGTCATCAGTTCCTAAACTTACAAACTACTTATGAGGTACCTTATACTAAAGACAACACAAACATCCAGGCCCAAGAGCGGATTCGAACCCCCGACGGGGAACGATCTCGCGCATTGTAGCATAGCGCCTAAATGGGGTCGGTCGCTCCGCCGCGGCTCAAATTGTCTTAGAAAAGTATACAACCATGCAATGACAGCTATAGGCAGTTGTCAAGTACCTAACATAGACATAATATTTAAGATATACTATTTATTAACTAATAAGGAGTTGGCACACCATTGGCTTTAAGAACAGCTGCAATTCTTCCGGGAAAAATTGGTAAAGTGTCTTTATAGCATCCATCATAATCTTGTGCATTCTTTTTTCCGAATGATTCAGTTGACGACTTTAAATGGGGGAGGAACGTGAATGAGAAAAGACACTTTTCAGAAAGTTGCCAAATATTTTAATTTGAAGATTAGAGAAAAGTTGTTGCTTCAATAGAACAGAATATAACAGTAACAGCATACAAAGAAATAGGAGTAGAATGGAATGACGGGAGACTAATAGGTCTACCGTATCCACAACAGAGAGCAATGTAGAAAATACAGAGCACAGCACGACATTCTCAACGGAGAGAAATATTCAGACGTTAATGTGACTTCAGGCGCGCCCCAAGGGAGTGTTATATGTCCTTTGCATTTTACATTGTATATAAATTTACACCTATATCACATCGGAAGTTAAATGAAGCTTATTGCAGATTTTGCTATAGTTTTTTTAGAAGATGGAACACTGGAAATACAGCAGGATCTGCAGCGTATAGACACATAGTGCAGGAAATAGCATTTGCGTGTCAACAAAAACAAGTGTAAATTGCTGTGTTTACATAGAAAGAATAATCCTTTATTTTATAGCTACGCAATAGCAGGATAAACTTTGGAAACAGATACTTACATAAAATATGTGGGAGTAGACATAGGGGGCGATTTGAAATTCACATATAATCATTCATGGGTAAGGCAGATGCCAGACAGACTTCTGGGTGTGTAGTCCTACTAGAAAGGAATTAGGTTACACAATCTTAGTTTGGCCAGCGAATGAATATTGCTCATCAGTATGGGAAACGTACCAGGTACGGTTAATAGAGGACATAGAGAAGTTGCAAACGCGCTGCAATACGCTTCGTTACCGGCTCATTTAGTAAGATCTAAAGCGTCACAAAGATGATAAGGAAACTTCAGTGGCAGACGCTGCAAGAGAGATGTTCTCTACCATGGTACGGGCTTCTATCAAACCTCCGCGAGAGTGCGTTTTATGAACAGTCAACTAATATATTGCTTCCTCCTTTGCATATCTGGAGAAGCGACTACAAGGATAAGATCAGTGAGATTGGGGTCCACACGGAGGCATACGGGCAATTATTTTTCTCGCGAAACATTAGCGACTGTAATAGGAAGAAGAGACAATGGTACGCAAAAAAAGTACCCTACTCCACACACCGTAAGGTGGCTTACGGAGTATGGCTGTAGATTGAGGGCAAATTGGATGCCGCAGCCATTACAGAAGTTTTAGATAAAGTTGTTCTATTTTTCTACGTTCCTGGCCATTGTACCTACAACGTACTGACATGAGGGAAGTTTCCAACCGATTTCTCATACACAAACAGCAGTTGACCGGCGTTGCTGGTAAAATAACGTTGTAGTGATGCCTCGTGTAAGTAGGAGAAATGCGTACCATTACCTTTCCGACTTTGATAAAGGTCGGATTGTAGACTATCATAATTGCGGTTTATCGTATCGCGACATTGCTGCTCGCGTTGGTCGCGATCCAATAACTTTTAGCAGAATATGGAATCTGTGGATTCAGGAGGACAATACGGAACGCCGTGCTGGATCCCAACGGCCTCGTATCACTAGCAGTCGAGATGACAGGCATCTTATCCGCATGGCTGTAACGGATCGTGCAGCCACGTCCCGATCCCTGAGTCAACACATGGGGACGTTTGCAATACAACAATCATCTGCACGAACAGTTCGACGACGTTGGCAGCAGCATGGACTATCAGCTCGGAGACCATGTCTGCGGTTACCTTTGTCGCTGCATAGTGTACGCAACGACGAACGTGGGTGCACGAATGGCAAAACGTCTTTTTTTCGGATGAATCCAAGTTCTGTTTACAGCATTATGATGGTCGCATCCGTGTTTGGCGACATCGCGGTGAACGCACATTGAAAGCGTGTATTCGTCATCGCCATACTGGCGTATCACACGGCGTGATGGTATCGTTTGCCATTGGTTACACGTCTCAGTCACCGTTTGTTCGCATCGACGATACTTTTAACAGTGGCCGTTACATTTCAGATGTGTTATGACCCGTGGCTCCCCAGATCTCTTCTCTGCTTCTTCATTGGTTACACGATCTACTCATGTAATCTTCATCATTCTTCTGCAATACCATGATTTCAAAGTTTCAGTTCTCATCTGTTTGTTTCCCACGTAATAATTGTAAGGCTACACTGCAGACTTGTACCTTCAAAAACTCTCCCTAACGCTTACACCCATACTGCATCTGAACAAATTTGTCGTCTTAAGAAATGCTTTTATTACCTTTTTGAGAGTACTTTTTACATTATTACAGTCCTCACACGTTATATTGCTTGTCTAACAGAAAAACTCATTTCTACTTTTATTTACTTGTTTCTTAATGTAATCCCTTAGCTTCGCTTGAGAAGATGGAACACTTAACGTCTGAATATTTCTCTCCGTTGAGAATGTCGTGCTGTGCTCTGTATTTTCTACATTGCTCTCTGTTGTGGATACGGTAGACCTATTAGTCTCCCGTCATTCCATTCTACTCCTATTTCTTTGTATGCTGTTACTGTTATATTCTGTTCTATTGAAGCAACAACTTTTCTCTAATCTTCAAATTAAAATATTTGGCAACTTTCTGAAAAGTGTCTGTATTTCAACTTCATTTCATAACCTTCGTTTTTATTTCTATAGCTACATGGGATAGTCTACAAATCACATCTAAGTGCCTGGCAGAGAGTTCACCGAACCACATTCATACTATTTATCTACCATTCCTTTCTCGACTAGCGCGGCTAAATACAATAGCTAAATTTCTCCTTTCGAACTCTAATCTCTGATACTTTTTATGTTGAAAATTTCTCCCCATGTAAGTGGAAGTCAACTATATATATTTCCTGTATCATTTCCGTGACCCTCTCCCACCTTTATCGCGATATTATAATAAGGAACTGCCCTTCTTTATATTCTCTAGATGTCCTCCGTCAAACCTACCTAATAAGGAACCAGTGCCGCGCAGAAATACTAAACTGAACGGACAACTGTAGTGTAGATAGTCTTCTCAGTAGTTCTTCTAAGTGTTCTGAGAATAAAATTCAGCCTTAGGATCCCCTTCCCCACGACATTATCTAAGTTTTCTTTTAATTTGAGTCTGTAGTGATAGTAATTCGTAGGTATTTACTTGAATTTATGGCCTTCAGATTTAATTGGTCATCTTGTAGACGAAGTTTTAGTTCTTGTTGTACTCATGATGATAATTTGACGCTTTTCATTATTTAGGGGCAGCTGCAAATTTTCGCACCATACAGGAATTTCATCTGAATTGTTCTCCAGTTGATTTTGATCTTCAGATGACTTTACTGAACTACGAATGACAGTGTGTTGTGTGATGTGGTCTTCCGTCTGCTGATTGCTTTCATGCAACTCTCTTCCCTAGTGTTTTCTGAGCAAGCCTCTTCATCACCTCAAAAGAACAGCAGCTTACATCCATTTGAAACTGCTTATTGCATTCGTCTCTTGGTCTCTCTCTCCCTCCGATTTTTACCCACACACTTCCCTCCAATGCTAAATTCACGATTACTTGATGTCTATGAATGTGTCCTACCAATGGAGCTGTTCTTTTGGTCAACGAATGACAGAAATTGCATTTTTCCCTAACTCTCTTTAGTACCTCCTCATTAGTTATGCTATCTACCCACGTAATATTCAGCATTCTTCAGAAACATCACATTTCAAAAGTCTTTATCTTCATCCTGTCTGAACGACTTATCACCCATGTTTCAGTTCTGTACAAGGCAACACTCCAGATAAATGCATTCAGAAAAACTTCCACACACTTTAATTATTATTTGATGTTATCAATTTTCTCTTTTTCAAAATAGCTTTTCTGCTATGATCATGAGTTATTTTACTATCCAAGTAGCAAAACTCATCTACCGCCTTCAATGTTGCATTACCTAAACTAATTCCGTAAGCGTCGCCTGATTTTGTTAGAGAGCATTCCATTACCAATATTTTACTCTCATTAATGTCCATCTTATACGCTCCTTTCCACACACTATCCATTCCATTCAATTGCTCTTCCTCTCCTTTGCAGTCTCTGATAGAATTACAATTTCATCATAACCATCTCCTAACATCGTAACAGCACTGCTCACATTTTCTTCCCACTCGTTTATGGAGATAAAGAACAGCAGAGGACCAATATCCCATCTTTCGTTAATGTTCATCTTAAGTCCTTTCAAAACATTAGCCACTGCTTCCGAAACATTTGTTCTCATTAATACAATTACAATGTCATCGTCGATTATTTTTCTTTGGTTTCCTGCAATAGACAGAAATCTAATATTTCAGAATAAGAAATTTGTGCCACAGTGTCTCTAAAACAAGATGTTATATGACTCTGAAGACTGTCTGAAGGAATCGTTCTTAATAAAATAATCGTCTGAGTACTTACCAAATGAGCAAGGTATGGTGGACCAGTCAGAGTAAGTTGAACGAATATGTATTCAAGTGCAATGGCCATTTGTCGCACACCAGTCGGATGTAATTCCAAGCTCTGTAGATTTGTTAGTGCAAAGGAACATCCACAGAAAAACAGTAGCATCAATGACAATGTGGTTATGATCCATTGGCCCGAATATGCTGTAAAAGTGTAACTCATTTGAAATAACACAAAAATATGGGTATGTTAAACATGCTAAATATAATTCTAATTTAAAACCTAATATCACTGTATGTTTTTTCCATGAAACACCCGTAAAAATAATTTTCTGAAAGGAAACATAAAAAAAAACATTCACTAATAATCCTACCTCCGTTTAAGAAAATGAGTATAATGCACAAGAATCCAGCTGCCAGCAGAACAAGACAGTGTGTTATCCGTCTTCCAAACTTATTTCCAACAACGTGGCTCGCGTACATTGCAAAAAGTTGGAGAGATCCTTTCCCGATGAATGCAACAAAAGGATTCGACCCGAAACTGTTGTTGCTAAATAGTAGTGTGAAAACAGTTAATCCAGCAGCTGACCTATAAAATGAAAGTTTGATAATTATTCTGATATAATGTAGCTCTTTCAATATTAACATTTATCACTTGATTACAACTGATGTTACTATAGAAACTATACCTCTGTACAGCGTATAAAAGAACGAAAAGATCTTTGCTTTTTTCCACTAGTATAAAACCAGGGAATCGTAATAGCTTCAAAGCTTAGGAATCAAAGTATTGAGGAAATCAGAGCGTCATTCAAAATATTATTTGCCAACAAAGAAAACTTATTTTGTTGACAATAAGATGCCGAACGATATTTCGTCAGTGCATATTAGAAATGTGCTCCAGAAACCTAAATTATGTTTAAATTTAGTTTCGTGTCTTGCGCAATAACAGAATAAGTACAATATTGAAAGGTGAAGGAATAACAAAACGTGTCAAGCTTTCACCCGAAGGACAGATAACCAAAAGATCAATACATTTTCTTCATTTTTATTTTATTAAAAAAACTATAAATACGATTCACACTTGTGTTATGTGGTGTCGCACAAGTCTAAAGTGCGCGCCACCTACTTTCGCCGCGCGCAGCCATGCACGCACGGCGCGGCGTTCTTACGTCAGCCACGAGCGCCCTCTGCTGCAACTCCGCTCGTGGCCACCACTGAACGACATCGTTCACTTGGGACTGAGATAGCAAGCACAGCTAACACTTCGGAATCAGATAGGCACCAGTGATGACTTGGCTATTGGATAGGCACTAGGCAGGCCTCTAGCTCAACTATGTATCAGCATTCTGCAGACAAGACTATGTTAAAGTTAAGTATTACTAAGTCTCTAAGAAATATAGATCTCGTTCCAATTTACTCTAGTGTTTCTAGTTCTGCTGTCCCACTGGCTGGTCACCTCCTACCTGCACAAGCGTGCATCCTTTATTCCTGTGTCGGTCTTTCTACTCGGCCACCGACACCTACGACGGAAACGAGACACAAAAGCGGCGACGAGGCGGGGACACAAAATCTTAAGTATTCTATTTTCAATAAACAATCGGCAGAGCATTGCGGTTTGAACAGATAATCGCCTGCGGACGATTACTCACTGTTACTAGTCTTTCGGCCATGAAGCATTAACCCTCTCATGCGTCGCGTCCTCAAATTAAGAAACTTAAAATTTGCCTAATTTGTACCATATTTTACATATGAGGTGACCTTAAAAGCTCACGTACCTCGTATAATAACTAATATTGAATGCTAAAATGTCTCGTTGACGGCAGTGATAGTCGTTGGGCTAGCAAATAAATGGAAAGTTGAGATTTCAAGAAAGAGTAGAGGCAGGCCTTCAGATGAAACCACATTCTTGTCTGCACATCGGAAAAATAGAAAGTCAACTAATTACGCTTCAATTGGGTATAACACTGGCCAGCCAAGTCAGGTGATCCCAATGTCAAGACGTGTCATGATACTGACTGCGGACGGAAAACATGTTACATTTGAGAAAAGTGTAAACTTTCTGTGTGTCATGAGTGCCTGAAACAATTTCATTGTACGAAAAATACAAAATAGTTTACACTCATCATGTATTCTTTGATATTAGTAATAGATGTTCCATGCAAAATGTAGCAGTTTTCGTACTCACTTTCCTCTTTTGAGAACCCCTCCTTATTGGTATATGAAACTATTTTTTAGATAAATTGATGAATTAGGCACGAGGTAAGCCTTAAATTTCAAAATAATGTACCAGAAATTTCTTCACTGTCGGCATGGTAATTCGTGCATGAGAGGGTTAAGAGAATGTTTTTACGAAGGTAACATTGTTGACGAATATCTAATTGTTATAGTTAGCTTAGTATGAGTTTGGTAACAACGTTGTTTCAATGTAAAGTTCCTAACCTCGCCATCGTTCGCATTCTGCAGGAAGAATGATAATGTTTTTCTTTTCCTTTTTTTCCTATTATTATTTTGTAAGCAGCATGAAACAAACTCCTGATCATAGTGAGTAGCCTGTTTTTACTGGGTAGTGGTAGCTTTGTGGGCGATCCGGTAATGCCGATGCGTTTCTGGTTCTGGCCAAGCAGTGATATTGAACTATTCGACTGCGCCAAATAAGTAATTTACACAAAAGTAGTTAAATAACCCAGGTAACTGTTAAAGAACATACGTCATACAAAAATTAGATCAATTATAATGTTGGATGACTTCCATATTATGTAGTTATTCGATAAGTTACTGCCAGACAATGTTCTTAATTTTGTTTTTATCATACTTGGCATGGAGTAGTTTGATTGACTCTTTGGACCGAGTCTCGAGACATCGCTGTATAAAGTTGACCATGAGAGAACCATTCTCCTCGATGAAAGTAGAATCCAACTCGATCGAGTGTTTGCCCCTGAGACTTATTAATGGTCATGGCAAAAGCAAATTTGACGGGAAATTGATGATGCGAAAAACGAATCTCAGGCTCCGATTATGTTCCACCATATTCAAATTTACATCGAGGGAGGAAAATTTCGTCACGTTTCTTTGATCGAGAACCGGTGAGCACTTTACATTGAATGTATTTGTTACAAAGTTGAGTAACTTGAATGCGAGTTCCATTGCAAAGTCCAGTAGAAATAGAGATATTTTTAATGAGCATTACAATTGCATCTTCTTTGAGCGTCAACAAATGTGGCGGCATACCTGTTGTTTCAATAAAATGAATATTTTCAGTGCTGTAATCCACAAAACTTTCTTCCATGAGATCAATTTCTTTATCGCCCAGAGGATTATCTATACTTTGATAGTCGACTTCTGTGCTAGCTAAATTAGATATGTCTTGTGTTCATATCTTGAACTACTATATTTGTGGGACAAAGGATTGCACTTCCACAAAGTTCTTGAGTAAAGTTATGAGGTTGCTGTAACCATAAGGGCTCAAAGCAAAAGTTCACCAATTTTTTTCATTTTTAACAACTTTTTTGTTCAACCTGTATAAGACAATTACCAATATAATTTTGATAAGATTTATTTCCAGTGCCGATCAGTTTCAAGTCATTTCCGAATTCTATTTCATCTTTGTTGACTCTCATATTTTCATGAAGATGAATTTGGATTGATTGTTGAAGTGTTTCCCAGTATTTGACGGATGCATCAATTATTTGAGCTTCATTCGATTTTGGTACGACTGAGTCAACTGTTTCCAATCACCTCCAATTAAAAGGGTAGCTCCACCAAAAAGTTTGTTGTTGTCTTTGAGAAAACGCATTGTTCTATCGATGTACTTCAAAACACTGGATTGATCAAGCTACTAATTTTTCTTTCGAGTAACGTAAATCAACAGTGAAAGACCGTTGCTCTGCGCCACTGAGAATTGCGAACACAGCGCTGCTGGTGGCCGGCGTGTCAACACTTGCAACAGTCGTGACGGAAAAACAAGAGAAAAATGAGCTAACAGGTTTAAGGTTTGTGATAATATGTGGCATTACAGCAGTCAAATGATTAATAAAATTCATAACGATGACAATCAGCTCTTTCTTTATTAGCTGAAAGCAACAGATTTCCTTCACTCGATCATTCTCAAGCCTACATTAGCATAAACAGCCTCTGAATTGTATAGTTATGAGTGATGTACCTTTTCGGTAATCTATTGTATAAAATGTCATCTGGAAGGTATGTCAACTGTCAAGTATATCTTTTTATTCATATGTTGATGCTATCGTTGGACTGGCTTACTTTAATTAGAACCAAAGATATCGTAAAACAAACGTACTGAAATGTTCACAGCATGACATTTCCATAAGAAATGTACAGAAGGAAATCGCTTTGGAGTCTAATTTAAGGAAGGCGACAGTTACAGGTTTTTAACTGAATTTAAATTTACCCACTAAAAGGAGTTATGGACATTCTACGAATTTTGTAGAAATTCCATGTCAGTTGGTAACATTTTTTGAACAGGTAACAGTTTGACGATTTTTGCCACGAATATGGCATACACCATTCGATAGAGGAGAAGATTATCTACAATATATTTCAAAATGAGAAAAATCGGTTCGATTAAAAAAAATCGAAATGTGCCAAAAATGCCAACTTTCTTGCTTTCCTGCGTTTGTTTTTGGACACAGACTTCGGATTCCGATTCCTGGGGTTCGGCTTGCCCTAACAACGCTGCAAAACTATTCAAAATCGCATTTTCATTGTTTTTGAAAAATTTTCTATTTTGAATTTGCCCCTCGAAATGTGTCGATTTCACTTTTTTCGTATATTTCTCAACGGCCACTTTATCTGAAATCGAAAACCGCAAGTAAATTGGCCCACCCATCGCAGAGAACCACTATAACCACCGAAATTTTTTCCTAATATATAAAACTGAAACCTTCCAAAGACAGTTGCCAATAACTGAGTATGTAACAATTTTCGCAATGTATATGGTCATTATGTCATGCTCAGTCACACTTGGGTAACGGTTTTAAGATTGACACCTCTTTCCCGAGCCAAAATGTGGTCCCGAAGTCTTGGTAAGCCGCAAACTATACTCTTTACGTTACAGGATGGGAATGATATTCATTCGTGTGACTTAAATGTGCTTCCGGATGCTATCCTGACATCCGATGTTTGCTAATGTGCCATGGAAGCACTCAGAAGAGCAGTCCAACAAATCAAACTTAGCATTACGCACTTACATTAAGTGGAGGACCATATGAATGAGTAGGTGCTGATGAAGTACATTGCTCAAAAGAAGTAGGAGATCATGTGATATACCACACAAAATAACAACATAGCGTAACGAATTTTATTCAGATATTGTTTACAATTGAAATTTTTGTGTGATATAGTACGATATTTTGCTGCCTCATTTCTTTACTTGGGCTTTACATGGCGTTTACTTAGAGCGTGGCACCATTGGACTACCATAATTCGATACGACTCCAATCCTGATGGACCAATCAATACGCAGGGAAAACTTCAAGATACACAAGAAGGGACCCGATCCCCGTTTATAGAACCTGGAAGCGACGGTAGCGTCAGTGTTAATGAATATTGGAAAACCGACCTTTGTCGCAGCTTCTGACCAACCACAATAACCAATCATTCATCACGATCTGGAGCTTATCTTCTTTAAGGGGAGGGAAGACTTGAATGCCAGGAGTTCTCAATGGAACTCAAGGATTCTGAAACCGAAATAGCAACAACTTCAAAAGAAGCAAGACGACCTAGGCGTGTTAATGTGTGTACTGTGATCCCCGCCTGCGTCACACGCTTTCACCACATTCTATCATATACATCATATATCATATATCATATACATCATATATCATATATAAAAGTTGTTACCAACTGACAGTTGCAACGGCACTAGCGCTCCTAGCGGTGGGGAAGCCACCGAAGGATAGATGTTTGTTTATAATTATTTTCGTACGTAATTAACGAAATACTCAGTATAATTTTTGGTTTTTCAAGCATTAATAAAATATCAAGATACGTACATAATTCGGAAATTAAATTAAAAACAGCCTAATTTAAATGATTGAATGGTACAAAGAATAACTTTGTCATAAACAAATGCTTACGAATATGTGTATATTTGCAGCTTATGAGTGGCATATAAACATAAGAGGTACAAACATTTCCATTACGCTAAGTTCTTACTATGACAGGCAGTTTTTTGACGCGTAACAATTCGGTGTGGAGTTTAATGATTCGCACATTTTTACACGTCATTTATACGCGCATATTCGTTTGGGTTAATTACTACAGCTTAAAAAGTCATTGTTTTGAAAATTCTACTGTTTGTAGTTCAGCTGTAGCAATAATTATAGAACTGGGTTCTTCTTGGTAGGAAAATTGTTTCATTTTTCCGTTTTATTGCCAAGTCTATGGGTCTTTTCCTACAACTACAGCTGTAGTGGTTGATTTGGTACGTTAAATACTGAAGTTACTACATTACTCCGTTGCAGTCCTACGGTCCACCCTCACCAATTTTAATGGAACTGTGTTGAAGGAACCTCAATGTTCCTGAGTGGAAAAGCGACGTCTATTTGCCAAATGGCAGGTCTTCTGGTTTTTTCTACCCATTTTTATTTTTAATAAAAAATGAAATTATTCAGTAGAAGCCTGCAGGTTACAATATAATCGTAAATAAACTGTCCTGTAATGAACTGTTTCGTACCTTGTCAGGGATCTTAGGAAAAATAAGGAAGACAAATGTGGAGCTATTTTTAAGTCCTTGCTTTTTTTTTTTTTTTTACTGCACTACATACGTCCCCTAAGATCAATATAAAGGATACTATTCCCACTCATAGAATATCGTTTTCAGAAATGTGGCTTGCCGGCCGCTTGGAGCGCTGCTATGTCGTGACTTTATAAGATTGTGCTTTCACCCTGACGTTTTTGAAATCGCTGTCGTTGGCGGCATCAATCTAGATCCAAGGTTGATAACAAAAAGAGACATTAATTCTTTGTTCGGGACGCTACGTCATCCCACGTTAGACGAACTTGGAAGGCAAACGAATGTTGTCCGAAATTACAGAGGTACCTAAGGAACGACGTGCTGCCCTCGGATTCAGCCAAACACATTGAACGAACAGCAGGTACGTTACAGGGAGATTCACCGACGCAGCGAGGAGAGCAACCACAAAAACGCAACTTGCATTTCGCCAACCAGACGATCTCCCACCACTGCTTGAGGAACTTCGGCTACAGAAGTATTACCGACGTCGCTGGCAACACACCAGGAATCCGAGATACGGAAGACCATTACGCCAACTTGGAGCTCCGACAGAGGCTGGAACTGGAAATCATAGCAGGACCGAATGGAGACCTTTATGCTCCAAACATGGCTCGCGTGGAAATTGGTCAGCACTATACGAGGAAGGATACCCAGCCGCTAGCCTCTTGCCGGCCGCGGTGGCCGAGCAGTCTGATGCGCGCCAGTCACGTTCTGCACGGTAACTACGGTTGGGAGTTCGAATCCCCCCTCGGGCATGGATATTTGTGCTGTCCTTAGTGTTAGCTAGTTCATAAGTAGGTTGTAAGTTTAGGGACTGATGACCCCGTAGTTAAGTCCCATAAGCTATACAAACATTTGAACATTTGCTAGCCTCTTACTTTCCCCCATGCCCTGCAACAAGAGCCAATGGCGAAAATGGAAATATTTGCTGAGACCTATTAACAACAAATGACGGTCCTACGAGAAAAGCGCACCATCGCCGAGAGGGAACGTAAGAGTATCATGATGGAAATCGAGGAGACGCAGCCTACATTAACGACACTCAGTGGTCTGAACGATCATACGACGACTAGCGCCCAATAAATCGCCTAAACGAGATACAATTAAGAATTTCCAACTCGGAAACCTCCCATAGTAGCATCTGGAACTTCTTACACGGATATTTAACAGCTGTCTCATCCATCCAAATTTCCCAGGCGAGTGAAAAAGGCAAAATGTTATCGCAATTCCTATGCCATACAAGGACCTTAGGCGAACAACTACAGACCGATCACACTGTTGAGCACTTTGATCAGCTTTTTTGAATGAGTCACAAATCCCCAAATAGAGAAACCATTAATTAGTAGGCGATACGGCCCATGCACTTATAAGAAAGAGTTCAACCTCACCAGATCGACCCCCCCCCCTCCCCCAAGGGGCTCACGGCCTTTCGTGATTACGTGTGTTCTTTCCTCCATGGACTGCATTTCCTTTCCGTACTCTTCCTCTCCTATCCTCACTCCTTCTCCTTTCTACTAGGGGACTGATTACCTTAGCAGTTTGGTTCCCCTATCAAAGAATGTCATCCGAAAGTTACGTTCTAACACTTCCTTACCGATCTGTTGCGTCCATTTACTAACCAATCACCTACCTACCTAATAGTAGCAGTCAAGTATCAGTAGACAGCAAAGATCAGTTGTAAGATACCATGTAACAAACCATGGCTAATTACGTAAAGGACCAAATTGTCTTGGTACCGGAAAAGGGAACTGTATCTACCATCAAGAGAGCATAATGACCCAGAAACAGTCAAATATTATATAAACTACTGTGCAATATATACGAAAGTTATTAAAATGTCCAGAAGCATGTGTATCATGTCTGAGATTAGTACCTCTGATAATAAAATTAAAACAATTTGGAATATAATTTCAAGGGAAACGGGGCAACAAAGAGCACAGGGGAACTGTATTACCATCAAAATGAATGAAAACTTGACTGCTAAAAAGTTGGAATTTGAAAATATTTTTAATAATCACTTTTAAAAGTCGTGGAGAAGATAGGATCTAAATGTTCAACAAAAGAAGCAAAGTATTATTGGAACAGGCTATACACATGCAATGTGATACAACTGAAATTCCGCCCACCTCTCCCTTTGATATTAATAAAATAATAAACTCTCTTAAAAGTTAAAGGTCGTATGGATTTCATGGTATTTCTAGCAGCGCACTAAAAGCTTGTACCCATTAGATAAGTTGGATTCTCAGCCAGTTGTGTAATAGCTCTCTCAAACAAGGCATTTTCCCACTTAGACAAAAATATTCTACTGTTAAACCAGTGTATAAAAAAAGGAGATGCGTCCAATGTTAATAACTTTAACTTCCGCCCAGTCTAACTTCTGACAGCTTTATCCAAACTTTTTATATTCAAGAGTAGCATCCTATATTTGGAAGAATAAAGTACTAACAAAATGTCAGTTTGGTTTCCAGCAAGTCTGTTCAACAGGAAATGCTATATACGCGTTCACTGATCAAATATTAAATGCTATAAATAACCGGACATCACCTGTTGGGATTTTTTGTGGTCTCTCAAAGGCTTTTGGCTGTGTAAATCACGGTAGTCTTCTAGACAGGCTTAAGCAGTGCGACAGAGCGGTCCACATATGTTTTACTTCATACTTAACTGGAGGAGTACAGAAAGTTGAAGTAACAGCTGATTCCTCAAATTAGGGGGAGCGGCTATGAAGTATGGTGTTCAGTCTTGGGTCTTTTTCTGTTCTTGATATATATTAATAATTTGTCATTCTAAATTCATGATGATTAAATCTAGTTCTTTTTACTGACGATACATGTATAGTAATCACTCCCGACAAATACGAGTTAACTGATGAAATTGTAAATAATATCTTTCAGAAAATTATTAAGTGGTTTTCTGCAAATGGACTCTTATTAAACTTCGATAAAACACAATGAAAAAATATAAGAATTGAAGGAGTCAAAAGGGCATATAATATCTCATTTTATTTTATTATGATGACCTGTTTCGACCCTCACGCATCATCGTCAGATCAAGTTTTTGGTGAAGAGCTGGCCCATCTCTTGTGGAGCAACACTGTTCCACAGCAGTGCAGAGAAATGTTGATCCGTAAGAGATGCGCCAGCTCCTCACCAAGTAAATGGTCTGCTGATGATCCATGTAAATCTAAACCGCTCATTAAAATAAAATAAAATATTATTCTGCTTCAACTATATTATTAAAAATTGTAGATCACTGCCGTTTTCCGTAGGAACAATGTTCTATAAAATATTATATACAATACATACAATTCCAAACAGTAAATGGCATGACACCATTCATGAATATAGTCTGAGAACAGAAGTCTGTACGTAAGGTAGAATATTCAAAGTTTTTAGCTGTGCATTGATGAGAAATTATATTGGAAGCATCACATTGTCGATGTGCTGAAATCTTTGAGTTCACCAAATTATAATATTAGGGTTATTGCAAATTTTGTTGACAAACATCTCAAAAAACAGGTTTCTATGCCTATTTTCATTCAATGGTTTCATATGGCATCATATTTTTGGGTAATTTATCATTGAGCAAAAATGTATTTATTGCACAAGAACATGTCAGAATAATTTCTTGAGCTCATCCAAGATTATCTTGCAGATACTTATTTAAGGCTCTATGGATCTTATCACGACCTTCACAATATCTATATATTCTCTTATGAAATTTGTTATTAATAACCTTGTCCAATTCAAAAGTAATAGCAGTGTGTATATCGACAACACTAGAAGAAAGGTTGATTTACATCATTCAAGATTAAATCTGGCACAGAAAGAGGTGAATTATGCTGCCACAAAAGCCCTTGGGCTCTTACCAGATAACATAAAATGTCTGGCAGATAGCCAACTAGCATTTAAAAATATGTTGAAAGAATTTCTGAATGACAACTCCTTGTACTCAGTAGATGAATTTTTTCAAAAAAAAAAAAAAAAAAAAAATAGTACTTTTACCAAAAAATAAAAAATTGAAATCAAAATTGTATATCATTTAATGTTGTCTTTTACCAAAGTGACACGTTCCACATCATTAAGAAATCTAGTATTCATGATCTTCGAAACAAGTGTTAATCGAATTTGATTTACTGCACGACGCATACCTGCAGCAGTGTCGCAAGGCTCTGTATTGCCGCTCCTCATCTTTACTGTCTGTGTCAACGATCTACCGAGGGTACAGTGGATGCACGTGGTATAGTTTGCGATTATACGGATTTCTACATGAGCGGCAGGTAACGCTCAAATGGTGCCGCGATAACAGAGTCCAGTTCAGCCGGGTGAAAACCTTGTCAGTGTACTTTACAAAGAAAAGTCCTATCTTGCCTAGTGCCCTCAATATTGAGGATCACGATATCCCCTAAACCAGCGGTTCCCAATCTATTGGCCGCGACCCGTAAGTGCACGCGGGCTGCTTATCACTGAGCCGTGAACGCTCGTACAGAGTCTATTACGAGATAAAAATTATCGGTAGGTTCGCAGGTTTCACTCGTCAGTTGCCAAGGTCACCGAGTAAAAAAAAATGAAATATATGTCCTATAGATACCTGTATCACTAGTATGTCATCAGTTAGATAAGTCGCTCCCTTGGTTCAGCGGACACATTGTAACATACATATAGGGGCATTTGCAGTGCAAGGTTTGGACGAATATCTCAAAAACTTTTAACGGTGAAGTGAATTAAACAATTTTATTTAACCAAGGTCAATAAATTTGAGACTGTTTAGTGTATTGCGTGATGAAATGGGGAGTGAATTTCGGTGTCTATCGACAAGTAAGTATTGTCAAGACTGAACTCCGTGACGAACTGACGAACTAAGGTTTTTTGTTATCAATGAAGGTTGTGCTGGAAAACGTCCAAGTTCCCACATACACAGTGTGACCAAAGAAACATTGGAAACACGGTTAGCTTATTACCTCTCTCCTGCACCACTCATGTGTCAATCTTCCGCATCCCACCCTCACTTTGAACCTCAGAGTTTGTCAAACATTGAATAGGTTCTAGTGGTATGCCAAATCCAGTGGATTAAAAGTCCCCTTGGAGTGGATTACTTTTAAAAAATTAAAAATTACATCAGGTGAAGAAGACTTCTTAACTGAACTATCATGTGACCTGGTCTTAAAATCGTTTTTAAAAACAACGCCATTGGTCCCATCCTGGATAAGGGTTCGGCAAGACTATCCAGTAATTGCCAAAATTGTCCTGAAACAACTCAAAGGCCTTTTCGACAACCTGTTAATGTGAATTAGCCTTTTCAACCTAACTCTTGTAGAAAAAATAGGAATTGAATGTAGAGAGTGATTTGAGGCTAAAGTTAACCAAATTTTATTCATAAAATGATTACCAATGCTTTTTTCCAGTTTGGCTATAGATGCATTGTGTGTACGTGATTAATTTGGACACAAAGGCAATCGGTCGCTCTACGCCATCTACCACTTCAGACAATACAGTTCCCAGGCCATAATCGGAATTGATGACAGCTAAAATGAGAGGCCTCGAAGGGTCATATGCTGTGAGGCGAAAAGATTCGAGTAGGAGATGGACAGGCTGTGGGTGGAGGGTAGCGCAGTGTGGTTGGGTGGCTTTGGTGGGATGTGCACATGGACAGTATCAGTCATGTTCTGGTGAAGGAAGGAGGGGGCATGATTAATGTCTTTAGATGTGTGGAGGAGGAGGGTTTGGGTTGAGTGTCAATGGTTTGCCAGTTGGCATCCTAATCAGCATAGGAGTAATCATGGACAATATTGAGGGGGGGAGGGAAGGAGGAAGTAACCGGCTAGGGAGCGGGAGGGAGATTGTACCAGTAGTCAAGAGTGAGTAGGATGCGGGTGTGGTTACTGCCAATGAGGCCAAGGTCACACCTAGAGGTGACCAAAGAGATTCAAAGAAGCGAGAGTAATGTCAGCAGTCATGTTGCTTTAAAGCTAGGGGATTGAAGCAGAGGGGATAAGGTCACGAAGAGGAACTGATAGGACTACTGGAGCTCAGTGTGGAACCAGGAGGAGATGATGGTGCAGGTGATGGTCAAGTAGGGGAGGAAGGTGTTGAGGACAAGGTGTTCAGTTGAATCACTAAGGAGTTGCTGGAGCTGAAGATAGTGATGGTGGAGTTGGCCAGTCTCGGCTCCACCACATGCCGAGGAGGTAAGGAGCACTGTTGGTGGGGTTGGAGAAGAGTTTCATCAAGGAATCTAAACGTTGTTGATATCTACAAACAGGTGTTTATCGGTGACGAGGGAGTAGATCTTGTGGAGTGGAAGGGTTTAAGACAGCTGTTTCATGGGAAGTGGGGACATGGGTAGACGGAAAGTTTGTTATATTAATGAGTTTTATGAGTTGGAAGAAAGTAAAGTAGTACTGGTTAGGGGATAATGTGCCGAAAGTTCCGAGTAGGAGCGGGGAGTGAAGATGATCTATTGGAGGATTTTTGGGCGTTGGAAGGGGTGGATGTTGTGGAAGACTGTGGTGACAAACAGATTATGTTCTTGACGGTGGGATTCTGGACGAAACCGAATCTTCAAAAATCAGCATAAGGCATATGGGACCAGAGGCACTGTTTCTTCTCGCGAAACATATATCGAGGGGGGGGGGGGTGAGAGTTGATGCAACATTTCAACCTCCATGATCCCTAAGTGTAGTTTAGTGATCTCAGCAGTGAGGAGCAAGTAGCGAGTTCTTTTGGGTTAAGGTGGAGCTGAAGAGGTGTGAAACGCAGTGGGAGGTGGCATGTTGACCAAAGTGAATACAGCGGATTACCTGTAAGAGGTCGAGATAGTGGGTTGAGAGTCTTTATGAGTCCTTGTAGGGGATCATTTAGTTTTTTGGGGCATGGGGATTTATTTTTGGATTGCAACGAAGAGAATTCTTTTCTCAAGAGTGCAGGCGTCGGAATTGGAGAGGATACGCGACTTGGAAGTTAAATAGTGGCAACACTAGGCAATGCAATCTACTATTGTCGCTGAAGAAATGTATGCGTTACGACTCTGCTCAGAAGCACTTGGAGCGCTGTCAGCGTGAAGGAGAGACTTTCTTACGCCACATCATACAAGCACAAACTGATACGTCAGTCCAACAAATGGGTCGCCGTATGTGAAAGTATGGTGAAATTTATGTTGATTCTCATGTACGATTGTGATGGTGCTATCCTAGCATATTACGTTCTTCCACAGCAGACCGTCAATGCACAGTATTACTGTTCATTTTTGGAACATCATCCGCGACCAACGTTGCGAAAGAAGCGGCAACACTTTCTGCTCCACTCACCCATCATTTTGCACGGCAATGCCTGGTCGCATACAGCGCAAGCTGTGTCTGCTCTGTTCTGTCGATGGGAGTGGGAAGTAGTGTACCATCCACCGAATTCCCGAAACCTAAATCCTTGTAACATTGTTTGAGCTCTGCTATTGGTATACTACGCCTTCCACATCGCTGGCAATGGGTTCTACACAACTCTGGTGACTAATCTGGAAGACGGTAACAGTTTCAAACATGTTACGCTTTTGTATCGGTTGTGAATAAATAGTTGCCAGTTTTTGGAGACTGAGGAGAGATGAGGGAATCAGTTGTTTATGAAAGTGTTGGGTGACTTGCCATCTGTGTGGGGCGTCATGATGTTAGAAATCAGCGACCACCTTGGTTCGAAGGAGACTGATGCATCTGGAGGAAAGAGTGGGTAATTCTTCTGGATAGATTGTAGCGAGGAAGTAGCTGTTGGAAGGGGAATTGATGAATGGAAAGTGAGACAGATGTAGAGAGGTCGAATGAGACACGCATTGTGTGGCTCCAGGTGGTTATGGAGGAGGCCTGGAAGGGGTAGGTGTACATGACTGAGGCGTGGGGCTACTTTTCATGATGGTGATGGAGGAGTACGGAACGTAGTAACGACCGGTGTCGGGAAGGAGCAGCAGTGGGCAGGCAGTCGTTGGCGTTCTGAGGCGATGATGTGAGAACCAGCGGCGACGAGCCTGCGACGAGGAATGGCTGCAGGTGATCCTGGGGAAATGGCGTGCGAGAGGTGGCCTCGATGGGGACAGTGGCTGTGGGGGCGTCACGTGGCAGCGGCACTGTAAGCAGGCTATGTTGTGACTGCCGATAAAGATGGAGGACAGGTCATAACTAAACAATGAACAATAAAACACAAGAACACAAAGAAATGCAAAGCATAGGGGAATATCCCTACCAGGCTATATGAGGAAGGTAACTGAGCACTTCCTACAAGCACAAGATCGTCTAGGCAACTGTTGCAGGAAGGATTGGTGGTTTTTTTTTTTTCTCTCATTTTCTACTTTGTGTGGTGCATAGAAGTTCCATCTCCAGTGATGATTTAGCCTTCCTGTTGTAACACGATTGGTGGTTCGAAGGCACATTGTATTTAATAGACATAGGGGAGATCATAAGGGCCTAAATGATCTGTAAGTGATCTGTTTGGTTACTTCCTTATCCATGTATAAATGATGGAACGCGAAATCTGTGCCAGGGTCGTGTTTCCGTGACTTCTACGTCACGTATGTGGCGGTTAGTCTGTTTCTTTGGTGAATTTTCGTTGATCTTTATCGGACCTGTTGATACGGAAGAGGTTGACCGGTTTATTGGTGATGATCGGTGATACGCCTATCTCTAGTCACCCTCAAGATCCATCGCAAGCATCTCGGTTGGCTTGCAGTTGTTTGTGCTGGATTCGACTTGCAATGCCCCAAAAAGTACTGCCATAAAGGAGTTTAGCCTGCACTATTTCGGTATACAGTCAATGCTTAGACCGGACGTGCAACTCCTTACTGTGGAAAATGCTGCTTTCCTGGAGTTCCTGAATTTGCTGCGTGAAGTAAAGTCGCCGCGGTGCAGTTGCCAAGCTTTCTAAGGCGCCGTGCTGCGAAGCGTACGGTTTCACGCCATCGGTGGTTCGAGTCCTCCCTCGGACATGGTCGGTTGTGTTGTCCTAGGCATGAGTTAAATTTAGTTAAGTAGTTTGTAAGCCTAGGGAGTGATGACCAGAGTAGTTGACTCCCTTAGATATTCAAACGTTTGAAAATTTTTGAAGTACATTCCTGTTCCATCGTCAGTCCTAAGTACGCCTCTAGAGCAGCGGTTCCCAACCGTATATGCACTGCGGTTCATCTTGCATAAAAACATTTGGAAGGCGCAGTAACTATATAAAAAGTAAAAATCACCAACACACAAAAATGGGTGTGCGCAGGCACGCACAAACACGCACATATCTGCGTTTGAACTGTGTTAGGTATGTGGAATTTAAACGTAGACTATGGGGTCATCAACTAAATGGTTCGTTAATAATATATGATAATAGATCTGAAATGTGAAGAGATTTACATGAATTACTGATTATTTTATTATGCATTGTACATTAGATACTGGAATTAAATACAGACTTTTCCAGCGCTGCAGATGGTTTTTTACCTATTTCAGAATTATCCGATAATAATTTTATTTTCTCCTTTCATGGTGGCCTACCTGTATACAAAGTGAAGCGTATTGCAGTTATATATAACTTTTATGCGTATTTTGATGATTTGATACGTGTTGTTCGTTAATGTCGATGGCTTGTACTAGGATATTCAGTTATTTCATTTTATTAGATATTTTTGTGCTGAATTATGGAAACATTATGCCATTCAAATGTTATGGTTTTAAGCGCTATAAGGCAGCAGGTTCTTTGGATACCCTTGTCAGTAAGTTTTGGAAGTAGTTAAATTGACATACTGACACATTGCATTTTCCCATTTAATTTTCACTTGTAATCAATTCCCATTGGTAATTTTTCACTTGAGTCACACATGACTTTTTTTTCGTGTTGAAATACAGTAACATTACGAAGGTAAAAATGCTACGTCATAATAAGCGCCATCCGGCGACAGTTTGTGATGATGGTTGGTTACTAATGTTGGGCCGGCCGCGGTGGCCGAGGAGACTGAGGCGCTCCAGTCACGGTCTGCACGGCCTCTACGGTCGGGGGTTCGAATCCCCCCTCGGGCATGGATATTTGTGCCGTCTTTAGTATAAGGTAGTTGATAAGTAGTTTGTAAGTTTAGGGACTGATGACCCCGTAGTTAAGTCCCATAAGCTTAAGAAACATTTGAACTAATGTTGGTATATGTTTTTACGTAGCTACGCCACATCAGATTAGTGGCGGGACATTCTATAGTTTCATTTTTCATTGTGAGTTGCCGATGATGGTATTTCATTTTTATTCAGTTATTTTTCAATTTCATGAAATTATTATATGAAGCCAGGTGGCTTTAACAAGACTGTAAAGTGCATTAACAGACGTATGGTTCGCTGATACGATCGTCGCAAATTGAGTACGATTACGTATAAGCAATTAAAGATCACATAATTGAAGAATGAACGAACTGGACTGTTGTGTGTGTGATACATTCTATATCACATCGCCGCAAAGTCATAATGATAAACCTCTGTGTGCAAAGACTATCGACTGCACGAATTTACATGTTAAAGATACTGACATGTGAAAACATTCCTCTAAAATACGCGTGAGTTTAGAAATTAATCAATACAAGACATAAAAATATCTCATGAATTTAAGAAATAAACTGTGATAACAAATATAAGGTAAATATGTGTGTGCTGTTCACTACTGCTCTGATTATCACTTCCAGCGCTGTTAACTGACTCATTTAGTCGTCTACAACGTTTCATGGAGCACCAAGCCTTTTTGTAAGGACGCGAGCTTGAAACACCCCCCGATATGTTATGCTACTTCCCTATCTAAAACGCGCGGGCTTATACGAAGGAACATCGGACACAAACGCATAATCCTTTTCTTCCCCCTTTGGTATTGCACCTTATAAATGTTGCTCTGTCCTTCGGTTGCAATACTTCGCTTGTCGTGATGGGGATCTTTAAAATACTTCACAGCAGAAAGCACTGAGCTGTAATCGGCGTCTTTTATGCTTCTGCTTCAAAGTACGTCATTCGTTTTTTCACAGCACCAACTTTTCAACATCAAACTGGAACAAAGATTTTTACATTGACTGCTTCACATTGACTTTTCTAAACGACTGACTGACTCCAGACGATTTGCGAAATCGCTTTATATAATTTATTTACATTTTGTTTATTATTACAATCACTTTACGCTAATTTAAACTGAATGGAGGTTACAGAACAGTCGCGAATGTTTACACTGCCAACATCCTGCGAACCCATCTGGCACAAACCTTTTCTAACGCCAACACTTTCAGTATTCTGCTAACAGTTCCTTACCCTATCCCAACGAAGCGTGACAAGTCGTTCTCTGTGATGCGTCTGTCAGCAGTCACCAATCCGTTAACTCTCTGCGCATTGTCTGGAGTGTGTGCAGTACGAGGCCTGCCGCTGCGAGGACAGTCCTCAATATTGCCGTGCCCACTTTCATCACGTAATATGCTTGCCCACCGACTAACTGTACTGCGATCGACACCAGCATCTCCACACACCTTTTTTAACCTGTTGTGGATGTTTCCCACTGTCTCGTTTTCCAGAACAGGAATTCAATGACAGCACGTTGACGCTGACGAACGCGAAGTGTAGCAGCCATCTTGAAGACATGCTGTGACGGGGCCTCTCACGGGAACAGGTTGAACTTAGTTTGAAAACAAGCGGAAAAAATGTATCTACACACTGTAAAACTTCCAAACATGCAGAATGAAAATTGTATTTTTTAAATAATAGTGTGCATTTCTTTTGGAGTGACCCTCGTAATTTGTAGGGTAACCAGACGATTTAATCAGTTTTATGCTAGCGACTTCGATTCATCCTAGAACCAAGAGTTTTACTGGTATATGACTATTAAAAGAGCTGATAAATGAACAAGAAGCAGGCATGCAGATGTGAACGCTTCGAGGTCATCGTATTGCATATTGATGTCGAAAGAGCTTGATCCGCTGGGCATTCTTGTGCAGAAGCAAGTGCGTACGTTAATCATAACCGAAGTTATCGTAAAACAAACCGATTAACATATTCACATCAGGGACAGAAGTATATCGCGTTTGAGTGTAAATAAAGGAAGGTGAAGGTTAAGTTCTGTTAAGTGCTAACAAATCTGTGCATGAATATCGTTTAAAGTAAAAATGAGGAAATCGGTCAGACTGAACGGCATGACTCTGACTTTAGTTCCGGGCAAAGACATTCTCATAACAAATGTACAGAAGGAAATCGCGTTTGAGTATGAACAAGGAAGTTGAGATTTAAACAAATTCTGATACTTCTAGACAAATATGCGGATTAATACCTTTCGTTTAAAACAAAAATGAATGAAAACGGCCTGGACGACTGACTTCAGTTTTCGTAATTGTAGCACCAGAAATATTTCCAGTGAAAAAAAAATACGGGGACACCTCGTAAATCGCTAGTATTTAACCTAGGCTAATTCAAGTGTACAACAGCTGATTGTAGACAATGTATGTAACTAAACATAGTCGAATGATAATTATCTCTGTTTGTTTGAGATAATACCGTTTTATAACAATTTTCAACTAATTTTTATTTTTGGCGATTAGTTTCATGATAGAAGGCGCTGTATGTAACCTCCTTGCTATAGAGTCGAAAACGCTATCGCTGACCTACAGTCCGAATTTTTTTCTAATTTGAGGGCATTCAACCACCATATCTTCCACCCCGTAAACGCTATCGGCATGGAACTACTATGGTGTACAACGGGAGACTTTGGACAACAGGGCAAGTGTCATATCACACATCGATGCCTTAAGGCTACGAGGACGTCAAGGAAGATATGTAGAAGAGAAATCAATGTTCAATTATGTTATTATCAAATTTTAATTTTTAGGTGTAAGTATGTTCTGCAAAGAAAATGAGGAGTTATTCATTGTAATTATATTATTAACATAAATTATATACTTTCCTAATAGTGGTATCTTTAAGTTTTAATCTAAGGCAATGACAGTGCATTGAAAACTAAAGAATGCAAAATTTTACGATACTCACCTGCAGAGCACAAGTAAAACAGTATTTTTGAGCAGATTATTGTTGGTTATTATGGTTCTAAATCCCATTCTGGTAGTTCTCCGGTGACACAGAATGTCAATATTTTTCTTTATGTCAGGAGAAAGTGTTTTTCCGTTTGTGCGCGCTATACGTTCCAGGACTTTGAAAGCGTCTTCTGCGCGTCCTTTATTTATCAGCCATCGTGGTGATTCAGGTAAATACCTTCAAAACAAATACGAAAGAGTTATTTTCAGTTTTAAAAACATTTTTTATCCTTTTTACACTTCATGGAACTTTGCATACATATGGGCAGTTATGAAGTGCGTTTATCTGCTTCTGACCGGAAAAGGAGAAATCCAGAGTATTTCAGGCACTGCTTTAACGAGTGAATTACTTTTATCAGAGGTAAATATGTCATTGCACACATACTTCAAGAGTGTGATATAGAGCTAAAAACATAAATAGACCAGATACTTTCGTTCGATAAAACTATAACACCCCAAAGAAAAAGAATCGTGTTCTAACATATTGGCTCCAGCCCGTTAACAGTAGTAACAAGTTCATGCAAATATACAAAACCCCTTATTTTACTGGGAATGTTCAAAGCGTTTGCACGTATTTCATGAATTTCATGGCCACTAAAGGGCGATAGCAGCTGCATGGCATTCGGTTTTAATACTAACTGCCATTGTTCTACGTTCGGCACCTACATCTACATCCATACTCCGCACGGAGTGTGGCAAAGGGTACTTTGTGTACCATTGTCACTTGCTCCTATTCCAGCTGCTTGCTGTTCGAAGGAACCAATGTTTGCCGTATGCCTCGATTTCAGTGGCGTATCCAGGATAGTGGTCTACTGAGGGCTGAGGTCAATCACCGAGCTGACGTGATTTTTTTTCCTTCTCCCCTCTCTCGGGGAGGCTGCAAAAAGGTCATACAGTGGGGGGGGGGGGGCTCCAGGAGGGTTTGGGGGGGGGGGGGAGGGGAGTGCAGGGCGACAGGTACCTCTCACCATGGATTCTCCACTGCTCCATTTGGACTTCAATCTCTCTAATTTTATCTTTCTGGGCGTTTCGTGGTATTCTGTTAATATAAGTTATTTACTTTCATAATGGTAATATCTTTTAGTTTTAATGACACTTAAGTTCTGATAGGTGCCGACTAAAAACATAGCCGTAACTACGTCAATGTTTCAATGGAGGTCGCTGCACATGTCACTGTAATCTTCTAGTGACATTACTCTAGTGTGCGTGGCTTACGACGATAGACGTTATCTTTAACAGTTCGCCAGGTGTTACAGCTGGAGACTGTGGAGGGAACTCAATGGGCTCTCTTCGTTCAATTCAATGTATTTTGCGTAAATATG
Organism: Locusta migratoria; assembly: GCA_026315105.1. Classification (NCBI taxonomy): domain Eukaryota; kingdom Metazoa; phylum Arthropoda; class Insecta; order Orthoptera; family Acrididae; genus Locusta; species Locusta migratoria. Next base: position 464,015,263 of record CM048746.1, on the reverse strand, counting down.
ATGTGAAATGTGTTTTTCGAACACCTTCTAAGATAAAGGCCCTGTTGGGGTCCGTAAAGGATGATCTTGGTTTGCGTAAGGCAGGTGTATATCGTATTCCTTGCAGTTGTGGCATGTCATATATTAGTCAGACAATCAGGACTGTGGAAGACCGGTGTATTGAACATAAACGTTACACGCGTTTACAACAGCCAAACAAATCCGCTGTTGCAGAACACTGTCTTGGCACCGGTCATCCTATGGAATACAACAACACGGAGATTCTGGCATGCACTTCCATCTATTGGAATAGTATTATTAAGGAAGCTGTTGAAATTAAACTAGCAAGCGACCTTATAAACAGAGATGGTGGTTTTTGTTTAAATTCTGAATCCGGCACTGTCTCTCGTCAAAAAACAGAGAGGCAAAATCAATGCTACCTGACCTGTTGATTAAGTCACTATCGATATTTTTGATGTTTGGTCATCTTTAGTTGTGTTGACTCTGCAGGGACTTGTACTGTGTGTGTTATCTTCCTTATTTACTCTTTGCATACCGAGGTCTTAAATACGCTTGCACATTGCTTCCTTAAGTGCACCCGGCCGCGGTGGCCGAGGGGACTGAGGTGCGTCAGTCACGGTCTGCACGGCCACTACGGTCGGGGGTTCGAATCCCCCCTCGGGCATGGATATTTGTGCCGTCCTTAGTGTAAGCTACTTCATAAGTAGTTTGTAAGTTTAGGGACTGATGACCCCGTAGTTAAGTGCCATAAGCTAAACGAACATTTGAACATTTGATCCTTCAGTGCAGTTGTGCATTGAGAATGGAAGGGTGTTCTCCCGCCGAAATACCGGCGGTTGTCGACGATGTCACCCGGCAGCATACCCGTAAGTTGTTTGAACATTCATTACGCCGGGAAAAGTTAAGGTCTCAAAAATCCAATGTCCTTTGTCATTCAGTAAAGCTCGTCCAGTTAGGTGGTATTATGGTGGCGCCCCATAGAACGCACGCATACCAGGCAGAATTGATGTGCATAGTATTTCCAGGTACACTTACCCAGTGGAGAAGTAACGAACGTTTCCAACAAGAGAATAGACGAAGCAGGACTTGCAGCTATACGCTGGCTTCCTGATCTTCCTTTGTGAATATCACAAATCGTTCCATGCAGTCCAAACTTGAAAGTAAACCCTTTTAATAGCTAGGCGGATTGGCAGCTCTGTTTCAAAATCCCACCTCCACTGACGTTGCACTTCAATGGCAATGTCGAAGTAGAAAAAGCACTTCACATCACATTTTCGTTGCTGCAGTATCAAGTATGCTCCAGCCATCGTATGTTCTCAATACCGAGGTGAAAGTACTAACATCTTTTGAACCAAAGACCGTATTACAACCCACTCATAAATTAAACGATAACATCGATATCCCGATAGAGCCAGACAAAGAGTGTGAACATTTTTCTGATGGAATTTGTATCTCTGACCTAAACGACTCACGATATTGTAGCTAGTAACGTATAGTACAAGTCTTTTCCTATACATTATTTCTATTTTCCTGAGAACTGCGAACTTTCAGCACGAGTATACGATAACTAACGCATTTCTTCTTCTTCTTCTTCTTCTTCTTCTTCTCTTTATCTCTGAAAATCCTACGAATCTATCGTGACTTCTTAAAAGCCTTCCTTCCATTCTCAAGTGCGACGTCAGTATTGCTTTTTAGACACCATAAGCTTCCCTGAAGTCAATAACTCGTAACGACACAAGTTGTAAATCATTTTTCTACTTCTGAAAGTTAGTTTTTCGCCATCTTTGATCTGTAAGTTTGTAACTAAATTGTGTGACAGTTACAGCATATAGGCTAACGACTTTTGTTGTCTTTGGAACTGATTGGACGATATTTTTTTATTAAAGTGTGATGGTATGTATTCGGACTAGCAGATTCCATAACCAACCTGATCAGACATTTGCTAACAGATTCCCTCAATGGTTTTTGAAATTCTGAAGAAATATCATCTGTGCCTGATTTCATCGAAATTCTGCCAAATCTCTATTAAAATCTTATTCTAATCCTTTATCACGTGTACTCGTCGTCGACTCTTTCATCATACAGTTCCTTCCTTTTTTTAGAATCCTTCATTGTACTGTTTCTAGCTATCTGTTCTGTTACCTACTTTCAACAGACAAAATCAGTTTTGATTCTTATTGTTGAAGACTTTGGTTTTAAGAGTGATAAAGGTAGTGACCATCTAAATATGATGAAATATTCCCACATCAAGCCAAACACAGCTATTTTTATCATATTTTTGGAAAAATCTTTATTGGTTGTCAATCGGAACTCCTATGTAGTTAGAGATACATATCTAGAAGGAGACGGAATAGTAACACTTTCTGTTACTTTTAGTGTTAACATCTCTTTCTTTTTATGTTGTGGAGAATGTCTTAATAGTGCTAGTCGAATGTCGACTCATGTAATGTTTGGTATTGAATACATGGCGAGGGAAAGATATGGCTATCGAAAATATTTTCTATTACTAGGATACGAACCAGCTACTACTAGGTGCGATGGTGTATCGCACCACGATTATCGACCACAAATATCCGAGTTTTCATGGTATGTGTTAATGTCATTATACTTCTACAGCTAGTGGTCTCAAAAACAGGATATTCCATATTAAGGTTATATTGTGATTAGGGACGTGAAATCTAACATTTATCATAATATGCCTCATTATGACGTATTTTCTCAAAAAATTTGTCAATTAGCGACCAATGCATGGATACATTACCCTACGATACATTTGAAGTTATTATTAATGCTTATTTAACAACACTACCGTATAATTATACACTTTATTGACAGATAACAAAGTGAAAGAGGATATTTACAAATTAAGATGTTTGTATGGAACGAAAATAACATATTTATTTCACCCAGAAATTACGGTATGCTTCATATTGTTAGCATTTCATCAGGAGTAATAAAATGTAAAACGAAATATGAGTACAGAAGCGCCTCTATCTATACTTAAGCGAGACCTTAATGCTATGTTTGAAGGTTATTGGTATAAAGTATGTGCTGTTAAATCCCAGATTCTAAACGTAAGTAATACTGGATGTATTGGTATGATATCTAGTAAGGCATAAGAGATTTAACGTGGAACGAGATTTAAAGACTACTGAACTTTTACAGAAGGCAAAATTTTCTTTGGTCACTGTGGCCATTCATTTGTCAATTAGCGTAAAGAAAAAAAAAATAATAATAATAATAATAATAAATAAAAAAATAAAAATATTAACATTTTTGTTGTTAAGCGCTAACGTATCTTATTTGTAGTGCTTACAAGATATCATATAGTTCATAAGTTACATTCAGTATCCTGAATAATAAAGAAACTATCTGGAAATTATTTATTAATAGAAAAAAAAAAATTTGAAATCTCAGTAAAACAATACATCAAAGCATAGTTATCATTATCTACTAAAAATATACGTCAGAGTTTGCATATTTGATACCAATACCTTTGAAGAAGTAATGGAATAAAGCATGGAACAGCCGCAACCAGAGTGAAATGTATCCAGTTGTTCAGAAACCAAGCCACTAATGCAATGGCAATAATTCCGAGACAGTAGCACAAGCCGACGAAAAAATTTACGGATGAACGATGTTTGATACTGGCCAATTCGACTCCTGGAAATGAAAGTAAACGTGAACTTATAAGTGTAATATATTGAGTAACTCAAATGGCTAATAGTTGTATTCATCATCAAAACATTTTGAATGACAATTACGTGTTATTGCACGAAGCATACGTGTGACATAAAGTAAAACAAAAAATGTTGAGAAAGTGTTGTCACATTATAGAATTCCCCTCCGGGGGTCAGCATTAATTTGCTGGGTACGGGCTTGGCGAACCCGGGGTCTTGAGCCGTGGGCTGTGTCGCGTCAACAGTCCGCTACACCGTAAGTACTGTGCGTGCTTCAACGACCATCGTTCTGCGCGACGGTGGAACGCTGTACGTTTCAGAGCTCGGGGATCTTGGCTTAATCGCCCGGGTCGCGAGGACGGTACAAACCTCTATAAACAGCCCCTCAATCTCAAGGTGTGCTACATGCCGAGGAGATGCATGGCTGTTGAGGTTGAACAGTCGCTAGCGAGCAACCTCTGTGAAACCTGTCGCACCTCAGTTGTATAAGGCTTACCCAGGCAAGAGGGGCTCTGTCTGGGTGGTCCTTTAGTTCCCTAGCTGCTCATGGGACGAGAATGAAACGAGCAAAAATGGCGTTGCCGGACGCAAAACCGGCGTGGGCCACACCATGGAAAGAACGCAACGCTCGTCAGCAAGGTGAGGCTTATGCCCCCCGTTATCTGGTATGCACTAGGGCAGACGGCGAATCGTCGGCATTGCATTATGCGCAGCGCTTGTGGTATCTGCCCCTGAAACTTTGGAGGGTTGTAGCTCCGAAACTGTGATAGAAATGTAGTTTAAATTGATTTGGATGCAGCTGGTTTCAACGAATCCAATACACGATAGAAAAAAACTATTGTTTCATTTTAAAAAAAGTATATCTTTGTGCTGTAACTCTTTGGATAATGATACAATAAACTATGTTCATAGCTCCGCAGAAAGTGTAACATTTCTTGGGTTGACCTACCGCATTAAAATTTCCCGTCACCTATTATTTCATAAGTAACAGAGACAAACACACTTAGTGAAACACCCTGTATAATAGGAAGTTTATCTTTATGGGTAACGGCTGAAAGAAGTCGTCTTAGTAATAGATTGCTTAAAAATGTATTGTCTTGAAGAATTGCATTTTCTGAATGGAGCACACATAATGATTCTGCAATGACAAAAAAAATGCACATGTGAACATGGTTTAATAATAACAAAAAGTACACACGTGCATCATTGGTGACTGAGAAACTGAATTAATAAGTGCTGCTGAAAAGTAAGAAAAAAAGGTAAAAGCAAGGAACCAGAAAATAATAGCAAGCACTAGTTCCCCTTCCTAATTCCATCACAAATACATGATTTGCTGCTATGATTTTATGTAGGATCTCATTCCACGAGTATACCAAAAAATATTCTTACAGCGTTGTTAATCCCAGAAATTTCTTTCTTGGCCTCTTGTTTTCTCCATTTTGTCGTTATAAACACTGTATTACACGTCTTTTCCGATTGATAACTCCTATTTTACTGAGCATATCAAATAAATAAAATCAGCGGGCCTTACGTACCTCGTTCAGTACCCCATACTACGTAAATCTGGCGGAAAGCCCATAGAAATAAGATAGGGAGCTTACCAGCTGGATCTCCTCCCACAAACCATTTGCGGTCGGAACAGGAAGAGGGTGGGGGGCAGCGGAAATGACCGTTAAATAAAGTGCCTTCCATCCCATACCGTAAGGTAATTTGTGGCATGTAGATGTTTATAATGGAAGTAGGAGTTAAAAAAGAAATTACGCGTAAATCGGAATTGTCGACCTAGAAAACGCGTTTGACTTCCTAAAATGGTGCCAGATGCTCAAACAGTCCGGAATAATAGCTGGTGTAATCTATAGTGAAAGACGCTAAGATGCAATATGCCCAAGAGAAAATACGATTAATATGAGTAGAATGAACAAGAACGAAAGATAGGAATACAGCATTTCGTCATTACTGTTCAACTGTTCTTCCGATTAAGAAATTTCGGGATTTAAGGATACCGATAAAATTTGCTACAGTTACGTGACAAAGAATTAAATTATCACTTTGTGAGAGTACCGAATGTAGTGCGTAAACTATGGATAAACCGAAGTAGACAATGGTAATTACAGAGGATAAAAATGGAGCTCTCGGTACAAAATTAAAAATTGTGACCGAGGACTGCATTTTTATCCTTTGGCGTTGTAACGGTCACCGACAATAGTAGCTATGTTCAAATTTTTACAATGGTTATTAATTATAACCGTACTGTGGGGAAGAATTTAATATCAATCATAATAATCATCAAGTAGACGTGGGAATTCCACTACTTTGGGAGTAAAATACACGTGACGAAAAGGATATTAAAAATGGCTAATTGGGCTTTTTTGATACAAAATGATTTTTCCTTATAATTTTTACCCTCTCCAGTTGCCTATAATATCACGAAAGATATGTTGTATTATGTCGTCGATTTTAAGGAAAGTCTTTGGTGTCGTAATTCGCTTTGGCACTACCGATCACGGTATCACCTTCAATTACCACGGCCGCTAGAACACCGCAGTTGGCAAACCCATATTCTGGATTCCCGTAAGAGGCGCGCACGTTACTGACAAAAACACCACTTGGGCATCGGATTTTTATTTTTTTTTTATGTTTATGGTACATAAAGTTCAAAAATTCAATAATAATCAACCAAAGCTATTTGACGCAACTTTCAAGAATTCTCGAGAAAATCGACTTTGAAGTTTCGCAAATACTCGTAACTATCAATAATTAATAGTTCCTTAAACTGTCGGAGTAGTTCAGGTTTGTGAAATAATGGAAAGCAACAGGAGAATGAAACTTTATATTCCAAGACCTTGTGTTAGCGAGTTATGGTGTGCAAAGTTTCATGTACATCCCACAATTACTTTCGGAGATATAAAAAACTAAAGTTCGCATTTTTTTAACCAGCTATTTTTTCGCCAAACTTTGCTTCAAATTATGTGCATGAAAATTGCTCATAAAGCCTTTTCTTAATATTTTACTTTAAAGAGCTCTAAAAGTTGTATAAAATGGCCAGGTTTTGTTTCTTTCATGCAAATACTACCAGAGATATGTCATCTCAAAGGTGCTGAAAATTCAACGACGTACTGCTGGAAGCTGTGCTATGGTCTTAACCAAGTGACTGTATCTCAGAAAGTATTGAATTTGTGAAACTGAAACTTGACCAGTGTTCATTGAGAACACGTGTGAATGTTCATACAAAATTTCATCAAAATCCATGAGGGTCATGTGGGAGCCTCTAGACAACTTGGCATGGAATGACCCTAATATGAACTTAAACTTTCTTACAAATCTGATCCTACTTCAGGAAAAATATGATTGCATTTCGTATTTGTCAATAATGGTACCAAAGCTGTTATTAATTGGTCTACCCTATTTCAGGCTTCACCCATTTTCCTCAGCCACCTATTACAGTAAATAATGTGTTTTGGTGATGGATATGAGAATTAGGTACACACAATTCGTTCACAATGGATCAAACTGTGTGGCACATTGGTTCATTTTTCGTAAACTTTGACTTAAATTTAGCAGATGTTGATGCAAAGAATTTTATTGCAGGACCTTAAATAGTATTTGATAAATTAGTTTCCTTCGTCATTTGTTAGCATTAATTAATTATAATACTATTATTAATTAATTAATATGTTATTCGTAATTCAGACAATTCACAATGTTACAATAATTTTGGTGTTCACAAAATGTAATACAGTGAATGTAAAACATTCCATATGACAGAGAGGATGACCTTTATAGGAATACATGAGTAATAATAATGTTTTAGCTCTCGGCACGCACCATAGGCATTCGACTTAAATTATGGAGAGAAATTTCACATAATATCTCGAAAGGAATGGACATTTATAAAGAAATGCACAACTTCATTCACTCTAGACAACCACAACAAATGTTAAAGGAACAAACTGACTTGTGCAACATAAATCTTATAATATTTCCATACCACTTTAATCAGCATATGAAAAATATACTGTACTACCTGAATCACGAAGCAAATGTGCTACAGTAAATTGTGGCCAAAAATTACAACACAACGACCATATTTGTCTGTAAATTGCACTGCCATACGAAAGAAGTATGTAAAATTTACAATAGTACTGAAATTAAAAAAAAAATTATTGTACAGCTGTAGTGTAGTGGAACACTGTATCTCGCTTAACGTAATCAGAGCTGTCAATACAATCGTGAAATAAATTAAATAGATCGTACAACATACTTTCTTCGAATGAACATCTGCCAACATTTCGAGAAAGTGTTCGAAAAATAAAGCAGGTTGAGGCACAGTGGGAGCCAATATCTACATCTACATTAATACTTTGCAAGACACAAGCAAGTGCATGGCAGAGTTACCACTTACACAATTTCAATATCTAACGGTAATTTTTACGAAAAGTGCTAATATCTTTGTTTATTCGTGATTTTCTAGATTTTATAAAAAGGCTTATAATAATTATGGTTTCAGTCAAAAAACATAAATTACAATTTTTACAGTATCGGTTTCACTAATATTTGACGACGGTAGTCTTTGATTGTTCAGTTTGTGAAGAGCTACGGCGCTGTTTTTGAAAGTCATCTCTATAGCTACTAGTGGCATTACAAGCAGCTGACCTTCTCATCCATCGTTTCAGGTGACGACAAGCTGTTCAGCTCGTCAAATAATAATAATTTCGTGTGGTTCATTGGCCTGGTTTCTAAATACACATTAACAAAAAAACTGACAACACGTGGAATTATAAATCCCAAAAACTTAATTAGAAAACAACGAAAGAGATATCTGTCACAGCGGGGATAGATCCACCGACTTTATCCTTTTCTTAATATTTTACTTTAAAGAGCTCTAAAAGTTGTATAAGATGGCCAGGTTTTGTCTCTTTCATGCAAATACTACCAGAGATATATCATCTCAAAGTTGCTGAAAATTCAACGACGTACTGCTGGAAGCTGTGCTATGGTCTTAAACAAGTGACTGTATCTCAGAAAGTATTGAATTTCTGAAACTGAAACTTGACCAGTGTTCATTGAGAACATGTGTGAATGTTCATACAAAATTTCATCAAAATTGATGATGGTCATGTGGGAACTTTTCTCGATATTAGACCACTTGGCACGGAATGGCCCATTAACCTTCGATTTAGCTTGATAGTTACATGAAAACCTTCAATAAGATACGTGAAGTATGGACTCATGTAACTGTGAATGGCTGGGCCTCCCTATAAGCAATTCAAATTAAAACTGCGCAGTGTTTATTTTATTTTCGCTACTTTCATTGTTGCGGTTATATGTTTACTGTTACGTGGTCACTCAAATTTCCGATTAGCATCATAGGTGGACGATAAACTCTCGCTGCAGGACAGAGCTGATAGGTTCATTAACTACTATTGGACCGGGAAATGCACGACCTAATTTGTAAGCTTGTTAATTCCCAGCCTGTTTCCGTGCAACATCGCCTTTGAATCCCATAAATTTACTACAGAATTAATCCTTTACATTTTACAAATAATAATCTCAAATAAACGAAATTACTTTAGAAATTCAATCGAATAAATTTCCTTGATGAAACCAAATGCTATTAACTTAAACCAAATAAATCTTTACTAATTACACGCATTTACTGTGGGTCGTTACATCTGTTTTCCAGATTAACTAAAAACAGAAAAAAAACTAAAGTTTGTAGTGCAAGCAGACTTCTGAATACATAGATTAGCGATGTTTATATCACTCCAAATTAAAAAAATTGCACAGTCTCACTGTCAAGCTATGTATATACGGGTGATCAAAGAGTCAGTACAAACTGGAAAACTTAATAAATCACGGAACAATGTAGATAGTGAGGTAAATGTTGACACACATGCTTCGAATGACAAGGGGTTTTATTAGAACAAATTAAAAATAAACTTACAACCGCAAACCCATAGTTGAGCCCAGACATAATTAAGTGCCCATTGTCATCCCACAAAATGGAGCAGCAACGTTGACATCACATATCTCAGGCAACATGACGTAGTGAATATTGTATAGTAGGTATTCACATGTACAAATCACTTCCAAAACAAACCGTCTCAAAATAAAAGCGGAAGCGAGTCACCTACACCAATCAGTGATTTACCCGTACCCCTACTGGTACTTAACTGGTCACTGCCGTAAAAATACCCTCACGGCGATATATCGACTCGCAGTACGGAAGAGTGAAGAATAATTGAAAATAAAAACCACTAAAATGGAACAGAAGTGAATTGTACTTTTAGTTACAATTTCAGTTTCACTCACCCGTCGCCATGATTGCTTCCGACATCGGCAAGTGTGCTCCCTCGGAGGCCGCGGATAGTGCTATGTACAGAGGAAGCACAGACGCCGATACGGGCAGCAGTGTTTGGGACAGCGCCGTGGCACTCAGGCCTAGCAGAAACTGTTTCCTTCGTCCAAATCTGTAAAGAGGAATACATTTAAAGTAAACATAAAACATCGTAGTTTTTCAGGACACAACTAAGGTAGACTGTTTTAAACCATGACTACGCAACTTATGTTCAGTTTTTTTTTTTTTTTTTTTTTTTTTTTTTTTTTTTAAGTAACAAGATTGCTGAGTTATCAGCTGACGTTGGGTACGACGTATTTCTGAAATACTTATATGATATGAGTAAATCATCGGAATATATTTTGATCGAGGTACCATGTTAACGAAGTGGCCTGGGGATTGAGTTGCCGACAGTTAGCAGTGAGCTCAGAACCAGCACCAAGGCAATGTCCTGGGTGCCGAATGGAAGTCTCACCCTCCCCCCCCCCCCCCCCTGAACACAGGTCTAAATCCGAATTTATCTTCCCCAAGTTTGGATTCCATCACTTTTTCCATTCGCCTGTAAATAATTTGCAATATTATTTTGCAACCATGACTTATTAAACTGATAGTTCCGTAATTTTCATATTTGTCTGTACTTGCTTTCTTAGGAATTGGAATCACTACATTCTTCTTGAAGTCTGAGGGTATTTTCCTTGTCTCATACATCTTGCATACCAGATGGAACAATTTTTCATTACTGGCTCACCTAACGATAACAGCAGTTCAGACGGGACATCATCTATTCCGTCAGCCTTGTTTCTATTCAGATCTTTTAGTGCTCTGTCAAATTCTCCTCGCAGTATAGTATTTCCTATCTCATGTTCCTCTACTTCGTCTTCCACTTGTAGAATAATGCCTTCAAGTTTAATTCCTTTGTATAGGCCCTCTACATATTCCTTCCATAATTGCAGAATGACATGTTGACCCTAATTGTTTATTATTTATCTCAATGCTACCAGTTTTGGTTAGTTTACCATTTTCAAGCGTTAGCAGAGTTTAACTAATTGCTTGAAAACGGTAAACTAACCGAAACCGGTAGCAATGAGAAAAAAATAAACAGCTATGATAAGTTTGTCATTTTGCAGTTATCTTAAAGCTGTTAAGCCCCAGGTGTTCACCTTCATTTCTTCCATCTTTCAGCTTTCCCACAGCTTTGCTTGGTTTTCCATCAGAGTTCTTGTCTCCAAATGTCTCTTTTATTTTCCTGTAGGCGGTATCTATCTTTCCCCTAGGTATACATTCGTCTACGGTCTTGCATTTCTCCTCAAGCCACTCCTGCTTAGCCAGTGTGCACTTCCTGTCAACCTCATTTTTTATGACGCCTGCACACCATTTAGCCTGGTTCACTTGATGCATTTTTATATTTTCTCCTGTCATCAATTATGTTCAGTGTCTCCTGTGTTATCCAAAGATTACTGTTAGGCCTAGTCCTTCTACCTATACGATCCTCTGCGACCTTCACTCTTTCAGAGCTATCCAGTCTTCTTCATCTGTATTACTTTCCCCAGTTTCAGACTATCCTCGTCTAATGCTCCCTCTAGAACTCTGAATTCTCAAGCACCTCTAATTCCTTCAATTTGTCCAGATTCAATATCCTTAATGTTCTAACTTTCTGCAGTCTCTTAAGTTTTAATTTACAGTTCATAACCAATAAGTTATGAGTTATGGTCAGAGTATATCTGCCCCTGAATACGTCTTACAGTTTAAAACCTGGTTTCCAAACCTTTGCCTTACCATTATAAAGTCAATCTGGTATCTCCCAGCGTCTCCTGGTCCCTTCCATGTATATAACCAAGTGCTTGTTATGATTAAATTGTGCTCTGCACAAAATTTTACCAGGCGATCTCATCTTTCATTCAATTTCCACAGTCCATATTCACCTACAACATTGCCTTCAATTCCCTTTCCTACTACCGAGTTCCAGTCCCCCATCACAGTATCTTCTCCTTTAACGGTCTGAATAATGTTTTCTGTCTCCTCATACATTTCATCATCGGCAGCGCTAGTTGGCATATAAACTTGTACTACTGTGGTCGGTGTTGGCTTCGTGAGTATTTTTGCTACAATAATGCGTTCACTATGCTGTTTATAGTAACTTATCCGCACTCATATTTTCTTATTATCAAACCTACTCGTGCGTTACCATTTTGTATTTTGTATGTATAACCCTGTTTGGTGGAGTCTGTGCATAAACACAGCATATCATCCACATACATGAACCAGTATCTAATTTTGATACTCATGGTTCTTTCTGTAAGAAAACTTACTCAAAATTATCCATAAAAATCTCAGATAATATGTTACGAAGTGAATAACACAAACCTAGACCATCGTACTGACTGTAATATTTGTTTTGAAACTGGAAGTAATTTTGTTTTACACATACTGTACAGCGTTTATTTTACATTTGTGCAGTGGGTCAGTAAGTATGTTTATACTTTCATCAGTAGGAATATTGGTAAATAAACTAGTGACATCAGAAGACACTATTTTCGAACTTGGTGTAACTGTCTTTCTCTTGCTAGCAAGTAACAAGGAGCAAAGAAGAATGATACTACGGGCCTTACAGGAATGAGATTTTTATGTAATTTAGGCATGCCATATAACCTAGGAGACTTCGTATTCACTAGCATATAGCTGTTGTTTTTAGATATAATACTCTTACGAGATTTTATAGTGGCTTTAACTTGTCCATTGAAATTAACAGTTGGATCTTACAGTAGTTGCTTAAAGTCTGGATCATCGAGGAACTGGTTCACTTTGATGCTAGAGTCATTTTTAAATAAAAGTACTAAACTGTTTGCTATATCAACTCTTTTAGTCCCCTTAGTCCCCTACAACTATTCACAACAACAATATAAGCTTTAGAAACAATGACATCATTGCGAATTATTTTGTTATTAAACTTCGTTGCGTGATGATGTATCCAAATTAGAAGCACTTTTAATATCATGGTCTACTAAATGTTTCATCCAAATATCTCGTCCTAGAGAGAGAGCTCACGATCAACTTTCAGTGCATCCAAATTTGATTTTTGATGGAATTCGACCGTTTTGATCGTAATATGCGTGAAGATGGGCATGGCAGATTTGTGCCCTAGTTGGAAAATGTCATAGATCAATCACTGCTCTCCCCTATCTTTTTGTTCATTCCTTCAACTACATACTTTGTGTTCTTCCTACCTCTCTCTCTCTGCTCTTCTCCATCTTCACCTTTTTGTGTCAATCGCCACTTCGTATCTCTGTCGAACTTCTCCTGCACCTCCTTATTCCATTCGCCTTCTCCACGAAAGAAAGAAAAATGTAAACTTTCATGGTTACCAGTGAAGAGGTACTTTGTAAGGTACCCTCCGCTATGTACCCTGTGAAATCGTAGATGGACGAAAAAGTTCCTCTTATTTTGAAGGTTAAGATTACAAAATTTTATAAAGATAGGAATAAAATCGTATATTTTGCGGAAATTCGTATGTAAAATTCCCTCTGCCTTATACCATACAAAATTTTGCTGTGATTTTCCTCTTGTAGTGAAGATCAAGTATGCAAAGTTTATCGCACTTGGATCAACGGTCGGCATCGCATAAAATACGAACAAACATGATGCAGCAGTTACATTATGTGTCTCACTGATTATGAGGTCAAATCTCCTAAACTATATGCCGTGCAATAAAATAATCGTGTAGCTATATGCATTGGCATAATGGCCACTGTTTGCAAAATATGTTGTGAATACATTTGCAGCAAAGAATAATAAATATAAATGAAAATCATAATGCGGCAGTTTTTCATGCATCTCAGTGTTCATGGCAAACAGTTAAGCGATTAAGCGGTATGGCAGCGTATAACAAGAACAAACAAATATTCAAGTTTATGTATTTGAAGATAGACCTTCTCTTTTACATTTTATACTGACCAGGTGGATACTACCGAAAATAGTAACAATTGCAACAATAAGCTACGAAAACTGATTCAAGAATGTGAGAAATGAAGCGTTCACGGAATGCGCTCATTGACACCTTAGAAGTTTTCCAGAAGCTTTTGAATCTTTTAATTGTGTACATTACCTGTGTTTTACGATATATTCAAGTGTCTTTCCCCCAATGAAATCCTATTCTCACACTAAGAGTCATACTGTACTCACTGACAGCAACATGTGGTAGTCAGACCGGCAATTCAAGGGAAAAAAAGTCTATGATAATTCTTTACGCGCACCTTTTAAGTTTATTTTACTTTTACGGAATTATGGCAAGGAGTTTCGTGCGATAAAGATGCAATTGAACCTATTCCCAGTATAAGATGAATATAACTGGCAGACTGCCTTCTAGCGGTAGTGCGCTTGAAATTCGTGATGTAAAACTTGCACTGAACAAGAATAATTTGGTTGGATAACGGGAACATCCAGCTTAATAAATCTGGTACCACCTCACTTCCACGTAAGCGCAGACCTCAACAATGATGGAGTGTAAAAGGTTTTGAATCAAAAGGAGAGATTTTTACACTCGTTTGATGAATAAGCAATTTCCTCTGGCAAAACATTGCAGGAACCTCGACGGAACGTTAAACCCTTACCTTCCTTCCTTCTTCCTACTTTAGGAACTGCAAAAAGTTTTTCACAGTAATTTACTGCATGACAGAAATTTCTGCTAATTCCTAGATGATATTGAATAGGTCTGAACAACCAATATTCGTCTCCTAGTTGGATTCGTAAGAGTATATTATCCTATACAACCAAAAAGTAGTTACATTAATTTGGAATAATAAGATAAAAACTTGATTTTGAGTGCAACCGTCTAGCAGTACGGTTGATCGTAACGATTCTGGAGCGCCAAAGACTAAGATCCGATTGAAATCTGCAACGTTACATATTTTCTTTTGGTGAAGTTCTCATCAGTAGAGAAATATAAATAACAAAACTATAATACTGCATGCAGTCTACATGGAAAACAGCGTTTCAGTATTAGATGTAAGTTCAGTGTTAAATTATTGTCGTCAGTGAGTTTACTGTGTAAGCAGAGACCCGTTTTGTTTATTATTCAAACTTGTTAATATATCTTAATGACATTGTGAGCTACTCACCTGTCACCAATGTAAAAGAGAAGAATCCCAACTGCGGCCGAAACGAAGTGGCTCACGGAGTACACGGTGTTTGGGTACAGTTCCTTCTCACACACCCAGTTCTCTTGGGAGGCGGCAGTCAGGGAGAACCACGTGGTGTCGTAGTCCCAGCCGTACATACAGGGAACCGTTTCGTTCTCTTTGCCATGGACCATCATCATGCAGCTACTGTACTCCCCATCTTTTCTGTTAAAACCAAACAATTTAAATGGCACCATTAATAAGATGATACCCTTCTTTGTTGGTAATACATCTACATCTACATGCATACTACGCAATTCACCGTAAGGTCCGTGGCGGAGGGTACACTGTACCACTACTAGGCACTTCCTTTCCTATTCCACTCCCAAATTGAACGAGGAAAAAAAGAATGCCTATATGCCTCCGTACGAGCCCTAATTTCTCTTATCTTGTCTTTGTGATCTTTACGCGAAATGTAAGAAGGCGGCAGCAAGATCGTACTACACTGAGATTCAAATTCAGGCCCTCTAAATTTACTCAACAGAAATTCACGAAAAGAACGTCGTCTTTCTTCCAGCGATCCCCAATTGATTTGCCGGAGCATTTCCGTGACACTCGCGCATTGGTCGAACCTACCGGTAACAAATCTAGCTGCTCGTCTCTGAACCGCCTCTATGTCTTCCTTTAAACTGATCTGCTGCGGGTCCCAAACACTTGAGCAATACTCAAGTCGTGGTCGTACAAGCGTCTTATATGCGGTCTCCTTTACAGGTGAAGTACATCTTCCCAAAATTCTCCCAATAAACCGATGTCGGCTGTCCGCCTTACTCACAACTGTCATTACATGCTCGTTCCGTTTCATATCGCTCTGCAATGTTACGCTTAGATATTTGAACGACGCGACGGTAGGTTGTTATTCAATTTGTGACAACCAATTACTGATGGTCAATTAATATACGATTTAGACCTATTACGTTAGGAAATACGCCAGAATATGAGAGATAAATCGATAACAATCCAGAGAAGTAAAGAAACGAAGAAACGGATTCTTCGTTGTGTATGAAAAATAAAAGCGAAAATGTAACCTTAACAGGATTTGAACGCGCGATCTTGTAGTCAACAGTCGGCAACGCAGAGCCCAAAACCAGGAGCTATTACCACGTTTATTGATCCTAGTATCGTATTAACACTCGAGCTTCTAAACTATTTAAATGTAACTCGATAAACAAAGAATATAAATAATTTTCACTTCTGTCTCGCGCAAGTTTTGTAATGTTTGTAAGTACAACAACGTCTTCTGTTTCCCCTCACGTTTCTAATTAAAATCTCCCCACGTCCTACTATGAGTCATACAGCATGTAAATGATGATGTATCTTCCAGCATCTCAGAAGCTGCCATAGATGCTTGATAATCGGCCAGTAAAATGCGATGGGCTACAGTCATACAACTTTACTTAAGAATCTAATTAAGTTATTTAATTATGCAAAAACATACCGGTGCAGAGTAAATCAATTTATATAGTGAATAGTAGCAACATTTAGAAATAAAGTGTAGCTGAAAACACAGAGAAAAAAATACAATTCATAGAAAACTGTTTTTAACTTCTGACATATAAATAAGGTTTAAGCGTCTGATGATGCCAACATGCTACCAAAAATACACATCGCCAGTAAATGTTGGAAAATAAACGTGACTGAAGCTGGAAACTGTTACTTTATGGAGTTAAAATAAGTTTTCACTTAAGGGAATATTTACCAAGTATACAGGTAGATCACCTTATCAAAATTAAAATCCTTGTGAATAGCAATACTAACACACACAAAATGTATTTACTATGAGACAGCATTCCATTATCCCGTGATCTTAGTGTTTCATACATGGCTAATATTATAGTTTACTGCTGACTTTAATGAGTGAAAACATTACGAGCACGTCTTTAACTGCCTAATGGTCCACATTTGAAACGCAATACCGTACCGTTGGTTAAAGGCGCGAATTGTACAATTAAAACAAATAAAAACCCACTGTCTGCCATTTAGGTTTATATAAGATTGAACTAACAGTCTTACTAACCCTTTTTAGTTAATTATTCGCATTTATTCGATTAACTACCGACGTTTTAAAATGAAAATTAAAGCCATAAAATTACCCTTTAAAAGAGTGTGACTTCAAGGAACTGTATTTATGTGTGATAATTAGGTAATGTAATAGTGAGGAGAGTAGAGTAGCAGATTGAAGGTACATAATTTTAAAAAAATTCTTCCTAATTTTGGGTATGTGGAGTTCACTTGTGTGTTTTTCAAGATGCTAAAGTCAAATATATGGTGTCTTATATTATTATTATTATACGTAAGAGTGCAGAGACAGTGATAACATTTTTCCTATAAATTAAAGACAGAAAACTTCGACAACAACAAACGAGTAAGGATATAATGAGTACTTGTGCGCTTATAGTCATTAATTACTATTACCAAGTTAGAAAACCAATGTTATTGGAGCGATCATCCACATATCATATATTCACTAAAAATGTTCAAATGTTTGTAAATCTATTGAACCAAATTGTTGTTCCATGAAGTCTATCACTTCTGCACTAACCACCTCTAACATATACATTTGAGTACGTTTAAAGCCCACGAAGGAAAACCATAGGTGTTCAAATGTATAATTTTTCTGGCTATTACAAAAAAAGGTATTCACTCAGGAGAGATACAATGTTACCCCATTTCGGTATACTTGCATATCACTGATGTCTGAATAAATGAATATACACACCTCTGTTATGTACAGAACCCTAACAAAGCGCAGTCATGATGTCACCGCCCTGTCGTTGAGATATTCGCGCCAGTCGGTGACTCAGTTACTGAAGCAACATACTTACGTAAAGTACGAAGCACGTGCGATACCTTGCATACTTGCAGACCGTTAACACGTCGACACCAGCTGAATACATATTGTCACGTTGTAATGGAAGCAGGCTTGACTTCGAAGGCAACTGAACACAGCAGTTATACTGAAAGCAAGTTTGTTACGAACTTAACGTACACGCAGCACTGACTGCTTCTCGGGCAGAGTGCTCTGTTATTTATACACAATCAGAATTTACCAGAAATTAGAAAAACAGTTAACATAAGAAACAAGTAGAATTTACAAGTGAACGTAAGAAACATGTAGAACATTCGGGAATTGTTAATTACAAAGAAATATTTTTTTTTTTTTTTTTTTTTTTTTTTTTTTTTTTTTTTTTTGCTGGCGGACGGGATTGAACCGACGACCTGCAGCACCGCCGTCGGTGACGCTATCCCTTGCGCCACGCCGGCAGTCGGTTTCCGTTGTGTCGCGCGGCATTGCTCCCTCTCTGGAAAAACAGCGACCTGCTGTTATGTTCCCTGTGGAACCAGCTGCAATGTCCTAGATCTTGACTCTGTCATGGGTCCTCTGTACGGCAGTTTTGATTATCGACGAAAGACGTTCCTGTCGTGGCTTCATCACCTTAGAGTCCTTGGACAAGAAGCCATTGTCCCCTACCTGCTCTTCAGGATCGCAGGACGGGAACAATGTCTCTTCGTTCCTGTCGTTTCGACGACGGCTCATAATCCTCAACTTCGTATTTGATGTCTGACAGGCGGCGTATGACACGATGCGGACCAAAGTAACGCTTCAATAACTTTTCTGACAGTCCAACCTTCCATACAGAGGTAAAAATCCATACCAGATTTCCGGAACTGTACACAACAGGTCGGTGCTTGTCGTTATACTGCTGACGGTCCTCCTGGGCGTCCAGTGTCCCTATGCGAGACAGCTGACTTACTTCTTCGACCCTGGTGATGAGCTGTTTAACATAGTCATCCTGAGTGTCGTCCAGTTCGAACGGGAACAGCGTGTCCATTGTCGTCTCAGCATCACGACCATGGAGCAGAAAAAACGGCGTGAAGCCTGTGGTGTCATGTCTTGCGGTATTGTAAGCAAATGTCAAGACTGGCAGAATTGTATCCCAATCTTTCTGCTCAACATCGACGTACATCGACAGCATATCGGCTAACGTCTTGTTAAAACGTTCCGTAACACCATTTGTCTGAGGATGGTATACAGTTGTCATTCTATGGACAATGTCGCACAATGACATTACCTCTGATACTAGTTTTCACAAGAATACTTTTCCATGATCTGATATCATAACACGTGGTGCTCCATGCTTCAAAATAATGTCTTCTACAAGCAATTTTGTGATCTCTGGAGCATCTGCAGTCGGCGCAGGTTTGGTGACAGCGTAACGTGTGAGGTAGTCAGCGCAGACTATTATCCATCGGTTACCAGTTGTCGACTTCGGGAACCTCCCTAAAAGATCGATCTCAACTCGGTGGAATGGAGCTGCTGTCGGCGGTATCGGTACGAGATGCCCCGGAGGTAATTGCGGCACATGCTTCCGTCGCTGGAACTTCTGTCTCCAAGGCCTCTATGGTTTTTAATAGTGCTGGATCGTCCCTCTGTTCTGCTGTAACGTCATCTAATTCAGTGGGGACTGAAATTTCATTCATGCTGTTGTTCTCCACTAATGGATTCCTCCAAAGGCTGTCGGCATCCTTGTGTTTCCGCCCGTTCTTAAGTACCACTGTGACATCGTACTCTTGGAGTCTTAGTGCCCATCTTGCTAGTCGACCTGATGGATCCTTCAAGCTAGTCAGCCAACATATAGAATGGTGGTCTGTCACGACGGTGAATGGTTTGCCGAATAACTACGGCCGTAACTTGTTGATAGCCCAGATAACTGCGAGACATTCTTTCTCAGTTGTAGAGTATCTCGGACTTTGAGAATACTCTTAATGCACAGGCTATCACTTTTTCAGCTCCTTCCTGAACTTGTACAAGCACTGCACCAATCCCAAAACCACTGGCGTCTGTGTGAAGTTCCATTTCCGCATTCTCGTCGTATAAGGCAAGCACTGATGCAGAAGTTAGAGCCTCCATAAGTGCCCAGAAAGCTCTTTCTTTTGTCTCATCCCAGTAAAACTTGGCGTCTCCCTGCAGAAGTTCTTGTAATGGACGTGCCTTGTTACAAAATCCTTTTACGAAACGTCGGTAGTATGAGCACAGCCCGAGAAAACTTCTCACATCACGAATGTGCTGATGAGTTGGAAATTCTGCGACTGCCCTTACTTTACCTGGATCAGGACGGACACCATCTCCATTGACTAGGTGCCCCAGGTTTTCTTTATCTCTTTGGCGACGAAGAGGCACTTCTTTGGATTCAGGCGGAGTCCTGCAGCCTGAACACACTTCAACATAGTTGACAGCCGACTCAGATGTTCTTCAAATGTTTGAGAAAACGACAATATTATCTAAATAGCAAAGACACGTCGTCCACTTAAGGTGTCGAAGTAAGTTGTCCATCATGCGTTCGAATGTGTCTGGGGCATTACATAATCGAAACGGCATTACTTTGATTTCATAGAGGCCGTCAGGTGTAATAAAAGCCGTCTTTTCCCTGTCAACTTCGTCAACCTCGATTTGCCAGTAACCTGTCTGCATATCCATAGTTGAGAAATATGTAGTTCCTTTCAAGCAGTCTAAGGTATCGTCAATGCGCGGAAGTGGGTAGACATCTTTCTTTGTGATTTTGTTCAGTCGCCGATATTTGACACAGAATCGCCACGTGCCATCCTTCTTCTTTTCAAGGACCACTGGAGACGACCAGGGACTCTCCAAAGGTTGAATAATGTCATCTTGCAACATCTTCTCCACTTCCTCCCGAATTATCCGTCTTTCAGCTGGCGACACTATACCAACCCTGGTTAATTGGTGGATGATCTCCAGTATTGATACCGTGCCTTATCGTGGACCGTTTCGTCTGACTTTTCTCATGCTGGGATGTGAATGCACTGGAAATTGGCGTATGATAGCTAACACTCGCTGGCGTTGCCCCTTGGTCAGTCTGCACCCTATTGGCAGCTCCACGGTTGTTTCCTCCAGCGTGTTGTTTGTACTATCAGCAGAGCATGGGTCTTCGTTGATGACGTTGAGCTCACCGTCCTGGATTGGTTCAGCTGTCCCGATACACATTCCATTGGGGATAAGTTGTGACTGCTCGTGACAATTAGTGATCCAAATCTCTCCTAGACCTCCGGTAATGCTTATGACAGCCGCTGGTATGTAAATTTATTTGGTGAGCCTGATAAACTTTTTATATCAACAAGCACTTCACATCTGTGTTTGTGACTGCAACTCTTCTCATCGTCAACGGCGGGATCGTCACATTGTCAACGGCAAATAACTTTCCAGAAAATCCTGTATTACGTGTATCCGTCGGAACAACTTCTTCAGTTTGCACCTCAGATCTTCCACAGTCAATGATAGCTTGGGATGCCTGAAGGAAGTCCCATCCGAGGATGATATTGTGACTATATTGTGTTAACACGACAAATTCAAACGGCTGGGTCCTGTTGATGGTTATTCTTGCGACACACGTTCCTGCGGGCAGGACGTACTATCCATTCGCGACCTTCAGCACAGTTGCCCCCGTATCACAGAACATTGTCTTCTTTAGTGTGCGGCGGTAATTATCCGACAATACAGAAAAAGACGCTCCTGAATCAACAATGGCCCGGACAGCTTGGCCGTCGATTATGACGTCGATGAGATTTCCCGACATCTTAGCAACTGTCGTCCATGGAGGATTTTCATCTGCGGCGGCCTCACCTCCGTAGATGGTCGCCTCGCTTAGTTTTCCTGGGCGCGGCTGTACGGCGACGGTGAACGGCTGCGGCGCGTCGGAGAGCGACCTCGTACGGCGATGGACTTCTTCCCATAGGTCGACTGTCCCAATCATTCAGCTTGTCTTCGTTGTTTTCAAACCATTACTGTGCTGTTCCGTCCAGGTAGAAATAAACGTTGGCCAAGCACATCGTATGATCCCACCTGTTGTACTTGGGGACTCAGTCGAACCCTTTTAGCCATTTGTTGGGGTCCTGTCCGGCTTCTCCAGAGAACACCGACGGGTGTCTGATGTGCAGCTGGCCTACCGCTGGTTTCGTGTCCATGGTTCTTCTGATGATACGGACTTTTGGAAGGATGTACTCGGTAAATCCCTTGTAATTCGGTTCTAGTCTGTGTAAGCGACGGCTTTTACGTCGCCTAATCGAAGCCACGGTGATGCAGCTGTTGCACAGGATACCCGGCGCCTCCACCAAACAATGTCACGTTGAAATGGAAGCAGGCTTCACTACGAAGGCAACTGAACACAGCACTTATACTGAAAGTACGTTTATTACGAACTGCAGCACTGACTGCTTCTCGGGCAGAGTGCGCTGCTATTTATACACAGACAGAATTTACCAGAAATTAGAAGAACAGTTAACGTAAGAAACAAGTAGAATTTACAAGTGAACATAAGAATGATGCAGAACATTCTGGAATTGTTAATTACAAATAAATAAATTTTTATGTTGTGTCTCGCGGCAATATGTTGACGCCGCATCTCTGGTCTGTGTGATGGAGCAATTGCCTGGTATGTGGGGCATACAGATGTCGCAGTAGCTTAATGTTGGAATAAATGGGTACCCGAGGGAGCCCTCTTACGTTGTATAGGTTTGGATCAACCAGCTAACACCACTGCGAGGAATGACCGTAGTATGTGGCGCCAAGCCATACGGCATCTAAGTACTTCACCTCCCGCCATCATTTAACATCTTACTGAGACCCTACAAAATGTTGTGAGTTCCTGCTCAGTGTCTCGACGACCCGCGTCTTCCTGAGAATCATGTACATTATGAATTATAGGAGCTGCACACATAAATAATAAAGCCGACTGTGATCCTACTGTCCCATGCGCCGGTTGCCATTGACAACATTGTTTTGATTGGTACCGTGCCCGGGAGTCATGTATAGAGGACGAATGGTGTCGTATCATTTGCGGTTATGAATACCACTTCCCCACAACCACCGATGCCCATCGAGTCCGGTTTTTGTGGTGGCTAGAGCAGAGGGCACAACCCGTCAGTATTGTGTAGAGAGACTGCAGCCTATTCCTCTGGCACCATGGTATCTGTAGCCACATGACTTGTATTCAGGCCACCTGTAGACATGTTTCGACAGACATTAACGGTACCGCGATAAATCAAAGACATTTTGTTTCCACCTCTCCTACTCCATATGACCCAGCGCACTCGGACAGAGTTCAAGATAGTGCACGCAAACACACACATCGTGTGTGTTTATCGACTGCTTACAGCATGCAGGGTCCGCCGGTGGCCTCCCATCTTTGAGCACATGTGGGATGAAATTTATAGGGGCTCCGTCCCAGTTCCAACCCATGTGATATAGAAATAAAGTTGCGACAGTTGTGGGGAAATGTGCGTCATAGGAGAATCCAAAGCCTGTTTGACAGTATTAAGAATAGCATGAGTGCATGAACTGTGGCCGCAGGGGTTCGATACCCTAAAGACTGGCCACGACGTCCCACCTTTAACTTTCAACGGCCTTCTCTGTTTCATCCTATACTGTAATCTGTTCAAGCAAGTCGTATGATATTTCATCATACACACTTTCATTCCAATCATTCCTCCTGGTATATCATCTTTGTCAGAGAGCGTATGACTGGCAATATCGTATAGTGTTTGGTAATTGGGCAGTTGTCATATTACTCCTTGGAGTGGGCACAAAACTGTGTAATACGATTATAGTCGTGAAATGTGCTTACAGTTATCCAGCTTGGAAATGTTATCGCAATTTTTCTCCTTGTTGTATTGTCATTTTCAACGATGGAACTTGCTGTAAATTATTTTGATGACTTAATTTATTTCAAGATTTAGTAGGATATGAATTCTCAAAATGTTCAGATGTTTGTAAATCTATAGGGCTACTCTGCTGGGCTATTAGGCTGTAGCTTACAAACTACTTAAACTAAGGTAAGCTGACCTAAGGACAACACAGTCACCCTTGCCCGGGGGAGGGTGTCGAACCCCCGACGGGGAAAGGCCGTGCGCACCGCAGCATGGCGCCGCAATGCGCACGGCTAATCCGCCGCGGCGATATTAATTCTCATCCTCTTGCCCTGTTCATATGATCATTTATTTTATTTTCTATGTAGGATCTTCCATAATGCCTCCAGGTAATTGTATTATATAGCACGTCTCAGATATAACATGACTGTACAATCTGTCATGATGTGGGACGTAACATTTCCTAATTTTCTAGAAGTTTTCCTATGTAGTTGTCTACCGTTTCCGTAGTTCACATGTTCACGATGCATATATCTAGTTTGTAACCACAGAAGTGCTTAGAAAAATTGTGTGTGACATCTGTGTTGAGATTAGTTGTCTCTAAATATTCACAGTATCTGTTCAAATCAAATATTTATGAAGGTAAGGGGCCAAATTATTGTTGTCATCACTCCTTAGACTTACAAACTACTGTAGCTAACTATGTTAAGGGCAACACATATACTCATGTCCGAGGGAGGAATCGAAACTCCAGCTGCAGTGGTCACGCAATTTCTAACATGGCGTATCGGAACGAGCGGTGAAGCTTCAAAAAATGACCTTTTTATTTAACTATTGTAATTAACATGGAAATAATATCTTTACTGGGTTTCGGAATACTGCATAAAATAAGCAGTCAAGTATTCCATAAAAAGCATCTATATGATTATTCACAAAGATAAACATTTATTATTTTAACACACTATGTGATCAAAAGTATCCGTACACCCCAAAAACATATGTTCTTAATATTAAGTAAATTGTTCCACCAGCTAATCCATATCAGCGACTTCAGTAGTCATTAGACAACGTGTGACGGACTTCGAACGTGGTCAGGTGATAATGTGTCACTGTGTCAGAAATAGGTACGCGAGATTTCCATACACCTAAACAACAAAGGTCCACTGTTTCTGATGTGATAGTGAACTAGAAACGTGAAGTGTCACGTACAGCACGAAAGCGTACTGGCCGATCTCGTCTATTGACTGACAGAGACCGCCAACAGTTGAAGAGGGTCGTATAGTATAATAGATAGGTATCTATCCAGAACATCCAAATGAATTCCAAACTGCATCAGAGTCTACTCCAAGTATTATGACAGGCGGGAAAACACGTATTTCATAGTCGAGCGGCTACCCATAAGCCACACATCACGCAGGTCAATGCCAAGCGACGCCTCGTTTGGTATAAGGAGAGTAAACATTGGACAATTCAACAGTGGGAAACATTGCGTGGAGAGACAAATCACGGTACATAATGTGGCCGATCCTATGGCAGGGTGTGGGTGTGCCGAATGCCCAGTGAACGTCATCTGTCAGCGCGTGTACTGCCAACAGTAAAATTCGGAGGCGGTGGTGTTATGGTGTAGTCGTGTTTTTCATGTAGGGGGCTTGGACCCATTGTTGCTTTTCGTGGCACTATCACAGCACAGACCTACACTGATGTTTTAAGCGCCTTCTTGCTTCCCACTATTGATGAGCAATTCAGGAATGGTGACTGCATGTTTCAACACAGTCGAGTACCTGTTCATAATTTACGGCATGTGGCGGAGTGGTTACACGACAAAAACATCCTTGTAATAGACTGGCCTGCACAGAGTCCTTACGTGAATCCTATAGAACACGTTCGGGATGTTTCGCGACGCCAACTTCGTGCGACGCCTCACCGATCTACCTCTCATCGGTGCAGAACTGCGTGAAGAATGGGCTGCCATTTCCCAAGAAACCTTCCAGCACCTGTTTGAACGTATGACTCCGAGAGTGGAAGCTGTCCTCAAAGATAAAGGTGGGCCAACACCAAATTGAAAACCATAATTACCGATGGAGGACGCCACGAACTTGTAAGTTTCAGCCATGTGTCCGGATACGTTTTATCTCATATTGTATCTTATTTTATAAGTAAAAGTAAAGAAAAAAGTTTAGGGAAAAAATAGGTCCACAAATTTTTAGTTACGGAGTATCGAATAATAAAATATTTTAGCTGAAATTTAGCAACCACACTAATATAAAATCATCGTAAGTCTGTACGAGGTTACAATAAAGAACGATTTCCATTCATTTTGTTGTTATGGATGTTGTAAATCAAATAATACATATCCCAGACATGTATCTGCAGTAGTTTTCAGAAATTCTATAGATTATACTAGCAGTTTCCAAAGATTATACAAGTACTTTCCTCTAAAAACGTCGGAAATCAGGAGTGAGTGTGAAAGGACTACGTAATATAATTTTCACTTAATTTTACCTGACATTCAGCCTTGAGTAAATGTTGTTATAGAAACGTAATCTGTAATTCTACATAAAATAAATTTATGTAATGTTTCGTATCATTTTATTAATCGATAAAACATGCTGAAGTCATTTGCCTATCTCTGCTGTAAACCAAAGACTGTATGTTTTATCTTTGGAGTGTGTCTTGCACTCGTAGTTGTTGCGTTAAGAGGGTCGTTGTGTGACTGTCGCAGAGTACAGTCGATGAGTAGGAATCGTTGTGGAACTGTCTAGTAAGAAAAAATGTTCAAATGTTTGTTAAGCTTATGGGACTTAACTACGGGGTCATCAGTCCCTAAACTTACAAACTACTTATGAACTACTTACGAACTAGGACGGCACAAATATCCATGCCCGAGGGGGGATTCGAACCCCCGACCGTAGTGGCCGTGCTGACCGTGACTGGAGCGCCTCAGTCACCTCGGCCACCGCGGCCGGCTGTCTAGTAAGACAACAGGAGTGTAAGACTCTAAGAGTAAAAATCGGAAAGTTTAAGGCTTTAGCCGTTTTGAAGAGTCGCAGCCAAGTCTGCAGATTGTAAATTTTGTAAGGAATCTGATGTTAATGAATACTGTCACAAATAAGGAGACCCTTATACACAGGGCCGGTGGAAGGGGAATGTATCACTCGAGCAAAGAATCCATATGGCGCCCCCTACAATCCATTGGTATTACTGACTTTAAATTTGCTATGCTACCTTACAGACAGCTGCTTTTAAAGGATAACTCCTTGAACTCTATAACTATAAGAATCAATTATCAAACTGATTAAGATCTTAACATTTGTAAGTTAAATACACAGAGTAAGTTTTGGTTAAAGATGTATGAAACAATTATTCACACATGAGCATGCAGAATATTCTACGTCACTGATTAGAAAGTTACAGAGAGATTCAAGAAACAATGATTTATATGAAATTAAGATTGATGATGCGGTACAGCATTTATTTACACATATATACATAAACACCCTTGTTAACTGCGAAAGAGAACACATATATGAACAAAAGAATATACAAATATATTTTATAACAGCACTGCACAAAGATTTCGTAATACAACCAGTAATATAATTTTATATCTTTATAGAGTTTTAATGCAATTTATCCTTTGAGTTGTTTAGAAAGCTAAGTAAAGTCTTTAATTAAAGCTGATTAATACACATCTAACGAGTAAAAGTGCCATCGCTTTGGTACATGTATCAAGCATCAGTGTTGGTATAGAATGTAATTATTGTTGCTTATATCAATGGGGAAATAAATTTCTTTGAGCCTGAAGTTCGCCGCCTATCTGAGAGGCCGCCACCCTACCCACCCCAACGTGCTAAGACGCTACGTGTCTAAACACCTCTATTAAACGTAATAAAACTGTACTGTGTTGTTATATTCTGGAATATTTGTTGATTTCTTGCTGGATTCCTCATTCTCTGGTTCTACGTTTTCATTTCCATTATTGTCTGTTTCAGGAGTACGAAAGAATTTCTTTAATACTGCTGCCTGTTTCTCATTTTTAGCCGCTAATTGAGCTCTTCTTTTTCTGTATACATTTCATGAAGGCTTCTTTTTTTTTTTTTTTTTTTTTTTTTTTTTTTTTTTTTTTTTTTTTTTTTTTTTTTTTTTTTTTTTTACTACATTTTGATAAAGAACACATTAACGGAACGATTTTTCTACTAACAGTCGAAATTCAGGAGACAAAAGAAGAACACGCACACCATGAAGCCTACACTACATGTACATGACTTCTGATTTATAACTTTCTTTCACGAGACATTTGACAGTACAAACAGGACTAATTTCTTTTTGGTTGCTGATAACTCAATATTGTTTGTGTGTATTGTTAGAGCGGCCGACATAGCTTTATCGCAAGGAGTGCAATTGTCGGTACCGCGGCGGTTATAATTGTCAGAGCGTGTTATTGTTGCTCAAAACTCCTAACCTTCAACAATAGGCTTTAGCTTTGCCAGCGGAAATTTTTTTATAGACAAATTAGGTGAAGGGATGAAGGGATTTCCTTTATAGGAGATTCAAAAAGAAACCGGGGTTGTTATAAAGAGTGAGGCTTATGGCATGAGCTAGTAACCAATGTTGCTACACAATTTGTGTAGAAGTTAATTTTTAGGTTACTGTTTACAATAATATAAATTTAGCAAGGATTTTGGCGCCCCCAAAACTCCTCTAAAATTTGGCGCCCCGGGCGGTCACCCGGCTCTCCCGGCCCTTCCGCCGGTACTGCTTGTACATTTCTATTGTTATGAATGGTGGCTAGTACTTGAAGTATTGTAGCTGGTGTTTGACTTTTGCTAATGAATACAGTTAAGTGCAGCTTGCATTTATCATTTAACCCAGAGTCAGTTTACCAGTTCCTCTTTCCTTTCACCAATTTGAAAGTTTATTTGCAATCAGATCTGATCATTGAAATCATTGTTTGTTGTGATAGTGCTGCATAATAATAGTGTAATTAATTTCATATGTGTTAATTGGAATAGTTAAGTGTAGGCATTTATGACATGATCAATTTGTCTATCGATGAGATTAGGAAGTAGTTTGTTCATAAGTTCAGTAAAGTTCTTAGAGAGTTTCTCACTGTTAATGAAAGTTCACATTATTACGTCTCTTAATGTTAGTTAAAGTGATTTGTCTGATTAGAAGAGAAATATTAGATCACATAATACGGAAAGAAATATTTGCAGTGTGTGATATACTGAACACATTACCAGATTTGAAGGACATTTTTATATCATCGAATCAATATGGTAATTGTTGTACAGATAGGCACATTATCAAGTGCCTTTAAGTCCTTATTTGAACTCATATTTATTCAAGTGACAAAAGTATGACAGTAGCAGCACGCAGGTTTCTTGGATTTCGCAGTCGAATTGTGCATGCGTACTATCAAAAAAATTCTTCCGGGTATGAGACCGCGTCGTCATAAACTCTACCGACGTTTCGGCCACTGTTGCAGGCAGCCTTCATCAGGGTCTGTGTCTGACTGCAACAGTGGCCGAAACGTCGGTAGAGTTTATAAAATAACGACGCGGTCTCATACTCGGAAGAATTTTATTGACATTGACAACAGCCGCGGAAGCCTACGTTTGCATATGCATGTATAGTCTGACCACTAGTATATGGTGCACGCTGGCATATCTGAACATTTCATTTGTTAACATTGTTTCTCACACAAGAGATTAATGTGTAGATAAATTAAGAGTTTAATTACAGTTGATTTATTAATTACTGTACAATTTAAACTGTTATCCGTTGGGCATAAAACAAAACCACATACACGTAAGATTACTGCATTCCATGTCAGTTGTAATTTATTCTAACAGGACAGAGGAGGTACTAAGTCTCATTGCTCAGTCATTTTGTAGCCAGTCACAAACCATGCTCAGGCTCGCGAGCCTGTGCCGACTCGTCACTGACTGGACGCCTGTCGGGCCATTGTTACGGTGTCTATCGCTGTGCATATTGTTATACTGTACGTTATTGTGTGGTTTTATCGTTTTTTGCGATTATAAAACGTCGTTATTTGCTTTATTCCGTGTTCTCTACAGTACTTATTAGATTAATTGCATGTACAGTTATGTGTTTTTCAATATGTCTCGATTCAAACGTAAACACGTAACTCTTTCAGTAAATGGAAAATTACCAGTGCTACAAAGACTGGACAAAGGAGAATCGCTCCAAAACATTGAAAAGGAACTGAATGTAGGATTGGAGGACGAATCGGAAAGACAATGAATCCTATACAGTTACGATTGATGGTGAAAACACTTCAAAGAATCGCAAAACATTAAAAAAGCCTAAATTGAACTGCTTGATAACGCATTGTGTATGTGATTTTCTCAAGAAAGAAGTAAAGGAATTTTAATATCAGGACCATTTCTCAAAGAAAAAGCGATAGTTTTGCACAAAAAACTGGAAGCCGAAAGTAAATTTGCTGCCTGTGAAGGCTGGACTGATCGTTGGAAAACTCGCCATGCTGTTCGATTTTATTCTATTTCCGGTAAAAGCTATTCGCCGATGCCGCAGCCACTAAGGAATTTTCTGTTAAGTTCAAGAATCTGTAGAAGAAAATGAAATGTTACTCTGCCAAGGGTATAACATCGTTTTTCCTTTTGGAACCAATACACATTATAGTGTATGTAGACGTTTTTTAGTTAATACATATTTTTACATTACTGTAGACGTATTTTAGTTCTTAAATGGTTTAATTTTTTGTACTAAATCTCTTTTTATAGTTTTTGCAATAAATATTAGATTTTTCGTATAATCCGACCTTTTTTTCGTTCCGACCATGGTCCCGGTCCCAAAGGTGATTAGAGTGGTTCTACTGTATGGACGGTGATAGAGCTGTGGAACTGTGATATAGCAGCGTGTACACGAGTGATGACAAACTGTGTTTTATATCGAATACTGTAACTAATCGCGGATTAATTTGGAATTGCAATTTCGGTGCACTTCATTAATTTACTTGTGATAATTTGGAACTTTTACTCTCGAGTGCGTGTGATATTTATTGAGCCTCTCATGAACAATAGTTGGGGAAATGTTCAGTTACTTACCGATGTATAATGTCGGACCACCTCCCCATTTTCATGTCCAAAAAGAGTAATAAACTCCATTTATTAAAATTACTTCTTGAATGTCTCTCTTTTGATCATTATCTTAGAATCAATTTTGTTGGTTATTTAGAGCTTTAATTTATGTTTGTTTATATATATATATTTCGCATCATCATCTGCATATTGATAGACTTGCTAAACTGCAGATTAATTATTGATCTTATTTAAACAGTTTGCATAGCTTTTTTGGGCGTAGAAGCTGACAAACATAACTCTCCCCTATCAACAGAGCCATAAACCTTTTACTACCCTGCGTTATGTATTGACCAATTCTTATTGGTGAGTACCGATAGCAACGTCGCAAGTTGTTCCCACAATGTTTCGCAAATCCATCTTGATCCTTGTGATCCGTACTATCTCGCGGATTCTCTTGTCTACAATGTGCTCGAATATTTTCATTGCATGGTTCAGCAATCCGACTGGTGGATAATACTCACTGACCGTAATAGCTTTAAAAGAGAGGATGACACAAATAAGTGCCAAATCCTAAATGTCTTTTTCTAAAGCTGGTCCACAGAGGAAGACTACACTGTAGTTCCTCCTTTAAACCATACCACCCCACGAATGACAAAAAGGCTGATATTGAAATAAACGTTTGACGGATAGAAAAGCAATTGGATTAAAGGCCGCTGAACCTGATCCGATACAAATTCGACTGTCTACAGCGTATGCGAAGGAACTTGTCCCAATCAAGCAGCATTGTATGGAAAGTCTCTACATCTACATCTACATCTACATGGGATACTCTGCAAATCACATTTAAGTGCCTGGCAGAGGGTTCATCGAACCACAATTATACTATTTATCTCCCATTCCATTCTCGAATAGCGCGCGGGAAGAAAGAACACCTGAATCTCTCTGTTCGAACTCTGATTTCTCTTATTTTATTCTGATGATCATTTCTACCTATGTAAGTGGGAGTCAACAATATATTTTCGCATTCGGAGGAGAATGTTGGCGATTGGAGTTTCGCAAGTAACCCACGCCTCAGCGATAAGCGCCGTTGTTGTAATGATTCCCATCCCAGATCCTGTATCATTTCCGTAACGCTATCTCCCCTGTATCGTGACAATACAAAACGAGCTGCCCTTCTTTGGACACTTTCGATGTTCTCCGTCAAACCCACCTGATAAGGATCCCACACTGGGCTGCAATACTCCAAAACTGGACGGACAAGCGCAGTGTATGCAGTTTCTTTAGTAGTTCTGTTGCATCTTTTAAGGATTCTGCCAATAAAACGCAGTCTCTGGTTCGCCTTTCCCACGATATTATCTACGTGTTCTTTCCAGTTTAAGTCTGAAGTAATAGTGATTCCTAGGTATTTTGTGGAGTTTAAGGCCTTCACATTTGATTGATTTATGTTGTAAACAAAGTTTAACGGATTTCTTTTCGTACTCATGTGGACGACTTCACACTTCTCATTATTTAGAGTCAATTACCAATTTTTACACCATACTGATATCTTATTCAGATCGTTCTGCAGTTGGTTTTGATCTTCAGATGATTTTACTAGAGAAGCGAAACGTTCCTGAGGACTAGGAAAAAAGTGCAGGTCATTACTGTTTTCAAGAAGGGCCGTAGATCAGATGCGCAAAAGCATAGGCCTGTATCCCTGACATTGGTCAGCTGCCTAATTTTGGAACATGTTTTGTGTTCAAGTATTATGACATTTTTGGAGAACGGAAATCACCTTTATAGGAATCAACATGGTTTCCGAAAGCCAAGATCATGTAAAACCCATCTCGCTCTACTCATCCACGAGACCCAGAGGACAGCAGATACTGGATCCTAGGTGGATTCTTTGTTCTTGACTTCCGCAAGGCGTTCGCTACCTTCCCATTCCGTTACATGATTACCAAAGTGCAAGCAGACCATCTGTGTGACTGGATTGTGGCGTTTCTACCTAACAGAACGCAACACCTCATTCTCAACGGAAAGAAGTGTATAAACGTTGAAGTGATTTTAGACGTGGGCCAGAGGAGTAATGACGTCGTAGATCACCTCGGAATTTCATTGGGGCTTTATGTGGATGATGATGCAATTTATCTAAAATTCGTATTACTGGAAATGGGTAGCGAAATGCAGCGTTACGACACATAGTGAAGGATATAGCACATTAAGCTTCAACATAAACAAATGTAAAGTGCTACATTTACATATAAAATCCTTTATTAAAAACTACTATATACCAGGACAAACAGTGGAAACAACTTCTATAAAATACCTCGGAGTACCGGTTAGCATAACAAGTGATTTGAAATGGAACGACCATAGGAAATTAATCATGAGTAAGTTAGAACCAGAATGAGATTCATTAGAAGAATCTTCAGGAAGTATGGGCCATCAACAAATGATTTTGGTTACACGTCTGGCCAGCGCTTGAATATTGCTTATGAGTGTGGGTTAATAGAAGACATAGAGAAGATCCAACGAAGAGCAGAATGCTTAGTTGTGCACTCATTTGCTCAGCGCAAAAGCGTCACTGACATGATTAGAAGAGGCAGACGGTGCAAGAGAGACATTTCGTATCGTGGCACGGGCTTCTGTCGAAGTTCCGAGAGCAGTCAACCAATATATTCCTTCCTCCTACGAATAACTCGACAAACCACGACAATAATAAAATTAGAGAGATACGAGCCCACATGTAGACTTACCGGAAATCGTTTTTCGCGCAAACCATACGTGATTGGAATAGGAGGAGAATGTGAGAGAGGTAAACGAAGTGAGCACCGTAAAACACAATAAGGTTATTTGAGTTGTATGGATGTAGAATAAGGTGTCCGGTGGTCCAATAACATTGTTCATGTGTTAGACAGTTCCAATACTCGGGCTATCCAGTGTTTCCTCACCAAAGTCCAGTTGCGTTGGCACGCTTGCTGCTGGTTCATAGGGTCGCTTCATCAGGGGATTACCACCTGAGGCAACCAGGGCCATCATTCACATTAATTAAATAGAGTGTCGCAAACAGTAATAACAACGATACTACTTATTTTCTAATCATGTAGCTTAACAAAACTTTATAAGCACAGCACGTGGTGGTAATGACGCTGTCAATATTCGATCTAACGTCCTAGAAACGTTCAGGATCAATAGACTATATTCTTCTGCATTTCGTTAGTTTCCACAGTAACGTCTCACAACATTTTGCTCCCAATGGGCCTCATCCTGGGATTCGTTGTTTCCATTCCTCGTCAAGATTCTCAATGACAGCGTACCCGCTGATTTAATCCGTACGACACTTTTTCTTGAAATCATAATATTTTCTATACGGAACAGACAGAGCAACTGGTAACCAGTCTAATCTGTAGTAAGGTCCCCGCAAGCACACGGAAGTGCCGTTACGCAACTTGGCATGGAACCGACTAATGTCTGAGGTAGATGGAAGGGAATTGACACCTTGCATCCTACAGCGCTGTACATAATCCGCAAGACTACGAGGAGGATGGAGATTTATTATGAACATCACTTTGCAAGGCGTCCCAAATATTCTCAACAATGTTCATGTTGGCGCGTTTGATGGCCAGCAATGGTGTTAAATCTCAAAAGAGTTTTCCTGGAGTCGCTGGTAGCATCTCTGGGCGCGTTGTTTGTCGCATTGTCCTGCTGGAATTGCCACAATCCTACAGAATGCACAGTGGACTTGAATGGATGCACATGATCACAGAAAATGGGTACTTACACCCCTGGCCATTAAAATTGCAACACCACGAAGATGACGTGCTATAAACATGAAATTTAACCGACAGGAAGAAGATGCTGTGATATGCAAATGATTAGCTTTTTAGAGCATTCACGCGAAATTGGCGTCGGTGGCGACACCTACAACGTGCTGACATGAGGAAAGTTTCCAACCGATTTCTCGTACACAAACAGCAGTTGACCGGCGTTGCCTGGTGAAACGTTGTTGTGATGCTTCGTGTAAGGAGGAGAAATGCGTACCACCACGTTTCCGACTTTGATAAAGGTCGGATTTTACCCTATCCCGATTGCGGATTATCGTATCGTGACATTGCTGCTCGCGTTGGTCGCGATCCAATGACTGTTAGCAGAATATGGAATCAGTGGGTTCAGGAGGGCAATACGGAACGCCGTGCTGGATCCCGACGGCCTCGTATCACTAGCAGTCGACATAACAGGCATCTTATCCGCATGGCTGTAATGGATCGAGCAGCCACATCTCGATCCCAGGGTCAAAAAATGGGGAGGTTGGCAAGACAACAACCATCTGCACGAACTGTTCGACGACGTTGGCACCAGCATGGACTATCAGCTCGGAGACCATGGTTGCGGTTACCCTTGACGCTGCATCACAGAGAGGAGCGCCTGCGATGGTGTACGCAATCCAGATTCTGTTTACAGCATCTTGATGGTCGCATCTGTGTTTGGCGGCAGCGCGGTGAACGCATATTGGGAGCAGGATAAAGACCGTATGTTGCAGGTCCTTTGTGGATGCGGAAAATGTTCGACTGCTGCCCTGGCCAGCTCATTCTCCAGATCACTCACCAAATGAAAAGTCTGGTCAATGGTGGCCCAGCAGCTGGCTTGTCACAATGAACTGTGGTAGCGTGTTGGAGCTGCATGGGCATCTGTACCTGTACATTCCATCCCAAGCTCTGTTTTGACTCAATGCCCAAGCGCATCAAGGCCGTTATTACGACCAGAGGTCGTTGTTCTGGGTACTGATTTTTCAGAATCTATGCACCCAAATTGAGTGAAAATGTAAACACATGTCAGTTCTAGTATTTTTGTGCAATGAATTCCCGTTTATCATCTGCATTTCTCCTTGATGTAGCAATTTTAATAGCCAGTAGTATACATGTCACCTGTCGGAGTCTTATGTAGACGAATCAAAGGTTCCACATCACTCTAACTGCACACACTCCTCACAACTACGTAGCCTCCACCAGCTTGAACAGTTCCATGGTGACATGCAAGGTCCATTGATTAACGAGGTTGTCCCCATACCCGTACACGTCCATCCGCTCGATACAATTGGAAACGTGTCTCGTCAGATCACGAAGCATGTTTCCTATCATCAACAGTCCAACCTCGTTGTTGACGGACCCAGACGAAGCGTAAAGTTTTGTGTCGTGCAGACAGCAAGGGTGTACGAGTGGGCCTTCGGCTCCGAAAGCCCATATCGATGGTTTCATTCAAAGCCTCGCACGCTGACACTTTTTGATGGCCCAGCATTGAAATTCGCAGCAATTTTCGAAAGGGTTATGTCTAAGTGAACAATTCTATTCAGTCGCCCTGGGTCACCTCACCACTACCTCGCAGTTACGGTATTCCATGTCTCGTGCGCCGACTGTAACACCAGGTTCAAAATCAATTTAATCGTGATAACCTACCATTGCAGCAGTTATATTCACCCTGAATAGGAGGTGTCCTTACCCACGACATCATTTTCTAGGCTGGCCTACGGCTGTGTGTCTGAGGAAGAACTTTATTAATATTCTATTCAGGTTCTAATATTCCTTATTTGCCTAGAAACAATACAAGAACAAAAAATCCAAAGATATTATTCTATAATCGATATGCAAGTTCTTACATGAAAATTTGACGTCCTTGACAAGGTATGACGTCCACGTAAGTTTTTCGCGGAATCGTGCTAGGCTCGTATGATTGTAACAATAACCAAAGATAATAATGTACACGACTAAGATATTCACCCTAAATAGGATATGTCCTTATCCACGACACCATTTTCTACAATGGCCTACGGCTGTGTGTGTGTGAGGAAGGACTTTCTTGCAGCAGTGAATATAACAGCAGTAAACGATCCAAAGCCAGCGCCAGACATTTGTT
Source organism: Locusta migratoria (assembly GCA_026315105.1). Lineage (NCBI taxonomy): Eukaryota > Metazoa > Arthropoda > Insecta > Orthoptera > Acrididae > Locusta > Locusta migratoria. The sequence goes on along the minus strand of CM048746.1, from coordinate 463,978,455 downwards.
GTCGTATATAAGAGCTGCCAACTGCAGCGCCTTCCACTGAGTGTGTACATACCTATTTGTTTGCACACGCATGCCTACACTACTTTCTTTGCCTACTCCGTGTATAAGAACGTATGTTTTGAGCGGACCGCAAAACACATACACATTGCACTTGCTAGAAACTTCTTTAAATGTTGCGTGATTGTTGTTCAAATCAAATGTTCAAATGTTTGTTAAGCTTATGGGACTTAACTACGGGGTCATCAGTCCCTAAACTTACAAACTACTTATGAACTACTTACGAACAAGGACGGCACAAATATCCATGCCCGAGGGGGGATTCGAACCCCTGACCGTAGTTGCCGTGCTGACCGTGACTGGAGCGCCTCAGTCATCTTTTTTTTTTTTTTTTTTTTTTTTTTTTTTTTTTTTTTTTTTTTTTCCTTCTTTTTTACTTTTTTCTTTTTGGGTCTCCTTCCTCCCCTTCAACCCATCCTTACGCTCGCCAAATTTTGCCTTCTCGGCCCGGCTTCTTCGCCTTTAAAATAATTTATTTCCTCTATATAAAATAATATCGTAGCTCTCTACAAAAGAAGGTGCATAATCTTTTTCCGTCAGTGAAGTCACTGCATAGAAACTGACATTAACAAAGGAAACTTACAATTTCTTCGGGAAAGAAACTTGGAAACGTTGTACCGGAGTACCTTAAGTCACTGATGTAGTGTGTGTTCTTCTTATTTTCTCCATACTTCAACCTCAGCATATCGACAGCACTCAAGGTTCGTCTTCTCGATATGTGCTTTATTATGTTTCCCCAAGCAGTATGCCTGGTCTCATTTTCCTGGTTACCCATTTTCATCGTGCGTTCTCTCAACTTGTCGTCTCTTAGCCCTGAGTGCGGTCAGTCACCGAAGGTCGCGCATGTCCTGGCGATTTGCAGGGATATGAAGTTCCTTTGTCTTTCCCTAAGTACTGGAGATGAAAGTCTTTTGAAAATAAAAAGGAAAATATAAAAGAAAGGTAACTCAACCCCTCTACGTCGAGGTTAGCCAAGGTGAAATAAACCATCTTCTTAAGGAATTGAAGAAAAATGATCTAAATGAACAGTAATAGATAAACGGTGGCAAACCTTGAATACTGGATGCCACACGTCCCTTTATTTGCACATTCGTCTTTCTTTGTCCTTTGTTCGTGTCTTCTTTTTTTTTCCTGTTTGTTCTTTTTTCCTTCAGATCCTCGTTATTTGTAGTGCCGTGATGTAATTTGCAAATCTTTTCCTGTAGTGAGCACCCTTCTCCAAGAGTTGGGCTCTTGTGGCGAGGTACACTCTATAGCCTGAGTATGAGGCCTTGTTTTGTGCACTGATTATGTAGTATAGTGTATGCCCTACTAACCAGGTCCACGTGTTTTTCTTGCTGATTGGGTAGTAATTGCCGTCAGGTTTCAGTACCGACATGAGAGAGACGTGTTGCGGTGCTGTTCTGCAAATTGAAGCCAGGATTTTCCTGCACCATTCCCATATATGTTTATTTTCTCCACAGACAAATCTGTGTTGCAAGGTGTCGATTAGATGGCACTCCCTGCATTCGTCAGTGACGGACAAATGTATTTTGTGAAGTTTCTCTCTTGTTGGTATCGTCTCATTCACTATTTTGTACCAGGTTGATCTTATATCCGTATCGAGCACTTTGTTGTTGATGTTTTTCCATATAACAGTCCAATCCTTATCGGGGTATTTTAATTCCATTCGGTTCACCCTTCCACTGTCGTTCATAAGGCGGTACAGTTGAGTGGTGGTAAGTTCATGTAGAGGGGCACTCGATTTCATTCGGAGGTAGCTAATTTCTAATAGAAACATCCTAATGTGGTTCACCTTGTAATGCGTGTCGCCAAGGTGAATTGGTACTTGTATACTCTGAGGCTTATATATCCTTATGGCCATACTTAGCGCACTATCCGGATATTTGTGACACAGCTGAATAATGCGCCTTATCAGAAGTGCCTTGCATTTAGATGAAACATCGTTGAGACCAAGGCCTCCTTTTTCTGGTGGAAGGGTAACGACATTGATCCCCACCTTGAATATATCTCCCCTCCAAATATACAAACCTATTGCCGACATAATTTTCCTGGCAACACTGTCTACCACAGGTATTATCTGTCCAACGTACCATAGTTTCGAGAGGATTCTGGTGTTGACGAAGTGTACTTTCTGCGCCAAGTCCTGTTCACGTCCTTTGTTGTATTGTAAGTAGCCTCTCGTCATGGCCAGAAGGTCCTTCCAGTTACCTGCAGTTGTTTTCAGAGGACAACTGCTCATCTTTATCCCGAGCACCTTCATGGTATCACACACTTTGTATGGGCAGTTGGCATCTGTGCGAAATCCACTCCCTATCGGCATGAGACGAGTTTTCCTGTAGTTTAGTGCAGAACCCGATGCTCGTTCATATTCAGCCATATTAGTGGTAACGTCTCGAAGGTCCTGCTCCGAGCGTACAATGACACCCACATCGTCCGCAAATGCCATGCATTTTATTGTCGTAGAATAGACGGTTAGACCATGAAGCGTGCAATTAAGCATTCTAACCAAAGGCTCAATTGCTATAACGTATAGGGGCATAGACATAGGACACCCCTGTCTGACTGACCTTTGGATAGGGATCTGACGGGTGAACTGACCATTGACGATGATTTTGGAGCTGGCAGAAGTGTACATATTTTGAATTATCGTAATAAAAGGTACACCAAATCCGAGATGATTCATGATGTCGAACAGGTAGCGATGTGAAACCCTGTCAAAAGCCTTACATTGGTCTAAAGCTAAAATTGCTGCCTGAGGGCGTGTTAAGGCACTGAAAGATATGATCTCCCTATAATCTGCTAGACTCTTGAAAATAGTGCGTCCCGGTACTGCTGCTGTCTGGCTATTATGTATGATGTTTTCTAGAACATTTTTAATTCTAGCTGCTAAGACACGGGCTACAATCTTATAATCAGAGTTCAGGAGAGAGATGGGACGGAATTTATTGATATCTTCATGTGGGTGTTCTTTCGGAACCAGTACTATTATACTGTCATTGAAGCCTGCTGGTAGTTGCTGACCCGCTTTGATTTCATTACACATGCTTACAAAGCATCGGTCCATTAGATACCAAAACTGTTTGTAAAATTCTATTGGTAGTCCATCATTTCCGGGCGATTTATTAGGCTGAGCCTTTTTCAGTGCCTCCTGTACCTCGTCCGCGGCGATGTCATACCTTAATGATTCCCTGTCGGTCTCTGCAAGTGTCATTGTAAGATAACTTTTCATTGTACGTATTGCTTCGTCATCCTCCAGCTCTGCTGTGTACAGTCGCTGGTAGTAATCCGTTATATACTCTTTTATTTCAGCCTGAGTCGTCGCGAAGTTACCGTCTTCTTTCTTTATACGAGTGATAAGTTTTTGTCTTGCGCGACGCTTCTCTCTCCCGAGGTGGAAGGGTGACGTATGTTCGTCGGAGGTGCAATTATCATCTCTGGAACGGATTTTAATTCCTTCCATTTGTTTTCGTTTCAGAAGGGATAACTTTGCTTTAATCCTTTTAATTTGGATGAACTTCTCCGGCGTGATAGGTATATCAGAATACAGTTCACGAAGACATCGAAAGTAAAACTCAAAAGTTTCTTTCTGTAGTCGGTTCCTCTCATAACTATACGCCTTCAAAACGCTGATTAATTTAGGTTTTGCGCAGTGGCACCACCACAGAAGTACCGATGGGAACGTGTGTTGTCGGCGTAAACAGGTATTCCAGGCCTCTTCCATCCGTTCTCTCAACTCTTGCTCCTTGAGAATATCGACGTTTAACTTCCATCCTGTTCTGCCACGGAACGTTTTCTGCCGTGTCATGCGAATGGTGCAGTGGTACGCCGAATGATCTGAAAAGTACAGTGGCCACGTTTCCGTTGCAGATACTGTCTCCCGCAAGGTTTTACTGACGTAAATTCTATCCAGGCGACTGGCAGTTGTCGCAGTATGATACGTAAAACACCGTTGGTCGCCGTTTATTATTTCCCAAGTATCCTCTAGTTCTAATTGGTGTACCATTTCTGCAAGAGTTGGACATCCATTAAAGTTCGGCCATTGGTCCTTGTGCTTCAAGACACAATTAAAGTCGCCTCCAACTACAACGTCCTCCCGATTTCGCCGGAGGAGATACAATAAATCACTGGCAAAGAACTGGGCTCTACTTGTTCTATTTTGGTTCCCGGAAGGGGCATATATATTTATGAATCTAACTCCATTAATGAGACACGATATCCCTCTGCCATTTTCCAATCGCTCGACATCCGATACAATCACACCCTCTTTGGTTAGGAGAGCAGTTCCCGAAGTACTACCTGGGGTGGTGTTTCTGAGTACTTCGTATCCCGGAATATCTGGGTGAAATTCGCTGTCTACCTCTTGCAGCAGAGCGATATCAGCATCACAGCTGTATAAATAATCACGAAGACTGTGTATCTTCTGTTGTGAGATGATCTTGTTTATATTTACGGTGGCTACCTTGTAATCCTGAAAGGCAGGCATTCAGTGTTAGAATTACACTCTCCAACCAGGGCGCAGAGGTACGATGTCGTTAAAAGCATTAATGGTTGTTAGAAACGGTACTCTGTATCATCCGACGGGACTGGAGAGGCAGGTCGTATAATTCTTCTCCCGTTGTGGCTGATACATCGTCTGTTGGTGGGCCAGCTCTACCCGCTTCTTGCTCCATTGCCACATCTTCCCCGTCATCCGCCCAGTTCAGTATATGGTCTGAGGCAGTCTTGCTTTGTGCGCCGTTTTCCGGTAGACTTGGCCTCTCCCTACCGACGGGTTGTAATCCCGGTGGGTCTTCCACAGCTTCATGGTCCCCCGGCTTGATATTAGGTGGGGTGATTTCCGACACCCGTTTGCTACCATTCTGCTGCTTCGGATCGGAATTTGCTGATGTGGTGTCAGGTAAAGTGAGACCAATTTCCGTCAGTTTCTCGGGCAACATTGGCACTGTCTTCTCAGTGTCTTGATGGGCTATTCTTCGTTTTTTGTGTTTCTTGAGAGAGACTGCTGTTTGATTTTTTGAGGAACAGGTTTCCTTTCCCGGAGTTCGTTCTTCGTTTACCACTGGGTTGGATTCCAGTTCGCTGCTGGGACTCGAACGCTTTCCGTCTTCTTGGGCTGGAGCACCGTACTGGAGGCCGGCCGAGCTCGTACCCTCCGGTTGATCATGTTCCATTGACACATCTTCGGTAGAATTATCTTGGTTGGGAATTTCCATAGACGTCTCTTGTACAGCTTCTGTAATACCGGACGATTCACTGAAATGAGGGTGCTCCGGCGTGTTCGTGCGCAATCGGGCCGCAGCCACGTAAGAGATCGGGAAGGTCGTCATCCTGTCAGCTGGCTCTGTTTCTCCTGTAGGTACCTGTGTCACCCTTCTTTGAATACATTGGGCTCGAACATGACCAGTTGAACCGCAACCAGAGCAAGTACGCGGTTGACCGTCGTACATGATAATCGCCCTATAGCCACAGATCGAAATATATGATGGAATATGTGTCTTTAATTCTATCTTCACCTGCCGAACACCGTTTAAAACTGGTACTTTAAACGACATCCATTTTTCAGGAACATTGCTGATGACCTTTCCATATTTCGCCAAAGCAGCATTAATTTCTTCTGCAGGAACTTCAAATGGTAGTTCGAAAATTCGGACTGTCCGAATACCAAACCCTGCGTGCGTCACTTTAACTTCACCAACGTTCCCATCACAGTGCTTGAATTTAAGATTACCAGCACGGAACTGCACAATTTCGTCACAAATTTCCGGACTTTTGAACTTAATATACACAGTACTGCTAACTATTGAGAGATGGACACCGATAATATCGCCAAAGGAACGTTTCAGTGATTCCTCAATCCATGATTCAATTTCATAAGACTTCGGTCGTGCATAGTTGCAATCAAATACAAACTTCAAAGTATCTCTTCTTGGTACTTCAGTCATGTTCGTGTTCTAGTCATAATTCACACAATAACACGTTATTGCGGCCGCTACGAGAGCGTCAACTCACCCGGAAACAGCGCTCAGGCGACAGCAGCAGACACGTAAACACCGCCGCGTCCGCTCGCCACGGCCCCAGCCGGCCGACTGTCATCTCGGCCACCGCGGCCGGCCGTGATTGTTGACTATTGATCATCTCACCCTTAATCTAAAATGGATGGGAAGGTGGTCTTTGAGGAATAATTATGTAAACCTTTGTTCATGATAGGGCTAAATTAATCTGCTTTAGCTCTATAATGGTATCTATAGAAGAGAATTATAGTGTCAGTTCAATTTGTTTTCCGGAAAATTCACCAGTGACTCATCACCTATGGAATGTCTTCGATAAATAAGACCAGCTTATGTTGAAACAAACATACGAAAAGCGTTTGAGACGTTTGTGCAAAATAAAAAATTCTAACGTGTTTGGGGAAAACCATTTTTATTTTTCGACATAGTCTCCTTTTAGACCTATACACTTCGTCCAATGCTGTTCTTATTTGTTGATCCCTTTCGAATAATAGAAACTGCCCAAGCCTGCAAAAGAAGCTATTAGTTTTAGCAATGACCACCTCGTTTGAATGAAATCTTCGTCATGCCAGCCATTTCTTCAAATTGGGGAACAAATATTAGTGTGACGGAGCCAAGTCTGGAGAACAGAGATGTGGGGGAAGGGGGGGGGGCGAGTTGTAATCCTGTTTCCAATAATTTTGCGACCACAACTGCTGAGTTGCTATTGCAGTGTCGTGATGGAAAATGACTTTTTTGTTGGTCAATCGGCAGTGTTTTTCTTGCAGATCGGTTTTCAAACGGTCCAGTAACGAATCTCACACACCTTAACTCTTCTATGAACATCTCGTGGATTTTATCAATGATTTCTTGAGTCGTAACCTCCACCGAGCGTCCAGAAAGTTCGTCACTGGTGCCCATATGGCCGCTCCAAAAAGGTTGAAACCACTTATAAACTGTTGTAATCGAAGATGCAGAGTTACCGTAACTATTATCAAGCTCGTCTCTAGTCTCTCTAGTGGTGTTTTGGCTTTCATAAAGTCCATTCTTTGATAGTCACTCGACTTCTTGGAGTCACACGAATGCCAAACACAAAGAAATAGACCAATATGGCTGAAACGTGGGGTGCGTTCTTTCCAAAGATGCTACTAACTACACATGACCTCGATAATCAGCGGTGGTGCCATCTCTCAGACTTTGTACGGACTTTTCAAACGCCCCTCGTATTTTGTAGACATTAGCGCATAGATGGAATTCTGTGTGAATTAATAACGAAAAATAGAGTAACTAGGCTCGCAGAATTGTGCCCTCTAACTGTGATGACGGTCGTGTGTCCATGGAAGCCCAAAACCGGTTCTATTTTTAATTTCAAATATTCAGTACTCGAAATTGTGAGGCTTCGTTCTATCTAAATCGTTTACGAATCTGTACTTTTTTGTTTTAACCAAAACATGGTGTTTCACATCTATTAGTGAGTCCAAGGACTAACGTTGCACAGGACAACAATGGACGGATTATCGTCAGCGTGGTGAATGTGCCACGGGACGTTATCGCGACAGTCACTCACTCGTGCGACATTGACAGCTTTGTGGCAATCTTTGAGGTCTAACTAGCAGCAGCACTTCCTATCTTCGGTAAAAAAGGGGAACAAGTTACGACATTGATTTCACGAAATAGAAGAAACGAAACAGATGATACGGAGCCGGCCGCGGTGGCTGAGTGGACTGAGGCGCTTCAGTCACGTACTGCACGGCCACTACGGTTGGGGGTTCGAATCCCCCCTCGGGCATGGATATTTGTGCCGTCCTAGCTCGTAAGTAGTTCGTAAGTAGTTTGTAAGTTTAGGGACTGATGACCCCGTAGTTAAGTCCCATAAGTTGTACAAACATTTGAACATTTTTTGATGATACGGGAACTAAATATTTCCTAAAAAATTCAATCATAAGAGAACACTAGAACCCTACACATGTAGAGTTAGTATTGGAAATTTATTACTTGATACATACATAAACACATAAGAAAAATTAAACAACATCGAAAGAAATATTTTTGTATGCATCATAGATGGCAGTGCTTGTGAATTAAAAAAGGAAACGCAGTCGAAGTTTGAGTGAAACTATGTCACAAGTTTTTGCAGAGACTGCTTTTTTCGTAGTGTTTTGATAGATTCTGAATGACACACACACGACCATTTGGTAATATCCGCAAGTATTTGTTATTTAACAAACCGGTATTCCGATGTTACGTCGTCAGAAGGTGGCTTTGAAAGGTTTTGGGTTCAAAGTTAGTGAACTAGTGTATACAGAGCATCTTAGTTAATTTTCAAAGATGATAAGTGTTTTAAGATCAGAACTAAACTGAGAGGGAATAATTTCTTTGAAACTGTTGTATAAAAATTTTGGAAATACAAATAATATGTTACTCATTAAGTATGCACTGTTCTCAGAAAAAATATAAGTTGTACACTTCAATAAACTGTCATGAGTTTGATAGAAATTGCCTGACCAAAACTATATTCCTTCTAACAGGTTGAATGTTGTAAACAAAGAGTACGCTTAAGTGAAATGAATTAGTTCATTTAAACGACCAATTATTAACTGGTTAAATTAAACTGTAGTAATTGGCTTAATGACCGAAATTACGAAATAAAATAAAAAAACCGCTAGAAGCAACACCACAGAAATTCTACATGTACAAAAGATGATTATACTTTTGCAGAACATGTACTATAATGATGCTTTAGTTACAATGTTATATACAAAAATGGAGGAAGACGACCTTACTCGATATAATGGTAATTAATAAGTATATGATTACTTCCCCAACTTGTTACTTGAAATATGACACACAAGTGTTGTTGTTGTGGTCTTCAGTCCGGAGACTGGTTTGATGCAGCTCTCCACAATACCCTATCCTGAGCAAGCCTCTTCATCTCCACATAAGAACGGCAACCTACATCTGTCTAAATCTGCTTACTGTATCCATCTCTTGGTCTTCCTCTGCGATTTTTACCCCACGCACTTCCCTCCAACGCTAAATTCACAATTAATCACATACGCTATTTTAATACTACAGTTACTTATGTCTTGACAAAAAGTTTTTCCTTGATTAAGCACAAATGTTTGACTTTCTTTTAGAATATTAATAGTTTATATTGTTATTTTGTTTGTAATTATGGAAATTTAAGCGGTTACTACTATAGTTTAATTTAACCATCTAAAAATCTTAACTGTAAATCACATGAGTTTCTTTGTACGTAATCTCAGTCTTATTTGTTTGAAATATTAGAGCTTTTATGATAAACTTTGTTCAGCCATTTTCTTTGGGATACGTCAAACAAAGTTTATCGTAAATTGCATATTTCTTCTTATATTTTTGTAAGTCGTTATACATTTCTCACTTAATATGAAATACATTTCATCTATATTCAATCATTGTACGTAAAATTTTCCCCTCAGTTTAGTTCTCAGCCTCTAACTCATGTCACTTTTGAAAACAAAATACATATTATTTATACTCTACTTCAAACTCGTTTTCTTCATTAAATATTTTATCTATAAAATTTTTACAGCTCTAATCTTCACAGTGTCCATCCCTTCAGACATGTATCAGTATCTCAAGGGGATATGGATTAGTTACATTATTAAACACAGATACTGTGCATCGTACATATTTGCATCTCTGGGGGAGTCAGTCACCTCTTGTTCTCATCGACGGCAGTTTGAACAGTGGCCGTTACATTTCAGATGTGTCACGACACATAGGTGCATCCTTCTTTCGATCCCTGAGAAACCATACATTTCAGCAGGATAATGCACGACCGCAGTTGCACCTGTACGGCCTTTCTGGATACGGAAAATGTTCGACTGCTGCCCTGGCCAGCACATTCTCCAGATCCCTCACCAATTAAAAACGTCTGGTCAATGGTGGCCGAGCAACTGGCTCGTCACAATACGCCAGTCACTACTCTTGATGAACTGTGGTATCGTTTTGAAGCTGGATGGGCATCTATACCTGTACACGCCATTCAAGCTCTGTTTGACTCAATGGCCAGGCGTATCAAGGCCGTTATTACGGCCAGAGGTGGTTGTTATGGGTACTGATTTCTCAGGATCTTTGAACCCAAATTGCGTGAAAATGTAATCACATGTCAGTTCTAGTATAATATAGTGGTCCAATGAATACCCGTTTATCATCTGCATTTCTTCTTGGTGTAGCAATTTTAATGGCTGAAGAATTAACAAAAACGCGTTGTTCTTAAGATTAATTATAATCTTAGCAATTTAAATTTGCCTTTCCTGTCATTAAAGTTTGGAGGCATGAAGCTTACCTGTCTGTCATGGCGTAGTGGATAGCGGATTGGATTTCGAAGTTAGCACACATGGGCAGTAGATCGCGATCCACCACATATTATTATTATTATTATTATTATTATTATTTAAATGTGCATTCCAAAGCACGTGCACAAAATGTAACAACGACTGTTGTATTGGACGTGATGATACTGGTAATTTCGTATGTATAGTAAGTACCACAGCTCTGTGGAATTTAGTATAAGTACACTTATTCTGTTAATATTTTAGCTATTTGCACTTTATTTTAGCGCAGAAATAAATACAGTAACATGAAAAGTGTCATAGCTAAGCTACAGAAAAGGTAAATCTTGAGTAAAAACGTCCACAGAAACCATGCCAAAGAAGAAGACTTCAGTAGACGCATTTAATCTAAATCGCATTGTTCGAAGATTTGGTTGCTTTAGGGGATTGAAATAAATTCAATGCCGAAGTTGAAAAATTACTATACATTACGTATGAATGTTTAGCTAAATACAACTAGTTATAGACTTGCCTTGGTATAGTGAGATTCTTCCACATTTCCACCGTTAAATTCGTATCTTCTCTTCCTGGAATGTGGCACCAGTGTTCAGGTACTGTCAGAGCAAGTATCTTGGCGTATGACGACATTGTTGAGAATATTATTCCGACGAAATTGAAGATGATGTTCATTTGTATCTGGAACTTTCCAAAATTCCCAAATTCCTCAATTATATCTTCAAACTTGATATTTTCGTTAATCATGTTGTTTCTAATTCCAGCCTGAAAATCAGCATACACAGAATAGTCGAAGTTTAGTATTTCTCATTCACTTGCTTAAGCTACTTTTGTGTTAGATTTGCAGGTTCGGTTAATGTTGATGCTCAAGAAGAATGATGCATGAACTACACATAAACAAACCAAAACTAATCACGTAATAGTTATTAGAAAAAGTAACATGAGATGTTACTCGTTTCTGATCCTGCTGTATCCAGTTGCTTCAAAATACATCTATAGCTGCACACGAATGTTTCTTAGAATTATTTCCTCCTTGTATCACAGGCAATTATCTAACATGATTGTTGCATTTTCTGAAAATAATATTTTAAAATAAAGCTGTAGCTATTATTGCAGAACTATCCGCAGAAAACGTAACATAGTAGGAACATGGCTAATGAAGATACAACAGAGTTCTTCTGAGGCACTTTACATCTCTTTTTAACATACAAATCATGTTATCAATGACTAAGAACGTCGGCATTAATTTACCATATTACTTAATAAATTGGTCCTTACGTTACCCTCTACAATGTGTAGAGATTTTCTGCTTCTTTTTTCCCAGCGTCGTGTCCACAGGGAGAATGGCTGTTTGCTGGATTGCACCACGGCGTGTGCACGTAATTGCTGTTAACAAGCTGCAGTGCCCAGGGTACTTTGTAACAGTTGTTACATGCAGAGAGAAAAAAAAGGTGACAATTTGTATCACATGCACACGACCATTCACCTTCTACAAATTAGTTTTCTTTGGCGGAACGGTAATTAAACCAGCGCAGGGAGACATTATGCAATGCTCTGAACACGAAGCGTTCACATGTCAAATCTCGGTCTGCGTTCCTGTTTGTTGTTCATTTACCATCTCTTTTAAAATTCTTATACTACAAAAACTCTTGCTTCTATGATGAATCGAAGTCGCAAGCATAAAACCGATTCAATCGTCTGGTTACCTTACGAATTAGTTACTGTGCTCTATATATTTACTTTAAGAACGTAATCTAGAAGAAGTTTTGAAATTGTTTAAACTATTATCAATAAAATTCTTCTGGGTATGAAACCGCGTCGTCATTTTATAAATTTATAAAATGACGACGCGGTTTCATACCCAGAAGAATTTTATTGATAATGACAAGAGCCGCGGAAGCCTACGTTTGCATTTAACCAACCTGTATGCTTTAAACTATGTTTAATGCTTATTGTAAGGCACTAGTTTCTATTATTATCAAATGCTGGAGGAATGTAGGCTGATTTGCTCACCATTTTAGGCAAAAGCTATCGCATCTCAATATTTAAGACGTTATATCGCTTGATGCATCAATATAGTGTTGCAGGTAGAATGATATATGTGGATAATGTCTGCAAAACATCATCATCATTACAGACTAATTAGGTCATTCAGGGTTCAGTCTAGAGGATAGTACCCTAATAAGATTCCTCCGTAATTCCCTATTCAATGCTAACATTTATGCTTCGTTTGATGTTAAGCTTGCTACACCAAATCACTACTGAATCGAATCCAAGCACTTTCTCCGTGGTCTACGTCTACTCTCTTATATTCTACTGCCGATCCCATGCTTCTCTTACGTACCCTTACTTTGAAAGTGCGTGTAACATTACCCCACCATCTCAGCCTGGTTGCTGTAACTGCTTCATCTATGGTGTTCATTCCCCGTTTTTATTTGATTTCCTCGTTGTGGATACCCTCCTATCATTGGTCCCATCTATTCGTACCTACAGTTATCGTTGCTACTTTCGTATCTGTAACTTCATTCGGATTAATAAGTTTATCAGAACCCATACAGATTTCACTCCCAATCAACAAAGTTGGTCGAAAGATAGAACGGTCTTGGTACTGACTTCGCCGCGTGGTCGTGCTATGCACTGGGCGATCGTTCTCGCCGAAGGTTCGAATCATCCCTCGGGCATGTGTGTGTGTATTGTTGCCCTTATTGTAAGCTAGTTTAAGAAGCTTGTAAGTCTAGGAACTGATGTCCATAGCAGTTTGGTGCAACCGGCTTAAAACATTTGAACATTCTTACTTATTTCCTTCTTACAGGGGAAAGTAGATCGTAGACTCACTACATTAGCTTTGCTACACCTTTATTCCAGTTCTCTCACCATGCTCCCATCTTGTGAGAAAATACACCATAAGTTCTTGAAATTGTTCACATGCCCACTTTGTTCCTCCTATTTGGCAATCATTATGTTTAACTCTCCTTCCCACTTGCATTACATCCGTTTTCGAGATGCTGATCTTCATACCATAAACCTTACACCTCTGATCCAGCCTTGACATATTAAACTGCAATCTTGCAATCGAATCTGCTATCACAACGAAGTCGTCCATATATTTGCTTCCACCTATTTTAATCTCACCATGACACTCTATTGTTTTCCACATAGTATTCCTAAAAATTATGAACAATAGTTGTAAAAGGTTATAGTCTTGTATTATCCCTAAACTACCGTGAACAATGAACCAATTTGCTGTCAACTGTAACTGCTGCCTGACAATATACGTCAATATCTTTAATTGCCTGCAGAAGTTCTATTCCACAATCTTGTAGAACTGACAATAGCTTACTTCTAGGAACGCGGTCATAAGCCTTTTCTAGATATATAAAACAGATTATACTTACCTGCTCTACTCACAGTACTTCTCCATTATCTGTCGCAAGTTAAAAATCTGGCCCTGACAGACTCTAACAGGGCTAAATCTGTATTAATTGTCATTTAGCTTCAACGAATACCTGAGAATATTTTCCCACAACGGTCATTAAAGGATTATATCTGCAGATGTTACAATCTTTTCAAACATTGAAACAGAAAAGATTGTTACCGCTTTCGCCCAGTCAGAATAAACCTGTCCCCACTCACACGCCGTTTCAATTATGCAATGCTACCATTTGACACCCGACATTCCAATGTATTTGATGAGATCCGACTTATTTTGACTTATTTTGTAATATTCATAGAATATATGACTTCAACTGCTATTGGGCAAAGCTGAAAATGTGTACCCAGCCAGGATTCGACCCCGGGTCTCCTGCTTTCTAGGCAGTTACGCTGACCCCTACACCACTGGGGACACAGTGATCAGCGCACCTGCAAGGACTACCCATGCGCGCCTCCCGTCAGATACAAATTCCCAGCTTCGCCCTTCCCATAGTACTCAAACTCGTAGTTTAACTAATTCCCGTAAGAGTAAGAGTAAGGGCTTCAAACTTGCCCACCCCTCCCCACTAACGATAGGATCATTGCCCGTCACCGGCATATTATATATATATACATGTGGCGTCTGTTCGGAAAGAACAGACGTCACATACTGATCCTGCAGCTGTTATTATTTAATATTCATAGAATATATGACTTCAACTGCTATTGGGCTATTTTGATTTACGTCAGCCGTTGTATTGCACTGCAATCTATTGACGATTCTCCCCACTTCCTCAATTGTGATACTGTTTTCATCATCAGTCCTGTCCCATTGTACATCATAAAGTGAAAAAACACTCAAAAATTTCACCCAACTCTTCAAAATTTGCCCTAGGCATGCACAGGATTTACTATAGTTTTCCTGACCTGTCCAAAACAGTTGTCAATTTCTTCTTCCCTCGCTTTCGAAGAGTGTTAATTACGCTCCTGAATGTTTTTCCGTGCTTTGACCAAAGATTCTATTTCCAAATTCTTCCTATGATTTCTGCATCGATTCTGCAATTATCTCTTTGGTATTGTTTCTTTCTTCAATATTACTTTCTCTGTCTGCCTGAATTTTACTATGGAGCTATTTTAATTGTCTTATTTTGGTCCACTGTACGTTACGGTAGTAACATTAAAAGTGGGTTTTTGCGATCACCATTGGACAGCTCGAAATTTAAATGAAAGTAAAGACTTGACCATTCATCTGAAACGAAAACTGAATAAACCAATTTGTAGATGAGAAGATTCTCTACAACTTCGCTGATTTATGTTATTTCTATAACTCGCACGGTTTAAGGGAAATGTGCAGAAATATAGGCGATTTGACACTGTCACTTGAATTTACGCAAAACCAGTACATGACAAACTACCACGGCAAGATAGGTGACAATATTTTAACGGGAAATATCATGAAAATATGGGCGAGAGATTAAAATAACAGTATAAAGAGGTAAAAGTTCAAAAAAAGTGTAAGTTTGTTAAAGCTAAACTCAAGTAACCTACCAAATAATTTTGGCTGTTTGTTAAAATACGGTCACGGAGAATATTACGTGTCAAGTGCATAAATGTTATCTCAATAGTGGAGTCGTAATAGTATCGTCCATACATTTTATTCTTTAATTTTTATTATTTTTGTCCGAAATGTTCGCAAAAACCATAAAACTACAGGAAAAACTAAATTAGGCCGTAAAACACGGCAGTGCGATTTGTTACTTTTACAGGCTGCCTAGTCTGTGTCATTCTACCAAGTTGTCTGCTGCTTCTTGCCTTTACACACCAGTGTTCCAAGACATTCTCCAACCACCCCCAGTAGTGTGTCGATTTACCTTGTCCGTTCCTTTTCAAATGACTGTAAATGACTACTTGCAACCAAGTGGTACCTTTCTGGGGTAATTTTTATGCACTTGTGCTTGATTTCCTTGCCCTGAAGCGTCTCCACTGTTCTCCTTCCACATATAGAAAAAGTGCTTAATGAACGCACGGATTTTAAACATAAAAATTATTTGGTTAACTTTATTGAGTTCATCGACGAAAAAGGCTGAGTACATAGCAACAAACCAACCATAGCTATTATAAATAGCTGATAAAATAACCCTCTGACCTTTTTAAGCATCTCTGGTATCATAGTTATTTATATTGTAAAACATCTTTGGCAATTTGTTACATTTAAAAAACGTGTTTATACAAAAAATAAAATTAAAATCTAATTAACATCTCAGGCTGCAAAAAGTACAGCAGCAAAATGGAAATAACATACTGCTATAAAGTATGATTATATAATAACAGTTATGCCAGATGTTATATATGACGCAAGACCATCATAGCTGTAAGTAGAAAATTATTACGTCTGTAACTCGTCATTTACAATACACAAAAAGTAATTTATGTTATTCTTACATAATCGCAGGCACTTGAAAATGGCGAATTGCTGAAACAGCTGTAGTGTAATAAATAAAAATATTAATTATAGCAATGATATGGACCTCTTAATCATACATCTTATAAAATAGGCTGTATGTGTGTATGTATGTATGCATGTTCTACATCTCCTCCTAAACTAGTGGACCCATTTCAACCAAACTTGGTACACATGTTCCTTAATATCAGCAACAATCGCTGTCGGGGTAAGAATCACTTACGACACATACGTAAGAAGATATGACGTCATAAACACTGAGATGCGCGAAAAAATGCTGCGTCAAACGACAATGCTGCACATTTCCTCCTAAATCACTGGACCGATTTCAACCAAATATGGTACACATATTCCTTATGTCAGATACCAATTGCTGGAGGAGTATGAACCACATACGACGTATTTTTCAGGAGATATAACATCATAAACAATAAGAGTTGCAATAAATTGCCACATAATGCGACGATACTTTATGAATACACTATATGAGAATGAGAGTACTTAGCGACTTGCAACAAACTTTAAACATAACTTGAAACCTTTATTAAATTTTTTCTCACTGACAACCATAGCAAAATGATGAAAGGAAAAAAGTTTCTCGCTTACTACTTTTCCGGTGTTTATGGAGTAAAACTACGGCATTCGGTATGACGTTACAATTTATAATTTGTACACTACAAATTGTAGCCACGGGAAATTTTTCAGACAGTATACACATATACAGATGAATATATCTTCGAAATTGTATCACATTACGACACGTAGTTTATGAGATATGAGGACGTAAAGAGTAACGTTCATGGAAACCCGCCCCATCAAGCATCATGTTTTAATCTATTACTTCTTTACTACTAACCGTATTCGCAACAGATTTTACCGACGTACAGCAATTATAAAAATCAATATAGTCCTGCAAAATTATACTGTTGTACAACATATATATACTAATAATAAATCTAAATGTAGGCCAGTCGCTGTTCGATTCAATCTTCAAAACTACTGGACGAATTTTCATGCGGTTTTCACACGAAATATGAGCGAAGATTAGTTAAAGATCTAGGAATGATTTCATCAAAATAGAATCACGAAGTGTTTTCATAGACCGTCGTGTCTGTCTGTTCATCTATTAGAAACCACTTCTCCAAAACTACTTCACGAATTCGCATGGGGTTATCACAGGTAAGTTCAGCATACATATAGACTTCGTTTCATAAAAATCGTATCACGGAAAGAACACTACAATTTAACGTTTTACATCGACAACCGTCATGTCTATCTTTCTCTTTCATCTCCAAAACTAATAGACGAATTTTCAGGGGGTTTCCACAGTAAACGTGAGGGTATCTTGCGGTTACAGAAATGCTTCATTTCACAAAATCGGATCAGAAAAAGTAAGATATCACACTTTATACATTTCTTTGAAAGCAATCGCATGTTTCTAATTGTAGATAGTAATCTCCGAAAGTACGAAATGAACATTCATGGCTGTATCACAGATAAATAGAGAATATCCTTGGGCAACATATATTTTATCAAAATCAGAAAGTAAAAGAAAGCGTAATTTGCAGTTTTAGGTGTATTCATGCTTGGAAAGAACGGCATAGGGCAGCAACGAACTAATAGGTAGCGCTACGAGTGTTCGGGGCAGCGATCCTTTGAAAATACTTCTTACTCTTTGACTTTTCAAATTTACTATATTTCTGAAAATCGTTTTCTTGGTTGCTATGTTCTATGAAATATGATTCAAAGCAATGAATATAAAACTGATACAATCCGCGCCGTGTTTAATCCATATATTTACATACTGATATCACAGTCCAACGTATATGTACAACTGCTGTAGAAGTTTATGTCTCACGCTTGGAGCGACAATAGCGCATCTAACGGAAAGAGAGCCAACCGCAAGAATAATGATTATTGTGATATTTCTACTTCATTAAGGAAATTCGGATCACGGGAAAAAGAGTCATCGTAATCTTAAGTGTTTTCAGTAACTGACTGTTCATCTATTAGTAATACCTAATCTCCTAAACTACTTCACGGATTTGCATGGAGCAACTTCGTTTCATAAAAGTGGATACAGGGAAATTGTTTTATATGTAGGTTATGCTTGAAGTATGGATTGCGTAGTACAGTAAACAAGTGATACAGGCGCTGCAATGCACCAAAGAATTAATAAACACCACTGCTGCATAATAAGTATGGGTTAGTACAACATGGAAGCGAACATCTGTGATAGAATTAAGCAATCATATGTCTACGAATATCAATAAACATTGAAAATAGTGTTACTGATTTCGCTTTGTGTATTAAATACTTAACGACATTTCTTTGCTTATTTTGGCAAGTTTCACCTTTTGTATCAAAAACTTCTTCGGGCAATGACTTTTACTTACATTTGACATCTTTATCAAGATACATCGTTTCGGACAATGACTTTTACCTACATTTGACATCTTGGCTAGGACAACTGAGTTTATTGACAGAGAGATCCAAGAAGGATTCTATTTTTACTGACTGAGGTCCGGAACCCTAATTACCCATGTTACACCCAGGCCCTTCTTCAGCAACCCTTGCGAAGCACGGGCATATAAGCTAGTACTAAATAAAGATCAGTGTCATCAAATTACCCTCTTATAACGCGTGTGTCCCTGACTGCCTTCCTTATTACTAATAAAACACAAAGAAGTAATAAATTAAAGCGTCACTCATGAGTTTCTCTACACCGTCATAACTCCTAGAATATGTCCGTACAGTGGAATAATGTGACAGGTGCATTCAATGTTGTTTATAGATATGGCCTACAAAGTGTGTTCCCAACATTCCCATCGGTTTTGGATATAGGAAGTGCTGCTATATAGTTGTTTTTTTTTTTTTTTTTTTTTTTTTTTTTTTTTTTTTTAATTCGTCTAATCCTATAACCTTGTGTTCGTCCATTGTTTTTCATATTATATGAGGTACCGTGCCACTTATTCTTTATCACGTCAATCAATTAACCGTTATAATCATCCTATTTGCACTGGGAAGTATGTAGACTAAGTAGGCTGATTATCATATTTTTTGTAGTATAATGCCGAAAGATGTCTCTGGTATTTTAGGATTATTATTACAGTGCTCTGACTCTCGTTGTTGTTAATACTAATGTGGATGTCATCCACTTGCGTAAGAAACACTAATATTTATAATGTTCCAGCCTGGCTATTAATTTTTGAGATTAACAAATTTGCAGAAGAAAGAGGTTTGAAGTTAAAAGCTATGAAAGATCCCAATCACAAAATTTCGAAAAAAAAAATTGGAAAAATTGTTAAATGCATTTAAATGAAATGGCAAGCTAATTAACGGTGGAGTGTTGTGCAGGCAGAACATTACAAAAAGAATCGACGAGCAGTTACCTTTAACAAGAGATCCATCGGTGGTTGAAATTTGGCTGTAAATGAAATCTTAATAATATGATAACCACTCGCCGAACAGTGGATGGCAGTTCGTCAATATCAAACTACGACTCGTGTAGCAAACCGTAAAGTAAGATAAGTGACATGATATAAATCGGATAGGAATATTAAGTAAGTCAAACACATCGGACTTCTAAAAATTTACAAGAAAATCGACTGCAGATTCTATTGCTGGTAAATGATAATATGATGGAATAAATTTTGAAACAAGAGTGACAGGCTACACGAAATATCACCATTCAATATTAACTAAAAACTGTACCATCCATTGTTGCGGTGATTCAAAGAGGCTGAAAAAGACATTATGGGCGGAGGGAGGATAGGGCAAAATTATTAATAAAAATTCATAAGTGCGAATTTAAGTGAGAGGTGGGGTTTATTTATAAATTTAAGATACGCGCACAGCACATATATTTACCTGAATGTACATAACAGCGACCACATAAAAATAATAAAGTACAGCTCCCGTCTGCAAGATGCCATCACTACGAAGTACAAAGCAAGAGTACCTTCTGTCTTAAAAAAAAATTGAAAGTGATGTTCTTAAATTATTACTTTGGTGTTCAGAGATAATTAGTTTTACATGCCGAAATAATATAAAAATACAAAATGTTCTCTGATAATATCGGAGAAAGGAAACCGTGTCATTATACATTGTAATGAATGTCTGTAGGCCATGTACATTTCGGTGCATCTTATTCAGGACTATATTGCAACTGGTATTGTGTTGCAGGGAACAACATTCTCGTATGGTAAGTATACGGTTGTCCGATATCCGCAACTGAGTATACTGCACCTAGGAAGAATCCGCTTTAGTTGTACAGCTTTTTGTTGTTGTATTTAACATAATAAAAAAGAGTGTGCAACCGAAGCGCATTCTCGTATGGCTTACGTGAGTGCTTTCGAAGAGTTGTTTAATCATTTATCTCACTTAGTGAATGAATCAGTCCCTAACCTAAGGACAACACACACACACACACACACACACACACACACACACACATACACGCGCGCGCGCGCGCGCGCGCGCGCGCGTCTGAAGGAGGACTCGAACCTGCGGCGGGAACGGCCGTGCTATCCCTGATTCGGTACCTAGAACCGCGCTACAATTCACCCGAGTTTGATTATTACACTGTTGCAGGAAGTAATGTAAGTGACTGTATCCTGAAATCCCATTTCCCAAATTACACTTTTTAAATCTCTGCGATTACCTCTTTCTTCGGTTCTTCCAAAATCGAGAAAGCTAGTACTAGCTTCGCTTTGTCGGTCCATGTTAGCTGTGTTGTATTCGGGTTTTTGACTAGAGTACTCAGAATGATACTTACCGACTGCTATGGGAGAAGTCCTTTTTATCCCATTATTAAATAGGCGTGTCCGTGTCAACTGCTAAAAGTAATTGCATTCTGTGATAAATGCATTCTATAAATGGGAAAGGTAAATTATCACCGTACATTAATTATGTTTGCAGTGACTTTGGGCCGACCAAATAACAGAAATCTAGGTAAATGTCACAGTCATTAATTTCAAACCTACTGCTTCACCCATTGACCATTACTTATACCCTTTTTATGTAGATGCAAAGGCTTTGTATCTTGAATAAGTGAAGCTCGCTGTAGTATCCACTAATCTCTATAGAAATCACTGGTTGCATCTGACGAAATATCTTTGCCACTTAAAGTTTATTTGTTGTTTATGTCACAGACATACATTAATACAGGGGAAGCAGTAAGCAATGCGCAGTAAAGTACACGTTTCCTGTTATGCGCGTGACGTCAGCGCCAAACAGTATATTGTGGAACTAGGTGGAAGCGTTGCGAGTGTGATAGTTTTTTTTTTCTGTATTTGGTACATTACTTCGAGATCTTCCCTAGTAAGTACACCATCAATAGTGGAAACTTCATTGAATTCGGGAGGTGTGGTTTTTGCTGTAACTGTATAGAGAAACGATGCCAAACTTCTGAACAACTGAGCGTGTGTAAACTAAGTTTTACAATACCGGGCTGTGCTGTTTTGGCGTATCAAAGTTATCAGCATTATTGAAACATTACAAAAACTATGGCTGTCCAAAAGTTGTAGGAAAGACAATCTAAATTTGTGAATGCACGAATATGCTTTCGACATTCGCAGAATCAGGTTACGTGAAGGATTTACAGCCTGAATTGCTCAATTAGTCGCGAAAAAGAGTGGTTAAGCCAGACGCAGTTCCGCCGTGAAATTTTCCATGCAGTAGTGTGATTGTCAGTGACAGGCCTGTAACAGAAGACAAAAGAAATCGGTATGACAAACGCGAACTACGTAAAAGATCTCTCGAAACGCTACAGAAACTTTCACCTATTAAGAAACATCTTGATAAGGGTTCATTTACTAACAGCTTTGTCCGGACACCACAGAGTTACTTTGATGAATACTACTGGGTGTCTCACCAAAGATGCCTGCCAGGCGTTCGCGGATCGCGCGGTATGGCTCCCGGCCGCCGCCACCGCATCCGCCGGCCACGGCAGCACCCGATTCTCGGACTATTATTGTGCCACGGGCGCATACACTGAGTTAAAGCCTAGAAAACCATTGCCATCTGAGTAATCTTAGCTTACCTTTATTTACAGTAAATGTTCAAAAATGTTTGTTAAGCTTATGGGCCTTAACTACGGGGTCATCAGTCCCTAAACTTACAAACTACTTATGATCTATCTAATACTAAGGACGGCACAAATATCCATGCCCGAGGGGGGATTCGAACCCCCGACCGTAGTGGCCGTGCAGACCGTGACTGGAGCGCCTCAGTCTCCTCGGCCACCGCTGTCGGCAACAGTATATGTTCAAAATGATGTCCCTCTATGGAAAGAGCGGCCTGACATCTCTTGAACACATTTGCGAACACTCGACGAACTTCGGCTGTCGAAATCTGGGAAATGACTAGTCGAATCCTCTCTTCCAACTCTTCGAATGTATAGCAATTACTTGTGTACACCTTGTCTTTTAACATTCCCCAGAGATAAAAGTCACAGGGATTTAGATCTGGAGAACGAGGAGGCCAGTCAACTATACTACCATCAAAAACACTTCGTATTCCTGCCATAGAAGCATTGGAAATTTGTGGTCTTGCATTTTCCTGCATGAAATAACCATACAGCTTTTCGTTGGGTGAAAGTTCTTGAAAAAATGGATACAGGATATTGTTCACATACCTGTCAGAATTTATTGTTTCGTGAAAAAAGATTGGCCCAATTATTCGCCTCGCACTAACTGCACACCTCACTCCAGTTTTCACATCATGAAGAGATTTTTGATGCAACTCATGTGGATCTTCTGAGTTCCAACGACGATTGTTCTGCGACTTTACGGAGCCTGACAAATGCAGCCATACTACATCAGAAAAATTAATCAATCCCCATACACTCGAAGAGTTGGAAGAGAGGATTCGACTAGTCATTTCCCAGATTTTGACATCCGAAATTCGTCGAGTGTTCGCAAATGTGTTCAAGAGATGTCAGGCCGCTCTTTCCATAGAGGGACACCATTTTGAACATCTACTGTAAATAAAGGTAAGCTTAGGTTACTCAGATGGTAATGTTTCTATACTTTAACTCAGTGTATGCGCTCGCGGCACAACAGAGTCCGAGAATCGGGCGCTGCCGTGGCCAGCGGATGCGGTGGCGGCGGCCGAGAGCGTCACCGGGCGATCCACGGACGCCTGGCAGGCGTCTTTCGTGAGACACGCTGTATAACAGTGTAAGAAAGAAGGAATACTGTTCATAGAAACAAGTATTTCTGACTTCGAACGCGTAGTAAAAATCTTCGGAGTTAGATTTTAAGAACACGTCGACTTCTGTGTGAGGAAAAAACTATAAAGGGAGGTGCTGTGTCTGATGAAATCACTCGTGTGTTGGGAAAAATATTTTCACCCACTCAAATCAAAAGACTTTTTAATGATTCAGAAAGGGTTCACTGTAGTAAAGAGGACATATGTTAATCCATTACTCTGCGTTCTATATCTCAAAAATGTTACAATTTCCTGACAAAATTGAGGGCGTGGATAGACCGCTCGTTTAGTTGCAGTCCTGGAATTTTGAAAGATGTTTTAACTACGATGAAAATGCAGGCTGAAACATTGACCGACAGGGAAAGAGTCTCCTTTTTGTCCTTCGATGAAATGAACATTGATAGCAGGATTTGTTAAGATCAACAACAAGACAGGGTGTTAAGCCCCCACAGTAATGTTTTAGTTATTATGGTTCGTGGGCTGTTTGCAAGTTGGAAACAACCTGTTTATTTTGATTTTGGTACTCGTATGACAGCTGTCCTTCTGAACGAAATTATTCTCGCCTTAGCCAAAAATGCATATGAAGTTGCAGCTTGTGTTGCAGACAGGGGAACAAAAAATATTTCTGTTTCGAACGAGCTTAATATGACGCACAAAAACAGTTGTTTCCAGCATCCTAGCGACACACGGAAACATGTATGGGTATTCGCAGATGTCCCACATTTACTGAATTTGTTAAGGAATCATTTGCTAGATGACGGAATTATTCTAGAAAATAAGGCAGTAACGAAAACAGTTTTCGAGAGACTTTTGACTTCAGACAGTGTGGAGATGGAAATGTGTCCCAAGTTAAGTCCGCAACATATCACTGTTAAAGAAGCAGAGACCGGCAGAGTATGCGTTTAGCAGTCGAATTGCTGTCTCACACAACTTCTCAGACCGGTCGGTATTTAATGCCAAAAGCAAGACACATACAACTGGTTGATGATACTTTCGACATCCTTAATACAAGGAATTGCGGAAGTAAGAAACCACTTGCATGTGGATTCGGAATTCATTACGAAGCACAAGAACAATGTCTGCGCAAGTTTTACAAATGTTGCGAGAGCATGCGCGCTTGATCATCAAAGCATTTATTACCTTTTCAGAAAGGTTTCATGAAATCTGTTCGCACTCTTTTAGGTATATTCGGTGACTTACGACAATACGATGAATTAGTACTGCCTGGAAAATTTCTCTTGTAAGGGACCTGGGGGATTTTTATGACCATCCTACTCCAATAGATGTGAAAAACAGGATAAGGCTATTATTGTTAAGTGCCAATGCATTTGATATTCCTGTATCTAAATGCTTCTTTTGTTGAACCAGATAAAGAAGGGACATTTGTGACTGCAGCAAAGTACAGCGGCATTCTTCCCGATATGTCTGAACCACTATCAATGGTTGAAGGGCAGAAAGAAATTGACGGGATAGAAATGACTGCAGAAAATTATGAGAGTTCTTTAGCATCTGCGGTTTCGAACTGTAGTGTGGAGGGATTTCAGTATCTTGCCGGATATATTGCTCATCGGTGTCGACAGTACGGCAGAACATCAGCCACTCCTACTGAAGAGCGCAAGTCAATCCCTGAAGACCAACCTGTCAGCTGTTTGTGCATGATTTCAAGAGGAAATTTACTTGTGCCTTCAGAATCATGGTTCGAGACAATAAGCCAATTCCAACGACTTTCGTTCAACTTCATGGCAGTGAAAATTTGTACAGAGAAAAGGGCAGAATTAATAACAAGGGAATGGTCAGACTTGCCAGACCTAAACATGTATTGATTTTTTTAGCACTGTTAGTTAACATTGAAGGAAGTCGATATGCAGAATTTTAGCTGCTGGTATGACCTGGAAGTTACCTTAAAAAACGCGAAAATGGCTGGTTTTCCTGCTTGGCGCTTGCGGTGACGGCTGGCCACCCCTGGAAATGATGAGTAGCAAGCTGTTTTCATGGTGAGCGTTGTGGGCATGGTCGGGAGGTATGGCCGTCTTATCGCGGCGTTCACTAAAAAGGAATCTCCTTGCACGGTTTTGGTGGAAAGGGGAAACGAATATTCGTTTCTGTGGCATGCATTTCCTTTTCATTTTTGGTACGAATTTCAGAACATACCGTCCTGAAACTGGTTAGAAATGTGAAAGATATTCTGTACATCTACATCTATACTCCGCAAGCCACTTTACAGTGAACATTCAATCTCCTCTCACAGGTGATGGCAAACCCTGTAAATGTTTTGCTGCTTCCTATGGAGATATACCACAGACGCCAAACGAAGCAGTCAACAGAAAACACGCGTGAAGACTATGTGATGTGCAACACGGTAGCATGAAAATAGCGCAGACATGTGGCTAGAAACGACTGAAACACTCGATATTGCAGACTGTGAATCTTCAGACGGCGAAGAAACGGAAGAAAAGTTGCACGCATGAAGACTCTTCGAGTGATAGTGCCACGTACCATCATCAATTATCTCCGAAAGCAACAGCAACTACAATTACATTATCAGACAAAGAAAAAGCGGTGAAGTATTGGTTGAACGAAAGTGGTAAGAAACGCCTACGTGACAGTACTTTGTCCGTTCTGAACGTGAATTGTATAGATGGAAAAAGGAAGTCGCTGGACGACGTAAGAGCCGACTAGAAATTGCGACGGAGATAAATGCGCGAATTTTTGAGCAATCTATCGATGCCAGGTAGCGTGATACACTGCTGCCCATTTGCTTCTTAACTGTTACTGATCACTACGTAACAATAATTGTAAATTTACGTCATATAATATTATTATTATATTACTGAAATTTGTCGGCTTGATATCTGTAAGGGATAATGAAATTGTAATTACAGCGTTTGATTCTGAGAAGTCTCCGGAATCCATTCATATAATTATATTTACCGTATGATCATTTCCTGATTTTATAGATTTTTAGAATAATGTGTGTGGCTATATTGTTTTTCAGTTGCATTCTGGTTTAGCCGCCCTCGCTCATTCAATAGCGTTGCTTCCAGTTTCTACATCTACATCTACATAGATACTCTGCAAATCACATTTAAGTGCCTGGCAGAGGGTTCATTAACCACTTTCATAACTTTTCTCTACCCTTCCATTCTCTAATAGCGCGCGGGAAGAAAGAACACCTAAATCGTTCCGTTTTCGATCTGATTTCTCTTATTTTATTGGGATGGTCATGTCTCCCTAAGTAGGTGGGTGCTAGCAAAATATTTTCACATTCATAAGTAAAAGTCGGTGATTGAAACTTCGCAAACAGATCACGCCGCAATGAATAACGTCTTTCTTTTAATGATTTCCACCCCCATTCGTGCAACATTTCAGTGACGCTTTCCCCCCCGTAACGAGATAAAACAAAACGAGCTGCCCTTCTCTGAACCTTCTCAATATCTTCCGTCAGTCCCACCTCGTGAGGGTCCCACAAGGGGCAACAGTACTCCAAGAGAGGACGCACAAGTGTGATGTAGGCAGTCTCCTTGGTGGAGCTGGTGCATCTTCTAAGCGTTCTGCCAATGAAACGTAACCTTTGGTTCACCTTCCCCACAATATTTTCTATGTGTTCTCTCCAGTCAAAGTTGTTCGTAATTGTAACTCCTAGGTATTTGGTAGAATTTACGACCTTAAGGTTTAACTGATTTATCGCGTAATTGAAGTTCAGCGGATTTCTTTTAGTGGTCATGTGTATTACTTCACACTTTTCTTTATTTAGTGTCAATTGCCAATTTTCGCACAAAAAAGAAATTTTGTCTAAATCGCTTTGCAGTTGCTTTTGATCCTCTGTTGACTTCACAAATCGATAAACGACAGCATCATCCGCGAACAATCTAAGGGAGCTATTCAGATTATCTCCTAAATCGTTTATAAACACGAGGAAGAGTAGGGGACCTATAACGCTTCCCTGTGGAACGCCAGATATCACTTCTGTTTTACTCAATTACAACGAACTGTGTCCTTTCTGATAGGAAATCGTGAATCCAATCGCACAATTGGGGAGATATTCCATAAGCACGCAATTTCATTAGAAGCCGCTTGTGGGGTACAGTATCAAAAGCCTTCCGGAAATCCAGAAATATGGAATCTATTTGAGATCCCTTGTCGATGGCACTTAACACTTCATGTGAGTAAAGGGCAAGCTGTCTTTCGCAAGAGCGATACTTTCTGAATCCGTGCTGGCTATTGGTTAATAGGTCGTTCTCTTCGAGGTAGTACATAATATTCGAACAAAGTATATGTTCCAAAATCCTACTGCAAATCGACGTCAATGAGATAGGCCTGTAATTTTGGGGATCACTCCTATTGCCTTTCTTGAATATTGGAGTAACTTGGGCAACTTTCCAACTTTCCAGTCTTTGGGTACGGATCTTTCGCTGAGAGATCGGTTGTAAATTATAGCTAAGTACGGAGCTATTGCATCAGCATACTCTGAGAGGAATCTAGTAGGTATACAATCTGGCCCGGAAGATTTATTTTTGTTTAGTGACTTAAGTTGTTTTACTACTCCAGGAACATCTACTTCTAAGTTTCGCATGCTGGCAGCTGTTCTTGGATTGAATACTGGAGTGTTCACTTCGTCTTCTTTCGTGAAAGAATTTCGTAAAGCTGTGTTTAGTAATTCTGCCTTAGCAGTACTGTCGTCGGTAGTATTACCATTGCTATCGCGTAGTGAAGGTATTGTTTGTGTTTTGCCGCTAGTGTACTTCACATATGACCAGAATTTCTTTGGATTTCCTGCAAGATTACGAGACAGGATTTCGTTGTGGAAACAACTATAAGATTCTCGCATTGAAGTCCGCGCTAGGTTGCGAGTTTCAGTAAAAATTGCCAGTCTTGCGGATTCTGTGTCTTTTTTAATTTTGCATGCGCTTTTCTTTGTTTCTGCAACAGTGATCTGACCTGTTTTGTGTACCACGGGGGTCAGCCCCCTCTTTTATTAATTTATTTGGTATAAATTCCTCGATTGCTACTGATATTATGTCTTTGAAAGTAAGCCACAACTGATCTACACTCGTATTTTTAGTTTTGAAGGACTGGAGACTATCACTCAGGAAAGCGTGAAGCGAATTATTATCTGCTTTATTGAATAGATATATTTTTCGTTTATTTTTGGTGCATTTGGGAATTTCGATATTCAGTCTCGCTACTACAACTCGATGTTCGCTAATCCCTGTATCTGGTTTGATGCTCTTTACTATCTCGGGATTATTTGTTGCTAGGAGATCAAGAGTATTTTCGCAACCACGTATATTCTAGTGGGTTCATGAACTAACTGTTCGAAGTAGTTTTCAGGAAAAGCATTCAGAACTA
Organism: Locusta migratoria; assembly: GCA_026315105.1. Taxonomy (NCBI): domain Eukaryota; kingdom Metazoa; phylum Arthropoda; class Insecta; order Orthoptera; family Acrididae; genus Locusta; species Locusta migratoria. The sequence goes on along the minus strand of CM048746.1, from coordinate 463,949,644 downwards.
GTTCGGACGATGTTTTATATTTTCCCCCGGTTTTGAATACGTAATTATGCCAACATATCGAGGGTAAATTAAAGTCGCCACCGATTATAACAGTATGCTTCGGATACCTATTTGAAATATGATTCAAGCTTCCTTTGAACATTTCTGCAACCGCATCGTCTGAGTCAGGGGGCCGATAAAAAGATCCAATTATGAATTTATTTCGGTGGTCAGGTATAGCCTCTACCCAGACCAATTCACAGGAAGTATCTGCCTCAATTTCGCTGCAGGATAAACCGTTTGTAACAGCAATAAACACGCCACCCCCTGTTTTATTTATTCTATCCTTTCTGAAGACCATTTGGCCCTTTGAAAAAATTTCGGCCGAAACCGGCCGCGTTGGCCGAGGTGGCTGAGGCGCTCCAGTCACGGTCAGCACGGACAGTACGGTCGGGGTTCGAATCCCCCCTCGGTCATGGATATTTGTGCCGTCCTAGTTCGTAAGTAGTTCATAAGTAGTTTGTAAGTTTAGGGACTGATGACCCCGTAGTTAAGTCCCATAAGCTCAACAAACATTTGAACATTTTTTTTCGGCCGAATTTATCTCAGGCGTCAGCCAGCTTTCAGAACCTATAACGATTTGTGCCTCAGTACTTTCTATCAGCGCTTGGAGCTCTGGAATTTTCCCAACACAGCTACGACAATTTACAACTGTTACACCAATGGTTTTTAGGTCTGCTTTCTTCCCGTGTCTGCCCTGCTCCCTTTGAGACTGAAACCCATTTTGTGTATTCCCGAGGCCATCTAACCTAAAAAACCGCCCAGTCCACGCCACACAGCCCCCGCTACCCGTGTAGCCGCTTCCTGAGTGTAGTGGACTCCTGACCTATTTAGCGGAACCCGAAAACCCACCACCCTTTGGCGCAAGTCGAGGAATCTGCAGCCCACACGGTCGCAGAACCGTCTGAGCCTCTGATTCAGACCCTCCACTCGGCTCTGAACCAAAGGTCCGCAGTCAGTCCTGTCGACAATGCTGCAGATGGTGAGCTCCGCTTTCATCTTGCAAGCAAGACTGGCAGTCTTAACCACTTCTGATAGCCGCTCAAAACCAGAGAGGATCTCTTCCGATCCAAAGCGACACACATCATTGGTCCCAACATGAGCCACCACCTGCAGCTGGCTGCACCCTGTGCTCTTCATGGCATCCGGAAGGAGCCGTTCCACATCCGGAATGACTCCCCCCGGTATGCATACGGAGTGTACATTGGAATTCTTCCCCTCCCTAGTAGCCATTTTCCTAAGGGGCTCCATTACCCGCCTAACTTTGGAGCTCCCAACTACCAACAAACCCACCCTCTGTGAGTGCCCGGATCTTGAAGGCAGAGGGGCGAGTACAGGACAAGCGACACCATCCGCATCAGGAACATCCCCTGCCACAGACAGCGCCTCGAATCTGTTGGCAAGACTAACCGGGGAGGCCTCCACTTCGGTCCTCCGAGAATTACGCCGCCTGACACGCGCTGAGGAGACCTCCCAATCCACCACGGATTGGAGGGCGACCCTCTCGCGGGCAGTGGGCGGGTTGGCCACCCACCGCAGTCTCAAGCGTTGCCAGCGAAGCCAACGCCGCCTGAAGCTGCGAGCGAAGAGTCACCAACTTTGCCTCCATCCGTTCGCAGCAGTCACAGTTCCTAGCCATTCTAAAAACCTTTGTTTCTTCCAAGTAAGTACGTCAGAGGTCACAGTAGTTTGATAAACAGTGAGCTTTGCAAAGTATAAACCTAACGCTGAATTGTTTATTAACGGCGAATCTGAAAAATATATACGCGAGCTAATAAATCAAAAATTCAGCAACTGAACTGACAAATAAACGCGATTCTTAATAAACAAACACGCTAGCACACTAAAGTATAAAGAGCTGCAAAAGAAAGCACACACGAAATGTAAATAAGTCGCTTCTATTAAGAAGCCGGTTACCGTACAATGTAGAGCTGCTGCTGGTCACGTGTGCACTGGCCGCCGGTCACTGAGCAACTGAAGTGTAGGACTACCAACCGCGAGTACGATCAAAACAAAACAGAAGCAGTGGGTGGCGGATTTACACTGCGGATGAATACACTGAACTGACTAGTTGAACGCGAATCTAAGTAAATATACATAGCAGCAAGAGAAGTTTGATAAACAGTGATATTTGCAAAGTATAAACTTAACGCTGAACTGTTTATTAACGGCGAATCTGAAAAATATATACGCGAGCTAATAAATCAAAAATTCAGTAACTGAACTGACAAATAAACGCGATTCTTAATAAACAAACACGCGAGCATACTAAAGTATAAAGAGCTGCAAGAGAAAGCACACACGAAATGTAAATAAGTCGCTTCTATTAAGACCACATTAGGAAAAACCTGACTCCCTACTGTATCCCATTCACTAGGTACAAACTGGTAGCCGGCTGGCTGGGGAACCCAACACTCTGGCAAAACCCGCCTTTCACATGGAAACAATCAGCTTCCTCCTGTATCTGTAATGTCACAACTACACGTCAAAAAGTTTCCATTTCCGTACGGTTCTACCAAGCGGTATGGTACTCCTATGATTTTCTCATACGATATGATGTTGTAAGCTTCACTAGTTAGTATGAATATGATTTGCATTAGAGCTAATACTTCCGCAATAATTGAATTTAATACACAGGCGTGCATTGTCGAATCGTTTTACGAGAGGAATGTGTTACGTACGGTTAAATTTTACTTACCGTCCTGGCTGCCTCGCCTGATTATGTTGTCAGTCATGACACTGGCATTATCAAATCGCGTGACAACGCAAATGTTTTGTCATTATGTCTTCCTTTACGAGGGCAATTACTTTTACTGAGTGACTGGAGGTACAACTGACAACCTGACAACCATAGAGCAGGAACAGCAATATTTACTTTCTTAGTCGTCTGTACGAAACACTAATCAAGTCACTCTCTGTGGATTTCGAAGAATATTAACATATTGCCTAGGGCTTTTTTCTGCCGTTTTGTTGATGTTGGCAATATAAACATGGTGGCCGCCAGCGTGGTAAATAAAATTTTACAATTATGCACATTTAAAGTAGACTGTAGTTATTTGATAAGCACTCACTAAATAAAGATATGTGTTACCCACTACAAACAGTACATTTATAACGGTCATACTATTAAAAGAAAAGTCGAAGTTAGTTGAAACTGGTAACCGATTAATAAAAACAGGAAACGCGAATCATACTATGTGTCAAAGCAGTGTGTAGATTTCGTTAGAACTCATAAAAGAATAAGAATACGTGTTATCCACGATTAACAATACTTTTATGATGACCATACTACTGAAAGAAAATCCGAAGTTGAATATGTGTCAAAGTTTACTGCAGCTAAAAAAAATACAGCCATATGCAACACACGAATTTCCCATATGCCACAAGTCTACTGATAGTTCGTTGTTTTTCCGTATTTTTACCACTGTTTATAGTATAGAAATATGGCGGCGAGACTTTACTTACACCAGTGATACTTTATACAGCATTGCCATTCTAGTAATATATGTCTGTGGTTTACATACATATATTTGTGAAACATCGGACCATGCATTCTTTGACTGAGCTATGTCCGTCACATCTACTTTTCATGAACGTTCGTAAACCAGAGATAACATAGACTGCGCGTGTTCCTTTCTCTGCCGTTCTGTGGTTTGAAACTAGTATCTAATGTTTCAGCCCCGAGTCACGTGACTAATTTTTCAACATTACAAGCAAGATTATTTCCCATTTATAACTGAAATTAAGCATTGATTTTTAATAACTAAAGGAAATCTCTTGTTCATATTACTAATACTTAGGCTGAGATTATCGTTTCTGCATGTGACCAAGTGAAAAGGTGAATAGTACTATTATGTTAAATGTTTGTGTTTCACTACGAATCTTTCACTTTTTTTAACGAATGATTGGGATTGGTTTTTTTTCTGCTTTCTACGTTTTTTAGGTTTTTCCTTCAGCTACAACTGTGGTGGCTGATCTGGTGCATAATGTAGATATTGGATTGAATACAAATTTCTTACTTTCAACACTCACTGATTTGACTAGAATTCTAATGAAGAAACCTTACGTTACTGAGTAGAAAACTGACATCTTTCTATTGTTCATCAGGCATTTTTGTAGAAAATGAAATTCTTAATCAACAAGTTATTGATTTCGAGAGAATCTTAATTAAACTGTTCTGCAATTTACCTAATAAAGACGTGAGGTGTTATATTGTAGTTATTACCGATTTTTATTACACTAAGTTAAAATCAGTTTGAATGTACCTATACACACTCGTCCGATATCATATTCAAAAACGTACCTTGCCGGCCGCTTGGAGCACTGCTGTCGTGGTGTATAACAAAAGTCTGTGGGAGTGTCGTGACTGTATATGTTAGACAGTGGTTTTAGTATAATAAAGTCAGGTGTAGGCTATGTTATCTTTGGTCTAGGTGCAAATTACCTCGATCGTTTGGTATCTTTGTAGGTTATCTTTCGTTTAGCATTTCTCGTTCTCTTAACGCATGGGTTGAGAAACATTTTCATTCCTTACATCAGTCTGATTTCATGACCGGATTCCTGCTGAAATGTGGTGATTTATCGAAGTGCGATTACTCTGTGCATGCATATCTCTGACTTGTGTCTGTTCCTTGATATGTGTAATTATTCTTTGGTTGTTAATTAGTCTGTGCATATGTTACAGTTGAATGTAGTATGTCGTTAATACATCGTGTTTAATTACGTGAAAATTGGTGATGCCGACGTGATCACGAGCCGTGTTTCGCCAAAAATAAGCAACCGCGTCGTGTATTATTCCGAGCCGCGCCCGTCTAACTGTAAAAACATCCGCGTCAACCGCGTCGCGTATCTCCCGCATTCTTCGCAACTGTAACCCAAATCTCAACGATGCCAGACCCGCCACCGGCTGCTGAAGTACCTACAGGGGTGATAATCAATCGTGTAGCGGTTAAACCGCCACCATTTTGGAAGCAAAATCCCGTTCTTTGGTTCGCGCAGCTAGAGAGCCAGTTCGTGTTGACGCACGTTACCGCGGACGAGACAAAATACAGTTATGTCGTCGCCGCGCTCACCGAGGACATGGCTGCTGAAGTACAGGACATATTAGCGTCACCACCAAGCACCGACCGTTATATGACTATCAAGAATGCCTTGATTACTCGCCTATCACAATCTGAGGCGAAACGCTTGGAAAAACTATTGCGCACGGAAGATCTGGGCGACCGCACTCCATCACAACTACTACGCCGCCTACGCACATTAGCTGGCAATGCTATTAGTGACGAAATTCTTCGCTACATCTGGTTATCACGCCTGCCGCCGGATACACAGATGTTATTAACAGGGTGTGCCGGTGATCTTGATGTACTCTCACAGACGGCAGATCGCATAATGGAAATGTATCCGGCGACGTGCGTCGCCCCAGGTAGCTCACAGCCTAAAGAGGATAACACACTTGCTGACGTACAAACGCAAGTTGCTGAACTCACCGCTGAAATTGCTAGTTTACGAGCTGAGTGTTCTAACCGTCGTTTCCGTCGCCGCCGCTCACAAGGTAGGCACAGCCACTCACCTTCATCATCTAGGGTATGTTGGTAACATAGGCGATTCGGCTCAGAAGCACGAAAGTGCAGCCCTCCCTGCGAGAAGGGAAACGCACAGGAGAGCCACGGGCTTTCCAGGCGGCAGCCGTCGCTTATTCGTGACCGAGCGCAATACCAAGCTGCAGTACTTAGTTGACACAGGCGCTGACGTGTCTGTCTACCCATCAAGTTGCCTGCCGCACCGCAGCCTCGACAACTATAAACTTTTTGCCGCCAATGGTACCTAAGATGTAACTTTGAGTGACGATTTGTTGTGGCAGATGTACTGTAACCAATACTAGGAGCAGATTTCCTGTCTTATTATGGACTCCTGCCGGACCTCTAACACCGCCGTCTTGTTGCCTCTGTTACAAAACTAACAAGTCACGGAAAAATAAGTTGGGTGGAAGGCACAACGGTTCGAGTCATTGGAGGTAATTCTCCTTTTATAGAATTTTTGAAGCAGTTCACGGAGATAACTTACCAGACACCCAAATTAGCTGCAAACCAACATTCAACACTGCATTACATTCCAACTACGCCAAGACCACCTCTCCATGCTAGGCCGCGCCGTCTTACACCTGAAAAGCTGAAAGTAGCGAAACAAGAGTACTCATCTATGGTTGCACAAGGAATCTGTCGACCATCTAGCAGCAGTTGGGCTTCTCCTCTACAGAATGGCTAGCGTCCGTGTGGAGATTACAGGAGACTCAATGCCAGGACTCTGTCTGACCGCTACCCTGTGCCGCATATTGAGGACTTCACAGCAAATGTTCATGGTAAGATCATCTTCACTACCTTGGATTTAGTGCGAGCATTCTACCAGATTCCTATAGCACAAGAAGACATCCCTAAAACCGCCGTTTGCACGCCATTTCGTTTATTTGAGTTAGAATGCCTTTCGGACTTTGTACCGCTGCCCAGACATTCTAACGATTCATGGACGAGGTTATACGCGATCTTGATTTCTGTTATGTCTACATAGCCGATATTTTGATCATGTCAAGCTCCGAAACAGAACTCCTGGAACATTTACGACAAATTTTCACCCGCCTACAGACCCATGGCCTACTCATAAACCCATCAAAGTGTGTTTTTGGTGCAACCGAAGTCCAGTTTCTTGGTCATGTGGTAAATGCAGAAGGAATACGACCACCACCAGAAAAAGTTGAGGCAATTACCAATTATCCACAGCCAACAACAGTGAAACAACTTCGACGATTTCTTGGTGTACTGAACTACTACCATCGTTTAGTGCGCATTCATGCCCTCCTTGCTGTACCTCTAAATGAATTGTTACGAGGGACTCCAAAACCATCTGATAAACTATTGTGGAACAGTCAAACATTTGCCAATTTGAAGACCGCTATTGTTGAAGCTGCTCTACTGGCCCATCCAGTTTTGCAGGCACCTCTCGCCCTCATGGTCGACGTGTCTGCAAATGCAGTCGGTGCAGCACTCCAGCAGCAAGTAGGGGATCAACGGCAGCCTAGCTTTCTTCAGCAAGAAGTTATCACCAGCACAGAGAAACTGGTCCACCTATGATCGAGAGTTGTACGCAGCATATGCCGCTATTAGGAAGTTTCGTCGCATGCTGGAAGGACAACTTCACATTAGTGACTGCGTTATAATCAACCAATCTGCAATATTAAGAAGTTTAATTCAACCAGTAATTAATCCAACATAGTATAGGTAGGCTGCCAGCGTTCCGTCGAGAAAGGTGTTGATGTATCGTGGTTTCGAGGATGTTCGAGGACTCTTCAATGCGTCGGTTATCACTGGCGAAGACTGACTGCCGCTGGAGGCTGGGTGGCCGTCTTAAAAGGGCTGCCGCCAGAGCGTGGTGGCTCCAGTGGAGCCTGGTAGAGACTCGCATCCAAGTCGCGATGCTGGCCTGCCTGGTGGATCGACCAGGAGCTGAAGCGCAGGTTGGCTGGCGAGTCGTACAGTGGAGTCGGCTGACACATCGCTGGCCATGGCGTTTGCAAACACGCCTGGCCGCTTGTTTGGGGACCCACGCTTCAGTCAGCTTTCCAGGGCGCCGCCTTATGGCAAGCTGCCGTTACGGAGTTTACTACACCCCTCCCCCCTTGTGGAATGTGAGACTGGCGCACCAATACCATGCTGTCGCGATGTCCATAGGTTGGTGTTGGGAAGTGTTGTGCAGCTCTTATTCCATGTGGAGGAGACGATGGAACCCTGCCGCTGTAGAATAGGGCCGGAAATGGCTGGGGAGGTGACAGCGAGGGAGCGGAGGTGGACTGGAAGCTGTCGATGGCCACTGTGTGGGTGGTGATTACGCCATCTCCACGTCCGGGGTGGAGAAAGGCCCCGGACGTCCTGGTACATCCCCATCTGGGAAAGGCGTGAGTGTCGGCATCATGGTGCCTGCCAGATGGCTGGCGATGAGACCGAAGGTCGATGGTGCTGTGGGTCACCACCCTGCGGCTGCTGTGATGGAGAGCTGAGGGGAAAAAAGTATCGGAATGAGTGGAAGCTGAGCCCCGCTGTTGAGAAACATCTGGGACAGAACGTGTTTGAACGGTTGGCGAGGGCATTGGGGAGTGGGAGGATCGGGGACAGAGTTGGTTGAGGTGGCGCAGTACCGTGCGGCCTTGGAGGTTAAGGGAAAAGACTTTGCGACCACATTGCTGGATGATGACTACAGGCAGCCACGGTGGACGGTGGCCGAAACCTTCTGCCCAGACTGCGGTTCCGGGCCTGAAACGCTGGGCAGGTGGGGCAGCCGGCAGGCGACGCGCCAGCTGGAGCAGGTGCAGAACCTTTCGTGGCTGGCATCAATGGAGATGTTCAGCCGGCTCTTGACCCCCCCCCCCCCATCGGCGTTGCTCGTTAGCTGCTGAGAAATAAGGTTAGAGCATCATCTGAGGAGAAAGACTCGAGATACTTCTTCATTTGCGTTTTGAAAGTTCGAACGAGGCGCTCTTCCTCGCCATTCGACAGTGGATGAAATGGAGGGGTACAAATGTGTTGGATGCCGTATGTTGGATGCCGTTGGTGCTGCAGAAAGTCTCAAATTGACGGCTGCAAAACTGAGGCCCATTGTCAGTGACGATAAGGCGTGGGAGACCCTCAATGGCGAAGATCTTGGAAAGGGCTTTAATGGTGGTCTCTGCTATGATGCGGGAATAGCGCAAGATATAAGGATAACGAGAATATGCGTCGATCAGCAGCAGCCATAGTGATCCCAAAAAGGCCCATAAAAGTCTAAGTGTATCCTTTCTCATGGCGCGGATGCTGCGGGCCACAGAGCATAAGTCCTGTGAGGTGCTGGAAGATGAGACATGCACTGTTTACAGTCTCGGATAGTGCGTTCAATCTCTACCATCAATTTTGGCCAGTATGTATACCGTCGTGCGAGAGCCTTTGTTCAGGAGATACCCCAATAGCCTTGGTGAAGGAGGGCTAAGACTTTGGGCCACAATGGACGAGGAATTATCACTAGGGGGTGCTCCTGGTCGACTGTCAGGAAGATCACATTCTCGAAAAGAGTAAGCTGGTATCGTAGTAATGGCTCAACTCCGGCTGCTCTGGCGAGGCGGTGTGCGCTCTGGCCAACCCTATTGAAGATAGGTGCGAACTTGGTGCAGCACAGGATCCCGCCCTACAGCCTCAGCCACCTTACTATTTGTGTTGGGAAAAGTATCTAACGTGTCTTGGATATCCAGTTGAAAAACCAGGAGTTCCTCATTGTCAAAGGCTGGGTCAGGGCCTTGTGGTAGGCGAGGAAGGGCGTCAGCGTTTGCATGTTGAGAGGTGCTGTGAAAATGAATGGTATAATATGAATAGAGCCCAGCGCTGCAAGCGATGTGACGTTTTAATGGGCACCTGAGAGGAAGGATTAAATAATGCCACTAGCGGTTTGTGATCTGTAATCAGTTGGCACTTCAGTCCATACACGAAAACGTGAAACTTCTTAAGTGCAAAGACGATCGCTAATGGCTCTCTTTCTATTTGCGAGTATCGGGTGTCGGTGACAAGGTTTTGGAAGCAAACGCGATTGGCTGCTCTGAACCATCGTCGTTCCTATGGGCCAGTACGGCCCCGATTCCACAGTCGAATGCATCCGTCGCGATCACGAGTGGCTTGTCAGGCTGTAAACGAGCTAAACAAGGTGCTTAGCATAGTTTGGACTTGAGTTCCTTAAATGCTGCTTCACGGTCTGGAGACCAGAAGAACTTAACCCCTTTTATACACAATTGTGTCAATGGAAAAGTGATCCATGCGGCCCCAGGCAGAAACTTCCGGTAATATGCTATTTAGCCAAGGAAAGATTGAAGTTGCTTCAGAGTCGTCCGCCGTGGCAAATTATCAATGGCGCGAAGATGTTCCTCTGCCAGAGGGATTCCCTGCTGCGACACAATATGTCCAAAGTACGATATTTGTGGCTGGAAGAAACGGCATTTGTCCCTCCTACATCGAAGGCCAGCGGATCGAAGGCGCTCGAAGAGAAGACGGAGATTTTCCAGCTGTTCCTGGGTGGTTTGGCCAGTTATGACGATATCGTCAAGATAATTGATGCAACCCGGGATATTGTGAAGCAATTGTTCGATAAATGCTGAAATATTGCCGGAGCACAAGCCAACCCAAACATAAACCTTTTAAGTTTTTATAATCCCAGTGGTGTGTTGATTACAGTTTCTGCGACGCTGCATCCAATGGTATTTGAAGATAGGCATCGGCCAGGTCGATCTTCGAGAAGTAATGGCCACCTGCCAATTGAGCTAGCATTTCATCCGGTTTGGTAATTGGCAAAGTATGACCTCTGCTTCTGCGTTGATTTTCACTTTAAAATCTCCACAGATCCGCAGTTTGCCCGAGGGTTTCTTGGTTAGAACAACCGGGGGAGCTGATTCACTATATGTCACTGGCTCGAGGAAATTTTGTTCTGTAAGTCGCTCTAACTCTTATCTGAGGAGACCCCGTAGTGCTGATGGTACTGGGCGGGCGCGAAAGAAGCGTGGGCGGGCTGAAGGTTTCAGATTAATGTGCGCCGTAAAATTGCGAGCTTCACCCAGACCAGACTGAAAATGATCTCCAAAATCTGTACACAGTGCGTCAAGATCAGGAAACAGGATGTACCCAGAAATCAATTGGACAGAATCATCAATAGTAAAGCGTAATGAAGGCGTCCATGCCAAACAGATTCTCTGTAACGTCACTGTGCACAACTAGGAAAGTCAATGAGTGTGTAACTTTTTTGTACGTAGTATCCACAATAAACTGACCCTTTAACGGAATGGCTTGCTTCTTGTAAGTGACTAGACGCTTCTGTGGTGGTTCCAGGGAAGGGGCACCCAGCTTGAGGTACGTCGGCAGGTTCAGTAAAGATACGGCTGCCCCTGTGTCTACCTGGAGGCGCACTGGCGTTTGTAGGATAAGAAGTCTAGAAAAATTTTTGTTGCTTGACCTGGACGACCTGCTGCTACTTCGTTTATGTCCATTGGTGTCGGTCGCGACTGCTGGCGGCGGGAACCTTTTGCGTTACACGTGGAGGCCAAATTTTCTTGCATGGAACAAGCGTCGCAATATGCCCACCGGTCTGGACACTCGTCTCTGAAATGCTTATGGAAACAGTCTGGCCAAGACGGAAGGCGGCGGGGATTTTAGCGACGAAAAGCCCAGTTGGAATTTTCTTAAGCAATGGCTGCAGACTGATGCGATGCTTTCTTGCCCTCTCGGTGGAATTTCCGATTTTGAACCTCATCGATCTGTTCCTCTGCTCCAGTGAGAGGCTCTGTAGCGGCGATGTCGGCCCATGTTTCCAGCCGCTTCCCTGCTGCCCTGGTAACTTCGAAAGTTTGGGTCAGAGTCAAGACTTGATCTAACGTGGGGTCCTTTAAGTTCAGGGCATCCTGTTGAAATTTTAAGTCTGGCACAGCCAGAAATGATCATATCTCTAATCATTTCTTCGGCATATGGTTCCTGTGCTTTTTTGGAAACGAAAAGACACTTTCTGCAATTGTGCCGCCCACTCCCGATATGTCTGATGGGGTTGCTTATGCCACTGATAGAATTCTACCCTGGCTGCAATGACATGAACATGACTCTGGTAGTAGTTACGGAGTAAGCGGCAAATATGCCCAAACGAAAGATCACTAGGTGCCTTCAATGGATCAAGTTTGCAGAGACGTTTATAAATTTTGGGGTGACTCCAAGACAAAAATAAAGAGAAAATCATGCTTTCGTCGCATACCTGGAACGCTGCCAAGTGCTGTCCGAGGCGTTTTTCATATGAGTCCCATTCCTCTGTTGATTCGTCAAATGATGGGAATGCTGGTAACTGTGCCCTGGCTTATTGTACTACCATTACACTCAGAAGTTCCTGAATCACGGCTTGCTGACGTACCAGATCGGTCAATATGGCCTGTAGTCCCAGGTCCGGGTAACACCAATACCTGCGTCGACCATCCTCGTCGCCACTTGTGTTATAATCAATACTCAACCAATCTGCAATAGTAAGAAGTTTATTATAACCAGTAATTAATCCAACAATAGTATAGGTAGACTGACAGCGTTCAGTCGAGAAAGGTGTTGATGTGTCGTGGCTTCTGGAGGACTCTTCAATGCGTCGGTTATCATCGGCGAAGACTAACTGCCGCTGGAGGCTGGGTGGCCGTCTTAAAAGGGCTTGCCGGCAGAACGAGGTGGCGCCAGTGGAGCCTGGTAGAAACTCGCTTCCGTGTCGCGATGCTGGCCTGCCTTGTGGATCGACCAGCAACTGAAGCGCAGGCTGGCCGGCGAGTCGTACAGTGGAGTCGGCTGATACATCGCTGGCCAGGGCGTTTGTAAACACCCCTGGCCGCTTGTTTGGGAACCCACGCTTCGGTCAGCTTTCCAGGGCGCCGCCTTATGGCAGCTCAAAAAAATGTTCAAATGTTTGTTAAGCTTATGGGACTTAACTACGGGGTCATCAGTCCCTAAACTTACAAACTACTTATGAACTACTTACAAACTAGGACGGCACAAATATCCATGCCCGAGGGGGGATTCGAACCCCCGGCCGTAGTGGCCGTGCTGACCGTGACTGGAGCGCCTCAGTCACCTCGGCCACCGCGGCCGGCTTATGGCAAGCTGCCGGTACGGAGTTTACTACAGACTGACCATAATGCCCAGATAAAGGCACGCCACGCCAGCTACGCCACCTTGACTATATTGGGCAATTTACCATCACCATTGTGCACGTTGAAGGAGACTTAAATGTGCCAGCAGATGCCCTCTCCAGGATTGCAGTGATCGCTGCCCTAGCTCAGGCACAACAAGTTGACGACGAACTTGTTAACACGACAATAAGATTTGCAGCTCCGCCAGGTGTAAGTGCCGCCATCCAATGTCATGTTGTACTGTAATGTCTCTACTTCAAAACCCAGACCGTTTGTCACAGTAGATTCCTGGCAGTATGCAATCGCCTCCCTCCACAATCTTCCACATCCTGGAGTACGTGGTACAATAAGAATTGTCAAACGAGCTTTCGTGTGGCCTAACATAGACAAAACATGCAAAGAGTTTGTGCGACAGTGCTTGTCATGTCAACGCAATAAAGTCATCGGCATGTGCGATCTCCTCTTGGCACATTCCCTCTCCCCAATCAAAGGTTTGAAAATGTGCAACTAGACATTGTAGGACCACGTCCACCTTCAGAAGGTTACACCTATTGTCTCACTGCCATTGACCGTTATACTCGTTAGCCAGAAGTGTTCCCTATCACCGAAATTACCGCTGAAACTGTTGCGACCACATTCTTCAGAGGATGGACTGCAAGTTTTGGTGTACCGCTGCGAGTTACTACAGATCAAGGGAGATAACTTGAGTGTTATCTTTTCAATGCACTCACCTGTCTGTTAGGTATAAAACGCATAAGGACAGCAGCTTACCACCCAGCGTCAAACGGCCTAATTGAAAGAATGCACAGACAGTTAAAGGCATTCCTGCGATGTCACGACACACAAAGATGGACTGATACGGTGCCTATCGTCCTGCTTGCCATCCGCACAGCTATTAAAGAAGACGTAGGAGCCTCATCTGCAGAACTTGTGTGTGGCCAATCGGTTCGTCTACCTGGTGAGTTCTTTGGCAACATGCCAGATGATCACATTGAACCATCAGATTTTGTGTCCAAACTGCGCACTCATATCCGGTAATTACGACCTGTGGCCCCAAGGCAACAAGTAAGTCACCGTCCATTTGTATTCAACGAACTAGAAACATGTGATTCTGTTTTTGTGCGACACGATGCTGGGTGCAAACCACTTCAACCACCATACGATGTACCCTATCGTGTACTCAGAAGAGAAGAAAAGACATTTACAATAGATATAATGGGTACACCAATCACTGTCAGCATAGACAGGCTAAAACCAGCCTTCAGTACCTCTTTCAATGACAGAACCGTACCTTCAGACCCAACGGACATATCACCTGCTGCGCTTCCTACCAACAATCAACCACAATGGACGTCATGGGCCGCTGCATAGGACACCGCTGCATCCAGCTCAAGACGTGTTGTGACCCTTTCCGGACGACATGTCAAATTCAACCCTAAATATCTTTGATACTAAAGGGGGGAGTGATGTAGTGTGGTGATTTATCGAAATGCTATTACTCTGTGCATACATACCTCTGACTTGTGTCTGTTCCTTGATATGTGTAATTATTTTTGGTTGTTAATTAGTCTGTGCATATGTTACAGTTGAATGTATTATGTCGTTAATAAATTGTGTTTAATTACGCGACAGTGCTTTCCATACCTATAACTGGTTAGCGTGATAACTTTACTTTTTTATGCTTGATTCCTTTTGTTATCTAACTCAGGTAGAGGCGTGATAAATTCTCCACTCAGCCTTTTTTGGCATCATGACTGAGGCTTCTTCATTTCTAGTTTGATGAAACATTCGTAAGCATTAATTCTATGTGTTTAGAGCCGTTACAAGTAGAAATCTTGTTGCGCAACATAACTGCATTTACCAAGCATTTATCTGCTAGATCGGTATTCGGACATTCGCTATCTGTGTTGTGCTTATATAAATATATATAAAAATGCTGTCAACTGTAAAATCATAATGATGATTATTAGTGATATACAGACGTCACATATACATACATGTAATAAAAATGAAATGAGACTGAATATCTTTTAAAACTTTATGGAAAATAATTTATTACATGCTATGTGTTAAGTGCGTTGTTACGCATCACTCTTTGCGTGAAAGCTATTGTAATTTGACTGAACATAGGCAGCTACAAATCGGTTACTGTCATAGCATCAGTCATTACTTAGTATTGAACGATGAAGTAGAAACACACATACGTCTATAAAACATCACAGGTTGGATAGAACAGCGTTCTTGAAAAAGAAACATTTGTTAACATCGAATATTGATTTAAGCCTAAGGATGTCCTTTCTGAAGGCATTTGTATGGAGTGTTACCTTGTATGGGAGTGAAACATGGACGATAAACAGAGCGGACAGGAAGAGGATTGGGGCTTTTGAAATATGGTGTTACAGAAGAATGCTGAAGATTAGGTGGGCGGATCGTGTAACTAAGGAGGAGGTACTGAACATAATTGGGGAGAAAAGAAATTTCTGGCATACCTTGACTAAAAGAAAGGATAGATTGGTAGGGCACATTCTTGGACATCAAGGAACTGTGACTTTAGCGTTGGAGGGAAGTGTTTGGAGTAAAAATCGCAGAGGATGACCAAGAGATGGATACAGTAAGCAGATTCAGACAGATGTAGTTTGCCGTTCTTACGTGGAGATGAAAAAGCTTGCTCAGGATAGGGTATTTTGGAGAGCTGCATCAAACCAGTCTCCGGACTGAAGACCACAACAATATATATATATATATATATATATATATATATATATATATATATATATATATATATATATATATGTGTGTGTGTGTGTGTGTGTGTGTGTGTGTATAATGTGTGTGTGTGTTTATGTGTTGCATTGATACATAATGAAAATTAAATGATTTTTATGTATTCCGTAATATTTTATGTTTAAGTATATTATTTGATTACAAAATTAGTAATTGAAAATAATTAATTTTATGGTATTATTATCACCGGCAATTTTCATATGTGGTGACTCTCAGGGCGTGTAAGTTGGCCAATCCAGAATAAATTCTTCACTAATAAATGAAAAGATTTCTGACCTGAGTTAAAATTTCGTAGTAGCCGAGATCCTTTATTTTACATTGATAAATGAAACTTTTACAAAATAATTACTTTTACAAGAGTGGCTTGCTCCCACTACTTCAGATAACTAAAGATGACTAACTCTACTTTTATGTTTTAAAACATAAGAAAGAAGCACACTTCTATGTTTGTCTATGTATGAAAGATAACTTAAATCGTGTCATATATTATCTGTGGTTTATTAATTGACAATAAATATATCGTAAATTAATTTTTTAATTATGATTTTCTTTCTTCAATTAAAAAAAATTCCATTTCCCCTGCTCTCCTTTTTACCCATGTATCTCCTGCCTCATGTATCATAATAGTGTGTGCTTGTTTGTGTGTTGGGTAAAATGTTACAGCAGTGGTAGCGTAGTGTACTGAAAGCTCTTTGAAAACCCACTTAGAAAGAGGGGAATAGTATTGTGGGTTGACCACTAAATGTATAATTAATGAGTTTCCTGTTCTGTGCTTGACATGTACCTACGCTGGATCAGTAAGTTAATTATCGTCGTAAACGTTTAGTTGCCAACATTAGCATAGCATGCCGCCTCTACTGTAAGTAAAATTTAACCGATGTCTTCCACCTGTTCCCTCGATGTTCTTCAATCGTGCATGGCAATGATGTACTACTATACACAACGTAATGTGCTAGAGTATCGTATAACGCACTTTTTATTTTCTGCGGCGTGTTTCAATGGGTGTTTGGAAAACAGCTAAATTAGTGGTTCCCAAAAACGTGGGTCGCGACCCACCACAGGGTCACGGGGTCTATTCAGGTGGGTTGACACATAGCTTCAGACGTCTCTAAGTAAAATACTTTAACGAGTGAGAAGAGGGTGTTTACACGAACATGAAAAATATAATTCCTCAATTTTCCGGACAAAAAAACTTATTCCCGGTTATAAGTCGCAGCATAATTTCCTTGGAGCAGTAAAACTTATCAATGTTTTAAAATCTAAACAAAAAGTATTTTCAGGTGTAGTAGTGTCAATCTTAAACAATTGCGACTGGTTCTTTGAAACTATCAGAACAGTATAGTGGGTTAGGTGATGTCAATTCATTTTTATTTTTATTTTAATTCATGGTTCGGACAGAACAGAAGGAAAGTTTTAATTGTCAATTGATTTGATATTGCGTTGATATCTGGTGTAAAAAATGTATTTACAAGATACCTAGTGAAGTTCTCACTTGCGCACATTATATGTGACGATCCAATTTACAAGATATCTACTACATGCTTAGTTCATCACATTAAAGAACTCATTATTTGGTTAATTCAAGCAACTACATTTGAAAACTAATTTTTACAAGTTAGTAAGTTTTAATACTAACTGGACAGTGTTATGGCAGAATTTATTGAAAATATGACAGTGTGTTAGAATTAATCATTAGTGTCTGTGGAAAAAGATGTACAAAATGTTTCTTGAACCATGTAGATCTCTTTTATGAGCCATTGATAAATTTGATAATTGAAAATGAAGGCCATTGTTTGTTCTCTATGTGTGGTACAGACATCACCAAGCTTCTTAAATTGTGACTGATTACGACAAATTTCGTTAGAGAATGTATTACAAACCGCATGTCTCTACTATGAGCCGTAATGCGTAATTTCTACGGTATTTCGGCAGGTAATTCCAACATCGTTCTTCAGAGCTTTCGTCAGGTGTAGTCAACACAGACAAATACCACTCATTACGCATTTGATGACCCCGATGACCCCGGAATGCATTGGTTTGTATAAAAAAAGTTTTATTTTTATTATTCTGTTTTTATATCTATTTATATTTTCATTAGTAGAGTGCGATATTGTGTCTTCCTGGCTCTGGTAATACATTCTTGAATATACAAGAGATGACTGTGGATGAACGTCACAAATTATTATTTTTGCTCACATTGCTATAGTCAGTACTGTTTTCTAAACCGCGAGATACCAACTCATTACCGAACTAGCAATTATACGAAGAGCAAAAGTAGCTAAGCTTAATTGTTTTTGCACTTCAGTAATATGCAGTTAAAAATTTCGTCAAATCTGAAGTGCTCTACCGCGTTTGCTGAATCTTCTTAATGTGGTATCTCAGTTGCTGTTGTTATGGCTATGTTTGTTGTATAGAACTGATATCGTGTATTTTCGATATAATTAGCAATAAATAGTGCCTGCCAAAGAACTACTTTGTAAACTATATCCATAAATCCTTTTTTAAAAGTTCACTAACTTGTTTTTACTTACTCCCTAATGGGATTTATTATAAAACTAGTGCCATAGACAAATAATGCTAATTTCGCTTAATAAATTTTAATTTTAAAGGCAATGATACCAAAAGAATGGTACTGGACACCAAACTGTAACCATATCTCCTCAGTTACTTATTTTTTCCAACATTCTTTAAGATTTTAGGCACAACTATTTGCGTCCTATTTGTTAAATATGATTAAAATTAGCTGTACGTAAAGGCTTAAGTTCCAGTTCGAAAACATGACTGTGGAATGAAATGCTTTCAAAATACCATACCAAAATCAAGTAATTATATTTTTATGTCTGTAATATTTGGCAGATGAATAAGAAATTATATTTCCCAATTAAATAACATTTCTGTACTGTAAATTGTAATGTGCTAGGTAGTCTGTTTCTCTATAAATGTGAGACTTCTTTTGAGTATATTACGTTTTTTTTTAATATTTTGGAAAATGACTCAGTAAGAAATTTATGCAATAATTAAGTAAGCTTCTTAGTCACACTTTTAATAAAGAGGTTTATCAATGACATATTTAAATCTGTCTAAAAAAATTCCTTGTGGAAATGATGCAATAGATATCATGAATTGATAAGGACAACATGTATGTAGTTAGAACAGTTCATAATAATCCTGCTCGAAATCCCATCAATAGCATAGGAGCGTTTGTTTGACTGTTTGTTAAGATTATGGGACTTAACTGCGGAATCATCAGTCTCTAAACTTACAAACTACTTATGAACTACCTTATACTAAAGACGACACAAACATCCAAGCCCGAGGGAGGATTCGAATCTCCGATGGGGAACGGCCTCGCGCATCGTAGTATAGAGCCTCAATGAGCTGGGCCACTAAGCCGTAGCGGAGGGAACTTTCATCATTTTATTAATTTCAGTTAGCGATATTGGTGCTTCTTATTATTGTTTAAATTTTGTGAAATGTCACATTTATTACCTAATACCCTCTTCCTTATTTATCTGAACCATTTAATCCTTTATTGTTTTCACATGCAATATGCATGTATTGTTTGAAACACTCTTGACTTGTAAATTATCTGTCACATGTTTAGTCTTTGTTGTCATGCACACTGACCTCGTATCCAGTACTTGCAACTGTCACATTCATTAACTCGTGTGGTGCCTACTTACTTTCCTTTACTCCATCAGACCTAATGGACTGCGCGCTATTTTGAGATATTGCCTCTAGCCTGTCTTCGGCTCCTTTCTGCCATTCTTCCAGAAGTCCCACTTCCTGAAGTCTTTGGATACGCAGTCATTCCATCGAGTTCTAGGTCTTTCCACAGGCCTTCTTCCAATGGACTTTGTGTTGAGTTCAGTTTTCGGCCATATGTTGTCCCGCATTCAAGCAACATACCCTGCTCACTGGAGTTGTGAATCGTCGAGTCTTCGTTACAGCCACGACCTTCGGCTCTTTCTAAATATCATACAACTCTGTATTGTGATGTATACTCCATTTCTCACTCACATTATCATAATCTTCGTAAACTGGTCCAAAAATCTTCCTAAGAATTTTACTTTCAGTCTGTTTATATCTTGCTTGGTTGTACTCCAGGTAGCACATTCACATAGTTCTCCTAGCTGTATGTGTGTTTTGTATATGTTTATTTTGAAATTTCTTAACAAACTTCTGGTTTTGACGGGAGCATTAACGCCGTGCTAACAGCGATTACTGCCTGTAATCTTGCCTGCCCAGACATTTGAACTCCCTGACTTGAAGGTAAGAACCTTCAATCGTCTGTAAGGATGGGAGTGATGAGTGTGTTTCAGTATGTCTGAGGTGTAGAACCATGTATTCGGCCTTGTCACGATTGATTTCAAGTCCAAATTTACTCGCCGTAGTTTCCAGAATGCCAGCCATTTCTCCTAATTCTTGTTGTGACCCAGGTAGTAACACTATATCGGCATATCCGAGGTATTTGATGTTCACATCCCTGGTCTGGACACTTCTGAGTTCATTGGATAACGTCCCTCGCATAGCTTCTCTAACGCGAGATTGAAAATAACAGGTCATAGTCCATCTTCCTGCCATAGCCCAGTTTTTATTTTGAAAGCTTGTCATCTTATTTCCAAATTTAGTTTTGCTGTAGTATCCATCAGGCATGCCTTCGTGAGACTTACTAATTTGTTGGCAAATCGAACTCTTCCAGACACCTCAGTATACTTACCCTATGAATGTAATCATATGCTTTTCCGAAGTCGACACACAACATGTGTAGCACTGGACCAAACTACCACCTTTTTTCTACGATCTGGCGTAGGACAAAGATTTGATCGATAGTACATATCCCGTGACGAAATTCTCCTTAATAGTCTCCAATGATGCTGTCTGCCATCAATTGTATTCGATCTAGGAGACAGTTTGAAAAGACCTTATAAGAAATATTGAGCAGAGTGATACTACAGAAGTTTTCACATGTCATTCGGTCATTCATCTTGTGGATGGGGCAGATTACTGCTATCCTCCAGTCTTCTGGAATGTTTTCGGTGTTCCAAATGGTCTCTCTTAATTTTTGAAGCCTTGCTACAAGTAATTCTCCCCCTTCCTGAATTATTTCAGCATGGATGCGATCTTTTCCTGGGCTTTTGTCCTTTTTAAGCCGTTTTATTTGCTTCCTGGTCTCTTCTAGAGTTGGTGGTAGGCATTCAGAGTCTGCTGTCTCTTGTAGGGAAAAGTTAAAGAGTGTTGTTGGGTCTTTCCATCTCTTTGCAATTTGATATTCGCTTGTCAGCATCTCTCCTTTGTCAAATCAGTGGGTTCGTAGGTTTTCCTCAGATACTTGACCTTCCAGTACAGTTTTTACATCCTCCTTCAATGGAAGTCTTCTCATGCTTCTGTAATAACTCCACCCACGAACTTCCTGTTTTCCCTCTGCAATAACACTTGTGTTTCTCTTCGAAATTACCGCTTTGATCAGTTGATGACTATAACCACTTGTAACGGGCTTCTCTCCCCCTGTTGATGGCCTTTTCACAGACCTCAATAAACCATTTCCTCTTCCTCGTTACTCTTTTCCCAGTGAATGCTCCTACAGCATTTTTAACCACGTTTCTATTTTTTCCCATTGATTATTTACATTTGGTACCTCTGTTCACCGCAGTACTCAAAAACGATTTCAGATCTCAACTTAAAATTAGTTTCTAGTTTCTTCCTGTGCTACTTTTTCTATTTCTAAACGTGCTGCTTTATTTAGTTTACTTCCGTGATTTGGTGCCAGGGTGACTATGATTTTTATATCAAGAAATAATAGATAATGTTATTAATTCCACATTATCAAAACAACATACATTATGACATGTCATAATGCAAAAACTATTTCAGTTAAACACGTAATACAATAATTAAACACTCGTATGATCACCTTCTTTCAACCACAACAACACCAAGCCGTTGATTGATAATTCATTGATTTTTGACTCTAGGTCGTTCACTTTATTTGAAACACAATACACACAACTTTCCTTGATGTTACTGGCACGTCATAATGTAGACGGATCATTCGGCACATGTAACAAAAGCCTATTTTAAAAGATGTTAGGTTCGCGCCATATTCTTCGTACTTTCCTGGTTTAGAGGCGCGGCAGCATCAACAGACACTCTCACGGATATGGCGTCAGGAGCTTTAAGCCTTTTCTACACGGAAAGTGAGAGCTTACGAGTGTACCCATGATGCACCGGTCACGCCGTCCGCGTACAGTGTATACGCTTCCACTTGCACAAGATGCACGCATACGATCGCTAGTAGACGGAGTAGGATGGATCCTATTCTCACGCGTATGGAAGTCCTTCGCGCATGCGCAGACGACCGAATGGGGAACCCAGCTGACAAACAAAGCCAAGCCTGGAATTTGTTTGAGAATGTGTACTTCTCTTCTGTCAGAGCAACGTAGTTTTTCGACTCAGTCGTAAGTATTTTAGGAGGTGATACTATAGAGGAACTGCATTACACATTTAATATAACCTGTGTACAATTTGTATTCAATACAGAGATATAGCTGTTAATATGAAATCCAAATAAACGTAAAGCAAATGTAAATCAAGAAATTTTCATTGACTTATCCGTCGGTTCTTGGTTGTACATCACCACACTTACTTAAAAGTAGAATTTCGTGTATCTTCTACACGTTGATTTCCACTTAGTTACCCGGTTTCCGGCTTACTAGGACATATTCAGACTTTAAACTAGGTCTAAAAACTTAAAGTCAATATGGTGATCAACCAAGAACCGACGAAAGTATCAGTCAAAATATCCAAATCAGTTTGTTGTACATACCAAGAGCTGTATCTCTGTGCCTTATAAAAATTGGACACACGCTATATGTAATTTTAACTGCAAAAAGTCTTTATTACGATCTTCTAAAATATTTGTTATTTTTCCTGTAACATGCTGTAGTTGAAGAGAGGAAATATTTGTTTTTGGTGAGCATTATTTGAATCTTTATCAAAGTGAAAGGTCTATGTGTAGACACCTGAGCTTGTTCATCATATACATAGGCGTTTCAAACCGCAGGGGCTGGAAATTTGTAATAGCATTTTATAATGAGGAGCGACGTATTTATGCATGAACTGCACGGAAAGAAATACAGTTTCACAGTGGCAGTCTAAAAACCAAATGCTTTAATCATCACAATATATCATACAATTTCGAAAAGTGATGTTAACGCGGTGATTCATTTGTTGTAAGATGACAACAAACGAAGTAGGCGCGTGAAGCAGACGACTTAATAAATGCGTACCGTTTGAACGCTTCTTTGTAGTTCGATGGTCTATCGCAAGGGACGCTGCAGCTGACAACGACTTGCTTGTGCGTGTTGCACGTCTCGTATAGAAAGGGCTTTAACGACCCCACCTCCTCTGCTGACACCATACGATGCGCTCGGCCATGGGTACTGTAACGGCTCTACCGCCGGCGAGCTGCCTAGCTGTCCCGAACTATAGTCGGCGTCAGGTAAAAGGCGGCACAGTTTCTAGCCGTTCTGCACATCCCCCTCCATTATCGCAGAGACAGCCAATAAGGTTCACTCTGTAGGCGCGTGGCTGCCCGCGAGTTACGCAGTGTTTCTCCCGCAGGCGCCACTGCTGGCGCTCGGCCGTAGCTCCTCCCCTCCACGCTTCCACTATCGCTCCCCCTTTATGCGCGGAAGTGCATTCTTACATGAGGCCAGGTATAAAATGTGTCTGCCGCCGACACGCACACAAAATCTGTTAATAAATTCAAGCAATGAAATAAAAAAAGTTCTATCTACCTATAGCAACCCTCACAACAGGTCTACGTTGATGGCTGTAATAAGCGTTTTTTCAGTGGTAAATTCCGTTCTTAAGCTTTAGCTCAAAAATGTTCAAATGTTTGTTAAGCTTATGGGACTTAACTACGGGGTCATCAGTCCCTAAACTTACAAACTACTTACGAACTACTTACGAACTAGGACGGCACAAATATCCATGCCCGAGGGGGGATTCGAACCCCCGACCGTAGTGGCCGTGCTGACCGTGACTGGAGCGCCTCAGTCCCCTCGGCCACCGCGGCCGGCAAGCTTTAGCTATTCTTAGGTGTCCACAGGGAGGGTTCATGAAACAAACTGCGTGATTGAAATTCCTAGGGGGAGGGGGGGGGGGAATGAGTACTTTTGGCCAGCCTGGAGAAGGAGGCTTCACAAAACAGTTTATAAAATGTGAAATGAAAGATATCTAATTTAAATATTAAATGGCAAAATCATTTTTATTAGGTAATAAACTAGGAATGAAATGAAATGTTTGTTAAGCTTATGCGACTTAACTATGGGGTCATCAGTCCCTAAACTTACAAACTACTTATCAACTAACATATACTAAGGACGGCACAAATATCCATCGAACACCCGACCGTAGTGGCCGTGCAGACCGTGACTGGAGCGCCTCAGTCCCCTCGGCCACCGCAGCCGGCTAAACTAATCTAAGGACAACACATACACCCATGGCCCAGGGAGGACTCGAACCTCCACGGCAAGCAACCGCGCGCTCCGCAGTGAGACGCTTTAGACCGCTCGGCTACTCCACCGCGGCGAAACTAAGAATCCAGGAGCTAATATCTCGGGTGCTGGGGGAGTTTTCGCAGTTTGGAGGAGAGGGGGGAGAGGGGGAGAGGGGCAGTTATTGGCCAAGGGGGCGGGGGACGGTGGGCACTTCTGGCTATGACGACAAAATACTTCTGACTCTGATGTTATATAAATGTATGTTGGAACTCCTCTCCTTTTTTTATGTTGAAAACGTGGAAGCAGGAACAAAAACTATGCTAGACTATAATCCTAACGTTTTATATTTTTAAAGAGGAACTAAACAACAATCACTTCAGAACTGGCCACATAAAAAATATACAAGAATATCAGCTACATCGCTGTTCATTCTGATAATGTTACGATGAAAGAAACAGATCTATTACATACTCTATAGCATTAAATTATTTGCGTAATCTGACTAACTTGAATCTGACTAAAATTTGTCTTTCTCTGAGTTTAATAATCATAGGAAATTTGCTTAATGTTCTAGTGACAGCCTTCGTAATTCCTGGGTGCTCACATGTTCAGATACAAACATTGCCATACATGGTCAAGGATCTGGGCACTAGTGACGTCACTGGCTGGGACGTGGCTATATAAGCATGGCAGTCATTCACTTGACAATGGCAGAAGAGATGTCTGTCGAAAGCTCGTGGCCAGAAAACCAAATGACGCGGCTTGTGACCCAAGAATATTTTATTAGTGGATACCGCCACGGTAACATGGATTCATACAAAACCTAGATTGCTGACAAGTTAAAAATACCTAAATGTTTTCGAATGAAATGTGTCAACAAAACATTGTAATATGCCCAGAAGATCGTTCCTCTTGGCGACACAAAATAATAAAACGTAGGCAGAAATTCTAAATTCTGTGCTTCGAAAGTGATTTAAGAAATCACTACGCAATTACCACCTGATCCTGTCATAGATTCAAAACTCGGAGCTGGATTTTTGTGTGAAGGTCGCTCGATATAGGAAAAGCCGATGGACTCAGTGAAGTTCTGTCACTTCTATTAGTCAACACACGGAATAACTCATCAGTGATCTAAGAGAAACGAGTTTATGATTATAGGAAAAGCCGATGGACTCAGTGGAGTTCTGTCACTTCTATTAGTCAACACACGGAATATCTCATCAGTGATCTAAGAGAAACGAGTTTATGATTATGTGTTTGCGCCACTGAAATCCATATTTCCTAAAACTGTGCATTATATCACAGCGAATGGCATGGGTGTGTCTTTTTTCGTTAGCGTAAGTTAGTTTGTAGATCTATGAACCGATGACCGCAGCAGTTTGGTCTTTTACATTAAGATACTTTCAATTCCAGAAACCGACAGCTACAATAAAAACGATTCCCGAGAACACCTAGCTGTACATCCGTCCGGTAAGGAAGATATTGTAACTAAGACTAATTTCGTGTACTTTAATCCCGGTAGGCCTGTGCCGCAGTTCCACAGTAAACTAAATATGTATTCAACACAATACGAACACCGCACATACTCGTGATACAAGAACTAACCATGTCTTTTCTTAAGGACTTAAAATACATCAACGGAGATCGTTGCAACTTTACTCCGGGCTGGAACTCTGTCTCTGATTCTCGTCTTAGAGGAGCGATGCACCAGACATGTCTATTCCAGTTTCGAATATATAGCTGCTTAGACCGGCGAGTGAACAGACCCCAGAGATTCAAAAAAACATTGGTATTCTTCTTATTAACGTCTCTACATCGATATGAACATTGTTGTATTCACTCAAAGGATTATTTTATGGTTACCGACGTAACACCTGTACACATTAACACTTCTGTATTAAAATGAGAGTGAAAATATAAGCACATAGACCTGAATGAACAACATAAGGTTAAGCATTCTGTGTTGATCTGTTACAAAACAAAGGAACAGAATTACACTGACGTAAGAAATCTTCACTTTTCATGGAATTTCCGGACCTTGCCATTTTAGTGAAGCTTTTTGCTGTGTTGTAAATTACAGTAATAGTAACAAACATGGAACGCGAAAACACATTCAGGTTTTAACATTAGTGATGATTAAATAAAACAGCTTTCAGATTCAGTTTCATTAGCACTGTTACTCCAAGACCATTTGCGTAGTTTTGTTTATGTTCATGGTTATGGCGACACTATACCACTTTTCTCTCTACACTTTTTTCTTTCGCTTGGTTCCAGATTGCTTGTTTCGTTCATGATGCGACATGTATTACTTTTCTGAAACTTACTCATGAATAGACTACTGCAAAAGTCCAACAACAAAACTCCTTGGACGTCCCAGAAAACGGTAGGTAGCACTTACCTGCAGACGCGGTGATTTTGAACTTTTTTTAGACAAGTGATGACAGATGTTTCCATGGATGCGGCCGTCGATTCGGGCGTGTAATGGTGGACCTATGTTTCATCACCCGTCACTCTCCGAAACAGAAAGTCATTGCCCTATTCATAGTAGACCTCTACCCAGTGGTGTATCGGTGGCCTGCACGTACTTGTTCACCTACTGTCTGATCTTTCGCCCATAGCCATTCAACGTTTCTTCCGTATACAACGTCCTATTTTTGGCCTGGACGGCTTTTTGAAGCTTATAAAGCGGTTTGACAAATGTCTCAACGTACTTAGAAACTATGTTGAAAAATAAACATTATTCTTACCTTTAATTTCTCATTCAATTTCTTTTCCTTTCATACACAATTCTGCTCACAGAAGACAAGGGAAACTTATTTTCCAACTCCCCCTCGTACATCTCTTCTACTGCAAACTGGAAATCACTTCCGAACAGCCGGCCGCGGTGGCCGAGGAGACTGAGGCGCTTCAGTCACGGTCTACACGGCCACTACGGTCGGGGGTTCGAATCCCTCCTCGGGCATGGATATTTGTGCCGTCTTTAGTATAAGGTAGTTCATAAGTAGTTTGTAAGTTTAGGGACTGATGACACCGTAGTTAAGTCCCATAAGCTTAACAAACAAACAAAAAACAAAACAAAAACAAAAACAAAAAAACTTAAGAACTTGGGTTCTTTATCAAAATATTATGTACTCACTTTCTTCTTCTACATGTCCGCTAAGCTTGTGACGGGAATTTCTGAATACCCTGTATGGGCACGGACACGCAGTGAGGCATTAGTGTGGCTTTAGTGTCATTCTGATACTCGTGCGGAACGTGATCTATTAAGATCTGTAATTTTAAACAGTCATTCAAACAGGACCAGCGTGATGTTTTTCTTCTTGGCTACAGAACAACAGACACCAACTGCATAATATCCATCGACGAATGAAGATTATGTATGGAGCAACAGTGTGACTAAAACCACCTTATGGAATCACATAACAAGCTCCCTGATTCGATACGAGACATTGGTCGACCTTGAAGATCAACCAAAGTGTGAGACACTGGCGCACTTGTCCTGTAGTAAGTATGTTTCTTCGTGCGCTCATTTTCTATTGTCACGTCGTCTATCTTTCAACCCTTTCGTTCCCCGTGTTGTTCCTGGCAAATAACGTATTGATTTATACATTTTCTGCATCAGTCCCTAAAGTTTCATTTTTTTTATGAACAACCTGCTTCTAGTACGACATTTTGGTTCTTGGTACGGCGTCTAGCCACCTCTGAGGCATTAATATGTCCATCTTGGAGGTTGTGTTGCGTTGCCGTATGTACGTGGCTGAGAGTGTGAGCGGAGTGTGGTTCCTTTTATTTTATTCCAGCAGTGAATTTTCTTGTCTTTGGTGCTGTGGCGAAGATTATGCTAGCATTATTGATTTGGCAGTGTTAACTATCAACAAAATAACGTCCAAGTAAAAAAGTCCGTGTTGTGCATGAAATACATGACATCAAAAATCAATAGTTCGACAAAAAGTTTTAAAACTCATATTTTGATGTTCACCAGAGGCGTATCCCAGACCCTCCTCGAACCGCCCCAGTTCGAGTAAAGACGCAATACTGTACGGCGACTTTTTTATTTTATTTTTTTACAGAATTAGCTCAATGCTCAATGCACATTTGAATGCGTTGAATCCAATCGCCACGAACTTGCAAAAGGATTCCACCAGATATCGTGGCACATGCTTTTTCAATGTATTATGTTCCCACATATATGAGTCAAGGGGTGTGGGATCAGGATGATTTGGATGGCCATTCCACCGACCTGTTGCGAAAATCGAATGACCTGGAAATTGATCGTGTAACCAATGACGAACAACCAGTTCATCATGTGGTGAAACCCCTCTTATTTGTAGTTCGACGGAAAGCTGTCATTTTCATTCTGAACTAATGAAGACCCCGCTTCATGGAGCATTTACGATCTAGTCAATGAAAATAAGTCAATTAGACAGGTGCTCCATATTTCACACACCGAGCGAGGTGGCGCTGTGGTAACGCACTGGACTCGCATTCGGTAGGATGGTGGTTAAAATCCACCTCCGACCATCCAGATTTAGGTTTTCCGTGATTATCCTAAATCACTCCAGGCAAATTCCGGGATGGTTCCTTTCAAAGGACACGGCCGATTCCCTGCCCCATCCTTACCCAGAACTCCGAGCGTGCCAATTGGTTAAAGTTTCTAATTTAAAGTGAGCGGGACTGAATCTAAAATTGGTGAAAGTTTCTCGTTTAAAGTTGCTATTTAAAGCTCTAATTAAATCTGCCTGAAAGAATCCAACTCTCTATAAAATCACTGGTCTTTCTAAACATATATGTGCAACGTACTAAGTTAATTAGGCCCGACAATGCTATTTTCTACTCACAAAAAATGAAACAATGAGAGCTGCGACTCTGCGCCAGTCCACCTATAATTTTATACTTATAAAATAATCTGTGCTTCTGCGAGCACTACTTTTGGAAATTAGATTTCAGTGGAAAGAACTGATTACTTTATTGGCACGTGAATATTTACATTTAAAGAAAATCTCAAAGTCGACACGTACCATGCAACAAAAATGGAAAAATGCCACAATCAGGAAAACGAGGGACTAGGTTGAGCTGATATAAGAAGATTGGTAATCATTAAATTATTTATTCTTGCTAAAGAAACATACCTTGTTGTTGACTCGACAATAACGATGATTACAATGGGTTTGTACAATATCGTTCCATACAAATATTCTCATCCTCTTAGTACTAAATTCCTCTTCCAATATCAAATGAATTTCATCGCCCTTTGGCGGGATACATTCATAGGTACATAATGCAATCAATCAAACTCGGCATGTGAATCGCAGCCGGCCAATCGAATCGTACAACACGGAGACTACCATATGACTGAACCTTGGCCTAGTTTCCACTCGACACTGTACTAGCCTACTGTCCACTGCTAGCGTCAGCGGTCAAAGATGCTGCTATAGCGCAGATGCTACATCGCAGTTACAAAGATATTATGGTGTGTAGTGGTTATACACTGAGATTATCGAAGCTTATAATAGATGAATCTTACATACCAAATAAAGCCGTAAGGCAAATACATGTCCAGATTCAGAAAAATATCACAGAAAAAACCATAAATAATGATCTTCAGCCTGTAGCTGCCTACTTTCAAGTTCCGTGTCTAATGACCAAGCTGTCGACATGACGTTAATCCTAAGCTTACCCCATATTCCACACGCCATTAACCTGAAGTCACCAACGACTGTGAACATTCCTTACAGTATGAATTCTGGTCATCCAGTATGTTTGGTTGTGACGATTGACTTCACCACTGACAAATAAAAGTTTGCCTGTTGATTCGAAAAAAAACCTCGTTCAAAATGGGGATATTCTTAAGCTGCATAACTGAATGCGTATATCTCGCTCATCTTCTCCTAGATGCTGGATTAGCTGAATCTTGAGCGTATGCCACTGATGAGCAGGAAGGATTCGTACGTTCTATGTGTGGTTTATGCTTCATACGGTTGACAGACATCGTATGCTGAGGGTTCTGCACGAAGGCCGGAAAACCACTGTTGAGGTTTTCTCATCATCGGCACTTTCTGGTCAGCCATTCATGCCATGTCAACTACAGCCGCAGTTTCTCAGAGTTTGGAAATTATACACCTGCCAGTTGGTGTGAAATTTGATTTCTTTCTGGGCG
Organism: Locusta migratoria; assembly: GCA_026315105.1. Classification (NCBI taxonomy): domain Eukaryota; kingdom Metazoa; phylum Arthropoda; class Insecta; order Orthoptera; family Acrididae; genus Locusta; species Locusta migratoria. Next base: position 463,919,454 of record CM048746.1, on the reverse strand, counting down.
TTGACTATTAAAATCTGCCGTTATGACACAGAAACTTCGTTCTCCAGATATCAACATGACGTTAAGACTCTCGTCATTGGTCAATGCCATTTTCAGTTACTTGCAACAGATACAAGTGTTGGGTATTTTAACCATAACAGTACTTCGAATCTCTTTACGGTAATAAAAACAGAAAATCCTGATATTATTTCGTACATCAGTCGACCACCTTTCCATTAAGTAATTGTTTTGGATTCAAGATGGCCGATTTTAAAATGGCACCCATGTTCGGTACATACCTTGCTGAAATATTAAGATTCCAAATTCCTTTAGGGTTTTTGGAATAACAGGGTGTCCTGCGATCATTGATCAGCCTCTATTTAGACCATTCAAACAGTCAAGGGGGAATCAATTGAAACCCCATGAGACTAAGATAAGCGCAGGATTTTCTAGTACTGTAAAAAGAAGGTGAGTGTTTCACTACTCTGTAAATATGTTGTCAGAAGTGTATTCTAAATTTTGTCACAATGGTGTTGGCCTACTCTGGTCTATTGAAAAACGGAGAGAGGATTCACTGCTTAGCAGAGTGTGAAGATGCATTCAATATGTTGAAAAATGAGTTAATCGCCTCACCGAAATTGGTTTTCCTGCATTATGAAAAGGAATGTATACTGTCATGGAATGCGAGCAATTTTTTGTTTCATTATGCATTACTTCACAACCCATTGCAAATAGAGGGCTCTTTACTGTCACAAGAAATAAGTACCGTAAAATGTCGGTGTATGAGAAAGTGTGCTGTAATAGAATTTCTATTCGCAGAATATGTGCCTCCAAATTAAACCTATACCCTCTCATCTGTGCGATAATAGATTAAGTACTTTATGCATGGCTGTTGATCAGCGAATGTACCATATTAGATTTTTTTTAACTACAGCCCTCAGTCGCAAGTTACGTTTTAATATGTTACCTAGGTTTCAATGTCGCAAAGGACACCTTCAGACAATATGAGACAAAAAGTTAAAAATTGGCCGTTGCTTTTCAACCATAGCAGCGCCTACATGCAGCCCTTAGTGACTGTGCTACTGTTCCTATTTTAGATGTGACTATCTGTCCACGTCAGATTTATTGTAGTAATTTTTAATTTCTTTTAGATTTGACATGTAATTTTTAGCCTTTTAGCCTATAGTGTCTGAAGAAGGTGTCCTTTTTGACATTGAAACCTAGGTAACACATTCAAATGTAACTTGCGACTGAGGGCTGCATATGAAGTACTCCAAACAAAAACAAACATTCATCAATATTATATTCAGAAATCCATTTAACCAGTAGCTACATGATAACAGATTCTGTTTCTAAAACAATATTCTCCTGATCAAAATCACTCGCTCGATTACTCTCAACAGAAGTAATAGACGATTTCTAACATCCAGATAGCTGAGGTTGCCACTAAAAGGAATGGTAAATTACGTATCAGCCTCTAAGCTTCAAAACAGGTATTTTCACCAGATTGTTATAAACTATGATTCACAACAAACTTCTTTAATACATTTCATAGAAATAAAAAGCATCGAATTGTCTTCATCAATGACCTATTTTCTTTCAGGGAAAATGTAAAATAGAAAAACAAAAATTTATTGTTCTAAGCACTGCCAAATATTAAGTCAAATAGCACTGATTTCGTTTCAGTTTCTCTAACGAGCACAGTAGTCAACCAAAAGACTTTACACAAAAATGTCTGAAATTACCTCCATGAGCACCCATTGTATTGTCCTGTACTGTTAATACTAATGGGTTTCTCACTGCTTTTAGTAATGGCTCTCATTTTTAGAAATATGTTCAATTGTCGAATTGTTTTTGTATGTCTCTTTTATCATAAGCTTTGTTTCATCTTGTAAATCAAAACTCTTTGTAAGTATAATGTATTTGATTTATTAGTTTCAAAAATATGATTACAGCTTTTGAAACTGTTCTATAAAGCACTTACTACTAGTAATATCAATAATAATAAAGCAATAATAAAGAATAGTCAAATGCAGTTTTACAAATACAGTTGCCACAACTGACTCATCCCTTTTTGAATATTATATTGATGTATTTTATCAATGTAGTTGTTACTCCTTATCACCGTTTCATCATACCACTTGCATCTTAATCGTGTCATTAATTCAAGCTCATATTGGTGTTATTTTAATTAGAACAGGGAAAACATCCTGTGCGTTTACAATCCCCAAATAGTTTCGTTTTTTCAGAATGTTGCAAGTTGATTTCCGGAGCTCCAGCTCTGGCCAACAAAATTTTTCAACATAGTCAATTCTGATCGTCATGACTTTTTGTTGAGAAGGCGCCAAAACTTGTGCTTTTGTCCAATGAGTGAAATATCCTTTTTTGTCTCCGGAAGGTTCTCTTTAAATGACTCCGGAACAAATGACATCAAAATCGACATAATCAGTGTCACAGCTGCAAGTACACCGAATACAATATGCATTCCTTTAGTTTTTCCCTGAAAATAAAAGAAATTTCAACGTCATATACTTACATCTAAATGTTAACTACATTTTAATAGTTTTAGATCTAGTGACAATATAGGTACAAACAAAACAGCACAAAAACGTATTTTGTTACGTGGAATTTCATAATGAATTAGCACGTATTAATAAATGCATTAATCAATTCTGATTATTATAATTTTGTAACGGCTGTAATAGGGAATTTTAACAACGTCATAACAATATGCACAGTTGGTTACTTGGAGTCTACTTACACTAGATGGTCGCTGGTCATCAGGAATAGTAGCTACTGTCGAAAACGGTGTATTATCAATATCAGATAATCTATGAACAAACTTCTCATGATACACATAGAAGTTCGTCTTCTAAACGGTGTCTGAAGGTACGAACACAAAACAGAATTTTATTTCTGCATGATTCAGCTAACGAGTTTCAAATCTTACGGAAAATAAAATTTCCCAATCGAGTGCATCCTAGATTTTCTGGCAATTTAAATTAGATTTTGTCGGAATATGGATGTAACATATGCCATTAGTGGTAGTTACTGTAATAACCTGGTTACCCAAGCACGATCAGCTCAGCTAATAGAGAACTTGCCGGGTAAGTGTAGATATCCGAATTTCGATACCATGTGTGATCGTACTTTTATTTAGACTGGAAGTTTCAAGTGCACACTCTGTTGTTGTTGTTGTTGTTGTTGTTGTGGTCCTCAGTCCGCAGACTGGTTTGATGCAGCTCTCCACACTACCCTGTCCTGTGCAATCTGTTCATCTGAGAATACGTTCGGCAACCTACATCCTTTTGAACGTGCTTATTGTATTCGTCCCTCGGTCTCCCTCTACGATTTTTACCCCACACACTTCCTTGTAATGCTTAGTTGACAATTCCTTGATGTCTCGGAATGTGTCCTACCAACCTATCCCTTCCCTTAGTCAGGATATGCCAGAAACTCCTTTTCTCCTCAATTTGGTTAAGCACCTCCTCATTAGTCACGTGATCATTCGTCTGTAGCACCACATTTCAAAAGCTTCTATAATCTTTTTGTTTGAACTCCTTGTCGTCCACGTTTCACTGCCATACGATGATACACTCCGTACAAATGCTTTCAGAAAGGACGTCCTAACATTTAAATTAATAACGGATGTTAACAAGTTTCGCTTCTTTGGAAACACTTTTTTCCCCCATTGCCATTCTGCATTTTATATCTTCTTTACTTCGGCCATCAGAAGTATCTTGCTACCCAAATAACAAAATTCATTTACTACTTTTATTGTCTCATTACCTAATCTAATTCCTTCAGCATCGCCTGATTTTCTGACATTACATTGCATTACCTTCGTTTTACTCTTGTTAATGTTCATCTTATATCTTCCTTTCAAGACACTGTCCATTCCATTCAATTCCTCTTCAGATCCTTTGCAGTCTCTGACAAAATTACTATGTCATCGGCAAACCGCAAACTTTTTATTTCTTCTCCCTCTACCAAATATGAAAATTGATTCTATATTGGTTGCGATACCAAGAAATGTAGAACTAAAAAAGACAGCAGATATGTTAATGACAAATACTGAAAGAAGCAATGTGGGAAATAGAAAAGTGAACACTGAAAAAAGACTTCTAGAAAGTTACAAAACAGACTCTCACAAGATATCATAGAGAAAGGCTTTAACGGAAGAAATGGAGCAGTGACATATCACATATTTAAAGGAAAAATGACGATGATTTAAACAATAGTACAAGAATGACATACACACAGTTTACACGGATTGAACAGAAGCATAATTTAAACAGATAATTAACTGAAGAAATCTTTAAGTAGGTAGGGGCAAGAAAAGAAATTACAGTTTAGATGTATTGTAGGTATAAAAATTAGTCATACGTAAGTTATTAGTCATGAAAACTATGAAACACGGTTGAATTAATTGTAGACAAAAATCACGCGACTCTCAGAATGATGCGAGAGAAGTGAGAAGAATAAAAAGAAAGAAGAAAAATGAATTTATGACAAAAGGGGTATTGTTTAAATAACATAAAGGAAAAGCATTGAGGAAACAATCGGGGTGGGAGGGGGGCTGTGACCACACTATGCGGTGTGCAGAAGAATTTGGAAGAGAGAACAAAATACACGAGAATTAAGAAAGTTAAAGTTGTTTTTCTGCCAGCGCCTAAGGTATCCGCGCTCGTCGGTTCTGTGAAGGATGATTTGGTTTTGCGGAAGGCAGGTATGTATGAAATTCCTTGTATATCGGACGCACAGTCCATGAACAATGTGCGGAGCATAAACGTTACGCCCGCCTACTACAACCTAAATAAATCTGCTGTAGCTGAACATTGTATTCAGACTGGCCATAACATGAATTAAGAAAATGTTCAGATTTTATCTCCTGTTTCATCCTTCTGGGATTCAGTTTTTAGGGAAGCCAATGAAATTCGACTGGCGAGTAATTTAGTGAATCGTGATGATGATTTTAATCTTGACAAAATTTGGAATCCGGCACTCACAATCGTAAACAACGTGCTCAGTGTACCTCTTTGCCGCCGACCAGCATCTGAGACTCGCATGCGCACTGCCTCCGCGATGGTGCATATAAGGCCGCGCCTGGCAACTTGTCGGCAGTCTTGGACTCTCTCTGAAGATAGCCGGACGATATGCGGCCGAAACATTAGTGGAAGCCGTAGAATTGGCACGGCTGCACGCCCGAAATTTATTGGCTAACAGACTTGGTTAATTGGTATGCACCAGACCATATCACAAAGTTTTTAACGGTCCAGGGTTAAGAGCATGCATAAGCCTGAAGTGCGTCCCGAATAACTGAAGATCTACTGAGCACGCAACGCTCGAGCACCCTATCAGGGTCCATAGCAATTTAACTGTCCAACTTTAACTTATCCTGAGGACAACACACTCTCCCATGTGGAAGGAGGGGGACTCGAAACTCCGGCGGGAGAGGCTATTCCGCCGTTTAGGACTTAATGTTTTAGTATGCTATTAGTTTATTCTGAACAAATAAGTACGCTTATTTCATGTTCATGCCCAGTAGCCCGAGTGCTTAAATTTTGTAATTTTTAATTATAATTTCGGTCAATTTTTTATGTTCCGGCATTTAGATCGTGTTCGTTAATCTTCAACACGAAGGTTAGACTAGCCCAGGCATGGATAAAATGGTGGAGTCAGTGATTTTTCTTTCTTTCTTGATTACTGTTCCATAATCAGCAACTGTTACTGTGGAACATCTTCAGCTTACTTAAATATAGGATATCGTAGGAATCGTGTGATGTCTTAATTAAATCAAGGGCGACGGTGAGTCTAAAATTTGTGTCATTTATTAATCTCCTGCTCCCTTGAGCTCATTTCAAACTACGATAAAATCAAGTTCGCGTTAGAAATTAAGAGATATTATTTTAGGTTTTCACTGCATTATGCCTTCCTGCAGGCACCCTTGTTTAATCTTCAGACCAAAAGGCGCCTAGATTCAGTTTCCGTTCGATATGTAGACTTAATAATGAGATTGCTTATTCCCATGAATGTGAGGCAAGTGTCGCATTTAATGTTGACAACAACACATCCCTTTCCCACAAATCATGAGTACAAAGTATATAATAGGAAGTGGACGATCACATTGTTGTAGATATTTGTAGACGCATTTTGCATGAACAAGATTCCTTAAGCGCATCATTTGAAACTGTAATTAATTTAAAGGGGGAGAAGCTTCAGAATAAATATCTTACTGAGCTAAGTGAGCTCCTCTCGTGTATTGAGAATTCGAAAAATTTACGGCAATGCAGCCGAGTGATGCAATCAAAAACATCCAACACCCTGCTATTTTCAAGGCATCTTTGTCAAGCAACTTTAAATGCACGGACTTTTAAAACGTCGGTTTTAATGAACATTCAATTCCCCCCTCCCCCCTATCCCTAATGATCGGTTCACTACGTAGTAGGAAAGGAAGGGCGGCTTTTCCTACTTTGATATATTTTCAAGGCGAAAGGTGGGTCATTCATTGTGACATGCTGTTTATAGGAAGCCAACCCAGAATGACACATTTGCAGTCTTTCACCTGTCACAATTCGCCTCAGCCTGAAGGGATTCTTTGTACCTGAAAGTCTGTCAGCTGAGCTGTTCCATCCAGAAGTCCCTTTTGGTCGCAGTTGATGTCATATATTGTATGAATATTAAATAATAACAGCTGCAGGATCAGAAGAGACGTCTATTCTTTCGGAACAGACGCCACATGTATATATATTATAATGAGCGACAGCGATGAGCTATCCACCTACTGTGATGCGGGAGAGGGATAAATGTCGTCTCACCCGTTGATCACTGATTTTTTTTTCTTATCGATATTTCTGTCATTTATCAACTTTGGTTCAGTCATCGCTTTGTTGCTTCCTTGTTGGTTGTGTTGTATCTTTCCTATTTTAATTGAAAATATCCCTGCACAGTGCTCCCTCTCTACAGTTGCCTTGAAAATGGCTTGCTGTGATTGGCCGAAATATCGGCGATCGTCGATTCGATCTTCATTCGCGAGTTAAACAATAGAAACGAGTTTAGACTTGTTAATTAGCCCCAGTCACGTGGAACGTCAGATCCTGTATCTTAGAAATGTTCTTCCACATGCTATCTCTCGTTGAGTTTATGGTTATTAAGCCTATTTTAACAGTAATACTGAACTCACAAGGAGACCACATGGGTATCGCTTTATAAAATTTCTTTATATTTATGGTACGTGAAGTTCAGAACTCAAAGAACAATCAGCCGTCGCGGAGGAGTGGCCGAGCGCATTGAGGCGCTATGCTCTGATGCGCGAGGCCGCTTCTCGTCGGGGTTTCGAATCCTCAATTGGCCGTGGATGTTTGTGCTGCCTTTAGTATAAGCTAGTTTATAAGTAGTTTGTAATTTTAGGGACTAATGACCCCTCCCCCCAGTTAAGTCGCATAAGCTTAACAAACTTTTTAACATTTGAAGAATCAGCCAAAGTCATTCGACGCAACTCTCAAAAATTCACGAGGAAATCGACTTTGAAGTTTTGCAATTACATGTAAGTACCAGTAATTAAAACAGCTGTAGCACCAGTCGGTGTACCTAAGGTGGGATAGTTCTGGCCTTACAACCATAGGTTAAGTGGCTGGAATGTCACCGTGTCAGTCTTTTTTTTTTTTTTTTTTTTTTTTTTTTTTTTTTTAATCTTTCTTTTATTTATTTTTTATTTCGTTGTGTTCGAATACTTACGCAATTTTGATATCTAATGGTAATTTTTTACGAAAAAATAGGTCTTTGAGTATATAAAAACACACACACACACACACACACAAACACAAACATCGTTGTCACATAATCTAAACGTGCAAGTTGACTTCAAAGCTTTTATAAAGTCTTTTTAATCAATATTTTAAAGCCATATATGAAAAAGGAAGGTTTCTTTTACTGATGCATTCCTGGAGTGAACAAACCGATCCCCTGTTGTACAATGAAGTTTTTCGAAAGGACAGGGGTCTGCCTACTGCACCGTGCAAGTAATTCCGCCAAATTGCACCCCCTTGGTGCAGCTTTGTGACGTGTATTTCTTCCGTCAAGAAAAAATTACATTAAGCGCCTACAAAACTGTGCCTACCTGATCGAACGAAGACGTGAAATTAGTTATAGTGAAGAGAAAATAGCATCTAACTACAATCAATTGTTCATCATCAGCTGTTCCCTCTAATGATCGGTTGAAATGGTTCGCTTGCAAACTGCGCGATACAAGAGAAATCACCTTGAACGTAAATAAAGTTTGCTTTCTAGTTGACATATCAAAGAAAAATTGCGTTTGTAAAAATGCAGCATTTGTACAGTGTGTTCGATGCCGTGAAAATAATTATTGTTTTCCTTGTTTTTACGATGCTTATCACGCTGGCTTGTGTGAGACCGCACCGAAATGTTCAAATGTTTGTAGCATCTGTGGGACTTAACTACGGGGTCATCAGTGCCTAAACTTACAAACAAATTATGAACTACTTACAACTAAGAACGGCACAAATATCCATGCCCGAGGGGGGGGGATTCGAACCCCCGACCATAGTGGCCGTGCAGACCGTGACTGGAGCACCTCAGTCCCCTCGGTATCCGCTGCCGGCAGACCGCACCGAAATGAAGGATTCGTTTGTTTTACAGTATTGCCATAAATTTGGAATTTGCAATGTTTTTTGTTTCTTTTTTTTATTTACATCACCATTATTAACAATCATTTATAAAACAGAAAATTACGAATAAACGAAAATACGTGCAATGTTCATGAATTTACCATTGGTCTTAAAATGGTGTAAGTATTAGAAAACAACGTAAATCATATCTGTTTCAGTGTGATTAAAACCATACACTGTGGATGCGATGCCACAACTACACCGTTTTGTTTGGTTTTTTTTTTTTTTTTTTTTTTTTTTAGTCTTTTCTATGGGTTTATGAGTCACTTGCGATCGCTGATCGCGTTTGTTCGTTGTTATTCAATGTGTCTTTGGCTCAGCTATTTTTTCTAAATACAGAGGGCGCGCTGAGCCACGGCGCCCAGTGGCGGGGTTTGAACCGGGGAACGCCAGCACAGCAATCTGCCACGCAAACCACAGCACCACGAGCTCCGTCACCATCTGAATCTGAGATACACCGACAGATGCAGCAACTGCTTTAATTATTGGTACTAATATGTACCTGCAAAATTTAAAGTCGATTTTCTCGAGAATTTTTTAGAGTTGCTTCGAATGGTTTTGGATTATTGTTATTTGGGTTCTGAACTTCACGTACCATAACTATAAAAAATTCTGAACTCCGATACCCATGTGGTCTCCTTGTCGGTATTGTGACGTTAACTGTTCTATTTACTGGTCGTGGTATTTGTTTTGCGTGATGAATGGTTAATGTTTACCAGTACACATGTTTCCGTGAAGTTTATCAGCCCATTTAACAATATTAAATGAGGTACAACATGATTAACGTGAATGAGAGTCCTTATATTATTCCTTAATAGCACGAAACTAGAACATTCCACTTCCTCTGGTGAGTGATAAACACAAAGCAATGAACTTCTCAATTCTCATCCCACCAAACCACCCTACATGACACAATATACATAACAGTAGAGGTATGGAAAGTTTAAGGAAAAAAGAACACCTTCACTTACTTAAGAAGTAGCCTTACGTCCGTATAAATCTGTATTTGAAGCACAAGGAAAAGATTAGCAATCATAAACTAAGAATGCAGAAAAATATAAGACTTTTTGGAAACAGAACTATTTTGGCTAAATTAGAATTTAGTATGGTACAGAACCTTTGACAGTAACTAAGCATATGAAACTCTCGTATGAAAGGTTTTATAAAATATTTGTCAAACATGAAGATGCCAACTCAATCTGACAGACGTGAGCGATTTTTTTAAGGTACAGGCGAACACTATTGTCTCTTAAATAATTGGTTTTCATACTGTCCATCTGAAAGATGATCTTAGACTGGTGTTTATATGTGATGCTGTGATTATATTTTCAGTGAATAAATAATGTACATACCAAGTGAGCAAGATAAGGTGGAGCAGTCAAAGCACATTGAACAAAGACGTATTCAATTGCGATGGCTATTTGTCGTAAACTCGTCGGATGTAGTTCTAAGCTTTGAAGATTTGTTAGTGAATACGAACACTCAGAGAAGAACACGAGCACCAGAGACAGTGTAGTTTGGATCCACTGTGCTGAAGACGCTGTAAAAGAGTAACTACTTTCAGATAACACAACACAAAATATACATATGCTATAGAATCGTAATAAATATTTCAAAAGTACTGACTAGTAACAGTGCGGTTCATTTTACACTAAACATATTTATAACTCAGTTTGTTACAGAAATTATGCAAGAAAGGACTGAAAAACGAATTACCGGCCGTTAAAAATACGAGTATGACGCACAAGATAGCGGCAGCTAGTAGTACGAGACAGTGTGTTACTCGTCTCCCAATCTTGTTCCCAGAAACGTGAGCTGCATATGAAGCAGCTATTTGTAAGGATGCTTTTCCAACGAATCCAACGAAAGGATTTGGCCCAAAAATGGTGTTGTTAAAGAGCAGCGTGAAAACAACAAATCCTACCGCTGACCTGGAACACGAAATTTGATATACCAATTAATTTCTTAAATTATACAGATCAACTGCAGGACTTGTCGCACACATTCATCACCAGGCAAACATAAAATATGTTTCTGTAGCAACTGAGAAGACCCTGGCAATTTACGTTAGTAATTAATTGTATATGAAGTTTCTGAAGAAACGTTTCCTAATAAATAACTTTTACGCATTTTCTAAAATGTTTACATACTTTTTATGGCTATAATCACGTGTTACTTACCTGTCAAGTGTATTAGATAACAATTTCTGTATTTGGCACCACTTACTACAATGTCGACCTGGAATCAAGCTTAGTTCAGCCGCATATGCTGAAATTAACTTACGTGTGCATAATGTCCTCGTAGATGGTATCCTAATAAGGCTGCAGTGTTTCCTAATCATGCATGAGAGTCAGAATAACAGTTCGTTGTCATATACGTCAGCAGCACAAAAATATAAATGTGTTGAAGTTAAATAACAAAAAAAGGAACTATGACAGAAAAGTGGAGAAGCAACTTTCTCAGGGCTCATTCCGCCTTCCTCATGAAAAAGATTTGCATCCGAACACATTCTCGCTCTTTTAACAAAGAACTTGATGAATCCTTTTACCCAGACACTATTCTTAGTGAAATTTCATGCACTGCCACTACCATCATATGCCCTTCTCGTCTTTTTTTTTTTTTTTTTTTTTTTTCACACACTGACACTTTCTCCTGTCTACCACTGTCATTGCCTTAATACCTGTCTCTCGGTATTGTTTATTACTGACAGTTCTCTGCCATTTTAAATGTCTTTCACCTGTTGATTTTGTCAGAGTCCTCTCACTGCCTCTTTCTATCAAATATTTGTAAAGCTGTGGGATCTAACTGCAGTGGCCATCACTCCCTAAACTTAGAAACTACATAAACTAACTTATGCTAAGAATAACAGGCACATCCATGACGGAGGGAGGACTCGAACCTCCGGCGGGAAAGCAGCCGCGCACTCCGCAGCGAGGCGGCTTAGAGCGCACGGCTGTTCCCGAGCGGCTGTCTTTCTGTGTTTGCTAATGATAGATAAAGGAAGGGAAGAAAGAAGGATAGGAAAGAAAAGAGTGACAGTGGCCGCATTTGGGCATTGAAATTAAGCAATGGCGACAAGTGACAATGTAAGCCAGGCCGGGAGTAGATCACGCGTCTCCCGCTTTAGGCCAGCGGTCGCCTTAACCACTTGGCCATCCGTGCTCGCCTCCCGTCAGTCTAAAAATCCTGCAAGTCGCACGCTATGGTTATAGCGCCCCTATTGTCCATGCCCTCTTAGACTCGCCATTACGGAGTCTCGTGCGAGGTCGGAAGTATTACCGCATCTGCGGTGAAGTAGGTGAAGCAAACGCCGTCGTCGCGTATAAATACTTATTGTATTGGTGTGGTGTCTGTTCTTTCGGACGTCCAAAAGAACAGACACCACACCAATATAATAAGTCTTTCTGTGTCAGAGTCTGCAGTTAGCCTTCTCTTTACACATGTCCCTGTGGCAGGTTTCCTCATTCTTGTAACTCCTAGACCACAAGACTAAAATGTGGGTATAAGGGTTGGAGGACCAAAACACCCAAAACTGCTGTATGGTCCCCACTAAGCTCTCAAGTTTGTCTCCTCTGTTTTGCTTTCTCTGCTGCTACCTACATTCACACCATAACTATTGGATCTGTATTTGTTTCCCATTGTTACCATCACTTCTTTGTTTCACTGTCACTTCTGCTATTCTCATTCCATCAAAATAGAGAAGTAATTTGAATGAAATACAGTACGTTCTTGTGGAATGAAAATAAAATAGTAGACATATTTTATGTCAAAGGCGTATTACAAGTTTATGATATCACTAAATGGGTAGGAGGGCAGTACCAATTCTAGACAGCCTTGAACAATACCGAGGAATCGGTTCGAGACTGTTGATTCATCAAGGTCGCACTGGCTACAAAGAGTCGAGGGGAGGGAAGGGGAGTTCCCCCATCCTTTTACGTATCAGACTACACAACTACACTACAGCCAATCAGACAAACCCTTCCTTAACCACTGTGTAACATATACACAAAAGAATGAGATCACCCTGACAAGATCATTAGTGTCATATTGCAACTCCACATGTCAAGGATGAAAGGGCCAGTTCACCACCCCCTCGCCCTGAATTAAGATGCAGAATAGAGAAGTACACTAGTCCAATCATTCTTACAAGGACATACATGTCACATGACACCTATTCCATGTTTATCATCATGCCTCCCCCTTACCCTTACATGGCCCCCTCCACATGCTGTCACTGTGCATACTTTTCACCTCATAGCCTCTATTTTTTCACTACTGATCACCAAATATACGTTTATGGTTGGGTACATATGCACTTAACTCCCCAAGCCACAGGCTTAGAGGTTGGGACATATAGAATGCTGAAAGGAGTATATATGGAACTGTGTAAAAAATAAATACAAACCAACATTTGCTAATAAAAAGTAAATAATAAAATAGTAATTTGCAGCTGATGACAAGTGATTTACCATCAATTATGCAGCAGTAAACCTGAAAAAAGCGAAATAACAGCCTTTGTAGATTAATCACCCATTTGCTTACCTCTACAGCAGGTGGCAGCACCAAGATCCTAGCTTGTCAAACCTCTTAACAGATGTATTCTATGCCAAAATGGTTATAATAAATAGTGTAATGTTATTGTAACATTAATGCCAATATACACTCCAACGAAAGTGGTAGCGTGCTGCTTCCAAGCTAAATAATGTCTGAACTATCAACAAAATAGGCTAAAATAAATTCTTGACGTTAAAAACGTAACTGAAAGTCTAATTTTGTCTTCAAGAGAGCGCAGCACTAGTTTCGTATGAAATTATTGCAACAGATTTTCACAAAAACTCTATAAAGAAAGCCCTCTAATGCCATTTCTATGCTGAATAACAGCTGAAATGCAGGGAAATAGGCCAGAAGTAACTTGTTGTCATGAAATTATGTCTTACCGCAGCTTAATCAAACGTTTTATAGGTATCAGCACTGACATAGTATCAAAAAAAAGTGTCGAAACTTAATCACACCTGCACTAACAGATAGCAGCACTGGTTTAGTGTGTACAAAAAGTAATCCTATTTTATCCTCTACGTACACTGCATGTCTTTCTCAGCTATTTTCACCATTATGACGCTAGGTAAATGTCACTATAGCATTTACTCACACAAAATTTCACACTTAGTGCATTCTTTCTATTACACCATTACACGTACATAATTTTGCTTGCTTGTTTTAAGACATACCAATATACTAATTTCAGAAGTTCTTTCAACCCAAATGCCGTAGTCGTATGCCGAAAAAGCGATATTTATGTTAAATATCGTGATTTTATGTTAAAAACGGAAACTACAAATTGTGATGTTACATGACCTTGAAATACATGTGATTTATATCAAATATAACAAAATAATGCTCAAGTAAGCTCCCTCTAGATACCTATAGGCCTAACAGATCTAAGAGGAATTTTTTGCAAAAGGAGGTGAAATCAACTTTTTTTTTTTTCATAGCAGTGTGGCCTAGCCTTTGACCCACTTTAGCTTATAGTAGTAACATTATAAGTAGGCCCTTGCGATCGACTTTTGACAGCTCGAAATTTAAATGAACATAAAAATAACGGCTTAACCTTTCATCAGACACACCGTGGTGGAGTAGCCGAGCGGTCTAAGGCGCCTCGCTGCGGAACGCGCGGTTGCTCGCCGTCGGAGGTTCGAGTCCTCCCTGGGTATGGGTGTGTGTGTTGTCTTAGGCTAGTTTACCTTAGTTTAAGTAGTTTGTAAGGTACGGACTGATGACCACGCAGTTTGATCCGATAGACTTACAAACATTTGAATATTCTTCAGACACGGAAATTTAATAAATGTGTTTGTAGAGGAGAACCTTCTCTACAACTTTGCTCTCTTATGTTTGGTTTAGAGTTGTTTTTTTTTTTTTTTTTTTTTTTTTTTTTAGTTATTATTCTTTTGTATCTCGCATCGTTTCAGAGATATTTGAAAAAATAATGGCGATTTGACACTGTCATGATTGTAAGTGAACCAATACAGGCAAAGAAAATTAATTTGAAAAAGAGGACAAACTACCACGGCAAGACAGGTGATAATATTTTGACGGAAAAAGATAATGAAAATATGGGAGATATATTAAAATAATAGGTCAAAGCTGAACTCATGTACCAAATGTACTCATGTAGAGTGGGTGTAAGGACATTTAATTTCTTCTTTCCACTAGTCTACTAGTTTTTTGTATAATTTATGTTGATTATGTAATTAATATGATTGTCGAGGTTCTCCAGTAACACCCAGTAATCCTTTAACATTCATCCAGATGTTTAGAATATTAGTGAAGGTCTCGGTGACACTTCCAACTATGTATTCCGTTAATAGTAGTGTAATGGAATATACAAAACGCCTATGTCAGATTGTTGCAATCATAAACACTACCACCTCACTCATGATCAAACATCTACTCACAACATTACACTGTGTGATGTCACATTTATGTTAATCGTGGTGCAATCTACCAGTTCAAATAATTAGCATTATAGTTACAGTGGTTTATAAGAGGAGCTCTTTCTATGATAGTCCTGTTAATTATGTCGAATACCACATAGCTCATTGGCTCATTAACCAAAAACATTGCTTTAAGGCATGGATCATGTTGTAGGATTAAGTCATGTGGAGATAAGTCATTGTAGCTAGAAAATGCATATATGGCGTTATAGCGTTAGATTGTGTATTCTGAATCACATCGCTCCCTTGCTTCATTTTTTTTAATGGACCTCGCAAAATACGTAGTTGGAAAGCGGTATGCGCTAGATTGCGGTATTTTTATGTAAAACGATTTAGCACTAATTTTACATTGCAATTTTGTTATTGAGCAGCGAAGAAGCATTGCGAGAAATACTTTTAACATATTAGACATTAGTTTACGATAACAGTACGATTTACCACAGAAGTTAATATTTCCATAAGGCTACTTTCAGTATTTTTAGTTAAGTGGGCTCTTGTCGATTTTTAACTTGTACATTGTACATATAAAACACAACTTGTCGATTTGCTTTACTTGTGAAACTAATATTATCCAATAGTCGCCTTTACATTGCTAATCCGGAGTCACTGATGCAATCTCATGGTGCTATACATATTGCGATATTTAATAAATAATTTTAGTTTTACTTCGATAAATCGATACCTTTAGTATCAGTTACATGTAATATATTTCATTAAGGCCTTATTCGCATCTGGATAGCATGTATCCTACCTATATGAAGGTAAGTTTATCTCATCTGTTTACTAAAATATCAAATGTTATTATCTCTATTACCTAGGACGATACTTACTTTATCATTATTTTAAGATTTTATATGTGAATATTAAGTTTTGTAGTGTGTATTTCATCTTGATAAAGACTAGGCTATAACACTGTGGAAAATAATAGATTTCACCTCTTTTGTCAAAAATTTCATCGGGTATTAGATGTGTTAGGTCTGGAGGTAGCTGGGGGTGATTACATTAATATGATTTTATTTGTTGTAAATATCTTGTACTTCATCCTGCAAATAGGCTAGACCATAATGCTTTAAAAACGTCTTTTTGCAAATAGCTCAACTGTTGTTATGTCTGCTAGGCCTGAATATGGCTAGGAAATGCTTTATTTTCGGACGTTGAGCATTAATTTGTTCAAATGTTCAAATGCCTGTAAATCTATCGGACCAAACTGCGTGGTCATCAGTCCGTAGCTTACAAACTACTAAAACCTAGGTAAACTAACCTAAGGACAACACACACACACCCCTGCCCCAGGGAGGACTCGAACCTCCACGGCGAGCAACCGCGCGCTCCGCAACGAGACGCTTTAGACCGCTCGGCCACTCCACCGCGGCGGATTACTTTGTGGTCATGATTTAAGGTCACAATTTTCAGTTTCCATTCTTAACATAAAATAATACTATTTAATATAAATATCGCTTTTCTTCCTATATTTTTACTATTATGGTATTTGAGTTGAACGAATGTCTTAATTTAACGTATTACTGCGTCTTAAAACATGCAGGAAAAATTATCTAGGCGTATAGAAGTGGTACAATCATTGTAGCTTAGTCGATATTTTATGTAGGTTAGGTTAATTCTCCGATGAAAAAGAGTCAGCAACCTTATACCAAACGCTATACTGACATTTACGTAACCTCACAAATGAGGAAAATATTTGAATAAGCCATGCAGCATACCCAGAGAACTTGATACCATTATTTTTTACATACTAAGCCACTGCTGCGATCTGTTAGTGAAAGTGATTAAGCTCACAGGAAACGTTTTTTCATACTAATCCAGTGCTGAAATCTATCAAAGGCATGATTAAAGTGAAAAAGGACACAATTTTTACGACAATTATTTATTTTCTGCCTAACGTGTTGCATTTCAGCTGTTATTCAGCAAAAACTGGTATCAGATAACTTCCTTTAGAGTTTAGAGGCATTACGATTTTTGTAATCATTTGTGGTATTAATATCATACCAAATTAGTACCACCCTCTCTTGAAAACAAAATTAGACTTTCAGTTTACGTTTTTAATAGCAATAAATTATTTTAGCCTATTTTGTAGATTAGGCGTTATTTAGCTTGGAAATGTCATCAGTCAACTTTCTTTCGAGAGTGTACTGCTATTAATGTTACAGTAATATTACAGGATTTGATAGAACCACATTGCCGTAGCTGCTTTCTGTTGGCAGGTTTATCAAGCTGGGATATCAGTCCTGCCACCTGTTGCTAGCAGTGAGCAAATGGAGGAGGGGGGGGGTTAATCTACAACGGCTGTTATTTAAGGTAAATCACTTGTCAGCAGCTGCATATATATTTCAAAATTTACATTTTATTACCAAATGTTGGTATTTATACACAGTTTTATATATATTCATTGCTACGTTTTGTAGGACCTGTTAAATAACTAGCAATGGAATTCAGTTGTTTGCCTGATGTCAAGTCATTGCTTCTCATCCTCTACCTCATCTATTCCGCTGACATTCTCCAACCCCAATCTCCTAGCCATCTCCTTCACTATGGTGACAACACCGCCTGCCCTGCCCGCTCCCCCTCTCCCTATCAGCTCCTAGCACCTTCTCCAGTCCCAATTATCCCAATACGCCACATGGTGCAACCAGTGGCTCCTATGTGTCAATCTCGATACATCCGTGGCAATAATCTGCCTGTTCCATCCTAACTGTCATACCCCCATATTCAAGTACCTCAGCCTCACACTTGACTGCTCTCTATCCTTCAATCCCTTTATCCCCACTAGTTTGGTTTCCTTCTGCCCTCCCCCTTCACACAAAGTCCTTTTGTTCCCTTCCCAGTGTTCCCTATCCTTTTCTCCTCCCTCTATACCTCTTCTCCCCACCCCATACTCTGCAGGGTCTCTGTGCAGTCAGTGTTACAATGTTGTCTTGTGTTTAGATTTTAAAACCAGTGCAACCGCCGCTATCGGCAAAACAGTGTGTCTCTCTGTCACCATTCACTTTTAATGTACAACCCTGTGTATTTTAGCCACCGTTCAGGATTCTAATCTGAATGTTTGTACTTTTTAATTCCCAATTTCGTTTTATATATCGCCAATTTACTCCTTATCTTTTACTTTAAAGAGATCATTTTTAAATCCACATCTAGTTTTAAAACTCCTTGCCCATCTTGTAAAATAACTCGGCTCTAGAGTGGCGCCTGCCCCCATCAAGGAACTTTAAAATACGATAAATAAATAAAATAGTTATTAGCTGAGCGAGCTGAGTTCATGTGTACCCAGCCATAAACAAATGTTTTGTGTTCAGTAATGCACTCATAGATGCTATGAGGTGATAAATATGCATATTCTGGGCAGGGGGATGGAAAAGGGGACACCATGATGATAACGACAAAATATGGATAATGTGACACCTACGACCTTGGCAGAGTGCTCTGATTGGATCTGGTGTATGCGTGTATTGTGAAAGTTAATTCAGAAGAACCACAACTCCCCTCTGTATGACACACAAAGCAATAATATGACATTAGTAACTTTGTCAGAGTACTGTGATTGTATTGTGAATTATATATGTAAAGGGTCTGGACTGGGATTCTCAGATTGTACTTAGTGTAATTGTGTAATCTGATACCCAGAAGGATGGGGGAACCTCCCCTCCCCTCCTTGACACATGGAAACTGGTAACTTTGATGAATAAGCATTCCTGGAATGACCCCTTGGTAATCTTCAAATGAGGCGTTTCAGCTGTCTTTTTTATAATTATTATTTCTCTTGACACAGTAATATTAGATGTTTGAAGATTAAACTCAGGAAGTTATGTAACTTGCTTTGGTAAATATAAAGACAATAGATGAGAATGAAGGAGTTCCAAAGAAGACATTTCAGCTATACAAGATTTTTCGCTGAACGAATATTTCATAGCAGGAAATCTTTTGAATTGTAGAAGTTATAAAAATATGTTCTGAATTTATGAACCAAATTAATACTATGATTATGTCATTTTCATGTCATAAAAGTGATAAAAGAACGATAATAATGAAATGGTGGTGTATTTAGGAAAACTTTTCACATTGCCATGGTCACAAGCGATGAGGAAGTGTCAGCGGATATAAAGGCAATTTTCACTGTGATAGGAGGTGATTTAGCGATATGAGAAATTTAGATACTATAACCTGCAGTAAAATGATTCTGCAGTAATGATACACATACAGAATGATTACAGACCATCCCAAAAAATAATGAAATAAAATTTTCAAGTTTTCTTCTGTAAATACTGAGGTGTAATTTTTATTCTTCTACAGAATAAAACGAATATTTTTTATTCCTCGCTAAATTAAGAAGAGGAACATATTTTCTCATTTTTCAACGAATGAAGAGGAGGTACAGTAATAAATACTACATTTCAACTCTGATTAACATCACTATAGTTTCTGTTGTTGTGCATTGTTTGGAGAAGGAAGATGGGGAGCTTAGAAAAAGTACAATATCTTCCAATGTTTCAATCAGTAACAATGACCTTTGTAAGAACACAATTAAATTTGATTATTTTGTTGGATCAGGGTGTTAACATTTTGCTATATCTTCGAGTATATTGAAAAAACTAAGTGTATTATAATAAATATGTCAGTTGGAAGTTAACATCTCACAGGATGAAATATGCTAGTGATGAAACTTAAATTAGGTTAAAACTTTACTTACTTACTGAAATTCCATTATCCAAAGACATTTTTCCTTATATCCATGAAAATAGAGGGAACTTGAGGGTATGGGTATCATGGTTTTGCTAAATTCTGATATATTATTATCTCACAGTTTGCAGTGTTACATTGAACATTACTACCACTTTTACATCTACTTGAAGTATCTAAATATTAATTACGTTGATATTAGGCTTGCGCAGAACCGAAGCTGCCTCCAGAATCAATGTCTGTTACAGATTCTGGGTGCGAAAGACGGCGCAAAGTGGTCTCAGATGACATACAAAGTAATTGAAGAAGTTTCTCCATGATCTAAGAGTAGCTGAGAAGGACAGAAGAGACAAATGAAGCGTAAATTCTTGTTGATGTTACATGTATTTTCAAGGTAATTTGTATTATTTATTCATGACTTGGTTGATGTTGAACACATTGTTCCAATATTCGACTAGAAATGTAATAAGGCGAATAAATTGAGTTCTTATTTATATTTATATTTATGAAGAGCATCTTAGTTGGACAAATAACATTAAGAAACTTATAAATTATAATAGCATGTTTTGGTACGTACAGAGGCACAGCTGAGGCTAGAACTCTTAAATAAAATTTAATACAGTTACATTAAATCATGTGCTTAACCTGGATGGATCATCATCATCATCATTAGACACTGATTATGCCTTTCAGCGTTCAGTCTGGAGCATAGTACCTCTAATAAAATTCCTCCATGATCCCCTATTCAATGCTAACATTGATCCCTCGTCTGATGTTATGCCTTTTACTTCAAAATCATTCTGCACCGAATCTAAGTACTTTCTACTTGGTCTACCTCGATTCCTCTTACCCTCCGCAGCCGAGCTCATGAGTCTCTTAGGTAACCTTGCTTCTTCCATGCTTGTAACATGACCCCACCATCACAGTCTTTTCGCTCTAACTGCTTCATCTATGGTGTTCTTTCCAAGTTTTTCTTTGATTTCCTCATTATGGACACCCTCATGCCATTTTCCCATCTTGCCACTTTCATATATGTAACCTCTACCTTATGAATAACGTAACCTGTATCCACCCACTTTCACTCTCATAAAACAAATTTGGTCGAAAGATAGAGCGGTGCACTGCTAACTTAGTCCTGGTACTTACTTCCTTCTTGCAGAAGAGAGTAGTTCTTAGCTAAGCAATAACTGCATTAGCTTTGCTGCACGTCGATTCCAGTTCTTTCGCTATGTTGCCATCCTGTGAGAAAATACATCCCAGGTACTTGAAACTGTCTATCTGTTCTAACTTTGTTCCTCCTATTTGGCACTCAATCTGTTTGAATCTCTTTCCCACAGACTTTACATTCGGAGTGCTGCTCTTGATATCATACTCCTTGCACATCTGATCGAGCTCTGAAATATTAGTTTGCAACCTTCCAATCGAATCGGCCATTACAACTAAGTCATCCGCATATGCGATACTGCTTATTTTGTTTTCACCTACTTTAATCCCGTCCTGCCAGTCTACTGTTTTCAACATATGATTCATGAATAGTATGAACAACAGTGGTGACAGGTTACAGCCTTGTCTTACCCCTGAAACTACCCTGAACCATGAGCTTAATTTGCCATCTTCTATAACTGTTGCCTGACAGTCTTCGTAAAGACCTTTAATTGCCTGCAGAAGTTTGCCTCTTTTACCATAATCTTGTAGAACTAACAGTAGCTTCATCCTAGGAACACGGTCATAAGCCTTTTCTAGATCCATGAAACATAGATACAATTCCCTGTTCCACTCATAGCACTTTTGCATTACCTGCCGTAAGCTAAAGATCTCATCTTGACAGCCTCTAAGAGGCATAAACCCCCACTGATTTTCATCTAACTTGTCCTCAATTAATACTCTCACGCTCCTTTCAACAATACCTGAGAATATTTTGCCTACAATACTAATTAAAGAGATACCTCGATAGTTGTTACAATCTTTTCTGTTTCCGTGTTTTAAAATTGGCGTGATTGCCGATTTCGTCCAGTCAGGTGGAACCTGTCCTGTTTCCCACGCCTTCTCAATTATCCTGCGTAACCATTTGAGACATGATATCCCACTGTATTTGACGAGTTCCGGCTTAATTTCATCAACCCCAGCCGCTTTATTGCACTGTAATCTACTGACCATTTTCTCCACTTCCTCAAATGAGAACCTGTTTCCATCGTTGTTCCCATCCAATTCTACCTGAAAATCTGATACATCAGTGACCGTTTCACCCAAATTGAGCAATTCTTCAAAATATTCCCTCCATCCCATCTGCTCAAGTTCTGCATTTATCCGTTTGGCTTTTTTTCTTTCTTCAACATAACCTTCTCTGTCTGCCTGATTTCTAGTATGGAGCCATTTTTGAAATGCCTTCTTTTTCTTTCTACAGGCTGCCTTCACTGTGTCATTCCACTAAGCTGTCTGTTTCTTCCTGCCGTTACACACTACTGTTCCAAGACATTCTCTAGCTGCTTCAGGTAGAGTGTCCCTGTACCTTGACCATTCCTCTTCCAGTGACTGTAAATCATTACATTCAACTAACTGGTACCTTTCCGAGATCATTGTTTATGTATTTGTGCCTAAATTCCATGTCTTGAAGCTTCTCCACTCTTACCCTTCTACACATTGACCTGACGTTCTGCTCTTTTGGCCTCACAAAACCAATTTCACTGCAGATTAAGTAATGATCATTATCATCAAAGGATCCCCTGAAAACACGTGTGCCCTTGACTGTCTTCCTGAATTCCTGGTCTGTTATTATATAGTCAATGACAGATCTGCTTCTCCTTCCTTCCCAAGTATAGTGGTGAATGTCCTTATGCTTAAAGGAGTTTGCGATAACTAAGTGTCCTGTCTGCCTGCGACAGCGGCAACACGCACAACACGAAGGCGTCGCGGGTTGCCGGGAAGCTAGGCGGACAGTCCACGGGCTTCTACGAGTGTGCACCCGGCGCTAGCAGCATGTCCAGGCGGTGCAGTAAAACGGACCTACTCGCGTCCGCCGGACACATGATCGCGGAGTTACGACCGGCAGATATCCTTCCGCGTTCCTATTTAAGGACGAGCCCTGCCTAGCCACGGCAGTCGGACGCCACCCTAGTGACCTGTTACGCCCACGCCCCCCGACGTCGCTGCTACGCCTTCCAACCGCGCCGCCGCGCAGGACGCCCACGGGTTCCGCAGCATCGACGCCGACTGTGGGGACAGACCCACTATAGGTCGCTTCCCTGACGTCCGAGAGTGATTGAAATGGACTTGAAACCTATGGGACTGTAAACCAGTAGATTTCTAATTTCGTGTCTGTTTTTGGTTTCTTGTGTAACTGTACCGTACAGTCAGAGGAGTACTGACCTGAGTTGTTTATAGATTAATAAACGTTTATTTTGGAGCATTACTTAAGTGACTTTCCTACAGTAGATATTTTACTAAGCCCATACTGGAACAGAAATCCAAGAGCTGTTTTCCGTTGGCCTCCATATCCTTTCCAAACTTACCCATAACCTTTTCATAACCTTCTGTTCGATTTCCTATCTTGGTGTTGAAATCACCCATGAGCAAAACACTATCCTTATCCTTCAGTCTAACAACTAAATCACTAAGTGCGTTGTAAAATCTGTCCATCTCATCTTGATCTGTCCCTTCACAGGGTGAATACGCTGCCACAATCCTAATTTTCTTGCTGGAGATGGCTAAATCTATCCACATCAGTCGTTCATTTACATACCTTATTGCAATTATGTTGGGTGCGATTGCTTTCTGATGTAAAAACCTACACCCCCCTTCGCTCTTCCTACTTTGACTCCTGACAGGTAGACCTTGTATTCTCCGACTTCGTCTTCTTTCTCTCCCCTTACTCTAACGTCGGGACTGATAACCGTCGCTCTTTAGTCCCTTCCAAAACCCAACAACAACAACTCTAACGTCACTAACAGCTGAAACATCTAACCCCATCTTACTTGAAGCCTCCGCCAGCTCTACCTTCTTTCCAGTGTAATCCCCATTGATATTAATAGCTCCCCATCTCATTCCAGATCGTTTGCCAAGTCGTATCGGAGGAGTCCCTTTTCTGTCAATTAGAGGTGGGACTCCATCACCTCCAAAGGTCCGTGGCATTTTTCTCTGATTGTTGCCAGCATCATAGTGAAGTACCTGGGAAGCAGGTTGCTAGCCTTACTTGCCCAGGGTCCCACTGGGCTTTACCCCTAACGGTTGAGGGACTAACCGGTGGATTTGGTAGTCTTTGCCGTCTGACCACAAAGGTGGCCACGACTCAGAATATGTCCGAGATGCCCAACCTTATTCCAAAGTAACTGGTATCCCAACTGTCAGGACCACTTAGTTGGCTACTCATACGTTGCCCGTGGTTCATGAACCAGGACATGAACTTAAATATGGAAGTGTTGGTTCGCGGTTGGAAGGAAATATTTTAACCAGTGTCCAGAATACTACATGTTTCAACTGTGAAGCAGGAAGAACACTTCAAGTTATACCATCTCACTCTTTTACTTGAGTTCAAAGCTGGCCTCCTGGAAGTATTAACAAATAAATATATATTGGAAAATTTGTTACTAAGATAACACAAAAAATCCGTCACCAACAGAAAGCTTGAGAGTCAGATTCAAACAGAAATTTTTTTTAATTTATAATTTAAACTAGTTTCATTGATTCCATTACCAAATAAGGGTGTAACGTTCTAAGACACAATTTATAGAATTTTTTCTACTCTTAAAAACACTAGAATGTTCAGTGTATTTCGTATTAAAGTTGTATGGCGAAAGACGACGAACAAGACTGTTTCATAATAGCGGTAAAAACTTAGTGGAGCACACATTTATTGAGTGTGACTGAAGTAAGTAGAAGGTTGTCAGATGTCGTCGTTCACTGCCATGTGTGGGTAGGCCCAAGGCCGCAGAGAAAAAGAAAGGAAAGAAGAGTAATTATAATTTACCGAAGATAATAACTGTTTGCGGATGTAAAACAATAAATAACGGGCAACTCAGTATTTATAACTATGCTTGACTTGAGACTCATGAATCGTCAAGTCTTAATACTGAAACTCCCCATGAAAAAAGATGTAGGTGATGCAGTGCACAAGTGGTTCACATAAAAAAAAGATCGCAAGGAGAACCTACTTCTCGTTCTATTCTTTATGAAAATGCAATTCAGTTTAGTGAAATATTGGAGGGCCGTCGAATAATTAAGCAAGCACTGGTTAAAATGCTTTAAGTCAAGACACGGCTTTCGTGAGATTCAGTTACAAGGAGAACAATCTGCTGATCCTTAAGGAGATGAAAGTTTCAGAATCAAAGAGACGTTTTAAGTTAAAAAGGTTATTCTCTAAAAAAACGGCACAGCTGACCTCAAAGTATAATAAAGAAAAACTGTTTCTTCACTTTGTTCATTAGCTGCATCTGGTCTTAAAACAAACAAGGATCTTATTACTGCATTAGCTTGCGATAATGTTACTGATAGTCACCGATTGCCTGTACTCATCATTGGAAAAATAACGCGTTGTTTCCTGTGATGTCAATTTTTAAAGATTTCAAAAGAGTGCCTAAATAGAAACTACGATTTTCACTTTATGGCTTATGGAAGTTTCAGTCCCGTCTATAGAAGCTCATCAGACTTTATTACGAACTGACAACTTTTAACTCTTAAATTCCCATTATCTCCGAATTTTACAGCAGCGTTATCAGCTCATGCGAAACTGAAAGACTGCTAAAAAAAAAAAAAAAAAAAAAAAAAAAAAAAACTGAAGACAGAACGTGTACATGTAATAGAGATAAGCAAACTATTGACCACCTAATTTTTGGCCGTAGTAACTTATTGAAAGAGACGAGCCATCTCAGGAGAAAAATAACTAATAAAGGAGACGGTTGGTCAGTCACTAAATTGGATTTGGTTCACAACTTCACTAAATATTTTTACAACTTCTATAATTCAATAAGACTGCCTCATATGTAAAACTGATTTGGTTACTTTACATAATGCGCTAAATCTTGTATAACCAAAACATCTTCTTTTGAAAATCCTTCCGTCTTATGTATTGTATTAGTATTTGGCAAAGTACCTGGTGTAACTACCTGAGTTTAATCTTCAAACATATAATATTATTATGTAATGGGGCATTTTTCTTGAAAGCCGTTCGCAAATGGTTTAATTCATCTTTCAGACAAATTCGCTCGCAGATATTATTTGCTTTATCCACTAATGTTCTGATTACACCTATCTTCTACCTAGGACGATTGCTTGAATCCTTATGGAGGTAACGATCTGTGTGTGACTTTTTTCTATATAACTTAAGCCCTAAGGTCCCATAACTAATACATCTAAATATTTTAATTCACCATTTCTATCTTTTCCGCGGTAAATTGAATCTTCGGAGTGATACTGTTTAGGTGCACGAAGAAATATGGATTCTCTGCTAAAGATAGATCGAGCGCTCCATCCTAGATGAAACGTGTCCGAAAACATGCGGCAGCAACAACTGTTGATTGGAAAAGTTTCTTTTTTTAATTTTATTTATATATATATATATATATATATATATATATATATATATATATATATATATATATATATAGTCCACAATATCACGGACCTTATTGGCAAAGTAGCAGTGCCATGATTTATATTGCAACAACAAAAAGGAACATAAAAGTAATTGTTGACTGGAACACACCGACAAATGGAGATAATGAAATAAAATATACCGAAGCGAGCGTGCTAGCCAAGACCTGGCATTATTTTATAAGCATATACAGAGAATCCATAGAGATTCTGAAGCACCACAATAATTTCAATAGAAAAGAAGAGGGCTTAAAATGAAATAAGTATGGTAGTCGATTTAGCACCAACCATGTGACCATTGATTACCTGCAATCGAGAAAGATGACGTTGGTGAGACAGCAGCAGGTTAGAAGTGGTGGCCCCTTCTGTACGCTCTATATAAGTAGGACGTCCAGCACCTAGCAGCCAGTCCTCGACTCACCTCTGAAGATAGTTCCCCTCAGTTGGCAATGAAACGTCGGGAGTAGAAATTTTCACAGATGGACCACGTTATCTTAGTCCGAAAGTTTTAAGTAATGAGAACGTCGGCCGTGAAAACCTACATGTTATGAGCTACTAAACTGTTTGAACTGTAGTGGAGGTCTTGTCTGCGCGTCATTCTAGTCAACTGGCTAAGTACTTAAGTTAGATCATGCAGCGACCATGCTCTCGCAATGTTACGGTAAAAGTATGAATGTAATTTCTGCATTATGGTGTCGTCAGTGACAAACACATCGTTAAGTGGCATCGCGGACTTTGAAGAGAATACTTACCCGCAACAAGGTAGTTAAATTTTTAGATATCCTGCTTTGCACTTTTCCTAGAAATCCAATGCACTTCGAAAAAACCGAGCGATAACGACATCTGATGCTTCACTAAATTATGTGTAAGAGGAATTCCTACACGCTGGCTGGCATGTAAAACTCACGGACCAGTTGGATAATATTAACAACTGCGAAATGGAAAGTTTAGGCCAGTAAAACTGTGCGTCTCCTATGTCATCTTCTAAGAATTACTGGTTAGGGTTACAAGCACTCAAGAAGGCTTAATACAGAGGTGACTTTTGAATACTGTATTATTGGTAGTGAAAAGACAGGAAAATAGGAGAATCGAAAAAGAATGTCACAGAAGAAATACAGTAGCCGAAAAATTGTGTTACCTGGACGAGTCGGCAGTTTCCGTACCAGCTGAAGGTTGGCGTACTGTACGTCGAATTTAAATACACCAATAAATGCTAAGTGTTATATTCTTATTGGTGTTATTCGATATGTACTGCCTCTATTATTTTATAATAATTTTATACAAGGTGCTTAAATGTTATGTTTCTACAGTGCATGTGTGAAGTTTCGAACTATTCCGACAGGTTACAAGTAAGAGCTGTAATTGACACCTTGGCTGCGGAACAAGAAACTGTAGTGCGCATCCATAAACGTTTGTGTGCCTCGCTTGCATGCCACCATTATTCATGCAGACAGGAGCATCGAAGGACGACAGTTAGTGTATGTAGGAGATGAGTGTGCAACGACTGAGTCATTATGTTTTTCCCAGTTCCTGCCAACAGAACAAAACATCAAAGGATTTTTCATATGTGGATAGCGCATAGTTACATGTGATGAAACCTGGGTGAACAGCACTGAGATATGTCACCATCTTCAATTACCAAAAATGACGAAATTGAAGAGACTACCTTTGTTAGTAACCATAGAGTAGTATTTTGGGATACTAACACTCTAAGACTATTCTGACTTGTTCGGTCTCATCAGATTCCAAATTTAATTCTGATCCAACACAACAGTGCAAACCAACACAAGTCTAAGCACTCGTGAACTTTGAACCAAACTCGATTGCAAATCATTACCGCATTTATTCTCTAGCCAGAGTTGTCACCCACGGACTTCTTTCTAATTCTAACTCTTAATAATAAATATCTTTTCATAAAAATTGTAGGGATATGTTTATTGAGAAACCGTCATAACTCGAGTATTAGAATAGAAAATAACATAATAACATATCATAGGTATAATACACACTAATTATTCGTAATGCATTACAAAATAATGAACCAAAAATATTGCTGTACCCACCTGCTGAGCACAAGTAAAGTAGTATTTTTGAGAAGATTCTTGTTGGTTATGATGGTTCTAATGCCCATATTGGAAGTTCTTTGTTCACAAAGGAAATTAATCTTCTTCGCGACATCTGCAGAGAAAGACTTTCCGTTTGTGTGCGCTATACGTTGCAAAACCTTGCAAGCTTCCTCTTTGCGCCCTTTGTTTATGAGCCATCGTGGTGATTCAGGCAAATACCTTCAAAATAAGTACCAAATAATTATTACAAGGTTTAAAAACTACTGTTTGCTACACGCTCCTATTATGCGTTTAAAGAATCCAACTTTTATAATAAGTGAACATCGAAAATTGAAGTGTTACCAACTTCTTCCCAGCGTTTCGATTAGGTTCTTAGGTAAGTATGCCACACGAAAGTAAAACATATGGAAATATTTTTCTTCGGGCGTTTAAATGGTTCATTTGTAGTAACACCGACTTACCGGCAGCTACAATGACATAACTGTAACTATCAGCAGTAGAAATAATTTAAAAAAATAGACGGGGCACAGCGACTCCTAGAGAGAGATGATGTGATGATTTGCAATTTTTGGTTAAGATGCTGTGTAAAGTTATGGCAGCAATGCCTAGTATACTGCTTGATATATTGTTTGCGATTTTTTTGTGTTTTATACTATTGTATACGAATTCAATATTTGTTACTTGCATCATTCAGCCTGTCTAGATTTGATGTATATAACTTCATTTGCTCATGTATAAAACTTTCTCGGACTTCTTACCGCGTCAATTCTTGATAAAATCTCAAGCTTTCGATGATGTCCTCCATTTTCTTTGTCAGAAGCCGCTGACTGACAGTGCTGCTTTTCGACGAAACAAAAATTTTCTCCGGGCCTGCACATTCTGGGACTCTATCATCAAAGAGAAATAAGAATGTGTGAGAACTACTTCAACAGTGATAGCAGGTGTAGTCTTTAGCGGTGCTCGGAAACGAGCGCTCGATACAGAAATGCAGCAGAGACATCCACGATACTACGGGAGTGGTGGCGCCACGAACGCAGACGTAGACAACATCTGTGACAGCGAGACGTAGCGGACGACCAATATGACGCCGACCAATCATAAGCCGTCCATGGGCTATTTAAGGCCAGCACAGTACCAGTACTATCAGTCAGCGGCTCCTGATGAAGAAGATGGAAGATATCTTCGAAAGCTTGAGATTTAATCAAGAATTGGCGCGGCAAGAAGTCCGAGAAAGTTCAAGTCGCCGTGAAAGACTTCGTACTCATATTCATTTGCTAATGTTGCTTGCATTATGACATGTGGTAATCTGTGTAGAGACCGCTATGTGTTGTCTGCACACGCACAGTTCTACTGAAAAGTGCCGGCGCGTTTCCAGGAGCTCAGTCCGTCAGCTCACCTGATGATGGCGACATGTATGATCGCCGAAGTATTGTGTGACTGTATACAGTCATATTCCCCTGTCAAGAACCAATTTGCTAGTTTATGTGGGTCCACAGGACTTCTTTTCTAGGTATGATATTATGATATTCAGTTTCTCTTCCTTGTTCTTCGTGCTGTAAAGACATTTACGTCTACATATGTTAATTTCGTATTTCATTTTATTGCATTACAGCGCTGAAGATGGCCACTCAGTGCCTGAAATCCAGATGCTAGAGCTCAAGTAATTAAGATTTCATGCGACCAAGCTGTTTTCTGCATTTTTAAATCTATTATTTTGTTGACGTATTTATGTAATGATTAATGCAGTTTTAATAACGAAGTAATCAGACTTTCTTGCTACCGCTGAAAGTGTGTCAGTTGCATTTATTAATTAAGATTTATCTGTGGAGCCAATTGATCTTTTTCAAAAGACACGTCTTTTTTATATAAATTATAGTGTATTTCACACTGTTGACACTTTACTTGCAGTTTACAAATGTTAAGACTCAAAGGGAAAACCTATTATATTAAACACAAAACTGTGTATAAATAATTTAACAGGATTTCAAAGTTCTGTTTAAACGGGAATGGTGGTGCTATTAAATTTACCGGCTTCATGTCTACCAGAAAATAGTGAACCAGTAAAAATTAACATCGACATAAATTCAAATAATGAAACAAGTTCTCCGATAACATGGCAATTCATCTCTCTATTGTGTTAGAGTGCAGTTTATGCGTACGCGACTGGTACTTGACTTCAGACGATGGCAACGGCGCCATGACTGATGGGAGACGAAGGCAGCCAATTAGGAGTCTAGTTAGGGCGACCAATAAGAAACAGCTTTAATCTTTGTAAACATTTCGCACTTGCGAAGATAATTAACATACTCATCTGACAGGAGTACATAAGGAAATGAGCCGGTCACGGTGGCCGAGGCGCTTCAGTCACGGTCTGCACGGCCACTACGGTCTGGGGTTCGAATCCCCCGTCGGGCAAGGATATTTGTGCCGTCCTAGTTCGTAAGTAGTTCATAAGTAGTTTGTAAGTTTAGAGACTGATGACCCCGTAGTTAAGTCCCATAAGCTTTACAGACATTTGTACATTTGAACATAAAGAAACTATCAACCATAAATCAGGAAAATCATTATTTATTTATTTCGTGGTGACATAGAAGATCATTCCCTCATAGTCTGTAAATAGGTTTTTCTGCTGTGGCAGAACATTGTTTAACGGAGGGACACAAGATGGAATTTGACGACACCCTCATAATTGCTAACATCTCCGGTTTTCGGGACAATGTCTACAAAGAAGCAATTTAAATTAGATTGGCGAACAATCTGATTAAACGAGAAAAGGGTTTTCCTCTGAGCAGATCGTGGAACCCGCTTTTAAAAAGCATCGAATTGCAACGTTCTGTGACGAAGCCAGCGCCAATGTTTGATCCACCGTAATCGATATATAGTTGCACCGATGTTCAATTAGGGGCGGCGCCACTAGTACACGTCCCGTACGTAGCATCCTTGGAAGGTGGCGCATGCGCCGCACACACGCGCGACGCCTATATAGGACGGAGAATATGGCTCTACCCTCAGTACTCGACGGGACTCTGCAGTAGCAGCGTTCCTGAGGATGGCGGACAGGTGGATCGCCGAAATATCGGACCAATTTGTTCTCAGTATCCGGCAACATATCCGGAAGGATTATCAATAACAATTGCTCTTTCTGCTCTGTGGTTGATAGGTTGTTGCTGTGCCCTTGTCTGGTGAGCAAATTAATTATCCTCATAAATACAACATGTCAGTGGTCGGTTGTTTGGTATATCACTCCGTCAAAATAGCGACATCCGTATGTATCGTAAAAACCGTTAAAAATAACTACTTGAGATTATAAATGAAACGTCAGTTACATTGCAAAAACCGCTTCACAAAAAAGCCAGAATACATTTTAAAACTGACGCCAAATTTATTAGACATCAAACACGCAATCTTACTGGCCAAACGCGACTTTTCATTGGCTGCCTTCACTTGTCATTCATAGCGTCGTTCCCGTTGTCTACAAGTCAAGTGGCAGTCGCATACACAATAACTGCACTTGAACACTCTATTATCGAAAAGGGAAATTAAATATCACTTTTTAGTTGTTAAGGGGCTAAGTACATTATAGTCACAAAGATGTGATGCAGTTTTCAGACCATATCCAACCGTCTGAATAAGACTGTCTGAAAGTAATTCATAATTAGAACACCTTTACTTAATTGTATTTTACAGTATTTCGTTCATCATTACAATAGCAAGTTAACTTAGCAGTTGTTACATTTGTTATTACCTTTGACACAGTAGTGGAATAAAGCATGGAATAACGGCAACAATGGTGACGTGAATCCAGTTCTTCAGAAACCAAGCCACTATTGCCATTGAAAGTATACCAAGGCAGTAAAACAGGAAGAACGAAAAATTGAGGACTGAACGATGTTTGATAATGGCCAATTCGACTCCTGGAAATAGACCAAAGTTATGAGCTGTTAAGTATAACACATTTGATATGTTATATGAAAGATTCTTTCATTCATTATGCAGAAACAGTTCCTCTAATTTTCAACTGCTTCCAGTAGAATCACAACCCACCCATGATTCACTCTTACAAATGCAGTGATCACAACGTATAGGTTCTGAAATTTCTCTTACCGAAGAGTGCCTTGTTGCCTATGCCAGACAACCTTTATTGTCACTTTGCTTAATTCGTCAAGTATTGTTTCCAAGGGAGCAAATTTTTATACGTCGCATTTATCATACCCGCTAATGTTGATAATAGTATTATCATTTATCTCGTCTCGTATACGCTAGTTCTCATTAATTAGACTATCTTCATTTTTAATCACTTTTAATTGACTGACACGGGGTTTATTGAATCGTTTTCTCGAGCTTTCCATTCTCAAATAACACTCGGAAAAAGGAACACCTAAATCTTTCCGTTTTCAATCTCATTTCCCTTCTTTTATTATGATGATCATGTCTCCCTTTGTAGGTTGGCGGTAACAAAATACGTTCGCATTCTGAGGAGAAATCCGCACCCTTTCTTCATTGCGATGAGAAGGGCTTCTGACTGTTCTTCACTTCAACTGAGGAAAGCAATAGTATCGACGAGTCTTACCACTGATATCCTTTCACACTCTGACACATCTGACTTTTCCCCTTATTTTTCACTCTAAAATACTGTCGACCTATTTTACTTGTTATTTGAGGATTTCGTGCTCGGTCTTTGTTTTTTACTGTTCATTCGAGTCTCTTATCTATACAGAACAGCGTAATGTAACATATTACTGTCACAACATAACAAATGGGAAATTTGTTCTGCTTGGCGTCAAAAATGTAAAAGACAAGAAAGGCCCTCACAGGTAGATGCCGTATTTCTTGACTTATGTGAGGCCTTGGATAAGATTCCGCAACGTTGCTTAATGAACAGTGCGAGCATATGAAGTATCAGACTAGCTGTGTGACTAGATTGAAGAGTTTCTAGTTAGTGTCACGTGCTGTGATGATTGCCGCAAGGCCAGTATGTCTTGTTCGCTTCGAATTGCAGGATGTGACGTCATCGGCTCCTCGTCCATGTGTTATCACGTACGCAGCAGCGTTCGACTGCACACTGTTTAGAGCTCAAGGAAAAAGTCGATGCCCCTTCTTTTTCGCCTTGTGCGCTGTGCGAGTCCATTCCTTTGTTTTGGAGGGGCGGCCGCCTCAGCTGCGTGTTGCCTACTGGTCGCAGGGCGATGTTGACAGCCGACTGACAGAAGAAGCACACGGCTCAGCAGGCAACATGCAACTGAGCCAGCCGCCCCTTCGAAACAACCTGCGCACAACTCGAGAATGCGGTTCTGCGCACAGGCCATGACTTCTTGCGCGAGATCTGCTACTCAAGACAGTGAAAAAGAGTGCACCACAACAATCAATAGGCCGGAAGACAAGTGTACTACATTTTTCTATTTCGACCTCGGTTTTACTCACCTGTAGCCATAACAGCTTCCGCCATAGGCAAGTGTGCAGCTTCAGAGGCTGCGGAAAGAGCAATGTACAGTGGAAGCACAGATGCGGATACAGGGAGCAGCGTTTGACACAACACGGTGGCACTAATGCCTAGTAGAAACTGTTTCCTGCGTCCAAATCTGTAACAGAGAAACACATTTGAAGTATCTGCAGAACATGAAAGTTATCATGACTTCTTCTTACCACTTTATGAGTGATGACATCTAAGAGGGAAATAAATACCATTTGAAGCATCGTGACACCAATATATCTAAATTTGCATTTTATGAATAAAACACTTTCAGCCATCAACTTTCATTCGAACAGTTTCGATAATCTAATATTATTATCTTGATACCCCTGCTCAGCTCACAAGTTTCGATCTGCTAAATTCAAAATGTTTGTAATGCTTATGGGACTTAACTACGAGGTCATCAGTCCCTAAACTTACAAACTACTTATGAATTACCTACAACTATGGACGGCACAAATATCCATGCCCGAGGGGGGATTCGAACCCCCGACCGTAGTGGCCGTGCAGACTGTGACGGAAGCGCCTCAGTCCCCTCGGCCACCGCGGCCGGCCCTGCTAAATTGATGCCTGTAAATAGTGTCTTTAAGTACGAACGTAGGCTTTCGCGGTCATTATTGTTAACGTTAAAATTCTTCTGAGCTATTTGCCGCGTCAAGATAACAAAATCTTTCCAACTTTTAGGATTCGTTGCAGGACCCTTCCTCAAATGTTCAAATGTTTGTAAATCTATCGGACCAAACTGCGTGGTCATCAGTCCGTTGCTTACAAACTACTTAAACTAAGGTAAACTAACCTAAGGACAAACACACACACCCATGCCCCAGGGAGGACTCGAACCTCCGACGGCGAGCAACCGCGCGCTCCGCAGCGAGGCGTCTTAGACCGCTCGGCTACTCCACCACTGCACCCTTCCTCAGGGAATACTGACTTGTTTCCTCGTAGTACTGGTCTTATAAAGCGTGTACTGACCTCACAGTTTGATTGTGATTGGTGTGTCTGATAGGTGGAAAAGGAAAGGAAGATGTGCTTTATTGGTGTCTGCATCGGTGATACCTATTGGTGGAAACTAGGAAGTTGTGCGCGTGCACGCTCTTGGCCATCAACGGCGGCAACCGAACGGTCGGCTTAGTTCTTCTGGGTAGTGACGAAGTTGCCACGCTGTCAGAAACGATCATCTGCGACCTGAGGGCCCGTTGTACCGCTTGCCGCGAAGCGTCGCCGTGTTGTCAACACCGGAAGCCAAGACGGTGAGAGGTTGTGCCCGTCTTCTCTGTTCATGTTCTAGGGGTGTTTACTGATCTCGAAGAACTATTGGTAGCACATTTGCCATACATTAAGGGAATTAGTGAGCGAGCTGGCATCAAACCTGTTTTTTTCCAGCAATAAGCCGGCCGCGGTGGCCGAGGTGACTGAGGCGCTCCAGTCACGCTCAGCACGGCCATTACGGTCGGGGGTTCGAATCCCCCCTCGGGCATGGATATTTTTGCCGTCCTAGTTCGTAAGTAGTTCATAAGTAGTTTGTAAGTTTAGGGACTGATGACCCCGTAGTTAAGTCCCATAAGCTATACAAACATTTGAACATTTTTTTTTCCAGCAATAACAGAATAAAAGATATCCTCACATCAATTAAGGATCCTATAGAAAAGCTGTATACTGCTGGTGTGTATAAAATAAACTGCGGATGTGGAACAGTAAACATAGGATAAACAGGAAGGCCTATCCATGTACGAATGGCAGAGCATGAAAGGTGCATACGTTTAAAACAGCACAGCAAGTCAGCGGTTCCAGAACACGAGGAAAAGTGCAACCATAATATAAACTTCAAGGACGTAAAAGTGCTCTCTAAACAGCCACTAAAAAGACGTATTTTAACGATAGGGTCTATAAGGTTCACTAGTATGTCGTTAAATTCGTGTGCGACCTACTTAATGATGTTTGATTTTCAGGCATCAGCAGACAAGCTGCGGCGAAGTGGAAGAGCGGACTATGGCGCCTCGCTGCGGATCGCGCGGCTTCTCGCTGTCGGAGATTCGGGTCCTGAATGTGTGTGTGTGTGTGTGTTGTCCTTAGGTTATTTAACGTAGTTTAAGCAGTTTGTAAGCCTAGGGACTAATAACAAACGAAGTTAAGTCCCATACATTTACAAACTTTTGAACATTTTTTGGAACAAAATATGTTTGCTGATCAGGGGTCGGAAGATGATAATGAAGGTGTTTCATCCATAAAATTAATATTTTCCCAAATCAGCAACAACTGTCGAGGTATCTCTTTAATTAGCGTTGTAGGCAAAATATTCTCAGGTATTGTTGAAAGGAGAGTGCGAGTATTAATTGAGGACAAGTTAGATGAAAATCAGTGTGGGTTTAGGCCTCTTAGAGGCTGTCAGGGCCAGATCTTTAGCTTACGTTAGGTAATGGAAAAGTGCTATGAGTGGAACAGGGAACTGTATCTATGTTTCATAGATCTGGAAAAGGCTTATGACCGTGTTCCTAGGAGGAAGCTACTGTCAGTTCTACAAGATTATGGTATACGAGGCAAACTTCTGCAGGCAATTAAAGGGCTTTACGTAGACTTTCAGGCAGCAGTTAGAGTAGATGGCAAATTAAGCTCATGGTTCAGGGTAGTTTCAGGGGTAAGACAAGGCTGTAACCTGTCACCACTGTTGTTCATACTATTCATGAATCATATGTTGAAAACAGTAGACTGGCAGGACGGGATTAAAGTAGGTGAAAACAAAATAAGCAGTATCGCATATGCGGATGACTTAGTTGTAATGGCCGATTCGATTAGAAGGTTGCAAACTAATATTTCAGAGCTCGATCAGATGTGCAAGGAGTATGATATCAAGAGCAGCACTCCGAATGTAAAGTCTGTGGGAAAGAGATTCAAACAGATTGAGTGCCAAATAGGAGGAACAAAGTTAGAACAGATAGACAGTTTCAAGTACCTGGGATGTATTTTCTCACAGGATGGCAACATAGCGAAAGAACTGGAATCGAGGTGCAGCAAACTAATGCAGTGAGTGCTCAGTTAAGAGCTACTCTCTTCTGCAAGAAGGAAGTAAGTACCAAGACTAAGTTAGTAGTGCACCGCTCTATCTTTCGACCAACTTTCTTGTATGGGAGTGAAAGTTGGGTGGATACAGGTTACCTTATTCATAAAACAGAGGTTACAGATATGAAAGTAGAAAGAATGATTGCAGGTACCAATAGATGGGAACAATGGCAGGAAGGTGTCCATAATGAGGAAATTATAGAAAAGCTGGGAATGAATACCGTAGATGAAGCAGTTAGAGCGAACAGACTGAGATGGTGGGGTCATGTTACACGCGTGGGAGTAGCAAGGGTACCTAAGAGACTCATGAGATCAGCAGAGGCCGGCCGCGGTGGCCGAGGGGACTGAGGTGCTCCAGTCACGGTCCGCACGGCCACTACGGTCGGGGGTCCGAATCCCCCCTCGGGCATGGATATTTGTGCCGTCTTTAGTCATAGGAATTTCATAAGTAGTTTGTGAGCTTAGGGACTGATGACCTCGTTGTTAAGTCCCATAAGTTCTACAAACATTTGGACATTTTGAGATCAGCAGAGGAGGATAAGAGAAGTCGAGGTAGACCTAGAAGAAAGTACTTAGATTCGGTGCAGAATGATTTTGAAGTAAAAGTCATAACATCAGACGAGGCATCAATGTTAGCATTGAATAGGGGATCATGGAGGAATTTTATTAGAGGTACTATGCTTCAGACTGAACGCTGAAAGGCATAATCAGTCTCTAATGATGTTGATGATGATCTTTATTCAATATAGAAGAAGATACTATCTTTAATTGTGTTTGTATCTAAATCAGTTATATATATATATATATATATATATATATATATATATATATATATATATATATATATATATATATTTGTGTGTGTGTGTGTTTGTAAATCTACCGGACCAAACTGCGTGGTCATCAATCCGTAGCTTACAAACTACTTAAACTAAGTTAAAATGACCTAAGGACAACACAAACATTCATGATCCAGGAAGGACTCGAATCTACGATGGCGAGGAACCGCGTACTCCGCAGCGATGCGCTTTAGACAGCTTTTTGTATTATTTTTTTTATTTTTTGCTTTTTTTTATTTTTTTTTTTTTCGACAAGTGAAAATGTAAGCCGGACCGGGAATCGAACCCGGATCTCCCGCTTCGGACCAGCGGTCTCCTTAACCACATTTTTTTATTTTTTATTTTTTTTTTATAACAAAATAATTAGTTTCTATTATGGTTTCTGCTTCATAATAAAAACATAAACTAAAATTTGTTTTTCTTTCTTCTCGTAAGCTCATCGACTGCAAAATAAAAGTGCTTTCTTGCATATTGAATAAAATATCATTAAAAGAAACGTTATCGTATAAACAAAGAAATAATAAAAAGAAAAATCCATGGCATTAAATGCACCGTACGTTTCAAGGCAATACTTATTCTTTGTGGTCTTTATGTTCTTGTCCTTTGATGTTTTGTCAGCGTCTTCTTGTGGATCAGCAATGCCGTTTCAGGGTTCTGTTGAGGCCTACACGGCTACCGTAGCGGCCGCGGGGCCCACGAAGGCCCCACCGTACTTCGCCCTCAACAGCAGTCCCCTACTTTAGCATGCTAACTCAATTTCCTAGGTGGTGATGTTTATTCTTTAACCTACACCCTGTCTCTGAAACAGAATTTTTAGCATATTTCCAAAGTTTCTTTTTATTATATATTCTGTAAAATTCTTCTTGTATGTATTCTCTGTATTCTTGTATGGTGTCATTTCCTTTTTTGTTTATAATGTAATTTACAAAAGTACCGAGCATCCATACTATGACGTTGTTTCTTTGTGGTGGAAAAGAAACTTCGTCCGGAAAGAATACTTTGTTTATTGTAACCTCTCTACCATCGCTACGTTTTATGAACGCGATCTGCTGTCTTACGTCGTTCCAAATATCATTATATCCACCACAGGTAAAACGGTGAATAAGGGAGTCGATATTGCTACACTTTGGGCATGCATTTGTCACACTGAGTGCTATTGAGTACAGTTTTTCATTAGTACTCACTATATTATTGATGACTCGATACCAAGCCACTTGCACTTATGTTGTTAATATCTTGGTACTTATATTTGCCCATATTTTTGCCCAGTTCTTGTTGGGGTATTTTACCTCCATCTTATTGTAGTTTTCGCTGTATTTTAATCTACGCACAATAAATTTACAGTTCCGTTTATTTCTATCCTCTATAAAGCATTTCAGGTAGCTTAGTTCAAGGTAAAAATGCCTAATATACTTCAATTTGTAGTTAATTCTACTCACAGTTACAGGAGACTGCATACTTTCGGGTTTCAGTAGCTCAAATAAAGCCGCGGTTACGCTGTTCGGGTAGGTCTCTATGAGTTGCAGTGTTCTTTTGACAAAGAGGGCCGTATTCTTCTTCCTAATATCTGTAAGTCCTAGGCCTCCTTCTTCCGGTGGCATAGTAGTTGTGGTTACTGCAACTCTGAAGATATCACCTTGCCAGATATATTTACCGATGGTACTCATGATAGCTCTGGCTGTTTCTCTGAGTATAGGTAAAACGTGACTGACTTATGTAGCTTTTGAGAGTACTGCGCAGTTTACTAGTTTTATCCTTTGTTTAATATTTAAATCTCTGACTCCGTTTAATATTAAGCTGCCTCTGATATTATTTAGCACCAGTTTCCAGTTAGCTGCTATTGTCCTGAGTGGGCAGTTGTAGAACTGCACTCCTAGTGCAGTGTGATGGTCCACACGTTCTGCCCAAGGTAGCTCCATTGTTTCTAGAGCTTTCAGATTTAAAAAAGAACTTTTAGTTTCATTTAGTTTTGCTCCATTTGCACTGCAGTATAGTGACAACTTATCCGTTAGCTGGATGCAGTCCTGTTGACTCCTTACTATCACTCAAACATCATCAGCGTATGCATTCGTTAGTTTCTTTAGGCCAGATATTGTTATGCCTTCCAAGGTAGCGTTCAAGTGTCGGAGGATGGGTTCCAGAGAAACCATATAAAGTATCATTGATAAGTGGCTACCTTGTGGAACTCCATTTGAAATAGTAACAAATTTTGTAAATTGTCCATTTATCGTAATCCTTGTTGTTATCCCTCTTACGATGTTCATCAGAACCGTTATGTTGCTATCATCTAGACCTATGTATTTCAAAGTTCTGGTACTCATGGTTAACTTTATCAAACGCCTTTGCAAAATCTAAGATTCATTTGAATGATTTAATTAAAAAAATCTTCTTCAAAAGCCTGTTCCGTGTACATTCCTTCTGTCTGCTCCTCTCTATCGTCCGCCCAGGTTAATGTTGTATCGGTGGTGTCATGTCCAAGTCGGGTAGCTTCGTCAACTTCCAGTGTTTCACCAAGTACAGTTTCAGAAGTTTCATGTGATCCTTCAAAGTCTCCCGGTCTCTCTCTCATGTCAGTACACTAGCCAACTCGTTCCGTTCTGTGCTCGTATTTCTTCTTTTCGGCATCCAGTATCTTCCGCAGTCTGTCCCTTAGTGGAGGGGCCAAGCTTTCTGCGGCCTGGTGTGCTCTTCGTCGTTTTTTGTTCCTTCTCGACTTCGGTGAACTCGTTGGAGACGTCTCTGGTGACGTTCCTAACGACTGTGTTGAAGCTCTGTGAAGTGCGGATTATTCTTTTTCATTATCGGAAACCTTGACACGGTTAGGTTGACCATCGGCAGGCATGTCTTCTCCTTCACCGCGTTGTTCCGTTGGTTGTGTTCCTGCTTTAGTCTGAACTGTAATTGGTCCTTACCCATTCACAGGGTTTGTTTCTCCTTGTGCCGTTCTTCCATCCATATTATGTGTTACTTGGTGCTCTCCGCTCATACTGTGTTGTTCCACGGTCGGAACGGCGTCTTCCTGCTCACCAAAAGATGAGGGCTCCGTGACTTCTCTGTCAGGGGTCATCAGTGCGCTCTTTAGTTCGTTTGAAGAACTCTCTATATCCCGCGATAAGCAACTTGTGCTTTCCTCTGACTCAGATGCCTGATTGTTTTCGGAATTGGGCTCAGTGCAACTTCCTGATTCCGCGCGCGCACAAGAAGCTTCCTCCTGCTGCGCCGTAGCCGGTTGAGCGGGGCTGTGTACAACTGTGACGGCAGCGTACGTCAACTTCATGCTTACTGCTGGCCCCGGAACCGCAGCCTCGTTGTTCGGTAACTGTGCGACTCGCCTTTTACTACATTCATTCCTGAAGTGCGCCGGCCGCGGTGGCCGAGGTGACTGAGGCGCTCCAGTCACGGTCAGCACGGCCACTACGGTCGGGGGTTCGAATCCCCCCTCGGGCATGGATATTTGTGCCGTCCTAGTTCATAAGTAGTTTGTAAGTTTAGGGACTGATGACCCCGTAGTTAAGTCCCATAAGCTTGACAAACATTTGAACATTCCTGAAGTGCCCAGTTGAGTTACAGAGAGCACAGGTCCTTGGCTGGCCATCGTAAGAAAGGAGGGCACGATAGCCACAGATATGTAGGTACGACGGTATATGCCGCAAAAGCTCTATTTTCACCTGTCGAATACCGTTAAAAACCGTAAACATGTGCAACTCTGACCACTTTTCTGCCACATTAGATATAACCCTACCATATGGACGACTAGCTTCATTTATTGCTTCAGCAGGAACTTCGAAAGGAAGTTCAAAGATCCTCACCGTTCTAATACCTAGTCCGGCTTCCGGCTTGCGAAACAGTTAGATCACTAATTGTCCCATCCGAGTGGTTAAACTTCATCGTTCCACCACATTTTTCCATAACTCAGGAGAATTTATTTTTAAAAATACAGAATTTGTTACGAAAGACAGATGTATACCGTAAATATCGTCTTCTGTAATCTGTACTTTTTCAGAGAGCCACCTCTTAATCTCAAAAGGCTTTGGTCTGTTAAATTTCCAATCAAATCCAAATCTAATCGTATCTCTCCGTTCACAATTATCCAAATTCATTTTGTCTTTTGAAACATTCTAAGGACAAGCGCAATAGCAATACTGCAATGCAACGAACCTTGTAGCAGCGAGACAGCCGATGTTTACGTCCGCACGTCCAGCGCTGCCGCCACGCGTCCGTCGAGCTCGGCGGCCGAGCAGCGAATGAACGCTCGGCTACTCCACCGCGGCAGATTTAAGTGAAATACCGTGGAACGTATTTGTCCAACGCCATCGAAAGAGAAGGCCGCGGCGCGCTCGTTTGACGTCATACAGAGAATAGGTCTCCTAGGGTTTAGTTCAGGCTGTTCCAGCGCGCGCGCTCTCCCGCGAGCTAGGGAGCGCTCACCTGCTCGCGGGTCGCCGCTTCTGCGGCCTTGAGCTGCTGTCTAGTGTGGCACACGGCTGAGGCAGCGCCGAGCGAGTGTCCAAGTGAGGCAGCCGGCTGGGCTCTGACGTCACGAGGAACTGTAGCCGCTCTGTAATTCCCGCCACGGGCATTACTGTTTCTGAAATAGCTAGCCTACAACTGAGGCTGGTACTTTTCTCCATGAAAATGTGATACACGTGACACCTGTTCAATCCTATTTCCTTCATTGTAAATAATTTAAAAGATGCGTGGCCCTAAATGTCAAATGGTCTGATTCCACAACTGGAATTTTGTAAAGCATTTTATGGTGCATTATTTGACATTTTTAAATGCCTGTTTCATGAAACCAAGTTAGGAGTATTTCTTATGTAATGTATAACGAATTTTCCCGTTATTTGTTAATGAAGATGTCATTGATTTTAGCAGTTGTTGGTAGAGTAGCAAAAGAATTCAGAATGATTGACTGATTTATCACGCTGAACTGCATGCAGTTGCCCCGCTGTTAATCGTAAATATGGCGATATGAATTTTACTATGAAATGTCTTCCAGAAAGGCATGGTTTTCATTTAAGTTCAAAGAAATAGTTCTTTTGCGTTTAGGCATAATAGCTTACTTCAGACAAATTAGTAACACACCATCTTAATTGCCAATAACTAGACTTACCCGCCTGTTATAAATGTTCACGTACAATAACTCGCTAAACAGTAGCAACAATAAGTAGTATAATGGCCGATCCAGAATGTATGACAAGAAATGGCACAAATACCAACATTTTCAATTTATGGAGACAGTGCTAGAAATATGGAACCGAGCGAGGTAGCGCAGTGGTAACGCACTGGACTCGCATTCGGGAGGATGGTGGTTCAGATCCACCGCCGGCCATCCAGATTTAGGTTTTCCGTGATCTCCCTAAATCACTCCAGGCAAATGCCGAGATGGTTCCTATCAAAGGGCACGACCGATTTCCTTCCCCATCCTTACCCAAAACTTCGAGCGTTAGCTCCGGCTCTAATCACCAAGCTGTCGAAGGGACGTTAAACCCCAAGCTTCCTCCTCCTACTTCCTCCAGAAAATATGGAACCTATTTGCTTCCTCACAAAAATTGTGAGAGACACAAGCAAAGAAAGAGGCTGTATTTTTTTTTTTTTTTTTTCAAATCTGGCTTCAAGATGTCAGAATTACTAATTAAGGCAATAAAAATATAATATCATGAGACGACTAAGCACTTAGAACGAAATGAGGAGTAACGTTTGTACAACTGTCAAAATATTTATTGACTTTTTTGTCTTTTACAATTTTTTGTGATACAGGTGAACAGGTATTTTGCCTGCTTGCGCAGCATACTCTTCATTGTACGAAGGCCGCCGCCGAGTAGCGTGCGTGACGTCAGCTTCCCCCACCACCGCAGCTCCGAGCTGGGGAAGTGAGCACTCGTGTCCGCTCCTGTTCGCGGATCAACCTGTTGGAAGAGCCTGGTCTAGTGGGCTGTGTCCTAGCGGCCAGCCAGTCACCTATGCGACAGAGATTCTGACGACGTCAAACGTGCGCGCCGCGGCCTTCTCTTTCGATGGTGTTGATTGTCCTGGTCACAGCTGCCACCATATCGTCTGCAGTGTGTCAGCCTATTCTAGATTATTCGGAGGTGCAGGTTCCATGGCACAAAGGCTGCGTTGCAAGACACCGCAGATATGCTCGATGGAGTTCAAATCTATAAGAGCGATCTCAGTGTTCGGCCTACTCTACATGTTCTCGTGAGCATTGCCGGGCGGCGTGGACGCTATACGACGGCGCACTA
This sequence comes from Locusta migratoria, assembly GCA_026315105.1. Classification (NCBI taxonomy): domain Eukaryota; kingdom Metazoa; phylum Arthropoda; class Insecta; order Orthoptera; family Acrididae; genus Locusta; species Locusta migratoria. The sequence continues at coordinate 463,875,346 of CM048746.1, read as the reverse complement.
TCGTTTAGAAACACCACAGAGTCGCCGGCGAGATGGTCCTAAAGCAGCTCAACTTACCGCAACTCGTTGAAAAGGAAGCAAAACAGAGACAATGAACTATCCAAACTCAAAATGTGTTACACTATGACGCAGGAGATCCATGTTAAAATCTCCCTTGTTCTACTTTTTTCACAATGTTATGAACCGTTCTTCTGGTCATTGACGTACGTGTTCGCTGTATTCGGATTTGTGCCTACGTCGTGATGTAACCTTCGTTTAAACAGCAAAGTAAAAGAGATCTACAATGGAAGTTGATTCCGTACAACAGTTAGTAGCTGGAAGGAAGTGTCTGTGGAATTGGAACTACAAAACTTGAAAACGTGAAAAGTCAGCTGATTCATCCACTGGAAATAGCATCTGGTGCCTCATATACAAGATATTCTGACAGTAAGTGTGTCATACACTACGTGATGAAAAGTACCCGAACACCTGGATTCAGGCTTAAAATCAGGTCTCTCTGCAGGCCAGTCCATTTCAGGGATGGTATTGTCGTGTAACCACTTCGTCGCAGGCAGTGGATTATGAACAGGTGCTCAATCGTGTTGAAATATGCAATCGAATCCCTGAATTTCTCTTCAACAGTGAGAAGCAAGGAGGTGTTTAAAACATCAATGTAGGGATGCAAGCCCCTTCCATGCAAAATACGGCCACACCATAACACCGCCGCCTTCGAATATTGCTGTCGGCTCTACACACGCTGGCAGATAACGTTCACCACGAATTCGCCATGGCGACACACTGCCATATTGTGTACCGTGATTCGTCAATCCACACAACGTTGCTCCACTGTTCAATCGTTCAGTGTTTACGCTCCTACACCAAGCGAGGCATTATCTGGCATTGACCTGCATGATGTGTGGCTGATGGGCAGTCGCTCGACCATGAAATCCTTCTCTCCTCTTGCCAGTCATAATACTCGGAGTGGATCCGGATGCAGTTTGGAATTCCAGTGCGATGATTTGGATAGATGCCTGCCTGTAGGACCAGGACCCTCTTCCAACTGTCGGCGGACTCAGTCAATGGATTATGTCGACCCATACGCTTTCATGCTGTACGTATAACTTCACCTTTTTGCTTCACTATCATTTCAGAAAAAGTTCACATAAGGATGTTTAAGAGTGTGGAAATCTCGCGTACAGACATCTGACACAAGTGACACCCAATCATCTGACGAAGTTCGAAGCCCGTGAGTTCCGCGGAGCGCCTTATTCTGCTCTCTCGCGATGTATAATGACTACTGAGGTCGTTGATATGGAGTAACTGGCAGTAGGTGGCAGTAAAATGCACCTAATATGAAAAACGTGTGATTTTTGGGGCTTCCAGCTACTTTTGATCACCTAACTTGGGTGCGTCGTGAGGATGCGAGATGTGTCTGTTTGCCCAGTTTAGATGTTTCTATGAATGTTAATGTGATCTTCCCCAAAGAAATGATGAAATTATATTATGTTATCACGTAATCTACATCAAATGAACCCAACAGTCTCATAAGTTGATTGTGTGCGTGTGCCTGGACATAGACAGTAGGCACACAGTCATGTAAACAATATTGCTCTGCCTATCTGCCCAGATTTTCTGCAAAATCGTAGAGTATTTTCAGAAAGTATTTAACTTCTGTAAAAACACACACGCTGAACCGTTGCACAAGAGGTGTGGGACGTCTATGTGCAATCTCGCCTGCTCTTGGCATTCACCATATTTACTAGCAACGGTAAATTATTCATACCACATGACTCATATTCTGTAACCAATGTATAGTGTGACAATTCCCATAAGAACAGGAAGAGAATTGACATGTCACTGACTGAACGGACAGTTCATATTTTTGGTTCTATTAGCTACACGTTCACTAATTAATTACAGTTTGAAATGATTTTATTATTTCATCTTCCAGAAAGGGAGATTAGTTCCGTATCATAGTCAGCTGTGAAATACATTAACGAGGTACTCACCTGTCACCAATGTAAAAAAGAAGAACTCCAACTGGGGCAGAAATGAAGTGACTCACGGAAAACACAGTGTTTGGGTACAGTTCCTTGTCACACACCCAGTTCTCTTGGGAGGCAGCAGTTAGGGACAACCACGTGGTGTCGTAGTCCCAGCCGTACATACAGGGAACCGTTTCGTTCTCTTGCCCTGGGACCTTCATCAGGCATCTGCTGTACTTTCCGTCTTGTGTTCTGAAGTCAAACCACATAAAAGACGTCGTTAATAAGAAGATATTCTTATTTGTTGCTTGGTTGGTTGGTGTATAGTATAAAAGAAGCAAAATCCCTTTTCAGATCACAGAGACTTCGTTAAAAACCAAGAATTAAAAAAAATTGAAAATGAAGTCTGAAAACGCACTGAAGCAATAATTAAGAACAGTGACTAAAATGGAAGAAAGAGAAGAAAGATTTAAAACAAAACAGCAGAGGATCTTGGCTGGCTGATCACAGTAATATAAAAAAGGATTATACAGCCACTTTGTAACCCTTTAAACTCCAGTTTACAAATAGTAGGAACAAAAACACAGACAGGTAAAGGACGTACACTAAATCTTTAAAGGAATGGTAAAAATCACTTTAACGAATAAAAATTGAAAATTCATCAGCCGTTGAGGCATTGTCAGCTAAAATTAGAGACAAAACGTTAGGGAGATTAAAAGTCCGTCTCAGGGTGACTATGTTGAAAGAGTAAAAGGGAATGTAGAGAAGGTAGCCAGGTATGGTCGATGCAGTCAACAAAAGACGACACAGACCTGGCGACAGCCCCGCATAGAGGACCTCCATAATTTCGTAGTCTCCTTGTTTACTCGTAATTTTGTTGGTGCAGTAAGGTTATGCCATTCCATACGCCAAACAGTTACTGGGATGCCAAGCTCCAGCATCAGTTTACTGGTACTCCTATCGGCAAGCTTGCCAACTAGTTTATTCTCTAGGTTCTGTGACGTGGTGGTGCTATATAGTCAGTTCTTTTAAATAATTATTTTATTTTTGTCTTTGGGCAGAAGGGGAAGTTCACTGTCGTTTTGATACACTACCATATTAGATTTTTTACCACTTCTGTAGCTATGGGGGCATTTCGTCTCAGGAAAAGTCCTTCAATTACAGCAGTTCCTTATTGAATGTCTCTACGATTATTTCTTATATCTGCTGTCCACTGGTCAGGCTGGCGACGGCAAGGGGACGGCTGGCGAGTTCTCTCTCACGTAGCCTTGGCACTTTATATACTGGGGTCCATAAATTAGCTTGTTTGGGCCTTTGACTTGTGGAATTTCTCTGTTGCGAAACTTTGCCGACCCGGCTGTGGAAGGGCGGATGCCCTGTCGTGACCTGGTGCCTGTGTGGTCCCGTTCGGTGGCCAGTGGATGGAGAGAGTGGTCACTGCAGCTACCTGAGTGGTTTGTTTGTTATTACTGCTAGAGCAGGACAATGTGCTCAGGACGCTCTACAAGATGTCTGCCAGACTGTCGCCACAGCAAAACAACCGACCGTTCCGCCTCAGGGAGAAATTCGCAGAGATCTGAAAAGCACCCTTGCCAGAGTGGCGCGTCGTTTATATGGTTACTAATGCCTGGACGGTTTCTCCGAATTTTCTGATGTCGGTGGTTTCAGCGTGACGAATGTTGAGCAGTTTTCTGGGCGCATAGTCGTTCGTCTTGGCCAGTGACGGCCGACGCCTATGGCCATATAAGTTATTTTTAGGTCTGGAATCGAAAGTTAGCTCAAAAATGTTCAAATGTTTGTTAAGCTTATGGGTCTTAACTACGGGGTCATCAGTCCCTAAACTTACAAACTACTTACGAACTAGGACGTCACAAATATCCATGCCCGAGGAGGGATTCGAACCCCCGACCGTAGTGGCCCTGCAAACCGTGACTGGAGCGCCTCCGTCCCCTCGACCACCGCGGCCGGCAGAAAGTTAGCGTTCAAAAATTCCGGAGAGGTCGTGAACCGGTGTACGGTAACGTCTCTGTGGGAAATTTGCTCGTGTGGGAGGAGCTTGTAGAGGTGTCTACAGAATGTAATTCGCCAAAGCTTAGGATTGTAACAGTTTTGTAATTTGTCAGTGGCTTCTCGCGATATCATTGGGCAAGCAATTAGCTGACTGTGGTAACTGAAGCGCCTTGGCCGTGTAGGCAGTGTCGCGTGTCGCGATCAGAAACTCTGGCGTGGAGAGAGAATTTTGTGATTCGCTCTTAAGTCTCGTACAGAGCGACTTAGGTCTCACGTCGAGGACTCGGAAGTGTTCGGTCCTCTTGATTTCGCAGTTTACTTGTGCTGTTGTCTGAACATTGATTTTTATCCCGTGGGTTCGCTTCCGCCGGACACAGTTCACTTAGTGGATCGTGCATATTTCAAGATCATGTGTCGCAAGTGGGACTTTGTGATTTGCACTTGTGAACATTGTTTCACGGGTACACTACTTGTACCCCGACTTGTCTGCTCGCGATATAAAATTTTGCAGCTATTGTCTGTTTAGCAGCACGGACGCCAGAGACGCTGTTAGTTGAATATCGTTTCTGATTCACAAAACGAAGTGAGAAAATAGTCGCGTTTTATTTCAGCTCTGATCTGCAGTGTTGTGAAACTACATCTGCCCTCTGAGTTTGTGTACCTATGGTAGTAGTTTGGCTAATTATTCTTCCTGAATAGTTTCCTTCTTCTTCAGTCATTTATTGATGTAAATGTATAGCCAATGGAACTTAATGTTTTTAAGTGTCAGTTATTTTTTAACTGTTGTGTAATGTTCCGTTAGCTTCGTCATGAGACAGGGTGAAATGTTTATGGTAGTAAAAAATTTAATAATGGTATACCTTCTTTCAAATCAGTGTTTCCCAATCATTCGTACTTTTGAAGGGGCAAATAGATGTTAGTTAATACGGGAGTTTACCGAATAAATTAGGTCTTCATTGATGGTACCTGTCATTGTGATATTGGCTAGGAAATTATAAAATGAATGTGTTTGACCATATCACACGCCACCCAGCAAGAGAGGTCAATAAAAAAAAACAACTTTCCATCATTTTATAAACATAACGGCGGCCCAAAATTAATTATGACAATTATCCTCTGTATCACTTTGATATCTGCAAATTAAACAATTAATTCAACATATTTTATCAAATGGGAATTTATACTCTGAGTACTGTCGCAGTCGACAAAACTCGCACACATAGTAGAAATTTTCACCTGCAGTTAAACATACAGCTTACAGACTTGGCGTCAGAAAACTTAAACCCATGGGTGAGAGCCCATGACTGCACCTTTCTTATGGCTCCCTGGATCTAGCGTTCAGCAACGCATTAAGTAAAAGAACTGGATTATGTGCAGAGGCCGTCAGCATATTATGAGGAAGATAACAGCTGCAGATAGGCCAATAATTGCCATTAAGAACAGGGGAATACGTAATACAGAGCCCTGGAGAAAACCATTCTTTTTGTTATGGAAGTGTGGGAGGCACCCACTTGAACACAGAAGGTACAAAGTTCTAAAAAGTTTTAGTTTCTAATCGGTAGTGAGCTCCAGAGATCACACTCGTGTAATGTAGCAAAGGTGTGGTGTCGCTAGGTCGAGTTAAAAGCTTTTGTCAGATCGTCAGATAGAAAAACAACTACCAGATGGTGAAGCGACCCAGGTGGAAAAAGCCTTGACATTGAGCTAGTAGGTCCCGAGACTCAAGAAGCCAATACAACAGGCGACTCACCCTTCGTTCCAGAAAGTTACAAACATATCAACCACAGTCACAAGTGCTCCACTTAGCCAGGAAAGGTAAGAAACTAAATCTACTGGAAGCCTTTGAAATAAACAAACATCTGGCTCACATTGTTGATAAAACTCTTCTGGGTATTGGACCGCATCGTCAATATATCAAATATTTCACCGACGTTTCGGCCACTATTGCAAGCGGCCATCTTCTGGGTAACACCGAAATATCGGTGAAATATTTGATATATTGACGATGCGGTCCAATACCCAGAAGAGTTTTATCAACAATGTGAGCCAGATGTTTGTTTAAAACACCCAGAAGATGGCCGCTTGCAATAGTGGCCGAAACGTCGGTGAAATATTTGGTATATTGACGATGCGGTCCAATACCCAGAAGAGTTTTATCAACAATGTGAGCCAGATGTTTGTTTAAAACACCCAGAAGATGGCCGCTTGCAATAGTGGCCGAAACGTCGGTGAAATATTTGGTATATTGACGATGCGGTTCAATACCCAGAAGAGTTTTATCAACAATGACAACGGCCGCGGAAGCCTTCGTTTACATCTGGCTCACAGTCCAGGCTTAATATTGAATGACCAAACAGTGCTCAATACATCACCACTTCTGAACCCACCCTAATCCACAGAATATCCACACCTGTTCCATTTCATTCCTCCACTTCTTGTAGCTTCATATTTTACCTTACTCTATTTTAGAGTCAGCATATGTTTGTAATAGTTTTCAGTACTTTTGTCTAACAATTACTTCACTGATATGAAGTTGTAAATCTAATTTAAAGTTGGTACAGCCACTGTTTATTTACTTTCTGTGTTAATACCAGTCTACCTTTCCAATGTATCACACCATCTGTGTATCTTTCTTTGTTAGTACCAATATTCCAAATTATTCTGTACTCTGTCGTTACAGTAATTCTTTAATTGTGAACACTATAATTGAATATGCTTATTTTCACCGTTTTTTCAGTTCGAGTGTATACCTCTGAATTGTTAAGCTTCTCAATTCTGCAATGCACCCTATCTATGCCCTCCCATCCCACCCCTATATTTTTGTCTTTTATTTAGTTATAAAAGTGTGCCAGGTTTCTAATATTTGTGTCACTTTGTGTTATGAACAACCCTTAAAACATTAGATTCTTGTTTAATTTTATTTTTTTATTCACTGTAGTCATGATGTAAGAATTTATGTTTGCACTGTTTCTCTATGTATGGTATTTATGTTTTCTTTTTTTCAGTACTATTATTTTACAGATTTCTTTCAAAAATTTATTTACACTGTAACTGTTCCATCAGACATCTCTTCTGGCTTACTGACAAAACATGTTCTTTGACTGAACTTCAGTAAATGTCTGATGATGGCCTATCACAAAATAAACAAATCTGTAGAACAAACACAAAATTGTATATTTTTAATTTTCATCGATGGTTGGCTGATGGGCCGGTAAATATCCACATTAAGGTTCTACCTGTGTAACGATGATACTTTCGCGCCATTGGGTCGGGAATACACCGTCTCTCAAGAGGATATTCAAAAATGTAAAGTATGTGTCGCTGTACGGAAGGCGGGTTGGTACTTGCGAGACGCAGAGGCGCAAGCTTAGTGTGCACCGAAAGCCTCGGCGATTGCGCCTGAATCCGTACAGATAGATCCATTTGTGGAAATCTGAGATGTATCTGGAAATCAGAGGTATACCTGCTAGGGGCTGGTAGCTACAGCCTCTGAGCTTGATTCAGAGTTGCGAAGGCGACTTAACGTGACCCAACAATTAAGTCGTCATTTTATAAGCTGGCGAACTCGAGCACGATGTGCTCCAAAGATGGTACCGCTTATGTCGCTGAAGAACCCGCCTACGGTCTTTAAGGGCCTCCTGCGACCACCAAGCTACTATCTTTCTCCCAGGGTCTTCCGTTCTTGATTGTTCGTTTCGGCGCAAATATGGTCTCTCTTTGGGACATGAAGTACGTATTGACATACAAATAGCTGTCATTATTCTTCCCAGGCGATGAGTGTCATGAGGACTTTGGTCCACAGTACATTGTGTCTAAAGTAGTCTGCAGGACGAACTGTTCCAATTAGTGTTTGAAGCCAACAGTTACTATCCACAACAGGTACAAGAGGCATTGTAAACGAAATCAAAGGAAGCCACAAGGAACGTGGAAAAAAAGACAAAGAAACGTTTCAATTCTTGGGTTTTATCCACATGTGGGAAACCTCCCGTCTAAAATAGGTCGGATTCTCACGAGACACAAAGTTATATATCCTCCTCCAGCCAAGAGAGCTTCACTCGTGGGCTCCGTTAAGATGATTTGCTGCTCCTAAAATCTGAAGTTTACACTCCCGTGAATGTATCTTTCTTACAGAGGACAGACAAGTCGTATTGTCCGTAAAAGATGCACGGAACCACAGATAAATATATACAGACGGGAAACCTCCGTAAGGGCCCGGTCCCGCGCTCAGGGGAGCGGGGCTGGAGGTGCTGAATCAGTTCCGTAAGATGTCCCATGGTGGCGCTGCGGTCAGAAGCAGCCCTTTAAATCTGACCAGAGCAGGCGGCAGGTAGCGGCTGTCCCCACCACCACCTCCCCTCAAACGCCGGCACACTGGACACAGCCGTGGCCTCGTGGCAGGCGGCACGAGCTCTCCCCTCAGCCTCCCCTCCACGCTACCCTCTGACGTGCGAGAGGCACCCTCAGAAGTGCCTCTAGTGTGGTCTACCGGTACTAAGCAGGGAACCGCCTGACACCTGCTAGCATCTTACGGAACTACGAGCGGAGCGCAGGACAGTGGTTTTGGGGAGGGGGGGGCTGCTTCTCTGTGTATGTTACTCTGTGACGGAACACATGGCTTTTACAGCCCAAAAAGTCGGTAGTGTCAGGGCACTGTATTGTCAATTGCTACACTATGTTTTATGACAACGTAGAAATTTTGGCAAATAAAATGTCTTCTTTGGGACTTCGTGGTGAAGAAGACAATTGAAGATCAAAATATCCACGGGTGTACTGCCGGTCTATAGTGTCCAACGGGCACAATATTTCGGCGATCATACATGTCGCCATCATCAGGTGAACTGACGGACTGAGCTCCTGGAAACGCGCCGGCACGGAGATACGCACGCTACGGCTGCTCGAAGGGAACTGGGTTCTAGCCCGGTAGCGGGCCATTTAAATACCCTCGGCCCGCGGAGCGACCCCTCCGCGGTCCGCGCAGTGGAACCGATTGCGCCGGCGTCTGAGAAGACGTCGGTGTGAGCGCTCTGTCCGCCGTGGTCGTCACTTCGTTACGTCTGCTAAATTTACTCTTAATTAACCCAATCGCTGGTTCCCAAGCTTTGCTAAGATTATAGCCAGAGTCACGGTTTATGAGGTCGTCACTTGTGCGAATTTCAATGGCCTCTCTAACGACGCAGTCCCAGTATCTCGACGTCTGTACCAGAATCCTAGTGTGTTCATACTCCATGGCGTGATTCTCCGACAAACAATGTTCAGCGACCGCCGACTTGCTCGGATACATCAATCGTGTGTGCCTCTGGTGTTCAACGCATCGATCCTCGACGGTACGCATCGTCTGTCCAATATATGACTTTCCACACTGACACGGAATCTGGTACACGCCCGCCTTCCTCAAACCGAGATCATCTTTAGCGCTCCCCACCAGTGCACGAATTTTATTCGGCGGACAAAAAACAGTTCCAACCTGGTGTTTTCTCAAAATGCGTGCGATCTTCCCTGAGAGTGCGCCGGTATATGGAACGAACGCAGTGCCTACATCCTCCCTTGCGTTTTCATCCGTTTCCACAGGTTGTGTTGTGGTGGTTGGGCGGAGAGCCCGCTGAATCTGCCACTCTGAGTACCCATTTTTTCGAAATACAGTTTTCAGGTGTTCCAATTCCTGGGGTAGACTCTCTGTGTCGGAGATAGTGCGCGCCCTATGTACTAGAGTTTTAAGTACCCCATTCCTCTGTGAAGGGTGGTGACAGCTGTCTGCGTGTAAATACAGATCAGTGTGCGTTGTTTTTCGATATACACTATGGCCCAGGGTGCCATCAGCTCTTCTCTTGACCAAGACGTCAAGGAACGGCAATTTACCCTCCGTTTCAGTCTCCATAGTGAATTTCATGTTGGGGTGTATGGAGTTCAGATGTGTAAGGAAGTCAAGGAGTTTATCCATACCATGTGGCCAGATGACGAAAGTGTCGTCCACATAACGGAAAAAGCAAGTGGGTTTCCATTCAGATGATGCCAGGGCTTCCTCCTCGAAATTCTCCATGTACAAATTTGCGACCACAGGGGAGAGTGGGCTACCCATGGCGACTCCCTTTATGGATAAACTCCTTGAACTCTTGTTCGCTACCGACCAACGTATCTCGCCCGCTGTGACCACATACGCATCTGCGCTGTCCGCGAGATTAGGACGAAACGAGTTTGGAGATTGAGTCTTAGGGTTCCCTCTGAAGATGGCCGACATACTAGGAGGAGGAAGTCTTGGGGCTGCATACCCAAAATTTGATGCAGCAGTTTTTGTGCCGCCAAAAATTGGAGATCCACTTCAGATTGTTGTTTTAAATGCAACGTCTGTGATGATTATATCGTTTCAATACTTATCAAATATATCGTTAGAGTTACTGAGGGGAATATTGAGCAGCTCTCAACAATCGTAGCTACCAGTACTTGCAGTTAATCTTGCTTGGAACCTGTTCACGAAAGTGCACTTGGACAATCATTTACATAATAATTATTTGAAAGTGAATTTATGTTCATGCTAGCTGCAACTACCAGGATTTCTGCGGGTTTAAAATAAGGTTTTCTGTAGAACCGTTCATTTGCATGTAATAAAAGAGTACATTTATGTTATAGCAATGTGATAAACAACATTATTGGCAGTTCCATTTGGAGTATGTACAAAAAGATTTTGGTCTTTGCCCACTCTGGAGCAGGCCACATACAACTGTCAATGAGAGAAGCAAGTCTATACTAGAAATCCCCAAAATTTCATCAAGATCGGAGCAAAACTGTGGATTTTGTCGAAATCCGAAGTACCCTCCACCATGCACTGAACGAAATTTTATGTATACAGTGCCCTTTCTCTTGCTTTGAAGATCAATCGGTTGGTTTTCGAAAAAAAAAAAGGGGGGGACGAAACCTGTTTAAGAATCTTCCCTGTGAAATTTTGTGTACGTGTACCAAGTTTCACGTTATTTGGTTGTCTGGATCTTGAGTTATAAGAGAACAGACAGACAGGCAACAAATGCGTCTTATAAGTATAGAGATGACTGATTACAGTACCCGGTCCTATTTTACTTCTCATAAATTTTCTACCTGCGAGCCTCTACATTACTAGCGTCTCGGTGTGATTTTAATTACTACCGGCCTACTTCACCAACTGATCGTAATTTATTTTTTATTAATTTCCTGTTTTTTTTTCAAATGAACCACCAATGAACCAAGCAATTAATTAAAGAATAGAATTTCGGGCCAATGTAAGATAATAATTAAAAGAAGCAACCGTTTTCTACATTATAAACTATCTAACTGAAGCTTCTTTTTTCATTATTATTGACGATTAATAGAATATTAAATTTCAAAACATACGAAACTCTCGTAGAATAACGTTCTAAGTCAGTTGTCTCTGAATTTTCATATTTACCTTGTGATTTTCACGAAAACTACGTGGTGTGTAGCCTATATCACCACCTAACTTAAAAACAAGTGTCGAGCAGGCGAAACGACAGGAGATTACCGGAACGATTCTTGAAAGCGCCCTGGCTGCTATCGGCTTTAAGCTTTCTTCAGGCAATTTATCTGGCACATGTCGGTAATTCTTTGTCTTGCACATGTCGGTAACGCTTTGTTGTGAACTGTGCCACTAAACTGTTAACTAGAAAGTCACCTACCTCCGATAACAAGAAAAACGACCTCCAAATTTTGAATTTCAGAAGAATGGCAATGTCGTCATTGAAATTACACAGCTCAAACACACCGTATGGAACACTCGCTAATTGGCAAAAAATGTTCAAATGTTTGTAAAGCTTATGGGACTGCGGGGTTACCAGTCCCCAAACTTACGAACTAAGTATGGACTAACTTATATTAAAGACAGCACAAACATTCCCGCCCGATGGGGGATTCGAACCCCCGATGGGAAACGGTCTCGCGCATCGGAGCATAGCGCCTCAATGCGCTCGGCCACTCCGCCGCGGCCGCTAGATGGCATTTGCATAAAACAGAAGGGGACATAATGGAATACATTTACGGAGTTCATATACACTGGTAAACTATGGTGTGTGTGTGTGTGTGTGTGTGTGTGTGTGTGTGTGTACGCTAAATAACAAAATTACATCCTTACACAGTTATGTGACTTAGTTACGACACAGGACGATTTTTGTTGGTTTGTCATCATTGCTGCTTTTTGTATTCCAATTGATGATTAATTTGAATCACATGTAAGTCTGCTATACGTTTACCATTTAGTCGATCACATTTAAGAAGGTAAGAAGCACTGACTTTTGTGCAGCCACAGACTATTTCCGGAAACAGCTGCAATAAAGTTACAACGTAAGGATATCTTATAATGTTCAAGAATCGACATGACAATTTAAAACATTGAATCAATATAAGATTTTTGAAAGATCAGTACATGCTTGTAAGTGCTTCAGGATGAATACTCAAAATTAATTAACTTTTAATTGCAACGGTAGACTAATAAAGAACGATAAATTTAAATTGTTAATGTCTTACATAATTTACATTCTATAAAATTTCTTTGCAGAGAGAAAACAAGTAGTAGTCGGTGGTGACATCAAAGTACATTTTCCAGACTGTTGTGGCGGGAAAAATTATCTAGAAATCTTAGTGGGGTTCCACAGTTCAATCTCAACAATTATTTCAGCGTGAATTGATAAAAGCAATATAATTGTGACAGGGTACGCTTTGATTAAACTAATAACAGCAAAATAATTGTATACCCAGTAACAAATGCCTCTCCGATCAAGATGCTCTGCCGGCCGCGGTGGCCGAGGGGACTGAGGCGCTTCAGTCACGGTCTGCACGTCCACTACGGTGGGGGGTTCGAATCCCCCCTCCGGGCATGGATATTTGGGCCGTCCTAGTTCGTAAGTAGTTCATATGTAGTTTGTAAGTTTAGGGACTGATGACCCCGTAGTTAAGTCCCATAAGCTTTACAATCATTTGAACATTTTTTCGAGATGCTCTGTTAGCTAGGATCAATAAGAAGCTAACTTACAATGCATATTTCCTCGAGGAAAACCATAATATGAATTGGGCATGGAAATTCAGTTTCAAAAATGGTTTATAAGACCTGACCTAGGCATAAGTTTACAGTGAAAAGGATCACTATCATTATGTACTACTGATTGTGCTTTCAACGATCAGTCTGGATCATAGCGCCTCCCCCCCCCCCTTATAAAATTCCTCCATCTTCCCTTAATCAATGCTAATACTGATGACTTGTCTGATGTTACGTCTATTACCTCAAAATCATTCTTGACCGAATCCAGGCACTTTCTCCTTGATCTACGGCGACCCCCCTACAAAAATGTTCAAATGTGTGTTAAGCTTAAGGGACTTAACTGCGGGGTCATCACTCCCTAAACTTACAAACTACTTATGACTAATACTAAAAACAACAAAAACATTTATGCCCGAGAGAGGATTCGAATCCCCCATGGCGAACGGAACATGAACACATCCTATAAGTCCTTTCGCTTTAATCGTTTTATCTATGATCTTCATTCTCAGTTTTCTTTGCTTTCTCCATTGTGGACACCCTCCTGCCATTGTCCCCATGCAGTAGTACCTGCAATCATTCTTGCTGCTTTCATACCCCTGCTACACTCCTGACCATTAAAATTGCTACATCACGAAGAGGACATGCTACAGACGCGAAATTTAACCGACACGAAGAAGATGCTGTGATATGCAAATGATTAGCTTTTCAGAGCATTAACACAATGTTGGCGCCGTTGGCGACACCTACAACGTGCTAACTTGAGGAAAGTTTCCAACCAATTTTTCTCATACACAAACAGCAGTTGACTGGTGAAACGTTGTTGTGATGCCTCGTGTGACGAGGATAAAAGCGTACCATCACGTTTCCGACTTGGATAAAGGTCGGATTGTAGCCTATCACGATTGCGTTTTATCGTATCGCGACATTGCTGCTCGCGTTGCTCGCAATCCAATGACTGTTAGCAGAATATGGAATTGGTGGGTTCAGGAGGGCCATACGGAACGCCGTGCTGGATCCCATCGGCTTCGTATCACTAGCAGTCGAAATGACAGGCATCTTATCTGCATGGCTGTAACGGATCGTGCTGCCACGTCTCGATACCTGATTCAACATATGGGGACGTTGGCAAGACAACAACCATCTGCACGAACAGTTCGACGACGTTTGCAGCAGCATGGACTATCAGCTCGGAGACCATGGCCGCGGTTACTCTTGAGGCTGCATCACAGACTGGAGCGCCTGCGATGGTGTACGCAACGACGAACCTGGGTGCACGAATGGCAAAACTTAATTTTTTCGGATGAATCCAGATTCTGTTTACAGCATCATGATGGTCGCATCCGTGTTTCACGTCATCACGGTGAACGCACATTGGAAGAGTGTATTCGTCATCGCCATACTGGCCTATCACCCGGCGCAATTGTATGGTGTGCCATTGGTTACATGTCTCGGTCACCTATTGTTCGCATCGACGGCCGCGGTGGAGTAGCCGAGCGTTCTAAAGCACCTCGCCGTGGAGGTTCGAGTCCTCCTTGGGGCATGTGTGTGTGTGTGTGTGTGTGCGCGCGCGCGCGCGCGCGCGCGTGTGTGTGTGTGTGTGTGTGTGTGTGTGTGTGTGTGTGTGTGTTTGTCCGTAGGTTAGTTTATCTAGGTTTAAGTAGTTTGTAAGCTACGGACTTTTGACCACGCAGTTTTGTCCGATAGATTTACAGACTTTTTTTTCGCATCGACGGCACTTTGAACAGTGGCCGTTACATTTTAGATGTGTCACGACCCGTGACTCCACCTTTTCTTCGATTCCTGCGAAACCCTACATTTCAGCAGGATAATGCACGACCGTATTTTGTAGGTCCTATACGGCCTTTCTGGATACGAAAAATGTTAGACTGCTGTCCTGGCAAGCACATTCTCCAGATCACTCACGAATTGAAAACTTCTGGTCAATGGTGGCCGTGCAACTAGCTCGTCACAATACGCCAGTCACTTCTCTTGATGAACTGGGGTATCGTGTTGAAGCTGCATGGGCATCTGTACCTGTACACGCCATCCAAGCTCTGTTTGACTCAATGCCCAGGCGTATCAAGGCCGTTATTACGGCCAGAGGTCGTTGTGACTTCTCAGGATCTATGCACCCAAATTGCGTGAAAATGTAGTAACATGTCAGGTCTAGTATAATATATTTGTCCGCTGAATACCCGTTTTTGATCTGCATTACTTCTTGGTGTAGCAATTTTAATAGGCAGTAGTGTACTTTCACATATGTAACGTCGACCGGCGTGGCGCTGCATCCGCCGACGCACACAACACATTGGCTGCCCTTAACGCCGCTACTGCAGCTGTACGAGGTGCATCAAGTTCTAAGGCCTTCGATTTTTTTTTGTCCTAATTAACTACTAACCCTAAATCGATGAAACTGGCGTTACTTATCGACTTAATCGCACGGCAGACGAACACATTTTTCACAACGCTGACGCCATGATTCCATGGCAGCGGCGAAGGCTTCTTTAGGAGTCTGTTTTGACCACTGGAAAATCGCTGAGGCAATAGCTGCACGTCTGGTGAATGTGCGGCCACGGAGAGTGTCTTTCATCGATGGAAAAAGCCAAAAGTCACTAGGAGCCCGATCAGGTGAGTAGGGAACATGAGGAATCACTTCAAAGTTGTTATTACAAAGAAACTGTTGTGTAACGTTAGCTTGATGTGCGGGTGCGTTGTCTTGGTGAAACAGCACACGCGCAGCCCTTCCCGGGCGTTTTTGTTACAGTGCAGGAAGGAATTTGTTATTCAAACCATTTTCGTAGAATGCACCTGTTACCGTAGTGCCCTTTGGGACGCAATGGGTAAGGATTACGCCCTCGCTGTCCCAGAACATGGACAGCATCATTTTTTCAGCACTGGCGGTTACCTGAAATTTTTTTGGTGGCGGCGAATCTGTGTGCTTCCACTGAGCTGACTGGCGCTTTGTTCCTGGATTGAAAAATGGCATGCACTTCTCATCCATTGTCAAACCGTCGAAAAGAAAGTCCCATTCATGCTGTCGTTGCGCGTCAACATTGCTTGGCAACATGCCACACGGGCAGCCTTGTGGTCGTCCGTCAGCATTCGTGGCACCCACCTGGATGACACTTTTCGCATTTTCAGGTCGTCATGGAAATTGTGTCCACAGAACCTAAAGAAATGCCAACTCTGAAGGCGATCTGTTCAACAGTCATTCGGCGATTCCCCAAAACAATTCTCTCCACTTTCTCGATCATGTCGTCAGACCGGCTTGTGCGAGCCCGAGGTTGTTTCGGTTTGTTGCCACACGATGTTCTGTCTTCATTAAACTGTCGCACCCATGAACGCACTTCCGACACATCCATAACTCCATCACCACATGTCTCCTTCAACTGTCAATGAATTTCAGTTGGAGTCACACCACGCAAATTCAGAAAACGAACGATTGCACGCTGTTCAAGTAAGTAAAACGTCGTCATTTTAAGTATATAAAACAGTTCTCATTCTCGCCGTAGGAGGTATAATTCCATCTGCCGTACGGTTCTGCCATCTCTGGGACGTATTGACAATGAACGCGGCCTCATTTTAAACAATGCGCATGTTTCTATCTCTTTCCAGTCCAGAGAAAAAAATCGGAGGCCTTAGAACTTGAATGCACCTTGTAAAACGCGAAGTGGAAAGCCTTCGCGAGGAGCTGCGTTTGCTGCGGGAAGCGTCACTCCCTGCTCCCTCCGTCAAGGAGGTGCGGGCGAAAGTGGAAGCGGGAACTCAGACGTTTTTGGATGACCTGCTTTGCTGCTCGTCGCCAGACTGTTGCATCCCAAGAAGTCATGGACGTCTGTCCAGAAGAAGAAAGTGTGCCTGCTGCTTCCGACCCCTCCTTGGAGGGGTCACCGGCTGCTTCGAGTGTCTCCCCAGACGCCGACAGTTCGCAGAACGACGACTGCCGCGAGGCACAGACAAATATATGTTACTCTGTGCGCGAGGGCAAAGTGTTTCCCCAGCCCTCGTCATGATTAGCAGCTCCTCAAGCACGACAGTTATCCCCATTGGGGGTAACCCCTTACCATTCCTGCCACCATCCTAAAACTCATCCATTTCCTATCCCAGAATATATTTTGAGGCTTGAGTCAACGTGATTCTTGACAGCTCGAGAAACCAAGATGCAAATTCTGCCGATATTGACCTGCAAGTTTCCAGTCTTTTTCCGCGAACAGTGGGAAATTCTCGTAGTCACCACCCAGCCTGCAAGATCCGGGCTTTCACAGAGGGTGGGTTTACTTGTAGTTGGGAGCTCCAAAGTTAGGCGGGTGATGGAGCCCCTTAGAGAGATGGCTGCCAAGGAGGGGAAGAAGGCCAGCGTGCACACCGTGTGCATACCGGGTGGAGTCATTCCAGATGTGGAACGGGTCCTCCCGGATGCCATGAAGGGTACGGGGTGCAGCCAACTGCAGGTGGTGGCTCACGTCGGTACCAATGATGTGTGTCGTTTCGGATCTGAAGAGATCCTCTCAGGTTTTGAGCGGCTAACTGAAGTGGTAAAGACTGCCAGTCTTGCTTGCAAGATGAAAGCAGAGCTCACCATCTGCAGCATAGTTGACAGGACCGACTGTGGACCTCTGGTACATAGCCGAGTGGAGGGTCTGAATCAGAGGCTCAGATTCCTTGACTTGCGCTATCGGGTGGTGGGTTTCCGAGTTCTGCTGAATAGGTCAGGAGTCCACTATACGCAGGAAGCAGAAAGGTTCAAAGAAAACCTGAGTCTAATTACAAAAACGTACCCGACTCACACGATAATAGTAGGTGGTGATTTTAATTTACCCTCGATCTGTTGGCGAAATTATATTTTCAAATCAGCAGGTAGGCATAAAACATCGTCCTAATTTGTACTCAACGCATTCTCTGAGAATTACTTCGAACAATTAGTTCATGAGCCAACTAGAATTGTAAATGGATGTGAAAACACACTTGATCTCTTAGCAACAAATAATCCTGAGATCATAACGAGCATCAAAAGGGATACAGGTATTAGTGGACACAGAATTGTCGTAGCGAAATTGAATATCGAAAGTCCCAAAGTTACCAAAAATAAACGCAAAGTATATTTGTTCAGGAAATCAGATAGAAACAAAATACATTGCTTCTTGAAAGACAGCTTCCACTAGTTTCTAACACTAAACGTAGGTGTAGACCAGATGTGGCTCAAATTCAAAGAAGTGGTATCGACAGCAATTGAAAGTTTTATACCTAATAAATTAATAAAAGAAGGAGGCGATCCCCCTTGGTACACAAAACAGGTCAGGACACTGTTGAAAAAGCAAAGGAAAAGGCATATTAAATTTAAACGAACACGAAATCCCCAGGATTTGCTATCGTACTCAGAAGCTCGAAATTTAGCGAGGATTTCAATGCGAAATGCCTACAATATTTATCACAGCGAAACTCTTTCTCGTAATTTGACTGAAAACCCAAAGAGATTTTGGTCATATGTTAAATATACTCGGGGCAAATCACAAACAATATGTTCACTACGTGATAGTAATGGCGATCCTGCCGATGACAGCGCTACTAAAGCAGAGTTACTAAACTTAGCTTTTAGAAAGTCATTCACCAAAGAAGACGAAACCAATATTCCAGATTTCGAATTACGAACAGATGCCGTAAAGAGTAACGTAGAAGTAGATACCATCGGAGTAGTGCAGCAACTAAAATCACTTAACAGGAAAAAGTCTTCTGGTCCGGACTGTATACCCATTAGATTTTTATCTGATTATGCTGAAGCGATAGCTCCTTACTTAACAGTCATATACACCCGCTCTCTCATAGAAGGATCTGTACCAAAAGATTGGAAAGTTGCACAGGTCACACCTATATTCAAGAAAGGCAGTAGGAGTAACCCACTAAACTACAGGCCTATTTCATTGACGTCAATTTGCAGTAGGGTTTTGGAACATATCATGTATTCAAATATTATGAATTATCTCAAACAGAACGATCTCTTGACCCAAGGTCACACGGATTTAGAAAATATCGTTCATGCGAAACACAACTAGCTCTTTATTCACACGAAGTGATGGGTGCTATCGGCAAAGGTTCGCAAATCGATTCCGTATTTCTTGATTTCCAGAAAGCTTTTGACACCGTACTTCACAAACGGCTTTTAATCAAATTGCGTGGTTATGGTATATCGCCCCAAATTTGCGATTGGATAGGGGATTTCTTGTCAGAGAGGACACAGTTCGTAGTAATCGATGGTAAGGCATCGACTAAAACAGAGGTGATATCGGGCGTTCCACAGGGTATTGTTATTGGTCCTCTGCTATTCCTTATTTACATAAACGATTTAGGGGAAAATCTAAGTAGCTCTCTTAGGTTGTTTGCAGATGACGCCGTCATTTACCGTCTAGTAAAATCATCTGAAGATCAAAACCAACTGCAGAACCATCTGAATAAGATATCAGTATGGTGCAAAAATTGGCAATTGACTCTAAATAATGAGAAGTGTGAAGTGTCCACATGAGTACGAAAAGAAATCCGTTAAACTTTGTTTACAACATAAATCAATCAAATGTGAAGGCCGTAAACTCTACAAAATACCTAGGAATTACTATTACTTCAGACCTAAACTGGAAAGAACACATAGATAATATCGTGGGAAAGGCGAACCACAGACTGCGTTTTATTGGCAGAACCCTTAAAAGATGCAACAGAACTACTAACGAAACTGCATACACTCCGCTTGTCCGTCCATTTTTGGAGTATTGCAGCCCAATGTGGGATCCTTATCAGGTGGGTTTGACGGAGGACATCGAAAGAGTCCAAAGAAGGGCAGCTCGTTTCGTATTGTCACGATACAGGGGAGACAGCGTTACGGAAATGATACAGGATCTTGGATGGGAATCATTACAACAACGGCGCTTATCGCTGCGGCGTGGGCTACTTGCGAAACTCCAATCGCCAACATTCTCCTCCGAATGCGAAAATATATTGTTGACTCCCACTTACATAGGTAGAAATGATCATCAGAATAAAATAAGAGAAATCAGAGCTCGAACAGAGAGATTCGGGTGTTCTTTCTTCCCGCGCGCTATTCGAGAATGGAATGGGAGATAAATAGTATAATTGTGTTTCGATGAACCCTCTGCCAGGCACTTAAATGTGATTTGCAGAGTATCCCATGTAGATGTAGATGTAGATGTAGATGCATGTCCTTCATACTCTTGACTAGCCGCAGTCCCGGTTCCACTAGTAATGATTTGATTTGATTTTCTCAGGGAAACCAAAACAGTCTTGGTCCGACCCGCCGCTGCCTGCGCCGAAACTAAGTTTATTGTGCGGTATCGTTCCCTGTATATCTAGTAAAGCCAACCAATGGCCTTGAACTGTGCAAGGAGTCCCTTTACCAGTCCTTTATTAGACATAATTTCTTCAGGTCTGGTTGTCCCAAATGTTCTGTACAATGCAATGCAATGCATTCGAAGATTAGATGTGATGCAGTTTCATCACAGATCCTACATTTAGGGTCGTCTTCTGTTATTCCCATTGTATGTAGGTGTTTTTTGAAAATCCCGTGGCCTGTCAGCAATCCAACCATGACAGGTTCCGGTCCAATAAATGATGTCTCTGCCCCCATCCTGGCTAATCTGTCGGCATGTTCGTAGCCACTGATCCCCGAGTGGCCAGGGACCCACAATAGGTTTACTCTTTTGCTTTCCCCTAGCTCCACCAGAACCCTGTGACATTCTGCAACAATTTTAGACCTTGTTGCAGGAGCTGCCAGTGATCTCAGGGCTGCCTGGCTGTCTCAATAGATATAGATGCTACGGTATTTGTAGCACCTACGCAAATTCTCCTCCACACACGCCCTGATGGCAGTGATTTCGGCCTGGAATATTGAGGCCAGTTTCCCTTGAGAGATGACGCCCTCCAGACCCTGTATATACAGGGTGTCCCAGCTATCTTGTCCACCCAAAATATCTCTGGAACAATAACAGCTTTTGGAAAACGACTTTCACCGGTATCAATGCACGGCTGGGGCCCATGAATGTACATATTTGGAAACATTCTAAAACGAAAGAAAATTTGTTTTTTTAACACAAACTTATGGTTTTTTTTTTTTTTAATGGACACCCTATATTTTTTCTTCAGCAATCCATAGCATGATAAATCACATAAACGATGGCGTTGATTGCATCGCAATATTCCAATTACATCCCGAGATATTGCGACGCGAATTTGACTCTTGAAATACGCGAAACGCGCGGCTAGCGCACGTTCTGAACAGCGTGGGGTTCTCACCTGAGTTTCATTACGTGCGCTAGCCGCGCGTTTCGCGTATTTCAAGCGTCAACTTTGCGTCGCAATATCTCGGGGTGTAATTCGAATATTGCGATGCAATCAACGCCATTGTTTATGTGATTTGTCATGCTATGGATTGCTGAAGAAAAAATATAGGGTGTCCATTAAAAAAAAAAAGAAAAAAAAGAAACAAAGAAACATACGTTTGTGTTAAAAAACACAATTGCTTTCGTTTTAGAATGTTTCCATATATGTAAATTCATGGGCCTCAGCCGTACAATGATACCGGTGAAAGTCATTTTCCAATAGCTGTTTTTGTTCAAGAGATATTTTGGGTGGACAAGATAGCTGGGACACCCTTAAACTGAAATGTTTTAAGAAAAATTAATATTCATTACTGCACCCTGCGATCTTAGTGCTGGAAAGAACTGAAGACTTCGGGCTAAAGAATATTACGTCAATGTGTATTAATGGATTGCAAACTTCGGGCCAGCAGTCGCCTAACTACTTGTCTATCCGGAGCGCGTCTCCCGTCCGCCCTAAAATTCATTAGTTCCACGCGTCGAAAGTAGCGTCCCTCGCCAATATTCTTCAATAAGTCTTATTGAATCCATCATTGCTGGTCCTTTGGGTCCAGATGGAGGCAGCTGCTGGAGCATACAGACTCAAAAGCGGCAAAAACTGGAACTCTTTGGGTTATCCAGAATCACACACTAATATAGTGAGTGAGGTAAGTATAGGAAAGGTTTGGGAAATGCCAGCCGACTATATTATAACCCCACACTGCTTCAACAAGTCTTTCAATATAACAATTGGAAGTAGGGATCAGTGGGAGAAAATAGTTCGACACCGTACGGGGGATATTGTCTGGTTCACTGACGGGTCCGGGTAATTTTAATGCGGTAGGTCAACACAAGAAATGTTACACTTTCTGCGGAGCTATGAACATAGTTTATTGTGTCATTTTCCAAAGAGTTACAGAACAAAGATATAATTTTTTAAATGGAACAATAATTTTTTCTATCGTGGATTGGATTCGTTGAAACCAGCTGCGTCCAAATCAATTTAAACTACATTCCTGTCGCTGTTAGTTTGGGAGCTACAACCCTTCAAAGTTTAGGCGACGGAGGCTACAACAGCGTAGCTAACTGGCTGGTGGTCATGAGACAGTTGGCCGTGCCTCAGGGGATAGCCACTCGGCCAGTGAGCAGCGCCATTGCAGCCTACGACCCCGGAAATTTGAAGAGTTGTAGCTCCCAAACTAATAGTGATAGGAATGTAATTTAAATTGATTTGGACGCAACTGGTTTAAACGAATCCAATACACGATAGAAAAAACTATTGGTCCATTAAAAAAATTATATCTTTGTAGTGTAACTCTTTGGAAACTGATACAATAAACTATGTTCCTAGCTCAGCAGAAAGTGTAACATTTCTTGTGTTGACCTACCGCATTAAAATTTCCCGTCACCTATTATTTTATAAGTTACAGAGGCAAACATACTTAGTGAAACGCCCTGTATATTAGGTAGGGAAATATGTTGTTGTTGGTTGGATGTTTTAGTGGGGAAAAACTGTAGAGGTCATCAGTCCCCCTTGGGTAATATGTTTTGCTTAATTTGCTCTGTTTCAATGGTACAACAATTCACGAATATAAACTCAGAGACTGAAGGCGAGATTTCATGGCTGCACAATACAGTTCTGAGTTAACGATTATCGTTAACTTCCGTTTAATTATCTGTAAAGTGATGTTTTAATGTTTAACAAAGTTAATTTTTAGTAAAGGGTTAATGATTAATAAAATTAACTTTTTGGTTAACGCTGACCATCTCTGGCAAGTACCACAGTGGCAGTTCACAGTAATCACTCGCCCTGTCTGCCTTAAAAAAATCGCTTAATGTCATATTCCATTGATTAACGTACGTTACGAACAAAGATATTTAACAAAAACGTAACTGCTTGGAAATGACTGTCAAAAGGTTGCAGCAGAGTTTCAGATGACCACTCAAACTTTTTCTTACTTATATTTCTTTGAAATCAATTGTGATTTATCTAAAGAACAATACGTTCAGATTTAGATGATAAAACAAATGGGCGTAGTTATTTCGCAGTGTTATTTTGTCCTGTGGTAATCTTGTGGCCCACTTGAAATACAACTTTCCAGAATTTGGCCCGAGGAGGAAAATGGTTGAGTATGGCTGGTCTAGATTGACGCACTTCTCAACGGCGATTCGGCGTAGATCTTTCCGAATGGTTGGCGGTTCTTCTCGCCCAAAAACGGCATTTTTCAACGTATCCCATGCCCCTTCATGACGTTAATGTCTAGAAACATGCTGGCTACTCTCATTGTGCGATGTCGTTATCATGAAGGAGCGCATTCACAAATCGTGCACGATGAGAGCGAGAAATTTTGTCGATTAAGCTGAAACCCTCACAGAACTGCTGCCGATATTGGGTCTAAGGTCTTCCAGTGGAGTACGGTGGCCCTATATAATGTCTCCCCAAAACATCAAGGAACCATCCCCTTGCTGCACTCGCTGAACTATGTGTCTGAGATATTCCTGCTGACCAGGCTGCCTTCAAAATATATTGATGGCAATTTTGACGAGTCCATTCAGCAGGCTGTTGAACCCATCTGTAAGGGAGTGAAATTGCATCCGAGGTGCGACAGTAAAGTAATGAGGCTGGTTTTCTTTCAAAGATGTGGCAACCCTGCAGGCTTCCGTAGGCACAATATCTTTGACCTTGGTCTATAAGCTGCTTCTACTCCAAGCGGCACATCGATACAACTCCTCAGTCGTGAGTTGTGCTGTAATACGTTGACACGTGTCTCTCGTCACGGAAATAGAACCACATAACATTGCGCGACGATATGCCATATCGTTTTCAGATAAACTGGGTCACAACGAGACGATAACCTACGGTAAGCTTCAGAAGGCTTTTGGGGAGGAGTCAAGAGCTAAAGTTTTTAGTTGGCATAAAATATTTAGATGAAGACCGTAGTGGACGACCATCAACCTCACGGACAGATGTCAACTTGGCCAAGGTGCTTGCACTCGTACGATCTGATCGAAGGTTATCCTTGAAAATGATTGCAGATGAACCGAAGATCAACGGCGAAACGGTTCGTCTAATGATAACTGAAAATTATGAGAAAGATTTGTGCAAAAATGGTCCCCAAAGATCTCATCACACCACAACAGCGAGAAACACGGAAAAATGTGGCAGCCGATCTGTTAGAGCAAAAGGAAATCAATCCATAATTGTTGAGGCGTGTTATCACTGGTGATGAAAGTTAGTTTTTTTAATATGATCCAAAGACGAAACGCCAAAGTTCGCAATGGTGCTCAAAGGGATCACTTATACCAGTGAAAGCTCGCATGTCAAAGTCAAAAGTAAAATGCATGCTTCTGTGCTTATTTGATTCCAAAGGAGTTGTTCATAAGGAGCAGGTGCCTCCTGGACAAACAGTTAACCAATACTACAACAATGAAATTTTTGAAAGACTTCGTAAAAAAGATCTTTGAGTACAAATGTTCAAATGTTTGTTAAGCTTATGGGACTTAACTACGGGGTCATCAGTCCCTAAACTTACAAACTACTTATGAACTACTTACGAACTAGGACGCCACAAATATCCATGCCCGAGGGGGGATTCGAACCCCCGACCGTAGTGGCCGTGCTGACCGTGACTGGAGCGCCTCAGTCACCTCGGCCACCGCGGCCGGCGATCTTTGAGTACATACCATCATTGCTGATAATTGGATTCTGCAGCATGATAATGCGCCATCCAATACTGCTCTGTCAGTACAGCAATTTTTAACCTCGTAAGGGGACTGAGGCGCTCCAGTCACGGTCTGCACGGTCACTATGGTCGGGGGTTCGAATCCCCACTCGGGCAGGGATATTTGTGCCGTCCTTAGTGTTAACTAGTTCATAAGTAGTTTGTAAGTTTAGGGACTGATGACCCCGTAGTTAAGTCCCATAAGCTTAACAAACATTTGAACATTTTTTTAACCTCGAAACAAATTTCAGTGCTACCACAGCCACCTTATTTCCCAGATATCGCTCCGTGCGACATTTTCTATTTACAAGAGTCAAAATGGCGGTCAAGGGACACCATTTTGAAACAACACAAGATGTCCCAAACGCTGTTATGAGGGTCTTGGAGGATATTACAGAAGATGAATATGTTACCACCAATGGCAGAAGCGCTGGAAAAAGGTGTGTGCAGTCAGAAGGGAACTACTTTGAAGTAGACAACTCTAAACTTGCCTAAAACGGTAAGTATCTTTTTCATTCACATCAGTCTGATTACTTGACTGTCACTCCTCGTATCATACAGCCTGTTGCCTGCAGTTTAAGTCGAAATAGGCGTCCTATGGCTACACTAAAACCATTTTACAGCATGGTGGCGTTCCACTAAGAATTCCTCCGAGCTGAGATCCGTAAGCAGCGGTCATCAGCTGCTGTGGTAGCCTTTTGGAGGCCAGAGTAGTTTACGTCAAAGACATTCCTGTACCTCTGAACCGCCCTAACAACATCGGTTTTTTTTACTCAGAGTCTGGAAACTACCCCCGATGTGGATAAGATCAATTTTTGGAATTGGCCGTCTAGGCATGACAACTACAGTTAAACAAGCAGTGTACTTTCTTCCTAGAGTTATGACTCGAACTGATCAAGAGTCTTACCTTCTCCGTTGGCATACCATTGGCACAGCTCATACATGTTTTGTTTACATCTTTCTGTGGGTCGAGTTTTGTCTACAGACAATCTAATGAACTGTGTTATTGATGCAGTATACACATTCAACTTGTTTTATTTATATCTTTCTGCGGGTTGAGTATTGTCTATAGACAATCTAATGAACTGTGTTATTGATCAATATATACATTCAACTTGTTTTATTTATATCTTTCTGTGGGTTGAGTATTGTCTATAGACAATCTAATGAACTGTGTTATTGATGCAATATACACATTAAACTTGTTTCGTTTATTTCTTTCTGCAGGTCGAGTAATGTGTATAGACAATCTAAGGAACTGTGGTATTGATGCAATATACACACTCATCTCGGTTTTCAGGACTTTGGAACCAAGGTAATAAAACACTTTTTTTGATGTCCGCATCATAAAATAATAAAATATCTCACATTCCACTTTTTGTTATATACAAGGTACAAATATTTACCTGAATAGAATCGTTTACTGACTTGCCTTGGTATTGTGAGATTCTTCCACATTTCTATAGTAAAATTCGTATCTTCTCTCCCTGGTACCTGGCACCAGTGTTCAGGTACTGTCAAAGCAAGTAGCTTGCCGAATTGAGACATAGTTGAAAATACGATTGCGATGAAGTTGAAGATAATGTTCATTCTCATTTGGAACTTCCCAAAACTTCCAAGTTCTTCTATTATATCTTCAAACTTAATATTTTCAGAAATCATATTTTCTATAACACCATCCTGAAAATCGACGTATACACAAGAACAGAATATTAGTATTTATTTGTCTGGCTGAATCACGCTATTCAGTTTTTTATATAATTGTTTAGAGGATTCCGTTAATGATGACGTCCAAGGAACCTTTGACATGAACTACTTGAAAAAATATTGAAACTATTAGTGATACGCTACAGAAATATATTGGATATCATGTTCATGTGACGTTGCCCCTGTTTCTAATCCTGTTGAAAACATTTGCTTAAAAAGTAAATCCTAGCTACAAACATATGTAAAACATAGATTTTGACATTTGTGTAACACAAAGAGGGTACTCTCTTGACAATCACATTCTCTATCAGAAAGTCACAATTACTTATCAGGGGAAATAATTAAAGAAAACGAGTAATACAATAAAGAGATAATTCTCTGAGAATCCCGTCTTCATATTATATCCGTTTATTGTAGAAGAAATGTTACCATCGGCGAGGATTTCGGCGCTGCTGGCAAATGGATTAACAGCTAACAGAACCGTAAGGACTGCTTACTTTGTACTCCGCCATATTTTGCTTCCAGAGCCTTAGCCACGTGACGGTTAGATGACTTCAACAGACGGCTATGTTGTACTACCTGCCAACTTCAGTTTACAGTCTGAACTGCCCACTGTGTTATCAAATCGAGTTACTACCTGCAAAAATTACAGTGACCACAGCTGTTAAAGAAAGGTCATCTTTAATAGCTAGATAACTGGAACAGATATACTGGCGTTATGTTATCCACTGGCGGAAAAGTTGATGCATTTGTGAAAGATAATTTTCTCGTTATTGTCGCGAAAAAAAAAAAAAAAGAAAAAAAAACCTAATCCTTGAAAATGCAAATTTTCGACCATTCTGGGTTTGTGTTTACTTCATGGCCACTCAACGGCAGGTTATCAGCGAACAGTTCTATAACAATTAAAAACCCTTTATTACTACGTCAGTGACAAGAGTCCTCACGCTACTTCTATCACAATATTCATATACTTTACTTTTTCGTTGTTTTCCTTTATTTACATTTTTTCGTCTTTCTTCCAGACAGAGACAATTCTTCTGTGGGTTTACTTCTCTTTAGTGTATCAACCTTCGTCCACCATTGTAACTGGTTTCAGGATTAATTTACCTCCTCCTCCAAACTATACATTCAGCATCTGCAGATGAGACGATATTGAATGATTTTCGGTGCTTGATATTTGCCCTTAAGCATTTTCACTCTATATTAAACAGATGTAGTCTTCCCTCCTTTGTTTTAAAACCATTTTTTGGCTCATAGTCTGTTATCTCTAGAAAATCATATTGCAGGATTTCACTTACTACTCTGCCCTGCATTTACCGAAGTCCATCGTTCACTTATATGCAAACTATTCTCCAGAAGGATGATAAATGAGATTTTAAATTCACATCAATAACGAAGATACATTTTCTGCGCTCAGTTTGTATTTTAATTCTTCTTTATGTCGAACTTTGTGGGAGAGAGCCTTATTGATATTGAAACTTGCGACAATGATTTTATTTTAAGCACCGAAGCTTTATTTGTCAATAAATATTAAAGGTACACCCGCAGATTTGAATGGTGAAAAAGTACCGGCAGAAACTAAGTTGGTTTAAGTAGTTTGTAAGCCCAGGTGTTGATGACCAAAGAAGTTAAGTAACATAGATTTACAAACATTTGAACATTTCATTTGTAGAAGCTGCAGTTAAGATATTTCATAAACTCGTTCTGTTGGAGAAACTTAACATATGGAAAATAGGCGGCTAGTTTGTCTTCACAAGCAACTTAAAATGTTACTATGAGTGAAGAGTATGGGCTCTGTTGTAGATTAGTGAGCTCCTGTGTGGGATTTGTACAAAGTATTTTCACTAGGAGGACTGCAGTGGAGAAGCCAGTGGCCAATGTAGCGAGGTTCTCTCCTGGAATTGCAAGATATTCAGCAGGAATAAATTCATGGAGGAGCAGAAGATCTGTGCAGTTGAAAAACGGTGAGGAGGAATTAGGAAGGCTGAAGAGGGGAAGGGGGTTTGGGAATAGGAACTGGCAGATCGTAAGAAGGTAGCTAGGAGGAGATGTTCAGATAGTTTCACTTTGCGTGTTGCAAATAGATTTGACCAACTAGCACAGTTAAGTGGAGATGAACCTGCTGTAGGTCTAGATATACGAAGTATGCAGCAGACCTTATCTATTAGGAAGCCGAAATCGGTAGGTATATTAGGAAGAAGAAGGTTCTCCTGTTAGGTAGTTCGCACGGCAGGGGTGTAGGCCAGCAGTTGCAGGTCAGGAGCATAGCGATACCCACTGCAGGGGTAGCTCAGATTACTTGTAATGTAGGGGACCTATGTAGGAATTTCGCAAATGTGGATCAGGTAGTGGGTGGAGCCGTCAATAGTCTTGATAGGGACGGGGAGCATAGTACAGGTACTGAAGGATAACCACTCGTACTGGTGGCACGAATGTGCATTTCGTGTAGGTTTCAGCGTCACGATGTGGCCTCATTCAACCCTATTAACACGACGCTTGAGTAGTCAAGGAAGGCACGCTACGTTAGAATGTCTCCATCGCCGTTTAATCCGGATGCCGACAGATGAGGCAGATCCTGCTGTAACAGCCACTCCTGTACCAGACGCCTACGCCTCAGCCGTGCTAAAACCAGACGCACCACTTCAGGATGCCTCCTTTCTCCCACCAACGCTTCCCCCCGAGGACTACAGCGTCGACGGGATTTCATCATGCCTGAGACGAGACCGACAACCTTCCAGAACATGACGGACGGCGCGGCCGAAGCGCTGGACCTCGACCCAAGAGTGTGCCCACCGCAGCTTTCATACAGACGGACAGTACGTCGGACGACGGACAGCCGCAGACGCAGAACAGCACGTTCGGAAGTAGCGGTCACCGAGGAAACGAAGAAGCGAAGTCGAACGTCCTACAGCAAGAAGACAAGATGTCAGACAGTGTTCTCTCTTACAGCGTCACGATCAAGGAAGCCGCCGTGCCCGATGTCCCAACAGAAGAACGTTCTATCCACTTCCTCCTATCTCAACCGACAAGGTAAGCCCACGGGATGACACTGTGACGTCATCATCACCCCAAGCACTCGAAGGAAGCGAGAATCGTTCGACCTTAGTATCGGCCGCTTGGAGCGCCGATGTGGAAGGCGAGGCAGATTAGAATGTTGGCCCGCCGGATGGGACGCGTCCCACGGTGGCGCCCGACAAAAATTCCGCCT
The DNA here is from genome assembly GCA_026315105.1 of Locusta migratoria. Lineage (NCBI taxonomy): Eukaryota > Metazoa > Arthropoda > Insecta > Orthoptera > Acrididae > Locusta > Locusta migratoria. The sequence goes on along the minus strand of CM048746.1, from coordinate 463,845,362 downwards.
ATAGATTGCGGGCACAGTGGCGGCACCGGATGCCCCACATCCACCGGACTTTATAGCAGGATCCCCTTCTACAGCAGCAGCACTTCCAAAACACTACCGCATTGCAATAATGACTCTTGCTACCATCGCCGGTCGCGTTGGCCGAGGGGACTGAGGCGCTCCAGTCACGGTCTGCACGGCCACTACGGTCGGATCGTATCCCCCCCTCGGGCATGGATATTTGTGCCGTCCTTAGAATTAGTTAGTTCATAAGTAGTTTGTAAGTTTAGGGACTGATGACCCCGTAATTAAGTCCCATAAGCTTTACAAACATTTGAACATTTGATCTTGCTATCATCACAAATTGGCGCTGTTGATGTCGACATCGCCCTTCTCCAAGAAGTGTTCGTCTTTGCCTTCTACGCTCCTACCGGCTACAAAGCCCACATCTCTCATGCCTCCGACAATGGTAGCGGAGTTGCAATCCTCCTCCGTCAAGGGCTCCTTGCTGAAGATGTTGTGTACCTTCCTAATGCGAGGGGAGTGGCCCTTACACTGTTCAGTGTGCCTTTATTATCAACGTATATGCTCCGTCAGACATTCTAAAGTACTGTTCTCCATATGGTAGCCCTGTACAAAGCCATATTTGTAATTTTTCCTTTTAGAATGGTCAGTTTTCTGAAAGATTAAAGTCCTCAGTAGTGAAACCACTTTATAAAAAAGGAGAAAGGGGTAATATAGACAACTGTAGACCTATTTCTATGCCATCGGTATTTTCCTAAAGTTATTGAAAAGGCTGTATATTCAAGATTAATTGATCATTATAGTTCACATAATTTGTTGTCAAACGTACAGTTTGGTTTTAGGCGTGGTTTAACGACTTAAAATGCTGTATTTTCGTTTGTCTGTGAGGCACTTGATGGGTTAAATAAGAGGCTACGGACATTAGGCGTGTTCTTTGATTTAACAAAAGCGTTTGATTGTGTTGATCACAAAATATTGTTGCAGAAGTTGGAACATTATGGAATACGAGAAGTAGCTCACAACTGGTTTACCTCTTACTTTAATAATAGACAACAGTAGGTAATTCTCCGCAGCGTTGGAAATGGCTATGACGTAAAATCGCAATGGCGCACAATTAAGTGTGGGGTGCTCCAGAGGTCTGTTTTGGGACCCTTGCTGTTTCTTATTTATATAAATGATATGCCTTCGTGTATAACAGGTGACTGTAAAAAAATTTTGTTTGCCGATGATACCAGCTTGGTAGTGAAGGATGTTGCTCGTAATATCGACACAGTATCAAATAATGCAGTTCAAGAGATAAGTTCATGGCTTGTAGAAAACAAGTTGATGTTAAATCACAGTAAAACTCAGTTTTTACAATTTCTAACACGTAATTTGACGAAAGCTGACATTTTGATTACACATAATGGGCATGTGATAAGTGAGAATGAACAGTTAAAATTTCTAGGTATTCAGATAGACAGTAAGCTGTCGTGGAAAGCCCATGTTCAGGATCTTGTTGCAAAACTAAATTCTGCTATATTTACCATAAGAACACTACCTGAAATAAGTGATTTTTCTCAAGACGAAAAGTAGTCTATTACGCTTACTTTAACTCACTTATGACGTACGGCATTATTTTTTGGGGTAACTCGCCTGATGCAAAAAGGATATTTCTGGCTCAAAAACGGGCGCTTCGAGCAATATGTTCACGAACGTCATGTCGACCCCTTTTCAGTAGTCGGGGAATTTTGACACTGGCGTCACAATACGTTTTATCTTTAATGTCGTTTCTTGTTAATAATATCAGCTTATTCCGACGAGTTAGTAGCTTTCACTCGGTGAATACTAGACAGAAGTCGAATCTACATTCACATCACACCACCTCGACACTTGGGCACAAAGGTGTACAGTATTCTGTAGCATCCACTTTCAATAAGCTGTCACAAGAACTAAAGAATCTTAGCACTAACCCACACGCTTTCAAATCTAAATTGAAGTGTTACCTCATGGCTCACTCCTTTTATTCTGTCGAGGAACTCCTAGAAAAGTTAAACAATTAAGCTAATTGATTTTTTCTTTATTGATTCTTTTCACTTTGTCTTAAGATTGTCGTGTGCATAGGACTACTTAAAAATTTTCTCTGTGTTCCATGACCATGGAGTCTTACTTCTCAATTAGGTCCTGCGGAACAGAAAACCATATTATTATTATTATTATTATTATTATTATTATTATTGTTATTTTTATAGAACGACATATGTTCTATCCTGACGTGATAATGCCTCTTTTTAGGGTCCATTATATGATCTGGTGCATGGTGGGAACTTCACACGGGAACCCACTGACAAACTCCCCCAACATTCCCCGTGCGTAGACCTCTCGTATTATCTACCGACTTCAACTAATCGATACATGGACGAAACTCCATGGAACACGCGCGGTGTTTACATACTACACTCGTCCAGTCGCCTCGACCGCGTCTACCTTACGCGCACTCTTGCCGACACCACACGACGTGCTAAAGGGTCGCCTACGGCTTCTACAACCATAAAGCCTTTATTGGCGACGTCGCCCTCGCCCAACAACGAGTGTGGCCCAGTCGCGATCCATTGAACCTGAACGTTGTCCACCTGGCTGCCCCTGACTGTCGATGCGTAGTAGAGGACACGTAGGCCGCTGCCGTCGCCTGACATACACGTCGACTTCATCACGGTGGTTATCCTGCGCGAAACCGGCACCACGCAGAGCATTGATGGGCTACGGTAAAGATGTCAAGGCCTGGCAAGCAAGAACCTTAGACTTTCACTACGAGATCTTACGAGAGTGCGCTTCGATGCCATTCTGGCCGGCTCGACAGACGATCGTTCATCGTGCTAAAGCATGCATCATTCTTCTCATAGGCCAGTAAAATTAGCTCCAAAAAGGGGGTTGCCTTCCAGATATTAGTGTAAAACTGTTTTAATCACTCAAGTAGTCCTCTGGTATGAATAATCTAAGATTGCCCATATTTCCGAGTAGAGCTTCAGCTGTGATGAAAAGAAAACCACCGAAATTTCGGACTTTTACTGGATTTTTTTTCAAATTCCACGAAAACTGAGCGTTTAATGGAAAACGTTAATGTTACAAAAAATGTATATCATTAAATTCCGCACCGATTGAGTACCAAAGCGTAGTTATTTGTTGACATTTTACCAGAGAAATTCTACGTCAAAGGTTGACAATTTTTCATATTTACCGAAAACCACTAACATCGTTGGTATAAGACGTGCAGCATTTGGGACTTGGCTTATTGGATGCAAACTTTTATAGGCTATAAATTATAGACCATCAAATAGCGTTTTTGAAATGTCAGTTAAACGAACAAAAAAACGTTGCTGATCAGGAAATATCGCCATTATTCACTTACTTGTGAATCACATGTTAACGCTCAGCATGACATTTTATTATTTCTGTTCAGTGATTACTTTCAATGTTCCTTTAATTATCGATACATAAATTCTTTGAACATTGTTGCTCCGCCATCTTCAGCCGACCATCGTTCAGTTGTGTTCGTCAGTGAAGTCAGTGCAATGTCGCAGTGTTTTATTTGCGGTGAAAGTGTTGTGAACGAGATAGGTGTCACCACAGTGAGGGAGAAAGGTATACGGACGTTTATAGAGAGGACTTTAATGAGAAAGGATGGCAAACATGTTGGTTTGAAGAATTGTACCTCTGTTGTGGTTCATGAAAAATGCAGGAAATCTTATTCAAAGGATCGGCATGCTAGACTGAGTGCTGTTGAAAACGATCCACACATTCATCGGTCGTCAGTTCAAAATTTTTACTTTAAAACAAACTGTTTATATTGTGGTGAAGACGCTTCACAGGATTACACAAAAAAGAAGTGAAAAACCGTTTTCAAAAAGGAATGTTGTTCATGACGTTATGACAAAGAGTTCTTCAAAATAGTTAATGGAAATGGTGACAATACGGAATGATGACTGGGCAACTGAAGTGAAATTTCGAGTCGGCCATATTGAAGCCCTCATTGCTGTTCAACGTAGGTACCATGCTAATTGCGCAAAAAGATTTTTTACATCTGATTCTGCAGTTCATAGTACTGTTGGACGACCAAAAGATGATGATGTATCTGCCTGTGTGAATTTTGTTTATCATTTGGAAGCATATGAAGATGAGTGCCAGTTTGCACTCGTAGACTTTCTGAAGGGTTACAGTGGATACGTCACAAAGGTGGAAGTAATACAAAAGCGGCTATTCGAAAAGTATGGCTTGTTATTTGTCGGAAAAATAAATCAGCACAAGAAAACCATGCTTTGCTTAAGAAACAGGCTATTCCATCTTATCTGACATGTGGTATGAAGTCAGAACGTGTACAGGGTGCCATGGAAGTTGTTCCTGCGGGGAAAACCATATTAAGTGTACTACCGTCTGCATATTATGCAAAGGCCAATCCTGCACCAATGTTACCAAAGACATCATGATGATGACGTTTTAGGAGAAAAAATTAGAGATTCCACCGAGGACATTAATACGGAAGAAGTGGAAGATTTACAGTTAATGTGGTTTGGCCCCGCCTCCTCCAAACGAGTAAAGGTGTGACAGTCTAAAATTAAGAAAAAACAAGTTATACACAGTGAAACATTAATCTACAACTCTGTACTTTGCGCTTTATATAATCACTTGAATCTTTATTGTTAATTGAATGAAGTTCCTTTATTTTTAATGAAACAATAATACACATTATGCATATTTACTAATACCCTTATGACCTACTTATTTTCTCCTTTGTATAGTATTATCCTTGCTAATTTCATATTTTTAAACTAATGTATTGATATAAAATGGATGTTTTTTGTGTAGCAGTAAAATGAAATAAATAAAAGTGTGAATATTAGAAAACACCACTGAATGTAAAATAGAAAAGTTACGTTTGTCATTCACATTAGATGTAACTGAATAATGGCGATTTTTACTTATCAACAAGGTGTTCCGTCAATTTCATTATTCATACGTGAATGTTTACCACGCCTCTCGCATCCCCCGCGTGGCACAAGTGTTCCCGATCCAGATAACCTTTGCCCGTCGCATGAAGATGGCTGTTATTCAAGGTCCAATATGCCTCTCTTTCATTCCCACGGGATCGTGGTGGGGTCGGTCTTTTCCACTTTCAAAAATGATCAAATGTTTGTAAATATTACGGGACTTAACTACGGGGTCATCAGTCCCTAAACTTACAAACTACTTATGAACTACTTACGAACTAGGACGGCACAAATATCCATGCCCGAGGGGGATTCGAACCCCCGACCGTAGTGGCCGTGTAGACCGTGACTGAAGCGCCTCAGTCCCCCCGGCCACCGCGGCCGGCTTTTCCACTTTCCACAAAAAGTTACGGCACTGTTGTTCCCAACTGAAAATATGGCGACACTTCACAATGAGCATGACCGGACTGCTTTTACGCAAATATGCGCCGCTCTCTAAAACATCCCCAGTCAAGTTATTTGACATTCCAGCCCCTTTTTACTACAACCGACGTTTATTTCTGGGATTAAGCTACATTTACCAATCCCTACCACTTTCACAAATACTACGGCAACGACTATGAATCCCATTGAACAAATGTTTCTCCAAATCATATGGTGTCGTGCATGGAAAGCGATACATGCAGGTTTTCTCGATTCAAGCGTCCAATCCGCTTGGTATATCACCGTCAACGGCAAACAAGTCAACCGTTTTCGCCTACATCGTATCCGTCTCGCTGACACACCCCTATGTATTCACCGTGCGGTGGATGACACCGAAAACCACCGGTCCCAATGTGGTCCGTCGTCGGAAGTCCGGAGACTCGCACAACGTAGTCTGGCCTTCCTCAACCGACGTACACCTGCTCAGCTCTCATTCCAGACGCTACTACTCCCGGAGACGATATATTACCCGGCCACGAAAACTAACACCGTGAACTGGATACGCGCCCACACCGTCCGCTACCTTTTCAACCGCGACGAGAAATCGGAACTGGATTATTGGACATATATCAATGACGCCACTGCGCAATCGTTCGTAACCCCAAACACCAATAGATCTTTTCAAATTTTTGACGGAGCCTCTTTCACGATCCGCCTCCCAGCTGAAACGTTCAAACTGTGAGAAGTTAATGTCATGTTTTTGTTGATACGAGTCGTTAACGAACTGCAGACGTAACCTATACAAAAATTATCGAGAAGACGAGTTTGGATGTTCCACCACTTAAGGCGTATGTAGAACTGCATACAGTGAACAAGACGTAGGGGAATAAAATAAAATAAAATTATCCTTCCCATGCCCTATAATTTCCTCCTAGCCCTTCTTATATCTAGGTTACTTTTGTTTGGGATATGTATAGACAGGAGGCAACGCCTGAAGAGGTACAGTTGCTTTTTTACTTTATTTATTTGGGCAAAAGTTGAGGTGTCTAACATTTGATTTGACTCTTTACTTAGGATTACGATTGTCTACATCTACATAGATACTCCGCAACTCACATTGAAGTGCATGACAGAGGGTTCATCGAACAGCTTTTATGATCTTTCTCTACCGTTCTATTCTCTAATAGCGCGCTGGGAAAAGGAACACCGTAATCGTTGTTTTCGATCTGATTTATTCTATTGCGATGATCATGTCTCCCTACGTAGATCTAGCAAAATATGTTCGCATTCGGGACAGAAAATTGGTGAAAGAAAGTTCTCAAATAAATCTTGCACTAACTTTTAATGATTTCTACCCCATCCCGCGCATCATTTCCGTGACACTCTCGCCCCTAAGGTAAAGCAGTCAACAATCCGAAGATTGGTTTGAACACCACAGTGCTTTACTAGGCATGGTCCTGTTTGGAGGTGGTATGCCGTTGCCTTCCTGCGACCTTCGAACTGATTTACTCAGCCAATTATAGGGGGACCTACAGTTTAACGTGGGTTCCGAACCACAGTGCTACTCGGTATATTTCACATCAGCAACACTGCCAGAGGTGAGAGAAGTGGAAAGTGACAGATAAAAATCCTAAGACCCTTTCTGTGTGTTACCAAAGCCTCCTAACTTTAAAAAAATAAGAAAAAAAGCCTATTTCGCGTCACAGCTCCCGCTACCCGTGTAGTCCCTTCCTGCATGGACTCCTACCCTTTTCAGAGGAACACGGAATCCCACCATCCTGTGGCGCAAGTCAAGGGATCTGTAGTCCACCGTCTGAGGCTGTGATTCAGACCCTCCACTCGCCACTGTACCAGACGTCCACAGTCGGTCTTGTTAACTATGATGCAGATGTTGAACTCTGCTTTCATCTTGTGTTGCGGCGACGCTATTCGCCACGACACCGGCGGTCCACGCAAGTCGCCGCGCCAGCATAAGGCGGGCGATAAGTCGCTCTATACTACTTCGGCCGCCGGCAGCGCCCTCAGTCTCTGTCTCTCTCTTTGCTTGCTTCGCGCGTCCGTCAGTAGGGAGAAGGGGTCTCCTCTGTATATGCCGGCACACTGCAGCAACACGACAGTCCGATCCATGTGTTCAATAGAGGAGTTCCATCTACGAGAGCCACCAGTTTACCTAGAGCAAAAGCCAGGGCATGGTACTATTGCCAGTTGTCTTAGTGTTACGCTGCGGAACTGTGTAATAGTATGAACAATTTTGTACCAACGCAAGTTGTACTATTTCTGGCTTAAAGCCATGATATGAAGATCGAAGTATTGCTTCAGTGCAGCCGATTAGGACCAGTAGGCGACAGATGGTAAAATCTGGTGAGAACTGGTGAGAACCATGACAGGTGGTACAAAATAGGTCGGGTTCTCATGGGAAAGAGCACTAGCAAATTTCCCCGAATTCTAGGGAAGTCCCCGAACGGCAGGCACTGGACGCCGATTGGCTGTAGCACATGCGGCCACGCGCCAAAACGCAATCATATTTTTATTAATATTTAATAAACTAACAATTTATTCAATGTCAAACTCAGTTTAGAAAAACCCCTCAAAGCTAAGCTATCCCCTGAGTAGGTAAAATATATTAACAATTGCTAATTCAATAAACAAAATAATTAATTTAAGACGGACGATGCACGGCAGCCATGTTTGTGCGCCAAATCGCGGAACGAAGGCAGCCTTGCATCGAGCTGCCACACTTCAGTACACGCACTCGGAGGAGTAACATGTGAGTTGAGTACACGCACTCGGAGAAGTAACATGTGAGTTGAGTACACGCACTCGGAGAAGTAACATGTGAGTTGAGTACACGCACTCGGAGAAGTAACATGTGAGTTGAGTACACGCACTCGGAGAAGTAACATGTGAGTTGAGTACACGCACTTGGAGGAGTAACATGCATACGAAGGCGGTAATAAAACATTGTTTAATCATCTTACATCAAGGCGAAATGACTTTATATTCAATTTTCAATTACGACGATGTGTATCAAGTGGATGTTATGCAGTTTGTTGGTTTTCTGCAGTCTTTATATAAATCAGATGGCATGGACGTCAGTTTCATTCTATAATTAGATCAGTTCCTGCCAATAGTGTAATAATTTCAGTCTCAATCAAGAACTCCAACCAGTGTGCTATCAACTGCGTGGGGACGACATCTATAGAAGACGTCAGGTTGGTGAACTTTTCACATGGTGCAGTGGAGAGTTACTACAACCCTCGCGTACGCTATCATTGCGGTACAAACGCAAACTATTGTGCGTCATCCATGGCAACATGGAGGAGGAAAGAAAATGATATAGGACTGGTTAACATACCCCCTGTAGACATTTTCCTGTTGTAAAGTACAGCAAGTCTTTTAAATAAAGCAAGACTAGCAGTCTTTACCAAATCACATAGTCGCTCAAAACCAGACAAAATCTCTTCCGGTTCAAAGCGACACACATCATTGGTAACAACGTGAGCCACTACCTGCAGATGGCTGCACCCCGTACTATTTATGGCATCTGGAAGGACATCAGGAATGACCCCACCCAGTACGAACATGGAGTGCACATTGGCCTTCTTCCCCTGCGTAGCAGCCATATACCTAAGGGGTTCATTAACCCGCCTAGCGATGGAGCTCCCAACTACAAGCAAACCCACGCTCAGTGATAGCCCAGATTTTCCAGGCTGGGAGGTGACCTCAGCATAAAAGTCACCATCCGGTTCAGGAACATTATCCGGCAATGATAGCGCCTCATATCTGTTGGTAAGTCGAACCGAGGAGGCCTCACTATCGGTCTCCCGGGAAGTCTTTCAATGCCTGAAACGCATTTGAGCCGTGCCGGCTCCTGTTTGGTCTGCTTCGTGCTTTCCATCTTATTTTGTTTGCTCATGTTAGCTATCGACTGGCCTTCCTGTGCCTGCCGGCGATGGCAGCGCTCTCTCTTTGAAGTGGCCTATAGCTGCCGCGCTGAGCGGCGAGGAGTCAGTCGGTTTTCCGGGTCACATCGTCCGCAGTCTGAAGGTTGGATGAGGGGACTGAGCAGTGTCGGCGCGGCCGCATGACCGTGGCCTGTTTACGTAGCTAGTGCTTCTACGAGGACCATTGGGCCACGCTGGAGTTGTCTTCTTACACCCAGGAGGAGATGTCGCGTCGTCCGACATGGTGATTGCTTGAGTACTGTTGTGTGATATCCTGCTGCCGCCGCCGACTGTGCTAACTGCATCGATGGCAACCTTCGCTACCCGATGTTGTGGATATACCGCTTCACCCTGGTGTGCTGAATCGGACGCTCACATATCTGCCTGCGCCTGCAACGTCTGGTGTGCTAAGTACTCTTTCCAGGAGGTTTTCTGAAGATCTGTGTGTGCCTTTCTCCTCCTTTCGGCCTTTGCTCCTCCGGGTGTGATATGTTGTCTTCTTGGAGAGACCTGGTTTGGTCGTCTGCCGTGTGTTAAACGTATCGTGATTTGTTTGAAGGCCTGTACTCGGCCCCAGAAGTGCCTGCCCTGCATGTCTGCATACTTATGTTTTGTGTCGGGTTTAACCCATGAAATTCTGCGCTCTCGCAGTGCGTATGTATTAGTGAGTGCGACCTGTTGGTTGTGCACTCTTCTAGTACGAAACTCATTCCTCTTTAAGATTTAACAATTGAACCGATGAGTGCCACTGGGGAATTCTGGCTTGTGCACGGTCGCTTTCTGTCAACTGTCCAGGAACCGGCTGATTAGTTTTCTTTTTTTTTTTTAATCTTGAGCAGAATCATTTCCGCTCGTAGGTGTGCCGCCCTACGAATGTAGTTTAGGCGTTCCCTTCCTGTCCCTTTCGGTGCCTCTTGCCCTGCTTCCTTTTGGAGTTCTCATCTGCTGTCAGGAGATATATATATTTATATTAATCTTGGTGCCATCCTAATCTGGCATTGCAGTGAATTGATATCGCGAATTATTACGTACTCTTGTTTTGGCCCATTTTAGGTTACGGTAGTAACACTAAAAGTGGGCCTTTGCGATCGTCTTTTGACAGCTCGAAATTTAAATGAAAATAACGGCTTAACCATGCATCTGACACGAAAATTGAATAACCGAATTTTGTAGAGGAGAAAATTCTCTACAACTTTGCTCTCTTATATTTTTTTCATATCTCGTATCGTTTCAGAGATATTTGCAAAAATAACGGCGATTTCGGGATGTATGTCTGTCTGTCCGTAACGTGTTCCCTGTTTTTAAGACTAACCGTTTAACCGATCAGCGCCAAATTTAACACACATAATTGTAGGCCGCCAGAGACCGGAACCTCCCTTTTTCAAATTATTCGGACAAAAAATACGGTAGTAATACCAAAAAAAAGCCGTTTGTAATATAATTGTAACTGCAAACGAACCGTTCATCTGACACGAATATTGAATAACCTAATTAGTAGAGGGGAAAATTCTCTACAACATTGTTCCCATGTGGTTTTTTCATATCTCGTATCGTTTGAGAGATATTGTCAAAAATAACGGAGTTTTGACACCCTCTATTGAATTAACGAAAACCAGCCGTTCGCAGATGTCACGTGACATTTCTCGCCCAGAACTCTCTCTGGCATACGCCATCTTGCGTTGCGTATTTGATGATTTTCTTATTGTAACTTACACGTTGTCATGTCAAAGCAATGGCGCACTGAATAATTAACCGAAACACGTCGTCCTTCCTACGATAAATGGTAATCTAGTGTCTACCATGGCCATATTAGCATCAATAAACAACGACTATCAATAGTGTAAGATTAGAAAACACAACACGTTAGGTTCAGCTGTAGCGTAGTAGGCAATGCGTTGCACTGTGAAGCTGGAGGTCAGTGGTTCGAAACCCACTGATCTCTAAAAAATTTTTCCTAAAAGGTTTTCAGACACTCTTATTAATTAATTTTCTATTATTTAGATTATTATTTTGGTCCAAAATGTTTGCAAAAACTTGTAAAACTACAAATCTAAAGTGGTCCGTAAAACACCTCAGTGCGATTTTTTAATTTAAATTTGCCCTTCCGGCACATATTCTATTGTTGTTAATCTAAAGATCGCCCTTCCGGCGTAGCTTCCCTGTTTATTCAGCCCTGTTCATGTCATTGGTGAATATCGCCCTACTGGCGCAGGTTATTTCTAGCAGAGTGTATTAAGCCACTATTTACTATTAAGTGTTCAATTTTTATTTAAATTTGCCCTTCCGGCACATGTTCTATTTAATTTCGCCCTTCCGGCGTAGGTTCCCTGTTTAGTGTTTCTTTTACATTACATAATAAAGTGATTGTTATTGAACTGTGTATTAAGTATTCAAGTTTTTATATTAAATTTGCCCTTCCGGGACATATTCTGTTATATTGTTTACTAGCTGAAAACCCGGCGTTGCCCGGGTATTTATTTATTTGTTCTTGTCTTGAGTTAGTACTTCTCATATCCCTTCTCTCTGTCCATTTCCTTCTTTCTGAAAACATTATTGGAGAATATATGAAACCAAGTTGAAATAACAATTAAATTAATGTAATTAATTTCACTCATTTTTGAGGAAATGTCGCTGATAAAGCGGTCCTGAAAAATATTCCTATCAAATTACAGAAGTCTATGCACTTACCGTTTATGAGGAAAGTAAGTAGTGTAGATCAAATAACACGTAAATATGCACTCGTTTCGAAGAATCCAATCACGAAATTCAACAATAATGATTATAATAATATCACATATCGATCACTTGATGTAATGCGCGAATCGTCAAATAGATTTTTTTAAATAGATCTATTAGTAGAAATTTCTTACTACTGCTTTATTTATTTATTCTTATATTTCCTTATCCTTATAGAGAAAGAGCTGAAGCCATTGTAGTACACGTAGACCAAAGATATGGTCTGTGGCATCACGTTTCGCTATATGTAACCTCCTTGCTATAAAGTCGCAAACGTCATCGCTGGCCTTCAGTCCGAATATTTTTATAATTTGACGACTTTCAACCACCATTTCGCCCCCCCCCCCCACCCCTTATAGCTATCGGCATGGAACTGCGATGGTGTCCAACGGTAGACTTCGGAGAACAATTACACACAGACCATTCGTTTGTATTCTGTAGTTTTTGCTGCAGAGCGAAATATTAACACACACACACGTAGAATTTTATATACACCGATAACTTTCCATCCCAATATACTCCACCCTTTTATCATTATCAACCCTCAAGCAAAAATGCAACCGATAAAACCATTTTCATAGAATAAATATTTGCAAAGCGTAATTATTGTTCCGCATTTCGCGTGATATTCTTCAAATTACTAAATATCTATCAGACCGCTATAAAACCGTGCCTAAAACCTTCCTCAGGTATAAATTAGTAACTGCACTTATATTTAAGTCTCTGTGTCTTGTCGTTCGGACGTGATAAGCGTACAGCTAACAGATATTCATTTTCATATATATAGATAAATAGCTATTCGATCACCATAAAACCGTGCCTAAAGCCTTCCCCGGGTAGACATTAGTAATTGTACAAATTTTTAGCTGTTAATGTCTTGTGGTTCAGATGTGATAAACGTACACCGAACAGACATTCACATTTATAGATATAGATTTAGAGATCGCCCTTCCGGCGTAGCTTTCTTGTTTGTTCAGTCCTGTTCATGTTGTTTGGAATTTCGCCCTTCTGGCGCAGGTTTTGCCTTGTGTATTAAACCACTATTTACTGGAGTTGTAGTTTTACGTTACTTAAGAAAGTCATTGTGAATGGTTGATTTTAGCTTGAATTGAGTTTGCCTTCCACTCCCCACTCCCTACCATATCAGCTTTGGGGCGACCTCCCACACGACCGTGGGTGGGCTGACTGTCTCAGTGCGATTAGTGACGGGGCTCGTGGGAGCCGCAAACCGATCGGTGGACACGGTACACGCGACAGACGTACGCTCTGTTCCAAAGGGCGGACCACTGCAACGGCGCCACTCGACCGCAGCCGCCAGCTGAGCAACAGAGGTTAACACAGATTGAAGATGGGAATGAAGTGTCCCTAACTCAGCTCGAAATTTTAATGTTTATAAATCTATCGGACCAAACTGCGTGGTCGTCAGTCGTAGCTTAAAACTAAGGTAAACTAACCTAAGGTCAACACACACACCCACACACACACACACTCTCCCACCCCAGGGAGGACTCGAACCTCCACGGCGAGCAACTGCTCGCTCCGCAGGAAGGCGCCTTAGACCGCTCGGCTACTCCACCGCGGCGTAGTACCGCCACTTGTTGTCTTCGTTTACCTAGGCTCGTTGTGACTAAAAAGGCTCGGTGTAGACTCTACAGCAACTAAGGTAAACGAAGACAACAAGTGGAGGTACTACGCCGCGGTGGAGTAGCCGAGCGGTCTAAGGCGCTTCACTGCAGAGCGCGCAGTTGCTCGCCGTCGGAGGTTCGAGTCCTCCCTGGGGAGTCTGAGTGTGTGTGTGTGTGTGTGTGTGTGTGTGTGTGTGTGTGTGTTGACCTTAGGTTAGTTTACCTTAGTTTAAGTAGACTGACGACCACGCAGTTTGGTCCGATAGATTTACATACATTTGAACATTTTTGGAGGCACTACCCAACGAAAACGAAATAAACGACAATCGCGATAAGTAATAGAAATACACAGCTATTAAACAACACGAATTTAGAAAGTACAAAGACAGTAGAACTGACCATCAACAGGCAAGTAACAACATCAAATATATTTCTCGATGGGTCTAAAGTAGAATCTGTTTCTCATTTCAGATACCTAGGAAGTATGAGCTCTAACACACAGTTAAGCAGGAAATACTCAGCAGAACACAGAAAGCATCCGGTTTTTACAGTTAAATAAGAAATCTTCTCTGGGATGATAAAATGCCACAAACAGCAAAAGCAACCATGTACCATACCTATTTCGTTCCAATCCTTACATACGGATTAGAAACATGTACCCTACTAAAGAGACCTCAGTAGAATTCAGGCAATGGAAATTAGGTCCATTAAAACTATGAATCAAACAACCAGGCAGGATAAAATTAGGAATGAGGTGAATAGAAAAGTAGCTGGTATTGAGGTTCCTGTCACCAGCATCATAAGGAAACGTAGATTTCAGTGGTATGGACACTTAATGAGAATGAATAGTGAAAGACCTGCTAAAAAGGATTTCAACCTCAACCTCATAGGGAGAAGACTTCGGGGAAGTCCAAGAAAACGCGGGATAGAGACTGTAAGATCAGATGTGGAGGAGAAAGGACACAGAAGATGTATGAAGACAGGAGGAGATGGCGAGCGCTTGTACACCACACCCGGGAAAATGGAGCTAGCTGAAAACTGATGATGATGATGATAATGAATTTAGAAAAACCAAAGACAAGGCCTACTAAATCATAAAACAAGTAACGAACGTAAGAATGAAAACTGCCGAACAGACAATTATTTGAAAATAGCAGGCTGGAGCTTTTGTGCGTTCTCGGTATTGCCTGTTGATGGCTAACAACACTAAACTATAACTCAATTCGACACAACGACAGAAGACGGCCGCGGTTCACGCTGTGGAAGAATACAGTAACCAGATAATCTGAATTTAATATACTAGAGTACTCACAAGCACACGATGAATTTAAAAAACTGAAACAAGAACCGCACTGTACAGTATAAATGTGTAGCTTCTAGTAAGAAGCAGGTTACACTTACAAGTGGCTATGTGCTCTGCTGTGATATGCTCTTGGCATGTTCATAGGACTACAGGGTATTTCAAATAGAATACACGTACTACGAAGTATTATTTTGTACAAACTGAAGAGGTCGCGGGTAGATTGTGGCAGCTTAGAGAGAGTCTGAGCAAGAGTTAAATGTTTCCATAACATCTCGGGCGATCTGCCGGATGTCCGTAACTTCTTGTCACGATATTTTGGCAGAGTCTTGTGGCCATCTTCAGGTGAGTATCGGCGAAGACATACTGAGCTGCCGGCCGCGGTGGCCGAGGGGATTGAGGCGCTCCAGTCACGGTCCGCACGGCCACTACGGTCGGGGGTTCGAATCCCCCCTCGGGCATGGATATTTGTGCCGTCCTTAGTTGTAAGTAGTTCATAAGTAGTTTGTAAGTTTAGGGACTGATGACCCCGTAGTTAAGTCCCATAGACTCTACAAACATTTGAACATTTGAACATACTGAGCTGTGCTATTTATGCCCAATTCAGCCGACATTGCGCATGCGCATACTTAGCATGCGCGTTCACTACAACTACGTACGCTGCTCAGAGCGCCCTCCGTGGTGGAGGGTTGCCGCTTCGATATCAGATCGATTCTCATCGTCATTCAGTTGCAGAAAACTACGCCGACTACGAAGATTTTTAATGACAGGATTCCATGCAGCATTTATTTGGAAACCGCTGTCTCTATTGATAAGAGTCTCACTGTCAGACAATCTTATTTCCACAGCTTCATTAGTAATTGAGCTCCAAAAGTTTGATCTGTGGGCCACAATTTTCATTTCATTGTAGTTCATTGAATGACCTGTGGAAATACAGTGTTCGGCGATTGCGGATTTGGTGGGTTGGAGTAGCCGAGTATGACGCTGATATTCCACAATGCGGACCTGCACAGTGCGCGTCGTCTGCCCTATATATGACTTATTAATGAAGCTGTGGAATTAAGATTGTCTGACAGTGAGACTCTTATCAATCGAGACAGCGGTTTCCAAATAGCTGCGGTGGAGTAGCCGAGCGGTCTAAAGCGTCTCGCTGCGGAGCGCGCGGTTGCTCGCCGTGGAGGTTCGAGTCCTCCCTGGGGCATGGGTGTGTGTGTTTGTCCTTAGGTTAGTTTACCTAGGTTTAAGTAGTTTGTAAGCTACGGACTGATGACCACGCAGTTTGGTCCGATAGATTTACAAACATTTGAGCACTTTTTTTTTCCAAATAAATGCTGCATGGAATCCTGTCATTGAAAATCTTCGTAGTCGGCGTAGTTTCCTGCAACTGAACGACGGTGATAATCGATCTGATATCGAAACGGCAAGCCTCCACCACGGAGGGCGCTCTGAGCAGCGTACGTAGTTGTAGCGAACGCGTATGCTAATTATGCTCATGCGCAATTTCGGCTGAATTGGGCATAGATTGCACAGCTCTGTGCGTCTTCGCCAGTACTTCGGCGGTACTCACTTGAAGATGGCCAGAAGACTCTGCGCCGAAATATCGTGGCAAGAAGTTACGGACATCCGGCAGTTCGCACGAGATTTTATGGAAATATCTGTACGCCGGGAAAGCTTTAAACATCACAAAAGTTAAATGGTTTTATTGCTTCTCAGTATGCATGGTATCAGGATCTGCCGAAGTTAGTTCTGGTCACACTTCTGCTGCGTCACTGGGGACAGCGGTGTTCTGTTGTGCTTCGGTGGCATAGCACTTCTCGCTTACGCTGCCGCCCCGCCTTGGGCCAACACCACCTAGAAGACAAGGCCTTACAACAGGCCGTGCCTACGTCACACTTAGAGGCCCCGCCGCCACCTCACTGGCTGGCCGCTGGGGCACGCCTACCGCCGCGCAGCGGCCGGCCAGTCAGATGGCAGACGGGGCCTCTAAGTGTGACGTAGGCACGGCCTGTTGTAAGGCCTTGTCTTCTAGGTGGTGTTGCTTGGGCTGCCAGGCCGGCCGCCTTCGAAGGTCGATGACGCAGCCACGCCGCCTGAACGCTCGTTGATCTCCAACCGCCCCCCCCCCCCCCCCCGCCGATGTCTCGCTGCCGGATGAGCGGTGACGAGGCCCTTCGATGCTGCTGCTGTGCCCGGGGAGAATCGGGGGGGGGGGGGGGGGTAAATTTGACTCGCGCGCTTTGCTTCTATGACGTCACCTGGCAGCAAGCGCCGAGCAGTTGCCGCAAACATGCAAACAGGAAGTTGTGTTTTGCGCTCGCTCGTTTCGTGACCTGTTAAGTGTTCGGATAGAAAGTCGCTTTCTTGTATTAGGGTACAATTTTTACATATTTCCATATATATAGCGAAAATCGGCTGCTAAGTTAGAGTTGTAACGAAAGTTTTCTTTATCTAATAAATAAAAATGAAGGCCTCTGTCAGTATGCGATGCCTGTCAATGTCATTCACTCGATTGCGATAAAACTTCGTCGACTTATTGCATGGTTGTAGGCATAGTAAAATCATGATATTATATATATAAAAAAAACACACACATTTTCTCCCTGTCCCTTTAACCTCCTATAATTCGAGAACTACAGAACGTATAGTGATGACGTTTATTTTAAATTGTAGATCTCACAAGGTTCTAAAAAAAAAAAAAAAAAAAAATAGCCCGGGAGCGGATATGTCTAACTTTTACGAGTGAAGCATATGTACCACTATTCTCTACTAAGGCGCTAGCGCCGGATGGCTTCAGACTACATAGTGACTGTGGGAAATCTATAAAAGTTTGATATGTGCTCTCACAGACTTTATTTTAGATCTGTATGAGCTCTACAATTTAAAAAAAACCTCATCACGATACGTTTAGTGGTTCTCCAGTTAAAGACGTTTAAATATTACCCGTGCCAAGTCGCGGCGTGGACAGGTTAGCTAGTTGTTAATAATGTTTGAGGTTTTTCTTTTTCAGTCCTTTGTATGTTAGTATACATATAGATTAATGACAAGCGTGTTCCACCACTTAAAAGCAATGTTATTTGTCGAATGAGAAAAGAAAAGACGGAGAAAATGTGTTCACGGCGGCTTTATAATACAGCGGCTTGCTGCCGAGTGACGTAATAGAGCGCTAACCAATGACAGCGAAGAAGCCCAAACTGGCATACCTTTCTAGTCTACGTACCTTGAGGGACAGTGGTTCGGACCCTGCCGCTGTCCTGCGGTCAGGAAATTTCCCCATCTTGTCGCGTTGATGTTGCTGCCGGTGGATGGCGAGATGGCCAGCCCCTTACTGTGAAATGACGTCACGCCGACATCTCGAGTGGCCCGTTGTTCGGACTCGGGATATGAACCGCAAACCGCTGATGATGACCACCGAACTGCAACTACTAGTTGCTTGCTCGCTGCCGCACTGGTGTCCTCCGCACTCGGACTCCAACTGCTGATTGCTCTGGATTACATGCTTTACATTTCACTTGACTGTGTTTCCCAAAAAGCCCCGTACCAAGCCACGGACTTCACAGAAGCTCTCCTGCGAACCTCGCAAGACTAGCACTCCTGGAAGAAAGGATATGGTGGAAGTTTCATGTCAGCGCTCACTCCGCTGTAGAGTGAAAGTTTCATTCTACTCTGTCCTTTCTGATAGGAAATCAGAAATCCAATCGCACAAGTGTGGCGAAGCTCCAAAAGCACGCAATTTGATTAGATGACGCTTGTGAGATATAGTGTCAAAAGTCTTGCGGGAATCTAGACATATGAGATCACTTAATGAGAGTATAGAGCTAGATGTGTTACACAGAAACGATACTTTCTGAATCCATCTTGATTATGTGTCAAGAGATCGTTCTCCCTCGAGGTATTTCATTATGTTTGAGTAAAGTATATGTTCTAAAATCCAGCCGTAAACCAGTGTTAATGTTAGAAGCCTGTAATTTTGTGGATCACTCCTATCGCCCTTCTCAAATATTGGAGTGACCTTTGCAACTTTCCAATTTTTGGGTACGGATCTTCCGCTGAGCGAACGGTTGTTTATGATACCTAGGTATGGGGCTATTGCTTCAGCATACTCTGTAAGAAACCTTTTTTATATACAGTCTGGACCGGAGGACTTATTTTTGTAAAGTGATTCAAGTTTCTTTCATAGTGCAGCGATATATATCTGTAAATTATGCATGCTCGTAGCATCTTGATGCGAATGCTAGAGTATGTGCGTCGTTCTCTTTGGCGAAAGAATTTCTGAAAGCTGTGTTTGACAATTCTGCTTTAGCACAGCTGTCTTCAGTAGCATTATCGTTGCTATCGCGTAGTGAAGATATTGATTGTGTTTTGCCGCTAATATACTTTACATATGGCCAGAAAGTTTTAGGATTTTCCACCAAATTACGTGACAGCATTTAGTTGTGGAAACTATTATAAGCTTCTCGCATTGAAGTTCGAGCTAAATTTCAAGTTCCTGTAAAAAAAAAGCCAGGCTTGAAGATTTTGTGTCTGTTTAAATTTGGCATGCTTTTTTCTTTGCTTTTGCAAGAGTGATCTAACCTGTTTGTTATAAATATCTCACTAGCTCTCTATGTTATTTCTTTGAATGTAAGCCACATCTGATCTACTTTCACGTTGTTAATTTCGAAAGACTGGAGATAATTTTATCTGAGTTTTGAATAAATATATTTTTCGTTTGATTTTGGTAGATTTGGAAAATCCGATATTCAATCTCACTAGGACAACTCGACTGTGTTTCCCAAAAAGCCCCGTTCCAAGCCACAGACAGCAACTTCGACACACGCCTGGTGTATTGAACTAGTTGTCACACAGCTGCGGCTGTTGCTGTGTTTGCAGTTCTGGCCAGCTATGGCTCAAGAGTCACGTGCTTCATAAGCAATGTGAGTCTTGGCTCAACCACCGGCTCTGAACTGGCGCCTCGCTGCCTGGTTCTTTCACACCGCAACTTTTCCGTTCATTTACCTTATATTTTTCTAGAATACTCTAGCGGCGCTACAAAACTATCGATCGCTCGCTGTCCTCTATTTTGCTTGGTAACCGTCATATGTTTCAAAAGGCTATCCGCAGCAGGTGATATAGCATGTCTCAAAAATGTTCAAATTTCTGTAAATCTATCGGACCAAACTGCGTGGTCATCAGTCCGTAGCTTACAAACTACTTAAACCGAGGTAAACTAACCTAAGGACAACACACACACC
This sequence comes from Locusta migratoria, assembly GCA_026315105.1. Classification (NCBI taxonomy): domain Eukaryota; kingdom Metazoa; phylum Arthropoda; class Insecta; order Orthoptera; family Acrididae; genus Locusta; species Locusta migratoria. Next base: position 463,825,136 of record CM048746.1, on the reverse strand, counting down.
CATGTCCCAGGAAGGACTCGAACCTCCACGGCGAGCAACCGCGCGCTCCGCAGCGAGACGCTTTAGACCGCTCGGCTACTCCACCGCGGCATAGCATGTCTCAAATGGGCTCCAGGGTCACCATACTTCACACCCTGTGACTTCTTCCAGTGGGATTGCGTTAAAGACACAGAACCTGGAATAGTTGAAGAACCAGAGCCGTACTGGCATAATATCAGTAACGAAGGACTTGTTTTAAGGAGTATGGGAGTAATTTATCGATGTGATATTGCTCGTGACGCTGATGGAGGATATATTGAAGATCTGTAATCTGAACTTGAAAGGTTTGTAAATATGTATGTAAAGTTTTATATTCATATGTCTTAAAGCTTAAGCATTCGAAATACGGTATTCTTTTTGAAACACCCTGTACTTTTATGTTTTTCTATTACCACTCATGTACTGACGTTCCACAACCATGGAGTCTTGCTCCTCAATTATGTTCTGTGGAACATAAAACCATATTATTATTATTATTATTATTATTATTAATACTTTCTAAGCACTTGAAAGTTAAACACAATTTGATTTAATTTTTGAAATTGAGTTGTCCCTGATAATTACTGAGTTATAAGCTGAGAATTTTTTGTAAAAGAACTAATCATCTGATTACAAAATTTCATAATTACATTTCATTTGATTATGGAATAAAAACTGATGAACAGCTGGATTTGAGATATTGCTGACATAATCTTAAGCTTGCAGGGAATACTTTTTTGGAAAACAATGCAAGGTGCCAACTTGGAATTTCTGACATAAATTTACGTGAACTGGTGGAAAAAACGATATAGACACAAGAAGGTTGCTTTCACTATTTTAATGAAGCTTGATTAACTGGCATGAACGTTACAATAGTATACACTCTTCCATGTTCTGTTTTAAAAGCTTTGATTGTCAGTATTGGAATAAAATGACTAAAACAGTTCACTTGATTTCTATTTTTATCAGCCCATCTTGACATAACTATAACTGTCTGAGAAAAACCTATAAGCCCGCAAAAATAATTAAAAAATTGTTTTACCTCTATTTCGAAACCTTTTTTTATCCCATAAACATTGTCTGACGATCGTCATCAATCAGTTTCCTCAAATGATGTTAAAAAAATGTACATCAGCGCATCTATTCCTAGTCACATCTCGTTTGGTAATAACACTCACTAATGTCTGTCATTACTCGATTGTAATTGTATTATTACTGCCGCGAATAGCCGGGCTACGCCAGCGATGCGCAACAAAACTACAGCGTCTCTCAGACGGACATTTAAGTAGTAACCTATCCAGCGTTTATATTGCCACAAGTCTTCCGGCAGAGCGCGTGGTGCAGAGGAAGCACATGGTGCAGTGATTAGTGTCGAAGATGGCTGTGTTGACGATCCCCGGTTCAAATCCCGCCACTGGCAGAAAACATTTGTTGTAAGTTCCAGAAAATTCTTTCTACCTATAAATAGTGTAGCACTTCAAGCAGGAGTCAGTCTGTAGTGAGTGTACGCTTGTGTTAGCAATCAGCGATCAGCCTTCAAATTCCTGACTACCTTCAGTTTTCAATGTAACACTTTTTGGTGCAATACATCTGCAATACATCTGCATCTACATGGCTCTGATTAGGCAGCGTAAGAACCGTCGCCAACACGGACAAGAATCTGAATAGAAAGCCTATACTGACTACCTCCGTCCGAACCTATGTCATCAAAAGACCGATGGATACGAAAACAGTGTTAAGCCAGCTGCACATTAGACACCCATCGGTGTTCTCGGGAGACGCTGGACAGTACCCTAACAAATGGATGCAGGGATTCGACCGAGCTGACAAGTATAATATGCGGGATCACATTGTGTTCTTGTCTAACGCATATTTCTACCTGGATGGGACGGCCCAGCAGTGGTATGAAAACAACGAGAATAATCTCGATAGCTGGGACAATTGCTCGATAGCTGTCCTCGTGACAGCACATCGTTCTTTATGTTGGCTGACTAGTTTGAAGTATCCATCACGTCGACTAGCCCAGATGGGCATTAAGACTCGAAGAGTACAATGTCACAATGGTATTCGAAATCGGGCGCAAACACAAGGTCACCGATTGCCTGTCGAGGAATCCATTAGCCGAACAGAACCTGAAGAACCTATTGTAATGATGTCACTCGTTTCTTCCTTCAATGCAGTTTTTTTAGAAAAAAAAATAAAATAAAGAAATCAGTACTTCTCTGACTGTAGGAAATAATCAAAAAGGTTGCCAATGCTACACCAAAACAAAATATCCACAAAACTAAATGTCCACTGGTTTGCAGTTGCAGTATTTATAACATTCAAGTTCACCAATCTGGGACGTCAATGAGGTGGTGACATTACAGGTGAACCGGGGGAAGATCCAGCATTTTTTACAAACCTTGGAGAAAGGAGAGCCAACGAAAGGAGAGTTTCAACTTGTAAATGGGACACTGTATTAGAAAAACTATGATCCACTGTGCCCCAAATGGCTACGGGTAGTTCCAGCTAATCTCCGGGCAGCTATTCTCAATTACAGTGTATCTCACGAAAGACGCCTGTCAGGCGTCTGCGGATCGCGCGGTACGGCTCCCGACCGCCGCCGCCGCATCCGCCAGCCACGACAGCGCCCGATTCTCGGACTCTATTGTGCTGCGGGCGCATACAAAGAGTTGAAAGTCTAAAAAAACATTGCTATCTGAGTAACCTAAGCTTACCTTTATTTACAGTAGATGTTCAAAATTGTGTCCCTCTATGGAAAGAGCGGCCTGACATCTCTTGAACACATTTGCGAACACTTGACGAATTTCGGCTGCCGAAATCTGGGAAATGACTAGTCGAATCCTATATTGAAAATGTTCAAATGTTTGTAAATCTATCGGACCAAACTGCGTGGTCATCAGTCCGTAGCTTACAAACTACTTAAACCTAGGTAAACTAACCTAAGGACAACACACACACACACCCCTGCCCCAGGGAGGACTCGAACCTCCACGGCGAGTAACCGCGCGCTCCGCAGCGAGACGCTTTAGACCGCTCGGCTACTCCACCGTGGCAATTCTATCTTCCAACTCTTCGAGTGTATGGAGATTGCTTGCCTACACCTTGTCTTTTAACATTCCCCAGAGATAAAAGTCACAGTGATTTAGATCTGGAGAAGAGGAGGCCACTCAACTATCTATCATCAAAAACACTTCGTATTGCTGCCATAGAAGCATTGGCAATGTGTGGTCTTGTATTGTATTGCATGAAATAACCGTACAGCTTTTCGATGGGTGAAAGTTCTTGAAAAAAATGGATGCAGGATATTGTTCACATACCTGCCAGAATTTATTGTTTCGTGAAAAAAAGATTCGCCTAGTCATTTCCTAGATTTCGACAGCCGAAATTCATCAAGTGTTCGCAAATGTGTTCAAGAGATGTCAGGCCACTCTTTCCATGGACATCATTTTGAACATCTACTGTAAAGAAAGGTAAGCTTAGGTTACTCAGATGGCAATGTTTTTTAACTTTAACTCAGTGTATGCGCCCGCGGCACAATAGTCCGAGAATCGGGCGCTGCCGTGGCCGGCTGATGCGGTGGCGGCGGCCGGGAGCCGTACCGCGCGATCCGCAGACGCCTGGCAGGCGTCTTTCGTGAGACACCCAGTATTTCCACGATTCTCCAATATCCAGTAGAATGAGACACAGGTATTACTGGCAAGGTCTCTACCGATCTGTCAAGCACTATGTGAGTCGCAGAACCAGGAGGATGTGCTGCAATTACCTCCAGGGCATCTTGTACCAATTCAACCTGCAGCAGCTCCATTCCATTGGATTGGAATCGACCTTTCAGGTAAGTTTTAAAGTCGTCAACTGGTAACCGATGGATAATAGTCTGCACGGTCTACTACACCCGCTACGCTGTCACCAAACCTGCGCTGATTCCAGAAGCTCCAGAGATCGCAAAATTCCTACTATAAGACATTATCTTGAAGCATGGTGCACCAGGTGTGATGATATATGGTGTACGAAAAGTATTCATGTCAAAACTAGTATTAGAGGTAATGTCACGTTGCAACATTGTCCACAGAATAACAATTACCCCCCCCCCCCCCCCCTCATACAAACGGTCTTACAGAAAGACGTTAGCAGATATGTTGTCGATGTACGACGATATTGAGCAGAAGGATTGGGTTAAAATACTACCAGTCATGACATTTGCTTATAATACCACGAGACAAACACCATAGGCTTCTCGCCCTTTTTTCGGGTCCATGGTCGTGAAGCAGAGACGATAATGGATATGCTGTTCCTGTTCCAACGCAACGACGTGCAGAATGAGTATGTGAAACAGCTCATCACAAGCATCGAAGAAGCAAGACATCTGGCTTGCATACAGACTCTGGACGGTCAGGAGAATGACCGTCCGCGGTATAACGACTAGCACCGACCAGTTGTGAAGCGTACCGCCCAGGAACCCTGGTTTTTTATTGGTTTTTTTCTGTTTCATAGGACCCACTTGAGGAGTAAGACTCCATGGTCATGGAACAAGTCAATACATTGTTACACAAGAATGGTAATAGAAAAATTTTAAGTAGTCCTTTGCACACGACAATCTTAAGACAAAGTGAAAAGAATAAATAAAGAAAAAATGAATTAGCTTAATTGTTTAACTTTTCTAGGAGTTCCTCGACAGAATAAAAGGAGTGAGTCACGAGGTAACTCTTCAATTTAGATTTGAAAATATGTGGATTATTGCTAAGATTCTTTAGTTCTTGTGGCGGCTTATTGAAAATGGATGCCGCAGAATACTGCACCCCTTTCTGCACAAGTGTTAAGATGGTGTGGTGCAAATTTAGATTAGACATCTGTCTAGTATTCACCTAGTGAAAGCTACTAACTCGTGGGAATAATCTGATATTATTAACAACTAACGACATTAAAGAAAAAACGTATTGTGACGCCAGAGTCAAAATTCCCAGACTACTGAAAAGTCTGGTACGGATTTCTACCCCGGTTCGGAAAGTTGGGCTATCGGAAAATTTACTGAAGCGATACTCTGCTCTGTATCGTGTCATACGCCGCCTGTCAGATGGCACATACGAAGTCGAAGATTATGATCCGTCCCCAATAAGACAAAAACGAAGAGACATTGTTCATGTCCTCCGTATGAAGCCTTACCATGATCCCAAAGAAGAGATAGACAAAAACTGCATGATGTTCAAGCATTCTGAAGACCGTTATGATAATGATGATGCCACAACAGGAGGGTCTAGCGCCGGTCATCGTCACCGTAAGGAAGGCGTGCAGGCAGAATTGAAGGATTCTCCGGAACTGCCATACAGAGGAACCATGACAAGATCCAAGACCCTGCAGTTTGCTCCAAAGGGAACCTAACAGCTGGTCGCTGTTCCTTCAGAAAGGGGAGAAATGCCGCGAGTCTTCCGATGCAATGCCTGGTGCAGTGGTTATCGTTGTAGATAGCTGTGCTGCCGTTCCCTGGTCAAATCCCGCCACTGGCAGAAAAAATATATTCTTTATATTTACTATTTCTAGAATGTTCTACATGTTTCTTATGTTTGATGTACTTGTAAGTTACAGAAAATAGTGGAACACTCCAAGCAGGAGGCAGTATGTACTGTGTACACTTGTGTTAGCAACAAACCTGTTTTAAGCGTAAATACGAGCCTTCGAATTCCGGACCACCTGCAGTTTTCAACGTGACAATATTGTACTCTGAACAGATATCTATCATGACCCCCTGGCCTTTCCGTCAGAATTTTGAAGTGTTGGCTGGTTTAATCTGCAAAATTCGTCTCCCAAAAACATCTAACTTCAAGGAGAAAATGGTTAACTGCTTGACGCATGACAGGGAAAATGTTAAGTAGGAAATGAAAAATTAATACTGAACGCTAATGTACACATAAAAGGTAAATATACAGTGACAAATATCTGATGAAAAAAAAACGTTCCCAGAAGGCTTCACATGGCTGGTGTAACAACAAAATCAGCGAAGAAGGTACCTGTATAGCAGAAAGTTTATCGCCTCAAAATGACACTGCGCTAAAGTGTAGACAGAAATACTGAGAAAAGTGTTCCATGTCATTAGAGGAAGCACGCCAGTCAAATTCATATGCAAACACATAACTCTTAGTGAGCCTCAAAAGTCTCTCACTTCAGACGAATTGAAGAATGTACTGTACACTCGTATTGCCAGGTGTACATATGTGAGCAGTAACATGAGTGACAGTTGTCCACATGCCTTATAAGCTACTGAATCCTCGTTTAGTAAACCCATTGGAACGTCATTCAGAGAAGACAATGAACCGTTGTTTAGTAAAGTCCCTGGATCGTCAACCAGTAAATGGGGATTTATAAGGTCACAGAATTATTGTGTGGTATCTTCATAGTCACTGTGCAGTTTCACTCGAATAAAGAATGTCTTTTTATCATTTTAAGTTCTGAAATTGAGCAATGGTAAATGTTTTGTACCAAGGAAAAAAGGAACATAATGAAGTGTGTCAAACCTACATGAGTAAATTACACAAGATGAAGTAAAATACAAATGTTATGCACTGGTACAAATAGTGTAAGAAGCTAAGTCATGCATGTACAAAGAAGTGATGAAAATAATTGACATAACTAACCTATGTGTATACATGCAATGGCGCAACATTGTTGACAGAGTGAACATCTAAGCCTATACAAAGAATATATTCCAAAATAACCCTATACAAGGGAATATATTAAAAAACTGTTGTTTCTTTAACAAGTAAGATAAATGTCATCATCATTGAGCATAAAATGTAAAATTGCATACAACCAAAGATGAAAGCGTGAACAAAAATTTCTGCATCTGGTGAACCATACATTTAGTATAAAATGAAAGATAGTTGCATATCATGGACACAATGGAGCCCTAGTTCATCAAGGAAGGTCACAAATAACGTATATCTGTATACATATAAAGATGTGGGACAATCATGAACCATGTCCATAAGCAATAGAGTGAAACATCAAATCATATCATACATGTTTTGAAATGTGGTGCTACAGAAGAATGCTGAAGATACGGTGGACGGATCACGTAATTAATGAAGAGGTACTGAACAGATTGGTGAAAAAAGAATTTCTGGCATACCTTGACTAAAAGAACGGATCGATTGGTAGAACACATTCGTAGGCATCAAGGAATCATGAATTTAGCGTTGGAGGGATGTGTATGGGATAAAAATTGCAGAGGCAGACCAAGAGATGAATACAATAAGCAGATTCAGATGGATGTAGGTTGCCGTTCTTATAAGGAGATGAAGAGGCTTGCTCACCATAGAGTAGGGTGCAGAGCTGCATCAAACCAGTCTCCGGACTCAAAACCACAAACCACAACAACAAATCATAGACATCTGTGTAACTGTTCATTATACTAAATCTGTGTGATTGGGAAGATATTCTTTTTTTTATTTATTTATTTATACTGTGCAGAAAAATGTATGAGATCTCAATTTAATGTCATGTATTTGATTGTCATGACAATGAGTATATATGTTGTCATATTACCAAAATATCAATAGAAAAGGCCACGCTCTTTTTGTCCAATGCTTCTAGTTAATCATGCATCATATTTGTAATTACAATAAAACCAGAAGGATGAACGGTATGCCCGAGCAAAGGAAATACATTACAGGAAACTCAAAACCACAGGTACAACACACAAAACACAGAGGGAAAACAAGGATAACACATAAGGAATAGTGAATGTGCACATAAAGTTCGCTTAATGCTCTGGAAAAAAAATGTTAACGTAATAAAGTTAGTCCTCAGGGGTGCGTCAAAAACATATGTCAAATAGAGATTATTGATGTAGAGGGCATCATGATTAACCTGAAAAGAAATCATGTTAGACAAGATAACATGTGCAAATTACAGACAAAATGTTCAATAAAATAGTTACAAGGTATGACTGGCACAGCGACAAAAGAATTCAATACAGAAAAGCAAGATAAGACACGCATAAGCAAGTAATGAAATAAGTATCAGTTGCTATACGGAGATAACGCAAAAATGGCAGAAAAAATCTAACCCCTATATCTAATCATACCATCATTTCAAAAAAGTAACTTCCCCTTTCTTCAACATGACATCACTCATTTACATCCTATAATATACCTAACATCAAATAAACCATTCCTCATTTATCTTAAAATACCTCATTAACACATCATAATAAAATGAATGTGTCTATCACGCCTTTAATGCCTGAGAATAGAGCTGTTGGCTCATAAAAAGCAGACAAAGGCGTCCTGGTAATTGTGTGAACAGATCAACAACAAAATTGTAGTGGAACGTTACGGTAAGTTAGCAAAATAAAAAATGTTCGGAGCCATGTTTGACGGATGAGGAATTTGTCAGGTGAACGTAGAAGGTAAAGTGTAAGATGTCCATAAGCAACTTCGTAAATGACAAGCATCATTGTTGACTACATTATATATCAGGTGGAAGTACAGTGCAGTGCAAAAGCAGTGGAATAAATATTAGGAAGTCACGTACAGCTTGTCTACTGTGCGGTACGAGCTGTAGATACAAAGAGAGTTGGTTCGTGGCAAACATACTGTTGCGATAGACAAATTATGTCTGTAAGTTAGTAATGGCAAAACGGATTTAGCTGGAAGCTTTAATGGAGATGTAAATGCGAGCATATTCATCGTGAAAATCAAAGAACTGTGTTTGAAAATCATGAAATATGCGTAACAGGAAAGAAATATTTTGGACCAGAAGAAGATCGAACTCAGAACCTTTCGCACACCAAACAGACGAGGAAACCAACGCACCAAAGAGACAGTATGTAAGTAATGATCCGTTGCAAGGAATATGTCCCATAAGAAAAAAGTTGAAGCGTACAGCGTTGAGAAATTTAATGATGCAGATCGTAGAAAGATAAATGACGTATTAACGAGCAAAGCAATGCGAAAATCTATGCAATATACGGTTTGATATTATTGATGTTGTGAAGACCTCTAAATTGTTTGTACGTGAAGTTTCCACTTCTACTAAATTCTTACGAGAAATGCGGCAAACTCGGAAGAGTTCCTGATAAATTAGCAAAAACTTCCTAAACCGCTATTTGTTTTTGCATGAGGCCTATGAGAACGAATTAAAACTTTTTGACCAATCTGATATATTTGTCGTTCTGAAACTGTCTTCTGAAGACGTTTGCGGTTCTCAGCAACACGTTTTATGATCGCAAGGAAGATGTCAATAATCTGATGATGTCGTAGACAACGGAATTTCGGAAAAGGAATAATTTTTCCAATTTTGCCAGGTGGGTGTTTTCCTTTTAAAACCAGTGTGCAGAAAGCCGTGTCGAATCATATGCTAGAGAATTAATAACCTCTTGGAAAGTGCCGATGTACTTGTCCCATTCCGTGTGTTTACTGTGGCAATAAAGTGAGCAAAATTTACCTATTCCTTTCATTGTGCGCTCTGCAGCATTCGAAGCAGAAAAAGAGGAATATTGGTGAAATTTGGTTGTTTATGTATACATGTGTGTAAATAAATGCTGTATCGCATCATCAATCTTAATTTTATATATATATCGTTGTTTCTTGAATCGTTCTGTAAATTTCTAATCAGTGATATAGAATATTCTGCATGCTCACGTGTAAATCACTGTTTTGTATATCGTTAACCAAAACTTACTCTGTATATTTAACTGACAAAAGTTAAGATCTTAGTTTGATAATTGATTCTGATAGTTGTAGTTATAGACTTCAAGGAGTTATCCTTTAAAAGTAGCTATCTGTAAGGTAGTAAAGCAAATTTAAAGTCAATAATACCAATGGGTTGTAGGGGGCTCCATATGGATTCTTTGCCCGGGTGATATTTTCCCCTTCCGCCGGCCCTGATCATGAGTGTGACGAATTTGAATGTGAGTTCCACTGCCACAAAACATATTGAAATTTGATTTTTTTTTATTGGAACTGGACCTAAGCGGTCAACGGCAGCTAGATGACGTAATTTTACAGAAATGACAGGGAACAAACGAGCGAAAGCGCTGTTGAATCTGATTCGGCTGTTTGACAATTTTTTCCAAGTTGAATAAACATACTGTTTGACTGAGTAAGTCACAAAATTTTGGTAGGTCGTAATGAGCGTATGAGCGTACACCAAATCAATTTGTTTATTAGCTCCTCTAAAATGTTCAAATGTTTGTAGAGTCTATGGGACTTAACTACGGGGTCATCAGTCCCTAAACTTACAAACTACTTATGAACTAGCTACAACTAAGGACGGCACAAATATCCATGCCCGAGGGGGGATTCGAACCCCCGACCGTAGTGGCCGTGCAGATCGTGACTGGAGCGCCTCAGTCTCCTCGGCCACCGCGGCCGGCTTATTAGCTCCTCTGGAATGCAAAAGAGCCCAGTAGTACTGTTATGGTGCGATCGTTTGAAAATGGTGTTATTATGTATAAAGTAATGAAATCTCTGACAAGAGTCTGACTTGTCCTGACATTGTTGTTTAATGTTTTTGAAACGGGTTCTTTGTCGTGTTCAATGGAAATGTGTTACAAAGCATAAGATATGTAGTTTCCAAAGGTAATCTATTTGACGTATAGTAAACTAAAGTTAGATTGGCAAAAGCTGTCAGGAGCAGAGTCGGGAGAGGTGACTAGCGAGCGAGATAATACGTCAGCCACTATACTTTCAGAGCCGGGGTGACAGTGACTGACAGTGAAATGAAGTTCTTGAAGATATAAGGCTCATCTACATAAACGTTCATATGGTAAGTTGGCTGGCGTTAAAAACTGTAACGCACGATGGTGAATGAATACTTTGGCGTGTTTGCCGCGGCGGAGTAGCCGAGGGCATTGAGGCGCTATGCTGCGATGCGCGAGGCCGTTCCCTGCCGGGGGTTCGAATCCCCCTCTCGGGTAAAGATGTTTGTGCCATCTGTAGTATAAGGTAGTTCATAAGTAGTTTGTAAGTTTTGGGACTGATGACCCCGCAGTTAAGTCCTTTAAGCTTAACATATATTTGGACGTGTGTGTGTGTGTGTGTGTGTGGTTACCGAGAAGGAAATGTCGAAATTTAGATAGTTGGGTTCTCATTGATAGTGTTTTGTTTGCAAAGACCATGTGGTTTTGAACGGTCGTACCATTTTCTTCTTATACTTGAAAAAGGCGTTCACCTAATGCACTTTGCCAGTGGAAACACAGAAATCACTGGAAAAGTGTTGATGAGAAAGTTAAGTGTACATTTAAAAGAGCATGTTGAAGACTGTTAAATTCCGTGTACGTTCGTTCCAGAACCAGTTGTAATCTTTTCCCCTCAGCGACAGAGATGTGGTGTATCAAGAGCTTTGTAGTGAAGAAACGGACGACAAAAGTTAATTATGGGCAGAAAACTACGAACTCGGCGTTTTAATAGGAACAGTGATGTCACAGATAGCTTGCAATTCGTCTGGGGCAGGGCGAATACCAGAGGCAGAAATGATGTGACTAATGAATTGTATGGAAGATTTGCCGAAGTCAGACTTCTGTAAGTTAACTGTAACGCTATTATCTGTAAAAGTATCCAGCAAAGCTTGTTGTTTTCTTTGCAGATCGGCTCAGCGATAAGTATGTCGTCCATAGATGTTTAATTCGAAAGGAAGTTTATAAAACTGGTCAAAAATATAGTAACACCGTGCAATTTCTGTGAAATTTCGCCAAGGTATTGTGGTCGATCTGTTTCAGGAATAATTTCTTTAATGCGTCAGGAGTCGAGTACAAGCGTCGTTGCTCAACAGAATTGGGGAGAAAAGGAGTTTCTGGAATATCCTGACTTAGAGAAGAGATTGGTGGGACACATTCTGAGACATCAAGGAATCGTGAGTTAAAAATCATAATGAGAGACCGAGGAACGAATACAGTAAGCAGATTCAAAAGGATGTAGGTTGCCTAATGTATTCTCAGATGAAGAGGCTTGCACAGGACAGGGTAGCGTGGAGAGCTGCATCAAACCAGTCTGCGGACTGATGACACAACAAAAACAACGAGAATGGAATATATGCTGTAATTGTTGTTTAACCGTGACGGACGTAGGTTCACATGTTTCCAATTTTGTGCTAATAATTTGTGAAATATCTCGCTGTCTCTGAATCGTATTCCAGTGACGGAACATTATCAATAAGAGTTAGGAGGACTGCAACGACATTGTCTACACTGACGTCCGTTTTATGAACTGAAGAGTCGTCAGAGGTAATACTAAAATCGTACTGGACTAGCAGGGTGACGAAAACTGATGTAACGCGATGGCATCGAGCTTCGACTTACAAGACTTTAAGCTTCACAGCCGTCTCAACGACAGACTTTCGCATTCGGTTGCATGCCATCAATTTCCACCAGTTGCCATCGCCCCGTTCCACCAATATGATCACGCATGCATTCATTAAGAATGGATCCCTAGCTGCACGACCAAACGGCGGTTTGTAATTCCAAGAGAGACCGCCTTCGATCTTGATCGTACAAACCTTTGTGAATACTGTGACGTGTTCATGATGCAAGTTAATGGTTTGTTTTGAACATTTCTAGGATATAGATGATGTCCATTTACATCACATACATTTTAATATCTGTGGTTTCCGGACAATAATTGTCATTGTCCACATTATGCATATGGTGAGCATTACCAGCAAATATTTATCCTGTGATAATTGTCAATACAACAGTTTCCAATGAGCCTTCATTCATATCACAGACTGCAATTTATTGATCTCTCATATCTCCTTTGTAAAAAGGGCCGTTCATTCTACAAATTTCCTTTCGTCTTTATTTAATTTGTTAAAGTGAGCATTCAATGGAAGTTGAAACATAAAATTTGATTAGTACCATCATCGATTGTAACTGGCGGTGACTACCTCTGAATTGTTTTTATTTGAGTCGCTCGCCCACATTCACATTACAGTCATTCATAGTAATAGAGAAATGATTTTCTTAATCCAATACATTTGTATTGTCAGTTATACGCTGCTTTGGATACATTGCCAGCATTTTACATTACGTCAACTGTATTGTTTTCTGTACTATACAATCTATATTCAATTTGTATATTTCGGCACATTATGCCTGCACTATTAGCTCTGAACGGGTTATTTACAGCTACGTCACAGAAAGTTCCTCCACCTATCCTCTTGATTGTCACTATTATCACGATTATCGTACTGTGGTTGTCACTGTCCACTCTCTGGAATTTGCTGCGTTGCATACAATTTGTCTGTTACGTAGTGATCGCACGAATTCCTCGTATTTCGTTTTTCAGATACTGTCTGTTAATGAATTTACACAAAAGAATCAAAGAAACTAGTGTATAGAAGCGTTTGCAAACACACAGATATGTACTGAGTAGACGGCGTTCGGACGGCAATACCTATATTAAGGTGAGTTTACACTAGCAAGCTAATGCAGCAATTACTTGCGGGTAGAAACTTACCGAACTACTTGCGAGTATAAATACGTCACCAAAGCCGCGCGGGAGTAGCCGAGCGGTCTGGAGCGCCAGGTTGCAGATAGCGCGGTCTCCCGCGTCGGAGGTTCGAATCCTCCCTTGGACCTGGATGTTTGTGTTGTCTTTGGTATAAGTTAGTTCATAAGTAGTTTGTAAATGTAGGGACTGATGACCCCGCAGTTAAGTCCCATAAGCTTTACAAACATTTAAACATTTTTTACGTCACCAAGTAGACACGCGTTCGTTGCAATTTATCACACAAGTCAGTCGCTGCAAGTATTCGACTTTCAGTGTGAACACTGTTCGAAAAGCTTCTGCAAGTTACTTTCGGGATTCATTTCTATTTTCTGTAAGCTGAAATCGCAAATTTTTGTAAATATGTCGTCTGCATCAACACATACTTAAACTTTTATTGAATGTCGCGATTAATTTCATACAACCATTCCATGTACTATATGTTACGAAATTGCATTGAATGAAGCTGGGAAGCACTTCCCTGAAATATGGAATGTGTACAGTGATTTTAAATGCAGAATAAAGAAAACAAGCCGCGGTGGAGTAGCCGAGCGGTCTAAAGCGTCTCGCTGCGGAGCGCGCGGTTGCTCGCCGTGGAGTTTCGAGTCCTCCCTGGGGCACAGGTGTGTGTGTTTGTCCTTATGTTAGTTTACCTAGGTTTAAGTAGTTCGTAAGCTACGGATTGATGACCACGCAGTTTGGACCGATAGATTTACAAACATTTGAACATTTGAAAGAAAACAAGTGTACAAGATTTGTAAATTTAATTTATTGCAATAACTCTCACCATAAACTTAACGAAATTTCATCTAAATTTGATATCGCTGTGAAGGGAGTTTTTAAGAAGTGGCATAATACAAAGATGCAATTTTCGCACAAACTGAGAGAACAATGGTAAAAAATAAAAAGTTACTTTTCATAATGTAACGTAGCAACCGTTCCTTGAATGAAATAACTATGTGATATGTGTCCTGTTTTGATATGACATGTCCAATTGATATTAATAAACAATACAGATAATTTATGGGCATTCTAGAATAGTTTACAAAGCTTATGTTCACGAAACCCAGTTGTAGAAACAAATTATTGTAGGTTCCGCATTGTGGCATTCTAAGTACCCTCTCAAACCGAAATATTCCTCTTCTTCATAACAAAAGTGTCATTTTACTTGCTCTCACTAAACGTACAAGTGAACGGAGTTTGCAAATTATTGATGCAAGTTACTTGTCAAAGTACTTGCCAAAGTATCTTGCTTACTTCTTGTGAGTGTTATGTAAACACAGTAGCAAGTGAATCGCAGTAACTTGCAGCAATAACTTCTGCAAACGACTTGCTAGTGTAAACCCAGCTTAAGTCAACAGGTGTCTCCTGCAGGCATTAGATAGGTTATTGTTGCTACGATGGCAAGTGATTTTAAACTTGGTAGCAATGAGATGGGTATTTTTCCGTACGATCATATCACGAGTCAGTGGCGTATCCAGGAGGTGGAGGGGGGGTCGAGAGCTGTTGGGCTGCAGCCCCCTCCCCTAACCCAGACCTTGCTGCTGCCTTCAGTCAGCCCGGTGATTGACCTCAGCCCCCAGCAGACCACGATTATGGTTACGCCACTAACAGGAGTGCACCGTGAATATCGGGAATCTGGTAAGCCGGTCGCGGTGGCCGAGGAGGCTGAGGCGCTCCAGTCACGGTCTGCTCGGCCACTACGGTCGGGGGTTCGAATCCCCCCTCGGGCATGGATATTTGTGCCGTCCTTAGTATAAGGTAGTAGATAAGTAGTTTGTAAGTTTAGGGACTGATGACCCCGTAGTTAAGTCCCATAAGCTATACAAACATTTGAACAATTTGAACAGAATAATTACAGACTTGCTCAAGGAACACTCATAATATTCTAAACAACTCCGCTGGCCACCAGACTCCGCAGACAGGAAAGTTATTGAGTATATGTGGGATGCCTATTCAGAAGAGCTGCCACAGTGGAGTGGCCGAGCGTTCCAAGGCGCCTAGATGCGGAGCGCGCCGCTGCTCGCCGTCGGAGATGCGAGTCCTCCCTCAGACATGGATGTCTTTGTTGTCATTAGCATAAGTTAGTTTAAGTAGTTTGTAAGCCTCCGAACTGATGACCAGAGTAATTAAGACCCATAGATTTACATTTGATTTGATTTGATCAAAAGAGATCGTCACCCCCTCGTACTCTTATTGATTTCCGGACAGTCTTGCAGGAAGTGTGGTGTCAGTTCCTTCCAGCACTACTTACGACGTTAGTCCAGTCCATGCCATCTTGCGATACTTCTGCGTGCTTGTGGAGGATCTACGTAATTTGGGACAGGTGTATCAGGTTCATTGGCTCTCCAGTGTATTCTTCAGTGTATTCCTACTGTTTTGTCCAGTAGCTTATTCACTTTGTGTGTTGTGTGAGCGTGTTCCAACACTCGTTTTTTTCAATCCTTCCATGCCGGATTATAAATATTCGTCACTCACTTGGCACAACACTTAATACTGCTACGTTGACACGTCTGCTGCTGGTTCGCATAGTCCCTCATACAGAAACAAAGCGATTATCATCCTAGGTAGTCTGTGTGTCGGAGGCAGTTTTGAGCTTTTCAGGCCTTTACTATTGTTTTCTGTTCATCAAGGTCCGCAAAGAATTCCCTTGCCACGTGACATGCCCTTAATGACGACAGCAGACAGTATTCGATCTAACGGAGAGCAGTACTCATAACATTTTGACTCGACAGAGATGCTCCTCTACTGACGCATGTTCTTTGGTAGCACATTAGGGTAAGCGTTTACAAGGGCCGCTACATATTGCCTCAGTTTGCTTTTCCACGGTTTACTTTCAATAAGCTACCCTCAGGGATTCGTTGTTCCCATTCATCGTCAAATTTCCCTAATGGCAAAGGACCCAATGAACTATGTCGTGCGATCCTTGTTCTTGCAACCTTAATGTTTTCTACAATTATGTCTCTTCTGAAGGGACTGTAAAACACATATATGTTTCACTCGCTAAGAAAATGTTTATGCATCTTACCTCGTTATTGTTATTGATTAATCTCACCTCTAGTGTAAAAACAATAGCAAAGCGATGTTTGCGGAATAATCGGTAATATTATTCCAAGCGTCCTTGTGCCGTTTTCCTTTGTTTGAATAATTGCTTGAGATCTAGAATGACCTTTTATCGGAGAGAATGAACGTCTCAGTTCAGTTTCTTTTCCGAAAAGTATACCAGTTTCTGATCACATACCTGGAGCCATGATTGCCCAAAATCAGTTCTTCTTCTAAACTAAAATAGATTTTACACATTTTCAGCTTTGCCCAATCGCAGTTGATGTCATATATTCTGTGGATATTAAAGAATAACAACTGCAGGATCAGAAGTGACGTCTGTTCTTTCGGAACAGACTTTTTTTTTTTTTTCAGTTGAACAAAGTAGATAAAGTCCCATCGCCAACTGGCGACTTACACTTCCTGGGATTACAGAGGTATGTGCGTTAGTGATAATTTCATTTTACAATAAACTTTGGGGGTAGGCTTCTAAGGGCCATTATGTCGGTCCGTAAGGTACCCCACTTGATTTTAGTACGTAGTTCCACTGTCGAGTAATTCACATGAAGGTTACAATGTAAATTACGTTACCACATCTTCTTACTAACACGTTTTATTCAGGTAACTAACGATCGTGGCACCTTGTACCTATGCCACGGGCGTGGAGCTGTCATTCCTAAGGTTTGGGTGTTATGTACTGTTGCCCTAAGTTTGATCTATTTTATTGTGTATCTTCGTCGTTCTCTTTTTAATTGCCTCCATGAGAGTGCCCATATGGAGTTCCTGGTGGATGTCCACGTTTCTCGTGTAACGGCCAGCCCTGAGGATCCATCGTAACGTCTTATTTTGGATAACTTGCAGTCTTGAGATTTGGGTCACACTAGCTATGCCCCAGACTGAGCTGCCATATAACATTTTGGATAGCACTGTTGCTTTGTATAGTCGCAGTTTGGTACTGGTATTCAACTCTGCGCTGAGAAAGAACGGCATTAAGTTTTTGGCCATTGCATAGACCTTAGGTCGCAAGTTATCAATATGTTTGTGGAGAAAAAAGTGCTTATCGAGGGTAACTCCCAGGTAAGTGACCGCCGCTCCCCATGGGATGTCCTGTCCAAGAAGTCTTAAGTTAGTTGGCATCTGTGGTCGTTTCCTGGAGAAACAGATCGCCGTGGTTTTTGCTGCATTGAGTTGTACTTTATTCAGCCTACACCATTCAGCAGTTCTGTCTAGTTGTCGTTGGAGCCGTGTTATGTTAGCTTGAACATGCCTTCCGCTGGTTATAAAAGCCGTGTCATCGGCGAATTGTGCAATTTGCACTTCTTCCACCGTTGGAATGTCGTTAGCGTATATATTAAACAGGACCGGCGATAACACCGAACCTTGGGGTAGCCCAGCTGCTGCGGGTCTGGTTGATGATGTCTTCCCCTCCACCGTCACCATCATAGTCCTGTCTTGAAGATAACTCGCGATAAGCTTGATGTAACAATCCTGTATGGGCGTTTGCTCGTGTAATTTCCGAAGGAGGAGTTCCCTCCACACCTTGTCGTAAGCTTTCTCTATATCCAAAAATACGGCGGCCGTTGCTTTGGTTACGTTCATGTTCCTGGTGATGTGCTCTGCCAAACGTAGTATTTGGAGTTCCGCCGACAGTTTTCTCTGGAAACCGTATTGTTCCGCTCTTATAGTTCCGTCCTCTACTAGTGGTTCCAGTATCCGCTTTTGTATTACCCTCTCAAAGGTCTTCCCCATACCACTGAGAAGGCTGATGGGGCGATGGTTGGCTGGTTGCGTCGTGTCTTTCCTCGGTTTGGCTATTGGCACTACCTTAGCTAGCTTCCATGCCACAGGAAAGTATCTTGTCAGCATGCAACCGTTGAATATTCTAGTCAACAGTACCAGTGGCTTCCTCGGAAGGTTTTTGATGTGTTGGTTGCTGATTTTGTCCGCTCCTGGTGTCTTATTGGGATGTAATTTGCTGATGATACTCCGCACTTCACTAGGTGTTGCCAGTCTTGGAAGTGATTGATCTTCTGACGTGATGAACTGATTGACTATCTGCACTGTAGCGGCCTCATGCTCCCGTTGGGCAGGGTTTAGTTGTTCTTGTAACAGGGTTGTTTGTTGTTCGTAGGTGGTGACGAATGTTTCAGCTTTGGTTAATGGGTCTTCCGTTGGAACAGACGTCACATGTGTGTATATATATATATATATAATATGCCGGTGACGGGCAATGATCCTATCGTTAGTGGGGAGGGGTGGGCAAGTTTGAAAGCCCTTGCTCTTACGGGAATTAGTTCCATAACTACGAGTTTGAGTACTGTGGGCAGGGTGAAGCTGGGAATTTATATCTGACGGGAGGCGTACTTAGGTAGTCCTTGCAGGTGCGGTGATCACTGTGTCCGCATTGGTGTAGGGGTCAGCGCAACTGCCTAGAAAGCAGGATACCCGGGTTCGAATCCCGGCTGGGTACACATTCCCAGCTTTGCCCAATTGCAATTGATGTCATATATTCTGTGGATATTAAATAATAACAACTGCAGGATCAGAAGTGACGTCTATTCTTTCGGAACAGACGTCACATGTATATATAAAATAGAAACTACTGGAAATTATCTTTGAGTCTTTGTTCTACCTCAGAAGAATGTAAATTTTTTTACATGCTTTAACTGAAGCATAGTGTTTCAGCTCTATCAGTGAATGGAAGGATAAGCGCCTGACAGGAAAACTACGGAAGCCATTAACAACTGCGTTGTCTAAACGTCGCCTGCCGCTATCGCGACCAACATTTGTTTGGTCACATCTTAGAAGGGACGTTTACTAATTTCAGTACAAAGGAAAGAAGGCTCCCACATTTGTAAAAAACGGAAGTTATTTCTGGGAACGACAGGCATGAGTTGCAAATTCAAGATATGAAAAATTGTACAATAATAAAAGACTGTACTTACAATCCATATAGAATTGGTATGGGAAATACAGGTGTTGACACATACTACATAAAGACAAAAGGAAACTGAAAAACACTGAAACAAAAATAACTTGTAGACTCAGCATATAGACCTCTGTACTCGTGATATAATAATGAAAAATACTTGATTTTTAGGTGTAACTGTATAGCCTATTTACTTTTGCCTCGATTGACTTTTGTCGGTTTTTGATATAACATTTTATAGATTTCGAATGAAATAAGACAATTGTGTAATACTCCACAATATTCATTATTCAACCAACCTGTTTTCCATTGCTAAGCCAGCAAATACAGAGATATAATCATGCAACTGTGAAAGAGATTGCGTTCAGAGATTTTAAACTCGTGTATACAGATAATCTCTGTTCATTTTCAAAGATGATTAGAGGAAGGGGTTCAGAACTAAAATGATGGGGAACCATTTCTGTGAATCCGTTCCACAGAAATATTGAAAATAGATAATTTATATAACATTAAATATATAACAAATTACTACAAAACATCACAGAAGTTATGAACTTAGAAAATAAGTTGCTACTTTTGCAAACCACTTGCTAACACAATGTCATAATTACAATGTAATATCTGAAGTCTTACTTCAAATACAAAAATTCAGAGAGGGTGACCTTCCTTGAAACAATGTAAATTAAGAAACATTTAATCACTTCCTCTGAATGATCAGACACAGTTCCTATACTAACCATTTCTCGCTATAGAATCTATTTATAACCCCATCCAGACTGTGTTATAGGTTATCCTCCTTTAATAAGTTACCTGATGTTCATGTTATTGTCTCATATGCTACATCAAAAAACTGGACTTCTGTTAATCACAGCTACTTGGCTTACATGATCAATATTAACTTCATTTTTTCTTATTTTGTTTGTAAATTTCAACACTTAAGTCAGTTACAATAAATTAATGTAACTAGTTAAAAACTTAATCTATACAACTACAGTTGTTTTATTGTACACAATCCCACTGTTATACGTTTCAAATATTTGACTGTAGAAAGGAAAGATAATTTTGATAATCTAATTTCTATGGAATATGTCAGAATTAATTATTCAATTTATTGATTTTATTATAAATTGTTGTTGTAATTTGTTATCTAACTCATACTGAATGTGTGACATATATCATCAACGTTTCCAACTGTAACACAACAATTTCCAGAAATATACTTCCCATTAGTTTAATACTGAACCTGTAAACACTGCATTAGATACTGTAAAAAAAAACTAGTCATACCGCCCACGGCATTGCGGTATTTATATGTTCGTAAACGGAGCGTGCGAATTTGCGATTCTTTAGGGGCCCATATCCCAGGTTCTATTCATCTCAGAGTGAAGGAGTAAAGTGTCTTGGATAGATCTTGGCCTAGTGATCATTTTTGTACATATTAGAAGAATGGGTAAACTATAGCTATCATACAGTACACCGTCAAAATTTTCAAAGTTACACACTTCCTGAAGCCCATCTAAATTGAGCAAATCAATTGTTTTTTCTACGTGTAGTCTATGGTGGGCTTTAACGGCTTACAAAAGCACCACTCATTCATGAGCAGTTCCTGAGAAAATATTTAAAAAAAAAAACATAATTTTTCCATACCAAAAAAACTAATTGTGGGGATGGTCACTTCGATACCTTTAATTCATTGCAGATCTTCGAAATTTTTACCGTATGTTCTTATGATGATATTCTCGAGGCCGTTCTTAAATTTTTTCGATATTGTTATCAGTTACCAAGATCCAGAGGTTGAAACGTATCATAGTTTTGCACAAAATCACAAACCCCGATTTTTAGCCGATTTAGCACCGTGAATGCAAATATCTAAATAACTAACCATAGAAAATTGTTCAAATATTTACAATACATCCTGTAGACATTTATCTACAAACGGAATTTTTCAGTTTTCGTAAATCTTAGTCCTTTAGCAAGATACGGCCGAAAAACCGCGATATTTTGCTAGAAAAAGTGCGTATTGTGCTGAAAGATGGCGTTCGGTCAACTCTGAAACTTACCATGCGATTTGAAACAAAGGTACTCGGCGAAAAAATTGATTTTTGTACATCTTGAGGATTGAAATCTTCGGTCGATGAAGGGATGATTTTCGTGTTCGTTTATAGTTAATATGCAACATCCGGTTTAGTGAACTATTGCAGCATATTTTAAAGAGTTTGCAGAGGTAAAAACACATTGCGTAGACTTCTCGTATCGCTGATTTTAGGTTACACATAGCTGCGTATGAAATGTAGATAACATATCGAAATTTTATTTAAAGTTTAGAGCAGAATGATATCTTATGTGGTTCTTGAGATATCGGTCCGTGAATGATATCATGCGACAGTAATAGGTCCGAAAACGCGATTTCTGAATGTGAGGTAACGTATCTTGAGTAATAGGAAATGACTAAAATGTTATGTGTAAGTTGTTTAGGTGTTTATCTGGAGAATCCGTTTCCCGTTTTTGGAAATACGTATTCGTTACCGCGGTACGCTAAAAAAATCATAATTTTTGGTATCAAAAGATCCAACTGCATGCATTGGCAAATCTACACTTCTATTCATGGCAAATCGTCGAAATTTTTACGATGCGTTCTAATATTATGATTCCGGAAAGCTTTGAAAGTAATATCCATTACCGAGATCTGTAGATTCCAAGATTAATGACAAATATGCATGTAATATGACGTGTAATTATGGTTTTAACTAATGTAGCGAACGGTTTGGAGGTCACTAACCTGTGTTTCTAGTCGTCGTTTATTCACCGATAACATTTATAAAAGTTATAAATCATCGTAAATTTTAACCTGTAATTTATTTAGTTATATTAGTCACAGATCGCCGTACAGTGTGTGTGTGAAAAAAAATTTATACTGCATGGGTATAACCATCACATATTTCCGTAAATCGGGTCTGTGACAAAGACAGTAAACTACTAAATAGTCAATTTGGTCTGACGTTTGTACAAATGTATCAAGGCATATAAAATACTATCCATATTTTACTCGCCATTGATTTCATGTTATGTAACAGTACACTCTGATGTAACAGGAAAAAGACGGGAACCTGCTGAAAAATGCTCCTCCCGGAGCACAGAAAAGGTGAATATTTTCTATGACACAAAAGTGTGGAACCAGCTGCCTCAGTCCTCATTCCGACTTCCTCACCAAAATTTTGGCATGCGACCATATTCGCGCTTTTTTCGGCTGAATGTGAGTAGGACAGAGACAGCGCAACAGCCAGAGAGAACCATATCATGGAACACAGAAAGTGTCAGTTAAGGAGAAAGGCATATGCATGAAAACAGCAGTGGGAAGCGAAACAAGATGTCGGAATTCAGGAACAATGGCAACAACAAACTAAGACAGATGCAGATAATAGCAATTGGAGCAAAAGAGCAAGTGGGAAACTGAGACGAATGGAGACCATACATAAAGCATGAGATGCGGCTCTCCAATACTATATAGCACGAAACAATTTGTCCAATTTTTCCCGTCCCCAGTACCTGCGTGAAAAGTTTTACGGTCTACAGGTCAAACCCCAAGCAAACCATCCCCGTGGACATATGTGTAAAGGAGACAATCGTGACTGAAGACAATGAAAGCCGACTCTCAAAAATGTTCAAATGTTTGTAAAGTCTATGGGACTTAACTACGGGGCATCAGTCCCTAAACGTACAAACTACTTATGAACTACTTACCAACTAGAACGCCACAAATATCCATGCCCGAGGGGGGATTCGAGCCCCCGACCGTAGTGGCCGTGCAAACCGTGACTGGAGCGCCTTAGTCTCCTCGGCCACCGCAGCCGGCTAAAGCCGACTCTAAGTGAGAAAGAAAGGATACTGGCAACAGGACAGGAAGTGAATGGGACAACGTCAGTGGGGCAGAGAGACGATGAAAGTGGCAGAAACAGACAGCGGTGAGGAATCGCGAGAGAAAGGGACGAAGACATTGAAAGTTTGACACAGACAGAAAGCGGCTGTGGGAGAGACATCAAACAAACGAACAGAGACACTGACAGTGTGACTACATTTTGACTATGACGGCTTAACTGGGCAAAAGTATTTACAAAGTTATGCGCTAAAAGCGCGAGAATATGTTCGCATGCCTAAATTTTTGCTAAGGTTTAAATAATGTTGGTATAACTTATGGGACTTAACTACGGGGTCATCAGTCCCGAAGCTTACAAACTACTTATGAACTAGCTAAGTCTAAGGACGGCACAAATATCCATGCCCGAGGGTTTTGCTAAGGAGGTCGGAATGAGGATTGAGGCAGCTAGTTCCACATTTTCGTGTCGGAGAACATATTTGTCTTTTCTGTGCTCCGACAGGCGCATTCTTCAGCTGGTCTATTACTTCTTTACTACTAATTGTATTTCCAAGAGATTTTACAGACATATAGCCCTTATAGAAACGAATATATACCTGAAAAAACGCCGGGTTTTCAGCTGGTAGAACTATATCTAAGCTAGAGCCTTGTTTACTGTTATGTAAGTATCTTATATCTCCGAAAGTTCTTGACCGAATGTTTTTAAATTTTAAAACAACATTCTACTGGATTACGCGCATGTTTTAGATACATAATTTATACAAATTTTATAATGACCAAACACTGATACGAAAAATCGCAAAAGTAATATACATACATATCTTGCTATTTATGAAGTATTAGTAAGATATCTTACAGATATTGGAAGCGGACGATTCATATTAGATATTTGGTCTCATACAAGCATAAATCTGCACGGAAAATCATATAAATATCATTAGGAACATTCTGAAACATATTGTGCAACGTGTATTTTATTCCCAAACTCCATCACAGCGCTACTTAAGACAAATAGTTTGTGTTTGTGTTGTGACAGGTAGCGCACAGGCCTTGTATAGATAGGTGGCGTTTATTGGAGGGGGGGGGTAACTTTTCGAGAACTACCAACTCTTAAAAAATATAAACCGCCTGGCCTGACAACTGTCAGTTCGTGTCAGGTTAATGAAATTCCAAGTGATGTTCATAAACAGAGATATTGGACGGTTCTAATTTGGAACATCATTGAGTATCGAAGGCACTGCCTCTAAACAGTATATATCAAATGGCTTCGGAACGGCGCCGCATCCAATACTGACAATGCTTTTGTGAGTAGGCAGTGTAAATACTGCTACCGTCTGAGTGAAAATGTTATTTTTACCCAAAAAATGAGACTCGAGGCTCTATAAAACAACTGATAAACGTACGGTAAAGTTGTCTAATACTGCGAAGGACGCAACAAAGCAATTTCTATTGGCCGTGAACAAGCGATTGCGGCTGTCATTCAGACGTGTATAGAACCGTGTTATTTTATCGTAAAGTATCACATACAGTATACAGCGTAACATTGTGAGAACTGTGTTTAAGGGGTAATTAACGTGCGGAAACAAAACCTGTGAATTATCAACCACAATTACTTGTAATCAGCCTGTGGCCCGTCAAACCTCATTTTGGACAACCTTCCAGCTCCGACTAATACTAGAATTCAGCAGTATACTCCTCCAGGAAAATACTTGGTGAACTGCCATGATTTCATCTTCGACATCATTCCAGCGATTCGCAATGGCTACAAAGCACCGAAGATTTAAAAGTTGAAACCTTGGCTGTGCGTTCACCCTTTTAACAGACTAAGAAATGACTCAGCAGTAGAATCATTTGTTTTAATTATTTTACTCAAACTATCTTTAAGCAAATGCTGGCTCTTTGGCACGTATTTCATGTGCTTTTCGGAGGCACGTTCTGTGAATTCGTGTGCCGTATTAATTTCAAAGTGAATAGGCATACTTTGTAAATTACGTTGTCCGTCATTAATATCCGGGCACTGACCAATACAATCAAAGCAGTTCGCTTGCTACTCGTCCATATTTCGCGGTAAGAGCAAATTAAATGTAAGAGTTGTCATATCATATTGCTTATGTATGTACCGTACTTTGTCGTTGTAACGCACAGACTTTGGAGGGCACACAATGCTTGGCCGCAACGGCTGTGCCATAAGAAAGAAATCAGAGCAAAATAAAATTCATTATGTTATTCCTACCACAGATTCGAGTTTCCAGTAAAATTACGAACTCCCAGATACCAATAACAAACCGGACGGGTCCTTAATTAAAAAATAGCAAAATTAAAACAATTAATTTAGGACGGTATATTCAAATGTTCAAATGTTTGTATAGCTTATGGGACATAACTACAGGGTCATCAGTCGCTAAACTTTCAAACTACTTATGTACTAGCTAACACTAAGCACGGCACAAATATCCAAGCCCGAGGGGGGATTCAAACCCCCGACCGTAGTGGCCGTGCAGACCGTGACTGGAGTGCCTCAGTCCCCTCGGCCACTGCGGCCGGCGACGGTTTAT
Organism: Locusta migratoria; assembly: GCA_026315105.1. Lineage (NCBI taxonomy): Eukaryota > Metazoa > Arthropoda > Insecta > Orthoptera > Acrididae > Locusta > Locusta migratoria. The sequence continues at coordinate 463,799,234 of CM048746.1, read as the reverse complement.
TAATTTTCACTAACCAAGGAGCATCACAGAATGATTGCTTTTTAGAGGACAATCGAATGAAAGAGACAAAGTAATTTCTACATTACCCGTTTGGTTAATGTAAAAATTGCTCAAAATGGAAAATTTCCTATTGCCGTTAAATTTAAAACCAAGAGGAAACCACGCCGTGGCGGAGGCATACCAGCTTTGTCCCGCGCTCCAAACAGGTGTCCCAACCTGAGTGTCCAAGACACAGTGCAACCCGCAAGGGCTAAGCTTCCCAAACGGTTTCTCTCCCCTAAGGTTGGCTACAGGGACTACTTTTGAACAACGGAAGCTCACTGCGGTGCCATGCCCAGCGAACAACCACGCACCGCCATTCGGTTGCAGAGCTTCGAAGTATCCACCTCGCGCACAGACTAGGGCGGAAGTTACCGCCGTATTAGGAAAGTGTGACTTTGAGAACCGTGCGCGTCTGTTACAATGATGGGCGAGTGGAACCATCCGGTACACTTACCATTCAATTTACAGTGAGGTAAGCTTAGCCGTTTGGCCCATTCTCTGGTTATAGTATTACGAATTCATGGCTAGCAACATTCTATGTGTTTCAACCACTCTCCGCTCTCACTAGGGACTGCAAATGTATCTGTATAAAACGTACTTATTTCTTGACTATTGATAGTAATTCCTTGTCATACAGCAAGGTGGTTTCGTGGCAAAATAGTCTGATTTGTGACACAATATTAAACGTGCAACAGTACTACCTCAATTTCGTCATATTTTTATGAATACAGATTTCACCACACTTCTGCCTATTTGATCTGTCAGCAGTTCGTGACGAGAACAGTACAACTAAAGGTGTACAAAATCTCCTTTAAGCCTGCCTGCCCCTATATCCGCTGCAACCAGTCAAGCATCTCAGGCTGTTGTGACGTAAGCCCGAGTGTACATATCGAAGCACAGCGGTGGGAAATGAGCGTATGGCTTTCTTGGCAGGGAGAACCCTTGCGGGTTTGTTCGGCAGCCTTAGTGTAAGTCTTCTTATTTGACGCCGCGTGGGCGACTTACGTGCCAATGATGATGAGATGATGTTGAGGACAACACACAACACCCAGTCCCCTGCCGGGAATCGAACCCGGGACTCCTGCGTGGTAGTCAGCGACGCTACCGCTGAACTACGGAGGCTGATAGCACAGCGGTTAAGGTGGCAGATTTGGGTCGCGGTAAACCCATCGAGATCCACAAGGCCCGTTCAGCTTACTATGGATGGCAGCAGGTTACCCTGTCAAGGTAACATAACTGCAGAAGAGCCACGTGACGTTTACGTAGGTACTGATACACCAGCATAGCTTCAAGTGCCATTTATTATTGGTTACAAACTGTTTTCAGTGAGTTACGTGTTTTATATTTATGAAACATTTTACGACTACTTGGTTTGGCCTAAAAAATTCGTTTAATGGCACTGAAATAAATTTTGTAAATGTTTGAATGTGTTCTATTAATTACTCATTTGATGAAAATTAAGGAAATACAGAATATGGGTTTCTTAAATTATCAAATTTTTTTGTTGAGTACTGCCTAAATTGTGAAACGTAATTTTTTCTCTACATCTACATCTACACACATACTCCGCAATTCACCGTAAGGTGCGTGGCGGAGGGTACACTGTACCACTACTAGGCATTTCCTTTCCTATTCCACTCCCAAACTGAACGAGGAAAAAAAGAATGCCTATATGCCTCCGTACGAGCCCTAATTTCTCTTATTTTGTCTTTGTGATCTTTACGCGAAATGTAAGTAGGCGGCAGCAGAATCGTACTACAGTCAGCTTCAGATTCCGGCTCTCTAAATTTACTTAACAGAAATTCACGAAAAGAACGTCGTCTTTCTTCCAGCGATCCCCAATTGAGTTGCCGGAGCATTTCCGTGACACTCGCGCATTGGTCGAACCTACCGGTAACAAATCTAGCTGCTCGCCTCTGAACCGCCTCTATGTCTTCCTTTAAACTGATCTGCTGCGGGTCCCAATCACTTGAGCAATACTCAAGACGTGGTCGTACAAGCGTTTTATACGCGGTCTCCTTTACAGGTGAAGTACATCTTCCCAAAATTCTCCCAATAAACTTCTTTATTAACAGGAGACTCGAACTACGGTTTAGAAGCTAACACACCTATAAAGACCTAAAGCCTAGAAAATAGAACGAAAAGTGAAACAAATTGAAAATACAAAATTCTGCTGAAGCGCACACACACACACACACACAACACACACATGCCCGACGGAAGACTTCAACCTCTGACGGGAGTGGTAGCGCAATCTGTAACATGGCGGTCCAGACAACGCGGCCATTCTAGCACGGCAGTGCGAAGAAAACATATCATGAATGAAAAGCGTTTTCTCTCATACACGTTATTTTTAGATTAACATAATATGAAAAATGAACTTGGTTTCTGTTAAAATGCGTTTGGAGAATTTATAATAAACTGTTTTTGGTCATGTCGAATGAATTCAGGGAATCCACAATATGCATCCTCAAAAAATTAATTTAAAAAAATTTATCAATGGTGTCATTGTTGGCAGAAACATACAAAGGTTAGAGGAATTACACCAATTTAGTTGGCGTTTGAGTCATCTTTAGGTTCTGATGTACAAAGGATGTGCAGATGTCCAGTTTCAGAGATGGTTCCACTGACTGAACAAACAGTTTAATAGATGTAATTTGATTATGCTCCGAATTCGGAAAAGCCACTAGTGTTTGAAGAGGGCGAAGTTGCAGATAAAATCGTCCATATGTCAAAATAAACCCGAAACTCGAAAACACAGCGAAAAGGAGAAGAGGACAGATAAAATTCATCGTTTTTGCCTAAAAAGACCCAACATGAATTAATATACACTGCTCAAAACAATTAACGGATGAAGTGTGATATCACACACAGATGTAATTTGTGCGTGATACAGTAAGACATGTTGCTGTTTCAGTTCTTTACTTGAGGTTTATATGGCGTTTACTTAGAGCGAAGCACCATGCGGATACCATAAGAATGAAAAAGTAATTCTCGTTGTCCTCTAATATGGTATGTGATCATCTCAGACGGCCAATTACAGTTGCACACCTGCGTAGCATGGACAGTATGGGGTTATCAATCACATCTTGAGGATTATTTGACCATTCTTCTATAAGTGCAGTATTCAGCACTGAAACCGTTGTGGGAAGTACTGGTCTGGCTGCAATGCTTCTCCCAAGTGCATTCCAGAAATGCTCAATCGGGTTTAAGTTGGTGAACATGCTGGCCACTCTACTCGTTCAACTCCCTCAGCTTCAGTCATGTTGTCCACCATGTGGTCTGTGGGGACGAGCGTTATCGTCCAGCGGAAGGAACCCATCGCCTATGACACCAGCTTAGGGCACAACAAAAGGTCGAGGGATCTTACCGAGCGAGGTAGCGCAGTGGTAACACGCTAGACTCGCATTCGGAAGGATGCTGGTTCAAATCCACCTCAGGCTATCCAGATTAAGGTTTTCCGTTATTTCCCTAAATCACTCCAGACAAATGCCGGGAAGGTTCCTTTGAAAGGGCAAGGCCGATTTCCTTCCACATCCTTTCCCAAATATTCCGAGCGTAAGCTCCGTCTCTAGTGACCACGCTGTCGACGGGACGTTAAACTCCATGCTTCCTTTGTTCGCGGGATCTTGTTTCTACACCTGTGAGCAGTCAAAGCGCCATTCTGAAAGACATGTAGGTCTGTACGTCTGCCAATACTGACTCCTGCCCAGCCCACCACCTTGAAATGGTTATGTTTCCTGTACATCATCAGGACTGTTTCGAGCTCCGCATTCTCTCCAGATGAGGGAACACGATTATCTGGTAGAACACAAATTCTTGACTCATCTGTGAACAGAACCCGGCGCCATTCGTTACGACTCCAATCCTGTTGTTCCTCCGCCCAGTTTCTGCGAGCTAAACGGTGTCGTGTTAATGGGACACACATCATAGACCTCCGTGCATAGAGGCCACATTCCCAAAGGAGATTTCGACTGTGTGCTGGCTCTCCGCGTCCTGTTGCTGCCTGCAGGGTTCGTTGCAACTGAGTTGCATTCATCCTCTTCTCTCGACGGGCTGTTAACTGCCTATTCTATCGACAACGTGTAGCGGCCTGCCCGCTTGACCAACACCATCTAGAAGACAAGGCCTCACAAATGGCCAAGCCTACGTCTGACTTACAGGCCGCGGCCACCATCTGACGGGCCGGCCGCTACGCGGCGGTGGGCGTGTCCCAGCAGGCAGCCAGTGATCTGGCGGCCGCGGCCTGTAAGAGTGACGTAGGCACGGCCAGTTTAGGCCTCAGCGCACACGTCATGCATGCCACGTAAGCAAGATAGTTCCAAGCCGGAAGCCGGCGAGATCGCTAGCTCAGTGGCTGGCCGCTATGAGGCAGTGGGCTGTGCCCCAGCGGCCGGCCAATCAGCTAGCGATCGCGCCGGCTCGGAACTACCTTGCTTACATGGCATGACGTCTGCGCTGGGGCATGTCTTTCTCGTTGGCCTCTGGCCTGTTGTGAGACCTTGTCTTCTAGGTGGTGTTGACCTGATTCGCAGTCAAGCATGGGCAGGTTAAAACAGAAGTATTTGCAGTTCTAGGTACGACATCCACCCACCCACTTTGTGGCGAGCTGTTACCGCAGCAGTAGACCATGCGAAAATTGGTAGAGATTGACTGGCCGCACTGACACTGCTCAGGCACAGTCACACCTTGGTATGTAGAACATGCGCTGCTGAGCGTTTTTATGCTGACTTTCTTCTCTACTGAAGCAGCTTGTACAGCTGCTATAAGGCAGTGGCATACATTCCTTAGCTTCATGTTGACAGAGTTTACATTAAGTTATTTGCATAGGCTACAATTTTACAAACCATTTTTCCTGTGTGTGCGTGCCGATTTCGACCTACAAATGACTGAAGACGAACTTTGCTAATTTTGATGGATGGTTATAATGTGGAAGACGAGTTTTTAATGTCTTCTGGTAATTATTCAGAAGACGAATTGGCAGTGCAATCTCGCCTGCCTGGAAGGAATGCAACAGTATTTCTGCCCCAACTCTATTTACATTTATCGCTTTCTGAAGGAAGGCTAAAACAGTTAATTCCCACTACTGTACTTTGTTCTTTTTGAGAATGAAATAATAGAAATGAGAGACAAAGAAAAATACAGATACATGGAACTTTTTCAGTGGCGGCTGGTGATGATGTGCTAATGTGCTGCAGCACATTGTAAATATATTACATAACTACGCCATTTCTCTTCGAATGCAAGCGAGAAATCGCTATAAGATTACATCCTTTCTCTTGGAATACGAGCCAGGTATCACAATAAAATTATGCCAATTCTTTTCCATTGCGTATTAGAATGCTAGTAATACGGATGAAAACGCATTTTGGAACGCTCTCGGCGCGATAGCTGGAAACCAGATCCGTGTGCTGAAGTGGGATTCAGCCGCGCTGGTACGTGCGCAGAGAGGCGGCGCAGTCGTCTGTTCGCTAGTGCGCATGCGCAGACGTGACGTCAGTCCTGGCGACTCATGTGTGCTGAGACCGACCGCAACACAAGATCAATATTTCTCAATTTCTCTTCGCGCTGCGTGAACGGCTGCCGAAGAATAGTATATGACGAATATTGCGGCATAGAGTCAAATAGCGCGCTGGCTCAGGCGTCTTGCGCGTTGTCTCTACACTGCATGACGTCAGACTAGAGCGCCGCGGCCTTCTCTCTATGTGGTGTTGATAAAGCACGCGGAGAAGAGAGGCTTCACAGTTGAGAAACAACCTGCAGAATTAGCTTGTGACGTAAAGAACTCGCCACATTTGTCATGAGTTTACCGACAGACTATAGTTGGCGTCATGTAATAAAGGCGCTTTCATGCTTAGAGACAGAGCGATAGGGGAAGCGAGGAGGGGAGGAGCTACGGCTGAGCGCTAACAGTGGAGCCTGCGGGAGAAACATTGTTCTGGCTCACAACCAACCACACACCTAGAGAATGAATATTATTGGCTGCCAATGCGGTAATGGAAGTGAATGCGCAGAACGGCTGAAAACTGGGCCACCTTCTTATGTGATGCGGAGTATATAAGCAGGCGGCAGGGTGGTGGGGTGATGTGCAGTACTACTACCAAGTGACACTTCAGCCAACAGCACCAATCTGCCGCGTTGTTGAGTGCACTTTGAACGTGTGATTTCTTCTCCACGTGTTAATGGATGTATTGTGTGCGAAACACTTTTTGTGGTTACTGGAGTACTGGGAGACAATTTCTTTTGGAAAAAAAAAGTTGTATTGTTGCTTTGAGAACAAATTTTAAGAAGAATGAAGGAGATACGTGAGTGGGACATTTCGCATTTATTATATGGACGAAATGTATGTGATCCAAAACCGTGAAAGGTAAGTTTGCTGGAGAATTATCTATGAACTTGGTGATCTTAAAGTTACAATACGTAAAGGTAGTCTGCGAAATAGACGAGATGGCTGAACAATATGAACAGAAAAGTATTGACATTTTCACAATATTATACGTCCGAAAGAAGAGACACCATGTCTGTAATTGTAAATATGCATCCAAAAAGCAAATTACATTTCTTTGTTGGTGCAGAAATACGTCTGATCCCTTAGATGAATACGGATAAAGCTGCAAGAAAGTGTAAGTTGCTGACAGGCGGCATTACAATCGTAGTGTGCTACAAGTTGAAAAATTGGGCAGGAAGGCTCTCAGAAGCGTCCCTGAAAATCCCAATTAGTTAAGGCGACCGTTGCCCCAAGACTGAAAATCTGGATTCCAGTAAAGGTCCAGCACACACTTTCAGATATTATATTCAGCCGCGACGAAGCGTCCGAGCGCATTGAGGCGCTATGCTACGATGCGCGAGGCCGTTTCCCGTCGTGAGTTCGAATCCTCCCTGCGGCGTGGAAGTTTGTGCCGTCTTTAGTATAAGTAGTTTGTAAGTTTAGTGACTGATGACCCCGTAGTTAAGTCCCATAAGCTCTACATACACTTGATTTTTATTAAATTCAATGCTCTGGAACAGCCAAGAAGTTTCAAATATATCTCTTTCATATATTTAAGTCTGTTAATGTCAACGTATGGTGTGCTTTCGAACTTGTCCAGACATCTCATCTGTATAGTTTGGATAAAACCTAATTTTAAGCATGAACGAAACAACAGACCAGTAACAATGATCTGTTGCTGTTACAGGTCATGCAGTTTTACATGGCCCCTCTCTGTGATCGGCGGAAGTCGGCTGAGTTCGTCTGTATTCAGAATGTTCATACTTTCTGCCAAACGTGCCTACCTATAACATCATTGTGCACCGTAGACATCGTCAATGTATTGTTGAATCGTGCATGGTATTGATTGTTGTCTTCCACCTTGTTATTTGCAAAACTAAATGCACATACCCCGATGACTCCTCTGAGGACCGTTTGCCGTCGGGGGTTCAAGTCGTCCCTCGGGCGAGGGTGTTTGTGTTGTCCTTAGCATAAGGTGTACGTAGTTCGTACCGGTAAGCCTAGGGACTGATGACCAACGTAGTGAATTCTCTTAGGGGTCAGAAGTGAGGGGGAATCGCTCAACCGTCTGCTGTGCCTCATCATCAATGTGGAAGCACAGAAGTTCATCATGATCAAAAGCAGCTTACTGTCCAATTGGCAGACGGGACAATGCGTCAGTGACTGCATGCTTCGCTGTAGGGGGAAAATGGATCTCATAGTGAAAATGAGAAAGAAACAACACCCAACACTGAAGCCTGTTTGTAGCTTTGTCTGGTAGTGGGGCTGAGGGGTTGAAGTAGGACACCAAAGACTTGTGAGCTGTCACTATCTGAAATTTTGGACTGTACAGGAAGACACAGAATTTCTTAAGATGATACACAATTGCCAGAGCTTCTTTTTCTATTTGAGAATATTTTGACTGGGCCAGTGTAATCATTTTGTGGCAAATGCGATGGGACACTCAGAGCCATCAGGGAATCGCCATCAGAACAGCCCCACCCCGTACTGAGACGTGTCCGTTGCCAAAACCAAGTGTTGACCAGGACAGAACGTCATTAAACATGGGGCAGAAAGTAATTTGTTCTTAAGTGACAAAAAGGCAGCCTAACATTGGGGAATTACTCAAATTTGGCATCTTTCCATAACAAATCATAGGACACTAAAGAGTGGAGGTCCCCAGAATATATTTGTGATAATACGCAATTTTCCCAAGAAGCCCTGCAATTCCTTAATAGACGTAAGGCACGGCCAACACTGGCATGGCACGCATGTTGCCCATAATTGGAAAAACACCTCATCCCGATAACTCCAATCTGAGATACTCAATAGTTAGCTGAAAAGATTGGCACATTTCAACATTGCATTTGAGTCCCTTGTCTTGTAACACAGAGAATAAGGTTTGCAAATTGTTCACATTCCTCATTAGTATGCCCAGTGAGCACAATGTCATTCAAATAGTTGATACATCCTGGAACGTCTACCTGCATCTGCATTGCACAGTTCAGAACAGATACTTCAATGAAAAGCTTGGCAGGAGTGTGTGTGAGTGCCACAACTTTATTAATTTCCATAGCCATATCACGTGCGGGTGGCACCAGTGCTGAGCAGAGCATACTGAAGAAATGTGCACCTTTTTCCTACAGTGCTGACATGTGGCCCAACAACGCGGGCAATCATTACATTCATATCTAGAAAAACATTCGGTACAAGATGGGAATGGCACTGCCCATTTACCAGAGCAAGAAAGCTGTCAACTGTACTGTTAAGCTGAGCTGTTCTGTCATCGATCCTGTGACTGGAGTGGACAGTTTGAGGTAACTGCTGCCACCTCCCCTGTGGCATCAGCGGAAGGGAGCCAAGTAGAACCGGGTGGTCAAACGGTGGAAACGTCGCCCCCGTGTGTCGATAGTGCCCGTGTAACCTCGAAAGCCTGAACGATCTTCAAAACATCGGCCAAGGAGGGGTCATCATGCTGGAGGGCATGGTCACAGATTTCCCTGTCATGACACAAACATAGGATAATGTCCTGAATCATGTGATCTACATTGGATTCCTCGTGAGCGTCCGAAATAAAATTACAAAGATGGCTAAGCCCCTGCAGTTTGGCCGCCTAGACTCGGTACGCCTCATTGGGTTGTTTATGACTTTGGTAAAATTCCATACTAGAGGTCACCGTATTCGTCCGCTAGCAGTAAACCCAGAAAGCAAGGAACTCATCTCATCAAAAGAAAGGTTAGATGGATTGTGCAACTTCGTCAGTTTACACAAAACCCAATACACAAAAGGAGAGCACCATGAAAGAAACAAGGCGTGACACAATGTAGGGTCTGTAATACCAAAAGCCTGAAAGTGTTGATGTAAATGATTCTTGTACTTGTTCCATTCTTTCATGGCCTCATCATAGGAAAGGAAAGGAGGAAAACCCAATGGCACTGCAACGTCATCCGACGAAGTAAACAACTTAGTTAAGAGGTCAATCAACTATTTCTGCTGCTCATGCTGCTGATGCAGCTGTTGTTGTTGCAGCACATGAAGTAACATGGGGTCTGGATGAAGGAAACACACATATGATACCCCAGAGAAACAAGAAAGAGATCACACACCGCACCCGTAGAACAGGGTCAGTACAGAGACCATGGAACACACATGCAATATAACTCGTCGCCAAATGCTATGTTGACTGCTAACCCACGAAAACATAACATACTGGGTTGGAGTCTCACATCAAACTGCTGAAGTGTTGTGCCATGTGCACGCACCTTCTCATATAGAGCATACTTTGTGTGGTGCCCATGGCACACGAGGCAGCGGCTTGTAGCACTAGTGTCAGCGCCGTTTTTAATTACACGGTGCGCGGACATATCATATATAAAATGCAGAGTGTACAAGCTTTTGCGTACAAATCTACAGTTTTGTTCCAGTCTTGATAAAATTTCAACACTTGACCCTCAAACCAAGGGCACAGTTCAGGAGATAAGATATCATAAACAATAAAATGTGCAAAAGAACTGCTGCATTGTGTCACAATTTTGTGCATTGCTTACTAAACTACTTGATCAATTTCAATCAAATATGGTGCAAATATTCCTTACCATTAGGTGACAATTGCTGTATGGGTAAGAACCACATAAGACACATGGTTCAGTAGATATAACGTCATAAACAATAGGAGTGGCAAACACACTGCCACTAAAATTTGACAATACTTCATTCATAGTCTGCATGAGAATGAGAGTATTTAAGAGACTTGCAACAATCTTTAAATATAATTCCAAACCTTTATTATACTTTTTTCACTGACCATCACAGTAAAATGATGAAAGGAAAAAATTTCTCACTCTATTCCTGCTGTTCATGGAGTAAAACTACAGCATTTGGTAAGATGTTACAATTTATGCTTTCTATACTACAAATTGTATTCACATGATATGTTACAGGCAATATACAAACACACAGCTGAATGTACCTATGAAATTTTATCACAGTATGACATGTAATTCATGACTTAGAAGACATTAATGTTCATGGAAATCTGCCCCATCACTCATCAGGTTTTAATCTATTACTTATTTACCACTAACTGTATTCGCAATAGATTTTACATACATACAGCACTTATTCAAATGAATATGCATCTGTAAAATTATACAACTGTACGTCATATAGTTCAATAAATATGAGCTCACATATACTGCGATGGGTAAAAGCCTGTCATATCATGCAACGCATTTTAAGCCAATTCTTATTTACTACTAAGACACACCTGTATTCCAGTCCACTTAAGGAAATTGCTTAAAGCTGACAGTGCTGTTGATAGCTTTGAACTGTGAAGTGCACAAGGCTGCAGGCGAAAGCAATAGACTTCTATAGAGATGCAAAGAAAGGAAGAGAATGCAACAACTATCCTTAATTGCCAACAGATCTACCTTCTAACTTCAAGAGACTGTGGTTTCCAGTAAGACTTGCAAATTCTATTACAATTAACAGACGAATTGTAAAATCTTTTGTAAAAAACAAAAAGAAATGAAAATTAATAGCATTGTATGTATGTTAGGCTCATAAACAAGTTGTGTAGACCAACTAATTGTGTTATTTCGACTATTACATTAATTATCAATATTGAATTCTTTGTATATATTAACTGACGAGATATTTTGAGTATATTTTGTGAATGACCATGAGATTTGATAGTTCAATATATGTTAGGAACATGTGTGATGTACTCATTAACAAATTAATTGACATTTATCATTATTCTTTGTTGTGAAACAAATAGTACCGCAATTTTGTCTTAAAAAAGATAGGTGTGATCCAAAACTATTGTATGTAGAGTTTTCATTTTATATTGTGATTATTTTTGTGTACATGGAATGTTTTTCTGTTATGTTTGTTAATTGTAAATCAGTATATTCAATTGTTATGAACAATGCGTAAAGTAATGCCATTATTGTCAAGGTTATATATTTGCCTCACCGCCTTGCGTGGGGGAGTAGGAGTTTCAGTCATTTGACAAGTGGTCTGGAAGCTATATCACTCTGTGTTTTGAAATGGAAATACTACCGTTCTGATGCTTTGGATATGTTTTGGAAGTTGTAATGTTTGGATGGAGAAGTTGTTTAATTGCAAATCAAAGAAGAAGTGAAAAATTGTACATATTGAGTGTTTATTTCTACCACAACGCCCCAGGAGAATAGTGTTGCAGCGAGCAGAACCCCCATACACCGTAATCTTGAAAAGCTGAGTATTATGTTTGAAAGTGGTAGAAAGGAACTGTAATTACTTATATAGCATATAAATGTTATAATGGCCATCAGTCCCTAAACTTACAAACTACTTATAAACTACCTTATACTAAAGACAGAACAAACATCCATGCCCGAGGGGGAATTCGAACCTCCGACGGGGAATGACCTCGTGTATTGCAGCATAGCGCCTCAATGCACTCGGCCGCTGCGCCGCGGCTTTTGGTTAGTAACTTTCTTTGTTTGGATACTGCACTTCTAATTTTTTTCATGAAAGACAGGCTTATTTCTTATATATTGCCGCGAGAGACCACGAACACCAACTGCCGGCGTGGCGCAGGGGATAGCGTCACGGACTGCGGAGCAGAAGGTCGCCGGGTCAATCCCGCCCACCAGCAAAAATTTATTTCTTTGTAATTTACAATTCCAGAAGGTTCTACATCTTTATTATGTTCACTTGCAAATTCTACTTGTTTCTTATGTTAACTGTTCTTCTAATTTCTGGTAAATTCTGTCTGTGTATAAATAGCAGAGCACTCTGCCTGAGAGGCAGTCAGTGCTGCGTGTATGTTGAGTTTGTAATAAACGTGCTTTCAGTATAAGTGCTGTGTTTAGTTGCCTTCGAAGTCAAGCCTACTTCCATTGCAACCTGACATTGTTTGGTGCAGGCGCCGGGTACACTGTGCAACAGCTGCATCACCATGGCTCCGATTAGGCTACCTAAAAGTCGTCGCTTACACGGACTGGAACCGGAATACAAGGGATACACCGAGTACATCCTTCCAAAAGTCCGTATCATCAGAAGAACGATGGAGACGACACCAGCAATACGCCAGCTGCACATCAGATACCCGTCGGTGTTCTCTGGAGATGCTGGACAGGACCCCAACAAATGGCTAAAAGGGTTCGACCGAGTCGCCAAATACAACAGGTGGGATCATACGATGTGCTTGGCCAACGTTTATTTCTACCTGGATGGAACAGCCCAGCAATGGTTCGAAAACAACGAAGACAAGTTGAATGACTGGGAGACGTTCCAGAAGGAACTTAAGAAGACGTTTGGAGACCGCCAGCAACAAATCCGCTCGGCGGAACAACGACTGAAGCACCGGGCCCATGGGACATGGTGAGCCGACACAATCGTACATACAGAGTGTTTTGGCCCTGTGTAACGTAGTCAATTCGAACATGACTGAAGCGGACAAAATCACGCACCTGATGAAGGGAATTGCAGAAGATATGTACCAAGCTCTTCTGATAAAAGACGTCGCTACGACAGAAGAGTTCATCAAGAGGTGCCAGCGTATTGAAGAGATGCAACAAAGGAGGGTTGGACGCAAGAAGTATGACAGACTCCCAAATGTAGTCCCTATGGCCGTTGTGGAAGACCAGCAGGACTTGGCTTCTCTCATACGACAAATCGTGAGAGAAGAATTACAACAGTGCATGGCAGTCGGGACTATTAGACCGAGCGAGCATCAGATTATGGCCATGGATGTGAGCCCTGTAAGTCACGAGGTAGTCGACGCAACTGAGGACGAGGTATTTCAAATATTAGCTCCTGTCTGCCCCGTCAATCGCACCCGACGTGAAGAATGGCGTCGCCCTGAAATGACTTACGCTGCAGCCGCCAAACGGCAGCCCATGAACCGACCGACGCGACCACAGCCCACTCCCCCAGTAACTATGACGCCCCGCAGAAGAACAGACGTCTGGAGGACAGAAAAAACACCACTGTGGACGCCCTGGACATGTCGTACGCTACTGCAGAGAGAGGAGGCGAGTATTCGATGATTATTTTGCCGCAAGACGTCAGCCGTCAGAGCAGTTCTATCCAAGGCAGTCACCTGCTGATGAGTTCAGTCGACCTATGGGAAGAATCCCATCGCCGTACCCTAGACGAGGTCGCTCCCCGACGCGCCGCAGCCGTTCACCGTCGCCGTACAGAGGTACCAGCCGCTCCCCTAGCCGCCGCGCCCAGGAAAACTAAGCGAGGCGACCATCTACGGAGGTGAGGCCGCGGCAGATGAAAATCCTCCATGGACGACAGTCGCCAAGATGTCGGGAAATCTCATCGACGTCATAATCGATGGCCACCCTGTCCGGGCACTTGTTGATTCAGGATCCTCTTTTTCTGTATTATCGGATAATTACCGCCGCACACTAAAGAAGACAATGTTGTGTGATACGGGAGCGACTGTGCTGAAGGTCGCGAATGGAAAGTACGTCCGTGTTAACAGAATGTAGTCACAATGTCATCCTCGGATGGGACTTCCTTCAGGCATCCCAAGCTATCATTGACTGTGGAAGATCTGAGCTGCAAACTGAAGAAGTTGTTCCGCCAGATACACGTAATACAGAATTTTCTGGGAAGTTATTCGTCGTTGACAATGTGACGATACCGCCGTTGACAATGAGAAGAGTTGCAGTCACAAACACAGATTACTGATTAAACTGTGAAGTTCTTGTTGATAGTAAAAAGTTTATCAGTCTCACAAAAGAAATTTACATACCAGCGGCTATCATAAGCATTAATGGTGGTCAAGGAGAGATTTGGATCACAAATTGTCACGAGCAGTCACAACTTATCCTCAAGGGAATGTGTATCGGGACAGCTGAACCAATCCAAGACGGTGATCTCAACGTCATCAATGAAGACCCATGCCCTGCTATTAGTACAGACAACACGCTGGAGGAAACAAACGTGGAACTGCCAATAGGGCCTGGACTGACCAAGGAACAACGCCAGCGGTTGTTAGGTATACTACGCCAATTTTCGGGTGCATTCACACCTCAGCAGGGGAAAAGTCAGACGAAACGGCCCACGATAAAGCACCGTATCAATACTGGGGACCATCCGCCAATTAGCCAGCGTTCGTATAGAGTGTCGGCAGCTGAAAGACGGTTAATTCGGAAGGAAGTGGAGAAGATGTTGCGAGATGACATTATTCAACCTTCGGAGAATCCTTGGTCGTCTCCGGTGGTCCTCGTAAAGAAGAAGGATGGCACGTGGCGATTCTGTGTCGACTATCGGCGGCTGAACAGTATCACAAAGAAAGATGTCTACCCATTGCCGCGTATTGATGACACCTTAGAGTGCTTAAAAGGAGCTACATACTTCTCAACTATGGACATGCAGACAGGTTACTGGCAAATCGAGGTTGACGAAGCTGACAGGGAGAAGACGGCTTTTATTACACCTGACGGTCTCTATGAATTTAAAGTAATGCCATTTGGATTATGTAATGCTCCAGCCACATTCGAACGCATGATGGACAACTTGCTTCGACACCTTAAGTGGAAGACGTGTCTCTGCTATTTAGATGACACTGTCGTTTTCTCGAAAACATTTGAAGAACATCTGAGTCGCCTGTCAACTGTGTTGAAGTGTGTTCACGCTGCAGGTCTCCGCCTCAATCCAAAGAAGTGCCTCTTCGTCGCCAAAGAGATAAAAATCCTGGGGCACCTAGTCAACGGAGATGGTGTCCGTCCTGATCCAGATAAAGTAAGGGCAGTCACAGAATTTCCAACTCCTCAGCACATTCGTGATGTGAGAAATTTTCTCGGGCTGTGCTCATACTACCAACGTTTCATAAAAGGATTTTGTAACAAGGCACGCCCATTACAACAACTTCTGCAGGTAGACGCCAAATGTTACTGGGATGAGACAACAGAGTTTTCCGAGCACTTAAGGAGGCTCTAACTTACGCACCAGTGCTAGCCTTGGACGACGAGAATGCAGAAACGGAACTTCACACAGACGCCAGTGGCTATAGGATTGGTGCAGTGCTTGTACAAGTTCAGGAAGGTGCCGAAAAAGTGATAGCCTATGCGTCAAGAGTACTCTCAAAGTCCGAGATAAACTACTCTACAACTGAAAAAGAATGCCTCGCGGTTATCTGGGCTATCAACAAGTTCCGGCCGTATTTATTCGGCAAACCATTCACCGCCGTGACAGACCACAATTCTTTGTGTTGGCTGACTAGCTTGAAGGATCCATCAGGTCGACTAGCAAGATGGGCACTAAGACTCCAAGAGTACGATGTCACAGTGGTATTCAAGAACGGGCGCAAACACAAGGATGCCGACTGCCTTTCGAGGAATCCATTAATGGAACACAACAGCATTAATGAAATTTCAGCTCTCACTGAATTAGATGACGTTACAGCTGAACAGAGGGAAGATCCAACACTATTAAAAATGATAGAGGCCTTGGAGAAAGGAGAACCAACCAATGGAGAGTTCCAACTTATAAACGGAACATTGTACAAGAGCAATTACGATCCACTGGGCCCCAAATGGCTACTTGTTGTTCCAGCTCATTTCCAGCTAGCTAGTCTCAAATATTTCCATGATGCTCCAATATCCGGCCATCTGGGATTCGTGAAGACCCTAGACAGAATCAGACGCAGGTATTACTGGAAAGGTCTCTACCGATCTGTCAAGCACTATGTGAATCACTGTAAGGAGTGGCAGCGACGGAAGCATGTGCCGCAATTACCTCCAGGACATCTCGTACCGATTCCGCCGGCAGCAGCTCCATTCCACCGAGTTGGGATCGATCTTTTAGAGAGGTTCCCGAAGTCGACAACCGGTAACTGTTGGATAATACTCTGCACTGACTACCTCACACGCTACGCTGTCACCAAAACTGTGCCGACTGCAGAAGCTCCAGAGATCGCAAAATTCCTTGTAGAAGACATTATTTTGAAGCATGGAGCACCACGTGTCATGATATCTGATCGTGGAAAAGTATTCCAGTCAAAACTAGTATCAGAGGTAATGTCACGGTGCAACATTGTCCACAGAATGACAACTGCATACCATCCTCAGCCAAATGGTCTTACGGAACGTTTTAACAAAACGTTAGCCGACATGCTGTCGATGTACGTCGATGTTGAGCAGAAGGATTGGGATACAATTCTGCCAGTCGTGACATTTGCTTACAATACCGCAAGACAAGACACACAGGCTTCACTCCGTTTTTCCTGCTCCATGGCCGTGAAGCTGAGACGACAATGGATACACTCAGGATGACTATGTTAAACAGCTCATCACCAGGGTCTAAGAAGCAAGACAGCTGGCTCGCATACGGACACTGGACACCCAGGAGAAGGACCGTCAGCGGTATAACGACAAGCACCGACCTGTTGTGCACAGCCCAGGAGATCTGGTATGGATTTTTAACCCTGTACGGAAGGTTGGACTGTCAGAAAAGTTATTGAAGTGATACTTTGGTCCGTATCGTGTCATACGCCGCCTGTGAGACGTCACATACGAAATTGAGGATTATGAGCCGTCGTCGAAACGTCAAAAACGAAGAGACATTGTTCACGTCCTGCGCATGAAGCCTTACTACGATCCTGAAGAGCAGATAGACGACAATGGCTTCTTGTTCAAGGACGGTAATGTTCCTAATAAAGCCACGACAGGAACGTCTGTCATCGATAATCGCAGAGAAGGGAAGGATTCTCTTGAACTGTCATACAGAGGACCCATGACACGGTCAAGATTCAGGACATTGCAGCTGGCCCCACAGGGATCATAACAGCGGGTTGCTGTTTCTCCAGGAGAGGGAGCAATGCCGCGAGAGACCACGAACACCAACTGCCGGCGTGGAGCAGGGGATAGCGTCACGGACTGCGGAGCAGAAGGTCGCCGGGTCAATCCCGCCCACCAGCAAAAATTTATTTCTTTGTAATTTACAATTCCAGAAGGTTCTACATCTTTATTATGTTCACTTGCAAATTCTACTTGTTTCTTATGTTAACTGTTCTTCTAATTTCTGGTAAATTCTGTCTGTGTATAAATAGCAGAGCACTCTGCCTGAGAGGCAGTCAGTGCTGCGTGTATGTTGAGTTTGTAATAAACGTGCTTTCAGTATAAGTGCTGTGTTTAGTTGCCTTCGAAGTCAAGCCTACTTCCATTGCAACGTGACAATATCATTCTTAAATATAGCTTGTTTTAGAAACATGGAGATGGACAGAGAGAGAAGGGGTAGGAGAAGTACTAACTCAAGTGTTGAATAAATAAATAAATATCTGTTGAAACGAGATAGAATGGCTGGCCAGTACTTACCATTGTGCTGTACCGCCGATAGTAACACAAAATAAAAAAAATGAAAAAAAAAAAAAACAGAAAAAGGGGACAAAAAGGACAAGCTTTTGGAACAGAGTTCCTTCGTCAGGTGGGAGAGAAGGGAAGAAGAAAGGATGGGAACAGAAGGGAAAGGTGGTTCACGACCTAGGTCATGAAGGTCGGGAGTGTGGACGTCAGAGATACTGCATGTATGTACTGAGTCAAGCCAGAGAGGATAAATATAACCAAAGAGGAAAGATCAAGTAGTAAAGAGAAGAGAAGATGCGTGAAATTAATTATGCTGAGGGGTGTAGGAGTGGCGGGGGGGTGTCTAAAACTTTTTTCATAAACAGGGAAATATGGATGGACACACACACACACACACACACACACACACACACACACACATTCACACACATGGAGAGAGATAGAGAGAATGACAGAGAGAGCGAGAGGGCGGGAGGGAGAGGTAGAGAGAGAGAGAGAGAGAGAGAGAGAGAGAGAGAGAGGTAAGGAACGGATATTGAATAGGTGAGCTGAGGATGGAGGAAGGGGAGGGGTTAGCGTAGATTTAGGCCAGGGGGGTGGCGGGAGGAGAGGATATGTTGGAGAAAATAAATATCTGGGCAAAATAAATATCTGGGCAATGCTAGGTTTTGAGCTAGTTGTTTTATAAGACATGTAACTACATTCTACAATATTATTAAATTATATGGTACTGTGGTCAAGTTATATGTATCTGTACTTTAATTGATATCTGTTGTTACTTTAATCTTCAGCACTTTGTAAGTGATATATGGTACTATTCTTTTGTAAGAATGTTACCATTAGTAATAGTCCCATTACTTTTTCTTTTTAATTTTGAAGTTTCAGTCCATTTTCACTGGCAGTCTTGTGTCCAAATCACAATCCACAGTAAATTTATTTTTAACTAGGCACCGTCACATACTGCTTTTGTTTCGTGTCTGCACCCCTTCTTCTTCGGGAAGCTCCAATACTTCTGAGAACGACCATAGAGTGCAGCATCTTCAACAGTTTCTGGAAGTTTCTCATTAAGAGATTCAGGCACAAATGATACCAAAAATGATGTAATCAATAACACACTAGCAAGAACACTAAACATGTAGTGAGGGCCAGACACTTTCCCCTGTTAACAAACAAAAAGAAAAAGAATACAATAAAACTGTTGACATTTTACTATTGCAATAGCCTAACTTCATTATGATCACATCAATAAACAAATGGAGTAATGTCAGATATATACCACTAAAAATCACATTTTTAAAGATAGTAAGGAGGATATAAAAATAGAAATGTGAATGCTGATTTGTTTCTGGTGGAGGTAGAGTTCATCCTCACTTATATACATTTACATACATACTCCGCAATTCACCATAAGGTGCGTGGCGAAGGGTACACTGTACCACTACTAGGCATTTTCTTTCCTATTCCACTCCCAAATTGAATGAGGAAAAAAAGAATGCCTATATGCCTCTGTATGATCCCTAATTTCTCTTATCTTGTCTTTGTGATCTTTACGCTAAATATAAGTAGGCGGCAGCAAGATCGTACTACACTCAGCTTCAAATTTCGGCCCTCTAAATTTACTTAAAAGAAATTCACGAAAAGAACGTCGTCTTTCTTCCAGTGATCCCCAATTGAGTTGCCCGAGCATTTCCGTGACACTCGCGCATTGGTCGAACCTACCGGTAACAAATCAAGCTGCTCGTCTCTGAACCGCCTCTATGTCTTCCTTTAAACTGATCTGCTGCGGGTCCCAAACACTTGAGCAATACTCAAGACGTGGTCGTACAAGCGTTTTATACGCGCTCTCCTTTGCAGGTGAAGTACATCTTCCCAAAATTCTCCCAATAAACCGAAGTCGGCTATCCGCCTTACTCACAACTGTCCTTACATGCTCGTTCCATTTCATATCACTCTGCAATGTTACGCCTAGATATTTGAACGATGCGACAGTATCAAGAAGCTCAGTACTAACGCTATATTAGAACATTATGGGATTGTTTTTTCTACTCATGAGCATCACCTTACACTTTTCTACATTGAGAGCTAGCTGCCATTCTTTGCACCAACTAGAAATTTTGTCTAAGTCATCCTGTATGCTATTACAGTCAGTTACAGACGACACCCTCCCATACACCACAGCATCATCAGCAAACAGCCCCAAATTACAACTTACTCTGTCCATCAGATCATTTATATAGATAGAAAATAATAGCGGTCCTATCACACTCCCCTGGGGTACGCCTGACGATACACTCGTCTCTGATGAACACTCGCCGTCGAGAACAACGTACTGCGTTCTATTACTTAGGAAGTCTTCCAGCCAGTCACAAATCTGTAAACCTATTCCATAAGCTCGTATCTTCGTTAGGAGTCTGCAGTGTGGCACTGTGTCGAACGCCTTTTTGAAGTCAAGAAAAACACAATCCGCCTGTTGCCCTTCATCCATGGCTCGCAAGATGTCATGTGAGAAAAGGGCAAGCTGAGTTTCACATGAACGATGTTTTCTAAACCCATGCTGATTCATGGAAAGAAGCTTTTCCGTTTCAAGGAAATTTACTATATTCAAACTGAGAATATGCTCCAAAATTCTACATGAAACTGATGTCAATGATATTGGGCTGTAATTGAGTAGGTCATTCTCTTTCCTTTCTTATAAACGGGAGTCACCTGCGCTTTTTTCCAATCACTAGGAACTTTGCGCTGAATTAAAGATTCGTGATAAATGAAAGCTAAGTAGGTGGCCAACGTCACAGAATAGTCTTTGTAAAACCGAACTGGTATTCCATCCGGACCAGCAGACTTTTTCGTATTTAGCTCTCTCGGCTGCTTCTCTACACCGGAAATACCTATTGCTATGTCCCCCATTTCGGAATTGGTACGTTGATCAAATGATGGTACATTTGTGCAGTCCTCCTGTGTGAAAGATTTCTTAAAGGTTAAATTTAGAACTTCAGCTTTCTGTTTGCTTTCTTCTATTACTGCCCCGGAATGATCATCGAGTGACTGGACAGTGGGCTTTGACCCACTTATCGATTTTACATAGGACCAGAATTTCTTTGGGTTCTCGGAAAGATCTTTTGCTAAGGTATGGCTGTGATAATTATTGTATGCTTCGCGCATCGATCTTTTTATAGACGCACGAATCTCTACTAACTTTTGCCTGTCATCATTTTTGTGTTCTTTTTCGAATCGAGAGTGCAATAGCCTTTGCTTTCTCAGCAGCTTTCTAACATTATTATTATACCACGGTGGATCTTTCCATCCTTAATCATCTTTACTGGCACATATTTCTTTAACCCTTTATTAACAATGCACTTAAATTTATTCCACAATTCCTCTACATCCATAGTCCCAGAATTAAACGATGCCCATTCATTTTCTAAGTGTGATCGTAACATTTGCTTATCGGCTCTTCCCAACAAAAACACGCTCCTAGCCTTCTTGATTGGTTTATGAACTTTGGTCACCATCGACACTATGATGATATCATGATCACTAATTCCTGTCTCTAAACAGACATCGTTAATAAGGTCAGGCGTGTTTGTGGCTATAAGGTCTAGAATATTTCCATTGCACGTGGGTTGCCGGTTTAACTGCTCAAGACAGTTTTCGGAGAATGTGTCCAAAAGTAGCTCGCAAGACTGCTTGTCTGTACCGCCTGAAATGTAACTAGCGAGGTCCCAATCTATACTCTTAAGGTTGAAGTCTCCTCCGACTATTACATGGCCCGGATACCTATGCACTACCTGGTGTAGACGTTCTCTGAATGATTCTAAAACTGCTACAGCAGCACTGGGGGGCCGGTAAAAACAGCCAATTATTAACTTTACTTCTTTTAGACCTGTTATACGTGCCCAGATAACTTCACAGTTACTTTCAACACCGATCTCAGTAGAAACAATATCTTTATCCACAGCGATGAACACGCCTCCTCCAGTTGTATCCGATCTATCTTTCCGATATACATTCCACGCTTCACTAAAAGTTTCTGAACTTGCCACATCATGATTTAGCCAGCTTTCGGTGCCTAAAACTATCTAAGCGCAATAACTTCCATGCAGTGCAGCAAATTCGGGAACTTTGTTTCTAATACTCTGTAAGTTCGCGGCTAATATTTTGATGTTCGAATTTTTGTTCCAAACGTGGCCTGAATTCGCTGTTTGAATCCTGACAGGCGAGTGCTCATCAGAGTTAGTGCCTAGCCTAAAAAAAACCCATGTGCGCTCCACAAGTACTCTGCTTCCTTAGTGTAGTGCACCCCTGATCTATCTAGTGGCACCCTACAACTCCCCACCCGATAACGCAGATCCAGATATCTGCAGCCATGACTGTCACATAGTTGGTGAAGCCCCTGGTTCAGACCCACCACTCGGCTCCAAACCAAATAACCCCGATCAACCCTGGTAACAATGCTACAAATCGACAGCTCTGCTTGCACCCCGCGTGTGAAGGCAGCAGCCTTCACCAATTCCACCAGCCATACGTAGGACCTGAGGATGTCCTAAGAACCCAAGCGACAAGCGTCATTGGTGCCAATGTGAGCCACGACTTGCAGTCGACTGCACACCGCACCTTCGATAGCCGCCGGCAAGGCCGCCTCCACATCTCGGATGAGGCCCCCCAGCAGACACACCGAGTGCACGTTGGAATTCCTTCCGGATCTCGACGCTATCTGCCTAAGGGGCTCCACACGCACCTAACATTGGAGCTCCCAATAACTAATAATCCCCTTCCCCCACCGTGCACCTGCTCGGACCCTGCTGAAGGAGTGGCCACTCGTTCACTCACAGGATGAACGGAAGCAGACAGACGTCCAGCGTCCACATTGGCCTTCCATCTCAAGCGACGCGAACGCCGTACAACCCGCCACTTCCCTTGCGGAGAAGGTGGCTCGTCGATGTCTGGTATACCTGAAGGTGCCTCAGTAGCAGGGACAGAGAGCGAAGCGTGAGACACCTGAGGTGTCCCACTCGACGCATCAGACTCCCCACAATCGCTGCACCCCGAGACAGCAGCCTGAAGACGGCTGACCATAGCCAACAGCATGCTCAGCTGTTCGTGAGCTGCGGCCAACTCCTCCTACGTCTGCACACAGCAGTCACACATCCTATCCATCCTGTCGATACAATTAACTGAATAAAGTAGAAAACTAAGTAAACAACTTTTAAGTAGCCTAGTACTCTAATAAAGGCGGCTGGCTGCTGACTGAACTGTGGTCAGTGGTAACTACACTGTCAAATCAACAAAACTGAGTCCAGGAGTTTTCAAAATAAACAAGAATACTTGTGGAATACACCGTTATCAAACAAGCGGATACGATAGAATAAACTATTAAAACAAAACAGTAGTACAAACTAAATCTGCCAAGTACGCGGGAATAAACCTCTTAAAACAGAAGTACTAACGAAAATTAACTACACTGGCAAATTAAATTTGACACAAATTAAATTAAGATACTTTGTGCTGTTTACGATGTGGCAGTGGTGGCAGCTGGCACTGATAACGAGCATTAGTTACGGTCTCTGACTTGTTTTGAAATACACCAGTCCAAGATGAAGACTAAACAACAGTATTTATGAAATACAATAGAATAAACTATTAAAACAGTAGTACAAAAAATCTGCCAAGTACGCGGGAAGTACACAGAAAAGACACAGCAACTTAAATAAATAGGGAAATGGGATGCTGAGGAAAATTAGGAAAGAAGGAATCATTAAAACATAAGTAACAGATAGAAACTCTAAAGCCAGGACCTGATACTGGGAGGATGTCTGAGGGAATACAAAGAAATAAGATAATGAGGATAATTTGCAAATCACAGCAAAAATGTCCATCAAGTTACAATAGGCACATAAGAAATACACTCATACATATACATAGCAGTCAGCCACAACCTTCACCAGATAAAAGGCCACATGTTCTCATACATGCAATCAAACAGGCACACTTCACATGCACACAATCATCATCTCTGGCTGCTGTGATTCCAGTAAAAGCTCTACGATGATGGGATGGAAGGAAAGGGTAAACAATCAGCATGTAAGGTGGCAGTGGGGATGGATACAGTGCTGCCATATGGAAGAAGTAGAGTCTACTAGAACGATGAAAAGAAATGCAGTTTAGGAATGTAGTAGGGGATCTGTGCACATGTGTGTGTGTGTGTGTGTGTGTGTGTGTGTGTGTGTGTGTGTGTTTGTGTTATTTCTAATTTAATAAAATAGTAACTTACTTTTGCAGTCCATGCATTACTAAATTATTGAGAGAGAGGATTATTGTGAGAACAGTCAAATCTCAATGAATACAATACAAAGAATCCAAAATATGTGTATAGTGGTAGGTTATTCTGCTGGAAGCAACAGAATAAGACCACATATTTTATACATGTAAAGCACTGAGTTCTTCTGTTATCTATTTTTATTATGACAAGCTTTTCCATCAGCTTGGTAGTGGTTTCTCCTCACATCCTCTCCTGATGATGTAGCACCAATTGAGGAAATGGTTTTACCTGTTATTAAATAAATGTATATTATGAGAGTCCATCCCCATTGCTTTCAGTTGTTCGTAATTACTGTATGGCAAAACTACTTTAACAGTGAAACTGACTGCAAAACTATGTATTCATATGTTGATAAAACTCTTCTGAGTATCGTCAATATATCAAATCTTTCACCAACGTTTGCTTTGAAGATGGACATGATGTTTTGTAATTCTGCCTTCAAGTGTTGTTCATCGCTAATCCGATGGGCCCTCTTAGTTAGAGAGTGGAACATGGACTTCTTTTGCATAGGATGATGGTGGGAAGTTATGTGAAGGTACCTGCCTGTGCTGGAAGCTTTTCTATACACCCGATGGCCTAGTTTGCCCTCTGGCTTCTGGTAAACCTCTACATCGAGGAAAGGGATCACCACATTATTCTCAATCTTCATGGTGAACTGGATCTTGTTGTGCTGTTGACTGAGGTGTTGATGGAAATTCTGCAGCTCCTTTTCTCCATGACGCCAGATGACAAACATGTCATGTACATATGAACAGATGGACGGAGTTTCAATGGGTTCACCTCTCTCGCACGTTGCAACCGATATTTTCATGGAAGCATTCGAGGAAACAGCTCTCCAGTCCACACCACTATGCCCAGACTGCTGGCTGCAATATGTAGACGACATGTTTGTCATCTGGCCTTATGGAGAAAAGGAGTTACAGAACTTCCATCAACACCTCAATCAACAGCACAACAAGATCCAGTTCACTATGGAGATTGAGAAGAATGGGGTGCTCCCTTTCCTTGATGTAGAGGTTTACCAGAAGCCAGAGGGCAAACTAGGCCATCGGGTATATAGGAAATCTACCAGCACAGGCAGGTGCCTTCACGTAACTTCCCACCATCATCTTATGCAAAAGAAGTCCGTGCTTCACACTCTAACTAAAAGGGCCCATCAGATTAGCGATGAACAGCACCTGAAGGCAGAATTACAAAACATTAGGTCCATCTTCGAAGCAAACGGTTATGGGAAGAGGATGATTGAGCAAACTATGACATCTAATGATGGAAATAAAAGGGAAAAGCAAAAGGAAGAACAAACTATTGCCCTATTGCCAAATGTAAAAGAAGTCACCGAACGAGTGGGAAAAATTCTTCGTCGAGAAGGCATCAGACCTATATTTCGCAACAACAATAAAATAAGAGATGTCCTAGGCTAAATGAAGGACAAAACTGATAAGTTGCAGACAGCCGGAGTCTATGAAATTGGCTGTGAATGCGGCCAGGTATACAATGGAGGAACTGGGCGGCCGATTAACACGAGGATAGCCGAGCATGAGAGGTACATTCGGCTGGGACAGCATACAAAGTCGGCAGTAGCAGAACACCAGGAAGAGTGCGTCAAACAGATAGGTTTTCAGGAAGTCACTGTACTGGCAAAACAACCATTCACATTGAAGAGGAAAATCAGGAAAGCAATAGAAATAGCTAAGTAACCCGGAAATATGAACAGTGAAGATGGGTATAGACTTCCAGCGTCTTGGCTGCCAGCTGTAGCAGCACTTCACGATGACACCGTGCGCAGTGCAGTCCATAGGGGCCCACCTGGAAACAACAGTGGCCACGCATACACAGAGCAAATAGCACGCTCTAGCCGGCGCTAAGTATCAGTGCTACGTCATTGCTACCACCGCTCCTCATTCACCAGTTTCAACCAATGAAAAACATTAATGCAAACACCAATCAAGGACTTCCCTTTCCACCAATAGGAAGAAATAAAGGAAACACCAATGAAAGAGAGCTAAAACCACCAATCATAACTGGCAACATTCAATATTTAAGCCACCAGCTTTCTCTCATCCAGCAGCAATTGTAACACCCAGAGATGGCCGCTTGCAATAGTGTCCGAAACATCAGTGAAATATTTGATATATTGACGATGCGGTCCAATACCCAGTCGAGTTTTATCAACAATGACAACGGCCACAGAAGCTTTCGTTTACTTATGTATTCATATGTTATGAACATAATTTTTGTCCTTCTGTAACATAAGCTTTGTTTCCTCGAGGAACGCAAACATGCTAACAACACTCATGTGCTGGCCCCATAACATGTTGTAATTATGCTGTTACTATAAAATGCATGGTTGCCCACTTCAGTGAGAAAAGGTTCTTGAAATAATAACATTACACTGAAACTGCTTCTAAACATATTAAACATAAGCACATACACCCTGCATACATGTTTTTAAATTAATTTTACAACTACACCAAAAGATTACATGCCAAAGAAGAAAACATAACCTGAAAGCCCTTTGGTTTCTCGATACTCTGCAGCTGGTGGTGAACACAAATGAGGGCAACCACATTTACAAAACAAAATTACAATACAACAGTATAATAATGAAAAAGCCAGGTTGAAATTTAACAATATCAAGCCCACCCATTTACCTCGTGTATCCTTATTTGTCACAGTTTTTTTTCAGTTGTAATATATTGCTTTATTTCATTTAATGATTATTAGTGGATGCCACCTCCATATATACTGACAACCCACATGCCCATGACCTTGCTGCTCTTGAACACTACGTCTCCCAATGTATCTTTGAAATCAAGCCTGATGCCTCATTCCTCATGACTGTCACTATCTTTATCCTAACAAACTACTGTTCAGGGGAAAGTATATGATCAAATCAATTGCACAGCCATGGGCACTCACATGGCACCTCCTACTCCAAACAATTTTTGAGCTGTCTGAGGGAAACCTTCCTAGCTTTCCAAAACCCCAATCCTGTGGTCTGGTTTGATTTATTACTGATATTTTCATGATCTGGACTGAGGGCAGGTTACCCTACTCTTCTGCTATGAAACCCTCAAATCCCACTGCCCCATCCACGACACCTGGTCATCCTCAATCCATCGTGTCACATACTTGGTTGTTATTTTCCACCTCACTGATGGCTTAATCCTCACTTCTGTCCACATTAAAATTATCAACCACCAACAGTACCTACACTTTGATGATTGCCATCCCTTCCACACAAAAGTTCTCTCCCCTACAGCCTAGCCACCTGTGAATAGTGTATCTACAGTGACAAGAACACCATTTCTCAATACGCTGAAAATCTCACAAAGGGCTTCACAGACAGAAATTACCCCCACAGACCTAGCGCGCAAACAGGTATCCCATGCTATATCCTGACACAACCCAAATCCTCCCTCTACCATTGGTAACCAGCAGCAAAAGAGCAATCACCTTGTCACTCAGTACTTCCCTGAACTGGAACAACTAAACTCCTTCCTTTGCCAAGGTTTACTCCATCCTTTGCCAATGTTTTGATTTTCTGTCTTCATGCTCAGAAATGATGCCACACATCCTGCCCAAGGGTCTCCCCACTTCTCCTAAAGTAGTGTTTTGTCACATTTACAACCTCCATAACCTCCTAGTCCATCCCTATACCACCACAAACCCCTGCCACAGAGATTATATCCCTGTGCAAGACCCCGCTGCAAGACCTGTCCAATCCCTCCACCCAACACTTATTCCAGTTCCATCACATGCTTATCCTACCCAACCAGAGGCTGGGACAGCTGTTAAAGAAGCCATGTAATTTATCAACTGTGGTGCAATCATTGCACAGTTATTTATATTGGTATGACCACTAAACAGCTGTCCATTGAACGATCACCACGAAACTGTGGTAAAAAGAAAAAAAAAAAAGAAAGAAAATAGACCACCCTGTCGCACAACATGCAACAGACCATATGCTTCATTTCAATGGCAGGTTTACAACCAAGACCATCTAGAATCTCCCACTAACTACCAGCTTTTCTGAAATACACAGATGGTAGTTATCCTTACAGTATATCTCTGATTCTGAAATTATCCAGGCCTCAACCTATGATAATCCTCAATTTCCCCACAACCAATACAGAGAGAGAGAGAGAGAGAGAGCACACTAGTACAACAGTACAACAGTTTAGATACTTTTACGTCATTTTATTGATATTTTAGGTAATTTGAGTGGTGATTTTGCAAGTATTTAGTGTCATAAAAATCTGGTGCTTATGTTACAAGTCTGTTTTCACATTCGTAAACTACACAAATGCTCCCTAAGAACAGCTGTTCCCACTGTCTCATCTTGGTGCAGTGTTATACTGTCCGGGTTATCTGGATACTTCCTACCAACACCAACCTTTCAGAACTCCAGAGATGGGAACTTCCCCTTCAGCTTATTCTCTCCTCCTGTTGCCCTCCTAGTCTCAACCTCCGCTAAATTCAAATTCCCGCCCACCATCTTTAGCATCTTTGCCTCGGTTCTGTGGACAGAGCCTCTGCCTCAAGTGGTATCTCTGTCCAACTTCTTTGCATTTACAAATGTCTGTCTAGGTGTGTTTGTGTTTGGATATGTGTGAGTGTGTGTGTATTTGTTTACGTTTCCTTTTTTTCCCCCTAAGGTAAGTCCTTCCACTCCCGGGATTGGAATGACTCCTCTTCCACTCCCTTGAAACCCACATTCTTCCCTTTTTCCCCTCTTCCCTTCCTCTTTTCCTAAAGAAGCAGCCATCGGTACCAAAAGCTTGTATCTTGTGTTTGTGTGTGTTTTTATTTGTGTTTTTGTGTTTATCTACGAGCCTGTGCTTTGGGTAAGTTATTTGATCATAAAGAAAGTTGGACTTACCAGGCAAGAAGGCACTGGTTCATTGATACACAAATACAAATAAAAACATACACATACACACACACACACACACACACACACACACACACACACACACACACACACATAAAACTAAGCTTTCGCAACCTAAGGCTGCTTCATCAGAAAGAGCAGGGAAGGAGAGGGAAAAGGAAAGGATGAGGGAGAGGAAAGACTTACCTTGGGGGGGAAAAGGATGGGTAAACAAATACATACACCCACACACATATACACACACACACCAAGGCAGACATATGCCTTCTTGCCTGGTAAGTTCAACTTTCTTTACGTTTTATAAATATTTTTCTGAACAGGATTGTTTCCTGAATCTTTGATATTATACATTCAATAGTGAAAGAACAGTTTGCATTAAACTGCAATGAAGGTGAGCTTACCACATCAAAAGAAAATAATGAACAAAAATAATAAAACAATGTATCAAGATGTAAGGTTTTGGCAGGACAAAGGTGAAAAAGGCAAGAAATAATTATGGATGTGAAGATGAAGGTGAAGATAATAAATTAATGATGAACCTAACAGAATAGAGAGTGTATTTTATAATTCACCATAAAAATATCAATTATTATTTGGAGAAATAATTATCCAAAATTTGTAAATGCAGAATAATTTCTTTAGAAAATACTATGTCGCTTCATTTAATCCAGCACTTTCAAAACTAAATCATATTTCTAAGAAACAATAAATTTACATATGTAATACATACCAGGTGTGCAAGATATGGTGGTAAGCAATGGACACATGTGAGAAGAATATACTCCATAGCTAAGCTCATTTGTCTGATGCAAGTAGGATGTATTTCCATGCTCTGAAGATTTGTGAGTGACACTGAACAGTGTGAGCAGAATTGTATAAACAAAGAACCAGTTAATGCCATCCACTGCAGTGATGATTCTGAAACAAAATTATTTTATAACATACAGAGGTACATTCCTTTAATAGCACATGCAGAAACAAAAGTGAACATGTATCATTTACACAGAACATGACATTATTACCCAAATAGCACATTTTCCACTCTTATAATAAGCAATAATAACCACTGGTGTTAAAGACATACTGCTGCTATAACAGATCCACGATACTTATTGGAATCAAAATTGTCTCATTATATACAATATCCTGATAAATAGTAAGAGGCACATATGGAATTTTAGCTCTGAGATCCAGAAGGAGTCAGTTCCAGTCTCTATGTCAGAGTTTTCTTCTTCTAAACACAATGACTCACTGACATTGAGTTTTAGGCATGGCATCTTTTAGGTTCATTAAGTCTATGTGAATGGTGTGTGTGTCTAAGCATGATGAGCTTGTCATGTATGATGCGGGAAGCAGAAGATGAAAAATGGTACTGGTACTTATTATTTTGAATAGGACCAAGGGTTCTACCAAGCTTGATGTCCCCAACAAATTGAGAGGTCACAGTGAATAGTAACATAATCCCCCATTTCATATAGCACTGTGGAACGGTTTCACATTTAATTCATATCAATGATGCAAAGTCTGTTAATTAGAAACTTTATGCCATTATTTCACCTACCCCTTGATGGCCAAATACTGGTGCTAAAATTAATATTTAAATGGCCTAATTATGATTTAAATTACCTCTCACATCAATCAACTTTATTGACACAGATTGAAATTCATTCTTCACAGATAAGGCAAGATTTTAGTGTCCATGTTCTTGATTTTGTCAAAGGCACATCAACTGTAACTGTAGGCAAAGTATTTCACCTCCATTCATTCTCTTAATGTGTGTGAACAAGAGTATCACATGTCAATAAAAGATTATGACTATTTTCAAGATATTCACTCATTCATTGGTTTTGTATATAATATGCTTTTTTAGCTCAACATTAAAATAATATATATAATTTTAAAACAAACATTTAAATTGTTAATATAATAAGTTTTGTCATTTGTTGCTATTAGGAAATTGTTGAAAGTACCACAGTTTGCCTCAATGGGATATTGTTACAGTGTTATGAATGGTTTGGCTTGCTGCTCTACAGTTACATTTAGGAGATGGAGTATCACCCAATCTATGAAGAGAAATCACATTTCTGCCATGCATATACTGTAAATATTTGTCCATCATGATCACATAAAGGCATGGTGTCTTATGCAGGGCACGTTAAGGCAATGTGGAGTGCAAATTTATGTTCAGTCTCATTCTGATGAGTCAGATAGGCAGTTGCAGTTTTCATGTATGGCTTTCTTGCTTGTCAGTGGTGCTCTTAAATGCAGCTCTCGAAGAATGTGGACAAACACTGTGATTAGATTAGATTAGATTAATACTTGTTCCATAGATCATGAATACGATACTTTGTAATGATGTGGAACGAGTCAGTTAAATGAAGTGTGTCTATACATAATATTACATGACACTCAATATTTGAATATTTATTATTATTATTATTATTATTATTATTAACTTTTATCTAGAAATTCATCTAATGTGTAGAAGGAATTTCCATTCAGAAATTCTCTTAATTTATTTTTAAATGCTAGTTGGCTATCTGTCAGAATTTTGATACTACTTGGTAAGTGACCAAAGACTTTTGTGGCAGAATAATTAACCCCTTTCTGTGACAGAGCTAAATTTAACCTTGAATAGTGTATGTCACCCTTTCTCCTAGTGTTGTAGCTATGCACACTGCTGTTACATTTAAATTCAGTTGGATTGTTAATAACAAATTTCATAAGTGAATATATATATTGTGAAGCTACTGTGAAGATTCCTAGATCCTTAAACAAATGTCTGCAGGATGATCTTGGGTGGCCTCCAGCAATTATTCTGATGACCCGCTTTTGGGCAATGAATACTTTCTTACTAAATGATGAATTGCCCCAGAATATGATGCCATAAGAAAGCAGAGAATGAAAATAAGCATAATATGCTAGTTTACTGAGGTGTACATCACCAAAGTTTGCAATCACCCTAATAGCATAAGTAGCTGAGCTCAAACGTTTTAGCAGATCTTCAATGTGTTTCTTCCAATTCAACCCCTCATCAATGCATAAACCTAAAAATTTTGAATATTCTACCTTAGCTATAGATTTCTGGTTGAAGTCAATATTAATTAGTGGTGTGATGCCATTTATTGTGTGAAACTGAATATACTGTGTTTTTTCAAAATTTAAAGAGAGTCCATTTACAGAGAACCACCTAATAATTCTCTGAAATACTTCATTGACAATTTCATCAGTTAATTCCTGTGATTCGGGTGTGATAGCGATACTTGTATCATCAGCAAAGAGAACTAGCTTGGCATCTTTATGAATATAGAAAGGCAAATCATTAACATACATTAACAACAGCAAAGGTCCCAGTACCAAACCCTGTGGCACCCCATACATAATAGTTCCCCAGTTTGAGGACTTGGCTGTTTTTTGTATATTATGTGAATTACTTATATCAACTTTCTGAACTCTTCCAGTTAGGTATGATTTAAACCATTTGTGCACTTTCCCACTCATACCACAGTACTTAAGCTTATCTAGAAGAATTCCATGGTTAACACAATCAAAGGCCTTTGATAGATCACAAAAAATTCCAACGGGTGATTTTGGTTATCCAGAGCATTTAATATTTCATTAGTGAAAATGTGTATTGCATTTTCTGTTGAAAAGCCTTTCTGGAAACCAAACTGACATTTTGTTAGAACTTTATTTTTATTAATATATGAAGTTACACTGGAATACATTACTTTTTCAAGAAATTTTGATAGAGCAGTCAGAAGTGATATTGGGTGGTAGTTGTTGACATCCAATGTATCACCTTTTTTATGAAGTGGTTTGACAATGGCATATTTCAGTCTATCAGGGAAAATACCCTGCTCCAGTGAGCTATTACAAATGTGGCTAAGAATCCTACATATTTCTTGGGAAGAAGCTTTTAATACCCTGCTGAATATGCCATCAATGCCATGAGAACTTTTACTCTTGAGAGAGTTTATTAATTTCCTAATTTCAGATTGAGAGGTGGGTGGGATTTCCATTGTATCAAACTGTCTAGGTATGCCCTGTTCCATTAACTGTCTAGCTTCTTTTAATGAACATTTGGATCCTATATTCTCCACAACATTTAAAAAATAATTATTAACAGTGTTTTCAACTACTGACTTTTTGTTTGTAATTTTTTCATTCACTTTGATGGTAATGCTGTCTTCCTGTGTTCTTGGTTGCCCTGTCTCCCTTGTTATAATATTCCAGATTGTTTTAATTTTATTATTTGATGTACTAATCTCAGGCATGATGCACATGCTTTTGGATTTTTTAATAAATTTCCTTAATACAGAACAGTAGTCTTTATAACAGTTGAGTATTTCTGGGTCACTACTCTCTCTTGCTGTCAGATACAGTTCCCTTTTCCGGTTACAAGATATTTTTATGCCTTTGGTGAGCCATGGTTTTTTGCTTGGTTCCTTACAATTAAATTTGACTAATTTCTTGGGGAAACAGTCATCAAATACCGTTACAAAAGTATCATGAAATAAATTGTATTTTAAATTAGCATCAGGTTCCTTGTAGACTTCATCCCAATCTAACTGCTGAAGACTTTCCGTGAAATTTCTAATTGCCGAATCATTAATTGTACGAACAACTTTGGAGGACAGATTCAAATTACAGAAAGGAGCTATATCATATAATGTAACTAGTTGTGCACCATGATCAGAAAGACCATTCTCAACAGGACATGCACTAATGTTGTTAAACCTATCTTGGTCTACAAAAAATTGTCTATCAGCGTGCTGCTGTCTTTACTACCCGAGTAGGAAAATCAATAACAGATGTCAAATTGAAAGAACCAAGTAACACTTCCAGGTCATTCTTCTTATTACACTCTTGCAGTGAATCAACTTTGAAATCCCCAAAGATAATAATTTCCTTCCCCCTATCTGACAGATAGCACAACAAGGCATCCAAGTATTCCAGGAATAAATGAAAGTTTCCTGAGGGGGACCTATACACTGTGACAATTATAAAAGAACCGCCCTTCAGTTTAAGCTCACAGGCACATGCTTCTATATGTTGCTCTATACTAAATTTTTTTGTTTCTAAATTTTTTACACTGTGATCTGAGGCTGTGCCAGATTTTCAGTTTAGCCACGTTGGATGTTCTTTATTGGTCCTGTAAAGTTTGATGCAGTGCATAATTTGCACATATGATATAGGACAAGTCGGTCTGGTACAGTGGTTACAATTTATACATTCTATGATTTCCTAACATAATTCCATAAATATTGTAAACTGGTAATTTATTTGAAAAACAATATAGTAATTTCAATTTATACCTATTATGATTTACATACATAATTTCAACACATATTGCACTGATTTAAGAAATGGTACCGTTATGTTTAAGAATACTTGGTCAATAACATTAATTATTATGGGCATCTAAGAACTCTAAAACAGAATAGAAGCAGTGGTCAAGTAAGTACTGGTATGTAAATTTGTCAGCTGTTTCAAATCTGATGGGATGTGGTCATACAGCATAACACCAGTATTATCTACTCCCCTTTACATATATTTGTATGTACTGTGCTGACATGTAAGTTATGCTTCTGCCTAGTGTCATTTGAGTGAAAATCACAGTTGTACTTCTACATCTGCATATATACTCTGCAATCCACCGTAAGGTGCTTGGCAGAGGGTACACTGTACCACTACTTGTCGTTTCCTTTCCTATTCCATACCCAAATAGAATGAGGGAAAAAAATGTCTCTATGCCTCCATAAGAGCCCTAATTTCTCTGATCTTGTCTTTGTGATCATTACACAAGTAGGCACTCAGATTCAATTTCCAACCCTCTAAATTTCATCAACAGAATTTCTTGAAACTAATGTCATCTTTCCTCCAGTTATCCCCATTTGAGTTCCCAGTGCATTTCTGTGACACTTGCGCAATGGTCAAACGTACCAGTAACGAACCTAGCTGCTCGCTTCCAAACTGCTTCTATGTCTTCCTTTAAACTGATCTCTTGCTGGTACCAAATACTTGAGTAATACTCAAGACATGATTGTACAAGTGTTTTATACACGGTCTCCTTTACAGATGAAGTACATCTTCCTACAATTCTCCTAATAAACCTTACTTACAACTGTCCTTACAAGTTTGTTCCATTTCATATTGCTCTGCAATGTTACGCCTAGATATTTGAACGACACAACAGAATCAAAAAGCTCACAACTAATGCTGTATTCGAACATTATGGGATTGTTTCTCCTACTGATGTGCATAACCTTATATTTTTCTACATTGAGAGCTAGCTGCCATTCTTCATACCAACTAGAAATTTTGTCTAAGTCATCCTGTATGCTATTACAGTCAATTAAAGATGAGACCCTCCCATTCACCACAGCATCATTATCAAACAGCAACATATTACAAGTTACTCTGTCTATCAGGTCATTGTATGGATGAAAAATAATAGTGGACCTATCACACTCCCTTGGGGCACTTCTGATGATACACTTGTCTTTGATAGACACTTGCCGTTGAGAACATAATCCATTCTGTTACTTAGGAAGTCTTCCAGCCAGTCACAAATCTGTGAACTTATTCCGTATGCTCGTACCTTTATTAGCAGTTTGCAGTGTGGCACCAAGTCAAATAGTGGACCTATCACACTCCCTTGGGACACTTCTGATGATACACTTGTCTTTGATAAACACTTGCCGTTGAGAACATAATCCATTCTGTTACTTAGGAAGTCTTCCAGCCAGTCACAAATCTGTGAACTTATTCCGTATGCTCGTACCTTTATTAGCAGTTTGCAGTGTGGCACCAAGTCAAATGCCTTTTTGAAATCGAGAAAAACACAATCTGCATGTTGCCGTTCATCCAAGGCTCGCACAATGTAATGTGAGAAAAGGGGAAGCTGAGTTTAACATGACCTATGTTTCCTAAACTCACGCTGATCCTTAGAAAGAAGCTTTCCTGTGTCAAGTAAATTTTGCTATATTCGAACTGAGAATATGCTCCAAAATTCTACAGGAACTGATGTCAACAATATTAGCCTGTAATTATGTGGGTCAGTTCTCTATCCTTTCTTATAAATGAGAGTCACCTGCACTTTTTTCCCAATCACTAGGAACTTTGTGCTGAATTCAAGATTCAAGAAAAATGCAAGCTAAGTAATGGGCCAATGCCACAGAATACCATACTCTTTGTAAAACCAAACTGGTATTCCATCCGGACCAGGAGACTTTTTCGTATTTAGCTCTCACAGCTGCTTCTCTACACCAGAAATACCTATTATTACACCCCCCATTTCGGAATTAGTGTGTTGATCAAATGATGGTACATTAGTGCGGTCCTCCTGCATAAAAGATTTCTTAAAGGTTAAATTTAAAACTTCAGTTTTTCATTTGCTGTCTTCTATTACTGTGTCAGAATGATCAATGAGTATGAATTTACATAGGACCAGAATTTTTTCAGGGACGTGGAATGATCTTTTGATAAGGTATGGCTGGGGTAATTGTTGTATGCTTCACACTTCGATCTTTATATATATGCACAAATCTCTACTAACTTTTGCCTGTCATCATTTGCATGTTCTTCTTTGATGCTTTTTCAGTAGCTTTCTAACATTATTATTATACCATGGTTAGTAGCTAAAAGGTCTAAAATATTTCCAGGGTGATTCTTACAATAAAGAAGATAGCAACCAACTACTTTTGATTATGCCATTTATTAACTAAATAGCACCGTTACCAGTTTCAAGCCTTTGATTTCCTCATCAGATGGCTATTCACGTCCACATAAATGTCATTTTCATTTTTCTTATGCAGATTTTTTTATGCATAAGAAAAATGTAAATGATACAAAGATTATAGAGGAAAAATTCCTAGCAGGAAAAATATATATTTAAAAGTAGATGAAGTTTACTTACCAGGGGAAGGAGCACAGGTATGTGATAGCAACATAAGTAAAACACAAACACACACAAAAGCAAGCTTTTGCAACCATTAGTTGCTTCCTCAGGCAAATAGGAGGGAAGGAGAGGGAAAAGGAAATGATGTGGGTTTAAAGGTGTGGGTGAGGAGTCATTCCAGTCCCAGGAGAGGAAAGACTTACCTTTGGGGAAGGTAAGTCTTTCCTCTCCCAGTATTGGAATGACTCCTCATCCACTCCTTTAAACCCACATCCTTTCCTTTTCCCTCTCCTTCCCTGTTCTTTGCCTGAGGAAGCAACTAATGGTTGCAAAAGCTTGCTTTTGTCTGTGTTTGTGTTTTATTTATGTTGCTATCACATATCTGTGCTCCTTCACCTGGTAAGTAAACTTCATATACTTTTCATAAAAATGTAAATGACATTTATGTAGACATGAACAGCCATCTGATGATGAATTGAAAAGTTCAAAACTGGTAACGGCACTAATCGGTCAATAAATAGCATAATCAAAAGTAATTGGTTGCTGTCTTCTTTATTGTAAGAAAACCCTGTATACACAACCATGGGCTCAAAATGTCAGTTTTTGACAAAATAGCATAAAATATTTCCATTGCATGTGGGTTGTCAGTTTACTAGAAGATAGGTTCTTCTTTCAAAAGGCATCTTTTTGCGAAATTTAGTGCTTCACAGATGTATAGACAAGGAAGGGGAAGATTTTGAGACTTTTTAATATTGGTCTGCAGCAATGTATGTATTTAGCATGTTTTGTGATTTTGGCTATCTTTGTATGACACTTAAATGTTATTTGCTTTTTCTGGAGTTTCCCCAAAAAATAATTCCAAACATCAATAGTGGTGATCCATTGTGCAACACTAAGTCCATTATTACAGGACTTGTCTGCACACTATTTAATCAGATTGTTAGTTACTACTATTTGGTCATCAGAACCATTGTAATATATTAAACGGTATAATTCAATCATATTTTAATGCACCTGCACACTACCTATATAGCTGATCAGAAATATAACTAACCCCTCAGTGCCCATTATACTATCACACATACACAGTCAATATTGCATTACAATGGTATGTTTACATCTCCCCTGCACACACACACACACACACACACACACACACACACACTCCATACTTCTCCGTCTCTTACTACTAGATGTCACTTCCCTCATATTTACTGACAGTATTGCTTCAGAAGTATCTACTCTAATCAATCTGCTTTATGTATGAACGTTGAATTACTGGTGAATCCCGGCTGGGTACACATTTTCAGCTTTGCTCACTCACAGTTGATGTCGTGTTATTCTGCGAATATGAAAGAATAACAACTGCAGGATCAGAAGTGATGTCTGTTCTTTCTGAATAGATGCCACATGTATATATGTAATATGCCAGTGACAGACAATGATCCTTTCGTTAGTGGGGAGGGGTGGACAAGTTTGAAGCCCTTATTCTTACGGGAATTAGTACAATGTGACTACAAGTTTGAGTACTGTGGGCAGGTAAAGCTGGAAATTTGTGTCTGATGGGAGGTGGCTTAGCTAAGTACTTGGAGGTTCGGTGATCACTGTGTCCCCAGTGGTGTAGCGGTCGGCACAACTGCCTAGAAAGTGAGATACCCGGGTTCGAATCCCGGCTGGGTACATATTTTCAGCTTTGACCATTCATAGCTGATGTTACATATTATGTGAATATGAAAGAATGACAGCTGCAGGATCAGAAGTGATGTATGTTCTTTCTGAAGAAATATTATATATAACGAATATTATAGAGGAAAAATTCCTAAAAGGAAAAATATACGTAAAAATAGTGAAGTACACTTACCAGGCGAAAGGGCACAGGCAGTAATAGTAACAAATAAACACACAGACACACACACACACACACAAATGCTAGCTTTCGCAGCCTAGCTGCTTCATCAGGCAGAAGGGAAGGAGAGGGAAAAGGAAATGATGAGGGTTTTAAGGAAGGGGGTAAGGAGCCATTCCAATCCCGGGACAGGAAAGACTTACCTTGGGGGAAAAAATGGAAGGTAAATAAATGCACATACACCCACACATTTACACAGACACAAGTACACTTAGGCAGACATACTGTAGAACTGTAGAAAGCAAAGAAGTTTGAACTTTTCCTGTAAGTGATGTACGTAGTGTCATGTAATGTAAAATTCTGTTTCATGAACAATATTGATGAAGCCTTTTCTTCAGATGCAGGTACAATGATGTTGAAGCTGTTGGGTTGAATCCACACAAGATCCACTGGACTGAACTGGACACTTATTAACCTCTGCCAACAGGCAAATACTACTCAATATTGATGAATTACTAGTACATTCTGTACTGAAATTATGACTTTTCTAAATTTTTGAAAACATCTAAGTCTTTTCTATAACCATAACTCAAAAGCACACATTTAAATGAATTCTGTTCCACATAGTATTAAAGTACAAAATGACTAAATTTGCTGCAATCCAATTAGCACATCCCAAGTAGTGATGTTTTATATATTAGTAAAATTGCCTAGTTTCTATGGTGAGGTATGTAAAAAAGGACTGGTACTGAGAGTGTTAATATAGTTTCTGATGTTTCATGTGTCAGATCTGTGCATTTTTCTTAGATCCACCCTGTTATTAGTCATGAGATAATATTTTGGGGAGTGAATCAAAAGTGGAAAAAAATTAAACTGTTTTTAAATTTCTGAAGAGACCAGTAAGCACAATAACCAAGAGTGGTGGCAGGGTTCACTGCCGCAAATATTTTCAAATGCTGGGAATCTAATTCTCTCATGTGAATATAGTTATTTATCAGAGTGCTAAGTACCTAAAAAAATACTGACTGCTATGTAGTGAACTCTTCGGTACATACTTCCTAGAATAGAAGCGATTACAATTTTACACACAGACAAGAAAAATCAAGTTAAAACTTGAGCTTGTTGTACAATGCTGTTAATTCTATAATAAAAATATAATATAATATAATATAATATAATATAATATAATATAATATAATATAATATAATATAATATAATATAATATAATATAATATAATATAATATAATATAATATAATATAATATAATATAATATAATATAATATAATATAATATAATATAATATAATATAATATAATATAATATAATATAATATAATATAATATAATATAATATATAAAATACATTTCTAAAATTAGTCATTTCCAAACAAAACTAAAAATCCACTTACAAAATAAAAGTTGTTACTCAGTAATTGAGTACCTGAATTAAAACATTATTTCATGAAAAAATCTGTATTGTAATATCAACAATAAAAGACACACAAACACACACAATTCTAAATTTTTGCCGTGGCCTTCCTCAGACAGAAAACACTCATCCACACCATCACTCAGGCACACTCATCCACAGGTCAGCCATCTCTGGCCACCCAGCAGTCTGACTCATGGCAATCAGAAGGAATGGGAAGGGGTAGGGGGAAGGAGCAGAGGAGGGGGTGATGTGAAGAGGGAAGTTAATGGTGGGGATACAACAAGCAAATGAAAAATGAGATGCAGTATGAAAAAGGGATCTGGACTCAAGACCAGAACACCCTATCCTCATTCGTCAATAACCTCAACTCTTTCTCAACCAAACATGTCACCTTTCTTGATGTTAATTGGCATCTCTCTGACAGCTCCATCCACACCTCTGTCCACATCAAACACACCAACTCTCAAAAGTACCTTCACTTTGACAGCTACAATCCTTTCCACATCAAAAAGTCCCTCCCATATAGCCTCACTACCCATAGAAGGTGTATCTGCAGTGATGAGACCTCCCTTAACCAGTATAGCTAAAACCTCACAAAGGCCTTCGCAGACAGAAATTACCCCCAGACCTAGTCCATAAACAGATTTCACTTGCCATATCTTCACACACCAACACTTCTCCCCCCAACCCTACTAACCAGCCACAAAGGAGTGCCCCCCTTGTCACCCAAGACCATCCTGGATTGGGAAAAACTGAACCATATCCTATGTCAGAGCTTTGATTATCTGTCAACATGCCCTGAAATGAGAGACATCCTACCGAAGATCCTTCCAACCCCTACTAAAGTGGTGTTTTGTCGCCCACCCAACCTCCACAACATTCTAGTCCATCCCTATGCCACTCCCAACCCCAACCCCTTATCACAGGGATCATATCCCTGTGGAAGACCCCGATGCAAAACCTGCCCAATCCACCCACCCACTTCCTATTTGAGTCCCATCACAGGCTTATCCTCCCCAATCAGAGGTTGGGCCATCTGTGAAAGCAGTCATGTGATATACCAACTCTGCTGCAATCATTGCACAGCATTTTAGATCAGTATGACAACAAACCAGCTGTCTGTCAGAATGAGTGACCACCTCCAAACTGTGGCAAAAAACAAGATAAACAATCCTGTGGCACAGCATGCAGCTGAGCACAGCAATGGCTTTCAATGGCTACTTCATTACCCGAGCCATATGGATCCTCCCCTTCGCCAACAGCTCTTCTGAACTACTACGGTCCCGCAGCCATCCTGGCTTGAACCTAAGATAACTTCCCTTACCTGCACCCTTTGCCTAACATCTCACCCCCCCCTTTTCCCTCTTTCTTCCCCACCCATTAATCTGTATCAATGTCTTCCTTACAACTTTGTATCACCACTTCAACATCCCTTTAATTTATTACTTTTATTTTGACTTATTTTCTTTTTTTTTCCTAACTTTATATTACCTTTTTTTGCCTTATTATTCTAATCATTTCAAATCCCCCCACTCACTCCACCTCCCTTTTATCCTTTTCCACCCCTTCCTTTCACTGTATTCATTGCCACAATTCAAATTCCCACCTATAAGAGCCTTCAAATTCCATCATGCAATGTGGAACTTTCCACCCCCACCTTTACCCAGCATCCTTGCCCCCTCCACCCCCACCTCACTTACAGTCTAGCTTGTGTTGCTGGAGTGGCCATACATGATAGTTGTGTGTGTATAGTTGTCTGAGTGATTGTGTGAGTGTGTGTTTCTTTTTCTGACAAAGGCCATGGCAAAAATTTAAGTTGTGTGAAGGATATTATCTATTTTCGTGTCTGTCAGCAGCTCAGAGAGCCTCTTTACTGTGAGTTGTTACCTATCCTCCATTATTGATATTCCCATTTTTTATATTTGTAGGTTCCCAGGACGAGAGGCAAGAGACAGTCTACAATAAGCAAAAAAAAAAAAAAAAAAAAAAAAAATGGGGGGGGGGGGGGGCAGAGGGGGGGTTAAAGTATTTGGAGGCCCCCCAAGACAAAGAGGCCCTGGTTGGTCTGCTGCCCCTTAGTCTGCCACTAGGTATACTGGTTATAAGTCATCATTTGCTTTGTATAATATAAAAAACACTCTGAAGCCAGAGGTCTTGGACTTTCCAAAATATTGTGGTATGGGCACTTTTGCTGACTAATGTATAATATCCCTCTTTTTATGATTGAGAATTTATATAACCAATTGTTTTGACAATAAATTAGTAGTCTAAATTATTGCAACAGGTACATACAAAAGACATACACATACAATACTTTCAGCTATTGGCCAGGGTTTTCTTCAGAAAATACAACATTCACACAGGCACACAACACAGTCATCAACCATCACCTCCACCTGCCATACTTCGAATCACACTCTGCGGTGTGTAAATAGGGGAGGGGAGGGGGGATAGGAAGGTTGTGTCATGGTGGTGTGGGTGGGCACAGCAAGGCCTAGATGGGAGTAACAAGATGCAGTTTAAGAATGGAGTGGGGAGGTGGGTGATGGAAGGAAAATAAAATAAAAGTAAATATCAAAATAAAATAAATATAGATAAAAAATTAAAAAATAACGCACGTGCGCACACACACACACACACACACACACACACACACACACTGTCCTTATTACTGTATTGTTCATTCCATCCTGGACTTTCCATTATAAGATTTAATTTAAATTATTGTTAGATGTTGAAATTCTGTTATAAATAAAACATGTAAATACCTTTTGGCAAATATATCATAACAATGGACAAAACACCTGCAGTCAGCAAAGTGAGACAATGTGTAATTCGTCTCCCAAGTATATTTCCAACAAAGTGTGCCACACTTACAGCAGGTATCTGTAGAATTCCTTGTGCAATGTAAGCAAGGAAAGGATTTTCTCCAAAGGTAGTGTTACTAAAAAGTAAAGTGAACATTGCAAGTGCACTAGCTGACCTGAAAGAAATAGAATTGTGTCAAACTGGCACATTATAATAATATCAACAGCACAATCCAAATGGCTTCAGTAGTATTATATTATACAAATCATCAGTGCACTGAAATAAATGTAATTTTATCTAAAAAGATTTACATGTATCTGCTTGTTTGTTTAACTATAAAATAACATTTAAAACCACTTCCTTCCGAATGTATGCATTATTCAGTTTAATTTGTGGAGGGGGGGCCTTTAATCTAGAGCACAATGCTTCTTATTATGAGTGGATAATGTTTCGCTGCTTCCTTATATCTCTGTTACACGATCAGCAAGCAAACCAAATTTAAATATTCAGCAAAGAGAAGAAAATGTAATAATATTTTGCAATGGACAGTTTGCTACTACACCAACTACAAGTCCACAATGAGTCATGCAATGTATCACACTTAAAAGAGTTCTCAATCATACTCACCTTTCACCTCATAAAGCCTTTTGTCAGAAATCTCAGAAAGGGTTTGTTGCAACCATTACTAGTAACAAGCTGGAAGTGTGCTATCCTTTTAGATTATCTTTGATTTCATCTGGAGTTTTGGAGAGATGTGTTTCTATTCAGTCTGTTTCTTACTCTCACAGTGTACACATGTCCATAAATAAAGTGTGGTAATTCAACAGACAGCATGTGTTATTTCACTAGTGTTCAGATTAACCACATTGGTGACCCTCATGACATTCCCTAACGACTATTCTTGTGAAGTGTTTCGATACCACAATTCTGAAATACTGCTATTATGCAACAAACAGTGCCATACTATCCTTCTTTTGTTGTGAAAACTGCTTTGATAGAGAATAACATGTTCTCCAGCATTACTTCTCAGGACCTAATTGATTTAGGCAATAATGAACTAGGTACCTACATTCCATCAACAGAATGCTGTAACTTTCCTGTGAATTCTAATAATGAATAGTCACAATGCACCACATTAATTATTCATGCCTCCACCAGTGCATGTTGTGACACTGTCTGACCACGCCACATTTAGATTTGCCCCACTAGCTACCAAAGGCATCATGATGCCCGTCTGCAGCACTTCATATACTACTGCAACATAACCTCCTGGTTTCGAAGCACCGTCTAGCCTCATCAGGCACACTATCACGATTTTGCATTTTCTGGGCATCCCAATGCCTGTCATCCTCACCATGCACATGCTCACTGTACCATTTTCAAAGGTCATCAAGACTCCCATCTACTGCACCACATTCTAAATGGCTAATATATTGGGTGTCTCACCTGCATGCTACACATTTAGCAGCCGCGATAGTCTGTGGCCTGCTGCTACCACCAAAGCTGCCTTCATGTGCAGCAATGCCTTTGATATCACAATGCCACCATGCTTCTAAAGTTTGCACCTTCCCACCTACACAATCCACTCCACTGCACCTCCCACCGTAATATCTACTCGTACTATCCACATGCTACTGACTCAACCAAGTGACGTCAGTGCTC
Source organism: Locusta migratoria (assembly GCA_026315105.1). Lineage (NCBI taxonomy): Eukaryota > Metazoa > Arthropoda > Insecta > Orthoptera > Acrididae > Locusta > Locusta migratoria. The sequence continues at coordinate 463,754,551 of CM048746.1, read as the reverse complement.
ATCATGATGCTGTGACACCAGCCACTCGTCAACACTCTTGACACTGCTACACAGATGTATGAGGACTTGGCAATTACACTATCACAATCACTGTCCTCTGACAATTTGGTATGTCCTATCAGTGACCCCTAGTTCACACCTTTGACCACCACTGCCCACCCCAGGCCTCCTAAGCTACCTCCACTGGAGCAGACAACCTGACAACTTGGTTTGCCTTGGTGGAGATGGTTTTCCAGTTGAAAGTGATTATATCAGATGATACCACACACCTTGCCTTGGTAACCCACCTGTCATCAGACATGAACCTAGTGACATTTTGTTACTATCACCTCCCCCTGCCCCCACACTATTCCCTCCTTGTGGTAGTGATACTTGAGCACATTTATGACTCCACTAAAGATGCAACTGCCTATATCATGGAGGAGCTGACGCTGGGAGAGACAATGCCCTCAACACTGGGGCACCAAATGTGCCCATCAACACCTACAATTTAGAAAATCGAACTGTAGAGAAATTGGATAATAGCAGTTTGATGAACCCTCTGCCATGCACTTCAATGTGATTTGCAGAGTATTTATGTAGATGTACCCATACCCTTGGTGCAGGTACCATGGGACATACAGACAAAATGTACAAATGTGCTGGCCCCATGCAAGGTGTTAAACTCCAATTGAGGGTATATTTAGGTGCTGCTACACACGCTTATGTCAACAGGTGCCAGCAAACAATTGACTCATCTACACTTGCTGTTACCTCAGCTGGATTCTACATATTAAACAGGATTTCAATGACATTCTTTCTTGATGATACCGGTAAAGACATCAGCATCATCACATGCATTACAGCAAACCACGCGCTGCTACCTACCAACTACAAGTTATGCAGAACGAATAATGCAGATGTTCAGGTTTACAGTGCCATCAACATTGAGGTTGAGCTCATGCCTAATAAAACATTCAACTGGACATTCAAGTTACTGATATACACCCACCTGTCATCAGCATCAATTTCCTGTGACAACCCACCCAATCCCCAGACATTCCTACTTCATTCCTCTGACATCACCCATCTGGGGACCTTTGGTCTGCATTATTATTGGTCAACGGCTTTGTATTTGATCACCAAACTGTCACCAATGAACTTTCCACTGACTATTACACTTTGTCGACCTCCCTCTCTTCTCTCAAAGAGGACATCTCCAAGTTTCACCTCAAGATGCAGCACCTATGGGAAGATGACTCCATCCATGCATGCATTAAGAGCACAATGCATGAGCTGGAGGTCAGCCTCTATGGACACATTACATGTGGGGGCCATATTTCAAAACAATACCCTGCCCACCCTCAGCCTGCAAGCAAAGCAGCCAGCAGCAGATGTGCCACAGCCACCCAACATGCATTTACAACAGGTTAGTGGACTGTTTCTTGAACTTTCCACCACACAACTGTCACATGTGTGCATTGTGTCAAATGGTGCAGTACATTCACTCAACACTACCCCTGGCCCAACAGTGCATCACAAAGCCCAAAGACTTGCCAACCAGAAAGTAGTTGCCACTACAGCTATTATCCAAGATTTACTAGTATCGGTACCATCTGCCTCTTCTCTAGTGGCTGACCATCCCCCATTCACCCGGCAAACAAGAAAGACAGCACTTTTGCCTATGTGGGGACTATCACATGCTAAGTGCATGCACTATTATTGACAAATATCCAGTCACTAATATTCAAGACTTTGTACAGCAATTATGCAGTACTAAGTGGTTTAAAGTAATAGACTGCCACAAAGCATATCACCAGATTCCGATAGCTCCCTCAGACATGCATAAAACCACCATTATTACACCATTCAGTCTCTTTGAATACTGCTCCATGCCTTTCAGGCTAAAAAACACTGCACGGAATTGGCAAAATTTCATTCACTTGGTGTTCACATCATATGCTTTCTGTTACGTTTACCTAGAGGACATTGTAATTTTTTTCTGAATCTCAGAAGGAACATAAAGAACATGTGACCCAAGTACTGCAGGCCCTCAAAGACAACAGAATTACCATAAACAATGAAAAATCACAATTAGGGAAAGACATTGTTATCTTCCTAGGTCACAGGATATCAGTAGAAGGTGTGCTCCCTACTTCTGACCAGTTTAATTTTCAATGATCTCCCACTGCTTGATTCTTTTAAAGAGCTTTACCGCTTCCTCAGTATAGTAAAGTTTTTCTGTACCATATCCCACATACAGATTCATTACAGGCTCCCCTTAAAGACACTCTTGCCGATAAGGAAACAAGCAGCACACGGAAGCTCCACTGGACTAACGAGATGGTGCAATAATTTAACGAACTCAAAACAGTTCTCACCAAGGCTGTCACACAAGCACATCATACACCGGTTGTGCCAATCACCATAACCACTGATGTTAGTAAGTCGTGTATTGCAACAGTCTTACAACAGCACAATGGTGACATTATTCAACAGCTATGTTTCTTCTCGCAAAAATTAATGTGATCCTAGAGAAAATGGTCTTCATTCAGCTGCAAATTGTTTGAAATCTAAAAGGCAATACAATTTATCAGTGAGGATATTGGAGGCCACCCTGTAACTGTTTTCACCAACCACCACCAATTTGTAGACACCATTTGGAATCCTTCAGCAGAGCCTCCTCCCAGATGTTTCATACACATGGACTTCATCTGCCAGTTTACCACTGATGTCCACTAATCATTGGCATGGTCACAGCAAACAGATCATGACACTCAACAAATGCTTACTGACAATACTACTTTATTATAGCTCAAACCATGTACTCTTCCAGGTAGCTCCTTTCCTGTCTTGTGAGTTGTGTCAACTGGTGTTCCACGCCAAGTTTTCCTTCTTCAATGAGACAAGAGGTCTTGTCAACCTTACACAACCTTGCCCACCCTAGCATAAATCTAACCCCACACCTTATTAATGACAGGTTTTTCTGGCCCAACATAAAATGGGACTGGAGGGACGGGATCCGCCCTTGCATCCCGCGCCAGGGCAGTAAAGTCAGACGCCACACACAGTCACCTCTCAGCCAATTTCACATTCCTAGTAGCTGTTTTCAACCTGTTCATTCTGAAATTGTTGGTCCACTTCCATTGTCATATGGCTATCATTACTTACTAACAGTGATCAATGGCACATTGGCCGGGGCTAAACTAATCCCTGACATTTGCACAGACACCATCACACATACTTTGATTTCCACTTGGATCTTCCAATTCGGTTGCTTGGCCTATGTAACTAGCAATCAGTGCTGCTAATTTGAATCTGCCCTCTTTGTGAGTATGTGCTGTCTTTGTGGCTCAAATAAGATTTATACATCTGCCTACAACCCTCAAAATAATGTGTTAGTGGAGAGGTGCATATTACATTGAAAGCCTCCCTCATGTGCTATGGCAAATCGTGGATGGAGGCTGTTCCACGGTTCCTCCTCGATCTCCATACTGCTGTTCGAGACATCCTCCAGGCATTTCTTTCAGAAGTGGGTTATGGCAAACCTGTTCTTTTCCCCTTTCAATTTACTCATCATACTTCCTTTCTTGAGGATTTTCAGCAGCACATCGCTGTTACAACAGCTTTGCTTCCCTGCCCACCTATGCACCCATAAATATTTATTCACAAAGACTTACATACCACTAACATCATCATGCTCCACAATGATGCAATGCCCCCCTCCCCCCTCTGCATCCCCCAAATCACCACACTATTTCAGCCTGTACCATATCTTATGCAGGAGCACACATAATTTTGAGTTTTTTTTTATCCAGAGCCTCTCTGCTATCATGTCAGTCTTGCACTTCATTACCCGACAATTACGTAAACAGTGAGTGCTTTGCATATGATGCTTCCTTTGGCGTTTCCATTTCACTGACCACGGCTACATCAATGGGATAGCTTCTGTGCTGCCGCACTGAATGGATGATTATGTCATTTCTTCTCCTCCGACATCACCATCTCCCACAGACACCACCTGGTTCCAAAATCTATGTCTTACCATTATAAAATCTATCTGGTATCTTCCAGTGTCTCCTGGTCTCTTCCACATATACTTCCTTCTTTCATGATACTTAAACCAAGTGTTTTTATGATTAAATTATGTTCCATGCAAAATGCTACCAGGCGGCATCTTCTTTCATTCTTTTTCCTCAATCTACATTAACCAACTATTTTCCCTTCCCTTCCTTTTCCTCCTACTTAATTCCAGTCCCCCACCAAAACCAAGTTTTTCTTCGTCTGAATAATTTCCTTTATCTCTTCATACTTTTCTTCAATCTCCTCATCATCAGCGGAGCTAGTTGGCAGATAATCTTGTACTACTGTAGTTGGTGTTGGCTTCATATCTATCTTGACCCCGATAATATGATCACTGCTCTGCTCGCATCAGTTTACCTACATTCCTATTTTCTTATTCATTATTAGACCTACTACTGTAATACCCCCAGCAGATTTTGTATTTATAATCCTGTACTCACCTGACCAGAAATTCTGTTCCTGTTTCCACTGAACTTCACTAATGTCTACTATATATAACTCCAACTTATCAATTTTCCTTTTTAAATTTTCTTACCTCCCTACTTAATTAAGATCTCTAACATTCCATGTGCCAGTCCATTGAATTCCAGTGAATGACGACATCCTCCTTAGTAGTCCCCACCCAGAGATCTGAATGAGGTACTCTTTTACCTCCACAATATTTTAATTGAGAGGGTGCTGTCATCATATATTCATACAGTGGAGCTGCTTGTTCTTGGGAAAAGTAATGACTGTCGTTTCCCCTTGCTTTCAACTGATTGCAGTAACTGTATGTACTGTCTGTAAACAGACTTAATGTCTGTAACAATGGCTAAATGTTTTGGTTTGGTGTATGAGGTTTTATGGGGATATTTTATTTATGAAGTATGTAGCAACTAAATACAGCTACAGCTACTCACTAAAATATCAATTCATATTTTCATCCATCAAATCGAATATAATGATAATGCCATAAATTTTTAAATTTATTTGCTTACATCCTGCAAGAAACATTTTGCATGATTAAGTCATTACACACATTTTTTTTATTTGGATAGAAGTATCAAAACTGAGGAACATACTTTCCACACATTAGAAGAACAGTATTCTTGAACAAGTTTTTGTTTGTGAAAATAGTTTTAATAGTCATATTTGGACTTCTTTTTTGGGACAATACATTCAGTTTATTAAACATATCTTGTGGTATTGGCTTCCCATTTACTTTAGCAATGTGTTGAAGAATCTTGAAAGCCTCTTCTGGATGTCCCTTGCTGATATGCCAACGAGGAGATTCAGGCAAATACCTGTAAAAAATAATGTACATCAGTACAACAACAGCATTGTTCCCATGATAAAGTCTCAAATTTGTGAGTGACTGCTGTCCCAAAAAAAATATGAAAAATAATAGGATTATTTATGAGCCTTTCTGACTTATTAAAACCATGTAAGATTGGATTTGTACGCGTGAAGATAGATTCAGTGCCATACTAATAAAAGTTTGTATTTCTTGTTTGTATACCTACCCAGAAAATAGTGTTATGGCTGGTTTCACCAAACTTCATCTAAATATGTTAGACAAACATCAAAATCAATGCGTTGTTTAATTTTGACGTACCGTCAAAAGCTACAGCGTTTCAACATCGCCAGTCTCAATGAATTGATGAAGCGTTTACTTTAACAGACACTCCAATCAAAACAGCATCTACTATCGTGTATTAAATCGATACTATTGAGTTTTATCATTTGTTTTCATTGTTGTTCTCTATTTTTTGATTGAACAAATGAATATCACTATGTAAAGAGTGGGTTTTTCAGTACGGCCAAAGTTGTTGTCATTAGTAAGTTTGGTGAAACCGGGCAATAATAAGGCTAAGAAAATGGAAGAACATGCCGATGAAATAAAGAAGAGAGGTTCTAAATTTTCTGATGATGAGAAAAGTTTGTTTGGGCCTCCAAATCAAATGTTCAAATGTTTGTAGAGCTTATGGGACTTAACTATGGGGTCATCAGTCCCTAAACTTATGAACTACTTATGAACTAGCTAATACTAAGGATGGCACATATATCCATGCCCGAGGGAGGGATTCGAACCCCTGACTGTAGTGACCGTGCAAAGCGTGACTGCTGCGCCGCAGACCGCTCAACCACTGCGGCCGGCGTTTTGGGCTTTATTTCAAAAATGAAAGACGTAATTCCTTGCAGGAATTTCACATGTAGGGGTCTCAGCAACGCAATTGCTTCTGAAACCTTCTTGATATATTGGCAGATGATTCATTTTGCAACCCCATTTAAGTCTGCTATTACCATTCGAAGAGATCCAGTAGCATAGAATAGTAGAGTTGAAAGCAGCTTTTGTATTGGGGTTAATGGTCTGTTTCTGTTAGTTGGATACTATAGTCTATTTTCCATTTGTTCCAGAAGTTTTAATGCTACTTTCTTGGACAACCTGTACCTTGTAATGAATTTTATATCATTCATTGTGTAGAAATGATCATTGCACTCAGAAATTTCGCGTTCAGGCCCTAGATTTTCTAGCAAATCTATGTACAATACGTCTGCATCAAAGTTATCTCCTATCTTCACAGCCAGAAGATGTGAACAGCAATAAACTAACTATGTTACCTTCACAAAAACTCCTGAATATTCAAACTACAGTAAACCTGTCTCGTAGAAACACTTCATCAAATGGTTTGATGAAGCAAAATCAGCGCGTTAGTTTTGACGGCGAGTTTAATGATCGTTACAGTAAACAGACGTCGATGAAATGCAAAAATGAAAACTAAACGATCATCAAAGATTAAAAGATCAGCAAAGTCATAAACGACACTTGGTGAAATCGGGCATTAATCTGTCAGTAAGTTCCATAAGAGAGTTTGCATACACTGCTGCTGGATGAAATAGACATTAAAAGGCCTATTTACATTAAAAGTGGGGCTGAGGTTTAACTTAATCTTATAATATCTAACTCAAGATAAACACACTACCATACACTATCATACAGCAAATGAAGCAATTATCAGTAAAGAAGTACTGTTGGAAAATACAGCAGTTCAAATATTGTTAGACTTTGTTAAAATTTCAAACTGATGCAGAGCCTATTAACTTGCATTCACATTTCAGAAATATAATCATAATCCCAAGCAACATCAAGAGACACACACATTGATAGGTTAAAAATATTACATAGTATTTTGTAAAATTTAAAGCAACCAAATTTATGTATCTTGAACAGGACTGCAAAGCAGAATGGCGAGGAAAAAATAAAAGAATAAAAAAATAGGAAGTACACATTGTTATGTCAGTAATATGAGGATATGTTTAACTTACTGTAAAGCTGATTTCTGAGACACAGACAGGCACAGAGAAAAAAACAATCACATTCAAACAATGTAATTATTGACCACAGCTTTCAGCAGAGAAAAAGCATACATACATTCAATATTCAAACATAACTTGCACACGTGAATGCCATCTCCTGCTGCTAGGCCTGACGGTAACAGCAGATGAGGAAAGGAGAGCAGGGTAGGGGAAGGGATGCAGGGAAAGGGTGGGGATAGAACTTCTCACAGTGTAAAGCATAAAGGTAATAGCAGATGAAAATGTGAGTGCATCTTGGAAAGAAGTAAAGGAATTTGGTGGGGCAGTGAGGGGTCACCACGAAAAGGGAAGATGCAGTGAACATGAAGAAAGTAAAATAGGGTGGTAGACAGTTGGAAGAAAGACATGAATTGGAAGGAGGGTGAAAGATGGGAACAAGGGGGGGGGGGGGGGAGATTAAGGCTGATAGGCATGGAGTGTAGGGACAATAGGTTACCTTGGGTAGAGCCCAGGATAGTTTAAGAACAATGTGTTGTAAGGATAACTTCCATCTATACAGTTGAGAAGAGTTGGTGATGAAAGGGAGGATACATATGGTCCAGGTTGTAAAACAGCCACTGAAATCAAGCGTGTTATGCTCAGCAGAATGCTGTACTACAGGGTGTCCACCATTCATTTGGCCTCAGTTTGATGGTGGCGACTCATTCTCATGAAAAGATGGTTGGTAGTCTTATTGAAGTAAAAATCTGTGTAATAATTGTAGGAGAGTTGGTAAGTGACATGGCTGCTTTCACAGGTGGCCTTTCCTCTATTGGGGTATGATTAAGCCCATAATGGGATTGGAATATAAAGTTCTAAGTGGGTGGATTGGAAAAGTGTCCCATGGGAAATAATTTATTAAAAAAAAAAGGACAGGAAAAAAGGTTGTGGAAACTGAGTAAATTTCTTTTAGGTAAATTCTAAACTATTTGAAGGTTGCCCAAAAATTACAGGCACTTTTCACTTTTAGTATTTATTTTTGCAAGTCCAAAATAAATTTAGTAATTTATAATTTACCAAGTAAAAGTAATTTTTGTGCACATGCACCAATTTTATTAAAGTGATGAGAATGTGTGCAGAAACTACTCACAAATAGTACCTAATAGGGACATTTGTGCATAAACTGTAAGTATTTATTTAGTTTAATAAGATAAACATGAAGTACATAGACAATGATTGGTGGGATCCTAGCTGTGCATAGCTCAAATACCCAAAAATCAATGAGGCAAATAACTGAGGAGAAACAATTTACCACAAGAAGATATACCATCTATATGATCCAAATATCAAAACATTTAGCAGAAATATTACGAGTTACTAAAACAAATGTAATGCAAATGTCCATGAATATCATTAACACTATAACAGAAGCTGTTTTATTCCCAGACTAGTTAGCATGATAAACTATGCTTGTGTAAAAATCTAAACAAGTGCAAGAGCTGTCGTCCATGTTAGTTAAACACTCAATACAAGACACCTGCTACATTACTTTTATATCGGCCAAGCAAACTAAGTTGATACATGGTGCAGTGACATGATAAATACTAGGGATGTAACAGAAGTGGTTATATTGGAACCGAAGTCAGAAGTGAAGTTTTTACATTTGGTTTATCGGAACCGAAATTGGAAGGAGGCAGAAGAGAGCTATGTTAAACTGTTAAGGGTAGGTTTAATAAAATAAAATTACACATGTTATTCATCAGTTATATACTTATTAGTTCAAAAAGTAATACAGGTAGGTTTACACTGTATATCTGAGAGTTGAAAATAAAAACAAAATACTTAAACACTAACAATAAATCAACACAAATGAAGTGACTCCAAAAGAACTAAATTGTATTTTATAAACAAAAGCTTTGCAGCTTTTTCTCCATCCAATCTACTGCTCACCGGGTCATAGATTAGGCCAGCACCACAAAAAGCTGTTTGCTGGCTACTGAGCTTGGTGGAGATGACAAATATTGCCAGACAATCGAGTACAAGGATTGAAATCTTGTATTCACTTTCCACCATATCAAAGGATCATCACTGATTGGAATACTTATTTCTCTATTGTGCTCATTAAGTAAATTCTTCAATAGGAAACAATTGTCCAAATCAGCATGTTTGTTGGATATAGTATAAGCAATATCATCATCACTACTCAATAATATATTCAATAAAATTGCTTGGACATTGCTATAATTACTGGTAGACTGACCAGCTGATGGTGATGCCAACCTTGCCAGTTTCTCTGAAGGTGCTTCAATATTTTCAACCTCATTTGCAGATTTATTACCATTAACAAGAAAACTCACCCATTCAGATTCAATCTCTTCTTTACTAACTTCATTGAAAAATTTTCCTTTATGAGGATCCAGACATGTAGCAACCTCTGAAATAATTTAAAATTTATCAAACCCGAAATCAGAATCGAAGGAGTAAAATGAATCAAAAGTTCCAAACTTTTGGAATCGCAATCAAAACTCCGTAACATCCCTAGTAAATACATGTCCCATTTACAATAGTTTGCTAGGTATCAATTGTACAAACAGTAAAATTTTTTCAAAATCTAGATTTTTGTGGAAACAATCACTTGAAACTATCTGTTTACTTTTTGTCATTAGTGGAGAATGATACCTTGAAAATTATACCTCAATAATTAATTTTGGATAAGTAAAATGGAAGATATGGCATACCAACAAAAATACTGATGAGAAATAATATATGATGATAATGAAAGTTGGAAATTCTAACACCTGGAAGCCATTATTCAGAAGCTTTCAATTTATGGGCAGAGCCACTGCAGGTGTCTTTCCACACTCCTTTGACAAACTATGTTTTTATGAATATTAAACCTGGAGCTATATTAAGTTTTGTAGTTTAAAACCTAATTATAGAAACTACCATAGAAAAAGGTAAAGACTCACTCATTGGTCATGCTAGTGATATCCATAAAAACAAAAGAAACCTGCACAATAAGAACAAAGTCAAAACTGTTACACCCTAACATTACCACAACAAACATGTCCATGTTACAATATTTGTCTCAATTTTCATGTTTAAAAAAATAACAAGTTGTTTCAAGTCACAGAAGTAACAGACTGCATGTGCCATGAATCATGAAATTTGAAATGTGGCAGACTTGGACAATCCAGTCATTGTGCACCAAAAAGAATAATCCACAGCCTTGTAAGTCCATTTAGCCAAAAAGGAATTAACATGTTCAGTGTGGAGTTGTTGAGTCAGTTAAAAGTAGTGTTACTTTTAAGTATATGTCAAAGCCAGTGTAACATTTTCATAACTCATCTGCTATTAAAATGGATTGGTAGGACGTTCTGGGCACATGACAACTAGATCTTTATTGCCCTTATGAATGTAATAAGTGATGTGTCTGAAGTGAGTAGAGAAGAAATGAGTAATAATAAACAACAGAAAGAAAAGAAACCAAACTAGACAAACTGCACGGGCAGCTTAAATAAAGTGTTGCATATTGGCAGTTGTGCAAGTATTACTAGAGAATCAAGGCTCGCTGATAACCAGAATAAAAAGAGTGAGGCAACCACTCTGCATCATGCAAAAACCTCCTGCCTAGAAGCTTAGGCCAGAGTCTGAAAATTCAATAAGTTTTTTAAACTTTGATCACCTTTGTCTCATCATTCGCTAAAACAGAGGGCAGAGCACCACCAACTTCACTACTGTCTTGGGCATTTAAAATTGCCACACCACAAAGATGACATGCTACAGACATGAAATTTAACTGACAGTAAGAAGATGCTGTGATATGCAAATGATTAGCTTTTCACAGCATTCACACAAGGTTTGCACCGATGGCGGACCTACAATGCGCTGACATGAGGAAAGTATCCAATCACTTTCTCATACACAACAGCAGTTGACCAGTGTTGCCTGTTGAAACGTGGATAGGATGCCTCATGTAAGGAGGAGAAATGCATACCATCATGCTTCTGACTTTGATAAAGGTCAGATTGTAGCCTATCGCAGTGCGGTTTATTGTACTGTGACATTGCTCCTTGCATTGGTCGTGATCCAATGACTGTTAGCACAATATGGAATTGGTGGGTTCAGGAGGCCAATACGGAACCACGTGCTGGATCCCAATGGTCTCATATGACTAGCAGTTGAGATGACAGGCATCTTATCCACACGGTTGTAATGGACTGTGCAGCCACGTCTCGATCCCTGAGTCAACACATGGGGACGTTTCCAAGACAACAACCATCTTCATGAGCAGTTCGATGATGGTTGCAGCAGCATGGACTATAAGCTTGAAGACCATGGCTGCGGTTACCCTTCATGCTGCATCATAGACAGGCGTGCCTGCAATGGTGTACGCAATGACGAACCCGGGTGCAGGAATGGCAAAACGTCATTTTTTCAGATGAATCCAGATTCTGTTTACAGCATCATGATGGTCACATCTGTGTTTGGCGACAGCGTGGTGAACGCACATTGGAAGAGTGGATTCGTCATCGCCATACTGGCGTATCATACGGAATGATGGTATGGGGTGCCATTGGTTACACGTTTCGGGCACCTCTTGCTCGCATCGATGGCACTTTGAACAGTGGTCGTTACATTTCAGATGTGTTATGACCCGTGGCTCATCCCTGCGAAAACCTTCATTTCAGCAGGATAATGCATGACCGTATGTTGCAGGTCCTGTATGGGCCTTTCTGGATACGGAAAATGTTCTACTCTGCTCTGGCCTGCACATTCTCCAGATCTCTCACCAATTGAAAACACCTGGTCAATGTTGGCCGAGCAACTGGCTCGTCACAGTAGGCCAGTCACTACACTTGATGAACTGTGGTATTGTGTTGAAGCTGCATGGGCATCTGTACCTGTACACACCATCCAAGCTCTGTTTGACTCAATGCCCAGGTGTATCAAGACCATTATTATGGCCAGAGGTGGTTGTTCTGCGTGCTGATTTCTCAGGATCTATGCACCCAAATTGAGTGAAAATGTCAGTTCTAGTATAATCTATTTGTCCAATGAATACCCGTTTATCATCTGCATTTTTCTTGGTGCAGCAATTTTAATGGCCAGTAGTGTAACATACCTCAGTTAAAATGTGCTGTACCGTGATTTGCACACCACAGGCATCACAAAATGGAATGGGGGAGCCTCTCAACAGAGTGAAAAGCTGCATGTCAAATGGCAGTGCCTGATTCTGTGTCACTTCATGCCATTGACATGACTGGCAGGAGGGTCGCCACAGTCAGACATTTGGTTTAACCATTCTCAGCTTATTACTAGCCACTGTGAGCCATATCTCCTCCCACGACTAAAGGGATCTCTGCTGCACTACAGAGAGGTCATCCTGCAGAGGAATAGCACATAGCATGATATCATGGCCTCTATAGGCCTCCTTGGCAGCCCAATTATCCACTTTATTAACCCCAAATTTTCACATGTCTTGATGTGACATGTCATGTGACATGACATGTGACATGTCACATGTCACATGTCAGTCATGTAGCAGCTGCATTATCTCCTCAGCTGGATACAGGTTTTGTAAGGATCGCAGTGTGATAAGGAAATCAGAGCAGATAAGAAACCATGTACCCTGAACATGCCATATTTTCACCAACGCCTTCAGGACTGTTTGACATTTTGCTGAGGAATAGGGTCAGCATTGTGGAGGCAAATCCTGATAACATGGTAGAAGTACTCCAACCTCAATTTTAAAGTCAGCACCTCATTGCTCATAGACAATTAGGATAAAGCCTTTTTTATAAGCCCCAATGTTATAAAACTTAAAATAATACAGTTCTGCTCTACATAATTCTAAACATAGAATGGCTTGTAGAAACATTGACTGTTTTTAGAGACCAAGTGAAATTATTACTTAGCTTATAATTGTAGATTCTTGGTGATGAATTTGGCTTCATTGTCTTAAGTTGTGTCTCCTTTGTGCTGTAATAAAGAGGTCCAGGTTTTCCCCAGTGTTCTTTCTTCTATTAACAGACTTGTGGATGACTTGTAAAAACTTTTGTTTATTTATACACTTGTGGTATATGTTCCACATCACAAAATAAAATAACTTGCACAACAGTATAAATGTTTTCGACTCCACACAGACAAAACAACTGGACACCCCACCAGCCACTGTCCAGGGCTAAATTCAAAGGTGATCACACCACATCAAAATGGATGCCAAAAATGCTCACTTCCAAAGATAAAATAGTATAAGAAGTTGCCAATTGTGGTTTGGTTACAAGGTCAGCAGATATTGCTGATACTGAATGGAATTACATAACACAAATTATAAATGAAGTTAAATATATTACTTGAAAGATTGACAGAATAGCAGATGTGGTCAATGTCTTTATACTTTCCATAGGAGGCTGAACAATGGTATGGTATGCTGGTGCAGATGGTATGGACAGTATGGTATATGCCAGGAGCACCATGAGTAGCTGTTGCCGTATGTGAAGCAGTGGCTCAGCAAACTCTGCGCAGAGACTGGGTATGGGGCTGGTCCATAATAATCCCAGTGGTGAGCCTAATCCCTTCTTGATTTCCAATATCTTTAAATAAGAAGGTCTTGCACCCTATACACTGTGCACCCTTAGCCAAGCCGAGATCGCACAAAGGCTCTATAAGACTGGAACAAAAGTCATGTCTGCACCCTATGTAGTGTGGCTAAGATATTTTAAATACGCAATGCTTTTGACACTGTCGGATGACCTGTCAATGTGTGGATGGTGCAGCCAATGCGGAATTCAGATCCTGTATGGAGAAGGAGCCATGATTATCCTTACATCTGGTGCATCGGAAGTCCAAATTGCCCCTCTCATGACTGGTGGTATCAGTTAAGTCTGGACAATGTCTTGCAGGCTAGTCTGCAGAGTACCTCCCCATCACAGCAGCCACTGGACAAGTCCCTCCTCTCCCAGATGTTCTCCCTTTGAACTGTTCATGGAATGATTAAATAAATTCAGAATTTTTTGCCATAACTTGTTTTGGCTCTTGCAAATAACCTGCTGACATTTGGCCCTTGCCACTCAAAGAGCTGTGAAATTGTTTGCAGTCAGCCGACACTTTAACTAACATGGTCACCCATCTGGTCCTGATAGCATAATGGCATTCACCATTCTGTCAAGGTATGGGCTGCCTTTTCAGTCAACCTGAAGGCTGTGGAATGAATGCATCAGCATTGTGATATGATTTATCCATTCCTGGATATCAACCTGGTTTTCAAGCACAGCAAGATGACTGTAATATGTCCAGTTTGCTCTACTGAGCACCCATTGCCTGACAGTCTGTGTACCATCTGGCTGGTGGTTCCATATTGGAAAGTGATCACTTATGTGAATGTCATTGAGTACTTTCCATTGAGTTGTGGTGAAAAGGCCTGGAGAGCAAAGTGGAAGATCAATGGCACTGTGTGATCCTGTTGCAGTGCAGAAATGTGTGCTCTGACAGCTATTTAATAAATATGAATTAGAGGACCTGAGAAGCCCCTCAACTGCTCTGCCCCTAGGACATATTTTGATTGATTTTGATTGATCCCAAAACCACATTAAAATCACCACATGGCATAAATGGGTGAGGGAGCTGGATGAGATCATCATCAATAGCCTCCTCATCGAGTGTGTCACGAGGGGTACAAGGTGTAGAAGTATGAAACCAGAATTTCCTTATAGATGGTGCCAACCATCAGTGTAGGGCTTTTGAAACCACATCTGCAGCACCATCTGCTTTCTGTAATGAGTGACAATGAACGTCAACAAACAGTAACCAAAGTTCCATACATTTGTATCTGTTACAAATTAAGATTTGGAGACAGCATTAGTTTTCTGTTATTATTTGAAGAAAACTGGTGCAAAATCACAATGAAAGCTTTTCAAAGTTTTCAGTGAACATACTCTTGAGAAAAAGTTTAAAAGTAGTGATTTGACATTAAAAACAACAAGCACGGGAAACCACCGAAAAAGTTCAAAGACAATTCATTGCAGGCCTTACTGGATGGAGATAATACTCAAACTCAACAAAAACTCACAAAACAATTGACTATGATGCATGAAATTGGTTCTCTTCATTTGAAATCTATAGGAAAGGTGCAAAAAATGGGAAAATGGGCTCTACATGAACTGAATGAAAGACAGGACACAAACCTATAGACAACTTGTGAATTGCTGCTTGCCAGATACAAAAGTAAGTCATTTCTCCATTGAATAGTGACAGATGATGAAAAATGGATATTTTTGAGAATTCTAAAGTCTTAAATCATGGGTGAATCCAGGCAAACCATCAACATCCATTGAAAGATGAAATTGCTTTGGAAAGAAGATAATACTCAGTGTTTGGTGGGATCAGAAAGGAGTCATCTACTATGAGCTGCTACAACCCGGTGAAACCATTAACACTGATTGCTATCAACAACAAATGATCAATTTAAATTGAGCATTACATGAAAAATGATCAGAATATGAAAAAAGGCAACATACATTCATATTGCTCCTTGATATTGCCCCATCACACACAGCAAAACATATGAGGAAAATGACTGAGTAGTTCAGTTGGGAAGTACAAGTGAATGTGGCTTATTCTCCATCATCACTAGAAAAAGCTCTTGCTGAACAATGCTTCCATTCATATGAAAACATACAAAAATTGCTCGCCAACTGGTTAGCTTCAAAAGAATAACTATTTTTTTGGCATGGCATTATAGCCTAATGGAGAGGTGGGAAAAATATGTAAATCATCATCAACATCATCATCATCATTAGAGACTGATTATGCATTTTAGCATTCAGTCTGGAGCATAGTACCTATAATAAAATTCCTTTATGATATCCTATTCAATGCTAACATTGGTGCCTCGTCTTTTATTTCACAATCATTCTGCACCAAATCTAAGTACTTTCTACTCCTCTTACCCTCCGCTACTGAGCTCATGAGTCTCTCAGGTAACCTTGCTTCTCCCATGTGTGTCACATGACCCGACAATCTCAGTCTGTTCACTCTAACTGCTTCATCTATGGTGTTCATTCCCAGTTTTTCTTTGATTTCCTCATTATGGACACGCTCCTGCCATTGTTCCCATTTATTAGTACCTGCAATCATTCTTGCTACTTTCATACCTGTAACCTCTACCTAATGAATAAGGTAACCTGTATCCACCTAACTTTCACTCCCCATACAACAAAGTTGGTCGAAAGATAGAGCAGTGCACTGCTAAATTAGTCTTGGTACTTACTTCCTTCTTGCAGAAGAGTGTAGATCATAGCTGAGCACTTACTTCATTAGCTTTGCTGCACCTCGATTCCAGTTCTTTCACTGTGTTGCCATCTTGTGAGAAAATACATCCCAAGTAATTGAAACTGTCTACCTGTTCTATCTTTGTTCTTCATATTTGGCACTCAGTCTGTTTAAATCTCTTTCCCACAGACATTACTTTCGTTTTGGAGATGCTGCTCTTCATATCTTAATCCTTGCACCTCAGATCGAGCTCTGAAATATTAGTTTGCAGGCTTTTAATCGAATCGGCCATTACAACTAAGTCATCCACTTATTTTGTTTTGACCTATTTTAATCCCTCCCTGCCAGTCTACTGTTTTCAACATATGATCCATGAATAGTATGAACAACAGTGGTGACAGGTTACAGCCTTGTCTTACCCCTTAATTTGCTTTCTATTCTAACTACTGCCTGACAGTCTACGTAAAGCCCTTCAACTGCCTGCAGAAGTTTGCCTCCTATACCATAATCTTGTAGAACTGACAGTAGCTTCCTCCTAGCAACATGGTCATAAGCCTTTTCTAGATCCATGAAACGTAGATACAATGCCATATTCCACTCAAAGCACTTTTCCTTTACCTGCCGTAAGCTAAAGATCTAGTCCTGACATCCTCTAAGAGGCCTAAAACCACACTGATTTTCATCTAACTTGCCCTCAATTAATACTCGCACTCTACTTTCAACAATACCTGAGAATATTTTGCTACAATGCTAATTAAACAGATACCTCAATAGTTGTTACGATCTTTTCTATTTTCATGTTTGATAATTGGCGTGATTACCACTTTCGTCCAGTCAGATGGAACCTGTCCCGATTCCCATGCCTTATCAGTTATCCTGTGTAACCATTTGAGACCTGATATTCAACTGTATTTGATGAGTTCTGGCTTAATTTCATCCACCCCAGCCGCCTTATTGCACTGTAATCTACTGACCACTTTCCCCACTTCCTCAAATGAGATCCTGTTTCCATCATTGTTCCTATCCCATTCTACCTGAAAATCTGACACATCATTGAATGTTTCACCTACATTGAGCAATTCTTCAAAATATTCCCTCCATCTGGTCAAGGCACCCACAGGATTGACTAGCAGCTTTCCTGACCTGTCCAAAACACTTGTTAATTCCTTCTTCCCTTCCTTTCAAAGATTGATAATTAGCTCCAAAATGGTTTAGCCATGGCTTGATCCAGAGTTTCTAGCTTATTTCCAAAGTACCTTGACCATTCATCTTCCAGTGACTGTAAATCATTACATTCAACTAACTGGTACCTTTCCATGATCATTGTTATGTATTGGTGCCTAATTTCCTTGTCCTGAAGCTTCTCCACTCTTATTATTCTACACATGGACCTGACTTTCTGCTCTTCTGGTCTCACAAAACCAATTTCACTGCAGATTAACTAATGATCAGTATCATCAAAGAAACCCCTGAAAACATGTGTGTCCTTGACTGTCTTCCTGAATTCCTGGTCTGTTATTATATAGTCAATGATAGATCTGGTTCCCCTTGCTTCACAAGTGATAACTAAGCACATACTGAAACTGAAATCCAAGAGCTGTTTTCCATTCCTCTTGGCCTCCATATCCTCTCCAAACTTACCCATAACCTTTTCATAACCTTCTGTTTGATTTCCTATCCAGGCGTTGAAATCACCCATGAGTAAAACACTATCCTTTTCCTTCACTCGAACAACTACATCACGAAGTGCATTGTAAAATCTGTCCATCTCATCTTGATCTGTCCCTTCACAGGGTGAATACACTGCCACAATCCTAATTTTCTTGCTGGAGATGGCCAAATCTATCAACATCGGTTGTTCATTTACACACCTTATTGCAAGTATGCTGGGTCTGATTGCTTTCCTGATGTAAAACCCTACACCCCATTGTGCTCTTCCTACTTTGACTTCTGAGAGGTAGACCTTGTATTTTCCAACTTCATCCTCTTTAATCCCCATTGATATTAATAGCTTCCCATCTCATTCCAGATTGTTTGCCAAGTCATATTGTAGGAGTCCCTAGTCTGTCAATTAGAGGTGGGACTCCATCACCTCCAAAGGTCCGAGGCATTTTGCACTGATTGTTGCCAGCATGATATTGAAGTACCTGGGAAGCAGGTTGCTAGCCTTACTTGCCCAGGGCCCCACTGAGTTCTACCCCTAACAGCTGAGGGACTAACCGGTGGATTTGGTAGACTTTGCCGTCTGAGCCACGACTCAGAATATGTCCGAGATGCCCAACCTTATTCCAAAGTCACTGGTATCCCAACTGTCAGGACCACTTACTTGGCCAGTCATAAGTTGTCCATGGCCCATGAGCTAGGACATCACTACAGGAACCTACACCATGAAACACAAATATGTAAATAGCAATGGAAATTATTTTGAATAAAGTATTGTTTATCTGTTTCAAACAACAGACATGTAATTTCTGCAGCAATATTACAGTTTCGTACTTCCACACCTGGTAGATAGGAAGAGCACACAATCAATCAATGATGCAAATGCACATACACTGACACTGCAACTGTTTGGAGACTTGTGGTAAGGGAGAGGGGCTCACAGTGATAGGTTGTATTACACAAAAATAGCTACTCTGTCTTTGGCTCTCTCTCCAATAAAGTCACCATTCCTATTTAGATTGTAAACGCTAATCTGAGAGATGCATGAAGGCCTGAAATTCATCTCCTACAGACGTACACACAAGTCTATTGGAAGGATGATGAACCAGCTGTCTGTCAGGATGAATAGCCACCACAAACTGTGACAAAAAGCAAGATGGACCACCCTGTGCCACAGCAAGCAGCTGAACACAACACTCTAGATTTCAATGGCTGCTTCACTACCCAAGCCATCTGGATCCTTCACTCCACCACCAGCTCTTCTGAACTGTGCAGATGGAAGTTGTCCCTTCAACACATTCTAAGGTCCTGCAACCATGCTGGTCTCCGCCTAAGATCTTCCCTTCCTTCCTTTCTCACTCATTTTACTGTATCTCTCCAATTCATGTCTTCTTTGCAACTGTGTGTTATCCCTTGCAATATCCCCTTAATTAATTACTATTATTTTTATTTATTTATTTATTTTGTTCTATCTCTTTCCTGTTTTTTTTTCCTGTTTATCCAATTTTTATTTTTCCTTATTATTTTTATCATTTGAAATCCCCCCACTCCCTCCCCACACTCCTCTACATCTCCTTTTTATCCTTTCCTGCCCTTTCCCTTTGTTGTTGTTGTTATGGTCTTCAGTCCGGAGACTGGTTTGATGCAGCTCTCCACCCTACTCTATCCTGAGCAAGCCTTTTCATCTCCTCATAAGAACGGCAACCCACATCCACTTGAATCTGCTTACTATACGCGTCTCTTGGTCTCCCTCTGCGATTTTTCCCTCACACACTTCCCTCCAATGCTAAATTTACGATTCCCCGATGTCTAAGAATGTGTCCTACCAAGCAATCCCTTCTTTTAGCCAGGGTATGCCAAAAATTCCTTTTCTCACCAATTCTGTTCAGTACTTCTTCATTGGTTATGCGATCTACCCACCTTATCTTCAGCATTCTTCTGTAACACCACATTTCAAAAGCCTCTATTCTCTTCCTGTCCGCACTGCTTATCATCCATGTTTCACTCCCGTACAAGGCAACACTCCACACAAATGCCTTCAGAAAAGACTTCCTTACACTTAAATTAATATTCGATGTTAGCAAATTTCTCTTTTTCAAAAATTCTTTTCTTCCCATTGCCATTCTGCATTTTATATCCTCTGTACTGCGACCATCACATATTATTTTACTACCCAAGTAACAAAACTCATCTACCACCTTCATTGTTTCGTTGCCCAATCTAATTCCTTCAGCATCGCCTGATTTCCTAAGATCGCATTCCATTATTTTTGTTTTGCTCTTGTTAATGTTCATTTTATATGCTCTCTTCAACACACTGTCCATTCCATTCAACTGCTCTTCCAGGTCCTTTGCTGTGTCTGACAGAATTACAATGTCATCAGCAAAACACAATGTTTTTATTTCTTCCCCCTGTATTCCAAATTTTTCCTTGCTTTCCTTCATCGCCTGCTCGATGTACAAATTGAATAACATCGGAGAAAGGCTACAACCCTGTCTTACTCCCTTCCCAACTGATGCTTCCCTTTCATGCCCTTCGAGTCTAATAACTGCAGTCTGGCTTTTGTACAAGTTGTAAATAACTCTCCTTTCCCTATATTTTACCCCTGCCGACTTCAGAATTTGAAAGAGTGTATTCCAGTCAACATTGTCAAATGCTTTCTCCAAATATACAAAAGCTAAAAATGTAGGTTTGCCTTTCCTTAATCTATCTTCTAAGATAAGACGTAAAGTGAGTATTGCCTCCCGGGTTCCTATGTTCTTCCTGAATCCAAACTGATCTTCCCCAAGGTCAGCTTCTACCAGCTTTTCCATTCTCCTGTAGATAATTCGTGTTAAAATTTTGCAACCATGACTTATCAAACTGATGGTTCTGTAATTTTCACACCTGTCTGCACCTGATTTCTTTGGAATGGGGATTATTACATTTTTCTTAAAGTCTGAGGGTATTTTGCCTGTCTCATAAATCCTACACACCAGATCAAATAGTCTTGTCATGGCTGGCTCTCCCAGAGACTTTAGTAGCTCTGAGGGTATGTCATCTACTCCTAGGGCCTTGTTCCGAACTAAGTCTTTCAAGGCTCTGTCAAATTCATCTCTTAGTATAGCATCTCCTATTTCATCTTGATCTACGTTCTCTTCCCTTCCTACCACATTGTCTGTAAGTTCATTTCCTTTGTAGAGGTGCTCTATGTACTCTTTCCACCTTTCAGCTTTCCCTTCTTTGCTGAGAACCGGCTTCCCATCTGAGTTCTTGATATTCATAGAGTTACTTTTCTTGTTCCCAAATGTCTCTTTTATTTTCCTGTAGGCGGTATCTACTTTTCCCCTTCTTATACATTCTTCTACAGATTTGCATTTGGCTTCTAGCCACTCCTGCTTAGCCATTTTGCACTTCCTGTCAATCTCATTTTTTAATCGTCTGTACTCCATTTTGCCTGTTTCATTTACTGCATTTTTATATTTTCTCCTTTCATCAATTAAATTTAGTATTTCCTGTGATATCCAAGGATTTTTTGTTTGTCTTGCCTTTCTACCTATTTTGTCCTCTGCTGCCTTCACTATTTCATCTCTCAATGCTACCCATTCCTCTTCTACTGTTTTATTTCCCACTGTTTCTGTCAATTGTTGCCTAAATTTCCCTCTGAAATTCTCCACAACTTCACTTTCCTTCAATTTATCTAAGTCCCATCTCCTTATTTTCCTACCTTTCTGCAATTTTTTCAGTTTCAGCCTACAGTTCATGACTAACAAGTTATGGTCAGAGTCTATATCTGCCCCTGGGTACGTCTTGCAGTTTATAACCTGGTTCCGGAAATCTATCTGATACCTTCCGGTGTCTCCTGGTCTCTTCCATGTATACAACCTTCTTTTGTGATTCTTAAACCAGGTGTTTGTTATGATTAAATCATGTTCCGTGCAAAATTCTACCAGGCGACTTCCTCTTTCATTCCTCCTGCCCAGTCCAAATTCACCTACTATTTTTCCTTCTCTTCCTTTTCCTACTACCGAATTCCAGTCTCCCATCACAATTAAGTTTTCCTATCCCTTAACTGTCTGAATAATTTCCTTTAGCTCCTCATATATTTCTTCGATCTCCTCATCATCGGAAAAGCTAGTTGGCATATAAACCTGTACTACTGTTGTCGGTGTTGGCTTCGTATCTATCTTGACAATGATAATGCGATCACTGGGCTGCTCATAGTAGTTTACCCGCATTCCTATTTTCTTATTCATTATCAGTCCTACTCCTGTGATACCCCCAACTGATTTTGTATTTATAATCCTGTACTCACCTGACTAGAAATCCTGTTCATCCTGCCACCGAACTTCACTAATCCCCACTATATCTAACTTCAACCTATCCATTTCCCTTTTTAAATTTTCTAATTTTCCTACCCGATTAAGGGATCTAACATTCCACGCTCCGATCAATAGAATGCCAGTATTGTCTTTCCTGATGACAACATCCTCCTGAGTAGTCCCCGCCCGGAGATCCGAATGGGGGACTATTTTACCTCCGGAATATTTTACCCAAGACGATGCCATCATCATATTTCCATACAGTAGAGCTGCATGTCCTCGGGAAAAGTAACGGCTGTAGTTTCCCCTTGCTTTCAGCCGTTCACAGTAACTGTGTGGCAAAGCCACATTAGCTGATGTTACAAGGCCAGCTCAGTCAATCATCCAGACTGTTGCCCCTGTAACTACTGAAAAGGCTGCTGCCCCTCTTCAGGAACCACACGTTTGTCTGGCCTCTCCACAGATACCCCTCCGCTGTGGTTGCACCTACGGTACGGCTATCTGCATCGTTGAGGCACGCAAGCCACCTCACCTCGGCAATGTCTGTGGTTCATGGTTCATTGCCACAATTCAAATTCCCGCCTAAGAGACCTTTTACAATCCATCATGCAATGCAGAACTTTCCACCTCCACCTTTACACAGCATCCTTCCCCCTCCACTCCCCACCTTACTCGCAGTCTAGATGGTTGTGGAACTGGAGTGGTGACATGGTGGTTGTGTGAGTATAGTTGTCTGAGTGATTGTGTGAATGCAGGGCCAGATCTAGGACATTTGCCAAGGGGGGCAAGCTTAAATTTGCCGCCCTTCTTTCACCCCCCATAAGAATCGACGTTTTGACGCTAATTGGGTTACATATTTCTAAATAAATGTCACAAACTCACAACATGACCTTATTTTATTGACTGAATTAAGATCAAATGAAAACAGAACAGTTTTAATACATACAAAAATATTACAAGATTACTCATCGTACAAAAATCAATTAAAAATTTCCCTTTTCGAGGTTTTTTTTTTTTTTTTTTTTTTTTTTTGCTGCAAAACTGTTTATGATGTCATCATAGTTTAGAGAAGCAGCTCGTTTGTGCTCTATGGACAATACTCAGATTTGTTAAGCAGTCGTGCTCCTCAAGTCTATTTAATTAGTTTCAGCTTTCTGAAACTTCTTTCTCCAGACGAAACAGAAACTAGAATGGTAAGATATATTTTAACACTTTAGTAAGATTGTGATACCCCTCCACCAATTTATTTTTATAAATTAATGTTGATGATGCAGTGGAATCTTGCAAGGCTCTGTCTACTGCCAGCGCATGTTGTCTGAAACTTTCAACTTCAATCGGCCGTGGTGGCCGAGGGGACTGAGGCACTCCAGTCACAGTCTACATGGACACTACGGTCGGGGGTTCGAATGCCCCCTCGGGCATGGATATTTGTGCCGTCCATAGTCTTAGCTAGTTCCTAAGTAGTTTGTAAGCTTAGGGACTGATGACCCCGTAGTTAAGTCCCATAAGTTCTATAAACATTTATTTAATTTTTTGTACATTCCAGCCGTGTTTTCCCCATTGTCATGAGAATGCCCCCTGCAGTACTTAATGTTCAACACATCTCGTTCCAATTTCTGCAGTATCTCTTGACTAAGGCCTTCTGCTGTTTTGTCTGTACCTGTAAAAAAAGTCAGTAAAACATTCCACAACCTCTGAGTCATTCGACTTGACATATCAAATTACTTGTGTCATCTGCGCATTGTGGCTGATATCTGGACTGCAGTCAAACATCAGTGAAAAGTATTTAGCAGCTAAAATATCTTTAATTATATCTTGTTTTATTTTGTCAGCAATCAAGTCACAGAACTCATCTTGTATATTTTTGTAAAAATAGCTAATATGGCCTCTCTTGTGGTGTTCAATACGCATACGAAGGAGGACACTATAGCATGATATGAGATCAATTGTATTTAGAAATTTTCCACTATGTGGATCACCAAAATCACCATTTTCTTTTGTTCCTCTAAAAGGACTTCCTTGCTTAGCTAGAAAAAGGACAGCATCAATAATACAGTGAGATTCCTCCTGTTTTGTCTGGTCTTGCTGCCCAGTGTGCGATACTTATCAGGTGGGTTTGTCGGAGGACATCGAAAGAGTCGAAAGTAAGGCAGATTGTTTTGTATTGCCGTGATAAAGGGGAGACAGTGTCATGGATATGATACAGGTCTGGGATGGGAATCATTAGAACAAAGGCGTTTATCACTGCGACGTGGGCTACTTATGAAACTACAATGGTCAACATTCTCCGAAAGCGAAAATATATTGTTGCCTCCCACTTACATAAGTAGAAAAGATCATCTGAATAAATACATGAAATCAGAGCTCGAACAGAGAGATTCCGATGTCCTTTCTTCCCGAGCGCTATTTGAGAATGGAATGGGAGATAAATAGGATAAAAGTGGTCCGATGATCCCTCTGTCAGGCAGTTAAATGTGATTTACAGAGTATCTTGTGTAGATGTCTATCAATTCCACTGCTACTGAGAGAGGACTCTAGATCCTTAGTACTTTTGACTTTCAATAAGAAATGTGCACACCTGAAATACTTTATATATGACTGGAACGTTGTTCAAATTCACCTGTTCTACAAATATTACCTTGATATGAAATATGAATATTCATTTATCTGAAAAAGGAAATCTATGCAAATTAATAAACAATGGGCATTTACTTATGCAATAACTCAAACATCTCTCTCATTCTGACTAATATCTAGTACATTTTTAGAGTTTGCTTAGCTGAAGTACCTGTGGCAGGGCAACACTGAAGTCAGCAATCAGGAATTTTAGATTTCGGTATTTCTTGCAGTCATTTTACTTTTAATAATTCTGTGTCAGTTAATTTTATTAAATTATACCAGACAGACAATCTGTAAAAAACAAAACAAAAAGAGAGAGAGAGAGATTCGGTGAAAATTTGCAGCCCTCCTAATTCTGCCGCCCGGGGCAACTGCCCCCTTTGCCCCTCCCTAGAAGCGGCCCTGGTGAATGTATATGTTTCTTTTCCTGAAGAAGGCCATAGCTGAAAATTTAAGTTGTGTGTATGTGATGATATATATTCATGCCTGTCAGCAACTCAGCGAGCCTCTTTACAGTGAGTTATCTATCCTCCATTATTGACATTCCAATTGAATTTTCCATTGTTAAAATTAAACAATTATAAATAAATACACTGGACAAGGGACCAGGAATAAACTCAACTTCAAGCTGGAAAATCTATATGTAAAACATTTTAAATTATTAACCATTTAAATGATATAAATAATATTTTAAATAACTTTTACATACAATTGTAAACACAGAAGATTTAGGATAGTTAGGTAGCATCAATAACTGAAGTATTTAGTACACGTGTAATGTGATACAATTATCACACTCAGAGATAGATCAGACCTATCTAGTAATATACTTATGTAATATTGTGTATGGAAAAATGGATGGAGTGATAGTTGTGGGAGGTAATGGAAAACCAGGATAAATTTTAACTGTGAAATGTGTTACATACAGATTTTCAAGTTTCAAGTTAAGTTTATTCCTGATTCCTCCTGTATATTTGTTTATAATTGTTTAATTTTGAACATTTTTAGTTGTAGTACCACAGTAGATTCCAAGATAATATTGTCCTATGTATCAGCGTATCTGAACAACGTAACTTTTTCACAAAACAGTATAGTATGAAGATGACCTTGTAAGCTGAATTAAAATAAACTTGTGAAACATATACAAAATTGTGATTCTAATTTAGTATGATTATGTTCCACCAAGAACCAATAGAAGAATCAGTAAAAAAATGTAATAAATAAATTCATTTCAATCAGTTTAAAACAGTCTCAAGTAACTATATTTAATAATGGAAAGTCCAGGTTGGAATTAACATTATAGTAATAAGAACAGTTTACAACTCACCACAAAGACATGATGATGAGCCGTGGGAGGCACATAAAAAACACACATGCACGTGAGCACGCGCGCGCACACGCACACACACACACATGCACACACACACACACACCACTTCAGCTATCAGTCATGGCCTTCTACAGAAAATAGGACATTCATGCATTCACACAGGCACACAACACAGTGTCACAACCATCAGCTCCGGCTGCCGCACTTTGAATCATGCTCTGCAGTGTGGAGATAGGAGATGGGGGAGGGAAGGGATAGGAATATTGTGTCATGGTGGTGGAGATGGGACACAGAATAGCCTTCTTGCAGAGCATGTATGTATTAGATGGGAGGAATGAGATGTAGCTTAGGAATGGAGCAGGGGAGTGAGGGGAGGAAAATATATAAATAAAATAAAATGAACCAAACACATGAGTGCCACATGCACACACATACACACAACCACTCAAAACAGGAGAGGTTTAGGATAGAGAGGTAGGAACTATTGGGTGTACTGTACTGTACTGTAATAATCATCCATGAATGAGCACTCCCCTTGACACCCAGTACTACCATGGCCTTGAACAACTAAATTGCATCCTTCACCAAGGTTTTGATTTTCTGTCCTCATGCCCAGTAATGAGAGACATCCTGCCCAGGATCCTTCTGACCGCTCCTAAAGTGGTGGTCCATCACCCTCCCAACCTCCATAGCATCCTAGTCCATCCCTATGCCACCCCGAAATGCAGCCCACTGCAACAGGGATCATAAAACCTGTGGAAAACCCCGCTGAAAGACCTGTCCAATCCCCCCACCCAGCACTTACTATTCAGTCCTTTCACAGATTATCCTACTCTATCAGAGACTGGGCCACCTGTGAAAGCAGCCATGTAGTTTACCAACTTTGCTGCAATCACTGTGCAGCTTTCTAGAATCATCATCACTATTCTCTCCTCTTTTTTTCTATACTCTTACTCTTTCTGATAGCATATACAAGGTGAATTCAAGTTCTAAGGCCTCCGATTTTTTTTCTCCGGACTGGAAAGAGATAGAAACATGCACATTGTTTTAAAATGAGGCCGCATTTATTGTCAATACATCCCAGAGATGGCAGCACCGTATGACAGATGGAATTTTACCACCAGCGGCGAGAATGAGAACTATTTTAGATACTTAAAATGGCGACGTTTTCCTTACTTGAACAGCATGCAATCATTCGTTTTCTGAATTTCAGTTGTGTGACACCAATTGAAATTCATCAACAGTTAAAGGAGACATGTGGTGATGGAGTTATGGATGTGTCGAAAGTGCATGCGACAGTTTAATGAAGACAGAACATTGTGTGACAACAAACCAAAACAACCTCGGGCTTGCACAAGCCAGTCTGATGACATAATCGAGAAATTGGAGAGAATTGTTTTGGGGGATCGCCGAATGACTGTTGAACAGATCGCCTCCAGAGTTGGCATTTCTGTGGGTTTTGTGCACACAATCCTGCATGACGACCTGAAAATGCGAAAATTGTCATCCAGGTGGGTGCCACGAATGCTGTTGGACGACCACAAGGCTGCCCATGTGGCATGTTGCCAAGAAATGTTGACGCGCAACGACAGCATGAATGGGACTTTCTTTTCGTCAGTTGTGACAATGGATGAGACGTGTATGCCATTTTTCAATCCAGAAACAAAGCGCCAGTCATCTCAATGGAATCACACAGATTCACCGCCACCAAAAAAATTTCGGGTAACCGCCAGTGCTGAAAAAATTATGGTGTCCATGTTCTGGGACAGCGAGGGCGTAATCCTTACCCATTGCGTTCAAAAGGGTACTACGGTAACAGGTGCATCCTACGACAATGTTTTGAAGAACGAATTCCTTCCTGCACTGCAACAAAAACGTCCGGGAAGGGCTGCGCGTGTGCTGTTTCACCAAGACAATGCACCCGCACATCGAGCTAACACTATGCAACAGTTTCTTCGTGATATCAACTTTGAAGTTATTCCTCACACTCCCTACTCACCTGACCTGGCTCCTAGTGACTTTTGGCTTTTTCCATCAATGAAAGGCACTCTCCGTGGCCGCACATTCACCAGGCGTGCTGCTATTGCCTCAGCGATTTTCCAGTGGTCAAAACAGATTCCTAAAGAAGCCTTCGCCGCTGCCATGGAATCATGGCGTCAGTGTTGTGAAAAATGTGTACGTCTGCAGGGCAATCACATCGAGAAGTAACGCCAGTTTCATCGATTTCGGGTGAGTAGTTAATTAGAAAAAAAAATCGGAGGCCTTAGAACTTGAATGCACCTCATATATCAATGTCTTTGATATTTTATTTCTCAGTATATCCATTTTGTCCCCCCACCCTTACCTTTCCTTTTATCTCTTAAGTTACTTTCTGTCCTCTTCTTAATTATTTTCTCTTACTCTTTATGATAATTAGCTTCAGTTATGATATGTTAATTTCTGGTAACAGATGATGAATAAACTATCAACTCCTGCATCAAAGATTATCTTCTCTCCAGCACATTGTGCAAATTGTTACCATTCTTAGCAACTAATAAATTGTCAGTATTTTCTCTTCTGTTTTCATTTATTTCTGAGTTTCTGCTTGTCATCAAGTAGCTATATTTTTCTTTTGTCAATATAGACTATTAACTTACCTACTGCAAAACTGACATTCTGCTCATAGATTATCACTTACCTCAAAAGGCATATTGGAATGAATAATGGAAGAGTTGCGGCCAAGACAAAGTAGACCCAGTTCCTAAGAAACCAGGCTAACAGTGCCATAGCAATGGTTCCTATACAGTAACTAAAAAATGACAAGAAGTTGACTGTTGAACGATGTCTCACATCTGTCAGTTCAATTCCTGAAAACAGAACAGAAAAGTTGTAAAAAATACCTTATGAAATTAATACCACTGTTGTATATTTTCATATACTACTTGCTAGTTCACACTACTTGTTTGTGGTAATAAGTATGAAACACAAACTCTGAATATGACAATAAGACATGTGAACAATCTTACAAGAGCAGATAAAGGCTGCAGTATAACTATAACTAACCACACAAGGTTTACACAAAAATTTTAAGAAAGTCCTTGTAAATTACTATATTGCATAAGTTAAAAAAAAAGACAGGGTTAAAGAAACACAGCAACTGGTGGCTGCCATTTTTAACCTCTAAACTATAGTTGCTGTAATGTATAAAATAATAAAATATTGGAATTCCTAACTTGTGGTGTTTTGTGAAGTAATATTGCCTATCAATTTAACAGTCTGTTTAAAAATTTTATATAGGCCTAAGGAAACATTGTATTGAGGTGATATTTCCTTTCTCAATAAGGTATTTGTTTTGTGTAACACAAAAACAAAAAAGATGTTACCAGAACAGATTAAAATGATACATTCCTGTGTTTTTATCTGACTATCTACTCAACAGTTTTATGAAGTGGAGAAAACATTCCCGTGAGTAAACAGTGTACCTACATTACTCAGTAATGAAGATGGTAGTGGATATAATAAATTTATTTGTTCATCTAGAACTAATGAATGCCTTAAATAGAAAAGTGAGACAGAAAGCCTCCACTAATTGTCCGATTCCTCCACCTACCAGTTGTGCCAATATGACCCCATTCCTACAGTGCAACATCACCTACTAACCCCTAATAAAACCCTACAGTCCTTCTCAAAATCTCCTCCCCTGAACCTCTCTCCCTCTTCATCCAAACAACACACCACACACCCACCTTCTACATGCTCCCAAAATTGTAATGAGGTGATATTTCCTTTCTCAATAAGGTATTTGTTTTGTGTAACACAAAAACAAAAAAGATGTGACCAGAACAGATTAAAATGATACATTCCTGTGTTTTTATCTGACTATCTACTCAACAGTTTTAGGAAGTGGAGAAAACATTCCCGTGAGTAAACAGAGTACCAACATTACTCAGTAATGAAGATGGTAGTGGATATAATAAATTTATTTGTTCATCTAGAACTAATGAATGCCTTAAATAGAAAAGTGAGGCAGAAAGCCTCCACTAATTGTCCGATTCCTCCACCTACCAGTTGTACCAATATGACCCCATTCCTACAGTACAACATGACCTATTAAGTACTAACCCCTAATAAAATCCTACAGTCCTTCTCAAAATCTCCTCCCCTGAATCTCTCTCCTTCTTCATCCAAACAACACACCACACACCCACCTTCTACATGCTCCCAAAATTCCACAAACCTAATAAATAAAAACAAATGAAAAAATTATATCTCAAAAATAGAGGATAGATAGCAACTCACCATAAAGACGATCGCTGAGCTGCAGACAGGCATGTAAAATAATCACATGCACACAAATTTTTGGCCATCATGGCCTTTATCAGAAAAAGATACATGTACATTCAGACAATCACTTAGACATAATTGAAGCACACATGACCACCAACTCTAAATGACTACCACTCCAGCCATCGAAATCATACATTTGTCCTCAACTGGATGCTGTGCACAGAGTGGTCTATCTTGCCATTGGCCACAGTTTAACAGTGGAGATTCATCCTGTTTGACAGCTGGTTGGTAGTCATATCAATATAAAAGGATACACAACGATTGCAGCAGATGGTGCAGGCTACATTACAAATCTTACTATCAAGAAATTGTATTATGAGATTCATTCTACACTTTGTAAGTATATTAGGAGAAAATCCACTAGTTCTTCACTTACACATTTGTTTTTGTGTTATGCTTTGAACAAAGCATTTTCATTTTCACTCCACTGCAGAGTGAAAGTTTCATTATAGAGACATCCCGTAGACTGTGGCTAAGCCATGTCTCTACCATATCCAGGAGTGCTAGTCTTGCATGGCCGCAGGAGAACTTCTGTGAAGTTTAGAAAGTAGGAGGTAAGGTACTGGCAGAATTGAGGCCGGACCGTGAGTCATGTCAGGATAGCTCAGTGGTAGAGCGATTGCCTACGAAAGGCAAAGATCCCAGGTTTGAGTCCCGGTTCTGGCACACAATTTTAATTTGCCAAGAAGTTTCATATCAGTGCCCCTCTGCATTCTAGAGCCAAAATTTGTTTGATTCAGACATTATAGTTAAGCAGAATTTATCTCTCTCAGTCTATATGGAACTTATTTTTACTTCAAGCAATTTTGTTGTGAATGGACATAATCCTTGAATATTATTTGGGATTTAATGTGTTGGAATATAGCTATTAGAGTCTGAGATGCTTTTGCAAAGCATTTTGTTATCAATGCGTATGCTTAATCCACCTCCTTAAAATAAATACTCTTCGTCTTCAGTGGCAGTGTCCTCCAGAAGCATATGCTACAGGACAATAATGAATTGAAATATGCAACAACAACAACAAAGTCTGTAATTTTGTCTGCAGGTCTACAAAATGACAAAAGGTCTCCAAGTGCAAAGCAGGCAGAACTGAACGTATGGTTTAACTTACCAACCTATTAGTGTCACTATAGCTTGGGAAGAGGGAGAGGTTGTTTGGAAAGGTCATCAGTTTGAACAGTTGTACACAGTGTTTGAGTGAATGGTTGAGAAGGATTAAATGGTGGTGACATGAGGGATTCATAAATCAATGCTCACTTAACAGTGCAGATGGCTTGAGGAGGCAGGAACTGACAAGTGGTGAAGGGCTTTGGGAGTTTGGGAGGGGGATGTGAGGGCAAGAACTATTGACAGCACAATGGGCTCTTGGAGACATGCAGACATAAGAGTAGTACAAATAGCTTCTAGTGGTGAACAGTTCAGAAGGTAGCATAAATGCCTTCTTTAGTGGCAGATCTAACAAGCTCATAAAGTAACCTACAAACCAACTGAGGCACAGTCAACCAGCTGAGGGTGTCAACAGAGACTCAACAGAAGTAACAATAGAAGACAAAGACAACAGAGACAAACAAGGCAGAGTCAGAAATGCTAGAGAGTGAACCAAACTGAGAGATGGTTGGGATATAGCCAGTACAACAACTTGAACAGAGAAATGAAATGTTAACATGAGTGAAGTCAGGATACAACTGAAGAGCAGGCCACTGCTCTATGGTCTATAAAGGATAGCCTTTAGTGCCCATAGATTGGCATACTGGATGTCAAGCATACACAGTGTTGTGTCAGCAATGGCCCTTTGAAAAGGCTTTCAAACTCATCAGGTGAGGATACCAGTTCTCTCTCCCCTGAAACGAGCCCATAGGAGTGAAAGTGCCCTGGACAGTGTTAGGGAAAGTGAGGTAGTGGCACAATTAGAGTAACAGCAGAGTAGACTACCAGCTGTTGGGAAGTACCCAGGGCACTGCATCACAGCCTGGGTGATGATGACTGAGACAGTAGAGACTGAGGTGATGCTTTTACTTGTATGCCTGCATCTATCAGACCCACTATTTGTTCCCTGGTAGACAAATTGTACGTATGTGCATGTGTAGAATCAGCAAGGGTGGAGATTCCAAGACTGGCTGGGAAGCTGATGGTGGTGTTGCGAAGAAGAATGATTGGAGTTGATTGGTATGAAGGCACTATAAGCCAGTGGCAGACTAGGGGGAGGGGATGGGGTGGACCACTCCAGTACTCTCGTCTTGGAGGGCCTCCAAATATCTCAAAGGCACCTTTTTTTAGTAGTAATATGTCTATTTCCAAGTAGACAGAGGGCTTCTTTTTGTTCTGCTGGCCCAGGCCTCCAACAGCCCTTAGTCTGCCACAGCTCTAAGCCCATTGGAGTGTTCATTGTCATATGCATCTGAGGTGCTGTGCCTGAGCCAAAAGATGGAACATCATAACAGACTGCCACCCATGGAGAAACTCAGTTGGATAGAGCTGTGTCTGTACATATTTAAACACATTGTAAGAGGAGCTGTGATGGTGAAAGTGCCAACTGCTTTTAGCATTTGTTGTGTAGACATTCCAACCATCCTTTATGCATGACCATAGGAAGACAAATGAAAATATGGACTAAATATGTGTTTGGTGCCATTGAAGGTGCAGAACAGTTGAAAGCCTGTCAATGTGAACTCATGTCCATTGTCAATAACCTGATGAAAAGAAGCCCTTCAATGGGTTGAATCTGGATGAGTGCACAGAGTGTTGAATTCATGGTGGTGGATGTTATCTTAATTATGATTGATTAAGTGCCTTCAGCTGCATGGAGCCCAGAAAGGTGACAGTAAAGTCCACATGAATGTGGTCCCAGGAGTGACAAGCAGTAGGCCATGTTGCAAAAGACAGAGAAGGAGCAGCCACGTGTCGGGCACATGCAGAACAGCTGTGCACCATGGCTTCCACACCTTTGTTTAGGCCTGGTCAGTAGACATATTTCCTGGCAAGGACTTTCATCTGTGACATACTCCAATGCCCATGATGTAGGATTTGCAAACCCTGAGGGTTCAAAGTTGCCAGGATGATGATATGGTGACTATCTGACATTGTAGATGGTCAGAAAGTCAAGCACAGGCTGAGAATTTTGAACTGGTGGTATATGTCTCCATCGATATGTGAAGCTATTATGAGAAACATAACAACAAATGATGTTGTGCCATGTCAATGTGAAAACATGAGATTTCCTGCTGGGCATATACCAGATCTGGTCTTGATGGTGGACAATAAAGAGCATTGGCACTGATATGTTGTTCTTTGGATTAAATTTGGTGGTGTAGTTATAGGATCTGGGAAAAAGGCCAATGCTCGAGCTATTGCACTGTCTATTCTGGAAGCCTAGAGGATGGTTCAAAGAGTGCTACAAATGGATTTTGGTCAGTAATGAAGGTAAATTTGGTTTTCTTAACAGCAAAGATAATGACCAAAGCTTATTTTTTGATTTGAAGTAGTTTTTTTTACAGACATCTGCATTTTTGATGAAGAAACCATTGGTTGCTCCACACCATTGTCATTTCTATGTGGCAAAAATGTACCAATGCCATACAGGGAAGCATGGTGTGATGAAGAAAAGATTATAAGTCAGTGTTCCAAGTGCAGTAGACGCTTTGGCTGTGTGAATGCATACTCACAATCAACTGACCACTTGTACTGAATGCCACACTTTCACAACTGGTTGAGTGGATGGATAATGTGAGCTTGCTTGTGGAAGGAACTTACAACAATCACCAATGTTTATTTTGGAAAAATCACCTTCAACAAGCTTTATGGGGTGATCCTCTTGCAGTAGGATATTTCTGTTCTAACACTGCATAGCACTAGGCTGTTCCAGCACATTGCAGAAGGTGTCTGCTATTTATTGCACACTGAATGATTGTGTGCCCTGCAAAATCTCTCTGCAGGCTATTACATCCCTCTTTCTTTTGGGGGAAGAGTGATGATGATATCTGGAGGCTGGTATCATACCACCACAAAGTGGAAATATCATCCATGTCCAATAAGTAGCTTGAGTCAAGGGGATGTGCCAAGCTCTGAGCTGGGTCTCTGTCATTGCATCACCAGAGAACCAGACAAGATGGGCAACAAGATGTTGTAGTTTGGGTCCATGGCAGTGTCTGGCAGCAGTGTAGCAGGTGGTAGAATGGAAACTGTTGGAGGCTGTGCTGCATTGGCAAGCTTATCCTGTGGCAAAGGTTGCACAGCACTTGCCACTCCATGTGCTGCTGGAGGCTTGTCAAATTGTAGTGGTTCTACAGTTGGGCACAGGGGTTGAGATCCACACGAGCATGCAGCAGGTGACGTGGCAGCCAGATGCTGCTGCCGGCGGGACCAGGAGGTAAGTGCCCAATCTGATACAGAGTTGATTTTGATGATGCCTGATCTTCCTGTCCCTTATTCATAAGGTGTAGTCCCGATGGCCATTGTGCTGCATGATGAGTGCCAGTATCCACAGTGAGGACAGAGACCGAAACCACATGTCCAGAATGTTGTACCCAGTGGAAACCCCAGGCACGATATCAAAAAGTAAAAAAAGAAATTCATGATTTACAACTACAAAACACAGTGCACTCACAAGCGTCTATCCCGTCTGTCAATTGAAGAATGTGTCAAAGGTTTTAGGATGAAGACTATTCAATACTTTGTAATAACAAATACTGCTTTTTATCAGCATCATGTCTCTTATATTAACAATTTTAAACAGGTCACTGTAAAAAAATTGCTAATAGTAGTTTTAGAAGCATAACCTTCAAAGTAAATGTCCTCCTAAGAAAGGCGAATTATGTTAACAATGAGATGTACTTTGAATTTCGTAAATCACAAACCATTTGACTCCCATTCAAAATATGGGGTTATAATCGAACTGATCAAAATAACTTCATTCAGTTAAGAATTGTAATTTACAGTACAGCCCAAACTGCATTTTGTGATGCCCAAAAAAGGTGTCACATACAGCAGCATACAATACTCCGAGAAATAGGACATGGCACACTAGAGTCAGCGTGACGCAGGAAGGCAGCACAGTTTTCAGCCATTCTGCGCATCACCCTCCATTACCATAATGGAGCCAATACTGTTCATTCTTAAGACACGTGGCTGTCTGCTATGTTTCTCCAACAAGCTCAACTGTTGGTGCTTGGCCGTAGCTTCTCCCCTCCTCACTTCCCCTATCGATTCACCTCTATGCGCAGAAGCACCTTCATACATAATGCGAGCTATGATACTGCTGAATATATATATATATATATATATATATATATATATATACGTAAAAAATAGATGAACACTTACCAGGCGAAGGGGCACAGGCAGTAATAGCAACAAATAAACACACAGACACACACACACTCAAAAATGCTAGCTTTCGCAGCCTAGCTGCTTCATCAGGCAGAAGGGAAGGAGAGGGAAAAGGAAATGATGAGAGATTTAAGGAAGGGGGTAAGGAGCCATTCCAATCCCGGGACAGGAAAGACTTACCTTGGGGGAAAAAATGGAAGGTAAATAAATGCACATACACCCACACATTTACACAGACACAAGTACACTTAGGCAGACATACTGTAGAACTGTAGAAAGGCTTTCTACAGTTCTACAGTATGTCTGCCTAAGTGTACTTGTGTCTGTGTAAATGTGTGGGTGTATGTGCATTTATTTACCTTCCATTTTTTCCCCCAAGGTAAGTCTTTCCTGTCCCGGGATTGGAATGGCTCCTTACCCCCTTCCTTAAATCCCTCATCATTTCCTTTTCCCTCTCCTTCCCTTCTGCCTGATGAAGCAGCTAGGCTGCGAAAGCTAGCATTTTTGAGTGTGTGTGTGTCTGTGTGTTTATTTGTTGCTATTACTGCCTGTGCCCCTTCGCCTGGTAAGTGTTCATCTATTTTTTACGTATATTTTTTTCCTGTTAGGAATTTTTCCTCTATAATATATATATATATATATATATATAGTGAGGACAGTTTACTACTCACCGCAAAGACGTGGCGACGAGCTGCGACAGGCACATACAACAGACACACACATGTGTGTGTCTTTTGTATGTGCCTGTCGCAGCTCGTCGCCACGTCTTTGCGGTGAGTAGTAAACTGTCCTCACTATATTATTTATTCCAACCTGGACTTTCCATATAATAGTTCAAATAACCATATCTATGTGATTCCTAAATTTCTCCTGGCATATTGCATTGAGAATGGCAGGGTGTGTTCCTGCTCAAATATCAGATGATGTCGAGATTCACATCTGCATACCCATAAGTTTCTTGAATAAAACATATGTATATTTACACATCATTATTGTCACTGAAGACACATAAGCACATAAACCAATAGCAATTTTGTGGATGTTTTACTTTTTGTAAATAACTGTAATTCTAGGCATTATCATTTATATTGAAATGCACTACAAAAATAGGTACCCAGATTTGGAAAACAGTAATGAATAGTTGTGCCATGAAACTCAGCAGTTGAATCTATTGTATAAATATGTAAGTCTGTGGTTAAATTATCATCTTTGACCAAAAGTAAATCAGTTGTAAGTGGGGTGTATCTTTCTCAATCTCAGTTCCAGTGAAGGATGGGCTAAACTATGATTTTCTAATATCAGTGATTTCTGTGACTGCTACTTTTCAGTATCTGTGATTATTTGTTGTGTTGGTCATTGTTTACAATCACAGTTCATGAATTCACAACTTGTATCCCTCCACATTCAAATCACAATTACTGTGACTTCTGCTGTTTCTGCTACTTTTGCTACTTTCACGACTTCTACAATTTAGAATAGTAGACACTACACTGTGGTTAATCAGACGTTACCCTCATAAAATGCATAACCTGAATTTTTTAACATTGCACAAGTCACTTATCAATTTAAAAGAAACGATAAATAAAAGTGAAAATATACCATGACTGACTACTGAAAATTCCATGATGGTTATCTGGAAAGTAATACCTGTTTGTGCATTATGACATGCTAGTGAGTAAAGTGCAGGATAGGATCAAACACTTCAGCTATTTGTTTAGTTTATATGTGTAACATTAAGTGCCATTCAGATTGACTGTAGTGTGACTATTAGTGTTTATGATGTTTAAAAAAATAAAGAATGCTACCAGTTGTGAATTTAGGGCAGTGGTGAGATTTGTAAATGTAAAAAATACACAACCAATTGACATTCAACATCAATAAAGGAGGTGTATGTAGAATTGTTATGGACAAGTCATTTATTCAGCACTGGTGTTGTAACTTCAACTTAGGTAGAGATAACACTCATGACAATGAACGTTCAGGACAGCCAATTGTGTATATTGATGAACTGCTTGGTTCAACTGGCAAATTTGAAAAGAACAATTGGCATATTACAAGTGATGAAATTCGTGAACATTTCAGTAATGTTTCAACAACACTTATTGATGAAATTGTTAATGACCATTTCCGTTATTACATAGAATACAATGGTGGTGGACGCATATGGTGCTGGAATACAAAAACACACTATGGAAAATGTTTAAATTTGCATGGTGACTCTGTAGAGATGTAGTTTAATGGATATTCTTTTCATTAAAACTCAAATATTTTACTAATATTAACAACTTTTTATTTTTATTCTGAAATGGGTACTACTTTCCAGATGACTCTTATTTTTTTCTTTAAAACCTCTCAATGCCACTGAATTTTCTGCCAAATAACTTGTGATAAAATCTTGCATTACATTTTACTTATGATGGTACCAGCCTGGTGCGCTAATGCTGGCTACAAAATATTCACTTTAAGAGAATATTGAATTGATTGACCGGACAAAGGTACACACAAGAACCTGTCAACCATAGAGCAAGACTAGCATTAATTATTTATTTTATTACAAACATTCTGTGCGATTCAGATTTCAAAGAGCATTTAGTGGTTGTTGCCAACACCAGTGCACTATGCCAATGCTGTCATAAGTAATTTTTTTAACAAATGAAAATCTAATTGGAATTTCAATAATGGAGGATAGATAATAATTCACTGTAAACAGACTCTCTGAGCTGCTAACAGGCAGGAAAAATAGACTCTCACATTCACAAAACTTAAATTATTGGCCATGACCTCCCATCAGAAAAAGAAACACATACATTCACACAATCACTCACACAACTAGTAATACTGTAGGAACCATCTTCTTTTACCAGTATAACGTGTGGGGCATACTAAGTAGATAAAAAGGCAGAAAACAACATTCTGAAACTTCCCATTACAGCCAAACTTTTGTATCTTCAAAGGTAAAATTTTTATTGTACCCTTGAAGTCGGGCCCGGTGGTCTTGGGGTAAAGCACTCAACTGGAAACTGAAGGGTCATGGGCTCGATACCCAGTCAAACCACGGATTTTTTCAGTCTGCGTTGTAACTCATCCGTCACCTCTCAATGATGTGAGGAGTTGCCAGAAATGAGACGTGGTTTGGATTCCATTTTAAGCTGTAGGTCCCCTTTCCCTAGTTGGGTAATTGGGATAGGCTATGGACAAGCAAGTCGCCGAAGTGGCGTCCAA
Source organism: Locusta migratoria (assembly GCA_026315105.1). Lineage (NCBI taxonomy): Eukaryota > Metazoa > Arthropoda > Insecta > Orthoptera > Acrididae > Locusta > Locusta migratoria. The sequence continues at coordinate 463,715,155 of CM048746.1, read as the reverse complement.
TTGAAAGACTTGCACCAGGCCTATAACCCAAATGAAATTATTATTATTATGTACCCTTGAAGATACAAAAGTGTACTTCAATAATGTCCATACTGAAAGTAGAGTAGAACTACTGTAAAACATTTCATAAAATTACGTAGTGGACCCCTTGCTCCCAACACCTTGCAATTTTCACTTTTTGTACAATATACATATATGTATAAGACACATCAAAATACTCACAGAAACTGAATTTACAATATATGTACTCTGAATTTACATAGTAGTTGTAAGTTTGAAAAAAAAGTTCAAAAAATGGATCAATTTCATAACACAATCCTTATTTGGCATTCTGAGTTGTTGTCTTTACCAAATATAAACACAATTATTATCTTTAAACCTAAAGTAGATATTAGATTTTGCTTCACAACAAAAATTACAGGTGGGATGTCAAAATCATACTTTGGCCAAACATATAAGTACTGCTGCCAGGTAAAATATTAAAAATAAGTGTAAACATTTTCTCTTAGCAAATTCGCTTCTTGGTTATTTATTTGACCCCATATAAACTAGAAATGAAGTCCTTAGCACAAAGGCCAAAAGATAGCACAAGATAGAATATTAAATGCTATTCTTAGATGCTATTTGTTACTCTTAGTTTTGTCACCGATATCATGGTTAGACCCGACAAGGGAGAGAAGGAAGTATGAACTACGGTAAACAGATGGCAAAAGTGTTGAGCTGAAATTGTTGCCTTTAATTGTGATGCAAATTGCAGTTAGATTGTGTAAAGTTACTACTGCAAAAAATGCCAAGTTCTCATTCACAGTGATTTATCAGAGATGCACAATTTCTTGCTCTCCCCTAGTTCTGGTACAGATAGTGTGGTGAAAGATCGTAAAATACTAGCATAGTGCTGCTTGTGTTAGAAAGTGTTTCAACTTCTGAAATATATTTTATTTGGACAGAAAATCATTTCAACGCCACATATATTGTTATAGACTATTGTTGTTAGAGACCCATAACAAAGATGTGGCTTATATTCAAAGAAATAATATTGACAACCATTGACCGATTTATAACAAAGTAAAAAAAGGGGGAGGGGGCTGACCCACTGTAGTACATAAACATCTCGCAAAAGCAAAGAAAAAGGCATGCCAAATTTCAACAGACACAAACTCCCCACCTCTTGCAATCTTTTACAGAGATTATAAATTTAGTTAAAACTTCAATGTGATAAGCTTCCAATAGTTACCACAATGAAACCCAGTCACATAATTTTGTAAAGAATCATAAGAAATTCTTGTCGTATGTAAAGAATAGTAGCAGCAAAATACTATCAATACCTTCACTACATGATAGCAAGTGTGATGCTACCAATGACTTTTCTGCTAAATCAAAATTGCTTAACACAGCTTTCAGAAATTCCTTCACCAAAAAAGACAAAGCAAATACTCCAGCATTTGTATCAAGAACAGCTGCCATCGTGCATAATTTAGAAGTAGATACCTATGAAGCATTAAAGCAACTTAAATCACTTAACAAAAGTAAGTTTACTGGTGCTAATAGTATACCAATCAGGATCATTTCATAGTATGCTAATGCAATAGCCCCATACCTGGTAATTATACACAACTACTCACTCAACAAACATTCCATACCCAAAGACTGGAAAGCTGCACAGGTTAGGCTAATATTCAAGAAAGGCAATAGGAGTCATCCGCAAAATTACAGGCCTATAGCATTGACATTGGTTTGCAGCAGATTTAGGAAAAATACTTTCCTAAAATATTATGAACTACCTTGAAGAGAATGACCTATTGACCTATAGTCAACATGGATTCAGTAAGCACCATTCTTGTGAAACACAGCTAACTCTTTAGTCAAATGATGTGATGAGTACTATCGACAAGGGATATAAAATTGATTCCATATTCCTAGATTTCCATAAAGCTTTTGACCCTGTACTTCACAAGCATCTTTTAATTAAATTGTGTGCTTATGAAATATCACCATAGATGTGTGACTGGATTCATGATTTCCTGTCAGAAAGGACACATTGGTTCTAAAAGCTTGCACATTTTCCTTTTTCTTCTGCTGTGCTGCTTGGAGAGTACATTTCTTTTTATGCTGTTGTTATTGTATCTTGTAAATTCATTTACTTTACTTTAGCTACATTTTCTGATTACATAAAATGAAAACTTACCCAGAGCAAGAGCTGAGTCAGTGCTAGGCAATCCAGCAGCCTCAGCCATTACAGAGAAGAAAATGTAGAGTGGGAACACAGATGAACAAATTGTCAGCATCGTTCTTGAAACTGCTATCATACCTGTACTCAGAAGGTACTGCTTTCTCCGTCCATATCTGCAGAATATAATATATTAGTTACAGTTGTATAAATTTCACAGCCAAGTACACACATAAAAGCATGAGCCAAAAATCAATGTTGAACAAACTTTAAAAATTTCCCTTCTTCTGACTCATACCAATGACACATTGTAAAGCTAAAACCTTTCCATATCAGTATTCTGCCACTCTCCAAACCTACGGAATATCCTTATCGGTCCTACTTCACCCCTTGCCTCATTGCTCATATTCTGACAATGATTTTAGATGGAATAACTGTCACATACATTCCCCCTCACTCTCTCACTACCAACTACTCCATCTAATCCTATGAAGGACATCCTACCGAAGGCAGGGCCATCTGTGAAAGCAGTTATGGGATTTACAAACTGAATTTAAATCACTGTGCTGCTTTTGATGTCAGCATAGGATAGTTCTAGAAAGATCTGCTAGTGATTAAATAATTGAACACTTGTTATTGGCTTCTTTCCCAAAAATTAATTTTTACGGCCTAGGTTTCTGATTATGAGCCCATTTTCAAGTACTTTACTGATTCCAAAGTTGTTACACCAGTGAATACAAACCATTACATTACTACAGGTCTCTGTTTATTGATTTTAACATTGGAAGAAAATACTTTTACCCTGCAATTTAGGAACTATTACACTTGCATTACCTTATTAGAATAACCTTAATTATCTATTGTACTAACATTGTATTTAATGATGTTATCTATTACTGGAATTACTAATAATTATTGTACCTCAAAAAAACTGAACAGTTTATTGTGCAAGATCTTGCTTCTTGCTGATGGCCTCAGGTTAGTAATATTGTTATTATCTACTATGTAGAAGTTATTTATAGTCTTATAGTCTAAAGGAGATGAATAATTGAATTCAAATTTGGGGCTGTGCTCATCTGTTTTTTAATTTCCAAAATTTCTAGTTGGGTCAGTTTTGCACCTTTACAGTCTACATGTAAGACATCTACACCTATGGCATATTTGTGCTCTTGTTCTAAGCAGTGTTGGGCAAAGGCAGAATCTGGCTTTCTTAAACTCCAGCTCCTGCGGTGTTCCCTAGACCTAGTACAAATTGACCCACCTGTCTGTCCTATATAACAGGACTGGCACTCTATACAACTGATTTTATATACACCAATGTTCATAATTGCTGGCTGTTTTTCCTCAGAATTGAACAGACTTTTATCTAAGGTATGTGGGACAGAAAAATACTGACAATTCCTTTGCGTTCAAAATGTTACCTAGCCTATTGGAAATTTTACATATAAAAGGCAACCTACACCATTTAATTTTTAATTTAATTTAATGTTTATTACAAATGTATATTACAAACAAGCTGATGGCTTGGCAATGGGCTCTCCATTGTCCCCCTTGCTGGCAGAAATGTTCATGGATAAGTGGGAGACAGAATTTCTTAAATGTGAATCACTGGCACAACATGCAGTATACTGGTATAGATACGTTGATGATATCCTTTGTCTGTGGAAAGTTTCTACCCAACAACTTCAGAAATTCTTGGAAAATATGAACCAGTGGCATTCAAACATTAAGGTTAGCATCGAGTTAGGAGGTCCCACCATTAATTTTCTTGACATCATTGTACTAATAGAAAATAGAAGCCATAAATTTAAGATCTTCAGAAAAGACACTTTTACTGGCACCTTCAATCTGGATTCTTCTCAGCACCCAACATCGTACAAACATGCAGCATTCCACCATATGATAAACAGACTCCTGTCCAATATGATCCAAGAAGACCATGACCAGGAACTAGACATAATAAAAACCATAGCAACATATAATGACTTACATTCCTCCATAATTGACAAAATTCTTGACAAGGAAAGGAAAAAACAAGCAAGATTCCTACTCTAACCAGTAAGCTCTACTGAAAAATCAAAAATTAAATGATGTAGATTGCCTTTTATTCGTAAAATTTCCAATAGGCTAGGTAACATTTTGAAAGCAAAGGAATTTTCAGAATATTTCTATGCCCCACATACCTTAGGTAAAAATCTGTTCAATTCTGAGGAAAAACAGCCAGCCATTATGAACATTGGTGTATATAAAATCGGTTGTATAGAGTGCCAGTCCTGTTATATAGGACAGACAGGTGGGTCAATTTGTACTAGGTCTAGGGAACACCACAGGAGCTGGAGTTTAAGAAAGCCAGATTCTGCCTTTGCCCAACACTGCTTAGAACAAGAGCACAAATATGCCATAGGTATGCTTAGGGAACAGGAGCTGGAGACTAAAAGCTCCATCAAACAGAGAGCGGGCAGCCCTCATGGGCAGAACATACTGTTGTCCGCCGCATTCCGCAGCAGTCAGACACAGCGCGGGCAACACTCAGCGCTCCGGTTGTTGAATGGCGCTTGTAGCCTGTAAGACAGCTGTGGAGCGTATAAACATGAACAGTAGTTCAGACGACTGATTGTGTGAAGACAGTTTTTTCAATTATTTTCAAATGTCTCACTAACTGCATTGGCAGCTACATAGAAAGCATGTACGGATAATACGTCCAAGAAAAGAGTGGCTCAAGTTATTATTGTTATAAAAAAATCAGTTGTCTCATTTGGAATTGTTGATCAGAATGACATCTTTGTGGTTTTGCTGTGGGTAACTAGAGCAAACACAGTGACAGTGGTGTGTGTGGTTTTTTTTTTTTTTTTTTTTTTTTTTTTTTAATTGCAGAATTATTTAATATGCCCCTTTCCTAAAGCTGCAGCCTTGGAAGATCCTCAAAAGGCCTCTGCAAGAGATGGCATGTAGTGGAAATTCTTGTTGAAAAATGGCGTGTCTTTTTAGGGCCAATAGACCTACAAACTGATGCTGTAAATAAAGATTTGGAAGCAGTGTGTTGTCTGATAATTTCCTCTGCAGCAATGCAAGCTACATGCCTACTGAAAAAGAGGAGCAGATGGATAACCTACATGCTAATGCATTTTTGAATATGCTAAAACTAAAACAGATACCAATTTCTTGTGTATTTTATCAATAATTAGTAACAAGGTACTGGCATCAAGTTGTATGTACACTTGGCATCCAACAACTACCTTCTGCACTATCTGCATTGATGTTTATCCAACCACGTCATTTTTCTTACTTTTTCAACTGTATTTTGCATAACACAACCAGAAATGTACTGTAATTTTCAATATTTTGCTTAATTCATTTTCATGTAATAGTTTGGATTAGACAAGTAGGTATACTTTGGTTTGTAATTATGAAAAATAAATTAATACCTATTTGATTCAGACTTCTACTTATCTCCTTCCAACTGTCTCTCTTCTTAGACGCATTTTTGTATCCTGGGTCACGCACCAGATTGATTAGTTTGTCTGTTTTCCGCCACACTGCTCTTGCTTGCCCACCGCAGTCTCTGTAGAAAATCACAGCCTGCCCGCTGCACACGGCGGGCAGCTCATGCACCTGCTTTCTGTTTGACTGAGGTGGTAAGGCAGAATGCAACACAGTGCCCGCACAAACTGCCCACGCGGGCTGCCCGCTCTCTGTTTGACAGAACTTTAAGAAAGCCAGATTCTGCTTTTGCCCAACACTGGTTAGAAAAAGAGCACAAATATGCCGTAGATGTAGAAGTCTTACATGTAGAAGGTAAATGTGCAAAACTGACACAACTAGAAATTTTGGAAATTAAAAAACAGATGTGCACAGCCCCATATTTGTTACTGAATGAACAGACAGAATTCAATTATTCATCTCTTTTAGACTGTAAGTAACTTCTACATAGTAGATAATAATAGGCTCACTAACCTGAGGCAGCCATCAGCAAGAAGCAAGGTCTTGCACAATAAACTATTCAATTTTTTTGAGGTACAATTATGATTAGTAATTTCATTAATAGATAATATCATTAAATAAATGTTAATACTGTGGTGTCGCACAAGTCTAAAGTGCGTGCCACCTACTTACGCCGCGCGCCGCCATGTACGCACGGCGCGGCGTTCTTAGGATGTCAGCGAAGAGCGCCCTCTGCTGCTATCCCGCTCGTGGCCACCACTGAACGACATCGTTCACTTGGGACTGAGATAGGAACCAGTTAACACTTCGGAATCAGATAGTCACCAGTGAAGACTTGGCTATTGGATAGGCACTAGGCAGGCCTCTAGCTCAACTATGTATCAGCATTCTGCAGTACTGAGCTATGTAAAAGTTAAGTATTACTAAGACTCTATGAAATATATATCTTGTTACTAATTTACTCTAGTGTTTCTAGTTTCTGCTGTCCCAATGGCTGGCCACCTCCTACCTGCACAAGCGTGCATCCCTTATTCCTGTGTCGGTCTTTCTGCTCGGCCACCAACACCTACGACGGAAACGAGACACAAAAGCGGCGACGAGGCTGGGACACAAAAGTGGCGACGAGGAGTGATAGAACCGTTGACCCGCCCGCTTGCAGCAGCCAGACAGCAGCAGTCGGAGCACGCAAAAAATTGCTCCCGCCCACCCGCCCTTATTATAAGAATTTTGGGGGAAGATATTTTGTTACGTGTTTTGTGGACTTTTTTTGTTGCAGTGCGTCCTCATTTACCTTGCATTTGTACTTTGTTATAATTTACTTGTATGTGCGGTGCCTAATTGGTCAGCATGGCCACTACCCTGAACCCGAACTTAATGGAAATTATTCAATTACAGACGGTGCAAATCACGCAACTACTTCAAGCAGTGGCGCAGTTGACGGCAACTCAACAACAGCCATCGCATCAGCAGCCTACACCTGCTACCGCACCGCTTCCTACGTTTCACCAGTACAAGGAACGTGACGAAGAATGGAGTTATTATTTGACCCAATTTCAAGAACTCATCGCGGCTCATCAAATTACAGGTCAGAAAGTGAAGCATCTGTTCTTATCTGTGGTGGGCACTCACACCTTCGTATTACTGCAGAAACTTTTCCCCCATGCATCTCCTCGTGATCTAGAATTCGATCAAATTGTAGAAGCACTGAATGCTCATTATGAGAGAAAAGTTCTTGTAGCCGCTGCACGGTACCGATTTTTCAGACTTAAAAAATTACCGCAACAGTCACACCAAGAATGGATTACGGAACTGAAGGGCTTAACCCGCAAATGTAAATTTACTTGTTCTTGTGGACTTTCTTATAGTGACGTGATGTTAAGAGATGCAATTACGCAGAACATTCAGGACCCCAGAATTAGGGCAGCAATTCTGAAACAGTCTGACCCCTCATTAGACAGTGTACTGCAGCTTATTGAAGCGCATGATACCCTTGACTTAGCAGACGTAGAAATGCAAAGCCACAGTGTTAATTCAGTGCGCCGCAACGGACGCTTTCCTAGCCGTAGTTCTCAGTATAGCACTAGTGATTCTTATTTTTCTACCGGCCGTGCTGAACAGACAGTGAACAGTAGCCAGTGTAAAAGTGCGACGCAAAGGTCGCCCCATAGTGTTAGACAAAGTAATTGGACAAACGGGCGCCAATGCTCATTTCAGAAAAATGTTCGTAAATCTTGCCCCCAGTGTGTATATCGCCACAAGCATGCGCAATGCCCAAGTCGGAATGCCATTTGTTATCAATGTGGCAAATCAGGACATGTGCAGACAGTGTGCATGCAAAACAAAAATTCAAAGAACGGTTCCGTTACGAACAATGCTTCGCAGAGTGCGAGAACAATTCATTCTGTAAATGTCATACACGCTGTGGACTTGTACAGTGCTTCTCTTGATTCTAAAATGCAAGAAAGTTCTACTGCGCCTACAGCAAAACTAAGTAGTGAGCCACGTCGCAAGCACCGACGAGCGCGTAAAACTGTGCAACGGAAACGGGTTCGGGACAAGTAAAATGACTATGTACAGTGCAACCCTGTAGTGAACCTAGTGCCTTCTGCAACTTCTCCTTGTAATAGTGCCCAGTACTGTATAGCTAGTGACAGTAGACTTGATGTAGCTACTCAAAGTAATTTTAGTGCAGCAGCCTCGCATTGCGCGGACGCCGATCTGGTGGTAGTGCCATCTAGTGTTGTTAATCTGCTGTGTGCCGAGTCTGCGCCACATCCTTCACTACGTGGCCCGCGCAAGTGTAGCAAACAAACTGTAGCAGACGTGCCCACATTCGCGCACCGGTTGTGCGCCAGAATCACAAACTCTGTGTCACTCTCTCTATAGAAAATAAGACTCTGCAATTTCAGCTTGATACTGGTTCCGCTGTCACATTAATAAATAAAGATACTTATGAACTTCTGGGTTCGCCAAAATTGTCGCCGTCTCAACAAGTGCTCACAGCATACACAGGTCAAAATATTCCCGTGCTAGGAACGTATAGCCTGCCTGCCTCTTTTCAATGTGTAACAAAAACAGTTGCTTTTGTAGTTCTTCAGGCCAAATCTACACAGAACATTTTTGGACTAGATGCATTTGACTTGTTTGGTTTATCAATTCAAAGAGATGTGCTTCAAATTTCGTCGGTAGTGCCTCAGGACAAAATAAATGCATTGTGTGCAAAATATAGTGACTTGTTTCCGCCGGAACTGGGTTGTGCAAAAGACTTCGTGGCACATGTAACTTTAAAAGAATCTGCAGTACCAAAATTTCGTAAAGCTAGACCAGTGCCTATCGCAATGCGTGATACAGTTGCCGAATAACTTAAACGTTGGCAAGATAGTGGGGTGATTTTTCCTGTTTTTGCAAGTCAGTGGGCCTCGCCTTTAGTAATTATACCCAAGCCGTCGGGAAAACTTTGTCTCTGTGCGGACTTTAAATCAACAGTGAACAGTCAAACAACTGTAGATACTTATCCTCTGCCCCGACCTGAGGAACTTATGGACAAATTAGGACAGTCTCGCTTCTTTTCCAAGATTGATTTAGCAGAGGCATACTTACAGATTCCACTTGATGACGAGTCAAAAAAGTTTTTTGTCATTAATACTCACATGGGCCTTTTTCAATTTCAATGCCTACCCTTCGGCAGTTCTTCCACCCCTGCTATTTTTCAGCGTTTTTTGGAACAGCTGACAGTTTCTGTACCATGTTGCTCACACTACTTAGATGATATTGTGGTATCCGGACGAACAGTTGAAGAACATTTAGCAAACCTGGAGTGCCTTTTCAAAGTGTTGACTGCAGCAGGTCTACGTTGTAATGAAGCAAAGTGTTCGTTTTTTCAAACTGAAATAGAGTACCTAGGCCATGTGATTAATGCCCAAGGAATCCACCCCTTACAGTCACATCTTAGAGCAATGAAAGACTTGCCTCCTCCTAAGAATGTGCATGAATTGCAAGCAGTAATGGGAAAGCTTAACTATTATTTCAGGTTTATTCCCAATGCGTCTCAGATTGCAGCTCCACTGCATCGCTTACGTAGGAAAAATGTTCCTTTTGTGTGGTCTAAGGATTGCCAGGTTGCCTTTGACAAATTAAAGTCTGCACTACTGAGTGATGCATGTTTGATTCCCTTTGACCCACAGTAGCCTATAGTACTAGCAGTCGATGCCTCGTCGTACGGGCTGGGTGCAAAATTGTCACATCGTATTGGTTCTCACGATCGTACCATTGCCGTTGCATCCAAGCTACTGTTGCCAACACAACAGAATTACAGTCAGATAGAAAAGGAGGCCTTAGCAATCATTTACGGTGTCACAAAGTTTCATCATTATCTCTATGGCAGAAAATTCTATTTGTTGACAGACCACAAACCTCTCACGTTGTTGTTCTCACCCACAAAGCCAATTCCGCCACGAACGGTACAAAAGCTTCAGAGATGGTCCTTGATATTGTCAAATTATCAGTATGAAATTTTGTACTAACCTACCACTCAACATGCCAACGCGGACACACTTTCCCGACTTCCGGTTGGCCAGGATGTGTCATTTGATTCTTCAGAAATGGCGTGTTGTCAGATAGATTCCAGAGATGCTTCCGCTGTTGAAGACTTTCCTTTGAATTCTCGTTGGGTTGCACAGGAAACAGCGGCAGATGCAGACCTAAGTATGGTAGCACATTTTGTTCACTTTGGTTGGCCTGCCAGAGCCAAAGGCATTGAGCGGCCTCTGGTTCGACTTTATTTTGCACAACGTCATGCATTATCTTTAAGTCAGGGTGTTCTGTTGTTACATACGGACAATGACCAAACAAGAGTAATTGTTCGTCGTTCCCTGCAACGTGAAATGTTACGCCTCCTGCATCAAGGACATTGGGGTATTGTTAGGACAAAGCAACTGGCCAGACGTCATTGTACCTGGGTTGGTATGGATGCCCAGATAGAGAACATGACATCACAGTGTATGGTTTGTGCGGAGCATCAGGCGGCTCCTCCGCAACGTTTCTCAGACTGGCCACGCCCCAAGGGACCATGGCAACGTTTACACATTGACTTTGCCGGACCTTTCTGGAATATGTGCTGGTTGTTTGTTGTAGACGCTTTCAGCAAGTTTCATTTCGTGATTGCCATGAACTAAACGACAGCGTCTAGTACAATCAGTGCCTTAACATCAGTGTTTTGCATTGAAGGTTTGCCTGAAACTATCGTCAGTGACAATGGACCTCAGTTTGTTAGTGCGGAATTTCAACAGTTTTGTCGTGTGAATGGCATTCAGCATATCATCACCGCACCTTTTCACCCTCAGTCCAATGGTGAAGCAGAATGTTTCGTTCGAACATTCAAGTCTCACATGGAAAAGATGAAAGGTAAGCAGTCCAGGCAGCAAGCTCTTCAAATTTTCCTGTCTACGTATCGGTGCATGCCACGTGACGGCCCATCTCCTGCCGAGCTGCTACACGGCCACCATCACCGAACTCTCCTTCACCTGCTGCAGCCTTCCACGCACCGAGTCGGTTCTTATGGTGCTACGTGTTTTCAGGTTTCTACGCTGGTGCTGTACAAGGTGTTTGCTGGGAAGAACCGATAGACGCCAGGCACCATTCAACGCGTACTTGGTCGCAATATGTATGTTGTATGTTCTTCCACAGGGTCGGAGCTGCAGCGCCACACAAACCAATTGTGCCTGCATAGGCCCCGCGATCCTGTATCGGGTTTCTTGATTCCAGATCCGGTTCACCGCCAGGGAGTACAGCCACATCACTCGCCTCCGGGCTCAGCGTCCCCGGACTACGAGATCGTACCCATGGAGGTGGACACGCCTCCTATGCAGTCCGCCTCTCCGCCTCCGTCGCCGCCGCAGCTGACAGCGTCACCGAGAAGGACTCCGGGACCGTGCATGCCCCCGCCGCCTGGGCCACGCACCTCAGAAGAAGATGACCTGCTCCCTCTGGGCAGAGGCATGCGCCCTTCCCCAGTTTTTGGTTGGTTTCCTGGGGGGTCGCAAGGTGGATACCGGGGCATGGACGGCATCTCGATCCCAGCCTTTGCTACGATGCCCGTCCCACCAGTAATGCCCCCGCCCACGCACTCCTCCCAGTGCCGTCGCCGTGGCCCTCAGCCGTACACCACGACGACGTAGCGGTTTGGGTGGGAGGGGTGTGGTGTCGCACAAGTCTAAAGTGCGCACCACCTACTTTCGCCGCGTGCCGCCATGCATGCACGGCGCGGCGTTCTTAGGACGTCAGCAACGAGCGCCCTCTGCTGCTATCCCGCTCGTGGCCACCACTGAACGACATCGTTCACTTGGGGCTGAGATAGGAACCAGTTAACACTTCGGAATCAGATAGGCACCAGTGAAGACTTGGCTATTGGATAGGCACTAGGCAGGCCCCTAGCTCAACTATGTATCAGCATTCTGCCGTACTGAACTATGTAAAAGTTAAGTATTGTATAAATTCTGTGCAATATATATCTCGTTCTAATTTACTCTAGTGTTTCTAGTTTCTGTTGTCCCACTGGCTGGTCACCTCCTACCTGCACAAGCGTGCATCCCTTATTCCTGTGTTGGTCTTTCTGCTCGCCCACTGACTCCTACGACGGAAACGAGACACAAAAGCGGCGACGAGGCTGGGACACAAAAAATACAATAGATAATTAATGTTAGTCTAATAAGGTAATGCAAGTGTAAGAGTTCCTAAATTGCAAGGTAAAAGTATTTTCTTCCAATGTTAAAATCAATAAACAGAGACCTGTAGTAACAGGTCTTCACTGGTGTAACAACTTTGGAATCAGTAAAGTACTCGAAAATAGACTCATAACCTGAAACCTAGGTCGTAAAAATAAAGTTTTGTGTAACAAGGCAATAACAAGTGTTCAATTATTTAATTTGAAATGTTTCACCAAGAACCGACAATAGAATCAATTAATGTGATTAAAAATGCAAGGTCTGCTAATGATGTTTTCATGAACATTAATAAATGGTTTAAAGACAACTCACTGACATTAAATTTTGAAAAGACATTTAGGAACATGTAAAAGATTTCCATCCCGTATATGCATAACATATGAAGAACAGCAGATAGAAGAGATTGACAGTATTAAATTCCTGGCATTACAGCTTGATAATAAGTTCAGTTGGGAGGAGTACACTTCAGAGCAGCAGAAACCACTTAACAAATCTGTATTTGCAATACGAGTGGTATCAGACATAGGAGACTTACTTTGCTTACTTACTGGGTAACTCTTGAAGTCAAACAAAAGTTTTAAGAATCCAAAAGTGTGTAAAAATTATATTTGTTAAGTAAATTCAAGGTTATATTTCAGGCAGTACAGACAAGCAGACGTGCGAGCTACTTTTGGACACATCCCCCAAAAACTGTCTTGAACAGTTAAACCCACGCGCAATGGATATATTTTGGACCTTATAGCTATGAACAGGTCTGACCTTATTAATGATGTCTGTGTAGAGACAGGAATTAGTGATCATGATATTGTCACAGCGTCAATGGTCTCCAAAGTTCATGAACCAATCAAGAAGGCTAGGAGTGTTTCTGTTAGGAAGAGCGAATAAGCAATGGTTAGGATCGCACTTCAAAAATGATTGGACATCATGTAGTTCCAGTACAATGGATGTAGATGGACTAAATTTAAATGCATCGTACATAAAGGGTTAGAAATATATGTGTGCCCGTAAAGTCAATTAAGGATGGAAAAGATCCACTGTGATGTAATAATAATGTTAGAAAGCTACTGAAAAGTAAAGACTGTTGCACTCTCGGTTCACACAAATGATGATAGGCATAAGTTAGTAGAGATTTGAGCGTCTATAAAAAGATCGATGTGTGAAGCATACAATAATTACCACAGCCATGCCTTAGTAAAAGATATTTCTGAGAACCCAAAAAAATTCTGGTCCTATGTAAAATTGATAAGCGGGTCAAAGCCCACTATCCAGTCACTCATTGATCATTCTGGGGCAGTAACAGATGTAAGCAGATGGAAAGCTGAAGTTCTAAATTTAATCTTTAAAAAATCTTTCACACAGGAGGACCACACAAATGTACCATCATTTGATCAATGTACCAATTCCGAAATGGAGGACTTAGTAATAGGTATTTCTGGATTAGAGAAGCAGTTGAGAGAGCTAAATATGAAAAAAGTCTCCTGGTCCGGATGGAATACCAGTTCAGTTTTACAAAGAGTATTTTGCAGCATTTGCCCCTTACTTAGCTTGCATTTTTGCGAATCTTTAACTCAGCGCAAAGTTCCTAGTGATTGGAAAAAAGTGCAGGTGACTCCCATTTATAAGAAAGGAAAAAGAACTTACCCCCATAATTAAAGGCCAATATCTTTGACATCAGTTTCCTGTAGAATTTTGGAGCATATTCTCAGTTTGAATACACACTACTGGCCATTAAAATTGCTACACCAAGAAGAAATGCAGATGATAAATGGGTATTCATTGGAAAAATATATTATACTGCAACTGACATGTGATTACATTTTCACGCAATTTGGGTGCATAAAACCTGAGAAATCAGTACCCAGAACAACCGCCTCTGGCCATAATAACGGCTTTGATTTGCCTGGGCATTGAGTCAAACACAGCTTGGATGGTGTGTACAGGTACAGATGCCCATGCAGCTTCAACACGATACCACAGTTCATCAAGAGTAGTGACTGGCGTATTGTGATGAGCCAGTCACTTGGCCACCATTGACCAGACATTTTCAATTGGTGAGAGATCTGGAAAATGTGCTTGCCAGGACAGCAGCTGAAAATTTTCTGTATCCATAAAGGCCTGTACAGGGCCTGCAACATGTGGACGTGCATTACCCTGCAGAAATGTAGGGTTTCGCAGGGATCAAATGAAGGTTAGAGCCACAGGTCATAACATACCTGAAATGTAACAGCCCTTGTTCAAAGTGACGTTGATGCGAACAGGATGTGATCGAGACATGTAACCAATAGCACCCCATACCATCACACCAGGTGATACGCCAGTATGGTTGTTGTCTTACAAACGTCCCCATCTGTTGACTCAGGGAACGAGATGTGGCTGCACGATAGGATAAGATACTTGTCATTTTGGCTGCTAGGGATATGAGGCTGTTGGAATCCAGCACAGCATTCTGTATTGTCTTCCTGAACCCATTGATTCCATATGCTGCTAACAGTCATTGGATTGCGACCAACACGAGCAGCAATGTCGCGACACGATAAACTGCAATCAATAGGCTGCAATCCGACCTTTATGAAAGTCAGAAATGTGATGGTACGCATTTCTCCTCCTTACACGAGGCATCACAACAATGTTTCACCAGGCAATGCCAGTTAACTGCTGTTTGTGTATGAGAAATCGGTTGGAAACTTTCCTCATGTCAGCACATTGTGGTGTCACCACCAGTGCCAACTTTGTGTGAATCCTCTGAAAAGCTAATCATTTGCATATCACAGCATCTTCTTCCTATCTTCGTGTCTGTAGCAAGTCATCTTCGTGGTGTAGCAATTTTAATGGCCAGGAGTGTAGTAAATTTCCTTGAGATGGAAAAGCTTGTTTCTATTAATCAGCATGGGTTTAGGACACATTGTTCATGTGAAACTCAGCTTGCACTATTGTCACATGACATCTTGCAAACCACGGATTAAGGGCAACAGGTGGATTTTTTTTTTTTTTTTTTTTTATTATTATTATTATTTTACTTTAAAAAGGGCATTTGACATGGTGCCACACTGTGCATACTGCTAATGAAGATATGAGGTTATGGAATAGGTTTACAGATTTGAGACTTGCTGGATATGAGAAATTAGGCCTCTTAGAAGTAAGAAAAGCAGTCTTTTTCTCTCACTATCTTGGCAGTAGAAAAGGAAAGGAAATAACTAGTAGTGGTACCATATAGGCTTATTGTCTGCCATGGTGCCTCAAGACATGCATGTAGATGTAAATGTAGAAACACAGTATAGAATGAGTTGGTTTACGTTTAAGGAGGTGATCCACTTATAATATTGTAAAAAGATATAAAATAGCCAAGATCGCTTATCATCAATTTTTATTAATGACGACCGGTTTCGCTGAACTATGTCAGCATCATCAGGTCAAATAAAATATTTTACAAGGCCATTACAAGATTATGGCCTTGTAAAATATTTTATTTGACCTGATGATGCTGACATAGTTCAGCAAAACCGGTCGTCATTAATAAAAATTGATGATAAGCGATCTTGGCTACTTTATATCTTTTTACAACAGTATAGAATGCACAAATCACAATTAGTGGTAACCTGTTTCAGAATAAAGCTCTCAGAGCATACTCTACAGAGCAGGAAAAGTAAAAGTCTCAAAGTGTTGTCAATGGCTTGGACTGTAACTTGTCACCTATGAATGTGGTTATGAGATCTAGACTGTTTTCCTTTGTGCAATAATTGTAGTATAAAAATATAATTAATTTGTTTAACAATTTATTTTTCATTCATATTGCACAAACAAGCTTGCTCATCATAAAGTTATAATCTATTTGTTGGTAAATTATACAATATACATGGTTATTCCATCCCCATGAACCACAGACATTGCCGAAGTGGGGTGGCTTGTGTGCCTCAACAATACAGATAGTCGTAACATAGGTGCCACCACAGCAGAGGGGTAACTGTGTAGAGGTCAGACAAATGTGTATCTTCTGAAGAGGGACAGCAGCCATTTCAGTAGTTGCAGGAGCAACAGTCTGATGATTGACTGATCTGGCCTTGTAATGTCAGCTGCTGTGACTTTGCCATATAGTTACTGCGAACGGCTGAAACCAAGGGGAAACTACAGCCATCACTTTTCCTTAGGATATGCAGCTCTACTGTATTAATATATGATGATGGCATTCTACTTAAGTCTCTGGGAGAACCAGCTATGAAAAAACTATTTCATCTGGTGAATAAGATATGCGAGACAGCTGAAATAGCCTCAGACTTTAAGAAAAACATAATAATTCCCATTCCAAAAAAGACACGTGCAGACAGGTGTGAAAAATACAGAACCATGAGTTTAATCAGTCATGGTTGCACAATTTTAACACAAATCATTTACAGAAGGATGCAGAGGCTAATAGATGCTGACATCGGGAAAGATTACTTCGGATTCAGGAGGAACGTAAGAAGACAGTAGACAATATTCGCCTTACAACCTACCTTAGTAGATAGATTAAGGAAAGGAAAAGTTACATTTCTAGCTTTGGAAGATTTGGAGAAAGCTTTTGAAATCTTTGATTGAAATACACTCTTTCAAATTCTGAAGTCAGCAGGGGTAAATATAGGGAATGGTAGTTTATTTAAAACTTGTACATTAACCAAACAGCTGTTATTAGAGATGAAGGGCATAATAGGGATGCAGTGGTTGGGAAGAAAAAAAGACAGGTTTGTAGCCTTTCTCCAGTGATATTCAATTGGTACATTGAGCAAGTTGTAAAGGAAAGCAAAGAGAAATTTGGAGAAGTCATTAGAGTTCAGTGTGAAGAAATAAAAACGTTGCGTTTTGCTGATGACATTGTAATTCTGTCAGAGACAGCAAAATGAGCTGGAAGAGCAACGAAACAATAAAGGTGGTAGATGAGTTTTGTTACTTGGATAGTAAAATAACATATGACAGTCACAGTACAGAGGATATAAAATGTGGAATGGCAATGTAAAGAAAAGTAACTTTGGAAAAAAGTACTTTGCTAACATTGAATATTAGTTTAAGTGTAGGGAAGTCTTTTCTGAAGGCATTTGTATGGAGTGTTGCCTTGTACTGGAGTGAAACTTGGATAATAAATAGACAGGATAGAGGCTTTTGAAATGTGGTGCTACAGCAGAATGCTGAAGATTAGGTGAGTAGATAGTGTAACTAATGAAAGGGTACTGAACAGAATTGGGGAGAAAAGAAATTTTTGGAATACCTTAACCAAAAGAAGGTATTGATTTTTAGGACACATTCTTAGACATCAAGGAATCATAAATTTAGCATTGGAGGGAAGCATTGGAGGGAAATTGGGAATCTCACAAAGGAAGACAAAGATACAAATAAAGCAAGCTGAATCAGATGACTGTGGTTTGCTGTTCTTCAAAAATTTTCAAATGTTTGTTAAGCTTATGGGACTTAACTGTGGGGCCATCAGTCCCTAAACTTACAAACTATTTATAAAATTTGATTAAAGATAGTTAAAACAGGGAACACAGTTCCAAATGCTTGTTTTATTTTTATCCTTTTTTCTTCCTGTGTGTAACTACCGGTGGTACAGCAAAAAGGTAAGTACTGGCCAGCCAATCTCTCTCTTTTGACAAACAAACTATTATAAACTAACTTATAGTAAAGATAGCACAAACATCCATGGCTGAGGGAGGATTCAAACCCCCGACGGGGAATGGCCTCATGCATCAGGGCATAGCACCTCAATGCGCTCAGCCTCTCCACTGCAGCTTGATGTTCTTAAGAGGACATGAAGAGGCATACTCAGGGTATAGTAGGATGGAGAGTTGCATCAAACCAGTCACTGGACTGAAGACCACAACAACAACACAGTTATTACTAGTTATAAGATAACAATTATGTAAAACTTAGTAACTTTTAAATAAGATGTCATATGAATAAGATGATAATTTTATTATGTACTGGCTCTTTGGTAGATTCCAAAAATATCTTTCAGGAGCTCAGACATGTGCAGTTTTGGCTAATTTACTAAATATATGATTCTTTTAATTTAGCAGATTCAGTTTCCATCGGTCTTCTTGTTCACTTCCTTTGTCATCATACACATTACTCTTGGGCTGCATTTTATTTCATTAATTTTAGACGCTCATTCACATGGTGAAGCATTGCTGAATGCTAAAACAAGGTCAAAGCACATGGAATAGATTCCCCTATGTGTAATTCACTGTCTGTATACCAGCCAGTTTTTGCCAGTTCATTTATACTGCATGTCTATCCAACCTTTCTGATTCAACTACCCAGTTACTCATAACAGCAAGTCAACAGATCTCAAAAGACCAGCCAAGTCCCTCCTTTGAACATGTGTTGTCCAGAGACCAGCTTTAGTATTAGCAATAGTACTTTTGAAGTATTTCACATATCTATCATTAGAAAAGACTTTTGAAAGTCAAGAAATATGCAGTCTCCCTGTTGCCCTTCATCCATAGCATGCAAGATATCATGAGAGAAAAGGGCAAGCTGGGTTTCGATCAATTGATGTTTTCTAAAGTTGTGCTAATGCATGGACAGAAGTTTTCCATCTCAACGTAATTTACTATATTAGGACTGAGAATATGTTCAGCAAACTGATGTTAATGATATAGGTCTTTAATTTCGTAGGTCCATTCTTTTGCCTTTCTTATATACACGAGTTTCCTGTGCCTTTTTCCAGTCGCTTGTTACTTTGCACTAGACTTGCGCATAATAGTTTTCGATAGGGAGCGCTCACTTTAGTTCATGGCTCTGCTGCAAACTAGTTTGCTCTTTTAGTTCGTTCGCTTTCAGTGATGGCTGAGAGGCATGGTCTGCATGTGCAGGTGGAGGGGGAAGTTCCCCCACCTAGCTGCTTCATGCGCTTGCTGCTTGAGCTGCTAACGTATCACGCAAACCAAAAGAAACAGTTTGTGGATAATTTCTCGCATTTAAGTTTAGAGTTATCTCTATATCTTGGAATTATGGAATTTATTAGTAAGATATTACAGAGTGCAGAACACATCAAAACAGAAATTTTGTAGCACTGAACTATGTAATCTAGCTGGCAGATGCTCACCTCGAAATGACTGATCAGCAGAAGGCAAACACGTGATTTTTTATTCTGTTACAAGCCGTCTTGCTACTGCCCGTCGGTCTTCAGAAAAGAATCCAATGAACTATGAAGCGAGATACATTTGGCATAATAGTCTGCTGCTCCTAGTTCGTCCGCTGCTCCTAGTTCATCTGCTGCTCCTAGTTCGTCCGCTCTTTTTGGCTTTTGCTACTGCTATTAAAAGAGCTCTTTTTTTATGACAGCTTTTTTATATAATGAATCAGTGTTGCCAAAGTGTGTGCTATTACCCATATTTTGGGCAATTTGACATCAAATACTTAGGCAAATAAACCAGTTATTTACACAAATGGGTGATACAATGGTATTCAACTACTTTGCATACAGAGTACTCGTAGTACTTTATTTTTAAAATAGATTTCTTGTGGCAGTGAACTATGAAATTACAGCTGTGCTGCATCTCAGCTCGAAATGAAGGTAACTGGCAGAAGCGAATCATGCGATTTTGTGTGCTCTCACGTCCTCTCAGTCTTCAGAAAAGGAGCAGACGAGCTAAGAGGTGAGGGATCTGCGAACTAGTTCCCCTGTGGGAGCGCTCTTCTGAACTAATTCGTTTGCGAACTACACAAGACTACTTTGCACTGGATCAAAGATTCATGATAAATAGAAGCTAAGTAAGGGACCAATGCCACAAAGTACTCTTTGTAAAACTGGGTACCCCATGTGGACCAAGGGATTTGTTTGTTTTCAACTCTCTCAGCTGCTTCTCTACACCAACTATGCCTATTACTATGTCCTCCATTTTGGAGTTTGTGAGGCCATCAAATGAAGGTATGTTTGCATGGTGGTCCTGCAGAATGGTTTCTTAAGTGTTAAATTTAAAACTTTGGCCTTCTTTTTTTTACTTCTATCACCACCCCAGAACGATCAGCGAGTAACTGTATAGAGATCATTTAACTGCTTAACATTTTTATATAGGCACAGAATTTTTGGGGGTTCTTGGCAAGATCTTTTTTTATGGTATGATGGTGGTAGTTATTATATGCTATGCACATTGCTGTTTTTATAGACACATGAATCTCTACTAACTTTTGTCTGTTTTGATTTGTTTGATCTATTTTGTACAGAGAGTGCAACTGCCTTTGCTTTCTCAGCATATTTTTAATATTATATTATTCATGGGATCAATATTAGAAACAAGAATAACATTCAAAAGGTGTAAAGTTTCTTACTTTGGCTCATAAAGGTTTCTACTATTCAGCAATATACAATTTCATTAACTTGCCAGCAGCCATAAAATATTAAACTCACAATAGAAAAGAGTCTAAAGGAATTTTTGGTGGCCTACTCTTTCGACTCCATTGATGTATTTCTTATCAGAAGTGATTGATGTATGTTATTTTAAACAATATTCACAAATCAGAATATAGTGTTTAGTCTCACTTCAGTACTAATCTTATGCAGTAATGTGAGCATTGTATTAAGTGGCTTATGTGAGTGTATTAAAAAATAAAAATAAAAGCCTAAGAATTATCATATGTAGCTACTATTTTCAGCATTTACAATGTAATAACCAATTTTATGACCTTTAATTATTGTGTACCTTGTTTTCTTATATGTTCTAAATCCAAGAGGATCCCCTCAATTTGGATCAATAGTAAGGTAAAGTAAATCTAATCTTGTCTAATCTAACAGCAAAAAAAAAAAAAAAAAAAAAAAAAAAAAAAAAAAAGAGGATGGAATTCAACAAATCCATAGGATCAACACTGATGAAAGTAAAGTTTCTACTCTATGAAATACAGAAAAAAGCACAATACATGTCATTTAGTTTGGATGTACACTGTAAATTTGTGTTTTTTGATTTCAGTCACAGAATTTGGAATATTTAATGCGCCATTACTCACCTATCGCCACCATAGAAGAGCAGAACTCCAAATACAATTGAAATAAACAGGCTCACAGAGAATACCATATTTGGATACATTTCCTTGTCACAGACCCAGTTCTCCTTGGTAACAGCAGTGGCAGAAAACCAAGTGTCATCATAGTCCCAACCATGTATACAGGGAACTGTTTCATTTCTCTGCTGTATGTCCTTGTACATAAGACACTGGCTATATTTCCCATCTTCCCTGGAAACAAAGACTACATTATGCCTCAAGACACAAAATCAGTCTCAAATACTTTTGTAATTAGTCTTTCATATTTGATGAGTGAAAACAATGCCACTCTTTGCTTTTACCTGGAAGAAGAAAGAAATTAAGAGAAATAGATGTTTTACGAAACTTCATATGCAACACAAGAATCAACTGTGAACACTTACTTATGAAATTATGGAATACTGAGTACCATGTGCAAGTGTAAATGTAAATGCATGTGTTCAACTGAGAGGAACATTATATTATCAATTTCAGTTATTCATTTAAATGTGGCCACAATTGTTATTGATCACTGATACTGCCATTTGCATTAACTACTCTGGTGACTTGTTATTTATCCACCATTGTGTACATATGCTGTTATGTGTGTAAGGCTCATGATAAATAAAGCATGTGGAGTTTATCAATTTTTGGTGCTGTTATTTTGGAATTATGATCACAGTTCAATAGCAGCCAAAATTGGTGACCCAGATGAGAATGTCACAATTAGTACTACTTTTTGCAGTTTGTGTGTCTCAGTTATTGTCAGTGTATATGAACAATTAACAGACATACAGTCAATGATTCTGCAGTGCCATCCATTATTTTTTATCATGAAAGGTAATCTCTGGTGTTGTTGTATGTTCCACAGAATATGATCCTGCTTTAAACATTCCAATTCTGCTGCCTGCATAGAATAATCTGCAGCACAATGGTGGGATGCACTTTCCATATTCTGGAAACCAGATATTGCATTTCTCATGCAACACTGAGTAACATTCAGAATCACTTTTCTCACACCACTTTGAATAGAAGTTCTCCTTTTCGACAAGGAGTCATCAGCATACATAGAGTTGAATTACCAGGTAGGCTACAACCTCCTCACTGTTTGCAAACAACAGAGTGAAACACACAAACAACAGTGGTGTTATGTAGGTAAGGTTGCCAGAGAGCAAAATCATTTGATAGCCATACACAATCAGTGAACTTCCACCAATAATAGAGGGGCTATGTAAAAGTGCACGTCCAGTATTACTCAGACATGTACTGTTGCATGATCTGCACTGGCAGTTTATGGTGTGGTAAAAGTCTGGGTCTGCACTTGTTGCCACTGCTGGTAGAAGTTGTGTGTCTACCACTTTTATGGTACTGTACTGCCAACAATTACTGCATGCCTAATGTATTCGCTACTCAATTTGTTTCGCTTTGTGCTGTGCATCACTTGTTACTTATTGATCATGTTTTGTACTGAAATGAGTGAAGTCACTACTCCAGGTCTGTCAAGAGATTAAATTATAACTTCCAAAAATAAAAGGAGATTTGTAATACAACATGGCACATGTAAAATGACACACAATGTGCTGGAGTGCTGCTAGATGGAGAAGCAGTGCAAAAAACTCCTATATAATGCAGCTCAGGGCCATAAGAGAGCTGCCACCTGCACCAACCAAAGTGTACAAACTCTTACAGGATTGGCAATTTTTAAGTTCTTATCTAAGATAATCCCTTAGTACTAACAGACTGTGGCCTTACCTCATTAAACAAAATAATAATAGTAATAATAATTAAGAAATCCTCAATTCAGTGGCATTTATGTCCAAATCTATAATGAACAAAAGAAGTATCTTGTCAGGATGTGGTGATTTTCTTCTGTTCTTGGGAAGCAGTAAGGAAGCTCAACAAAACATTTCATATTTTGATGAATCATGAATTAACAACTGCCTAACAAGTGGTAAATGTTGTGGTGACTACAACATGTGCCACGTAGGAGTAGCTGAGCTGTCTGGAGTGCCACTTTACGGATTGCGTGGCCTCCCACGTCAGGGGTTTGAATCCCCCATTGGGCATGGATGTGTGTGTTGTCATTAGGTTAGTTTACCTTAGTTCAAGTAGTTTGTAAGCTACAGATTAATAACCAAGCAATTGAGTCTGATTGATAAAAAAAGGTTTGAACACTTGAACTACAACATGTATTAGGTGTTATGGAATGGATGGATAATTGTCTCCAGAAAAAATGATAGTGATAAAAGTTGGATAGAAAAACAGGGTTGTGTAAGAAGCAGTACATAAGGAAACAGAGTGTCTTTTAGTGACACATCTGCAGCAAACCTAAGGAAGCTTATTGAGGATCCTTTTAACTCTGTCACTCCAAACTACTGGGAAAGGTACTGCAGAAAAAATCAGCAAGTGTAGCACGAGTATAGGACCCATGATGGTATAATGGAAATTGCAATTGACATTATAGTACATACGTATGATTCCAGTGCAGGCTCATCATAGTCTGGAAATGGCAGCATTGTGGAAGGCGTCATGCCATGGATTACGCAACCAATCCTGTTGGTATTTTTAAGTCCAGTCTTGGGTATGGATGTGTGTGTGTTGTCATTAGTGTAAGTTAATTTAAGCAGTTTGTAAGTGTAGGAATTGATGACCTAAGCAGTTTCGTACTTTAGGATTACAAACATTTGAAAATTAGACTGCTCCTTGAATACTGTACAGACACAGTACAACACGAAAGCTCATCTCGCACAGATATAAGCAGATACAAGGGAGAGGGGGCGAGGTGAAGAGTAGTTTCCCCCTCCTCCCCCCCCCCCCTCAGTGGGCTGTTCTGGATCCACACTGCGCACAGATGCAGCTCCAAGTACATCTTCTCGTGCTAGACTATTGGACTACAACCATATTACTAATACACAGTTATTCTTGATAGCCTGTAATACCTCTCTGTTTATAATTCTGAGAAGAGCTTGGACCTCATTGCAACTATTTATTGTACTATTAAAGCACTTAATGACTATACAGTATTATGTATACAACTGTTCTCAGAAAGAAATTTAATGTACATCTTGGTAATTAAATGAATAATTATTTCTGAGTAAAACTTACAGGACTGGCCCAACTTAAGGTTGTATTTTTATATATAATTGTATTTGTTAAATAACCGTTTATATATATATATATATATATATATATATATATATATATATATATATATATATATATATATATATATATATATATATATATAGTATAAAATAAAGATTTTTGACTTACCTAAAGTACAGGCTGGTCGATAGGAACACTAAACACACACAAAAACACACAACCATTCGAGCTTTCGCCACCAGTGGTGGCTTCTTCGGGAAAAAGAGGGAGGAAGGAGAGGAGAAAGGGAAGGATACGGGTTTTAAGGAAGTGGAAAAGGAGCCATTCCAATCCCAGGAGTGGAAGGACTTACCTTAGGGGACAAAAAGGAAGGTAAAACAAATACACACACACTCACACATATCCACATCCAAACACACTTAGGCAGACATTTGTCCAACTTCTTTGGTTTCTACAAATGTCTGCCTAAGTGTGTTTGGATGTGGATATGTGTGAGTGTGTGTGTATTTGTTTACCTTCCTTTTTGTCCCCTAAGGTAAGTCCTTCCACTCCTGGGATTGGAATGGCTCCTTTTCCACTTCCTTAAAACCCGTATCCTTCCCTTTCTCCTCTCCTTCCTCCCTCTTTTTCCCGAAGAAGCCACCACTGGTGGCGAAAGCTCGAATGGTTGTGTGTTTTTGTGTGTGTTTAGTGTTCCTATCGACCAGCCTGTACTTTAGGTAAGTCAAAAATCTTTATTTTATACCATTTTCCTACCTGGAAGGTCTCCTTCTATAATATTAGTTTCATATATATATATATATATATATATATATATATATATATATATATATATATATATATATTATGTTATATGTATAAAAATAGAGACCGTTTACTTACCCAAAGCACTGGCTCATTGACAGATAAAAAACACAACTAAAAACATACACATTTATTTTATTTCTGTTATTTTTTTTTTTTTTTTTTTTTTTTTATATATCTGTCAATGAGCCTGTGTTTTGGATAAGTAAACAATCTCTTTTTTTATACATATTTTTCCTACCAGGAAAGTGATGTTGAAGATTTTATTTTTTTATGTGGTAGAGCACTTGCTCTTTTGGATGTTGAAAGGAAAGAAAGGCAGAGAAAGCACAGATGATGGCAACAAGAGTACATCACAAATGTGTTCCTCACTTGTTCAAGAATTAACTCTATAAGATGGTGCATGTTAAAAAAATTACATTACAATGAGAATGGAAGATTTCTGTAGTTTTCTGTCTCTCATGGTTCCTCTCATGTCTAGAACCAACATGAACTTGCATGTAGCAATTTCACCACAGGAACAGTTTGGCTGGGGATTCCTTTTCCACATTTATGTATTTGCATAGAATATCAAAAAGCTCAATATGCAATATTATTCTTTCACTTTACAAGGACATTTTGCAAGTTTTATCCCAAGAAGTCAAGGTAGAATAGATGTTATTAAATTTGTAATAAGAATATATTATAAACTACATAATTCAAAAATTATAGAAGGAAACTTTCCTGCTGGGATAAATTTATATAAAAAATATAAATCGGATGACTTACCCAAAGCACACGCCCGTCGACAGACACAAATAAAATCGCACACAAACACACATACAAGCTTTCGCCACTGCTGGTAGCTTCTTCAGGAAAAGAGAAAGGAAGGAGGGGAGAAAGGGGAGGATACAGGTTTTAAGGAAGTGGAAAAGGAGTCATTCCAATCCCAGGAGTGGGAAGACTTACCTTAAGTGGATAAAAGGAAAGGTAAACAAGTGCACACACACCCACACACATATACATGCTAAAAATAAAAATAAGAAAATAAAAAAAAAGTGTGTTAGTCCCTATTATTCCCTGCCAGATTCTCACCCACTTTCTTCAATACTTTGGCCTTCACTGTCCTCATCTTGTATGTGTACGTGTGTTTGTGTGCGATTTTATTTGTGTCTGTTGATGGGCCTGTGCTTTGGTTAAGAAATCTGATTTCTATTTTTTATATAAACTACATAATTCTTTATCTTATTACTTGTTCAGAAGCTGGCACATATATCTTGCACTATAGATTTTTCAAATGCTACTAAAAATGGGATACTTTTAGTGGCTTGGAACTAATAAAAATTACAAATTCTGAGGACACTTTCTACACAAAAAATATATCCAATAACATTAATTTATATTTTTTTAATAATTGTGAAAAACAATACTGGATGAAAATACATGTTTGTTACAAATTGGAAAGTTTAATACAAATACCACATTTTAAGCATTTTCATGTACAGCATTGGTCAGACTTTTTTCATTTTCCTTTCCTTCTGTAGAAGTTCATATATCCTGTTCTTAAGTACTGTCGCAATTGTGTTATGACCCTTTTCTGACAAATAGCACAATTTAATGGCAACCAGCACACCAAAAAAGTGTATTGGTCCCTATTATTCCCTGCCAGATCCTCACCCACTTTCTTCAATACTCTGACGAGTCCTTCCCTGTCCTTGTCTTGTAATTTATGTGGCCTTCTTGTTGTTGTTGAAGTACCTCTTCCACTGGGACTTGGTGCAGGAACAAGAACACAGGAAGAGACAATGTCTCCTGCCATCTCTTCACTCTCTATATTAATCAATAGAGTTGTTTCCACTTCCACAATATCTTGAAGATCTGTCACAAATGTCACCTCCCCCATTTTAAATTCAACCAGAGGAAAACTTCCCTATCCCTCTGGAAGTGAGGCTTCCATCACCTTTGAAATATATTAACACATTTATTTATAAGACAAAGTAACCTATCATACACATTATATACATTATCAAGATATCCTAATTCATTTGATTTTTTTTTTTCTTTTTGGAGGTCTATGTGTAAATGAAATTAAAAATAACAATTTTCTTTCCATCCTCCTGCTTGTGATGAGGAATGGCAGAAAATTGCCAATGAGTGTAAAGAAAATGGAATTTCCTTAGATGTTTGGGAGCTATGAGGCACTATGACAATGTGACACCACCAAATAGTGGAACAGTTTATGTGAATTATAAAGAGTGCTTCAACATTATTTTTATAGCAATTGCTGATGAAATAATTTATGCTGATGTTGGCAGACAAGGAGGGATTTCTGATTGTTATAACTTTCAATACATAAGACAAGTTGTACATACAAGGGAATGAGCAACTTGAAAGCAGGAGTGCTCATAATCGACTGCCAGCAGTCTCATACGTCCTACAATATGTCCACCAGTCGTCCAGATGGCACTTGCAGTGGAGCCTGCATTTGCAGTGCTGCTGTTTGGCGGACGGGTAGGCAGTGGCAGTTTCGAAAAAGGTTGCGGATGTAGCATATATCCCCCCTTTTAAGAACAA
This sequence comes from Locusta migratoria, assembly GCA_026315105.1. Classification (NCBI taxonomy): domain Eukaryota; kingdom Metazoa; phylum Arthropoda; class Insecta; order Orthoptera; family Acrididae; genus Locusta; species Locusta migratoria. The sequence continues at coordinate 463,687,375 of CM048746.1, read as the reverse complement.
CATATCAAAAAAATACAGATATAGAGAAAATGAAACATCACAGTGAACACTAGGTTGAAGCAAATTAAATGCTGGTAAGATCGAAAATAGACTAAAAAAGCACTCCTACTTTCACTGTTGATTTTCACAATCACTAGAACAAAAAGTAGTTACACACAAAAAAACTTTTGCACTGGTATGTCACTTTGGACTTCAGCACCTTGCACGATGCTTCTTTGGAACATCTTTGAAACATCTTCTTTGAAACATCTCTTTGAAACATCTCCTGCCACTGTGTGTACTGTTAGAGGCACCGTCCCATGGGTTCTTTCGGAGGTACTTTGGAATAGGAGTGGAAGTGTCCAGCTCGAGGTTGATGTGGTGTTGATCTGAGGATAGGAGACATGCTATCATGGAGATTCAGCAGTAGAGTGCACTTTACAGGAGGGAATACTAGTTACATGGGTATTTGGTCCCATTGTGAAGGAGTCCGACTGGCAGGTTTGCTGGTGCTGTATTCGAAGAGGTGTCCAGCCTGGCTGGTGGGACCTGCTGTGCTGGAAGCGGCACAATGTCAACGTCCATTTCTAAGTGATCCTGCTTGAAGGCAGGAGATGTGGCTGGGAGTGGCGAAACGTGCTTCTGTAGTTGGTCGGTAGCCATGAAACATCTCCTGCCACTGTGTGTACTGTGTAGAGGCACCATCCCATGGGTTCCAGTATGCAAACTTGTATTCACTTCTGATGTCTGCCATATCCCCACACCCATATTGGAGCACCCGTTGAAAATTTCCCAGCAGTGGCAGAAGGCTGGTGGCTGCTAGGAGGTTGGATTAGATGAAGGAGTGTGCGTGGCTGTCTGCCTTGCATTAATTCTGCAAACCTGTGTGTGCCCTGAGGTGTGAAATAGTAATATGCCAGGAAATCTGTGAGACCCTCATTAAAGGTCTGAATGAGTCGCTCAGCTTCCCATTGAACTGGGAGTGAAATGGAGGAGAAGTGATGAGTTTGATGCCTCTGTGGGCACAGAAAGCGGAAAATTGAGATGACAGGAATTGAGGATCATTGTCAGATACCAGGGTAGTGGGAAGTCCTATCAGAGCGAGTATTTTAATGAGTGCTTTGATGCTGGCCACCATGGATGGAAAGGAGACCCGGACAACAAAAGAAAATTTGGAGTAGGAATCAGTAACAAGTAGCCAGTATGTGCCAAGAAAGTGCCCAGTGATATCTATGTGGATGCGCTCCCATGGGTGCCATAGGATTAGGCCAGGATGACGTAGACATCTTTGGAGCCAGCACCTTGGAGGCACACATCTTGCAGGCAGCAACCATATGGGCAATGTTGGCATCAATGCCCAGCCAGTAGACATGGCGGTGAGCTAGTGTCTTTGTGTGGGAGACATCCCAGTGGCCATGGTGGAGGAGCCGTAGAACTTCCTTCCAGAGGCTGGAGGAATTTACCACTCTCGGTGATGCCTCTTCAGTGGAGAGGAGAAGAACACTGTTCCTAGACGTGAGGCGAAAACATAGTGAAAAATAATTCTGAAGAGGGTCATACGCCTTCCTGGAAGGTTCGTCTGGCCAGCCATCCTTGCCAGCAATGTAGAACAGGGTCACAGGGTCACTATTTAATGAAGAGTCTTGTTTCCTAGTAAAAGGGAAAAAAATCATCGAATTTAGAATATTAACATGATGCATTCACACTAATCTCGCCATCGAGATCACCTTTATTGTTGTCTCTAATTTTCCTTTAACGGAACAGTATTGTTGAATACCACGAGAGTCTTACTTCACGTAAACCAGCAACAATACACTTTCCGATTTGTCAACCAGTCGGCCTCCGGTTTGTATCGAAACACCAGAAATTTTTGATGTCGCCGACAGGCGCAGTTCGCCTTTTTGCGTACAACGCGGCGCTTTGGGCCCACAACAGTGGGTAGTGTCTGCAGAGGCGGCCCCCAGCCGGTGCAACATCTACAGTAATCAGCAGTTCCCTCCGTTTCTACAAATAGTATGTAAGTAAACGTTTGTTATTACATGAAAAAATCTGCATATTCACAGTTACTGTGAAATTATTATCAACTTATAGAAACATTACATCACACATTACGATACCGGAAATTGCAACAATGAATTTTTGTTGCCTCGGCGAAAGGGGGCACCAGAAATATGTAAAAAATATTATAACAGATGATAGGAAGGCCTTTCTTAAAAATTTGGAAAAATATTTACCACTTTACTACAAAGCCATAAATGAGATAAATATAGAATAATTTTAGTGTCGCTGTAATATTAAAAACACCTAATACATTGTCACATTCCTATTTCTCCAATTTTATGTTGTGTTAGTTTTAGGTACAAGTTCATTGTTTTTATGCTCATATTGGTACATTTTGTTGAATATTTTCCTTGTTTTAGCTTAAATTTCCCGCATTTTGTGCATATTTGAACACATACATTTCACTTGGAATAGCCAATTGGTGATCTATCCGGGCGGTACTACTGTCGTGATTAACTGGAGAAGAAAGATAAACGGAGATTATAGGAAATTGATCTACCAGGTATTCTGAAAAGTACAGCTTAACACGTTATCAGCCATTTAAAAATCATTTTTCACTGGAAGGATCGATAGGCCGAATTGTACCCCTTTACCAATTTTCTCATGTCTCCTGATCAAACCGTTAAATGAAATGAGTCGACTTCTGTGATTTCCCCCTCCCCCCCCCCATCTTCTATATAAAGTAATGTGCACCCTCTTTTGGAGTGTTCTACTTCAAACAGATTCATAAATATCAAGATTAATACCTAGAAAGAACGCAGGGCCAATTTGGCCCCTCATAGCGTTTCTCTGTACTTTCGGCATGTTTCATTGTAATACTGTATATGAAGTAAAACCAACAGTTGTCTCCTTGTTGTTTCAATAAGCGACAACAATGCCATACATTCCAGCACTGATTGCAGTAGAGCAGCTGGGGATGGCGGTCTTGTATGGATGACTTATGCCTGAGTTATTGATTGTGTGAGTGAGTTTGTTAGCAGCTCAGCGATCATATTTATGGTGAGTTGTTAGCTATCCTCATATTATCAACATTCCAAGCCATTTTTAGAAATTGATGAATACATATGATGGTTATACTGAATTATCTTTCACAATCTGGCCATATAAGCAATAAAACTGCATGGGGCTTGCATGCGACCCTACTAGTATTAAATGCCAAGTAGACTAGATAGCAGCTATAAAAACATGATATAATTAGTTCCTTTGCCAATTTTACTCTGGTTATCATACTGTGATCGAAGAAATATATGAGGAGCTAAAGGAAATTATTCAGACAGTTAAGGGAGAGGAAAACTTAATTGTGATGGGAGACTGGAATTCGGTAGTAGGAAAAGGAAGAGAAGGAAAAATAGTAGGTGAATATGGACTGGGCAGAAGGAATGAAAGAGGAAGTCGCCTGGTAGAATTATGCACGGAACATGATTTAGTTTGTAAATGCAAATTATATCTTAATCATGCTCTTTTTAGAATGTACTTTAACTTTGTACAACAAGGTATACATTTGATACAATAATCTTAATCTTCATTTATAAAATTATTTTACTTAAAATTGAGACTTTACTTACAATGGCCACAGCAGGCCTGTAGTCAGAATTTGGTTCCGGGGGGGGGGGGGGGGGGGGGGGATTAGCCAATTATGACATACATTGTATTCTAACTTGCGAAGCTTTACAACATACGTTGAACTAAAGGCGCAGATGCATTTCAGTAGAGACAATAATAAATTGTATTCAATACAATCAATAATCGTAACAAACACGTGGTTTAAGAATCACAAAAGAAGGTTGTATACATGGAAGAGACCAGGAGACCCCGGAAGGTAACAGAACGATTTATAATGGTAAATCATATATTCCGGAACCAGGTTATAAACTGTAAGACATACCCAGGGGCAGATATAGACTCTGACCGTAACTTGTTAGTCATGAACTGTAGGCTGAAACTGAAAAAACTGCAGAAAGGTAGGAAAATAAGGAGATGGGACTTAGATAAATTGAAGGAACGTGAAGTTCTGGAGAATTTCAGAGGGAGATTTAGGCAACAATTGACAGAAACAGGGGGAAATAAAACAGTAGAAGAGGAATGGGTAGCATTGAGACATGAAATAGTGAAGGCAGCAGAGGACAAAATAGGTAGAAAGGCAAGACCTACAAAAAATCCTTGGATATCACAGGAAATACTAAAATTAATTGATGAAAGGAGAAAATATAAAAATGCAGTAAATGAAACAGGCAAAATGGAGTACAGACGACTAAGAAATGAGATTGACAGGAAGTGCAAAATGGCTAAGCAGGAGTGGCTAGAAGCCAAATGCAAATATGTAGAAGAATGTATAACAAGAGGAAAAGTAGATACCGCCTACAGGAAAATGAAAGAGACATTTGGGGACAAGAAAAGCAACTCTACGAATATCAAGAACTCAGATGGAAAACCAGTTCTCAGCAAAGAAGGGAAAGCTGAAAGGTGGAAAGAGTACATAGAGCAGCTCTACAAAGGAAATGAACTTAGAGACGATGTTGTAGGAAGGGAAGAGGAAGTAGATCAAGATGAAATAGGAGATACTATACTGAGAGATGAATTTGACAGAGCCCTGAAAGACCTAGGTCGAAACAAGGCCCCAAGAGTAGATGACATACCCTCGGAGCTACTTAAGTCTCTGGGAGAGCCAGCCATGACAAAACTATTTGAACTGGTGTGTAGGATGTATGAGACAGGCGAAATACCCTCAGACTTTAAGAAAAGTGTAACAATTCCCATTCCAAAGAAATCAGGCGCAGACAGGTGTGAAAATTACAGAACCATCAGTTTGATAAGTCATGGTTGCAAAATTTTAACACGAATTATCTACAGGAGAATGGAAAAGCTGGTAGAAGCTGACCTCGGGGAAGATGAGTTTGGATTCAGGAGGAACGTAGGAACTCGGGAGGCAATACTCACTTTACATCTTATCTTAGAAGATATAAGGAAAGGCAAACCTACATTTTTAGCTTTTGTAGATTTGGAGAAAGCTTTTGACAATGTTGACTGGAATACACTCTTTCAAATCTTGAAGTCAGCAGGAGTAAAATACAGGGAAAGGAGAGTTATTTACAACTTGTACAAAAGCCAGACCGCAGTTATTAGACTCGAAGGGCATGAAAGGGGAGAATCAGTTGGGAAGGGAGTAAGACAAGGTTGTAGCCTTTCTCCGATGTTATTCAATTTGTACATCGAGCAGGAGGTGAAGGAAAAATTTAGAATAGGGATTAAAGTTCAAGGGGAAGAAATAAAAACATTGCGTTTTGCTGATGACATTGTAATTGTGTCAGAGACAGCAAAGGACCTGGAAGAGCATTTGAATGGAATGGACAGTGTGTTGAAGACAGCGTAAAAAATGAACATTAACAAGAGCAAAACAAAAATAATGGTATGCGGTCTTAGAAAATCAGGCGATGCTGAAGGAATTAGATTAGGTAACGAAACAATGGAGGTGATAGTTGAGTTTTGTTACTTGGGTAGTAAAATAACATGCGATGGTCGCAGTACAGAGTATATAAAATGCAGAATGGCAATGGGAAGAAAAGCATTTTTGAAAAAGAGAAATTTGCTAACATCGAATATTAATTTAAGTGTAAGGAAGTCTTTCCTGAAGGCATTTGTGTGGAGTGTTGCCTTGTATGGGAGTGAAACATGGACGATAAGCAGTGCGGACAGGAAGAGAATAGAGGCTTCTGAGATGTGTTGTTACAGAAGAATGCTGAAGATTAGGTGGATAGATCGCATAACTAATGAAGAGGTACTGAACAGAATTGGTGAGAAAAGGAATTTTTGGCACACCATGACTAAAAGAAGGGATCGCTTGGTAGGACACATTCTTAGACATCGAGGAATCGTAAATTTAGCATTGGAGGGAAGTGTGTGGGGTAAAAATCGCAGATGGAGACCAAGAGACGCGTATAGTGAGCAGATTCAAGTGGATGTGGGTTGCCGTTCTTATGAGGAGATGAAAAGGCTTGTTCAGGATAGAGTAGGGTGGAGAGCTGCATCAAACCAGTCTCCGGACTGAAGACCATAACAACAACATCATACCGCTAAGGGATTCGTTCTCAAGTAATGCCGTTGGCGCAGCAGTTTGAATGCTTCTGGCGTGGCTTGAAATGGAATTGATGGATCAGCTTTCGCTGTTATATAGTGATAGATTTTTTTTTTTCTTTTCGCTGACTTCCTACGATAAGATTTGCATGTGTGTACAGCAATTCCGCCTTTCCTGGCGCAGCGTCTGCCAGAAGTACGAACAAGTGTTCTGTTAAGCTAAACTAGGACTTACTGTGGCCCAGGGCCGTAGCCAGTGGGAGCGATGAAGGGGATCACCCACCCCCCTCCCTGAAAAGCCTCACTTTTCACCTAATTCCTGATAAAGTAATTCAAAAGTATTCTGAAGTTGCTTCTTCGAGATTTGTATTGAATACAATTTATTATTGTCTCTACTGAAATGCATCTGCGCCTTTAGTTCAACGTATGTTGTAAAGCTTCGCAAGTTAGAATACAATGTATTCTGACTACAGGCCTGCTGTGGCCATTGTAAGTAAAGTCTCAATTTTAAGTAAAATAATTTTATAAATGAAGATTAAGATTATTGTATCAAATGTATACCTTGTTGTACAAAGTTAAAGTACATTCTAAAAAGAGCATGATTAAGATATAATTTGCATTTACAAACTACTGCACTTAACAGTAAAAAAATACAGGGTGAAGGCCTGATTCTGACTGTGGGTACAGGGCCCGAAATCGAATGTGGGGGCCATGGCCGATTACAGAAGAGTTTTGAGGTGAGTGAAGGCAGCTTCACATTCCTCGGACCATTGAAATGCAGCATTTTTGCGACGTAGTTTGTACAGCGGGTGGTCAACCTCTGCTACAGATGGCAGAAACTTGTGATAATACGCTATGGTGCCCAAAAACGCTTGGAACTCTTTCACGTTGGTGGGTCGAGGAAGAGCTTCATTTCCAGCAACGTCCTCGCGAAGTGGCCTAATTCCATCACGAGAGAGTTGAAACCCCAAGTACACGACAGAGGGTTGAAAAAAACCGGGACTTATGAAAATTGCATTTGATGTCAGTAATTTGCAAGACAGAGGAAAGCGTGTGAAGATTGCGAAGGTGATACGCTGTAGTGGAACCTGTTACAATTGTATCGTCCTGGTAATTAACACATCCTGGGACAGTGGCCAGCTGTTGTTCTGAACAAACGCAGAAAGATTGCAGGAGCACTCGCGATGCCAAACGGCAGTGTCTGCTCTTGAAATAAGCCGCAAGGCGTGTTGAGAACAAGGAACCGATGAGAAGCTTCGTCGAGCGGTAGCTGATGATAGGCCTCAGACCAGTGGCGAATACAGAATTATTTTTCTTTTTTTTGGGGGGGGGGAGGGGGAATGAGAAATAAATTTTATTTCTGTCATTCTCACATATAACTGATATAGGAAACACCTAAAATTTGCTACAAAGCCATAGTCACTTCTTAGAAAAAACTTTTTAATATGCTATGCTTCATGGCGTCATTTTCAAGTGCCTATGATAACGAAAATATTGCAACGATTAAACCATATTAAACAGTGAAAAGTTTCAAAATTCACTACAAATAATAATAATAATAAATAAAACAGGGAATTCAGAGTTTGAACGCGCTGTGTTCAGCTGTGAGCGCTGATGTTTCGATACATATATCGACGCCGCACACCAGAGACACAGAATAGGGAGCCGGCTTTCATCTATTTTGTGTCATCTTCTTGCACCTAATTGTAATCCAACGAAAAAAAAATAGGCCTAAATTTTAATACAACTACGAAAATGTACAGTGGAATCGATGATCTTAGAAAAATTCCAAATAACGCGGAGTTATGTATGGGAAATTAGCTATAAACAAGAAAGTGTCTTTACAACTGCTAGGTTTTATTTGACACGAATAAATTCGCACAAAATATTGAGTCAGACTTAGCAGTACAACGTGATTACACAGAACTAATGACGTCTGCGCATATATAAAAGTTGTATTTGCTTTAGGAGTATCATTAATTTACTGATAGAGAAGGGCATATAGAGGAATCTGTCAACCACAGAACAGGAACAGCATAAAATAATTATTCCCCTTAATCTATTTGTTTGAGTATCCGAAGAGCATTCGTTGCCAACATTAGCACACTACACCTCCAATGCCGTAAGTAAAATTTTACCTGCCTACTTACGCACTATCCTTTGTCAGTCATTTTATATTATTCCCTGCAACGTTAAACTTACAAAATATAAATGTACTTTCAACATTTCGATGCTGTTGACCTGCTGAAACAACAGCGAGAGTTGTCGTCAAGAGAAGAAGCAGGGCTACTTTTAATAATTGTGCACACATTACTCTCATTCGAAACTGATAACATTTAACTTTGACTACACATATAGTGACGTTCACTTACTGCTCAGCATCTTTTGGGTAGGTGAAGAAACTTGTATCCTTATTTGTACTCGAATTATTGCGGCAATTAGGTGCTGAACACCATCGGCCCAGTTTTCTTTTATTGCTGCTCATAATAAAAACGGAACAGCTCCAACCACTGACACACAGTTCTTTCTTTTCACTGTACCAAATACTTGTTTACTTTTATGCGATCCAGGTAGTTAAAATACAGAATTAACAAACAAAGACGGCGCATTACCACGCCACAGAGTAGGGAATGATCACACGTTTACTGCTTTCCAAGATGGCCGATTCCGCGCATGCGCACTAAATTTTGGACGACAGACTGCAGCGGGAGTTTCCTTTCTGTATACTCCTTATTCTGTGCCAGAGATGTGGCGCGTCGTCTTTCCGGGCGCGGAGCTAGTGGCGCCGTACCGGACATGCGCGGACGCCGACCAATAGGAGGAGTGGGCGTCGGCGGATCTGGGCGAGGAGCAAGAGCAGGAAGCAGTCTGGGCCGGGGAACGACGAGACTTCAATCATCCCACTACCGATTCCCAAATAACCTCAGACACAGCAAGCAAATTTATATCATCATAATGGATGAAACACTTGCCCACAGCTGAACCCAGGGCATTCAGGCTCTGAATTTAATTTAATTTATAACTGTTTCTCAGCTTGGGCAGATGCTATATGCGAATCCCCTATGCAGAGGAAGCCATGCGAAATTGGCATTGGTTTCTCCACATATTTACTACTTTCGAATAATTTTATTATAAGAGTGAATACCACTGACCACTATACAACTCAAACAACTGTACAATACAGTCGAAAAATGGGGCACATGGCTCACAAATAATAACAAAAATGTTCAAATGTTTGTAATCCTAAGGAAGAAACAGCTAAGGTGTCAGTCCCTAGTCTTAGAAACTCCTTAAACTAACTCATTCTAAGAACAACATGGACACCCATTCCCGAGGGAGGACTCGAACCTCTGGCAGGAGCGGGAGTGTACTCCGCTATGTTGCGCCCCAAATCACACGGCCATTCCCGCGCGGCGCACATGGCTTGATTGTCATTTTGATAAATGTAGAGTTAAATGCTCCCGATACTCTTTCTATGTCGCGGTAATTTTTTTAACTTTTCACTGTTTAATGTAGTTGAATCATTGTAATATTTCTTGTAATCATAGTAAATTGAGAATGATGCCACAGTGAACCGAAACTAGTAGTGCATTGGTAGTTAGGTAGAAGTATATTAATTCGACAGGTGAAGGCGATTTTACCTGGCGATGCTAGGAGCAGAAAACATCTGTAATGGGTGCAGGACATTCATTTACTTCGGAGTGCTGTCAACATTACGCTGCCCCTAGACACGAAATATTACTGCACACATTTTTACGGATAACGTTTCCAACACTGCGATGCTGCCTTCCGCTCACTGCTCCTCGCCTTCCGGCAGCCATGGTACACGCCTCCTGCCGCTGCCAACAGCCAGCCCACGAATCGTCAATCGTCATCATCAAACAATGCACTGAACAACAATCAAACAACCAGTAAATATGTCGCGCTAAGTTTGATATTCCCTCAAAACGAGAAAGCTTACCCGATCAACAAAACTACACTTGATTGTGTTTCTGGAAGAATTTCTACTTAAAATGATTTCCAGTCCATGGTAGTCCATGAATTTAGTCTGTACAAGTCGGCGGAGCAGCACACCACGCCCGCCCTCCGTCCGTGAGCGCAATTGTAAACATTGGCTTATCTTGTATCATCAGAGACCACCGCTTCTATTAAGGGCTACAAGGAAATCAAAAAATTCCAGAAAAATAGAAACACCGCAAAACAACTTATAGAATCAGACCACAGAGAGCGCATTATAATCTGAAGATGCCCTGCTAAATGGCGAAACGCGTCATTAATTAATAAAACAATTTGAAGAATTTCTACTTTGTATCTGATGTGCAGAAAAATGCCATTGCTCCCCTTCCCCCCTCCCTCCCCGTTGTTGGCAACGTATTTGTTTTGTATCTACAGACTGTGCAGAGCGAGAAGAGATGGTAAGGTAGTTGAAAATGTATTTGTCATTATAAGCTCTGTTTTCAGAGTTTTGAGGAAACAAATGCCATTGAGTCCCGAAAAGGCTACAATGGTGGCATTAGCTTGCGTGTATATACATAATTTTCTTCAAAACAGAAAATCCCAAACTTATGTACCACCAGGAACATATGACAGAGAAGCAGATGGTGTGAACCTGATACAAGGGTCTTGGAACGACACCCCCACTTCGCTGGTGCCATTTCCCACAACTGGAAGAAGCACATCATTGTTACATGATAGAAGAAAAGAATACGCTAAATTATTCTGCGAGACACATTTAACTCTTTTGCGATTTAGTCCCTTTTATCAAAACATTTCTACGGATTTTTGTAGTCTGTGATTTTACATCCCAAATGCAGGGATGCAATCGCACAGATCCAATGAGACGCATTGTATTTTGCTTCGACCACGAACTCATTTTTACTCAGTGGACAAAAACTCGGCCGAGAGAAGACAACAGAACACTGTAGAGCGACCAACAAACAATAGACGCCCGGCCAAGAAGAGACACGTACTGCGCAGTGCGCAATATGCATGCGCAGTTTCTGCCACTTGTCAAAATAAGTGGCAAAGACATACTAGTACTGCGCATGCGCAAGTTCTGCGTCATGTCGCTTATATGCCGAAAAAGCGGTATACATAATGTATGAGTGACATCTATGCGCGGAAAGGTCTTTAATCGTCATACAAGTTCCGAACTTTTGTTTTAGATGATGTATTTAAACGTACCGTCACAACAGCTCGTCATCTGCGCCCTACCATCTCATTATTTCACACAAGGAAATAGAACTTCCAGTTTTTGTTGCAAACAAAGTCAGATTATTATAATCCGAAGTACTTCTTTGTATATGAACGCTGATAACAAAAACGGTTAGGCCTACATGTTACCAAGCTCTCTACTTCTCAGCTATGACAGTAGCTCAGTATCAAAAACTTTGCATAAGTTTGCACATTGTTTAGCGAGCGGTTAATGACCACTTATTTTATTGTTATTATTAATGGTTGTTTTGTTGTTGCTGACGTAAAGTATCCATCCTCTCGATAAAAAATTTAAAAAGCACCCTATTAAACTACCTGTACTGAGTGAGGCACCTTATGAAATACTGAAATATTGCCACGGTAAAGTTCTACTAGTAACCAAATAACGAATTCAATGCTAATATTAAACAGATGCAGATAATTAGGCTTTGCTAGTATTGCGTGAGGTACACAGTTTTAACTTATCACAAAGTCAGTGGACGAATTGAAATCGGTTATCCTTTTCTTTCTTGTAACAAACTTATCCATCATTGGAAACAATCGCAACAACACAATAAATAAATAAACGACAGCACTCATATTAAATACAACTGCAAACAAAACTGATTAACATAGCAACAATGGACCTGATGTAAGGCCAACAATGGCCAGTTGCCCGTCTTCATAATGACACTAGCCGTTACTATTATCGATTTATCTACAGTTAAAATCTAATAGATGGCCCTGGTGACTATCGATAGTAGCTGACCTAGTTGACTATCGATAGTGCATACCGTATCTATTTATCATATTATGATCGAAAATAAGAATGTAATTTTGTTTCAGTAAATACAGTAGACTAAATCGTTTTTTTTTTTTTTTTTTTTTTTTAAAAAAATCAGCGCACACTCCGCTGCAGAGTTATAGTTTCATTCTGGGACCGGCTCTATGTTGCAGGGGGCCGGCTCTATGATGCAGGGGGGAGGGTGGGCATGCCATACCCCAGGTCGGCAGATTTTTAATTTTTATGTATTCAAATGTTCAAAATTGTTCAAATGTTTATCAAGCTTAAGGGACTTAACTGCGGGGTCATCAGTCCCTAAACTTACAAACTGGTTATGAACTACTAATAATATAGTAAGGACAGTTTACAACTCACCGCAAAGACGTAGTGACGAGCTGCGACAGGCACATACAAAAGACACATACATATATATATACATATACAACACTTTCAGCTATCGGCCATGGCCTTCAGAAAATAGAACACACACACAATCTCACAGGCACACAACACAGTCATACAACCATCGCCTCCGGCTGCCGCACTTATGAACTATCTTATACTAAAGACGGCACAAACATCCATGCCCGAGGGGGGGGGGGGGGGGATTCGAACCCCGACGGGGCTACGGCATCGCGCATCGCAGCATGGCGCCTTAATGCACTCGCCCGCTCCGCCGCGGCTTTTTATGTATTCCCAAAGGGTTAAATTAAACAAGAACATACAAAGTGGAAGTACCTTGCATAAATGAAAACAAACAAAACTGAGTATAAGTTGGAAATTAATATTATTCATAAAATCAAAGGTCTTACCGGTACTGAAAATCGATGTTGACAGTATGCAAGAATACCCTCCATTGACTAAACCTATCTTGAAAGTGTAGGCGTAGTTACGAATCCGTAGAAGATGGTATAGGGAGGCGTGCGGATTTACCGGCCCACACTGATCACCCGCGATCTGCAATATTAAGCCGACCCACCTTTGAACCAGACTTGTGAGCTGACAGGTAGTCATTCCTCCTACCTGTTTGGTAGGAATAGCTCTCGAAGATGTATAGTCGGCGTCAGCCGTTCTGAGCATCCCCCTCCATTAACGCAATAACAGCCAATAATGTTCACTGTAGGCCCGTGGCTGGCCGCGAGTTACGCAATGCTTCTCCCGCAGTCTCCACAGTAGAGATGGGTAGGTCCGGATGGAAACGGATCCTTGGACCCGCATCAGCTGCGCTAGTGATGGATGCAAATCCGAGTGCAGGTCGGACACGCATCCTCGGACACGCATCGGTTGTGGGTCCAGGCGCGGCTGGAGTTGGACACGCAGTGGTGGAGTGGAAGGGAGACAGTTGTAAAGCCCACGCCGGATGCGGATCCCGCCATAAACACAGCAGGGTGGTCAGGCCGAGGCGACCTGCAGGGGTGGCGGGACGGCTACCTGCTCGCCGAATTCCGCCAGTTGTGTGTGACGCTGGCCTGGCGCTGCACAACAGGCGAGGCTGGCACACAGGCGTACTTTTTCTGTCCGAGACTGTACTGGCCTTGGGCTGCGTCGTCTAACAGGAGTCGCATTAGTAACCGATGTGTGGTTGAAACAGTTCAACAAACATAGTGATTTTGTTCGATTTCCTGAATTTGTGCTGCACTATTGTTCAACGGAAGATTATTATTGTAGTGTTATTCCTAATAACACTAACTATTGATTGTGCCCCCCAAAAAAGTTGGTAGTAACATTTGAGTTCACAGCTACTGTGTATTTCATGGTATGGTTTTAAAGCGTGCCAACAAGGAATGGACAATGCATTCATGTCTGTCAAGCAAACATTGCAAGTCGATTTTGACCATGGCATACGATGTTATGGACACTAATCTTGGTCCAGTGATTTATTTACCAAACGAATTAAGCTTTTTAGTGATACACACATGTATGAGTGCCCGTGCTGGCCAGGTGTCATAGAACAGTTTTTTTTTCCTTGTTTTCGTAGATTTCATTATCCCACCACCGAAGAACAGTGAAGTTTGGAATCAATTTACAGTCCGAGATAATAAAGGTAAATGCCGATATTTCTGTCTGGATCTCTCGTACAATCCAAGAACTCGAACAGGAAATCTCGTCAGACATGTGAAGAGGAAAAACACTTAAAAACGAGAAACACTTGAAATAAATTTACCTAGCAATGAAGAATTCACCAATAGCAGTAGCAATTCTAATAAAATTAATCACAATTCTTTACCTGAATATGTGCCATCCAGTTCAGAACAAATATTACCGTCCACTTCAGCATTCAAGTTCTTTATCAGATCAAATTTCTTTACATTTATCGTTCCAAGCAAATTGGTAATCAGTGACTAAAAATGATTGTAAAAGAATACCATCAATTTAAGATTATAGAAGATCCAGAGTTCCGAAAACTAATGAATTTAATTTGTCCATCATATAATATACCAACTGGGAAATAGTATCTTGCAGTTTGTTGCCTGCCATCCACAACGAATTAAAAGAGGAAACTCGAAATTTATTGACGGGAGGATCAGATGTCAGGCGTCATAAAATAATCAGAATAATTTCTGTTAAGACAGCCCACTTCATTGATGAAAACACAATCTTGCAATGGTTTACAATAAGAGCTTAGTTCACAAAGAATTTAATTTCCTACAAATAATTAGAAAAATACTAACGTGAACTGGGTGTCATGTATAGCAAATGATGACTGTGATTTTATAATGCGACAGTGTTCGTGATTTTCTGGCAATAAAACATTTTTATCACAGTTAACTTGGTCTGTCTTTTACATCATTACTATATATTAATAAATTTCTACATATTCCTGTGTAACGCAACTGAAATTCTTCTCGGTTGGACACGATTCGCTCGACAGATACGCCGGCTGAGCAACTGTACCACTGCAGGTCCAGTAGACGCGGATCCACCCGACAGACACAGTCCGTCCGGCCGGCCGGCTGCAGACTGCAGAGCCGGACCCATAAGGGTCCGGCGGACACGAAACCTGGATGCAGGTCCGCAGAGCTCGATGCAGATCCGGACCCGACTCCTTTAAAATCTCGGACCTACCCATCTCTACTCCACAGTTGGCATCCGTAGCTCCTCCCCTTCACGCTTCCCCTATCGCTCCGTCTCTATGAGCGGAAGCGCCTTCTTATATGATGACAAGTATAGTCCCTGCACAGCTAGATAGCACACTGGAGTATGCTGGAAGTCGAGCTGAAATATATTAACTAGTTGCGGGTAGGTAATTCATCTGAATAAAATCCGGGATGCCAATTATGGGGCTTTATTACTAGCCACACCATAATACAAGACTTATTACTGACTTTGAAATTAACAATTATAGTTTTAAGGCTGATACTGAGAGCACGGTTCCTACGAGACCGGTTCGGATGAGGTCCTAACGCTCACTGGAGACAGTGACGCGCAGCCAAGACCTCCTATAAATTTCGTACATCTTCGTACATGTTCGTTAAACGCGTTGTAATTCATATATTTATTTGTGTGAACATTATTAAAGAATATGAAATGATCAGCAACAACTTCTGTTGACCCCTAGACTGCTACTAAGGTATGTATGCCATCAAAACATTATTAAATAAAAAATATTAAAAAACGAAAGATTCTTCGTACTTCCCTGACTTTTAGGCGCGGCGGCTACAACGGACGATCCCACTGATAGGCCGGTATTACATTATCAAATTACTGGACAAAGAATTGGACGAAAAAATTTGCATGAAATATTGGTCCTACTCTTTGACAAAGAAATTGTGGATGCAACTCTAAAGGGGGTATTACACTGTCAGGTCCCTCCCCCCTCCCCAGACGGCACGACGAAATATGAGAGTGAGTAGGGGGGGGAGAGAGAGAGAAGGGAGGGGAGAGAGAAGGGAGAGGGAGAAGGGAGGGGAGAGAGAGAGAGAGGAATGGAGGGAGAGAAAAAAATCTTATCATTCGAATAATAACTTTTACTTATGGGCAGCATGTTATTGTGAGTTTAAAAACGCAAACTCCCTGTAATTAACATAACGTAATTTGAATTTCTGTGTTATGCTCCATTGAATTGCGTCTTGCTCCTTTTTGTCAGTAATTTACGATAAAATTAAATAAAAGTTGTTTCTTGCTTGGGAGATAAATGAACTTAACTTTCTTTTCGGACGAATCATGATTCCACCTAAGTGGAAGAAAAGCCTAACTTAATTCATGAGCAGCTCCTGCACGATCAAAAATAGAACCCTTACAAGTAACAACAGTAGATTACATCGAATATAAATATTTATCTTTCAATGTCCCCATCATAGTTCAGTGCGCAATGAACAGACGTGATTTTCTTTCTTTGTGTAAATTACGTGCTGCAATGAGTATGTGCTCCACGTGAAGATGAAAGTCTCTGTACAATGCATTTTCACAAAACCTGTTATTAACACGACAATTAATTGATAAGACGCTGCTTTTCTGTCAAGGAACTAGGAATAATCAACAGATAGTTTTATGTTCTGCTGGTGATATGAATTAATCTTGGTTTCGATTTTAATTTCGGAATTAAGGCTTAAAAAGTATTGCACTGCAAACGTAACACTGACGTTGCTTTCATCTTAAACACATATTCATAACAAAGAGAAGCATGAGTATAATATCTGAAAAAGACGTCGTATATGAATTACGAGGGGTGTTAAAATGAAAAGGTATGAAGGGACACTGGATATAATTGAAGTGTCTATTCAAAAGTAATTACCAGGGGCCTGAGTACAGCTATCTCACTGTTTCCTGTTCCTATAATTCCTGTTGCTACGACAAGAGCCAGTCCTTTACTCTGTCCTTCACTTCGTCCTCCGAGTTGAAGCGCTTTCCTTTGAGACCAAACAGGGGGAAGTCACAGGGCGACATGTCAAAGCTGTAGGGCCGATGCTTAAGCTGTTTTTATTTGAACTTGGTGTACACTTTGTGTGACTCTGGAGACGTGTAGGCGCGCATTATAGTGGAGCATAATCACTCTCTCCCTGAGCATCCCAGTCCGTTTGATCTTGGTGGACTTGGGTAGTTCACGAAATGTCTCACAGTACACGTCAATGTTAATGTTTTTTCCGTGTCTGAGAAATTCGGTGAGTATCGGACCTCGAACGAAGAAAAAGACGGCGAGCGTCACCCTGCCTGCTGACGGTACAGCCTTGAATTTTTTAGGGGGAGGTGACGACGCAGGCTACGCGTCGCTAGATGTCGCACTACGTTATCCCAAAGCGGCATATTCAAATATCAACCAGTTTGGTCGTTAAGAAGTTTCATTTTGAGAAACGCTGACAGCATCGAAAATGCTGTGACGGGGGGGGGGGGGGGGGTGGCGGCGCTTGAAATCTTCGCACAGGGCGTCTTAAGTCCCTGGAGCCGGTCCTACTAACAAAATTAAGATTTGTGAACAGAGCGTATCACAATACGTCGTGCATTCAAGTTCTAAGGCTTCCGATTTTTTTCTAATTAACTACTCACACGAAATCGATGAAACTGGCGTTATTTCTCGACGTAATCGCCCTGCAGACGTACACATTTTTCACAACGCTGACGCCATGATTCCATGGCAGCGGCGAAGGCTCCTTTAGGAGTCTGTTTTGACCACTGGAAAATCGCTGAGGCAATAGCAGCACGCCTGGTGAATGTGCGGCCACGGAGAGTGCCTTTCATTGATGGAAAAAGCCAAAAGTCACTAGGAGCCAGGTCAGGTGAGTAGGGAGCATGAGGAATCACTTCAAAGTTGTTCTCACAAAGAAACTGTTGCGTAACATTAGCTCGAAGTGCGGTGCGTTGTCTTGGTGAAACAGCACATGTGCAGCCCTTCCCGGACGTTGTTGTTGCAGTGCAGGACGGAATTTGTTCTTCAAAACATTTTCGTAGGATGCACCTGTTACCGTAGTGGCCTTTGGAACGCAATGGGTAAGGATTACGCCCTCGCTGACCCAGAACATGGACACCATAATTTTTTCAGCACTGGCGGTTACCCGACATTTTTTTGGTGGCGGTGAATCTGTGTGCTTCCATTAAGCAGACTGGCGCTTTGTTTCTGGACTGAAAAATGGCATCCACGTCTCATCCATTGTCACAACCGACGGAAAGAAAGTCCCATTCATGCTGTCGTTGCGCGTCAACATTGCTTGGCAACATGCCAAACGGGCAGCCTTGTGGTCGACCATCAGCATTCGTGGCACCCACCTGGATAATACTTTTCGCATTTTCAGGTCGTCATGCAGGACTGTGTGCACAGAACCCACAGAAATGCCAACTCTGGAGGCGATCTGTTCAACAGTCATTCGGCGATCCCCCAAAACAATTCTCTCCACTTTCTCGATCATGTCGTCAGACCGGCTTGTGCGAGCCCGAGGTTGTTTCGGTTTGTTGTCACACAATGTTCTGCCTTCTTTAAACTGTCGTACCCGGAACGCACTTTCGACACATCCATAACACCATTACCACATGTCTCATTCAACTGTCGATTAATTTCAATTGGTGTCACACTACGCAAATTCAGAAAACGAATGATTGCACGCTGTTCAAGTAAGGAAAACGTAGCCATTTTAAGTATCTAAAACAGTTCTCATTCTCGCCGCTGGCGGTAAAATTCCACATGCCTTACGGTGCTGCCATCTCTGGAACGTATTGACAATGAACGCGGCCTCATTTTAAAACAATCTATCTCTATCTCTTTCCAGGCCGGATAAAAAAAAAATCGGAGGCCTTAGAACTTGAATGCACCTCGTATAACTGGCGGTCGCTGAACGTGGCTGAAGCACAGGATATGTATGCATTGCTTATCATTGTTGGTAGTAGAACTGACACAGATTAAAATGTACGACGGAAAGCGGAGGGACGACAGGAGGCGGGCGCAAATGATAAGGTATTTGTGTAGGAAAATGTTCTCCAACGTCCCTGATTAGCTTACCGAAAACGCTATCTTTAGGTACTAGAAAGTACTCGCCTTTAGATGATATAGCGCTATAACACAGTTGCATTAATACAGTTCACTTTAAGTTTCCAAACTTCCTAACGCTCTCCATGCCATAGTTTCGTGTAAGTCACAGTGTTGTTGCAGTGCACTACGTGTTCACAGCACTACACTGTCTGAACCCAACTGCTTGTGTGATTAATTTGGTAAATTAAACACAAGTCAACACCAATCCCCTCTGCAGCAACTTTCTGTTATTAGCACTATCTCTGTTTGCGTGATGTTGTCTGCACCGACAGAAAGGCGTCGAACAATTTCAGATCATTCTGTCGATGACAATGCTTCAGAATCTAGCTATCTCAACTAATAGCTTAATTGTTTTGACCAGTGTAGTGTTTTCCCGCGTCTCATTCTTTATTATGTCACTTCTAAATTACGTATCGTACAATGATACATTTTTACTCGTACGATCAGAGATACATACAGATACTGTCAGCGATCTGTCAAACAGAGTCGGTAGTAAAGAAGGGATACATTAAAACATGTCTGACTCTGGGGTTTCACGGCAGCAACAATTAAAACATTTTTCCTTTCGTCATTTTGTCGAGGATGGTAACGAGAGACAGTTTCACTGAAAGAAACACTTTTTAACGTTTTTTCACAAACTTTATTGGTACTGTACGACCTAGATTTCGGGTTGTGAGCCCATTTTCAAGTACTTAACTCATTATTGATACCAAAGATGGTAAACAACCCTAAGGTAAACATGTCATAAACTCCGACTATCGATTCTTGACTTAAACATACAGATTATCTTTGTGACAATTTTAACCAAGTTACAATGGATTACCAAATACAACAGCACAGAGCATACAACCAAATTGATAAATATACGTTGGAAATGAAGTTATGCCTAAGAGTAGAATTGGAAGTCATATCACCCATAATCCAAAAGGGGGGAATAACTGAAATGAGTCTGCTCATTCAATAAAAGCTGTGGGGATACATTCATCTGTCTTTTAATTTTTAATATTTCTAACTGAGTCAGCTTTGCACCCTATTCTTGGTGTGTAGTATTTCTACATGTATAATGTATTTGTGGAGGAAGTAAGCCCGAGCCGTAATGTACCCAGTGATGAACACAGAGATACTGGAAAGGAAATGGTGTAGTCTACCTTTTATAGGTAAAACTTTAAAAAGGACAAGCAACATCCTAAAGGCAAAGGGCTTCACTGTGTTTTACCACTTCCCATGGACATTAGGTAGATGTCAAATATTCAAATGTTTGTAGACTCTATGGGACTTAACAACGGGGTCATCAGTCCCTAAATTTACAAACTACTTATGAACTAGCTAATACTAAGGAGGGCACAAATATCCATGCCCGAGGGGGGATTCGAACCCCCGACCAGGTTGATGTCTCTCTAATTTCAAAGTTAAAAAACCGGCGTGTATAAGATAATATGTAAAGAGTGTCAGTCATGCTACATTGGGCAGACTAGAAGGTCAATCTGCACTAGACTCAAAGAACACCACAGAAGCTGGAGATTGAGGACGCCATATTCATCTTTTGCGAAACACTACTTAAATGCAAACCACAAATACATTATACATGTAGAAATACTACACACACAAGAAAAGGGTGCAAAGCTGACTCAGTTAGAAATATTAGAAATTAAAAGACAGATGTATGTATCCCCACAGCTTTTATTAAATGAGCAGACTCAATTCAGTTATTCGTCCCTTTTGGATTATGGGTGATAAGACTCCAAATTCTACTCTTAGGCATACTTTCATTTCCAATGTATATTTAACCATGTGGTTGTAAGTTCTGTGCTGTTGTATTTGGTAATCCATTGTAACTTTGTTAAAATTGTCACAAAGATAATCTGTATGTTTAAGCTAAGAATCGATAGTCTGAGTTTATCACATGTTTACCTTTGGGTTGTTTACCATCTTTGGGATCAGTAATGAGTTAAGTACTTGAGAATGGGCTTATAACCCGAAATCTAGGTCGTATAATACCATTGAGTTTGTGAAACAGGGTCAAAAAGTGTTTCTTTTAGCGTAATTCAACGTTTCACAAAGAACCAACAGTCGAATCAATTAAAAAGAGAGATAGTTTCGTCAATGTTCCAAATTTCGTCTGAAATATTTTGTTAGGCGCTAATTGCTCTCTCCTCCAATACGAAATAAATTACTTCCATATATTTGTGATCGTCATTTACCTTACCTCAAACTACTTAAACTAAGTTAAACTAACCTAAGGACAACGCACGCACCCATGCCCGAGGGAGGACTCGAACCACCGACGCGAGAGGCCGCGCAATCCATAACATGCCCCTTCAGACCACATGCCAATACCTGCGCAGCATGACCACAGGTTACCTGACCGGACGTCCTTCTATAATAAAATTGTAATACGCCTGCAGCGGACCTTTTTTATTCACATTATTCATCAATTACCGTTACATTGTAAA
The DNA here is from genome assembly GCA_026315105.1 of Locusta migratoria. Taxonomy (NCBI): domain Eukaryota; kingdom Metazoa; phylum Arthropoda; class Insecta; order Orthoptera; family Acrididae; genus Locusta; species Locusta migratoria. Next base: position 463,665,876 of record CM048746.1, on the reverse strand, counting down.
TCAAATTTTTGTAACCCCCTAGAAACCGTGAATTAAGCAATCTTCACAAAAGCGTATGGGTAACGTGCCTCAGGTTTTGGGGTAGACTGTTAACAATAAAGGCCTAGACATTTGTCACTGTCTCTTAGTTGTTAATTGTTAATAAATACCGTATAGCAGCTGCGTTGTTAAATCACGAAGCGAACATTATAATATTAGTGAAGCTCGGAGGGACAGAGGTTGTGAATTCTTAAAACGTGTTACAAATCACAGCTAAAAAATATCAGTAATATTAACAGCAATAACGTATCTAGAAGTCGCCCTTTCGACCGTCCCTAATGAGCCTTATTTTAGCTATCGCGTTACTCTCTTCTCCTGTTAGCCTCCGCTTCTCACTGTTACGATGAGTCACCTTTAAGCTTGTGCAATGTTTGGCCTCTGGCATAGGCACATCGACGAATACACAATGTCTGCAAACAAGTGCGTCATTGCAGTCCTAGAAGCAGGGTCGCATTTAAACTATATAAGCCGCAGCTTAGCGATCAGCTTCTTTTTTAATACTCGACGTGTGACCCAATAATATGAAGACATTTAAGGTAACGGCAAAAAAACAGTAACTTTCAAATCATGTGTTACTGACAAGATACTGCTGGATGAAACATTAGTTGTGGGTAGAAAGAACTGCTGCAGTATAGGAAGGAAAGAAAACTTAGGGTTTAACATCCCGTCGACAGTGTAGTCGCCGGCCGCGGTGGCCGAGGGGACTGAGGTGCTCCAGTCACGGTCCGCACGGCCACTACGGTCGGGGGTTCGAATCCCCCCTAGGGCATGGATATTTGTGCCGTCCTTAGTGTTAGCTAGTTTATAAGTAGTTTGTAAGTTTAGGGACTGATGACCCCGTAGTTAAGTCCCATAAGCTATACAAACATTTGAACATTTTGACAGTGTAGTCATTAGAGACAGAGCTTACGATTGATTTTTTTGCCTGGAGTGATTTAGGGAAATCGCAGAAAACTTAAATCTGGATGGCCGGAGGTGTATTTGAACCACAGTCCTTCCGAATTCGAGTCCAGTGTGTTACCACTGCGCCACCTCTGCTGCAGTATAGCCCACAGAAAACTACTAAAGGAAATGCACAGTAAAACTAACGGAAGTGACATTTTTGTTTTCAGACTCAATAAAATGTTTAAATTTTTGTAGAGCTCATGTGACTTAACTACGGGGTCATCAGTCCCTAAACTTACAAACTACTTATGAACTAGCTAATACTAACGAAGGTACAAACATCCATGCCCGAGGGGGGATTCGAACCCCCAACCGTAATGGCTGTGCAGAACGTGACTGGCGCTCCGCAGACCGCTCGGCCACCGCGGCCGTCTCAGACACAATAATTACACGGAAGTCGTCGTGACTTATGACTGTGCAAGACATGTAACATCGCTGAATTGGATGCAGTCATGTTGTCATGGTTATGTTGTCATAGTGTTGGTTTGCGGAGCAGGATGACCGCGTTCACATTTGTCTCGTGCTATACATTTTTATTTTTATTTGTTTATCACAAAATTATAACTGCCCTACGGAACTGAGTCTTTGTTTACTTCTTGTAGCCTTAGAATTTGTCATACTATACGTTGGTTAAAGAATATGAATCATGTGGAAATAATACAGAGTATCCCATTTATCTTGAACATTCAAAATATCTCTGGAACAACAGCTATGGTAAAACGAGTTTCACCGGTATCAATGTAAGGCAGTGCTCATGAATGTAAATATTTTGAAACATTCTAAAACGAAAGCGTATGTGTTTTTAATACAAAATTATGTATTTTGAAATGAACACCCTATATTATTTCATCAGCAATCTATAGCATGACAAATCAAATAAATAATGGCAGTGATTGCATCGCAATATGCGAATTACATCCCGATATATTGCAAAACGACGTTGACGATTGAAATACGCGAAACGCGCGGCTAGCCCAAGACCTGAGATTCAGGCGATAACCACAAGCTTATCAGGACTTACGCTAACCGCGCGTTTCGCGTATTACAAGCAAGGAGGTTAGAATTGCTTGATTACAAGCGTCAACTTTGCTTCGCGATATCTCTGGATGTAATCGTTAATTAAGCCGATGAGATAGATGACGTTATAACCGGAACGTTTCTGCACAGTTAAGCTTCGCAACCACGACTGATTGACTACAGGAGAAAGAAATTTATTTATTAAGAAAATGTTTGTAAAGCTTATGGGACTTAACTACGGGGTCATCAGTCCCTAAACTTACAAACTACTTATCAACTACTTACGAACTAGGACGGCACAAATATCCATGCCCGAGGGGGGATTCGAACCCCCGACCGTAGTGGTCGTGCTGACCGTGACTGGAGCGCCTCAGTCACCTCGGCCACCGCGGCTGGCCTATTTATTAAGATGGAGACATTTGAACAATGTACTCTAATGCCACAGTCGCTATTTTACTTTTATGTTTTGTCTTTATTATGTAGAACTAATTTCGGCAAAATTATGTCGCCATTCTCAAGTACTTATGTATCAGCATTTTTTTATATAATTTTTAATTTATTTATTGTAATAGAACAATGATAGTGAATTTATAAATTTCCATTACTTACAAAACTGAACCAAAATACTGATACTGTATTGCCAAAATAAACACAAACAATCCATATTCCATGTGCTAAGGTTGATACATCATTCCAAGAGTAAAGGAACAGGTCTGGCCTGAAACACTATTAGCTTTTCTTCAAATTGTATATTTGTTCTTTTTACTGGACATTTGTCGGTTCTCTTGTTGTTATTTAAAAAGTAGAGGACGCCTTCTCGTCGTCGTCGAACTGTTCCAAATGTATGATACATGTAGGGCATGAAAGTATTCGAACAGGGAACTCCAAATGGTCAAGCGTTTAGGAAATTATAAGAATGTTGATACGGATCTATCACACTATGCACCTTATCAATTGTCCCTGTAAGAGTGTGTTTAGGAGGCGGTATTTGGCTCAGCGGCAAGACATCTGATTCATATTGAAAGAGTCGCGGAGTCGATTCCACCCGACGTCAAATATTATAGTGCTCCTTGCCAATGCGTACACTACTGACGTCACAATTAACCGCAGCGTCATATAGGTTCTTTTGAATTTATATGTGCACAACATCAGCTTGGCACGCAGTTATTTGAAACAAGCAAGTTTGTTTTTCTGTGGAGACATTAATAAATCAGAATCACTACCTTCATTTTATGTACGTAAAAAACAAAACAAAAAAGTTAATTGTTCAGAAAATTGAGAAAACAACATACAAAACAATCGGTTCAAGAATCATCAAACTGGAAATATTCACTAGAAATTTGATGCAATTCTCCTTGCACAAAGACTGGATCATCATCTGAATTGTCGATTTCGGCAGCCTCAAAGCCATATATATATATAAATGAATTACTTTCCGTTAGTCTCGCTAAAACTCGAGAACGGCTGAACCGATTTGGCTAATTTTAGTCTTGAAATATTCGTGTAAGTCCAGGGAAGGTTTAAACGGTGATAAAATATGGAAAAGTTGTCCGGAAAAGAGGAAAATCTGGATAAACTGAAACAGCTTTTTCCAGTGAGTTATCAATTCCGTTCTTCCAATTGCGATAAAATTTTGTACATTTCATGTTGAAAGCAAGAGGAAGGTTTGTATCAAATAAAAATTTGGAAAAGTCGCCCGGAAAGTAGGAAAATTTAGGAAAAACCAAATCGATTTTTTTTTCTAAGAATAAAATTAATTACCACATGGTTGTAAGAGCATCACTTGAGTACGGCTAGACAGACCAAGGTTTGTATGCAATAACTAGTTTGGAAAATTGGAAAATTTGAGAAAAACTTAAAATGCGTTTTTCAATGTGGTTTTGATTGAATTCAGCACTGTAACTAACTTGTCGTACGACGGAGAGGGGTAATTTTTTGTTTGTTTGTTCATTATGGTCTTGGAGAAGTATTCAGTTAAAAAAATAGGGACAGTTAAAAGGGAAAGTCGCAAAATTCGAACCAAGATCCTTTTTCAATGTGTTTCTAAATGCACTCAACACTATAATTTGAGAACGGTTCATCCGATTGCGATAAAATTTTGATCATTTTACTTCCAATGAAAGATGAACGTTCTTATGAACTAGAAATTTGGGAAAGTTACCCGAAAAATTTGAAAATTTGCAAGAAATTGAAAGAGCTTTTTTCAATGGGACATCAATATGATTCGTCTGATTGCGATAAAATTTTGCATATTTGATGTTCAAAGCAAGATAAACGTTCTTATGAAATAAAAATTTGGAAAAGTTTCCCTGAAAAAGGAGAAAATTCAGAAAAATTAGAAACATTTTTCTATGACATATCAATACGATTCATCTGATTGCGATAAAATTTTGCACATTCGGCTTCAAAGCGAGAGGAAGGTTTGAGTGAAGTAAAAGTCTGGAATAGTTGACCAAAAAATAGGAAAATTTGGGGAAAACTGAAAGGGCTATTTTATTTTGGATATCAATATCATTCGTTCGATTGTGGTAAACTTTTGCACATTTGACGTTCACCGGATAGACTATCTGATGATGACTTTATAAACCTACTGGGTCTAAAATACATATGATTTAAATTAATATGGTTTATATTAAGAGGTAAGTGATACGAAGTTCACCGCGTCATGTAGTTATCTATAAAATCTTTCTCAAATTCACGCAAAATTTCGTCCAGCGTAAGATCGTGAATTATGTCTGGTCATTTACCTACTAAATAAGCGGACGCACTTTCTACCTACCCAGTTTCATACAATGAATGCGAATAATAAGCCAATTTGAACTAAATTTACGAATTCTGCAGGCTGTTTGAAATACTAGATTTACCAAGTAAAGCATTTAAGATAGTTCTAGGCCGTCAATAAAATTGATTTTTTTTAAAGCAGGAAAACGAAGATCACGCCAAATGACATGATCGGCGTACTACAGATATTTCCATATCTGACGTTATTGGCAGTCAAAGTGTTCATAAAATAACCTATATGACGCTGCGGTTAATTGTGACGTCAGCAGTGTATGCATTGCCAAGGTGCACAATAATATTTGCTGCTTGGCGGAGCCGAACCCGCGAACCTTTCAATACGAATGCGTTTTCTTACCGCTGCGCTAAACACCGCTTACTGAACAAGTTAACGGTCTGTGAATACAGGCCCTCTGGTGCGCACATGTCGAAAGTCGTCCGACAAAGCAGTACCAGCGGAAAAAAACTGTGCCATCCACCCTTCTGTCGACCTTTACCGTTACTTTCAAAAATCCCACCCTACTTTCTCCTCTTCCTTCCGCTCAGTTGACAGTAAAGGCCTGAATGGCAAAGTGTGGTTGGGGTTGATTCACTCGTGAATATCGTGACTTCAAACTAGTTATATGTGCCGTTGAGATTCGAAAGTTCCATTATGTTGGAGCCGGAATCATCCACTAGTTCTACGTATTCGATAAGTAGCGAGTTTAAAGTAATGAGATATGGTATCGGGAAAGAAAAATGGGTTACAACCCTACAAGCGTCAAGTGCTGCATTGGGATATAACGACAATAAACGTTTATTGAAACATGTGACTGAGATGTAAATACACTTCGCGGGTTTGCCGCCGGATGACATTGTGAATCTCCCAAAATATTTCGCCGACCCAACTGTTCGACATCTTGAGGTAGTGGAAGCTGTCAGTACTTCAAGGCGCGACTGATGGTAATTGCGCGGCAGCGGCGGTATTTATCAGGGCGTGTGCAGATATTACGCATGCGCGAGAGACCGTTCAGTGTTGGTCGGCGGCAGCGCTTCTGGTGCCCCCTGCTGGGAGCCGAGGAGGTGTCTTCCGCGCGTGCGCCGTGGGCAATGATGTGCTGCCGGACGCTCCTGTGGTGGAAATTGGAACTAAGTATCTGCGTTGCGCTGCGTTCCTTCGTGTTTCCGATTTTCTCTTTTCTCCTGTTTTGCTTTGATTGCAGCCAATAGTGGATTGCAGCCAATAGTGGATGGCTGCGCTCATCTGGAAACCTGCATCCCTGTTGATAAGATTTCCGCCGTACGGATGTGTATGGCCTCCTTAAAAATACTGTCCCAGAATGATGATACTGACGATAGAACTTCCGTTTTCTCGTAACACATCCGATGACCTGTGTTCAGGCAGTGCTCTGCTACCGCTGACTTACTAGGTTGTCCTAGGCGTGTATGGCGTTGGTGTTCAGTACAGCGTTCTTGCACAGTTCGACATGTCTGCCCTATATAAGATTTTCCGCACTGACATGGTATTTTATCTACGCCGCGTTTGCGAAGACCAAGTTCGTCTTTGACCGAGCACAATAGATTCCTCAGTTTTGATGGAGAAAACGGAAGTTCTATCGTCAGTATCATCATTCTGGGACAGTATTTTTAAGGAGGCCATACACATCCGTACGGCGGATAATCTTATCAACAGGGATGCAGGTTTCCAGATGAGCGCAGCCTGGAATCCACTATTGGCCTCAATCAAAGCAAAACAGGAGAAAAGAGAAAATCGGAAACACGAAGGAACGCAGCGCAACGCAGATACTTAGTTCCAATTTCCACCACAGGAGCGTCCGGCAGCACATCATTGCCCACGGCGCACGCGCGGAAGACACCTCCTCGGCTCCCAGCAGGGGGCACCAGAAGCGCCGCCGCCGACCAACACTGAACGGTCTCTTGCGCATGTGTAATCTCTGCACACGCCCTGATAAATACCGCCGCTGCCGCGCAATTACCATCAGTCGCGCCTTGAAGTACTGACAGCTACCACCACCTGAAGATGTCGAACAGTTGGGTCGGCGAAATATTGTGGGAGATTCACAATGTCATCCGGCGGCAAACCCGCGAAGTGTATTTACAACAGATCCGCCGTGAAAGCTTGAAAAGTCACATGTGACTGAGATCTTTGCATATCAGAAGCGTTACAGCAATTCTAAGATAATCAAAGCAGCTACCAAACGTGGAGATACAAACAATACGAGAGTTTTCACTGAGAAATTCAATTTCAGATAGCAGAGTTTCCAGAGTGGAGAAGTCATAACGAAAGAACTCGTTGAAGCTCAGAAGAACAAGTCGTCAGAAAAAGGAAATACCGTGATTACTCAAATGTTCAAATGTTTGTGCAGCTTATGGGACTTAACTACGGGGTCATCAGTCCCTAAACTTACAAACTACTTATGAACTACTTACGAACTAGGACGGCACAAATATCCATGCCCGAGGGGGTATTCGAACCCCCGACCGTAGTGGCCGTGCAGACCGTGACTGAAGCGCCTCAGTCCCCTCGGCTACCGCGGCCGGCCTGTGATTACTGTCGAGAAGTAATTTAACTCGAAGAAACTGAAAGTATCTGATAGATGAAGTGACGAACGGTTGATAAAAATAAAGGAATTTAAGAGGAGACTGATTTAATAGCACTCGTTGCAAGATACCATCTGTTTTGCTATAGGGAACTGTATAAAACACCACCCAAAGGACTTTTAAGAGGTGGTCGTCGACAGTCTGCCTTCGATGTAGCTATTGGTACCCTTTTGCTTATCTTGAACAGCATGCAAATGAGTGGAAATTTACGCTTTACTTGCTTCTCGACCTGATAGGAGAAAAACCTGATACTCGAACCATAAAGGAACGATAATTTGACAAGTATGGAGACTAAGTCCTTAAAAAGAAAGGATTTCAGTTGTAAAGGGAGCTTCTGAAATCATTCCGAAAGACATTCGCTATCAAGTTTACGACACAGCTGCCTATTCATCGTCAACTGACTTCTTGAGAGATGCAGAATCTCTAGCTCCTCAGTCGCTTTGATACGCACATATAAAAGAGGCATTGTGGATGGCTATCGAACAAAGTAACAAGCTCTTCCTCATTCAATAATATCATTGTTGCGGTCCCGCTCATTTGTGTCTTCAGTACTATATGGCTATATGCCGTTGGCACGTATTGATATTACAAGTTTGGGTCAAAATATTTTGTTGAAGTACTGACATCGATAAGGATCTCAGCTGCGCTTGAAGCATCAGTCAACATATGGTCAGATAAACTTTAGTTGAAACATAATGCCTTCATTCAATTCAGTTTTGACAATACTGATTTTAACATAAAGGCATTGGATGGATTACGCAATTTCCACGCAATGGTAGGAATTATAATGGTAACTCCCTATAACTCAGCAAAATCGGAAGGAAAAATTGCTCGCGACTAACTTAAGATATAATGTAAAAACGTTGAAACCGATCAAATATAGCTACATTCTGCCATCTAGACTGTTCGTTTTTACATAATTTCTCTCCAAAAGGCCGCTGTTACCTCTTGGGACAAGGCTGTCCAAATTAATGACAAACTTAAAACTATAGTCAATAAGTAGCCAGGCGATCCCAGGCTTACAGCTAGTTAGTTCTAAAAATCGTAGTGTTCAGGGCTCACAACAATATCCATAAATAGCTTAATAATAAAATCAGCTGGTCTGAGCTCAGATCGCTAGCTTTTACTCTCGGTGGTGTGGCCGAGCGCTCTAGCTCGCTCTTGCTGCGGAGCGCGCGTTTGCTCCCCTCAGGGTATGGGTTGCTTTTCCTAGAGCATGGGTTTGTCTGTTGTCCTTTTTGTTAGTTTACGTAGTTTGTAAGTCTAGGGACTGATAATCGCAGTCGTTAAGTACCACAGTATTACAAACATTTGAACATTTTGAATACCAGAGTTGCCGCGGTGGAGTAGCCGGTCGGTCTAAAGCACCTCGCTGAGGAGCGCGCGGTTGCTCGCCGTGGAGGTTCGAGTCCTCCCTGGGGCATAGGTGTGTGTGTTTGTCCGTAGATTAGTATACCTAGGTTTAAGTAGTTTGTAAGCTACGGACTGTTGACCACGCAGTTTGGTCCGATAGATTTACAGACAGACTATACCAGAGTTTGAAATTGATTAAAAACACAAGGTATTACTGTTATCAGTTACTTTGTTTATTGTACCCACAACGCGTTTCAAGGGTTTAAACCCCCATTATCAGGTGTAATAACATTTGCTGTGTACATGTATACAGCATTGTGGGCACAATAAACACAGTGTCTGATAACAGTAATACCTTGTATTTTAATGAATTTCAGACAACAGTCACTTTAAAGCGAAAACCAAAATGTTTTCATTTAAAGTACGCTAGAGTTTAATCATTGACCAGTGAGATTTGGCTTAACTAAGTCAACACTAAAAAATCATTAAAATTTAACTTCCTGTCACTAGAAATTACGCTTACATTCAAAATTTTTTGAAACTGTAATTTCATATTTAGTAACCATATTTTCTTTCTGTTTTGAAACTAACGTACTTTTGGCCGTAAGGGGTATATGATTTTAGTTGACATGGAGTATGTCGTTATTCTCCTCAAGCATTCACGTACCGATTTTCTCTTTCCATATTGTTTTTCGGCGGTCAGTCACAGTAATCAAAACAGCCAAAAAGCCAGTGTTCAAAATGATCACGGAACATTCACATTCATTCATTCTACATCGATCCTCTTCTATTCCTCCCATGGCGATGGGCTGTTCCCTTGTCAGTAGGCCGCGGTGGATTAGCCGCGCGTACTGGAGCGCCGTATCGAGTAGGTTGCGCGCGCATAGATGACTGGGTAGCCGCTGGGGCACGGCCCACTATGCCGAAGCAGCGAGCCAGTCAGCTATGCGCGCGCAACCTACTTTGCCTGAAGTCACACGAGAGCGCCGCGACCTACTCTCTAGGTGACGGTGGTTCGATTCCCTCCCCCCCCCCCCCCTCGGGCATGGGTTTTAGTGTTGTCGTTTGTTTGTTTGTTCCTTGTCTGGGGTTTAGAAGGGACTAAACTACATGGTTATCAGTCCCCTGTTCCTAGCGAAGACAAGACATCCAAGTAGGAAAAGGTAAAATACAGATCAATACCCGGAAGGGCACACTGTGGCAATGAACTTGATACTCTCAACAACACTGAGGAAGACAGGAATAAGAGAGAACAAGTGTTGAACTAAGCTAAAATAGAGCAGGGAACAGTGGCTGGCTGATCACAAACAAATACAAGATGAGCCAGTCACTCTGTACAGACTAAAAACTCAGGTAAAAACAGGGTAGAAGTAAGAAAAACATCAGGTTAAAAGATGAGAGGTGGGAGCCTGAGACACCAGGCACAAGCCCACCACTAAATAGAATGATAAAATCCGGCTGCGGGTATAAAACCTAAAACTCTGTCAGCCATTGACGCATTGTCAGATAAAATCAAGGCAGGCACAGGAGGTAGATTAAAAGACTGCCGCAAAGCGGCTAAAAGTGACAGTCCGACAGGATGTGAACCACTGTCAACAAATTTCCACAATGGCAATTCGGTGGGTCCTCTTGACGTAAAAGGTATCCATGTGTCAACCACGTATGGCCATTATGTAAGCGACACAGGACAACAGAGTCCCTACGGGAAGGCCTGAAAGACGACTTCCAGACGGCCGTTGAGGACTTGACCACTCGGAGCTTATTGGGAGTGCTCAGTGTCGCCCATTGTGTGTTCCAAGCCTCAAAAACCTTGTGGCGCAAATCCAATCGGATATCCCATTCTGAGATACCAATATCCATGGGAGGAGCGGTGGTGGCGAGCTTAGCCAGCCGATCGACATGCTCGTTCCCCGGGATGCCAATGTGGCCAGGGATCCAAATAAAGTCCACCGAACATCCCGACTTGCCGAGTGAAGCGATGGTGTTTTGGATGGATTGCACCAACGGATGGGAAGAGAGAGAGTTGGAAAGGGCTTGCAGGCCACTAAGGAAGTCGCTGCACACCACATACGACTTCCGGGGGCACGTTTGAGGTGGTCAAAAGCACGAGAAATGGCGATCAGTTCAGCTGTAAAAATACTACAGCCAGGCGGCAGGGACCTTTGTTCTGTGTGGTCGCCATGAACAAAAGCGTAACCGGCTCTGCCATTTACCAGGGAGCCATCAGTGTACAGGACTTCTGCATCACGGTGAGTAGCAAGGAGTGCCAGAAACTTGCAACGGAGTGTCAGTGGTGAAACTAATGCCTTTGTATCGCAGGACAATTGTAGGTGGAGCTTCAAACGGGGGATGGACCAAGGAGGAAGATGGGATGGGCAGGAAAAAACGTCAGGGAGAGGTAGGGAATTAAGTGAGGAAAGGAGTGTACGATCCCAGATCGCGATTGGAAGACCTGATCTAGGTCGACGTGGTGGAAAGCGAGGGGTAACAGTCGGAAACAAAAGCCTGCGATTTGGATGGTGTGGCGTGGCATGGACTCGAGCAACAGAGCTAGCGAGAAGCTGCTGCCGGTGGAAGTGTAATGGAGGAATCCCTGCTTTGGCAAGAAGAGTTGGCACAGGGCTGGTGCGAAAGGCCCCAGTCGCCAGCCGGATACCACTATGGTGGATGGGGTCAAGGATCCTCAAGGCGGGTGGTGCTGCAGAGTCGTATACCAGGCACCCATAATCAAGCCTTGATTGTATCAAGGACTTGTACAGCTGCAGGAGGGTGGAACGAGCAGCGCCCCAAGCAGTATGGCTCAAGCAACGGAGAATATTTAGATGTCGTGAGCATTTTAGTCGCAGCTGACGCAGATGTGGCAACCAAGTAAGCCTGTTGCCGAATACCATCCCAAGAAACCGATGCGCCTCTTCGACGAGGAGCAATTCACCACCGAGATATAACTCGGGATCCATGTGAACTGTCCGACGGCGACAGAAGTGTATCACGCGGGTTTTCTGCGCTGAAAACTGAAAACCATGGGTAGAGGCCCATGATTCAGCTTTTCGGATGGCTCCCTGTAGCCGCCGCTCAGCGACGCTAATACTAGCCGAACTAAAATACAAACAAAAGTCATCAGCAAACAAGCTAGAACAGACAGAGGATCCCACAGCCGTGGCAAGCCCGTTTATGGCAATTAAAAACAGTGGCACATTGAGGACGGAGCCCTGTTCTCTTGGATGTGTGAGGAACTAAGAGTGGTGCCCACCCTAACCCTAAAAGAGCGGTGGGAGAGAAAATTCCTGATAAAGCCCGGAAGTGGGCCCCGTAAGCCCCAGTCGTACAATGTAGCCAGTATGTGGTGGCGCCAGGTTCTGTCGTAAGCTTTCCGGAGATCGAAAAACGAAGCAACAAGGTGTTCACGTCGGGTAAAGGCTGTACGAATGGCCGACTCCAACGACACAAGACTGTCAATTGTGGAGCGGCCCTGACGGAAAACCCCTTGTTGTGCTACCACGAGTCCCCGGTCTTCGAGGATCCACATAAGCCGCCGACTCACCATACGTTCAACGAGCTTACATAGAACGTTTGTGAGGCTGATCGGACGGTAACTGTCAGCCACCTGTGGGTCAGTGCTAGGTTTTATCACTGGGAGGGAAAAACACCTTCTGCCCAGAGACGGTTAAACAAGGCGAGCAGTTGGTTCTGAGCGTCCACAGGAAGATGCCGAAGAAACTGGCTATGCACATGGGGCATGCAGCAAGGGCATTTTGAAACTCCCACTCGCTAAAGGGTGCATTGTACGGCTCCTGGCGACGTGTGTGAAACGACAGTGGCTTCCGCTCAACTCGGTCTTTAATGGCGTGGAAGGCTTCACTGTAAGTTTCTGTTGAACTGATACCTGCATAAAATTGTGCCATGTTCTCGGCGACAGCAAGCGGGTCTGAGCAGACAGTACCCTGTAAGCGAAGATAGGGGATTCCTGCTGGTGGGCGGTATCCAAAAAGACGTCGAACCTGGGTCCACACCCGAGAAGGTGACGCACGAGATCCAACAGAGGCGATGTACCTCTCCCAACAATCTTGCTTACTTTGCCGTATAAGCCGTCGAGCTCAGGCCCGGAGCCGTTTGAAAGCAATCAAGTGATCGATGGTGGGATGTCGCCGGTAGCGCTTAAGTGCCCTACGCCGATCCCGAATGGCTTCAGCGATTTCTCGTGACCACCAAGAGACAGATTTGCGCCGAGGTGACCCTGAGGTGGTTGGAACAGTGGCCTCAGCAGTGGAAAGTATGGCGACAGTCACCTGTTGGACCGCCACATCCACATCAGCTGGCAGTTGGGCAGGAATGACAACAGCAGAAGTGTAACGCCGCCAATCAGCCCTATGGAGGGACCATCGAGGCCGCCTGTTGAGACTGTGGGAGCGATAAAAAGATAGGAAAATGGTCGCTCTCCCAGAGGTCATCGTTAGCGCTCCAGGTGAGATGTGAAAGAAGGATCGGGCTACAGACCGAGAGATCGATGGCGGAAAAAGTGCTATGCGCAACACTGAAGTGCGTCGGGGAACGAGTATTTAGAAGGCAGATGTCTTGTTGTGCAATAAGAGTTTCAACATCCCTACCCCGTCGGGTCGTCTCTGTTCCGCCCCATAAAGGGTGATGGGCGTTAAAGTCCCCCAAAAAAGAAACGGTGGGGGCAGCTGTGCTACCAGAGCAGCAAGATCAGTGGGCGAAACATCCCTGTCTGGAGGAAGGTATATCGAACAGGCAGTTAATTCTTGCATAGCCCAAACACGAACAGCAACAGCCTCAATAGGTTTGTGGAGAGGCACAGCAATCCTGGGACAGTGGCAAGGATGTATATACAGACACCACCAGAGGCTCTGTCACAGTCGACACGGTTGTTGAAGTAGCCCCGATAGCCACGAAGGGCTGGGGTCCGTTGAGCAGGAAACCAAGCTTCCTGCAGAGCCATACACAGCACTGGGAAACGGCACAACTGCTGCAGCTCAGCTAGATGGTTGAAAAACCCACCGCAATTCCATTGAAGAATTTGATTCATGGTTTGCTGGAAGACCATGATGGACTGAAGATAATCAGTCCGAAGATTTGCGGTCTGCTAGTCGCACATCTACATCATCTAGGAGCATTGGTTCAAGTGTCTTAGTGAGGGCCAGATCCTCGAGAGACGCGAAGATCTGCACCTCATCCTTCAAAGTAGATGATGTAGGAATGGACTTTGAAGTCACCGAGGAGACTTTCTTCTTATGCTTTTTCTTCTTTACCTCCCGCTGCCCTTTCGGTCTTAAGGGCAAGGAGGACTTCTCACAAGTGATTTCTGGGCCCGATGTCGATCGGGAAACCTGTCGACTGGGGGCAGGTGGATCCTGCAGCCTCTGGCTGGGACCCTCCAAACCACTCGTGGAAGCCTCAGGAGTGGGTGCCACAAGGGACCCCTCCTGGGCGAGAGGGGCCGGGGAAAACTGTTGCTTCTCCAGCTGGGGACTGGGGACTGGAGTCCCCGATGATGGGGTGGATATTGCTTCCACAGGTGATGGGGGAGCATGGGATGTAGATGGTCCCCCACCCATCGAGGGGGCCCACAGATGGAGAGGACACTGGTACCATTGATCGTAATGGAATCAATGCAGCTGTGACTGCGGCAAAATATGATGTCATCTTAACAGGATGGAGTATCTCGTATTTCTTGCGTGCTTCAGAGAAAGTGAGCTGGTCCAGGGTCTTTATTTCCATGATTTTCCTTTCCCGATGAAGAACAGTACATGTCGGCGAGCATGGCGGATGATGTTGCCCACAGTTTACACAAACGGGTGGTGGGGTACATGGGGTGTCCGGGTGTGATGGCCGCCCACATTCCCTGCAGTTCGGGCTGGAAGAACACCGGGACAACATGTGCCCAAACTTCCAGCACCGGAAACACCGCATAGGGGGAGGGACACATGGCCTTACATCAACCCGGTATATCATTATCTTGACCTTCTCAGGCAGTGTATCGCCTTCGAAGGCCAAGACAAAAGCACCGGTGGCAACCTGTTTTCCTTAAGTCCCCTGTACACTCGACGGACGAAATGAACACCTCGACACTGCAGGTTTGCTCGCAACTCTTCATCGGTCTGGGACAGCAGATCTCTATGGTAGATTATGCCCTGGACCATGTTTAAAGACTTGTGTGGTGTGACACTTACCGGGATCTCACCCAGCTTATCGCAGGCAAGTAATGCGCACGATTGGGCTGGGGGCGCCGTCTGTATCAATACAGCCCCACTTTTCATCTTTGAGAAAGACTTCACTTCGCCAAACTTGTCTTCGAGATGTTCGACAAAGAACTGTGGCTTAGTGGACATGAAAGACTCTCCATCACAACGGGCACACACCAGATATCGTGGCGAGTATGGTTCGGATCGGCGAATTCCTCTACGTTCCTCCCATGGGGTGCCAAGGGAAGGGAACGTCTTAGGGTCGTATGTCGTTGCATCATATTCTGTTTTACCACGCTTTGAGACGCCAGGTTTGCGTGTTGCGACGCTATTGTTTGCTCGTTTCATTCTGGTCCCACGAGCAGCTAGGGAACTATAGGTCCACCCAGGCAGAGCCCCGCTTGCCTGGGTAAGCCGTATACAACTGAGGTGCGGCAGGTTCCTCAGAGTTTGTTCGCTAGCGGCTGTTCAACCTCAACAGCCAAGCATCTCCTCGGCACGTAGCACACCTTGAAATTGAGGTTTTTTTTATAGAAGTTTGTACCGTCCTCGCGACCTGGGCGATTAAGCCAAGATCCCCGGGCTCTGAAACGTACAACGTTCCATCGTCGCGCCGAACGATGGTCGTTGAAGCACGCACAGAGCTTACGGTGTAGAGGACTGTTGGCGCGACACAGCCCATGGCTCAGGACCCCGGGTTCGCCAAGCCCGGACTCAACAAATTAATGCTGAGCCCCTGAGGGGGTTAGTGTTGTCTTTAGTTTAGTTTACCTTAGATTAAGTAGTTTGTAAGCTACGGACTAATAACCAAGTAGTTGAGTCCCATAGATTTACAAACATTTGAACTTTTTTTTTTTGACAGTAGACCGAAGTGTGGAAGGAAGCGACGGTGCAGAAGGAGGAAGTATGGGGCTATATTTATCCTTGGATGACATATTCGATGGTAATTAATGTCAGAAGAGGCTTTGACTTATAATTTGCACTGTGGCCGTGATTCGTACCCGGGACCTTCGACTTCCGAGGCAGAAGCTTTAACCGCTTAGCTAACACAGCCTTAGGGATAACGCGGCTACACTTCAGTAATTAAGTCAGTTTTCATGTATCTACATGATTTCGAGATTTTGAAGGAGGAGGCCCTCTTACGTACTGCCTGTGTCGATTAGGTGGCTTCAAAGCGAAAACGCACACGGCGGAAGCTAGGAAGAGCTTACATTGTCTGAGAAATTCTACTCAAACCACCTACCGACGGGGCGAGAGCAAGTGTCCGACAAATCCTGCCGAGGTCAATATAAGGGGTTGCAACTTTCCGGCTTTCGATGAAGAGAGAAGGAGACGAGAGGGAAAGGGGAGGGGGGGGGGAGAAAATGGTTACAGATAGGCCGGCATAAGGAGATCAGTTGACATCCGGAGGGAGGGGGCAGGGAGAGAGGGACTGAGATGGGGGAGACGAAGATTGATAGACAGTGAAGGAAGTAGATCGTCAAAAGAGGAGGGGAAAGAATTGCAGGTTTTCAGCTAGTAAACTATATAATTAAAAACGTACTAATCTCTTTCATTTTGTGCTTGTGAATTTATAATATTTGATCTTTTGAGATATCTTACGTCATTTTGAAAAATATGTAATTATTTATTCAGTCACTTACGGTGCTCTACTAGCAACCACATTCCTTAAAAGTAATTTACTTACCATGGTATTGTGAGGTTTTTCCAATCTTCTACACTGAGATTGTTGGCCTTTCTCCCCGGAACATGGCACCAATGGTCAGGAACAGTGATAGCTATCAATTTACTATACGAAGATGTTGTGTTAAAAATCACTGAAACGCAGTTAAAAATAATATTTAGGCGTATTTGAAACTTCCCGTTACTTCCTACATCGTCTATAATGTCTTCGAATTTAATGTCTTCGCCAGATCTTCGTTTGTTCTGCAGTCTTGTGTTCTCTGTGTCCTGCAAAAATTGGGTTAATAATTTGAGAAAAAGTATTTATTAATACACATACACATATAAAGAAACGCTTAAAATATCAAAAATCCTATGATTTAAATAACCCTTAAGTCTCCGAAACCTGTTACTTCTGCACCTGTGTAAAAAAGCCAGTTATTCTTATAGGTATATTGTACGGTCTAAGATGAAAGACGGAACGTCCAACGTCCCTGAAATAGCGAGTCTTGTAGAACTATGGAAATACATGTGTTATCGGCTCTGTTCACGTATGTCGACATTGACTTACTTTAAGCAATTAGTGGACTATCTAATTGCTTAAAGTAATTATCAGGTAAAGCACTTAGAACAATATCGGTAGATTCTCTGTCCCTATCACACGTCTTAAACACAGCAGTGTCATTCAACTACATAACGAACATACGAGAGTTGACCAACAAACCTCGTGTACGTAATTCCCAGAGGAAAAGGAGATACAGCAGACAAACTGTTAACATCGGTTTCGCAGCTTACACCTTTCAAAAGATTAAACTACTTTGGGCTGTTATATGTTTACTAACAAATCTGCAAATAATTTCTCGCAACATAATAATTCATTACTGTGTTGACTGAGCTCATTGTATTTGATACAGGATGGATTCGTGGTCTAGGAACTAACTTTGCTCACTGATGCTCAACACTGTCATCGTTAGAGAGGAAACTTCCATGTTAAGTAGCATGTACTTTGTTCCTTTTCACTTTTGTTGAATAGAAAGTTCTTCCACCTTATTTGTTATTTCTATTTACAGCTGTATTTATTGATACTGTAACAGCCTTATGATCGCTGATTCCCTGATCTGCGCTGAGTCGAAAAGTTCGGGTCTGTTACTAACGGAGCAGGTCTAACACGTTACCTCTACGAGTTGACTATCTAACTGCTTAAAGTAATTTTCAGGTAAAGCACTTAGAATAATATCGCTATATACTCTGTCCGTATCACCCGTCTTAAACCCAGCAGCGTCCGGTAATTTAACACATCCACCTAAAACTATAACATGACATGAAAATCTACGGGAAATATGTTCCAAGTTTTCTCGCAGATGTTTCGCCACTACTGCTGCTGAGCCAAGTGTCTATAAAACATGCAATGATCATGTTAGAGCCACATTTAACCGGGACTTTTGTTCAACTTATTTCACAATCCAGATTTCGATCTATACATTCGTAATGGCCCACTTTAGGTTACGGAAGTAATACTGAAAGTGGGTTTGTGACCACCTTAAACAGCTAGGAATTTAAATGAAAACAACGACTTTTGCCAAGGAAATTGAATAAACGAATTTGTAGAGGAGAAAATTCTCAACAACGTTGCTCTCTCACGTTTTTTCCTCGCATTGTTACAGAGGTATTTGCAAAAATAGTAGCGATTTCACACTGCCTGTCTCTTTGTAACGTGTCCCACTTTTTAGTTCGCGCCGTTCAATCGATAGGCTTCCAACTTTGCTTCCAACTTTGCTTCCAACTTAAAGACGTTGTATTTGGCCACCAGCGACGAGAACATTTTTTTTTTTCCAACACTTTCATAAATAATGCCGTTAAATTATTTGAAAACTGCTTGCCTCCAAAACTAACCTAGAATAGACCAAAGTATTGCTTAAGTGTTTGGCATCTCCACCAGATCGATTTAAAGGATATAGAGGCGGGCGGCTAGGTTTGTGACTGCTAGATTCGACGAATGCGAGAGGTTTACTTGCTTTCCTGTTCCACTCCCACAGAGGGCGAGGGAAGAAGGAATACTTTGTATCCGTACGAGGCCTAATCTCTCTGATCGTATCCATGTGGTCAAATATTTCAGAAAAAAAATTGGGTTAGGAACACTAGAAATAGGTCATTTGTGATGGTCTTCTGAGAGCAGGAAATTTAATTGAAAATAACGCCTTAACCGTTCATCTGAAACGAATATTGAACTAACGTATTTGTAGAGGTGAAAATTCTCAACAAGATGTTATTTCCACAACTCGCACCGTTTCAGAGATATTTGCAAAAATAATGGCTATTTGACACTCACTCCGTTTACATGGGATTCCAAAACCGGATTTCGTAATCCGATTTCCCAATTCCGATTTTGGTTGGCCATGTAAACACTTCAAAATCTATTCTGGAAATCCGCTTCTCTAAAGCAGTTTTCCAGTTCCACAATCGATTTTCGTGCCCATGTAAACACAACCGTTTTTGAAGCTTTCTTGGCTTGTCAGACTGTGTTTTCCTGTTAAGAATTCTCGGCACATATGGAAAGAGTGAGATTTTCTAATGTGAAATAAAACTATAAATATTAGAGTGAGCATGAATCTGTGTCTTTAAATAAAGGCCGGCCGCGGTGGCCGAGGAGACTGAGGCGCTCCAGTCACGGTCTGCACGGCCACTACGGTCGGGGGTTCGAATCCCCCCTCGGGCATGGATATTTGTGCCGTCCTAGTTCGTAAGTAGTTCAAAAGTAGTTTGTAAGTTTAGGGACTGATGACCACGTAGTTAATTCCCATAAGCTTACCAAACATTCGAACATTTGAATTTTTTAAATAAAGAAAAATTGCAATTGTGCTGACTAAATCAGGAAATGAATCAGCTGTTTTTCAGCCGCCATCTTAAGTGGGTTAGGAAATCCGATTCAGGCTATGCCATGTAAACACGACAGCGAAAAACGGTTTACGAAATTCGGTTTTCGTCTTCCGGAAGATGTGTTGCATGCAAACGCAGCGACTGTCACTTGATCTTACGTAACTAGTAGTGATACTGGGTACCCTCCGCCACGCACCTTTGAGTGGATTGCGGAGTATGTATGTAGATGAAGTCATCTGTGGGAAAGCTTGGATAGTATTTCGCGTAAATTTTCTAGACGCGTATGTGAAGAGTAAAATTAGAGGAAAGATCCATTGTGGTACGAAAACCGAGTTTGCAACTAAATCAAAGAGAGCTTCATTACCGCTAGGGAATAACCGTGTGTTCTAAGGCGCCTTGGTGCGGAGTGCGCGGCTGATCCCTGTCGGAGATTCATGTCTTCCATCGATCATGGGAGTGTGTGTATGTGTTATTCTTCGTTTAAGTAGTTTGTAAGTCTAGAGACTGATGACCACTCAGTTTAGTCCCATACCTTTACAAACATTTGAATATTTGAGAGGTTCATTGCATACTGAAATGTAGCCAAGGCTTCGAAGACATAAATTAAACGATGCCAAAATTAACATAAGGAAAAGTATACATGATGCTCCC
Organism: Locusta migratoria; assembly: GCA_026315105.1. Classification (NCBI taxonomy): domain Eukaryota; kingdom Metazoa; phylum Arthropoda; class Insecta; order Orthoptera; family Acrididae; genus Locusta; species Locusta migratoria. The sequence continues at coordinate 463,645,753 of CM048746.1, read as the reverse complement.
AACGAATTCGAAAGAAATTTTATGTATAGACTTGACGGAAAATCCTTGAACGTTTCGGTCTTACCTTAACTCAGTGAACGTATCGAAACCATATAACCACGCACTCTGTGGCCACAATGGTACTGAAACAAAGGATGACACACAAAACGCCAAAATACTAAATGTCTTTTCCAGATTTGTTTGATAGAGGAAAAGCGCACTGTACCACAACTTCTAAACCGCTGCTCAAGCGGAAAATGGCAGATATCGAAACAAATGACGAGGGGATAGAAATTCAACTGAAATTGCAGAACAGAAGGAAGTCCACCAGACTTGATGGGATATCAAACCGATTACGCTGGGCAACAATGAAAAAGTTCCGGGCTTAAAAATAGTAAATTTACACGTACTTCCATCTGCTGAATTCAAAAATCACCATAAAATGACAGATTAGCTCCTGTGATTCTTCAGTTTCTCCCGGCGTATTTGATAATCAAAATATCCACGGGTCTACTGCCGGTCTATAGTGTGCAACGTTGGCCGTTGGACACTATAGACCGGCAGTACACCCGTGGATATTTAGATTAGCTCCTGTTTTGAAGATAAAGTAACGTTTCATTTTTTAGCGTGAAGATTTTATGTTTGGGGAATATTTTTATTTTATTTTATTTTATTTTTGGAGTTGGCACACCTGTCAAATAACAAATTACAAATTCTCTTCAGCTGTTTGTAAGTCATAAACATAAATACTGTTGATGTGACTGTGAATTACACTTAGTTTCTACTCAAATTAATGCAAAATTTCTGGTTCGCGAGTGCGGTTTTAGTGTAAAATTTGTAAAAATGCCACGAAAATGTGTAAATAACTAAATATGGTGAATAACTTTTGTTGTATTTGTGGTAAAATAACATTTTCTTCACAGAAACGCAATCTGACGACTCTTGTAAAGACTGCCTATCAGCATTATTTCGGTATGAATTAAGAAAGTAGGGGACCAGAAGTCTAGGGCTCCACATACATGTTGCAACGCATGTTCAGTTACACTGCAAGAATGCCTGAAAAAGAAGAAACGATCTATGGCTTTCGCTGTGCTTATGATTTGGCGGGAGCCTAAAAAACATACAGATGACTGCTATTTCCGCCTGACTCCAACAATAAAGGCAGGATTGACTATGAAGAAAAGAAGAACAGTTCAGTACCCGAATCTTCCATCTGCTATTCGACCCATTCCACATTGGGATAGTTTGTCAGTTCCTACTCCACCCGATAATTGTGTATTTGAAGTAGAAAATGAAGACAGTGTGGAACAAGAAGAACCAAACAAGCCTTCCACATCCCATGATCCTGACTTTGAGGGAAAGATGATAAACCGCACAGACTGAGTCAAGCGGGATTGAGTGATCTCATTAGAGACCTTGGCCTGTCAAAGGAAAAGACAGAAATTCTTGGTCTCGACTACAGCAATGGTATTTTCTCCAAAGTGATGTGAGAATCTCACAGTACAGAAAACGTCACATGGAACTGCTTACCTTTTTTGAGAAGAAAAACAATCTTGCCGTTCGCTGTGACATTAATGGCTTGATGAAATCTTTGAATTTGAACCATGATCCAACTGAATGGAGGTTATTCATAGACTCCTCCAAGCTTATTTTGAAAGCTGTGTTTCTTCACAACGGGATCCTTCATTCATCTATTCCTGTTGATCATGCTGTTCACATGAAGGAGACATAAGCAAATATGACAGCTCTCTTGGCTTCAATTAAATATCATGAACACAAACGGAAAATCTGTGGTGATCTAAAAGTCACTGTCCTACTCTTAGGAATGCAACTGGGTTACACGAAGCATTGCTGCTTCTTATGTATGTGGGACAGTACAGATAGGAAATTGCATTATATTAAAGAAGACTGGCCTGCAAGAAATCTTCACCCTAGCGAAAAATATGTCGTTGCCAAGCCTCTTGTGGAATCCTGCATATCAAGCTGGGTTTGATGAAAAACTTTGTCAAAGCTATGAACCGAGAAGGACCGGCCTTTAAGTACATAAGAGAGAAATTTTCGAAATTAAGTGATGCAAAAGTTAACGAAGGCATTTTTGTCGGACGACAAATAAGAGAACATGTAAAGGATCTGCATTTGACCAAGTTTTGGAGGGGAAAGAAAAGGAAGCTTGGGAAGCCATCAAGGGTATTGTTGATGGATTTTTAGGTAACAAAACAGATGATAACTACAAGCATTTGGTGACAGTGCTCCTGCAAAAATACCGTAACCTTGGAAGCAACATGTCCCTTAAGATCCATTTTCTCCACTCCCACCTACACTTTTTCTCTCCTAGTTGTGGAGCTGTTAGAGATGAACATGGTGAAACATTCCAACAGGACATTTATGTTATGGAAAAAAGATATCAGGACCGTTGGAATGAGGTAATGCTTGTGGGTTACTGTTGGTCTTTGTGTACGGATTCTGCGGAACTCCATTACAAGAGGCAAGCTAAAAGACGACGAAGTCAAGAAGCCGCCACATGATTCTCTTCAGACACGACCGTCTGCGAAGTATTCTTCCAGCAATTTAGAACTCTTAGCATGTAATTACCAGTTTAAAAAATCAAATGCACTTTCATTGTAGGTAGCATATATGTAATTAAAATGAATCCTTTTCTCCCAGTCCGTTAATATGTAATACTTCTTTCTACCTTGTGTATATCATAGAAACTAGAGCTAATAAAATTTTTTCTTATAATATTTGTTTTTCTCGACCCGAAATTAGTAGTAATTGACTAATGAAGTGCTCGAAACATTCAAAACTTATTTTGTTGGTGCTCACTGTTATATGCAGAGTACGCGTTGGAACCTGGCTCCTTTACGTAATAGTGTACCGAAGTCAACAGTAGCGAACCGTACTTAGTAATCGAAAAAAATCTCAGGTCATTCCCGCTTTTAATAAGGGACGTCGAAAGCAAAGGCCTAATTCTGGGACGTCGGTATATTGTAGAGTTTCGGAATTTGTTTAGCGCTCGTGTATTCATATTTGGGGACAGCGAAAATCGTAACTGTAGGAGTCAACATGACTTTCGATACCAATAGTCATGTGGATACCAGCTTGCTTGCTCCATTTGACCACGAGCCCCAGAAGCATTTTATACCGCTACGCAGGAATATGACGTGTTTCTTGAATTCCAGAGGGTTTTCGATATTGTTCCGCACTGACGCGAAATGGACAGGACAAAAGTGTATAGGATATAAGACCGAAAGTGTGACTGGATTGAAGAGTTTTTAGCAAACAGAACTCAGCATACCCTTCTCATCGGAGAGAAAACTTCTGACAAAGTAATTTATAGTATACCTCAAAGGAGTGTCACAGAACAGTTACTTTCCATGAATATATGCAAATGAGGAATGCAAAATATCGGAAGTCTTAACGATGGAACATTGTAGCGAAACGCAATAGGATATGCAACGGATCGACGTTTGGTGCAGTGTGTGGCAACTGGTCCTGATAATGAAGCGTACTGTGATTACATAGAATGATTAATATATGATGACGTTACTACTACAGAATAATGGGTGGAGTTAATATGAGATCATCAGTCCTTTGGATTGAAGGCACTTATGGTAAACATCCCTTCTAGTGGTGTTGTGAATGTCATACTCATATTACTGTAATAATTTGTAGTTCTTGGTGTGAGATATTCCATTGAACCATTTACTGACCCTGATAACTCCATCTTTTCAGTAATAGTTATGAAATGATTATTGAAAATTTCAACAATACTGCAGGCATCTGTTATCCGTGTGTCAACTACCCGTAATGCTATGTGCTGGTTCTACCAGTCTATTCCTTCACTATATACCAAATTGCCTTTATTTTGTTATCTGATAAAGCATTTGTTTAGATGCCCGTATTACCATCTTCAATATTTTGTAGTGTGTTTTATGATGCTTTACACTTACATTTACAACCAAATAATTTCGAGAGGACGGCGGTTCAAATCTCCGTCCGACCATTCGGACTCAGATTATCTGAGATTTTCCTTGCCGTAAGGTAAATGTCTGAATGGTTCCTTTGAGAAAGTTGTGTTGCCTTTCTTGCTCTATCCGAGCTTAATACATCGTCACGGTTGCAGAACATTGATATGAGTTATTTTCAGACGAATGGAAAAAAACTATTAGAAGCTGACGTCGAGGTTCATCAATTTGAGTGTCAGACAAGTATTGGAGCAAATGAGGCGTTACTGACCCTCAGACTTATCTTAGGAGATAGGCCAAATTACAGGCTCTCGCACCATTTGAAGCACCGTTAGTTCATCTGCGGAGGCATTTACACAGTAACTAGTTCGTTCCCGTTTTCCAATGTCCGTACATTATTTACCTCGGGCGGTAAGACAAATAAATCGTGCACATGAGGAAGTCATTTATTCGGCTTATAGTAAAAGTAATCCTTACAAACAAAAGTGTTGAAAAATTCAGTTGCATAAAAAAACCTATAACATGAAAAGCTTCTTACATAAGTACTGTACATAGCGAAAATATAGGAAATAGCGAGAGATCAGACTTTATGTAGAAAATATACTTTTTAAAACATGACTATAGGGGAAAAAAACTAAGTAGGAACATGAAACCAAATTTATCCGTAGTGAAAAATAAATCTAGAGTCTTTCTCAGAAGGTTTACTGGCTCGGTCCTATTCTGTAAGACATAAAAATAAATCTCTTAGCCAATCAATGGATAAACAAGCAGCCCTGGGTCGCAAATTAAAATTATTTTGACCAGGTTTCGGCAATGACTAAGATTGCCTTCATCAGAAAATTTGAAACAAAACAAATCGCATAATAAAATATACTATTCAGCTGTAAAGCTTACGTCACAATAATTTAATTTTTTTTTTAGATAAAGCTAGCCACTATGGGTTGCATGCCTGCACGGAGGTATCAATTTGAGTGCCTCCTTGGAGGGGTGCAGCCCATAGTGTCTAGCTTTAGCTAAAAAAAAAAAAATTATTGTGACGTAAGCTTTACAGATGAATAGTACATTTTATTATGTGATTTGTTTTCTTTCACATTTTCTGATGAAGGCAGTCTTAGTCATTGCCGAAACCTGGTAAAAATAATTTTAATTTGCGACCCAGGGCTGCTTGTTTATCCATTGACTTTGTAACGGTCGCTATGTTTAGAACTCTTAGTTCAATATTCAGGCCGTGCATACCGTTCCTCCCTGAAAGAGGGAGGAAGCGCCAACGAATAAACAAACAGATAACATATGTGAATTTTAAAACCCGGAATATTTTGAGGGCACTGAATTAAATGCAACGAAGAAGTTGTAAATTTATGCTGTACCGGAACTCAAACCTGATTTTCCTTTTTGGGCCAGCGGTCTCAACCTTTTTTTCCTTTTAAGGGGACCACACCCTGCCTATCTAACCCATGTTAATTTAGGCAAGTATTTGACCCATTTCTGAATATTTGTTGCAAAGGAAAACCATTAGATGCAGGACCTTTTTTTTTTTTTTTTTTTTTTTTTTGCAGAAAATATTTTTTGTGAACTTCCTAATGTGGGAATATTAATGAATGTATTACCAGAGGTGGCTTTTTATGTTATGCAGAGTCTCTGGAAATTTCAATCATTTATCTATGATGTGTCGGATATAATGGGGCATATGTACTACAAATTTTAGTTTGCGGGAAATTGACTTTAAAGAAAAAACTTCTGAAATTTGTTACTACAGTTAATTAAAACGGTCCTGCTGCTTATGATGACACATCTTTGGCCTCCAGTAGGTCTTCCAGCTTCTTTTTTCACCTTCCTGGATGTTTGTCTTGCTTTCTTGGCCATATTAGATGCAGACCTGTCTGCATCGGCTATCCTCATTTTATCGCAGTTTTGCAGCCCAGTGATAATATTTTCACCAGGATTAATCCCCAGCTTTTTCAGTACCCAACACTTCCCAGTATTACCACAATTGAATCGAATAACAGCATCATGAACTCCTAGTTTCATTGTATGCATGCCTACAAATACAGTTTTAGGAAGGCAGTTCCAAGTTATGCTGTTGAAACATTCATTTAGGTTCTGTGTTTGCTCATGCAGACATTTCCTTAAAAGGTCAGGATGAGCCAAGTGTCTGAAAATAGGTTTAATTGCTGTAATAACGGCAGCAGGAAGAGAATGCTGGTGAGAATAAAATTCTCCAGTTGCCTGAGCGTGGGCGTAACACAAAAACACACGTGGTAGGAAAATGCTCCTGAAATGCTCGAAAAAAAAATTCTTCAGCAAAATTCTTTTCAGTGTACTTAAATAAATCCTTGATCTATCGAAAGATGATGAAAACCGAAAAGCTATGTTTTTCGACCTGAACCACGGTGGGGTTCCCTTAAATAGGTTCTTTGTGGAAACTGGATCGTGTTTGTTCTAGGTTGGTCAATGAGTTTTGTTACATAGGACGGCCAGCTTTCTGACCGAACGCGCTGAGCTACTGCGCCGGCATCATTAGCAGTGGTTAAGGAAAGTCTGAGGCTGGGTTGTAGTCTACCCCCGGTTTTGTTCAAACTGTACACTGAAAAAAAAGTAATCGTAATTCATGGGCAAGGTATAAATTCATTCAGGTTTGCGGCCCGCACTAAATTTCAAAGTTCGTTACAATGCAATGGAAGCTGAAGAATAATTAATAATTATGTAACGGTACCAATCAGGCAACGGGAACGTTATCTTCCGCGGGGAGCGGCCGAGCGCATTGAGGCGCTATGCTACGATGCGCGAGGCCGTTCCCCATCGGGGGTTCGAATCCCCCCTCGGGCATGGATGTTTGTTCCGTCTTTATTATAAGGTAGTTCATAAGTAGTTTGTAAGGTTAGGGAATGATGACCCCGCAGTTAAGTCCCTTAAGCTTTTCAAATATTTGATTTGAACGTTATCTCGAACCTACGACAGGCAGCAACCGCGCGTTCCACAGCAAGGCGCCTTAGAGCGCTCTGACATTCCACCAGTCTAGGGTCTGATTACCATAGCAGTTTGATCAATAGGTTTACAAACAACAACGGGTTTGGGGATGACGTAATTCTCAAGAGATAGCAATGAACGTTGAAAGACAGTTGAGCACAATTGATAGTTTTGAAGGGGGAATAAGAGCATATAACAGTAACACAAAAGCAAAGAAAGGGTTCAAATGTTTGTAAATCTATCGGACTCTACTACGTGGAGTATGTAGCTTACAAACTACTTAAATTAAGGTAAACTAACCTCAGGACAACACAAACACCCAGACCCGAGGGTGGAGTGGAGCCTCTGACCACAGACAAATATATACAGACAGGAAACCTCCATAAGGGCCCGGTCCCACGCTTAGGGATGCGGGGTGGGGAGTGCTGAAGCAGTTCCGTGAGATGTCCCATGATGGCGCTGCGGTCAGAAGCAGCCCTTTAAACTGGCCAGAGCAGGTGGCAGGTAGCGGCTGTCCCCACCACCACCTCCCCTCAAACGCCGGAACACCGGACACAGCCGTGGCCTTGTGCCAGGCGGCACGAGCTTTCCCCTCAGTCTCCCCTCCACGCTACCCTCTGACGTGAGAGAGGCTCCCTCAGAAGTGCCTCTAGTGTGGTCTACCGGTACTCAGCCAGGGAACCGACTGACACCTGCTAGCATCTTACGGAACTATGATGGGAGCGTAGGACAGTGGTTTAGAGGGGGCTGCTTCTCGGTATATGTTACTCTGTGCCCCGATGGCGAACGGATATAAATTTAAGGATCAGGAAGCTTTTCTGAAGGTATTTGTGTGGGATGTAGACTTCGTGGTTTGTAGCTTGCACGGAAGTGAAACGGCAAGGATCTATGACATTTCCTAACCTGGGCACAAACTTGATAGTTGCTCTGACCCTGCCCCACACCCCCACCACCGCCAGGTGTCACTTTTTTTGGAGCCCCCCCTCTCAACAAGCTCGTCAGTGGTACATGTTAACTTATTGGCCCACCCACTCACTTTAGGTTAGTCAATCTAAAAGTACGATGGCCTTTTGACATCGCGCAATTTAGTTGAAAATAACGCCTTAACCTCTCATATGAGATGAAAATTGAATAAACGGACTTGTAGAGGAGATATTGGCAAAATAACTGTTATTTGACACTGACTGTGTGTCTGTCTGTAACTTGTTCCCACTTTTTAAGTCGCACCGTTCAATCAATCGTAAAAAAAATTTAGACATATTTTTTGGCTGCCAATAACCAGAACCTCCCTCTGGTGGCTTAATCTGACACCACAAGAGAGCGGCACTATGCCCCATCTCCGCTGTTATGCATCATATCGAAAAAAAAAAAATTCCAAGTAAAAGTTTTCCAGAGTTTGATATCGAGTTCCTTTTGCTTGAAATATCTTTCGAAATTTTGACTCTAAAAGTTGGTACACACATATAAAGATATCATTCTTCATATGGCTGTACCATCACATTCGTATGCTTAAGTCATTTAATGGAGGTGCAAAGAATGATTTGAGGTTGATATTTCGTCTAGGGATTTACCCTCGACCACTCCCTGTCCTGGAAACCCCACCTTCAAACAATCCGTGATAAAGCCCTCTCTCACCTCAACCTCCTCAAACATCTTTCCGGCTGAACATGGGACCTCAACCCCTCCACCATCCTCTTCACCTTCAGTTCCATCATGCGTCATATCCTATGCTGTTTCCACCCCACTTGAGTTTCCACTCCTCCTGCCCACTACCAATTCCTACAGACCCTTGAACGCCATGCCCTCCGCCTCGCTTACGGCATCCGTCTCCCTTCCCCCATGTAAATCCTTTATGACGTTTTTCCTTTCCCACACCTGCTCAAGTTCCTCGAACACTTTCGCCTCCGGTACGTAACCCGCAAACTTGACTCCAAGCACCTGATTGTATCCCATCTCTTGCTGCATCCTGGGCCTCCACCACGTCTATACCTTGTTATCCCTCATCCCTTCACCTCCACACTCTCCACATCCTCTCCAAAGGTAACTTCCATAACCTCCCCCTCCCAGATGACGCCCTCTGTCCCGACATTTATCCATCCTACCAACCTTAATCCTTCGCCACATTTGCACGTCCCTCTCCCTCCCTCCTCCTATCCTCTTTCGCCCACCACTTCGCTTTCCCCTTTCCTTGCATCATCCCCCCTCCCGTCCCCACTCGCCTCCTGTCCCTCCCCCTCTGCGCCTCCCCTCCCATCCTTACCCCCTGAGGGAACCTGTGCCATCAGTTTTAATAAGTGCTTCGTCAGTGCTCAGGTGTTAGTGCCAGTGTTTTGTGTCCCATGTACCAGTTTTAAGACCTCAGCAACCGCCGAACAGGTTAAATATTCGAGTTGCCATGTGATTTTAAGTGTGTGCCCTCGTTATCATTGTCTATCCTCAAATGAGCGTGTTTTAATCTCCACGAATTTTATTCACGCCTCACATATATGTATCTTTTAACCACTCAGGCCATTTTAAATTCAGAATGTGTGCTTTACTGCTCTCTGTGTCATTGTTCTTTCTTCCATTTTATCTCCTTTAATCGTGTAAAATTTGAATTATTGTTTCTTCTTGTATACATTTTAAATCTTCATGTCAAGTTTTTGTTATACAATTGGCTAAAGAGCAGCATTGAAGATGCTGCCATCCTGTCACCTTCCGGTGGCTTCAAAATACAACAAAGAAAAAAATATCGTTAGGTATGAATATATTGCAGGATAGTATATTCATAATGATTTCTCACGATTCATTTTTCTTGGGACTGGTTTCGTTATTTCTGAATGCGCCCTCCCCCTCTACACCAATTTTTGCCATAACTGAATTTCTTTGAAAAGTTTTCCAAAAGGGCCGAAAAAAAAAGAAATTATAAAAATAAAAATCGCTCTGCCTTTATCGGCTCACTATTGTAAATATATCGAACAAAAAATAATATAAATAATGTACACTGAAGTATAAATTTTTATATATTTAATTTTCTATGATGTCATTAAATATTATGCTTTATTTTATTGTTTTTATATATTTAATAGTACTAGTATTGCCTGTGGTCGAAAATCGACCAATTGTGTTTACAATGGGCACTGGGGGTAAAATTTCACGTATCATGTCCTGATTATGTTGGCAACATTAACAACACGATAGAAAATCTTTGCCCATTTGTTCGAACCACATAGAATGACTCGATTAGGGTATCGTACAGACCATGAAGTAAACAAATAATGCTGTTCCTGCTTTATGATTGACAGGTTCTTGTATGTACCCTCGTCCACTCAGTAAAAATAATTGCCCGCGTAAAGCGAAGATTCCATGAGAAAACATCAGCGTTGTCAAGCGATTGGCTAAAATGAAGAGTCACAGGATTCTCACTATTCTGCATCTGTTGCCAACATTATCATAGGAGGCCGCTGGGATATATAGTAAAATTTAACCGGCACTGCGAGGTATGAAACGGTAACTTTTACGGGTTAATTAAAATTCCTGACACAATAACAACAAATAGAAACGGAGGTATATACTTATCATGCCCTTTTCGAATTATATAACTTTCATTAGCCTAATATTTGAAATGGAACTACAATTTCGGTGTTCGTATATTTATACAACGCCAAGAAATAATGTTATTTCGATACTGCGATAATCAGAATTCCAGAGCTGACAACATGTCGACTTCGTAGTTCCACCCGTGCACCGCTACATGCCTCTCCCGGCGCATCATCATTTATATCGGCATCCTCGACTTCGTAGTTCCACCCGAGCACCGCTAGATGCCTCTCCTGGCGCATCATCCTTTATATCGGCATTCATATGGAAACATCCATTTCCTTTAACCACTCTTAATCACTGCGAAAATGGAGCATTTGAACGGCACAAGAAAGTGAGTTGGGAGCACTCCATGTTTCGATAATCACATATTTTAATACGTTACTTTAATACTGCAGATGCACTGCATTACAGCGTCTTTGGTCGAGGCGAATAGCCAACCAGTGAGCTGATTGTTGGAGAATGTAGAACTTGATCCAAGCTGTAGATAGGAAAATTTCTACTTCCTTTTCACTTTTAATGGCTAAATGCACACATAATATTTATATTCGTGAAATCTACGACAAACAATCTTTCGAATTATGTAACTTTCATTGGCTTTCTTGTACGAATAAATTAGTAATCTGTACCACAATTTTCGTGTTAGCGTATTTATATAATGATATTATTTGTATTTTTATAAAATTTTTATAAAGCTACATGCGTGCAATTTCCTGCATACCGTTTTCTGCATGGCGCACCTCTGCGAGTGTCGACCACGGCAGACAATTAGACTCCCCCCCCCCCTCCCCTTGATCCGGCGCTGAGCAAGCGCTTACAAAACAGGTGATAGAGACTTTTGAAACATTAAACGGGTAGAATGCGCAACTAAAAGGTACTTAATACAATTGGCTAAATGAAGGATCCGCGTCATGGGAGTGGTCGTGCGCTCTAGGAGCCTTACAGTGGAGTGCGCGTCTGCTCCCCATCTGAGGTTCGAGTCCACCCTCTTGCAGGTGTGTGTGTGTGTGTGTGTGTGTGTATGTGTGTTGTCCTTAGCATAAGCTAGTTTAGGTAGTTTGTAATCGGTTACAAAATGATGTGGGTTGCAGAGGTTATTTAGAGGTGGGAGGCACTTTGAGAGAATACAGTAGCGTGGAAGGATAAATCAGACCAGTCTTAGGCTTGATAACAACCCACAACTGCAACGTGCAATGTGTTAAATCAATCTTGCTTCCCTCTCTTACTCTCTCTTTAGCTTTACAATACGTGCGCATTTACGTAAACATTTTCGGCGTTTAATATAGCGTCCGCATACATGTTTACTATTTCTACAAACGTCAGCATTTTTATTTATTGCGAATTTAAATCTTATATATTTTGTTTCCAACTCATGTCCTCTTCAATTACAATACATTTGACTTTCGCTGTTGACTTATTTATTCACTTTCAATCGATTTGAAAATCAATATGTATAGTTAACAATCGATGTTTCGATCTTTCAAGCTAAATAAATTTTATATTTGTAGAACTACATGCGTCTCTAGCGAACTAGTATATTCATCCAGCTGCACATTCTTCCGATTACATATTACATTCCCAGAAAATAATCTTATTGTGTAATATTCGTGTTTTACAAAGAGTTAAGAGTCATGCAGAAATATTGATTTATTGTGTTAATTCGTTTAGTTAACCAGTATTCTTTGATTTTAGTTACTTGACTTTTATTGGTTTTTTTAGTATTTGTCGTAACAAAAGAAACTTATTAAAATAAAATTGGGTCCATACAAAAGCACACATTATAATTTAGGTAGTTGAGATGAGTATATTGTAGTTACTACGTTTTGGTGTTAAACAAAATTTCAAAAGTGTCCCCATTTTTCATTCTAAAATGGAGAAAGGGTCCTAATTTTTGCATTCCAAAAATTTGTAACCCCATGTCTATTAAATAAAATTTAAACCTGGTGACTGGCAGAAATATCTATTTGATAATGAACGTGCCATGCCAAATAAATTTTCAACTAGCAACTGCAAGAACTGCCGTGACTTAACATGAAAAATCTTCCAATAGCGTCGTCAAATTGCAACGAAGAACAGAAAAGTTTCTAGTTATTCTCCTTGAATTGTAATACTCATTAATAACTTTTGATATGTATGTTGCAGCCGAAGTACGAGCTATTTCAGTTACAAGTAGAATATTTGTAAATCAATGGGACTAAACTACTTCAACTAACTTAAAGTAACATCAGACTTTGTCTATGAGGAGTGCGACTGGAAAAGTTTTTAAAAATGAAGACATTTAAACAATGTACTTATGTGCTACAGTCACTACATTACTTATAACACTTCTTTATTTTGTTCAATTATTTTCAGTGAAGCTATGTCACCATTTTCAAGTAGTTCTGTATCACCAATGACATTTTTATCCTCTATAAAAAAAACCTCTTCACAAAATTAAACTAAAATACTGATCTGTGCTAATACAATTGATACTAAAAAATAAAAATTAAACATCCTATCTAAAATAATGGATTTCTACATCAGGTTTTTACATCATTCCTGTAATAAGAGAACAGGTCTGGGCTAAATTATTGTAAGCTTTGTTCCTATGAACACTTGTTTGTTCTCTTGAACTGGAAATCTGTTTTTTTTTTTTTTCATGGTAGGACTGTCAAAACATTTTCACCAATTTTGTAATTACAGAAAATTGTAGGTTAATATAATCAAAGTTTCCCTCTTTAGGATTCCCTGTGTGCCTGTCTGGCCATATGGGAACACCTTTATCAACCAGATTAATCATTAAGCGTAACAGCTCTCTGTGCAACAGTAGGAAACGTACTGTCTTGTACAGAAGTTCAAAGAAATATCTATTTTATAAAGAACGTGCATTTCCAAAGAACTTGTTATCTGCAGGGCCCAGTGTTAGTGACGTCGCACATCGACGTTTTAATAATAAGAATTATATAATTTCAACACTTTATATTCTTAATTCGTATTTGTTACACTATAAGCTTATTTACTGTCGTGGCCTAATATGAAAAATCTTCTAATAGCGCCTTCTTTTAACCTAAGGGCAACACACACACACCTATGCCCTATGGAGGGCTCGAAACTCCGACGGTGAACAACCGCGAGCTCCGCAACAAGACGCCTTAGAGTACACGGCTGGTCCAGCGCGGCATTTCAGTTACAAGCAAAACCTTAATTGCCCTGAACATCGTGAGCTGCCTCTGTGCAGCTATTATCTTTATTCAGTTATCGTAGCTACTGAAGTAGTGACTCGACTCACCTCGTCATCCGCCATCGCGCCGGCTCGGCGTCTAAGCACAGTTAGGTGTCCGGTAGTTGCGAGCCGTCGATAGTGACTGAGCTACTCGCTATCCGCTCCGTAGGCTGTCAGCGCCTTCTCCTTGCCCCCTTTTGTTTGGCGCGGCTCTGCTAACAGAGCTAGGAAGCGAAATGCGATAGGGTGCTATCGCGCCTCCAAGTGTTTAGTCGCTGACAAATGAAATACTTGTTTCCGATTACAGCTGTGTATTTGCCCTGGAGACTCAGTTCCACTGTGATGGGAGGGAGTCACAAACATCTCTCCAGCTATACCCTAGCACTCGCCTTCGTGCTACAGCCTTCTAATGAAAAATTTGTGGCAAGTATTATACCTGGAAAGGGAACTTTTCTACTAGCGTACAATTCTAGGTTGACATCTATTTACATACTCAAACCACCTTAAGGTTTCTTTATACGAGCACTAAAATCGCTGCGGTTATAAAGCTGAAAACTAGGCACCAAACACCAAATTTACATACTATACAGGGCGCATAGCAAATGTATAACTATCGATTTATCTTTTATGAAGTTTCAAACTTTCCAAACTTTGCGTGTGGAATTAAGAAATACAGTTGGTCAAAGTATACGGTTATAAAACTTTGTGTAACTACATCATTAAATAAAAGTAAGTCAGTTGTTCACGTTACTTCGCTTTGTATGATTAGTTTTTATGTTAATTGCTCTTTTTACTTTCTGAACACATATTGCGTAAGGAACGTATTGTGATAATGATAAAAAACGGCCATGAGATTGCGGCACAGTACTTTTTGACATTTTGAAGGACAGTCCCCTGCCGTAAGTACTAGTGAGATTTTCAGCAACATAGACGTCGAAAACACTCTTATAGTTAACCATATATATATATATATATATATATATATATATATATATATATATATATATATATGTGTGTGTGTGTGTGTGTGTGTGTGTGTGTGTGTGTGTGTGTGTGACGAAAGTAATAACAAGAGAAAAGCGAGGCGTTGCGGTACACACCCGGTGCTTGCAAGTTGACTATCAACAGCACAGTTTCATTTAATGTTTCGACAACACCGAACTTTTCGCTTTTCGCTTTTGACGAACTGGTTAATGCCATTTGTCAACATATAAGAAAGGAGGACGCAAGGATGAAAAAATGTGTAGAACCTGCAGAGAGATGCTCATTACATTTAGAAAAGAGAATTTACTCATTACTAACTATTTAATCTCCGTACCATTTGTTAAAATAGTACCTTTTTTGTCCTGAGTTGGAAACATTAGTTCCACAACCTTTTACGTTGAATCAAGAACAATAGTTCGTCAAAGTATGTTATTTTTCCTTTTCTTTGCAATCACTCAGATCATCACATTTTTTCAATAACTGGAAATGCTTTACGAAATTCTTTCTTAGTGATTACTACTTCTTCATCATTTATTTGCCTAAAATCTGATTAACAAATTTCTCCGCTTCATATTCACCTAACAACTCGATTGACACAAGTTCAGTGTTTACTCGTTAGTGGCGCCTTGTCCGCCGCCGTAGCTTATAGTGTCGCTAACTGCCATGCCGGGGGCCCGGGTTCGCTTCCTGGCAGTGGACTGGGTGTTTTGTGTCATTCCAATCATCATCCGAGCAATCCCGTATGAGATCTCCCGAACAAAAAAATGCTATGCGTTCATTTCCATTTCACTAACGCTATGTACTATTTAGCCACGATAACCTGACGATTCGCGCGGTGGCTGCTGGGAGCTGCAGGAGGCCTGTCTTGCACGAACGGATGGCAGCATCGGCTGCTTGCTGCAGTGCTGAACCGTTACCACAGTCTAACATATACAGTCACGACACTCACTGCTGTAAAAGTTGTTACCAACTGACAGTTACTGCGACACTAGCGCTCCTAGCGGTGGGCAAGCAGCCGAAGTAGTGATGTTTGTTTATAATCGCTTTTGTAAGTAATTAACGAAATACTTATTATGATTTTTGTGTTATAAGCATTATTAAAATATCGAGACACAAACATAATACGGAAATTAACATAAAAACAGCCTAATTTAAATGATTCAATGGTATAAAGAACAACACCATCATGAACAAATACTTACGATTATGTGTATATTTGCAGCTTATTTCGCTGAAAGTAAGTTGCATATAAACATGATGATGGTATAATAAATTGCTATTATGGTCTGTTCTTACTATGACAGCCAGTTTTTGACGTGTATCAATTCGGTATGGAGTCTAATGATTCCCACATTTTTACACGTCATTTGTCTTTCTTATACGCGCATATTCTTTTTAAGTGTAATTACTTTAGCTTTAAAAATCCAATGTTTGTTTATAATGATATAATCAATGATGATTCTCGCCGTTTGTGGTTCAGATGTAGCAACAATTGTGGAATTGGGTTCTTCTTTGTTGGAAAACAGTTTGGTTGCTTTTATCGTTATATTACCATGTCTGTGACGTTTTTCCTACAGCTACAGCTGTGATGGTTGATTTGGTATGTTAAATACCGTATTTATTGCATTCTATATTCATTTCCTATATTCCACCCTCACCGATTTTACTGGAATTGTAATGAAGAATATTTAACGTTCCTGCGTAGAAATTGACGTCTCTCTGCTAAAGGGCATGTCTCCTGGTGTTTCCTAGGCATTCTTATTTGTAATAGAAAATGAAATTACTCATTTATACCCTGTATGTTACAGGATGATTGTAAATTAACTGCCCTGTAATGTACCGTTTCGTACTTATCAGGGATCTTATGAAACCTAAGAAAGACAAATGGGAAGCTATTTTTTAATTATTAGCTATTTATAAGGCACAACATACGTTCCCTAATGTAAAAAGTATGCTGAAGTCAATCTAAACGATACTATTCGCACTCATCAAGTATCGTAATCAGAAAAGTAGCTTGCCGGCCGCTTGGAGCGCTGCTATCGCAGCGTATAACAAAAACCTGTACGAGTGTCGTGACTGTATATGTTAGACTGTGCCGTTACCCTAACAATGTGCACAGTAATTCTTCGCGGCAGCGAGCATTGTAAAGTTGGTAGCGTATGTAAATAAATGAATATCTTTCAACTGATGCCGATTTTGTCCTCTTGTGGCAGCACCTTCGACCATAGATACTAACAGACCGGCCAAACACCAGGGGTTCGTTCAAAGAGCTGCAGGGCTGCAGCTTCCTGCAGCAGGGAAGCAGGCGCTACCGCGCATGCGCGGTACCGATGACGTCATGCATACTGCCTGCTGCCGGGTCTCTTTGAACACGGGACGTTGTTTTTCCTGCAGTTTGGTGACGAGTCATAGTGGCGGTACATTCAAACATGGCGCACGAGCGTGTCTTATATATTTCTGATGAAGGACATACGGAAGGTAAGATACCGTACTTTAAGTAATACCGTACTTTAAGTAATTGAAATGTTTGTGTAGTATGGAATTTTGTTTGCTAAGTAATAGTCTGAAAATTTCGATGTTAAGTCTGCCTTTATTTGCAGATGTCGTGCAGGAATTATCACGATATGTGATTTTTCCTAGAGTTACTACGGAACCTGCTGTACCCACACAGGAACCATTGTGGTGTAGGAACGCCACATTGGCATTAATAGACTTTTACAAAAACAATAACGAGAAGCTCAGACGGAAGCAGGTATTGTGGGACGCTATGGCAGCGCACATAAAGACCTATGTGGGGAAATCATTCTCAGCAGCCCAATGTGAAAATAGATTTGGGACGCTGAAAAGGGCTTACAAAAATGTGAAAGATAATAATAAGAAGTCTGGCAGAGGACGAAGGGATTTCGAATTTTATAAGGAGATGGATGACTTGCTGGAAAAAAACCATAGCATTCATCCGGTGTTAGTTTTAGAGGATGAAGGTATGTTATCCAAACCATGTTAAAGGTGCCAAGTTAATATTAAAGAAATTGCATTGTTTACTTATATAACAAAATTAATATATTATTTCTTCATTTAATCTGCTTAGATCAGGTGCCGGACATAGAGTTAGCGTGTCCGTCAACTGCCGCTAACGACGAGAGGCCTACAGAGCACGCTGGGCCTTCTGGTATTTCGGTAAGTTATTTTGAAATGTCCAATCTGGTTTAATAGTCGGTGTACTGAAAATCTGAGAGCATACCTAGTGAAAAAATTTTCCTGCTGGCAAACAGTGTTAATAATATACCAGTCTGATGAATTGTTTTGGGAACGTTTTCAATGTTAATGTAAGAATTTCATCGAGAGGCACTGTGATTTCATAAACGCAATTTAATTTTGTACTGATCGAATGTTACACATTTTCATGTCATGGAAGATGTTTAAAACTAATGTGTTGATTTTTTTCTCAAAGGTATTTGTGAACACTGGTTATTAAAAAAAAGTACCTCTCCAAGGTTTGCTTGGAATCTGACAAAGGTTAGTTTATTTTTTTATTTTTTTTTTTTTTTTTTTTTTTTTTTTTTTTTTTTTTGCATGCGGTGTGATTAGTTTGTGGAAGTTCTTGCTGAGAGATTTTGCACTGGTACTTACTGTGGCTTTCAGCTTTTGAACATGCATGCATGTAATATACTATGGGCCTACTGCAGTTCCCAAGCAACTGAGATTGCAGAGTTTCCATACCTCTAAGGTGCATAGATTTCCTGTTCCAATCCACACACATTACTTTCTTTTAAAGTGTCTGTGTTTTATCCCATGTTTATGTATTAGATGTATATACACACGTTTTATCTGTAATGAATGTAGAAAATGAGGCTCATAGAGTGGAGGGAGTATATAAAATTTGATGAGGAACCCATGTCCAGAAATGTTGTACATTGATGCTATGAACACTTTTTATTTTTGAAACTGTGCAACTAAACTCTTCTAGTGAAAGCTCTTTGCTTGCATATTTTGTGAGAAGGTACTGGGCACCAACACAACCAAAAACTTATAATGAACAGTGCATTCCTGAAGTTATGAGCACTTGGTCAGTAGAAGTATAGAAATAAGATTTCAGTAGAATAGCTTCATTGATTTAAAAAATGCTCATTTGATAACTTTTCAGATACAGGTTCCTTATATACATTAAAAAATGTATACATTCCGCTGTAAGAGCCATTTCATTTTCTACATTCATTTTAGATACACTCTGTATATGTAATTACTTCCTCTCCTTTGTTTGGATAGTATGCATGTTGGTGATGGCGTGTTCTTTGCACATCATAACACCAAGCTTAAGCTTAGGGTTCGTTTTTTGTGTGTGTGTGTGTGTGTGTGTGTGTGTGTGAGAGAGAGAGAGAGAGAGAGAGAGAGAGAGAGAGAGAGAGAGTATTGAAGTAAAAGTGCATTGCAGAGAAGTGAATTTTTCACAATGGTCTAATTGACAGTGTTGGGATTCTTTGGAAGTGCATTGGAAATATATGAAATCATTTGTCTTGGCACTATTGGACATAATGCAACATGGTTCCACCTTCCAGAAATTTTAAAGTGAATCATCAAAAGTACAGTGCATTGAGCTAAACTGGGGCACAATGAGCACAGAAATCACTAAATGTATTTAATATTTTATTGGAGCTAATTTATCTGCAGTAATGTAAAAATATGCTACACTGTTTGCATAAATGTGCCCCAAAGGATTAACTGAAATTTCAGATACCTCCCTTTCACTTTGACAAATAGTGCCATAGGTGACATTTAAAATTTTAACCACAATTTAATTTCCATTGAAAATTACAAATGATTAGTATTTTTTTATTAAAACATGGGGCTCAGTAGGTGGATTTGTGAATCTAAATGGACCAGTTTTTATTATAAAATGTTATTACATGTTCTTCAGATATGGTGTCATTGTCAAAGGCTAGATTTGACCAGTCCCATCTGCAAATATTATTACATACCATACTGACAGATGTATAATAAATTGTAGTACTTATATTTCATTTCTGGGCCTCTAACAATCATGCTTACTGCCTTTGACTTGCCTGAACAGTAAAACATTTATTTCACAGACAATATGCAACTATCATGGTTATGTCAGATGCAGTGCTGTACAAAAGTGTGGTAAGCAGCTATCTTGAAAAAATAGAGTAGGAAATGCATGAACTCATCACATTGCTGAAGTTACATGAACCTTGCATTTACTTTCTGTATAAGGAATTGCACACTCTGTCCCAGTCTCAATTACAGGATCCATCACATTTGCTTAGTTAATTTAATAATTCCATGGTCAGGAAATAAAATGTGTATGAATGTGTTGTGTATTACTTAAGTGAAAATATGGCTACAGTGTGTTGTTAAGCATGCATTGCCAGTTAACTGCATTATTGTTATGTGAAGTCAGAATTGCCAAATAAAAATTACTTAACACTGTTTTGAGTTTTGATAGAAATTATCATCTTTGTTGCAAGTTGAGAAATTTTATTTATTTTTATGCATGTGACTTTTGTAGACCTCTGGGACATCATCCACTCCGCCCCCAAGCAAGAAGGCAAGAATTCGGGGCAGGGTACAATTGGAGAAAATAGTGGAGCAGAGGTCGGAGTACCAGAAGGCCAGGCTGAAGATGGCAGAAGAGCGCCACACCAAGAGAGACTCCCATTCAAAAGAACAGCTGAGTCTGTTGAAAGACTTAACCGAATCGGTTAAGTTGCAGGCTGCAGCTACAGAGTCCCTGTCCACTGTTATGAAAGAGTTCCTCCAGGAATTCCGCCTGGTTAGGGCTCAACGAGCAGAGGAGCTCGAATTGCTGGAGGAACTCAACAACAACGTAAAATTATTTGTGGACAGGGGCTATAGGCCTACTCGTAATCAGTGATTTGTCCATCTCCTTATAAAATTCAAACTCCTTCCATCCTCTACTGGACTTCTTATTATTATCTTTCACATTTTTGTAAGCCCATTTAGACATCCCAAATCAATTCTCATTTTGAGATGCTGAGAAGGATTTCACCACATGGGTCTTTAAGTACACTGCAATGGCATCCCACAATTGCTGCTTCTGTCTGAGCTGCTCGTTGTTGTTTTTGTAAAAGTCAATTAATGCCAATGTGGCGTTCCTACACCACAATGGTTTCTGTGTGGATACAGCAGGTTCCGTTGTAACTCTTGGGAAAATTGTATAACATGATAATTCCTGCACAACATCTGTAAATTTTTGTTCTTAATTACTATTTTAATATTTTATTTATTGTATATGTACATTATTTCTAAATTCATAATAATAAAGTGACAAAATGCATATGAAGTTGTGTGTTATTGCAACTTCCTTTCACACACCACTATCCTAATTTACCTCATTTTTGTGTATGGATTTTTCAGTTTGAATTTGCTGGATTATTTATAACCAAGGGAAATTTTATTGAGTAATACTGTGACTTCTTGTTTTACTTTTCACTGATTACTAAAGTAAAGTGTAGTATCAGGAATTTAACAAGTTATCAGTATGGTTAAAAGCTTGTTAGTGGGTTCATATGTTTTAAGGACAACAATTTATACAAATATTGCATACACAATACTTGAAAGAGTGAATGAGGATACTCATTTGTCTTATGAATGTTGTAAGTGTTTAATACCTGTCATTAACCTCATTTATACTGTAACTGGAGAAATTATTTCCCTCTTTCAGAGACAAAAGTAATTTCACTTATCAGCAACTTGTTAAAAGTGCCAAGCACAACAGTAGACCAAAAGAAGGGTGGAAATGCAGAGGCAAATTACACATTGTAAAATTCATAACTGGAGCCACATTATTTTCAAGTAACATAGTGCTGGTTAAATTATCACAACTCATATTTTAAACATGTTAACAATATGAATAAAAAGGTAGTTGGTAACAAAGTTGTAGGATATGGGACCTATGTTATAAGGTCAGGATGGTGCAGGGCTGTACAATATGTTACGAAGATAGATCCCATCCTCTGTATGGTAAGTCACCTACTACCCTTGCATTATTTATATTAACATTCCAATTTATACCTTCCTTTGTTTATGTGTAACCTGTATATATATATATATATATATATATATATATATATATATATATATATATATATACACACTTTTTTTTTTTTTTTTTTTTGTAAGAACTTCAGAGCTTGAAATCACCTCAAACGACAACTTATTCCTCCCAGATTGCTATGCAGAAGTACGTTAACAGGTCATCAGGTTTGTCAAGATAGATCAATAGGTTGCCATTCATCACCAAGGGTGTAGAGATTTCACTTAAGAGTTACCAGCAAGAGGTTTTTACATACATTGCAGCTCAACCATGCAGTTACATATTCTGTGAATGACACGTTCGTTAATTCAATTGCACATGCACAACTTCATTATCTATCCTCATAGTATTGACATTCCAACATGGATATGCATTGTTTAATTCTGTTTGTTGGGCATGCAAGCTTCACGTCAAATTAGCCTACTGTACCTTATTAAGCGTATTGCACTAAAAATATTTAAAACCGCAACAGTAACAAAAGTTAAATAATGCTGAAAATGTGACAGTTGTGTTTGTAAGGATTGGAGTTTTACAATTGTAATACTGCTTCATGGAGATAAAGTACAGCTTGTAAGTTGACTGACAGTCTTGGTAGAGGTATGCAATCTTAATTGTAAATTTTCAAAATGATTTTTAAATTACTGGAGATTGCTTGAATAATCAAAAGATGTTATCAGTAGTTTGAAAATAAATAATCTACTGATAACATCTTGGTTATTCAAGTAATCTCCAGCAATTTAAAAACCATAAAATAACATCTATTTAGCTAATAGTAGTTTTTTTTCAAATAGTGGGTTTCAACATTACATGCTTCGCCACAGCCAATTGTGTTGTTTTCACACTCACTGCATCCACAAACTGACAAACTGTTCCCAATCTTACCTTCATCACGGGCTACGTTGCACTTGAGCCAGTTTCCACAACCAGTTCATAAAAGTTCATACTTTCTGGCTACCAACTGGCTGCCATATTAGCAGAGGTGTTGCCAACATTTTCACAGTGCACAAGGAAAGGGTGAAGGAATACAACAAACAAAATAAAAGTACACAGTGAATAATTTTCTTTATTGACACTGCTTGGGTTTCCACATCACCATAGAGGTACCAAGCTTGATGCGTTACTCTTTTTTTTACATGGCGAGTATCCCCAGTAGGCCTATGAACCATGTTACACATAAAAATTATAAACCATGTACAGCACATAATTTAAGAAACATCACTGAAACAAATGTGTTAAATATACCCCATTGAATAGGTAACAAGGTACTCATACCAAAGCAAATAGTTGCCAGCATAGTCACCTAATCTAAGATAGACTAGTGAACCAATATTACCAAATCACATGGTAATTGTTGTCACAGAAGTTACACCTATATTTTTACAACATATTTAACAGGTGGAGAGACACATCGTGCAAGCAGTTATATTCGCAGCTATGCTGCAATCACGTTCCTCATATCCACCCCTGTTCTGTTGTCCATATCTTGTGCTTATACTACTTCTTCATCCTCTGGAGCAGGCTGATGTTCACCTTTTGTTGAAAAGATACCAACTTAATTACACACCACAAGAGATTTTCAAGCAAGACTTATCTCCAAGCATTTTTGGCGGAACAAAATATGTGACATGCTAGTTTTAGAAATATTTATACATATACCTCCGTCAAATACCAGGTTGTCTTCTATGGCCAGGTTATGTAGAACACAACAGGCTCTGATGAAATGTACCATGTCAGAAATGTCCCTTAATTTTAAATGGTACAGTTGCCTGAACCGTTGTTTCAATAGCCCAAAACAGTGCTCTACCACACACCTAAAAGTAAGAAGTAGTGTAATGTGTTAGGGAGTACTTTGAATGATGACACTGTTCATAATAAATGAGGGGTTAAAAGGAAGTTTTGTTTAAATTTTATACATTTAACAATCTATTGGTTTAACTTACCAGGCGAAAAAGCACCAGTACAACGATAGATACACCTGAACCATGGTTGGGGAGCAACAACCACTACTGAACTATATAAGCTACTCACTTTTCATGAAAAGGCTAAGAATAATCTGAGAAGCAAAATAGACCCATCTTGCCTCAACCTGTTTCCAAGAAGGAGGTGCTGAGTATTGTAAACAAGAACATTCTGAAAGCTATACAGCTTGTGAAAACACTGCACCCAAATACTTATTTGGATTTCCACAAATAAAGGAAAAATTTATAGCACCAGCCCTCTATGAAAAATAGCCAAAGTATGCAGGAATAAAAATTAGCAAATGAACTACCTAATGCAGTCATGGCTCTTCTTACAATGAAACTCACTTTACATATTAAAATATAGTAACATGCTTACATGCCGAATAAGAAATGTGTTGGAATTTATGTTCATTATCATAGTAAACCACTTATTGTGATGTACTATATGTAAATCAATAAGCAATTCAGAAGCATGTATCAGTGTGAACTATACAAATAACTGCAACCATCAGTAATTTTTAAGCTTCTGCAATGCACCAATGGATATTGAATAAAACATTACTGTTATAATTACCTATTTCTGGACAGCACTGAGTTAAATTTAACCTCTCGCCGTGTTAGGTGACCTGTATTTCTATATGGCGTCAATAAATTCCTGAGACAGGGATACGCACTGTCTCCCATGATGTAACATCCTCGGCACTTTTCTTCCAGAGTCTGTGAGAGGGTACTTGATCTGAAAACCCTACTATCATGGACTGAGCCTGGATATCCAGCACAAAGGCTTCTGATACGTTTCTTGTGATCAGATACCACCTGTAAAGTTATTTATTTATCATATGATATGGCAGCATCATATATACTAATATTAGAACACTGAACAAGATTGTACATACACATATAACAAATTAATGAAAAAATATAATACAAGTAATAATGAAAAGGAAACAGGACCTGCAGATGAAGTGAATAAAAATGCTTCCGATTAACATAAGAGTCGGCATCTTCTTTTGGTTTATCTATCCTGATGTGTGTCCCATCTATTGCACCAATTGCACCGGGCATTCCTTTACTTCGGAAATGCAACTCTATCTCCTCTCTTTCCTCTGCAGATGGCCATTTAACCTGTTTTAACCATGTAAAATTCTAATTCACATTGCCCTTAGTGTAATAAATCTCTTTGCTACTAGTGTAGGTACTATATACATAATGTAAGCCTATATGTACAACTGCATCAAAGAAGAAATGAAAAACTAAATTACAACATTACCACATCCACGCTAAGGCTACTAAGAAATCTTGTCACTCTTTTAATAACATTGTACAATGACCCGACTGCGATATCGAATCTGTCAGCTACATCACGGAAACATGCTGCTTCGTGTCCAGCAAACCATAAAAATATCAGGATGTGCTGCAATGGGAGTATTTTCCTACTTCCACAAGACTGATGGTTATAAAACCTAGAAGCAAACCATAAAAATACGAGGATAAGATGCAATGGGAGTATCATTCCAATAACAAATAGCAGGTACAAATCACAATGTAAAGAATTATTCAAAAAGCTAGGAATTCTGACAGTACCAAGTGAATATAAACATAATACATATATGAAAAAAAAAAACATTTGTATGCTATAAACAGCACAGTACATGACCACAAAACTAGATCTAGACACTGTCTACATCTTACTAGATTGAATAAGGCAAAAAACACATCATAGCCTAATGTACATTGACATAAAATTGCACAAGAAGCTACAACAAGAAAAGGAAAAAAAGATGTAAAAGATCACCACACATTAAATCAAAGGCTACTCTCTATGTGTTAAAGAACTTTTATTGCACAGTAGATTAATATTTAAAGTAACAGTAGACAGTACCTACATTTGCTTGAACATGTAATAACTGAGTAAGAAAATTGAACACCCAAGAGATGAAACGTATCTGTAAATAGCTGATATATTACTGTATATAGCCACTGTATGTGTATTACCTTGTAACAAACTTTGTACAAAAATTAAATAACTAGGCTAGAATTGTGACTATTAAACAACATTGGATTCCAGTAAATGAATGTTGTAAACTATTGCATATAGTCATCTACGTCAATTCATAAGTAATAATGTACAAACATTTGACAACATCCATACAATGTGTAGGTATTGTTTATGGGTGAATAAAAAAGAATGAAAAAGAAAAAAAATCAATCAATGATAGTTAACAAACCTGGAATTTCTGAACTGTTCCGCCAGATCTTCGGCCAGATGCCGCCGCACACGAAAGTGTTCTGCAAATTCCTCTTCCGTATACCGCGGCACCACACATTCAAAAAAATTCTCACACTTCTGCCTTTTATTTCGACGCAATAATAACAACATTTCGTCGAAATCTTCGTCGCTGGATAAGAAATCCGAATCGCTCGAGGACGTCGACATCTGGAATAAATGGATTTTAAAAAACTCGATTTCTTTTTCACTCATAGTGGCGATATTATAATAAAATAATTTTATATAATTTAATATACAGAAACAAATAACGTACTTACCTTGTAATTACAGAAGAAACACAAAAGTAGCACACAGAAATGACGTACACTTTTGAGATACCTTCGAAAAATTGAAGAGCGCGCTGCCTGCCCCCACTACAGACCTAAAGCAATCTGCGGTTCTGCGCATGCGCCAGTCAAGCTGCAGGAGGAAATTTTCCCTGCAGCTCCTGCAGCCAGAAAGCTGCAGGAAGCTGCAGCCGGGAGCTTCTTTGAACAGCCGGCAGGCTGCAGCAAGCTGCAGGATTCGGTGCCGGGTGCTCTTTGAACACGAATTTCCGTACCGCGCATGCGCGGTAGCAGCCCTGCAGCTCTTTGAACGAACACCAGAGCGGCTATACATATGGCGTCGTTCAAACATATGACCACGTGACTGTTGGCAAACATTAGACTCATAGAACAAACAACGCGACAGTATTCAAGAAATGTCATTATTTTAAACTAATAATACTTTCACTTGGAATTTAATGTTACTTGCCTTATCAAAAACCTCTGTATAAACCTAGGCAAAGCTGTGTCACATCTGTACATTTCCACGTGACTGTTGGCAAAATAATGGTTTAGCTGCAGAGATGTTGGTGCCATGAATACGATGCCGTGCCCAGTTACCAGTATCTGTGGTCGAAGGGCAGCACCAACAAAATCGTCAAGTTATCGTGGCCAAATAGTATAGTAGGGTATCGACGTTACTGACGCCGCTTTTTTAACGTCTGTGGTCGCATTGGCAACGCTCAGCACTAAAAGAACTGTTCTATATGAACGCTAAAATCGCCTCGTTGACAACGCGGTGTTAACGCCGAGTGATTGGAACAATGGTACTATAATAGGGTTAACTATACGAGCGTTTTCGACGTCTATGTTGCTGAAAATCTTACTAGTACGTACGGCAGGGGACTGTCCTTCAAAACGTCAAAAAGTACTGTATCGGAATCTCATGGCCTTTTTTTAATCATTATCACAATACCTTCCTTACGCAATATGTGTTCTGAAAGTAAGAAGTGCAATAAACATAAAAACTAATCATACAAAGTGAAGTAACATGAACAACTGACTTACTTTTACTTAATGATGTACTTATACACAGTTTTATTTCAGGTAAAGAACTAACAAAGAAGTGGATGTGTCTAACTGTATTTTTTAATTCCACACGCAAAGTTTGGAAAGTTTGAGACTTCATAAAAGATAAATCGATACTTATAAAATTGCCAAAAAAGCTTTCTTGCTTTCTTTCCTGCCTACGTAGATCAATTACCACAAGAAGTAGCCAAACTTCTTGCTTTTCTCTTATTGTTACACTCTTCGTATATTTCAAACATATACTGATCGGCGCAGCCTAATTGAATAGTGTCCATTTTGAAACTGTGTAATAAAATCAACGCCTCAAGTAAGTGGCGTACAGGCTAAAAATTACGTATAGGACCCCTTTGAAATACGTTACTTCAGCTAGCAATTAGTATGACTTTCGTTACGGTACATACCCTTTTTTGAGGCCCAAGTATGGTTATTGTACAATTAAATAGTTATTAACTATATTCTTTATACGAATCGTATGTTGGCAGCAAGATAGAGAACTCATATCTGGAGTGTAAGGATATAATAAACAACTCCACAGTTTTCTAGAAATGTCATAATTTTAAACTAATAATGGTTTCACTTGAAATTTTATGTTACTTCCTTTCACAAAAAGCTCTGCATAATTCTAGGCAAAGCTGTAAATTACCACGTGACTGTTGGCAAAACAATGGTTTAGCTGTAGAGATGTTGGTGCCATGAAAACGATGCCATGCCCATTGTAAAGAAACAGACTGAAAAACTGTAAATTGGTTTTACAGATTGTCTTAGAAGCTGCTGCCAAAAATATTTAATAACAAAAACAGCAACTCAGTATGCCTCTGCTACTTTTGATTCATATTTTACCAAGACAGGCTTAAATATAAGATTACTGATAGTTGAAAGAGGGGACATGTCACGTATGATGGCCAATTTCTGAGTACCGATTTTAAATTATATACCTAAAAATTTACATTAAGAAGTGCACTCGATTTTGTGGTAACAATGCTGACATAATTTTTGAATAAAAAGACAGACATGATAGAAATAAAGTATGCAATAAAGTATAACTGGAAAATTGAGCAGATATTGAAGGAACTGAATTCCTTGGTTATCCTCATATATTACGTATTTTATAAGAAACAGCAACTGAGCAATTACGGTGGACACTGAACAAATAATTACAAATAAATTAATTATTTTGTTATATGCACTGTCAGTTCAAAAAGGCTAAACTATTTCGTTGATCTTGTTAATGAAGAATATAAATCACTACTTTCACACTCCAAAAAGAGATGGACTTGTTTTTTGCTGTCTATTAGGCGTAATGTAAAATTATTTCAAATAGTCATCAGTCCCTAGTCTTACCAACTACTTAAAATAAGTTAAACTAACCTAAGGACAACACACACATCAATTCCCGAGGGAGGATTCGAACCTCCGACACAGGAAGGCGGGCGAACCGTAACGTGGCGCTCCAGACCGCTCGGCTAAAATTATTTGATGTTTTACAATTTGTAGGAAAAAAGCGCTAAAATTACTATACTTGATATTTGCAGACGTCCTCTCTCTTAATTTTTTTTTTTTTTTTTTTTTTTTTTTTTTTTTTTTTTTTTTTCAGTGTAGCTATCTCATTTACAAATATTAAAAATTTTACAGAAGAAAATTGTAGCAGTTTTAAATGTTTTAACATTGAGTGAGAACACAGAAATGGAAAATTTGTAAATTCAGCTTTTATATTCTCAGGTTAAGACGACTTTAAGTAACGCCAAGACACTGTAGTAATTAAAAAAATTGATATATTTCATGAAGAAATGGACAGTAAAATTTTATAAAACAATGACAATTTAAAACTTTAGACCATGCAATGAGAAACACTTGTTTTCGTGGATTACCCAAATCCCAGGTAACTTTTCATTACTTTGTATTTTAGAAAATGTGATTGTACCGAGTAGTATCAAACCTTTCCTAAAGCTGCTATCTGTTCAAACACATAAATCAGAAGTTTAAAAACTGTTGTGGTAGGCTAATAACATTTGAATCTAAAATACACTCAAAGCACCAAGCTTTCGGTACGTCGCTCACTGACAATAGTCACTTACCTTATTTTATAATATAAACAATATGCCATTGAAACATCCTTGATTTGTTTGAGATAGAGCTTACGTGTCGGCAAATTCTTCCTGACATGATGAAGTTAGCAGCGATGAATGACGCAAGAAAATGTGATTGTACCAAGTTGTACCAAACCTTTCCTAAAGCTCCTATCTGTTCAAAAACATATATCACAATAATTAAAAACAGTTGTGGTAGCCTAATAACATTTGAATCTAAAATACAGTCTAAGGTGCACCCACATCGCTCACTGAAAATAGGTGTCACTTACCTCATTTTACAATATAAACAATATGCCATTGAAAAATCCTTGATTTGTTTGAAATACAGCTTATGTGCCGGCAAATTCGTCCTGACGTGTTGAAGTTAGCAGCGACTTGATGAATGACGCGAGGCAAAAGCAGTCAATAAAGAGTGCCATTCACTCAGCCAGCAAGTCTCTGTTTCACGCTTTGTAAACAACTCGACGTTGTTGAAGTAAAATTTTTACGAGTGACTTACTGCAAAATCATGACATTGCCCGGAAGTGCAATTTCCATACAGTTAAACGTTACCCAAATTCGTAGAAAATACCGCTGCTCTTCGCATAATTATTTTTATGAGTAATATACTGAAAAATTATAACATATTCTTGAAAGTAGGTACGTTAAATTATTTGTAAGAGAATGTAGCTTTGACTGGAAACATACTTGACAACGAATAAAACTCACTGATGAAGCAATGCGCTCAATTTCCATTACGTAAAACAAATTGTTACACACAGGCAGTGACAGACTCTCGATTTACTTTTCAGTCTCGATTCTCTAGCAATTTCTATCCCCAAAGAAATTTTATAGACATATCATGCGAAGAAATCGCTGCAGTCGAAATAAAAAAAATCTACATCTAGAACCAGTTACTACATGAATGTAATAATTTTTTGGGTAAAATTTAATACGCTTTTTCCGGGCTCCAGTGCTTATGTTAGCAACGAGCTACAGAGTAAATGTTATTGCTGGTCGTTCCACTCACGAAAAATTAATACTGTACCTGCTCTATGGTTGACAAGTTCTTATATGTACCCTTGTCCGTTCAGAACAAAATAATTTTCGTTTTAATTGAAGTTATTAAAATTGGAAGAACCAGCTTTGGCCGCATTGAAATCTTTATTTTTTATATTGTATATAAAAAATTAAGATTTCAATATTGTATATAAAAATTAAAGATTTCAATGCGGCCGAAGCTGGTTCTTCCAATTTTAATAATTTTAATGTGGTTGCTCTGCACCAGATTCCTGATGGAGTCGCCTACATGTTAATTGAAGTTGTCACAATATATATATATATATATATATATATATATATATATATATATATATATATATATATATATATATAGGTCATCTGAGTTGCCGTCATTACCATTGGTGCCAATATAACCACTGCAGCCCGGCGAGAAGCTTCGTACAATTTAACCGTATTTTTTTTTAATTACATAGCTTTGAATGGAAACACTCTTTTATATTGACAGCGAATCAAACTTGTTATACAAATGTGTCACGATTTTTCACTATATTGCCTGTAGAAATGTTAACAACAGCCGTATTGTTACAAGTATGCAAGTAAAAACACTTACGTCAACAACGATTTGTCTGTTTCGAATTCCCGTCATCCATCGCGCCGCTGCCAACTTCAACACGTCAGAAGGAATGTGCGAACGCATAAACTACATTTTAACCCTTGATGTTGCTCAGCATCTATTAAGCTGAAAAAAAGTACAAGTCAGCAATTCGATATAACATGTTATAACGTATTTTATTTGTAAAGAAATATGCAGAATACGTGAGCTTGTAGAACAACAGATGCATGTTCTGTATTATGGTTTGCTGTTTATGCACGTACACGCTTTAAGCAATAACTAATGCTGCGTCGTTTAAACAACTTATGAAGCGTACCATTTACCCAAGCTATTAAAAAGTCGACTCGAGAAAATATCGTTATATTCTCAATCGCACTTTAATATATTTTCCTGCTACCTACTGAGGCACGTAGCCTAGATCCTGTTGATAGATTCGCTTCACTTCACCATATCCTACGTTGCGGTTGAAGTTATTATCACCTCTCTCAACAGTATTATATGTTCTGTTAGCGCTAGTAATCCGCAGTGGGAAATGGACGCCATCACCAGGAGTGCTTGACACAGGGAGGAACCAGAAAAGACAATTTTCTCCGAAGACTTCCTTGAAATTTTTGGATCTTCCCAAGTTGAACGCGTCCCTATCGACTCCGTGCTGAAAAACCGGAGCTCTGAATGCTTCCAGAGTTGTTCTGTTGTCTAGGAGAAGAAAACAGTGGTAAAAAAACAGCGGCGCTAGGCTCACGAGAATCATAACAGCAAAAAAGAACAGGATGTAAACTTGCCACTTGTTGGTCAGCTGTTGTTTCCAAAACTTTATACAGTACATAAACAGTGTAGCTAAAATGAAAATGCAGTAGACCACACCATATATCAGAAACAACATGAAGAACTTGTAATTGTTAAAGCCGACACAGTTGTTAATCCATGGACAGTGATGATCCATTTTAAGAATGCATTTTCCACAGGAACTGCAGTGATGAGCTCTGTCAGGTTTAATGACCTGACATTTTTCGCAGTATCGAACGTCCCCAGTCGCTGTTCTCGTTCTTACTCCAATGTTTCGAACCATTTCTTCCAGACGTTCATTCATCAAGTCAACATTATTGGCATCATGTTGTAGGCTTAGTTCCTGCTGCGGAATCTGAAAACTATCGGGAACTTCCCCAGGGTGCGTGAAAGTAGTTCTCCAGTACGACAGACACACTAAAGCAAAGGTAAAATGAAACACCGCCAGGTATGCTATTCTCTCGTATAGTGATTCGACACAGAAAAAACAAAACTGTACCACGTAAGCATAATATGACCACAGCACTATAACGTCTACTACAATGATAGGGAACCACCTCGAAATACGGTAACAACAGTCACTAAGTCTTATTGCACAGTTATTGCCCTCAGACATTATCTGAAAGTGTGCAGGCTCACTGCGCCGTACATTTCTTTTACAAGCATAGCGCAGTCTCACAGACGAAGACAGATTGCCGTTTACTGTTCAGGAAGGAGTCGCTGGAAACACAACACAACGTTAACATACATCATACTTTCACATTCACGCTAGAAACTTTGTTCATGCTTCATGGAGTTTGCAAATGATGTCAATTAACGAACAGAAATTTAAATCTTTTTTGTCCCATATCTGGCTCCAGAAAACCGAAAGTGTTGCGAAGTAGTATAAGGACTGAAGCATAGAGCAAAACACTGCGTCACGACAGACCTTACTATGCTCTCTTGCCTAAACTATATAATCTGTGACAGAAAATCTATGGAGTGAGCGTAGTCTACCATTGATCTGTCTACCCATAGAGTAGAAACATCTCTGGAGTGAGCATTGCATTCTGCGCACGTTCTTAACATCAAGCTGGAATTATCACGTGATCTGGGGACGACGCTGTACGTTAACTTATAGCATTCTGATGCTCGCATGTTCGATACAAATTGACACTACGCAAGTATCGATAGTCCGTCATTGTCGATAGCAGGCCGTCGGAAGCGATATACAACGGTCCTTCCAAATACCTATAAATCTTACCTTCCTATGACGTACTGAATTTCTATTTGCATCCAAAGTAGGAACAATCCCGCATCTTCTTTTTACTATCAAATAAATGTGTAAAAACATCTTAAATATGTTCCAATAGTAAAGTTGCAGCAGAGTCTGTGCTTGCAGTCTTACTTATTTGTGCAAATGAAAACCGACAACACTATGTCACGTGACTATTTCAATTTGACGGTAGACTCATAGAGTAGAAATATCTCTGTAGTGATATTTATTATCCATATTTATTATCCTTGTGTAGTGAGCATTCAGAAGCGCAGAAGAGATCTTGTGTCGTCAACATCTATTGCCGTTATGGTCACGTGATCTCGGGACGATGTATGTTTGTCTGTAATGGGAATGACATAAACAGTGACGGTCCGATAACAGTGACTTATGTGCTACGTTTCGGTAGCTGTGACATTACTTGTGATTTGTCACGGTTTAAATCAGAAGTTTGCGAATTCACAGCTTATCCTTTCAAAACTTTACCAATTACGATTCCTCCAATTTCTGCGAATCTACGATGAATCACCTTATATGCTACTTCAAGGTGACACATTCACAGGTAGCAAATGACAGTCACTGGCGAATATATATGCTAACTGGTAATTCTGGTTAAATTTTTATTTACAACTTTGGCGGCGTAGTGTGCCGATGTTGGTAATAACCATGTAATGGTGTTTGAAAACTCAATCACATAGAATAAGAGGGAATCATTTTTCGTGTTGACCGTGAAATAAATAATTAATGATGTTCCTGCTCTGTGATCAACAGATTCTTGTATGTACTCATCCGTGGCTAGCAGATTTATTATCCTCGTATTGTTAACATTTTGTTACCAACCTTACCACACTAAGTGGCCGAGGTCATAAGTAAAATTTAACAGTATCTCTGTTCAGGTGTATGTGATATGTTATTGCCTGGAAAGTGTGAAAAATGAAAATTTGAACAGCATATTGTTAAAGTCATTAAGCAATTTAAAAGGTTGAAAAGTCCAGTCTCGTTTCAAAGCCGTTCCATATTTTGCCGTTTTCTATCGTTATTG
This sequence comes from Locusta migratoria, assembly GCA_026315105.1. Taxonomy (NCBI): domain Eukaryota; kingdom Metazoa; phylum Arthropoda; class Insecta; order Orthoptera; family Acrididae; genus Locusta; species Locusta migratoria. Next base: position 463,611,629 of record CM048746.1, on the reverse strand, counting down.
ATAGGCATTGATTATTTACTTTACAGCAGCAATATGCAAATGAAAGAAGTGCTAATTTGGTAAAGTGTTTCCGACTTTGTCGTGAACATAGGCTATGCTATACATTAATCTCTTGCAGCAAACTTGATTCGACATTCAGATTTGCTGTCTTCAGCAATTCTCAAATGAGTTATCCCGTTTCACCCTCATATAATGGAACACAACCAAAATTCCAGGGTGTTACAAAATTACATGACAGTAAACCTTGGGTTTCAGTAGGTCTGGAAAAATTACAGACGGAATTGATTCTCCATTACTTTTTTCGGTTTTTTATTTTATTTTTATTTTTTATTTTATTTTATTTTATTTTTTTTTTTTTTATTTTTTTTTTATTTTTTTTTTTTTTTTGGAAGCTATGACTACTATCCATGATAAAATATTTTGAGTATAGTGTCAAATCTGATAAAATAACAACTATGAAATTATTTAATTGCCATAATAAAGGTCGTGCTCTTGATCAGTTGTATGTGGGAAAGTACTGAGAAGGAAAACATCATTTCCGATTATCGACATGAATTTTCTAGCGAAACCATTGAACAATATTCAAACACATAAATTAAAAACTCAAAACTCAGCTTTGTTCACCTCAGTGAGTTTTCATTTTGAGATATCTGACATTCCGAAATTGCTTCTGGAACAACACTCAATGAAAAAAAATGCAATTCGTAATGTTACATTTGCAAATCAGTCATAAACTGAAATTAAGAAACAACAAAAGCACAAAATCAACTACAGAGCGCGGCGAAAATAAATTTCTAAGTAACCAGAAGACGATGTTGTTAAAACTTTGCTACCGAGAAACCCTAACATGACATGACGTGATACGGCCGAGTGCAGCAACCTCGGTCAAAAGTTAATCGCGGTCAAGTCGGCATTTAACCGTGGTCAACTCAAGTTTCTGGTGCACCGACACCGATCAAAGTTAAACGAGGGAGTTGATCACGGTTAAATTTGATCGCGGCTGACGCCCGGTTTTGTCGAGATGATCAGGGTTTTAGGAGTGTGCAGTATCAAGATGGCGGCGCGTTTTGCTGTATTAGACGGAATTGAAAAAGATTTATTTTACCTCAATAATTTAAATCGGAATCAAAACCGGAACGTCGTGATTGTGGAAAGGAGGACTCTTTTGAAGATTACAGTGACAAAAAGTTCGAAGAAAGCTTTTGCTTGTCCAAAGAAAGTGTGGTGGTTATTAAACCAAATCAGTGACAGGTTATAATTTCCTACCGATAGAAATAACCCTATTTCGCCTATGAACAGACTATTGATTACGTTAAGAGCATATGCAACTGGTGCATTTAACATACTTATTGGTGACAACAGTAACATATATCGCGACGACACATTGCCAGGAAGAGCAGTTCGCCGCGCCATAATTAATATTTCTAGTAAAGTAACTATCACATTCAGAAAAAGTTTTGAATAAAAAATTACGATGTGTTCCGTAACTATAATCGTAAAGCTTTCGTGTTATTAAAACATGTTATCTGTATATTTCTGTTACCAGGTAAACATGCGGTGCATGGGAACGTACGCTGTGAACAACAATGACATTTGAGTTGATTTGTTCGAAACAATAAATCATAATTTAAGTAATTTTATAAATCTGTCTTAGGGTGTTTTTTTAATAATCATTTCTCTTTGCAATATGACTGGATTCGGTAAAATTTTACGACGCTTCTCGCTGGGCTCCAGTGCTTATGTTGGCAACAGATGAATAATGAAGTGTAGAATTGCGTTAATATTTTTCACAAGCTACAGAGTAAATGTTATTACTGCTCGTTTCACTCGCAGCAAAATGAATACTGTACCTGCTCTATGGTTGAAAGGTTCTTGTATGTACCCTTGTCCGTTCAGAAGAAAATAATTTTCGTTTTAATTGAAGTTGTCACGAAAAAATATTTATTGGTCATCTTAGTTGCCGTCATTACCATTGATGCCAACATAACCACTGCAGCCCGGCGAGAAGCGTCGTAAAATTTTACCGTATTTACAATCTTGTACATACAAATCACGTGGTACTGTCGTCATTCACCAAAGATAGTCGAGAATACACATGTAGGTAAGCTCAACTAACACCTTTGCATCACTTGGGTGCCTTCCATTGCGCTACACGGACTTGATCACGATCAAATGTACGATTGGCTGACGACGGTTTTCTGACCGGTGATTAACGTTGGTGCACCGCAGAGACGTTTTAACCGCGGTTAATTTTTGACCGTGTTCTCGGAACCCTTGATTATTGTGCTTTTTGACCGAGGTTGGTGCACTCGGCCATACAGATCAGTTTTTTAAGTGAAATAGCGTAGACCACGATAATACTTTTATGAACCGAAGATTTCATACAGGTCATAAAATAAATGAAACATGCTATACCTGCTCTATGGTTGACAGGTTCTTGTATGTACCCTTGTCCGCTCAGTAAAAGTAATTGCCCTCGAAAAAGGAAGATTATGAATCATTTGATCACTGTCTCGTACAGATCATAAATAAAACATGCTATACCTGCTCTATAGTTGACAGGTTCTTGTATGTACCCTTGTCCGCTCAGTGAAAGTAATTACCTTCGTGGTAAAACTTTAGGATGCTTCTCGGCGGATTCCATTGTTTATGTTGGCAATAGATGAACAATGAAGTGTAGAACTGCGTTAATATTTTTCACGAGCTACAGAGTAAATGTTATTGCTGCTCGTTTCACTCGCAGCAAAATTAATACTGTACCTGCTCTGTGATTGACAAGTTCTTGTATGTACCCTTGTCCGCTCATTAAAAAATAATTTTCGTTTTGATTGAAGTTGTCAAGAAAAAAAAATTATTGGTCATCTGAGCTGTCGTCATCACCATTGGTGCCAACAGCCAACATAACCAGTGGAGCCAGGCGAGAAGCATCGTACAATTTAACCGCCCTCGTAGAAGGAAGATTTTGAATCACTTGATCAATGTTTCGTACAGATCAAAATAAATAAAACATGCTATACCTGCTCTATGGTTGACAGATTCTTGTATGTACCCTTGTCCGCCCAGTAAAAATAATTTCCCTCGTAAAAGGGAGATTTTGATTCACTTGGTCACTGTTTCGTACAGATCATAAAATAAATAAAACATGCTATACCTGCTCTATGGTTGACAGGTTCTTGTATGTACCAAACAGCATTAATTACTTAATTCATTTAAATACGTCGAAATGAATATAAGTTTTCATTTGTCCGCTAACATTTGTTTCTTATGACACAGCGACGTTTGTGCATTCGATATACGATACTGTGACACTCGCGTCTTCGATACATATCGATAGTTGGCCACCCGAAGCGATATACAACGGTTCTTCCAAATTACCAATTTATAGGTAAACAGGGGAAAGTAGTCATTGTGTGCGTTTTACTATGAGCAGTGCTGTTACCTGTCAAGAAGTGGTTACACTTATTAATAGCCAAACAGACCAGTATTGTTAGTAGGTTTAACAGAGGAAGTTTGCTAACGTGATTTAAATTCTATAGCGTGAAATCATACGTCCTCTCTTTCTTTTCGTTCTCCACTCCAAGGAGAGGAGCGGTCTGTTTGAGATCCGGCCCATAAAGAGTCGCCATTTTATTCAGCCTATTATCAGACAGGCTGATAGTGGGGCAAAGGGGGATCCCAATTGGGAATAAGTGGGACTGGCGTACCAGTTCTGGCATACGCCTTGCAACCAAGGAAAGCCTCCCTAAAACCTTGGTCGGAACTGGGGGTTTGGGACCAATTTAAGATGTTTCTGAGATGTTGCCCCAGATTATAAATGAATTATCGGGGAAACACTGGTGCACTTCCGACAATCAAATATCGGACTTGCGAGTTACTCTCGTCATATCGTAGAGATTAATTCTACCAGATTACACGCGCATCCCTAAAGGAACCGTATCCGAAAGCGCGTAAAACCATACGTCTAGTAAAAACCTAATTACACATATTTTGAACCGTTTTCGCCTGCAGGTAAGATTTATATATGACACTCTGATTATGTACACCGGATTACACAACTCTTGGATAAAGACGCTTTTGCGATTCTAAACGTTGGCTTTGAACAGTGACGTCGTCACATACGATACACGTTGTAAATCTTAGGTCATGGTCCATATTGCAAACAATGGTAAAAAGCATGCAGAATACTATGTCATACCACTGGCAATATATAAAACTCGACAAAAACATTTTGGTTATGAGAAGTAGAGTTGGGCAACACGATTCTTTTTAGGTATCGATTCTTGCGATTAAATCCCACACAGTGAATCGATTCCTACGATTCGTTCGCGATTCTTTAGTCTGCATTGCCACGATTCTTACTTCTACATTTTGCTCATAGATGGCAATACATGTCTGTGTTATGGATGTTGGAATCTTAACCTTTTGAATCTGTTCCTACGATTCGTTCACGATTCTTTCTAGTCTACGACGGCACCATTCTTACAAAATGCCGAAAAGGTGACAATATGGGTATCGGATTTTTTAATATTTATGGTACGTAAAGTTCAGACTTAAAATAATAATGAGGCAAAGCCATTCGATTCAGATCTCAAAAATTCTATAGAAAATAGTCTGAAGTTTTGCGAGCGGTTATAAGTACATATTACACTACCAACTAGTTCTGCTGTCATCATAGCTCATTTAGTAGCGTTGTAGTTTTAGTGAACGTAGGTCACTCATTTCGAATCCTGCTGTGACCTTATACTTTTTTTTTGTTCTGTTTCAATACTTCGGCCATTTAAATATAAATGTAATTAAATCTATGGTAATTAATAGATATCTAATCATTATAAAATACTTATTATGTAAAATCAATTAGTTTAAGGAAACACGAAATGAACATTAAAAATAAAAATCCGTCCTTAAATATTTAATTTCTTTCGAGATGCAAGAAATTCACGTTTATTAAAAATGTTTCTTTTTTGTGAAATCGGTTTCTTTCAGGAAATCTGATAACGTAAAAACCAAAATGGTTGAGATGGCTTTAAAATCATTTAAATTCGCGTTTTTATATATAAAGAATATTTTTGTAAAATTGAGTTTTCACAAAAACAACAACTACGTAGATGAGCTCGAAAAGCTTAAACCTCTCTAAACACAAAATATAATCCAAATCGTTACAGCCATTTCCGGGTACTCAAAATATAAATGTGTAAGGTTCAAATGTTTGTTAAGCTTATGGGACTTAACTACGGGGTCATAAGTCCCTAAACTTACAAACTACTTATGAACTACTTACAAACTAGGACGACACAAATATCCATGCCCGAGAGGGGATTCGAACCCCCGACCGTAGTGGCCGTGGTGACCGTGACTGGAGCGCCTCAGTCACCTCGGCCACCGCGGCCGGCAATGTGTAAGGCTTGCTCGTTTAAATACATAATATGTAAACTGTATAAAAGACGTATATTCGTATGTATTGGTATCTGTGTATTTCAATGCGTTTTGTTTCTGTCACCTGTAATTCGTGAATAGACTAATAAATAACAGTTCACGATCTTCGTTCTGTGCTTCGTTTGTTCACACGCTTTCTGGCTTTCGTAATTATTCGGCACAATTCGCCACTTTCTTTCGAATCATGAATCGTTAGATCTTGGAATCGTCACAGGACAGGCGATTCTTTTGAACGACGATTCGTCCCCCCTCTTCTCTCCGGCATTCGGCAGTCGCCTTCGAATCGTGAATCATTGGAACTTAGAATCGTCACGAGATAGACGATTATTTTGAACGACGATTCGTCCGGATCACGATTCGATTCTTACGATTCTTTATTTTATATTCGTTCAAATGAACGACTCATTGACGAATCGCCACAACTGTAATGAGAAGTATTACGCCACGAAACTATGCCTCGCATTTCAATTATTACGATCTATTGCGTGTGTATAATTAAGTAAGAGCTACGAATCGAATATCGTAAAAGCAAGCTTTACAAATGTACACATCATCGCGATTATGTAGAAATATAAAAAGCAATGTGTGTTGAAAATAGGTGGGAGCTCCTATCGTAAAATGCAGTTTACTTGTTTGTGTTTGTAGTGGTCTTCAGTCCAAAAACTGGTTCGATACAGCTATCCAGGCTGCCTTATAATCCTTTGCACGTTTCTTCATCTCTGAATTAGAACGTTAACATACATCCCTTTGATCCTGGTTATTGTTTTGTGTCTTAGTCTCCCTCAGGGATTTTTCTCCTCGCCACTTCCCTCCAACGCTAATTTGAGGATTCCGTATGTATAAGACAGTGCCCTTTCAATCATTGCCTTCCTTTAGTTAAGGGATGTCATAAATTTTATTTTCTCCTTAATTGTATTCAGTACTTCTTCATTAATTACACGACCTACCCATGTAATCTTCAGCAGGGAATAGAAATCAGTTTAGTAGTCACATCCAATTTAATGAACCAAGGGCAACATGTGAGTGGCCAAGTAAGTGGTCCTGACAGTTAGGATACCAGTTACTTTGGAATGAAGTTGCGCATCTCGGACATATTCTGAGTCGTGGCCACCTTTGTATTCAGACGGCAAAACTACGAAATTAACCGGTAAGTCCCTCAACCCTTAGGGGTAAAACCCAATGGGACCCTGGGCAAGTAAGGCTAGCAACCTGCTTCTCAGGTCCGTCAATATGATGCTGGCAACAATCAGAGCAAAATGCCTCTGACCTCCGGAGGTGACGGAGTCCCGCCTCCAATTGAATTGGCAAACGATCAGGAGTGAGTTGGGGAGCCATTAATATCAATGGGGACTACACTGGGAAGACCGTAGAGCAGGCAGAGGCTTCAAGTTAGATGGGGTTAGATGTTTAGATGTTTTAGCTGTTAGTGACATTAGGGTAAGGGGAGAGAAAATGGAAGAAGTGGGAGAATACGAGATCTACCTGTCAGGAGTCAAAGCATGAAGAGTACATTGGGGTGTAGGGATTTACATCAGGAGAGCAATCGAACCCAGCATAATTGCAAAAAGGGTATGTAAATGAACGACTGGATTGGATAGATTTAGTCATCTCCAGAAAGAAAATTAGGATTGCGTTTCTGCATTCGCCCTGTGAAGGGACAGAAAAAGACGAGATGGGCATATTTCACGCTGCACTCAGTGGTGTAGTTGTTAGAGTAAAGAAGGACAGTGACTTCAACGCAGGATATGAAATCGAACAGAAGGGTATGGAAAGGTTACGGGTAAGTTTGGAGAGGATGTGGAGGCCAACAGAAACGGAAAACAGCTCTTGGATATCTGTGCTAGTAAGGGCTTAGTTACCACAAACTCCTTTTCTAAGCATTAGGACATTCACCGGTATATTTGGGAATGCAGGGGAACTACATCTATCATTGACTACATAATAACAGATCAGGAATTCAGGAAGGCAGTCAAGGACACATGGGTTTTCAAAAAACGTTTGTAAAGCTTATGGGACTTAACTGAAGGGTCATCAGTCCCTAAACGTAAAAACTACTTATGAACTAACTTATACTAAAGACAACACAAACATCCATTCCCAAGGAGACATTCGAACCCCCGACGGGAAATGACCTCACGCATTGTAGCATAGCGTCTCAATGCGCTCGGCCGCTCCGCCGCAGCACGTGTTTTTTTTAGATGATACTGATCATTATTTAATCTGCAGTGAAATTGCTTTGTGAGACCAAAAATGCAGAAAGTTAGGTCCATATGTAGAAGAATAAGAATGGAGAAGCTTCAGGACAAGGAAATTAGGCACCAATACATAACAGTGATCTCAGAACAATGAAGTGTAACATTTTGAGGTAGAATGGGGTAGGAGTGATAATAGGAAACAGGATCACATTTGAGGAAGTGGAAAAAATGGTCAGCAGATTACAGAGCAATAAAGTGGCTGGTGTTGATACTGCGGCCGCACGTGATCGGCGCCTCGCGATGTTTTGCGGCCGCTGCGGGAACCCGCGGATGTCGATGGTTCGCACAACAGCTGCCTTGATGGTGCGACGGCAGAGGCGCCAATAAATTCCGATACATCATAAGAGGTGGACAGTTTCAAATACTTAGGATGTATTTTCTCACAGGGTGGCAAGATACTGGAATCGAGGTGCAGCAAAGCTAATGCAGTGAGTGCTGAGCTACGGTCTACTCTCTTACGCATGAAGGAAGTCAGTACCAAGACTAAGTTAGCGGCGCACCGCCCTATCTTTCGTCCAACTTTGTTGTATGGGAGTGAAGGCTGGGTGGACACAGGTTAACTTATTCATAAGGTTGGGGTTACAGATATGAAAGTAGTAAGGATGACTGCAGTACTAATAGATGGTAACAATGGCAGGAGGGTGTCCATAAAGACAAAATAATAAAAAAACTGGAAATGTATACAGTAGATGAAGCAGTTAGATCAGGCTGTTCCAACACGCTGCTCCGCGAGCAGGAGCTGCGGTGGTGGGGGAAGCTGACGTCACGCACGCTAGAACTCGGCAGCCAAAAGTAAACAGACGCGTTCGTTTAGTATCTCAGTCACAGAATAGGGAGTATACAGAAGGGAAAGCTGGGGGCGGCGCCTTTGATCTGTATGTTACCAAGCATTGCGCTCGACGCCATATTGAAAAGCAGTAAACGCTGAACTATAGCCACTTAGTACTTTCGCTGGAAATGGACTTTTTACGAACTGCAGCTAATCTCACCGACTTTTACGAAAGGAAACGGCTTTCATCTATTTTGCGCCATCTTCTTGCACCTAATTGTAATCCAACGAAAAAAATAGCCCTAAATTTTAATGCAACTACGAAAATGTACATTGGAGTCGATGATCGTTTTATTTGGTGCTTATCTCTAGAAAAATCCCAAATAACGCGAAGTTATGTGTGGGAAATTAGTTATAAATAAGAAAGTGACTTTACAACTGCCAGGTTTTATTTGACACGAATAAATTCGCACAAAATATTGAGTGAGACTTAGCAGTTCAACGTGATTACACAAAACTAATGACGTCTGGGAATATATAAAAGTTGTGTTTGCTTTAGGAGTATCATTAATGTACTGATCGGAGAAGGGCATATAAAGGAATCTGTCAATCACAGAGCAGGAACAGCATAAAATAATTATTCCCCTTAATCAATTTGTTTGAGTATCCGAAGAACATTCGCTGCCAACATTAGCACGCTACGCCTCCAATGCCGTAAGTAAAATTTTACCTGCCTACTTACGCACTATTGTCATTCATTTTATATTATTCCCTACAACGTGAAACTTATAAAATGTAAATGCACTTCAACATTTCGATGCCGTTGAACTGCTGCAGCAACAGCGAGAGTTATCGTCGAGAGAAGAAGCAAGGCTACTTTTAATAATTATGCACACATTGCTCTCATTCGAAACTGATAACATTTAACTTTCACTGCACATATAGCGACGTTCACTTACTGCTCAGCATGTTTTGGGAAGGTGAGGAAACTTATATCCTTATTTGTATTCGAATTATTGCGGCAATTAGGTGCTGAACACCATCGGCCGCCTTTTCTTTTATTGCTGCTCGTAATAAAAACGGACAGCTCCAACTACTGACACACAGTTTTTCTTTTCACTGCACCAAATACTTGATTACTTCTATGCGATTCAGGCAGTTAAAATACACAATTAACAAATAAAGACGGCGCATTACCACGCTACAGAGTAGGGAGTGATCACGCGTTTACTGCTTTTCAAGATGCCCGTTCCGCGCATGCGCACTAAATTTCGGACGACAGACTGCAGCAGGAGTTTCCTTTCTGTATATTCCTTATTCTGTGTCTCAGTGGTATCAAAGCGTGAAGGCAGACACGTTCCCTCCACTTCATAAGAATGCAGTTGGCTCTATGTGCCTGTTCGGGTGGACTTACTGTTGTGAGCAGGTGTTCTCTGCAATGAACAGAATAATAACTAGGGAAAGGTCATTGCTTCAGAACTCTACTATGAAGAGTATGCTGCGCATCGCTGCATCACGCAAGATAACACCTGATATCTGTTCACTTGTGTAGCAAAATAAATAAATAAATAAAACAAATAAAAATGTAAACGACAAAACAGGTAACAAATCTTTTGTTAGTTGTACAAACGTTACTAGACAATTAGTCTGAGCGCGCGGTTGCTCGCCGTGGAGGTTCGAGTCCTCCCTGGGACATGGGTGTGTGTGTTTGTCGTTAGGTTAGTTTACCTAGGTTTAAATAGTTTGTAAGCTACGGACTGATGACCACGCAGTTTGGTCCGATAAAATTACAAACATATAATTAGTCTGATTGCCACTTCCGCGTAGCCGGCTCACGTATTAAATTCCTATCGAATTAAGTTAGTAGGCCTAATTCTCTTATTGCAGGCAGATTTTGAAAAGAAGTACAGCCCTTATCTTTGCTTCTGTGTCTCACAATTTTTATGAGGAAGAAACTTTGTTCCATATTTTCTGGTACTGCCTACCTAAATTGAAAACCTTAGTATTTGTGCCATTTCTTTTGATAAAAGCTGGGTCGACCGTTATACTACTTATTGTTGCCACTGTTTAGCAAGTTACTGAATGTAAACATTTGGGTTGTTGGGTGTTTAAACATTTAAGACAGGCGTCGCTTGGTAACTCTAGTTATTGGCAATTAAGATGGTGTGTTATTAATTTACCTTAAGTAAACTATTACGCCTAAACGCAAAAGTATCATTTCTTTCAAAAATGTTCAAATGCGTGTGAGGTGTTATGCGACCAAACTTCGTGGTTATCAGTCGCTAGACTTACACACTAATTACTTGACTATCTCAAACTAACTTACTTTAAGGACAACACAAATACCCATGTCCGAGGGAGGATTCGAACCCCCGACAGTAGTGGCCATGCAGACTGTGAATGGCGCGCCGCAGACCGCTCGGCCACTGCGGCTGGCATCATTTCTTTGAACTTAAATGAAAAGCATACTTTTCTCGGAGGCAGGATTTAGTTATGAAGTTCATTGTGAAATTCATATTGTCATATTTACGATTAATATGGTGGAAACTGGGATGGAGTTCAGCTTGGTAAATCTGTCTGATCTAACAAAAACTTCTAAAATCAATGACGTCTTGATACCAACTAATGAAAAATTTTGTTACACAATTCATAAGGAATACTCCTTACGTTGGTGCCATGAAACAGGCATTTAACAATGTAAAAAAAATGTCACCATACTCAGGCTTTATTAAATTCCAGCCATGAAAACAAATCCTTGATTTTCAAAATTACGGAACTTTTACAGTAATTATAATAGCGAAAATATATAATATCATCGCTGAGGATTGACCAGGTGTCGCGTCTCCCGCATTTTCATTGTGAAAAGTGGCAGTCTCAGTTGTAGCCATTTCAAAAGCAGTTGTGCCCATGGCGCGGCTGCAGTTCCTCGTGACGTCACAGTCCAGATGGCTGCCTCGCCTAGACACAGGCTCTGCGCACCCTCAGCCGTGTGGAGTGCCGCATTCGACAGCTGAAACAGCTCACGACCGCACAATCGGCGCCCCGCGAGCAGGTGAGCGCTCCCTAGCTCGCGGGGGAGCGCGCGAGCTGGAATAGCCTGAGTTAGAGTGAACAGGCTGAGATGGTGGGGTTATGTTACACGCGTGGGAGAAGCAAGTTACCTAAGACTCATGGGTTCAGCAGTAGAGGGTAAGTGGTTTTCGTAGAAGACAAAGGAGAAAGTACTTAGATTCGGTCAAGAAGTATTTTGAAGTAAAAGGCTTAACATCAGACGAGGCATCAATGTTGCCATTAAATAGGGGATCATGGAGGAATTTTATTACGGGGACTATGCTTCTCCCTCTCCAGCCTCAATCTCCTAAAACTCCTTACTGGCCGGACGTGGGGTCTCAAGCCCTCCACCATCCTACACACTTACTGCTCTCTCATGCGTCCGTCCTCTTCAGCTTCCATCCCGCCTGGATTTCCGCTCCCCCTATCCTCTATAAAACTCTGCAAATCCTAGAACGCCACGCCATCCGCCTCGCCTACCGTATCAGGCTCCCCTTCCCCACGCGGGTCCTCGGATCCTGTATTACCTCATCCCATTTCCCCATCTCCTCAAATATCTCCAATACCTCCTCAATACTGCAAGTACTTCAAGTTTGTCTTCATATCTATCTATATTCTAATTCACCATTGTTTTAACTCCATTTCATGTTCTCTGTCCTCACGCCCATGTTGTTCTGTTTCTCTTGGCTGAAGAGCGGCACTTCATGCTGCTGCCAGCCTACTGGCTTGTTTGTGCTGGTGTGAAATACAATACAGGAAAAAAAAAGTCATTGCTTTTATATCGAGCACGCAAACTAAGTTGATAGTCGGCGCTATGGCTGAGATTGAATCAACAGCACATTTTTTTTTTTTTTTCAAAATAAAGTTTTTTTGTGTTTGAAAACAATAACTTTAAAATCTCTGTGTATTTTTCGTCATTAGTGGTGAACGAAACCTAGAAAATGATACCACAATCATTAATTTTGGATAAGTAATACTGGAGATATGGCGTACCCACCAAACAACACCGATGACAAATAATATATATGATTACTCCTCACATCGTTCAGCTTGCAGGTTGTAGATGGTGTTTTCTTTTCCTTTCCGTCTGTGCGTTTACAGGTTTCGTGCAGGCAACTCGACGAAGTTGACGGGGATATGTTGCAGCTTCGCCTTACGTTGTGTTACGTAGAAATCGGAAATTAACTATTTCTTCTTTCCAACTGCGGCGCAGTCAGTAAATACTTGCATTTCTCCCTACGTACATCGTGTTGTTGAAATATACACTCCACGTGAGTAAACAATGTTTGTGGTCAACGTCAGGAACTTGACACGACTAAACGATCGACATTCTCGGTAATTTATGTTGCACTGTTAGCAAAGACGTACTCGCTTCCGTTTGCGTGTGAAGCGCGGTTACTTGTCATCTATGTGCTTCTTAACTAACGGAAAAATTTCGCTTTCTTTTGCCTTTCGTCGGGTTCAGAACTGTTGTTAGCCTACTAATCAAAAGTAACGAAAGATGTGCTGGAGAAGCTAACTCTTTCTTCATCAAAATTCACGAAATCAACAACAGAAACTATATATATATACTGTACTAGTGACCTGCTCCGGCTTTGCCGCGGTGGAGTAGCCGAGCGGTCTAAAGCACCTCGCTGTGGAGCGCGCGGTTGCTCGCCGTGGAGGTTCGAGTCCTCCCTGGGGCATGGGTGTGTGTGTTTGTCCATAGGTTAGTTTACCTAGGTTTAAGTAGTTTGTAAGCTACGAACTGATGACCACGCCGTTTGGTCCGATAGATTTACAGACATTTGAACATTTTGCCCCGGCTTTGCACGGTTAGCACTAATTACTGTAGCCAGATAAGGCTAGGAAAAACGCAAAAAGGACTGGAGTCGCTGGAATTAGATTTGTAAATTGTCAGAAATCGTCAGTATGCATGGAATTACTACGTCCTTGCCTTTGAATCAGGGCCGATCATTGTTGCCTTTATTAAATTTGGTCTCAATTTTCGATGGTCTGTGTTTCTGTAGCACAACTTTGGTGCGGTTAAATTGCGAATTAGCATCACCTGAACTACAACCTTCAAGATTAATACGTTTGGTGCATCCCAGGTGGTTTCAATGAGTTCAAAAATTCATTCCATTATTATAGGCTAATATTAACAGTAGAAGGAATATTACTTCAATCTCATTTTCCTAGTCGTATTGGAAAATTTACCACTCCATTTAGTGGCTGAGAAATATGGACATAACAGCATTAAAAATAGTAAGTTCTCTGTTTACATCATGCCATTCTTCTTTTACTGTCAGGGTTGCCTATGGCTATTTTTTCGCATTTTTGGCTCTATAATTTAACTTCTGGCGACTGGAGATTAAACTTGGCTAGTAAAAGAATTAGTTGGCAACTTAATAGCTGTTTCATTTTACTTGAAATAAAACGAATATAAAGCAATTCGTCTCGAGACATTTCGTCAATGACTCCGATTAGAAACCGATAGATTGCTGGAGAAATGAACAACTGAAGTTAGCACAAATGTCTGTTCGTAGGCTGCCATAGATCTTTGATCTATTGCGAGAGTGTCATAGAGATGCAAAGAAACTGCACTTGCAGACTCATGTAGATAGACGTAAACTACGTCAAGGATACTTACAACGGTTCAAGAAGAAGCTTTAAAAGATGACTCCTGAAATATACTACAATCCAATATGTATTACTCCAGTAGAGATCAAGAGGATGAGATTAAGTTTAATTACATCATGCACAGAGACATTTAAACGGTTATTTTTTTCCGCGCTCCATACGTCAACCCAAAAGAAATTCCTAATAACTGTTACTGTGAGACGAACATGTCGCTACACACTTCACAGTGATTAACAATGGTTTTCAGAATATAAATGTCGCTGTAGAACACACGATAATTTCTCTGTCGTTCTAATGGCTTATTTTGCAGTGTTTCATAACAAATTATTACAAGTCCATCTCACCTCAAAGTATGAAATATTTAGTGCATTATTATGAATTACACTCCACCTTACCTCAAAATGCTGTTATGAATATGTATGTAGTAAAAAAATGTTTGAAACATTCAATAACTCCGTTATATCTGTAAACATCAGTTTTACAGAAGATGAAAGTCACTGGTAATCGAAGCTATGCATGAGAAAATTCCTTGTGTAAGTTTGGTACAATGATTCTTGAAGAGTTTTATGTTATAATTATATCTGAAATTAATAAATATGACAGTTAAATGTAACGGTGTTTAAATTTCGTTTCCACTGTATCTCCCGAGTCTCTCTATTACATTTACAATATGACCATATTTGATAGACACCATTGATCACTATCTGGGTTCAGTTCCTGGCTGGACTTAAATGTTTCCGAGAAGAACGAGGTTCCTTTGAATGTCCAGTCTGGTGTCTGTGAATGTGAGAGTGCCACAGTGTGTGTCACTTGTTATTCAGTAATCAGTTATCTCGCTGAATTTCAGGATTATTATTGTCGAGTCATACGACATAATTACAATAGCACAATAAAGTTAACTGATTAAATAGCGATAATTGGCATTTTAGTGACAAAAAGATGGGTATATTTAGACATTTTTGATTAAAAAAAAACAGCCATATTTTGGCTGTTTTTGATTTAAAAATTGGCGACTGAGCAACTAAAAACCTGACAACCCTGCACTGATGCCACTTGGAGCGCTAGCGTCGTTTCCATGATTGTCGATAGTGTTGGTTTGCTACGCTAAGGTTAGCTCTTTCGACTAGAGTTGGGCAGCAGGATTCTTTTTCAGAAACCGATTCCTGCGATTCAATCCCAACTTGTGAATTGATTCCTACGGTTCGTTCACGATTGTTTATAGTCTGCAATGGCACGATTGTTAAAGAATGCCAAAAACCTTCTACATCCTACTCATAGATGGCAATACACGTCCGTGTCATGGATGTTAGAATCTGACCTTATGAATCTATTCCTAAGATTCTTTCTGCTCTACGACGGCACGATTCTTAATGAATGCCAGAGGAGGCAATATGGGTATCGGATTTTCTGTATTTAAAAAAAATATATTTATGGTGCGTAAAGTTCAGACTTGACGTAATAATCAACCAATGCCATTCGATTCAGCTCTCAAAACTTCTCGAGAAAAAAGCTTTGAAATTTTGCAAGCGGATGTAAATACATGTTATGCTACCAATTACTGCTGTCGGCGTAACTCATTTGGTAGCATTCTAGGTTGTCGAACTAGTGAACGTAGGTCATGTAGTTTGAATGTTGCTGTAACTTTACAGTTTTTTCGTTCTTTTCGAAAAATTTAGCCATTTAAATATAGATTTCATTTGGTAATTAAAACATATGTAATCGTTATAAAATACTTAATTGTGAAATCACGTAGTTTCAGGAAAAACGTGCACATAAATAAACTTTAAAAATAAAAATCCGTCTCTAAATACCACATTTTATTCGAGATACAAGAAATTCTCATTTTTATATAAAAACGTTTCTTTGTGTAAAATCGTTTTCAAACGGAAAAGAGAAACATAAATCCTGAATGGTAAAAAATATTTTTGAGATTGCGTTAAAAACATTTTGAATCGCGTTTTTATGTAAAAAGAATATATTTGTAAAATTGATTTTATACAAAACCTACAACTATGTAGATGAACGCAAAACGCAAAAGGCTCTAAATCTATGTTAATGATAAATCTGTAAATAAAGGCCTGTTGCTGTTCATTTCAATCGTTAAAACTACTGGACGAATCTCCATGCTGTTTTCACAGAAACATGAGAAAAGTTTGGGGCAACGGCATAATTTTATTAAAATCGGATCACGGAAGAAAAGGATATCGTAATTTTAAATGTTTTTAGTAACCGTCGTGTCTGTTCAATTATTAAAAACCTCTTATCTCCAAAACTACTTCACGAATTTGCATGACTAACTTGAGCATATCTCGCGGTTACGCAACGGCTTCAGTAATTAAGATCGGATCAGAGGAAATAAAGATATCATAATTTAATCATTTGTTTAAAAGCCATCGTGTATGTCTATTTTTTTAGGATAATCTCACGAACATTCATGGGTTTTCACAGGTAAATTGAGAATATTGTGGAGAGTAACACAGACATCATTTCATCAAAATCGGGTCAGAGGAATGAAAGGTATAGGAATTTGAAGTTTCATGTATATACTATGTAAGCATTATGTGTATACTATGCTTATAAGTATGGTGTAGTGCAGCAAGTCTCCAAGAGTACTATCCTCATGGGGTTTCATAGGTCAACTGAGAGTACCTTGGGGTAACATATAAGCTTCATGTAATCAAAATCAGTCCAGGGGAAGAAAATATACCGTAATTTGTAGTTTCTGGTATATAACTAAGAGATGGCGATGCTGAGTTTTTTTATTCTCGTAACTATATAAGGTATAATACAGTGAAACAAGGGCTACGATTTTCCTTACGGCAGCGGTGTAGTGTATTGATGTTGGCAACGGCCTTTAAATCCTTTCTTAAACATCAGTCACCTACAATGAGGGGAACAATTCTTTGTGTTGATAATGAAATGAGCAGTAAATTAATGATCTCCCTAAAGCGAATATTTCTTTGTCAACGTTAACATACTAAACCGCTGCCACTGCAAGTAAAAATTAACCCACGTACGTCACAAAAAGTAATGTTTTTTATTACCTGCATCCTTCATCCCCTGCAATGCCATGGAAAGAAAAAAAGTGATTCTTTCCGCGGTTATCATTTGAATTTAAAACATAACGACGTTCTTTCGCGTCTATCGATGTTTTCATTTACTAAGAATTCTGTGCAAGGAAACACGAATTTGTAGTTTCATTTCTGATTTCGGTGTGTACTTACTACATCTTGAGTCCATTCTGTTTAGGAATTCCTAGAAAACGGTGTAGCACAGTACCGAACAAATAGAGGCCCTGTTAGTTACGTAGTACACCAAGGAACTAATAATTGGCGCTGCTGCATTTTTTATTTCTTTTTGATGCTTATGCCATAGAACAGCAATGAACCACTAAAGGTGCTGTTGGTTTTGTAGTGCTGTATTGTGTGTATTTTCTCAGTAACAGAAGTAGTTTGAATTAAGAACCGCAATGTGATCTCTGGAAATACAAACTAACGTTGAATAGTGAGTTGCTGATTACACTTTGTATATTCACAGATAAACGATATTTCTTTGCTTCTTTTGACAGAAAACATTTGAATGTAAAACATAACCACAGAATAACGTGCTCTCTATTCTGTGACATAACGACATTCCTTCGCAACTATCGATGCTCTTATTGGCGTAATAATTCTTTGCAAGGAAAATGGAATTTATGTACTTCCCTTTTTGATTTCGGTGTAACCTCATTACATTTTGAATGCGTTCTGTTTAGGAATGCCTCGAAAACGTCATAGTACAGGAAAAGAGAAAGTGAGGTGACATAATAGGCTACACCAAATAACTAATTATGGAGTTGCTTCGTTTTTTTTCCCATTCTCTTAACTATGGTGCAATACACAACAAGAAGGTGTACAATTTTACATACTGCGGCGGCGCTGTGTACTGATGTTGACAACGGTCGTTGAATGCTTCTTCAAAAATGAGTCATATAGAATGAGGGGGATTGTTCTTTATGTTCGTGATGAAATAAATAATGTATGCTGTTCTGGTCAGTAAATTAATCCTCCTCCTTAAGCGAATAGTTCGTTGCTAATAATAGCAAACTAAACCACAGCCACTGCAAGTAAAACTTAACCCAGGTAGGACACTTTTTTTTTCTTCCTAGCTGTATCCCACATGCTTTGCAATGCCATGGAAAGAAAAGAAGTGCATCTTTCGATGGGTATAACCATTAAATTGTAGATATATAAGAAATATCTATGGAGTGAGCATTGCGTATTGTGCATCTTCTCAACATTAAGCTGGAACTACCACATGACATTTAGACAAATCCACTCATTCCACACATTTATTTGCTCTTACAGTTGGTTTGTACCGCATTGGCTGCAAACAATAAGGAAAACAAGAACATGAAATAATCTATTCTATACTAATAATAAATCTGTAAATGTAGGCCTGTCGCAGTTCACTTAAATCGTCAAAACTATTAGACGAATCTTCATGCGGTTTTCACAGGAAACATGAGAAAAGGTTGGGTCAACATATAGGCATAATTTTATCAAAATCGGATCAAGAAAACGAAAGATATCGTTATTTTAAGTGTTTTCAGTAACCGCCGTGTCTGTTTGTTCGACTTATAAAAACCGCTTATCTCCAATACTACTTTTCGAATTTGCATGGGGGTTTCACAGGCAAATTAAGCGTAACGCTGGACATTATATAGACATCGTTTCATAAAAATCGGATCACGGAAAAAAAGAATATCCTAAATTGAAATTTTTTATCTAAGACCGTCATGTCTGTCTGTCTCTTTGAACACGTTTATCTCCAAAACTACTTGACAAATTTTCATGGCGTTTTCACACGTAACGTGAGCATATCGTATGGTTACATACAGGCTTCAATAAAATCGGATCGGCCAACATAAAGATGTCATAATTTAATAATTTGTTTAAAAGCCATCCTGTATATCTATTTGTTGAAGGTAATCTCCAAAAGTACTAAACGAACTTTCAAAAATTTCCACAGGTAAATTGAGAATAGTTTGGAGAGTAACATAGGCTTCATTTCATCAAAATTGGATCAGAGGAAGGAAAGATATCGTAATTTGAAGTTTTATGTGTATACTATGCTTATAAGTATGGTATAGTACAGACTATCTCCGAGAGTACTATACGAACGTTCATGGGGTTTCATAGATCAACTGATAGTACCTTGGGGTAACATATAAGCTTCTTTTAATCAAAATCGGATCAGAGGAAGAAATCGTAATTTTTTAGTTTCTGGAGTGTGCTATGCTTAAATTGCATCGTAGTATGGCAAAGATCCGCTAGAGGCGCTGTTACTTACATAGTATACATAGACCAAAGATCTTTGTCGATGCTGCGTTTTCTATTCACACAACTAAGGTGTAACACACTGAAATAAGGGCTACGACTTTCCTTATGGCAGCGGTGTAGTTTATTGATGTTGGCAACAGCCGTTGAATTTTTTTTGAAAAATCAGTCATGTACAATTGGGGGGGGGTGGATTAATTCGTTGTATTGATAATGAAATACATAATTAATATTGTTCAGATCAGTAAATTAATGATCTCCATAAAGCGAATATTTCGTTGCCAACGTTCAAATAGTAAACCGCTGTCACTCCAAGTAAAATTTAACCCAGGTATGACACACATTTACTAAGAATTGTTGGTTTTGTAGTGCTGCAAAGAAACAATACATGGCCGTGTGTGCGTATTCCCTCAGTAACAAGTATTTTGAATTAAGAGCCGCAATCTCATCTCTGCAAATACGAACTAACATTGAACAGCGAGTTGCTGATTACACTCTGTATATTCACAGATTAATAACATATGTTTGCTTCTTTGACAGGGAACATTTGAATTTAAAGTATAACCACTTTCCTTCGCGTCTGTCGATTACTCTAATTTACATAAGAATTCTTTGCAAGGAAAATCGAATTTATGTACTTCCCTTTTTGATTTCGGTGTATCCTCAACACATTTTGAGAGCGTTAAGTTTAGGAATGCATCGATAACGCCATAGTACAAGAAACGATAAAGTGAGGCAACGTTACTTAGTACACCAAATAACTAATTATGGCGTTGCTGCGTCTTTCTCATTCTCATAAATATGGTGTAATACACTACAAGAAGGGGTACAGTTTTACTTACGGTGGCGGCATTGTGTGCTAATGTTGGCAAAGGCCACTGAATGCTTTTTCCAAAATCAGTCATTTAGAATGAGGGAAATATTTCTTCATATGCTGTTCTGGTCAGTAAATTAATCCTCCTTCTTAAGCGAATAGTTCGTTGCTAATGATGGCAAACTAAACCACTGCCACTGAAAGTAAAACTTAACCCAGGTAGAACACGATTTTTTTTCTGCATAGCTGTGTCCCATATGCTTTGCAATGTCATGAAAAGCAAAGAAGTGCATCCTTCGACGGGTTTAACTACTAAATTGTACATAGAGTATAAATATCTGTGGAGTGATCATTACGTTCTGTGCATCTTCTCAACATTAAGCTGGAATTACCACGTGATATTGAGACAAATACACTCTTTCCACACATTGATTTGCTCCTACGATTAGTTTGTACCCCATTGGCTGTAAGGAAGCCCCACATCCTTTTCGCAGAGCAACCACGTATCATGAAATAATAACTTAATTAATGTGTCACAGAAGGAACATAGAAGTTGAGGAAGCGTCGCTAAATTGGCCATTGACACATAGTCACCCCTCTTAACCGAACAAAAAAGGAGCAAGATAAAGTCAGCGATTAGTATATTTTTCCCAATATCACGTGACATGTCCACCTTAATGTTGAGAACACAAAATATGTTTTTCGCATCTGAGTGCTCACTCCAGAGATATTTCTGCTCTGTGCCTGGCACTATAGATAATATACACACACAAGCGACCAAGGAGGTTAGTATCTCTGGAGCACTGAGAAAGTGAAGCAATCAAATTGGACAATCCGGCATTTGTTTGTGCCCAAAACATTTGTTGTAATGCGTGTATATAATAGTTCTAGACGTTGAAATGTACGTCATGTCTCAGTAAATACTCCAATATGATTGTCAATTTAGTGACATTACGTAAAGGGGGCAATATTCACACAGGGTTTAAGTGAGAAATCTTTGTTTTGGGCACAAAAGCATGGCTCATCCGGCTTCAACCAATCCTGTACTCAGCATAGATAACGCCATCTCCCTTTTTTCTAACCTCCTTGCGAGCGACAAACTCATCAGAAACGTCTCTGCTTTCATAATTGTTCGGTACAGTATTGTGATTTATATTTGTAATTACTTACTTATGGTGCGGACTACATTAAGATAAAGACGTCTTCATTTTCAGAGACAATTGTACTTAATTATACTCCGAATTCTGATTATATAGTTCTATTACACAAGGTCAATTTCAACTTCCTGCTTAACGAAGTAATCACTGAAGGACGTGGGGACATGTATTAGCTGTTAACACAGTCAAGACAATTCACTGGAAATAATATATTTAATGGAAAGTTCTATACAGACGATCAGTTGCCGCCATTCCTCGTATTATTACCCAGACTTACTTTATCGCACATTTACACCACCATGGCCTCTTATTTAAACAACATTCGTTGAGTTTTCGATAATAGGGAGCATTGCACACAGAATAACTACATTGTCCGCAGTGGAACACAGCAACATACTAATACTTCAGCATACACTTACTGTGAGAGATAATTTGGTACTACACCAAAGAACTAATGCATTGCACTGTTAATATTATTACTATATCTCATCTGAACGATAGAAGTGTTTTCAGGAGTTTACTCCAAACCAGTGGTGGACTAAGGTTGCTGGAGGCCCGGGCTGGCGGCGGCACGAAATGAGCCCCTCTTCCCCTCGTCCACTATGTATTACTATAAGAAAGAATTGGAGCCCCCCCCCCCAGGACTTAAGCTTCATCGCTTATTTATAATTTTATTACGTGACCTCCATTTCTTTTTTTAATATCTGTGTACAAACGTCTGAAAAATGAGATTGACAGGAGGTGCAGACTGGCTAAGCAGCAGTGGCTAGAGGACAAATGCAGAACCGTAGAAGAATGCATAACTAGGGGAAAGATAGATACCGCCTATAGGAAAATGAAAGAGATGCATCCTTCGACGGGTTTAACTACTAAATTGTACATAGAGTATAAATATCTGTGGAGTGATCATTACGTTCTGTGCATCTTCTCACATTAGGCTGGAATTACCACGTGATATTGAGACAAATACACTCTTTCCACACATTTATTTGCTCTTACGATTGGTTTGTACTGCACTGGCTGTAAGGAAGCTCCACCTCCTTTTCGCAGAACAACCACATAAGATGAAATAATACCTAAATAAATGTGTCACAGAAGCAACAAGAAAGTTGAGTAAGCGTCGCTAAATGGGCCATTTACATATAGTCACCCGTCTTAACCGAAAAAAAAAAAAAAAAAAAAAAAAAAAAAAACGTGCATGATAAAGTCAGCGAGTAGTATATTTTTCTCAAGATCACGTGCCATTTCCACCTTAATGTTGAGAACACAAAGTCTGTTCTGTGTATCTGAATGCTCACTCAAGAGATACTTCTGCTCTGCGCCTGCCAGTAGAGATAATATACACACGCGAGCGACAAACGCATAAGAAACCTCTCTGCTTTCATAATTGTTCGGTACACTATTGTGATTTACATTTGTAATTACTTACTTTTGGTGGGGATTACATTAACGTAGAGAAAGACGTCTTCATTTACAGAGACAATTGTACTTATAGCTATAATCCGACTTCTGAATATATAGTTCTATTGCACAAGATCGATTTCAACTTCGTGCTCAATGAATTAATCACTGAAGGATGTGGACACATATATATGCTGAAAGAGTGGCCGATGCTGCTAACACAGTCAGGACAATAAATTTGGAAATACCATAATTAATGGAAAGTTCTATACAGACGATCAGCTGACGCCATTCCTTCAACGATTACCCAGGCTTACTTTATCGCACATTGGCACCACCATGACGTCTTATTTAAACAGACATGAACTGCTCTGTTGATTGAGTTTCCAGACTTTCAGCATTCGTTGCGTTTTCGATAATAGGGAGTACTGCATACAGAATAACTACATTGTCCCAAGTGCACACTGAAACATACTAATACTTCAGCATTCACTTACTATGAGAGATAAACAGTTTAGTACTACACCATAGAACCAACAGATGGCGCTGTTATTAGTATTAGTATTTTTCATCTCAACGATAGACGTGTTTTCAGACGATTACACCAGACAGACATTCTTAACTTTATGAACACAACGTAACATTGAATTTACATCGTTCTGGAGTACTTCAATAAATTTCATTTTTTGTATGAAAAACTTTATGAATTTTCATTGTTTTCGACAATGACTTCTACTTAAATTTGACATCTTGGTTATGAGAACTGAGTTCGGAACCCAAAGAACCATGCTATACTCAGGTTCCTTTTTAACAACCGTTGCGAAGCGCGGGCATATAAGCTAGTATAGAATAAATCGTTGTAGTTCCATGTTATATTGGAATTGGGACTGCGGCTGGTCTAGTTTTAATTTCAAATAATTAATGGTGCACCTTTTCATTCTGGTTTCGTATTTCATAAAAATGCCTCCAAACTTTTCATTGATGTGCCAAACAACCCTATGGAGTATGTGGCCACCATTCAATGCAAAACTTTTTATTTTGGGTACTTCAATCTGTTAGAATGGTGTAAATTCTTCATAGAGAGAGATGAGTTCGTACCTTTATTGATACCGTCATCTGTGAATAACGACATGGGATATGGAGGAAGTTTCAATAAGAAACAGAACTTCTCGTCTTTTTCGGATTAACCGCGGCGTAGTGGCCTAGCGCATCGAGGCGCTATGCTCCGATGCGCGAGGCTGTTCCCCGTCGAGGATTCGAATCCTCCCTCGGGCATGGATGTTTGTGTTCTCTTTAGTATGTTGTTGTTGTTGTGGTCTTCAGTCCGCAGACTGGTTTGATGCAGCTCTCCACGCTACCCTGTCCTGTGCAAGTACCTTCATCTGAGAATACGTTCGGCAACCTACATCCTTTTGAATCTGCTTACTGTATTCGTCCCTCCGTCTCCCTCTACGATTTTTACCCCAAACACTTCCTTCTAATGCTAAGTTGACGATTCCTTGATGTCTCAGAATGTGTCCCACCAATCTATCCTTTCTCTTCGTCAGTATATGCCAGAAACTCCTTTTCTCCCCAATTCGGTTAAGCACCTCCTCATTTGTTACGTGATCTACCCATCTAATTTTCATCATTCGTCTGTAACACCACATTTCGAACGCTTCTATCATATTTTTGTCTGAACTCCTTATCGTTCACGTTTCACTCCCATACAATGTTACACACCAGACAAATGCTTTCAGAAAGGACTTCCTAACATTTAAATTAATATTGGATGTCAACAAGTTTCGCTTCTTTAGAAATGCTTTTCTTCCCATAGCCATTCTGCATATTATATCTTCTCTTCTTCGGCCATCAGAAGTTATTTTGCTACCCAAATAACAAAACTCATCTACAACTTTTATTGCCTCATTACCTAATCTAATTCCTTCAGCATCACCTGATTTTCATCTTATATCTTCCTTTCAAGACACTGTCCATTCCATTGAATTGATCTTCCAGACCCTTTGCAGTCTCTGACAAAATTACTATGTCGTCGGCAAATCGCAAACTTTTTATTTCTTCTCCCTGAACTTTAATTCCCTCTCCAAATTTCTCCCTCCATTCTTTCACTGCTTGCTCAATATATAGATTGAACAACATTGGGGAAAGGCTACATCCCTGTCTTACTCCCTTCCCAACCTCTGCGTTCCTTTCTTGCCCTTCGACTCTAATAACCGCTGACTGGTATTTGTACAGGTTGAATATAACTTTTCGCTCCCTATATTTTACCCCTGCTACGTTCAGAATTTGGAAGAGCGTATTTCAGTCGACATTGTCAAAACCTTTCTCCAAATCTACAAATGCTAAAAATGTAGGTTTGCCTTTCCTTAGCCTATCTTCTAAGATAAGTCGTAAGGTGAGTACTGCCTCCCGTGTTCCTACATATCTCCTAAATCCGAACTGATCTTCCCCGAGGTCAGATTCCACAAGTTCATCCATTCGTCTGTAAATAATTCGTGTTAGTATTTTGCACCCATGACTTATTAAACTAATAGTTCTGTAATTGTCGCACTTGTGTGCTCTTGCTTTCTTTGGAATTGGAATTACTATATTCTACTTGAAGTTGGATGGTATTTCCCCTGTCTCATACATCTTGCATAGGTAGAACAATTTTTTCATGACTGACTCTCCTAACGATATCAGCAGTTCAGACGGAATATCATCTACTCCAGGGGCCTTGTTTCGACTCAAATCCTTCAGCGCTCTGTCAAATTCTTCTCGCAGTATCATATCTCCTATCTCATCTTTCTCCACTTCGTCTTCCATTTCTAGAATACTGCCTTCAAGATTATTACCTTTGTATAGGCCCTCTATACATTCATTCCACAGTTCAGCTTTCCCCTCTTTGCTTAGTACTGGTTTCCCGTCGGAGATCTTGATATTCATACAGCTGCTTTTCTTGTCTCCAAACATCTTTTTTATTTTCCTGTAGGAAGTATATATCTTTCCCCTAGTTATGCATTCTTCTATGGTCCTGCATTTGTCCTCTAGCCACTTCTGCTTAGGCAGTCTGCGCTTCCTGTCAATCTCATTTTTCAGACGTTTGTACTCCCTTTTTCCTGCATCACTAGCTGAATTTTTATATTTTCTCCTCTCATCAATTCAGTATATCCTGTGTTATCCAGAGATTTCTACTAGGCCTTGTCCTTCTGCCTATATGATCCTCTGCTGCCTTCACTACCCTATCTCTCACCGAGCTACCCATTCTTCTTCTACTGTATTACTTTCCCCCGTTTCAGCCAATCCTTGCCTAATGCTCACTCTGAAACTCTCAACCACCTCTGGTTCCTTCCATTTGTCCAGATTCCATCTCCTAACGTTTCTACCTTTCTGCAGTCTCGTAAGTTTTAATCTGCAGTTCGTAAGCAACAAGTTGTGGTCAGAATCTATATCTGCCCCTGGGTATGTCTTACAGTTTAAAACCTGGCTTTTAAATCTGTTCCTCACCATTATAAAGTCAATCTGGTACTTTCCAGTGTCTCCTGGTCTCTTCCACGTATACAGCCTTCTTTCATGATGTTTGAACCAAGTGTTGGTAATCATTAAATTGTGCTTTGAGCAAAATTCCACCAAGCGATCTCCTCTTTCATTCCTTTTTCCCACCCCAAATTCACCTACAACATTTCCTTCTCTTCCCTTTCCTACTACCAAGTTCCAGTCCCCCATCACAATCAAGTTTTCGTCTCCCTTAACTTTCTGAATGATTTCTTTTATCTCTTCATACATTTCTTCGATATCGTCATCATCGGCCGTGCTAGTTGGCATATAAACTTGCACTACTGTAGTCGGTGTTGGTTTCGTATCTATCTTCGCTACGATAATGCGTTCACTGTGCTGTTCATAGTAACTTACCCGCATTCCTATTTTCTTATTCATTATCAGACCTAATCCTGCGTTACCACCAACTGATTTTGTATTGATAACCCTGTACTCACCTGACCAGTAATCCTGTTCATCCTGCCACGGAACTTCACTAATCCCTACCATATCTAACTTTAATCTATCCATTTCTCTTTTGAAATTTTCTAGCTTGCCTACGCGATTAAGTGTAGAACATTCCACGATCCGACCCGTAGAATGCCTGTTTTGTTTTTCTTAATGACGACATCCTCCTGAGTAGTCCCCGCCCGGAGATCCGAATGGGGGACTATTTTACCTCCGGAATATTTTACCCAAGAAGACGCCATCATCATATGTCCATACAGTAGAGCTGCATGTCATCGGGAAAAGTAACGGCTGTAGTTTCCCCTTGCTTTCAGCCGTTCGCAGTGACTGCATGGAAAAGCCATGTTAACTGATGTTACAAGGCCAGCTCAGTCAATCATCCAGAATGTTGCCCCTGTAACTACTGAAAAGGCTGCTGCCCCTCTTCAGGAACCACACGTTTGTCTGGCCTCTCCACAGATATCCCTTCGCTGTGGTTGCACCTACGGTACGGCTATCTGCATCGTTGAGGCACGCAAGCCACCCCACCTCGGCAATGTCTGTGGTTCATGGGGGTGGCTCTTTAGTATAAGTTAGTTTAAAAGTAATTTGTAGGTTTACGGACTGATGACGCCGCAGTTATGTCCCATAAGCTTATAAAACATTTTGTATTATCTTTATCGGATTGTTTGATAACCACATTCCATGAAACAGTGGTAATGGGCGAAATAGAGGAATCCTCTTCTTCCATATCTTGAGAGCAACCTTGACTGTTTACGACAAGTCAATGGAGGGAGATCTACAGACAATTCTACATCCGATGGTGGGACAGATTTATGTCTTTCTACTGGAAATTTCATTTCAATAGCTTTGCCTTACAGGGGAAAAAACTGGTATTACGTCGTTTTTATCTGTTTTTTTTTCTTCTTTTTTTAATACATGAAAGCTTAATATTGAGAAAAAAATTTAAGAAAACTAGGTAGGGTACATTTCTAACATGAAATTTCATGTTCTACAATTTTCATAACTTGACGGTTTCATCTGGAGTAGTCGTTTGTAAATTACAGGCTCTGGAGCAGACTTCTTAGTCAAATTTGACAGTTAATTGCTGTCATTGGACGCAAAATGTGATGCCCTTTCAGTTTAGTAAGGGTGATGATGACTTCGGGTGGCATTTTTGGCCTTTAGAACCCCAGCTGGGATCGTGTTCGGCATGCCTGGTGCAACATGTGCGACTTGCGTGTCGATGATGATGAATTGCTGATTAGGACGACACAACTCCCAATCCCAGAGTGGAGAAAATTTCCAACCCGCCAGAGAATCGAACCCGGGCCCACTACTTGGCAACCCACCCGGCAGTCCACTGGACTGCGGATTCGGACTTTGGTAAACGCAATATTTCCAAGACGATGCATATTTTCCGGGTAATAGGCGAAAATGTCTTAAAAGTGTCAAAATTTGGCAGTATTTTGGCCATAAGAAGTTGTCCGAATAGTTTGGTAGGTAAAATCTTGAATTGTACAGAATCCCAACCATATACACAAGATAAAAAATAAAATCTTCAACCTCATTTTCTCTACCCAAAGAGTCTTTTTTGTGACGCCATTACTGGAGTAATAGCCCTGCAGACGACGAATTCAAGAATATGTAAATACTTTTGAGGGAAGTTGACTTCTTTTATTACAGTATTACAAAACACAAATAATTCAAATGATACGATTAATGTACCATACATGTGGTTACAACTCGTATTTCGTGCTACACTAGGCTACACTTCTACACTTTTCTCGCTCTACAGCTAGTCTGCATAGCCTAAATATGTAACACTAATATTGTGTTTTTTAGGACAATTCCTTAGGCTAAATGGGTTCTTCTTCAGTTTAGTTTTACCGTTCAAGTCAGAAAAAAAGGCATTATTTACAGTCACAGTTTCAACATAAAAGGTGACAGTAATATGCGCACAAGTATCATATCCATTTTTTTAAACCGCATCAAGTTTTAAGCTGGGAGAAACATCTGACAGATTCGTCGTCAATGTCTCAAAGTAATTTCGCAAGAATCTTAAGATATTTTGCATAAAGGAAAAGAAATTCCTTATCACCTTCCTTAAGACTCAGAGGAGAAAAATGATACACAAAAGCATTACCAACGTACAACTTACGGAAGAAACGCATGACATCGCATAGGATCAGCGACACAATAATGGCAGTTTAACGTGGAATAATACTACCAACAATGACTCATATTAAACTATGTCAGGTATGTATTTAATAAAGTAATATACACCAGTTTGTTTACAGCATATTTTATCGGTAAAATGCCGCTCGTTACCAGACACCATGTATGATAACGCGGTCGCTCCCTTCGGAGGTCTTCCCTCGGGCATGAGTGTATGTTTGTTGTTTTAGCATAAATTAAAGTAGTTTGTAAGTCTAGGAACCGATTATCTCAGGAATTAAAAAATTTTGACTCGCAACTGACAGAATGTTGTTGTTGTTGTTTTGGGGTTTTGAGGGGACTTGACAGAATGTATCAAGTATTTTCACCCCACGAAGCTGGTACGTGATTTTGACCGCAAACTCCGCACCCTCCTGCTACGCCACTGGTATCAGCTAGAAGTTCTTATAAGGAGACCACATGGGTATCTGATTTTAGAATTTTTTGATATTCATGGTACGTGAAGTTCAGAACTCAACAATCAGCCAAAGCCATTCGACGTAACTCTCAAAAATACTCGAGTAAATCGACTTTGAAATTTTGCAAGTAAGCGTAAGTACCAGTCATTAACCAAGTTGCAGCATCTGTCGGTGTAACTCAGATGGTAGTGTTCTGGCCTTACAACTATAGGGTAGGTGTCTCGAATCCTGTTGAGGCAGGTTTTTTTTCTTTTTTTTCTTTTTCCTTCTTCTTCTTTTTTTCCCGTTGTGTTCGAATTCTTACACAATTTCAATATCTAATGGTGATTTTTACGAAAAGTGCACGTATATTTTTATATTCGTAATTCTCTATATTTTATAGGAGGTTCGTAATAATGACGGTTATCAATCAGAAAAACATAAGTTACATTTTTTACAGTATTAGTTTCACTATTAGTTGAGGATAGTAGCGTTTGATTGTTCAGTTTGTGAAGAGCTACGAGACTGATTTTGGAAAGTCATCTCCATAGCTAATAATGGTTTTCCAAGCAGCTAACCTGCTCAAATCATCATTTTACGTGACGACAAGGTTTTCAGCTCGTCTACATATACATAATCAAAAACTGGCACAACACGTGGAATCAGAGATCTCAAAATGTTTTATATAACTTAAATCGAGAACGGAAAAAAAACACCTGTCACCGTGGGATTCTAAGCACCGACTCTATAGATAAGAGGCCAGTAAGCTACCACCTCAGCTACACCGACAGATGCTGCAAGTGTTTTAACTATGGATACTTACATGTGTTTTACTAAATTTCAAAGCCGATTGTTTCGAGAATTTTTGAGAGTTGCGTCGAATGGCGAGAGCTGATTGTTATTTAATTTCAACTTCACGTACCATAAATATAAAGAAATTCTAAAATCCGAGACCCATGTGGTCTACTTGTTAGTGTTTTGACCTTTTCGTTTATTACTTACTTTTTCAATGAAATTTAATAAATTTTCTTCATTATTTAGACAAGACAGCCTCAAATAAAAGAGAAAAATATAGATAATTAAAAAAACTGTGATTGCGTTTTTAACGATAAATCACAAACTTAATTTACACAATAGTGATCAGAGCTGGACATCATTAATCAAAAATTTAGCTTCATTAATCATTAACCCATTACTAAAAAAGTTAACTTCGTGAAACGTTAAAGCATTACTTTGCGGACAATTTAACCGAAGTTAACGAAATAAAAGGTACTACCTTAAGTGATATAAAAAATGTTTTGTTTGGGCAACTTGGAGTATAAATATAAACTAGTGTTACTTCGACACTCTTTGTCGAAGGAGGACTAATCATATACCACGTTGTCAAGTTGCAAAATCGCCTTTGCTTTGGCGGAAAAGTGTTATGTTTTGTGAAATGATAAGTCTGCTTGAACATAATGAAAATTTTGTCATTTGTTTATGCTCACGGTCGGTCGCCAAGACATAGTGCCCTAGTAATACATAAAGCTAAGATTGTTATAATAATAATAATAAACATTTACATATAAAATTCTCGTCTTAATGTTACGCATTTTTGGGATCAAAATATCTTTACCCCGTAGAAAAAACACGTTCCACTGCAGCACTTGAAGGTGTAGCGGTAATATGTTCTATAAAAATAGCAATTAAAATATTTTCCCCAAGAAATACCACGTCGTTAAATGAATATTTTGATTTCATGTCCAGCCACATTTTCATTAGACTCTGTGCTTTACTTGTTAAACATATTTGGCCTGTGGTCTCATAAGAATAAATGACAAAATTTAAAAAAATCTTGCACGGAAGGTATGTTACAAATCAAAAACGAAACGCATCTGGTGTAAAATATTTATTTAATTGCAGTCAGCATAAGAGGGGGAAACTAATATAATTAAAATTATATGCTAATTTCTGATTAGGTGTGTCAGCCATAACTCGATATTCGCAGCCTCCATTATCGATTGTTTCGCAGTATCAAATTCAAATTTGTTCCTGTCAGCTATAACACAGTTCAATGAGAAAACTCTAATGAAAATTAACTTTTCTTGCTTTCCTGTCCCCATTCAACACTAATACCTATGGCGAGCAGACACTCCAGAAGTTAGAACATTAAAAATACTTATTTGTTTAGTATGTCGTCGCTGAACGTACTATCAATCAATAGGGACACGAGACAAACATTTTTTCGTTGAAACGTTCTCGTTCGCCAAAAAGTTACTCAAAAAGTTGACTTGGTTAATTAACGCATCAACGGACTTCTGCCCAGCTCTGAAAGTGTTACCGAAGGCCGTAGGCTGCGCTCTGTCAGTAAGACAGGCTTGTAAGCGCGTCCTTGTTATCTATGTATCACGTTGCGCTATCGCGTTTCGCTAAGCCACGCGCGCATTCAACGTATGCAACAGGCGTGCGACAGCTCTCGCATTGCAGCTGTGGCTGCGAACGTGGCGGCAGCCACATGCGCCAACTACAGTTTAAATGCCAACGGTACATCGTTACTATTATGTTGTTGTTGTTTAGAGGGGACTAGACTGCTCGGTCATCAGTCCCTACTATTATGGTACTGAAGTTAAACGATGCAATTAGTAATCACTACTTATCTGAAAAAATAAATGTTACCGCGAGGTAACTTAATGTTACAACCAAGATGTGGCCAGAAATTCGTGTAATATGGAGTATTTACGGTCACAGTGAAATCAGGGCCGGATCTAGAGGGGGGCAAAGGGGGCAGTTGCCCAGGGCGGCAAATTTTGACCAATTGTTTTATTTATTTATTTTACAGAATGTATCTTCTCGTATAATTTAATAAAATTATCTGGCACAGAATTATTAAAAGTAAAATGACTGCAAGAAATACCGAAATCATTTAATAAAACTAAAATTCCTGGTTGCTGACTTCAGTGTTACCCTGTCACAGGTACTTCAGCTAATCAAACTTTAAAAATCTACTAGATATTAGCCAGAATGAGGGAGATGTTTGCGTTATTGCATAAGTAAATGCACATTAGTAATTTGCATAGATTTCCTTCTTCAGATAAATGAAAATTCATGTTTCATATCAAAGTAATATTTGTAGAACAGGTGAATTTGAATAACGTTCCTTATAAAAAAAAATGTATTTCAGGTGCGCACACTTTTTATTGAAAGTCAAAAGCATTAAGAATCTAGAGTCCTCTCTCGGTAGCGGTGGAATTGATAGACATCTACACAGGATACTCCGTAAATCACATTTAACTGCCTGACAGAGGGATCATCGGATCACTTTTATACTATTTATCTCCCATTCCATTCTTGAATAGTGTGCGAGAAGAAAGAACATCTGAATCTCTCTGTTCGAGCTCTGATTTCACGTATTTAATCAGATGATCTTTT
Source organism: Locusta migratoria (assembly GCA_026315105.1). Taxonomy (NCBI): domain Eukaryota; kingdom Metazoa; phylum Arthropoda; class Insecta; order Orthoptera; family Acrididae; genus Locusta; species Locusta migratoria. The sequence continues at coordinate 463,578,826 of CM048746.1, read as the reverse complement.
CTACTTATGTAAGTGGGAGGCAACAATATATTTTCGCATTCGGAGGAGAATGTTGATGATTGTAGTAAGTAGCCCACGTCGCAGCGATAAACGTCTTTGTTGTAATGATTCTCGTCCCAGATCCTGTGTCATTTCCATGACGCTGTCTCCCCTGTATCACGACAATACAAAACAAGCTGCCCTTCTTTCCACTCTTTCGATGTCCTCCGACAAACCCACCTGATAAGTATCGCACATTGGGCAGCAAGACCAAATCTCACTGTATTAATGATGCTGTCCTTTTTCTAGCTAAGCAAGGAAGTCCTTTTAGAGGATCAAAAGAAGATGGTGATTTTGGTGATCCACATAGCGACAAATTTCTAAATACAATTGATCTCATATCGTACTATAGTGTCCCCATTTGTTTGCGTATTGAACGCCACAAGAAAGGCCAGATTACCTATTTTTACAAAAATATACAAGATGAGTTCCTTGACTTGATTGCTGACAAAAATAAAACAAGATATAATTAAAGATATTTTAGCTGCTAAATACTTTTCACTGATGTTTGACTGCACTCCAGATATCAACCACAATGCGCAGATGACACAAGTAATCGATATGTCAAGTCGAATGACTTAGAGGTTGTGGAAAGTTTTACTGTCTTTTTTACAGTTACAGACAACGCAGGAGAAGGCCTTAGTCAAGAGACACTGCAAAAATTGGAACAAGATGGGTTGTTCATTAAGTACTGCAGGGAGCAGTCTCATGATGATGGGGCAAACAGGGCTGGAAAGTACAAAGGGGTCCAGTCAAGAATACTTCAGAAGAATGAACTGGCCTATATCGTACCATGTGCTGCTCAATCTTTAAATTTAGTAAGAGCAAATTCAGCAGACATTCAGCAAGACTAGGTGATCTGCAAGAGTAGATGCGGTTGAAGCTATTTACAAGCATTTTCATAAGGTTTTGAAGGCCCTGGAAGAAACTGAAACTTAAAAATTGTCAACACCAGAAACAAAATCAGAGACAAGATCTATTTTAAAAAATATGTGGAAACTTAAATTCATTACTTTAAATTGTTTCTGGTTCTCCGAAAAAAGTATTCGGAGAAAGAAGAAAATGGCCGATGAGCTTTGTGATGATGAAGTATCCAACATTCACAGAAAAAATAAGGAATAATTGACAGAGCTTAGTACCAGGTTTACCGCACTTGAGAAAATTGATGCAAAAATTAGTTTTCTGTGTGGTATGGAAATTCGAGAAATGGAAGTGGAGGACTTGAAGGCCAAAGCAGCGGAACTGGCAGAAGATCTTAGCGAGAAAGAACTTGGAGCTGAAAGTTTCAGACAACATGCGCTGGCAGTAGACAGAGCCTTGCAAGAGTCCACTTCATCATCAACATTAAATTTAATTTATAAAAATAAATTGTTAGAGAGGTGTCCCAACCTTACTACAGCGTTAAAATATATCTTACCATTCTAGTTTCGTCTGGAGAAAGAAGTTTCAGCAAGCTGAAACTAATTAAATACACTTGAGGAGCACGACTGCTTAACAAATCTGAGTACAATATCCATAGAGCACAAACGAGCTGCTTCTCTAAACTATGATGTTATCAAAACAGTTTTGCAGCAAAAAAAAAAAAAAAAAAAAAAAAAAAAAAAAAAAAAAAAAAAAAAAAAAAAAAAAAAACCTCGAAAAGCGAAATTTTGAATTGATTTTTGTACGATGAGTAATCTTGTCATATTTTTGTATGTATTAAAATTGTTCTGTTTTCCTTTGATCTTAATTCAGTCAATAAAATAAGTTCCTGCTGTGAGATTGTGACATTTATTTAGAAATATGTAACCTAATTAGCGTCAAAAATTCGATTGTTGCAGGGGGGAGGGTGAAAGAAGGGGCGGCAAATTTAAGCTTCCCCCCCTTGGCAAATCTCCTAGATCCGGCCCTGGTGAAATGACCAAGTGGCCAAATCTAGAAAATGTTAAATGTTTGTATACCGAGTGTTTTAGCTGGGCCGGTATGGGGCGGTACGGCGTACCGCCTAAAATTCGAACTCGCTATTAGCGTACCGGCTGAAATTCTATCTTAACCCAGATAGCGCGGAATTATTTATTGTCTAATTTTTTCTCAGAAGCTATTAATTACCTTAATATGGCTGCAAAATAGCTTTATAAGTGATTTTTTTCACACTCTCGCGCCATTAGTTTTGCAATACTGCCCTTCTTTCTAGAATGACGTCAAAATGAATATTTTATAATTGCAATATGATGAATCATTACTACCATATCTAATACATCATCTATCTATTCTTCTATATTTATAAAAATGAATTGCTGTTGGTTAGTCTCGCTAAAACTCGAGAACGGCTGAACCGATTTGGCTAATTTTAGTCTTGTAATATTCGTGTAAGTCCAGGGAAGGTTTAAACGGTGATGAATACGGAAAAGTTGTCCGGAAAAAAGAAAATCGGGAAAAACTGAAACAGCTTTTTCCAGTGAGCTATCAATACCGTTCGTCTATTGCGATAAAATTGTGTACATTTCATGTTGAAAGCAAGAGGAAGGTTCTCATCAAATAAAAATTTGGAAAAGTCGTCCGAAAAGTAGGAAAATTTAGGAAAAACCGAAAGCGATTTTTTTCTATGAATAAGTCAATTGCCGCAAGGTTGTAAGAGCATAACTTGAGTACGGCTCGACAGAACAAGGTTTGTATGAAATAAATGTTTTGGAAAATCTACCGGAAAATTGGAAAATCTGAGAAAAACTGTTTCGATTGAATTCAGCACTATGAGTAACTATTCGCACGACTTAGAGGGGTAGTTCATTTTTTGATTTGTTCATTATGGTTTGTAACAGTTTTCAGTTGAAAAAAAAAAAAAAAGGAACAGTTAAAAAGGGAAATCGCAAAATTCGAACCAAAGTTCCTTTCTCAATGTGTTCCTAAATGTACTCAACACTATAAGTTGAGAACCGTTCATTTGATTTCGATAAAATTTTGATCATTTGACGTTCAACGAAAGATGAACGCTCTTATGAACTAAAAATTTGGGAAAGTTACCCGGAAAATTTCAAAATTCGCGAGAAATTGAAAAAGCTTTTTCAATGGGATATCAACATCATTTTCTGATTGCGATAAAATTTTTCATATTTGACTTTCAAAACGAGAGGAAGGTTTGCGTGAATTGAAAGTTTGGAATAGTTACCCAGAAAATAGGAAAATTTGTGGAAAACTGAAAGAGCTCCTTCTCTTTTTCTTTAATTAATTAATTAATTAATTTTTTTGGATATCAATATCATCCGTACTATTGCGATAAAATTTTGCACATTTGACGTTCAAAGCAAGAGTACATCATGTTAGCAATTGCGAAGCATGCGGGGTCGACTAGTTAATATTAAAAGAACATTTAATATGAAATATATACCTATAAATGTCTCAAAAATGGGAGAAAGTTCAAGAAATATTAACCCAACTACGAAGAAGACTTCAGTATCTTCTGTATGAACCTCAATTTTGCAGCTGTGTCCAACAACTTTGCAATCGACATGAAGGGTGACAGCATTGTTTTGTCACTGTCACTCTCTAGCCAAAAACATTGGTTATGAACTGTTGATTGAGTAGCGGGAGAAGGACACAGTGAGAGAGGAGATTGTGGAAGTAAACGGACGACGTTAGGTGTTGGTTAAGAGCTATAGACTGCGATGGTATTGTTGTAAGCCGTTAGGATTCTTAATAATTCTGATTTTGATTTTTTTTTTTTTTGTAATGATCATGTTGATAAGGTAACGATAATAATAATCATAACTTACAACTTTGTTTTATTCAAGACAGTTTTATGTCCCCCTTTCTGTTTAAATTAAAAAAAATCTTACTGTCCCCAAGTTATTTTAGGTGCAACTTTTAAACGGTAGGATAGATACAAGTTTCAACTTTATTTATATTTCATCATTAATGTGTTGCAAGAAGCTGCTGTCTTCGGATAAGAGGTAAGTGAATTTAAATTTATTTATTCAGTCTCTGTTAAACATTTCGCACAAACTTAATAGCCCATTTTTTATACAAGTATCGCAAGTAACTAGTTTATCAGGTAGCTACCAATATTTCTTGCCAATAGTGGAAAGTACTCAACATACCAAATTAATTACACCACTTGCTTATTGTTCACTTTTGTTATGTCATTCATATTCAGTTGTAGAAGTCTTAACCAATTTGCTTATCAGGTAGCTACCGGTATTATTAGTCTATTGTGTAACGTGCCTTTTCATACAGATATTAATTACATCACTTCCTAACAACACAATAATTGGTTTGTTAATAAAATTAGGTCACAATTTCAGAAGGTGTCGGTACACACAATAATTGTTGTTAAGCTCGTAACCGAATCCATACTTAGTCAGTTTTGGCATTTAATAAACTAAACTTTGATCTGTACAATACGTAATTAGTGAATTACACAGTAGAATAGATAGTACAAATTTATCGACTTAGATGTTTCTACTCTATGATAGATTGTAGGCTACAATTTTCTTTCATCGCTATCAGCTACTGTTACAGTTTGTCATTCTATGAATAGATGTCATGCTCAGTCTGTGTAGTAGTAATTTAAACTTTAATCTTTAATTAATTAATAGACAAATAATTGTCAACTTTGATGTTTTCATTGTGCCATACCGTTACGCCATTCCGCTACTATCAGTCACTGTTCCACCCATGATCGCGTTTAAATGTTGGATATCAAATTTGTGTCAAACATTGATGAGTATTTAATTTAATTAATGAATAATTTGTCTGTCTCATTAACGAATCAGAACTTGAGCTACATCCGGACTTGTCATTCATTGTTTAACCAGACTTGTGTTCTGGATAGTTCAGCGCACTAACAGGGCCATACTCATTGCTATCAGTCAATGCCAGGCTGATTAATTATAATATTGACTTTTACTTGATGTTCAGACATTCAGATAAGTTTTTACATTCACAGTGCTGTACTAATCTAGATAGGTACTGTTACATCAGCACACAAACCTTGCACACTCACACACGCATGTTTGTCACCGATACCAACCATAATATTTTATTTATTTTGTTTAAACATGTAACTTTCAGACAGTACAAGTTGAAATTGATCTGCAATGGTAGCAGGCGATTCAAAGAAATAATATATGACATTGTACACGAATTCTTACAGAGAAGAATAAAAAAGTAAGGTACCGTTGTCCTTCTGGAAGGACGTCAGCGCTATCTGGGTTAAATATGTAAAAAATAGCCCAACTGTAAAGTGACGAATGGATTTCAGAATGAAAAATTGGAAAGGTTTAGGTTCATTCGAGTTGCGATCATAACCGTCGAAGCGCTCAAATTTCACTTTCACACAGCTCCAATAGAATCTGACTGGCGGTCAAATGTTAGAATTAGCCAATGGAGAATTCCAACTAGTCTTAACTGAGACATACGAAATGCTTCTTACCGACTCCAAAGCGTTTAAGAACCTTGGCCCAAACAGATAAGCCAATACATACGCAATATCGGTGCCTATTCGTTGAATAAAGCAAATGGGAATTCCGGCAATTCTTTAAAAAATTTAAGGGACACTACATCGTAACATTTTGACTTAATTTCCATTGATAAAATCATGAAACACTGCACAAGTTACGTATGTTTTCATGCTTAGCACGACACGTTTTGAGAACGACTCACTGTCAAATATTTACCGTAAATATTGTTTAGTCAACCGTCTTTTTCGCATTGTAGTCAGTTTAAGACTATAAAATAGTGTCTCGTAGCACTAGTAGGAAAAATAGATGCGAATTTTAATCTGTTTGACCAATACTTCTTCAACCGGATGGATGTGTATATGTTCAACTGTTAGTAACGCTGCCAGTTTTGCTACTTACAGCGGTAAACGCTTCGTTCCGTCTTTAAAAGTTCAACGCAGTTCCATTTTCCAAATTTTGTAACGGTTTTCATGTAATATAACTCTACTTAGTCAGGTATCGTTTTTGTGTAGTGTGTGTCTGAGCGTGTGCAAATATGTACAAAATAGTGTTACATAATAATGAGCTTGCTTAACTGGTTAAGTGATAACAAGCGAAAAACTCCAGACAATAACCGGGAAGTTGAAGAGCACATTGCTAGCTGTGACCAACCAGGCCCTTCAGAAAGAAACATTATTTCAAAAGACAAAGATTCTGAGGAAGTACTTAAGATTGTAGGAAGGAATGCAAATACTAAGTACAGTGTTTTTTTTTTTATTATCCAGAATACTGGTCGGAATATCAGTACCATTATTTCAAAACTGAAAATAAATGGTTGGGGCTATAAAACTTGTCTATTTGTTCTTACTGTGTCTAAGCTAGCAGGCGTGGTTTGCGACCAAAACAAGGTGCAGGATCAAAACCAGTTAAAGAGTGGGTTGATGCGGAAGTTACAATTTTCGGAAACACGAAAGAAAGAAAAAAAAAAGTAATTGCTCAGGTAACCACCACCTTACCATCAGTAACAAGTAACTACTTTTAATTCCCGGCAGCAACACGCACTGTTATCGTCTACTGGAACGCCACTCCTGATTAGTTAGGATAAGATGTCGTTATCCAAAGCCGGTGAGTGGTATCCTCATCTACACTAAACCCTATAATACAATATGCTTTTCTAATCTGTAAATTATAGCGAATTTTGTTAGTGTATTCACATGCCACAGTCTTTACTTTCTTGATTTTCTAAAAATGTCCATTTCTCTTATTTCATGTGGAATGAGCAGCCTACCGCCTAAATTTTTTTTTCCGCTGAGCTGAGTACCGCCTAAATTTTTTTTTCCAACTAAAGCAATGTGTATACCTATTGCACGAAAATGCAGTGGTCATGCCCCTAGACTTACAAACTTCTTAAAGTAACTGACACTGGGGAGCGAGGACTGGATCCGGCGGTAGCGGTCGCCCAGTCCATAGGCATGACTAAAGCTCTGTATAATGAAAGTATGGCCATCCTTTTCCACGCCGCTTGCCGTCGTCTGCAGTTCGTGATTGGCTGAAATCAAGTCATATGGTTCTTTCCGCCATCTTGCTCCTATATATTGTTTGGCTGCCATGAGAAATATTGCGAATATTCAGTGTTTTTGTTTGAATAATGCCAGAGTGTTTTACTTTAGGGTGTTCTTTAGAAGCGAAGAAGGAAGGTAAACAGAGTACTTCCATTAGATATCAGAAATGCAGGAAGACTGACGAAAGTCGTCAGAGAAAACTAGGAGCTCAGAAGCGACCTTCGGTTCAAACAACTTACGGTTATGGTGCCAAGTGTCGTCGTCGACAACCGCCGATATTTCGGCAGATGGACACCCTGCCATTCTCAAGGCACAACTGCACTTAAGGAAGCAATGTGCAAGCGTGTTTAATACCTCGATTTGCATAGGGTAAACAAGGAAGGTAACACACACAGTACAAGTCACTGCAGAGTCAACACAACCAAAGATGACCAAACTTCAATATATCTATAGTCACTTAATCAACAGGTGAGGCAGCATTAATTTTGTCCCTTTGTTTTTTGACGAGATTCAGTGCCGGATTCCAAGCAGAATTTAAACAAAAACCACTTTCTCTGTTTATAATGTCGCTTGCTAGTTTAATTTCAATAGCTCCCTTAATAACACTACCCCAATAGGTGGAAGTGCATGCCAGAATCTCCGTGTTGTTGTATTCCATAGGATGACCGGTGCCAAGACAGTGTTCTGCAACAGCGGATTTGTTTGGCTGTTGTAAGCGCGTGTAACGTTTATGTTCAATACACCGGTCTTCCACAGTCCTGATTGACCAATACATGACATGGCACAACTGCAAGGAATACGATATACACCTGCTTTACGCAAACCAAGATCATCCTTTACGGACCCCAACAGGGCCTTTATCTTAGAAGGTGGTCGAAAAACACATTTCACATCATATTTCCGCAAAATACGACAACTCTTGTTGGAAATGCTTCCTGTGTAGGGCAAAAACAAGAATCTCTCACTTTACACTTCAACGTATTCGAATAGCATGAAAATCGTAGTGTTTCCCTTGTGTAGCTTCACGTATAAGAACTATAGTCGGGAGCTCTGGCAACAGATGTGAGAAGATTAAGGGAACTTAGAACGATTCATAACACTGTAAACTGAAAATAAAATCTCATTTTCATGTTCCCACTGGAACATTACTCGAAAATTACAGCGTAATGCAGCCGTTGTTCCACAATTGGTATTTGACCAAGAGAAAAAGCACATACATTGACGAAAGCATTTGCAGCTTGCGTTATCCAAAGGCTACGCCCCAAGAGCCCTCTGTTGTTAATGATACTGCGACCAATCACACCAATAACGAAAACGAGCTCGGGAATTTCACTAACCTGCGGGAAATTTATGAAGTTCTATTCAACTAAAATCATTTAAATCCCCTGGTACTGATTATACAAGGCACTTAGTGTTTAGAAACTTACCGTCCAGACCTCGAAGATGAATGATTGCCATAGTTAAGTCAGTGCCCTACTTTCTGATGCAGCTGGTCAATAGTGGAAGCGGGAGTTTTGATCTGGACTGCCTACTGACATGAATGAACACTTACGATTCGCCAAGACAGTCCTTTGGTCAGAAATTCCAGACGTTTTTAAACCTTAGGAACCAAACTGTTGTGATCATCGCTCCCTAGTTTTACAAGCCACTTTAACTTATCCTAAAGACAACACAGATGTCCGAGGGAGGACTCAAACCTCCAACGCGAACGGCCGCGCGATCCGTAACACAGGGCTCCAGACCGTTCGGCCATTCCCGCGCGGTAAAGAAATTTTCATACGTTTGTTACTGACAAACTTCACCAAAATATGTAACAGTTCTTTCTTGCTGTGATGCAAACACCAGTAGTGACACGACAAATGTTTAAATGTCTGTGCTGACTTTGCAGAAGAGGATTTAAATTGTGCATATTGTAGTTTGTTATAAAAATTACGTCTATAAATGAAGTTTCTCTTTATTACAAATCGGTTCTAACTTTAGAAATGGATCTCGTATTATTTGCTTTACACTGCTTAATAGCCGGCCGCGGTGGCCGAATGGACTGAGGCGCTCCAGCCACGGTCTGCACGGCCACTACGTTCGGGGGTTCGAATCCTCCCTCGGGCATGGATATTTGTGCCGCCCTTAGTTCATAAGTAGTTTGTAAGTTTAGGGACTGATGACCCCGTAGTTAAGTTTCATAAGCTATACAAACATTTGAACATTTTTGAACTGCTTAATAAACAGAACGTTATCTCCAAATTAAGATATTGCCAAAGATGTTAAATACTTCATAGATCTTTTTAGATTCGCAGCTATCCCCTATGACTTAAAAATGAAACTTTTTGTATAAGAGATTCTTTAAACAATAGTTCAATACTTAAGACACGTATTCGTTAATAATCCACTGCAAAATATCATGAATAGGACGACACAGGCCAAATCATCCGAAGTTGGCACTGTTACCAAGTCATTTTTAGAAATCGAGGATGAAATACAACATGCAATACCGCACTTCCCTTGTTCACACATACATGTTCCTGGTCAAACATAATTGTACATAATATTTTTCATTATGATAAATTATTAATTTCTAAACTGTACATATTTTTTCTTTAGATAATTACGTATTTTGACAACCATATTCCAGGATTCTTTTAAATTTGTGAACTAGACATTGTAACCCGCAAAGTTTACTTCATACTATATTTATATATTCACGCATATTTTATCATCTTAAACAGTTTTTAGTGTCTCCATGGTAACTGTTGCATGAGGCCTATTGTGATGTTATGCTATGTACGGTACCTATATAAAATGTATATGTAGCTGCGTGTAAGAACCCTCCTATTTGAAGACTACGCTGTCTCGGAATGACAGTGCGCTCTAAGGAGCCATGCTGTGGTGTGCGCGGCTGCCTTCCTGTCAGAGGTTCGAGTCCTCCCTTGAGCGTGTGTGTGTGTGTGTGTGTGTGTGTGTGTGTGTGTGTGTGTGTGTTTGTATTGTCCTTAGCATAAATAAGTTGTTTGTAAGTCTAAGTACTGACGACCACTACAATTTGGTTCCATAACTTCACAGGCATTTGAAGTGTTTTTTAATTTTTTTAAGACTAAAAAATAAAAGAACTACAAAATAAAAAATTATAGATGTCACACTGAAAAGGAAGTATTAGGGAGCACAGGCTGTCAAAAAATAAGAATTCAGGCATGTAAAAGGCTGGACTCCATCCCTTTTTAATAACAGGAAAGCTCCAGTATTTTTGATAGGAACCATAATTGGTAGCATCTTCAAGCGTCTCTGGTAACTTCTCGTGCAAAGACTCCGGAAGAAAGGATGTAACCACAGCCGCTAGGAAGAGGAGAACTCCAAGTAGACCATATAGGCATCGAGGATCTACTAACTGACCCTGCAAAGAGAATATGGTAGATAAATATAACTGTAGACGGCATACATCTTTATGGACATTAGTAAAGCTGCAATACGTACCAAATGTACAATATATGGTGCAACTCCTATCATGACCGCGACGACAGCCCACTCAATAGCAGAACCAATCTGTCTAACACATGTTGGGTGGATTTCCATACTCTGCAGAACGTTAGTAAACAACGACATTGAAATGAAAAATCTCAAGAGAACAGCTCCAGCACTAACCATCCAATCAGGTCCAGACACTAGAACAAGGAACGTCAAATGAACTAAGCTATTTAATAAGTAATAATAATCATTTAAGTATAATTTAATAAGTAATATCTAATACTACGTATAATAAGCTGATATAGCATTCGGTTAAACAAGGTAAATGAACTGTTTCAATCATATTGACATTTAAAGCGCGTTAGTTCCTGGTTCGGTAATTTATTTCATAACTTGTAAGGCATCGCTAAAGATCAAAATTTCTGTAGATCATATTAATTTATATGTTACATTAAGTCACATTAAATGGATATTACATTATGTATAGCGATCTAAAAACTCTCTCTCATTATATATAGTGTGTTTGTGTGTGTGTGTCCCAGTATGTTCCACTTCTCCTCCTAAACTACTGGGCCAATTTCAACTAAACTTGGTACAAATATTTCATTCCCTCAGAAACATATGGCTGTGGAAGTAATAACCACCTACGACGTAGTTCAGGATATATGACGTCATAAATAATGAAATACACGCAAAACTACTTCTTATACGCCAATGTTCCACCTCTTCTGAACTCATGTACGATACCATTATGGGTATCGTCATCATTAAGACCGATTACGCCTTTCAGTGTTCGGTATAGCGCATAATCCCCCTAACAAAACTCTTCCATGATCCCCTATTCAATGCTAACATTGATGCCTCGTCTGATGTTAAGTCTTTTACTTCAAAATCATTCTTGACCGAATCTAAATATTTTCTCCTTTATTTACCTCGAATCCCTCTTATCCTCTACTCCTGAACCTATGAGTCTCTTCGGTAACCTTGCTTCCCCCAAGCGTGTAACATGACCACACCATCTCAGCCTGTACGCTCTGACTGCTTTATCTATGGTGTTAAGTACCAGTTACTCTTATGTTTCCTCATTATGGACACCCTCCTGCCATTGTTCACATCTGTTAGTACCTGCAATCATCCTTGCAACTTTTATATCTGTAACCTCAACATTATTAATAAGGTAACATGTATCCACTCACCTTTCATTCCCATTCAATAAAGGTGGTCGAAAGGTAGAGCGATGCACTGCTTTCTTAGTCTTGGTACTGACTTCCTTATTTCAGAAGAGAATAGATTTTAGCTGAGCACTCACTTAGCTTTGCTACATCTTGATTCCAGTTCTTTAATTGTGATGCCATCGTGTGAGAAAATACATCCAAAATACTTGAAAGTGCCCACCTGTTCTAACTTTGACCTCTTAATTCGCACTAAATCTGTTTAACTCTCTTTCCCACAGACATTACATTTGTTTTGGAGATGCTGATCTTCATACTACAACCTTTACATATCTGATCTAGCTCTAAAATATTAGACTGCAATATTTCAATCGAATCTGCCATCACAACTAAGTTATTATTTTCACCTATATTAATCTCACCATGCCAGTTTACTGTTTACAAAATATGTTCCATGAATAGTACGAACAAGAGTGGTGATAGGTTACGCCTTGTCTTTTCCCTGAAATTACCCTGAACGATGAACTCAATTTGCCGTCTACTCTAACTGCTGCCTGACAGTATACGTAAAAACTTTTCATTGCCTGCAGAAGTTTTCCTCCTATTTCATAATCTAGTAGAACTGACAATACTTCCTCTTAGGAATAAGGTAATAAGCCTTTTCTAGATCTATAAAACAGATACAATTCCCTGTTCCATTCATAGCACTTCACCATTATCTGTCGTAAGATAAAGATCTGGTTCGATAGCCTCTAAGAGGCCTAAAACCACATTGAGTTTCATCCAACTTGTCTTAAACTAATATTCGCACTCTCCTTTCCTCCTTTCAACCATACCTGAGAATATTATGCTCTCGACGCTAATTAAAGATATACCTCTGTAGTTGTTACAATCTTTTCTGTTTCGATGCTTGAATATTGGCGTGATTACTGCATTCGTCCAGTCAGACGGTACCTATCCCGACTCCCAAGCCATTTCAATTTCCTGTCTACCCATTTGAGACATTCCACTGTATTTGATGAATTACGGCTTAATTTCGTCTACCCCAGCCACTATATTGTACTGTAATCTAATGACCATTCTCTCTACTTTCTCAATTGTGATCCTCTTTCCATCATCATTCCTATCCTATTCCACCTCAAAATCTGACACATCATTGAACAAAACACTTGTTAATACTTTCTTCCTCCAAGTCAGCGTGACGTTACCATTTATTACTTTTACATTAATAATTATTATACCCAAGATACATTTTACTGACAGTATGTTCATATGCCACTGAATGTACCTCCCAGATTCATAGATAATGAGTTATGAGATCATTGACAGCAAGGTTCATGAAAAATTGTTCCATCAAGCGAAAGGTTTATCAGTTCCTTTAGCCACGACACATCGTGTTGCTTTTTACACATATACCACCGATTTCTGTATCCAGTTCGTTCCTTTCTGTTCTGCAATTAGTTCTGTGTGGGACGTGACACATCCTAGCCATCTGCATGTTTGTACATACAATAAGATAACAGTTATGCTGTGTTTTCGTCGAATTTACAGCGAATATTTATAATCTCTCCACATCTTATAAAAGCGCCAAATTTTGTATTAACATGTTAGTAACAATAGTCAATAATGCTTTAATCTACCTCCATTACAAATTTAAGGTGCAATTGAAATTATAAAGAAGGAAATATTTAATTCAAATTTTAATTAGCTGCAATAGTCATTTCATAAATAAAATAAAGTTATTAGGATGTAATTGGTAATATTTTAGGTCATTAATTTCTTTTCAAATGTGTTACAATTAAAAAAAATTCTTCCTAGAGATAGGATCAATCCAGCACTAGCCGTATGAAATGCGATCACACTACTGCCTGTGCTATTTTGCCGTGGTATTGTTTACGACTGATTTAATATATAACGAATGTATGAGTTCGTTCAAAACTTTGACATTCCCTTGTTGTTGGAATTTTCTGCATAATGTGCTTTAAGATCACGCTGAGGTCCCACCCTGCAAAGTCTCATCCCGAACTGAATTTATGAATTCTGAGAATCGAAGGTCCCCTTTGTCAGTGATAAAGTAACAATGAACAGTCAAAACCTCGTTATTTTCAATCGCTGTCGTTTATTTACATCTATCGCGCACACCATAGCGAAGCCACAACCCACTGACATACATCATTCGAAATTGTGAGAACAAGATTTTCGTAAACATTGCGGAGCTATTTTTGACATAAATAATAGGTATCTAATTACGATGAACAGACTCAAAAGAAGTCAACGGCAGTTAGAGTGTGCGTTAATGTTTCTTTTAAAATTAAATTCATAGTCAGTCCGTCACTCGAAAAGTTAACTTCGTTCATGAACGGATTAACGGTCTTGTGGCCATCTGTCGTCTCCAGACTGTAATCCGACCATCTTGGTGGTGGCATTTTGGTGTATATAACTGTTGTTCATTATGATCATTCTCGTATCTGTTATGGTACAGAAATATGAGCATAAGTTAGAGACTGTTGTTACAAACTCATAATAATGGTAATAGGGATGATAATGACGAACAACTCATTGTTAGCGGTAGCGCTGCGGTAAGTGCGGGAAGAGGCGATGGAAGCAGTGGCAGTGAATACCAACAGTCTTTCGGGAAGAACGTTAAAGTTGCAACTATCATCACGGCTTTTAATGAAAATTCGCTAGAGAATATGTTCGATGATTATTACAAAAGTTATAGTTAAGATATCTGCATTACGTATGGCGTCTACAATTACATCTACAGTGCTATCTAGAGCATGGTTGCAGAGCTTTGCATAAAAACGACACCCACTAGCACATTGAGGTTTACGTAGAGATCCTGTAACCAAAAGTTCATACATATATGTTTGATCGAGCTCATGTACTCTCCTTGTAAGTAGATACATAACTAGTTTACATCTGCAATTTAAAATGTCAGTTAAAACTGGTGTTACTTCCACAGGCCTCCAGCGTGTACTCCAGGCCCATGGAAGTAACACCAGTTTTAACTGACGTTTTAAAATCTTCAAATGTTTGTAAAGCTTATGGGACTTAACTGTGGGGTCATCAGTCCCTAAACTTACTACTTATGAACTACCTTATACTAAAGGCAGCACTAATATCCATGCCCGAACGAAGGGGGATTCGAATTCCCAACGGCGAAGGTCTCGCGCATCGCAGCATAGCGCCTCAATGCGCTTGGCCGCTCCGCCGCGGCTACCACTTTAAATTATAAATGTAAACTAGTTATATATCTACAGAGTTTCATGATGTACAACAATTTTAGCAGCCATTTTTAACATGCATCAGGATTTATTACGGTTTAAAACCAAGGCTAACGATTTGAAGAAGGACAATCTCGTCCGGAACTAGTCACAGAACTCAAAATTGTGCAACTGGGACGAGAATATATATATATATATATATATATATATATATATATATATATATATATATATATATAGATCTTGAACCACCCTTACGATAAATTTTCAATAACAGTGTGTCAATGTGGTGACCAAATCTTGAAATTTAGTGGGTTTTTTTACGCTTTAATTACATAAGCACAACAGAAGCTTTGTGACATCGACCGAAAAGTCTATTTAAATTCGTAGTAAATAATATTACGAACCAAATGTATAACATAGGAAAATAGCCGGTTTCGTACAATTGTATCCGCTTTTTTTCTTTTCGGTCGACTTCACGCACTCAGATTACGTCATGTGTCATATGACAATTGTAAAATTATTCAGTTATATACGCTACGGTACCTGTCATTACGATAATTATGGTGACGGTAACACATGTAGCCGCCAACAGTGAAAATGCTTCTGTGAATCTTCGTCCAAAGCGGTTGCCCAGGAAATGTGCTGCAAGGTTACCGGGGAGCTCGAATGCTCCTTGTACCATATAGGCGACGAATGGGTTGCCGCCGAGGTTTCCGATGTTGAACATCATGGTGCCTCTGGTCAGGAGGCAGACTGCCCTGCAGAAGGAAACCAGCTGTTTTTATTTTCCAATATCTGTAGACGATAAAAATTGTAATTTTCCAGGACAATTATTTATTTCACTTTCAGTGCTGTAGTTTAGTAATATACAGGATGCCCCAGCTATCTTGTCCACCCAAAATATCTCTGGAACAATAAATGCTATTGGAAAACGATATTCACCGGTATCAATGTACGGCGGGGGCCCATGAATGTACATTTTTGGAAACATTCTAAAACGAAAGCAAATGCGTTTTTTAACACAAACTTATGTTTTTTTTAAAATTGACTCCCTGTATTTTTTCTTCGGCAATCTATAGCATGACAAATCACATAAACAATGGCGTTGATTGCACCGCAGTATTCCAATTACACCCCGAGATATTGCGACGCGAAGTTGATGCTGAAAAACCCGAAATGCGCTGCTAACGCACGTCCTGAGGCGCAGGCGTGAACCCCATGCTGCCCGTAATCGCGATGTGATTGTCATGTGTAATCGAACTTCCATACTTACCAAGAGGTCCGAAACGAATAATACGGTCTGCTGCCATTCTGCATTAAAGTCGTACATTCCAGCAGGTATTTATCCCATAGGCTAGGGGTGATGCGATTCTGTAACATATCTGTGTACCGCAACGTTAGTCACAAAGTTAACTTCGCTTATCGTTAATCCGTTACTAAAACATTTCAAAAATGTTCAAATGTTTGTAGAACTTACGGGACTTAACTACGGGGTCATCA
This sequence comes from Locusta migratoria, assembly GCA_026315105.1. Taxonomy (NCBI): domain Eukaryota; kingdom Metazoa; phylum Arthropoda; class Insecta; order Orthoptera; family Acrididae; genus Locusta; species Locusta migratoria. Next base: position 463,562,453 of record CM048746.1, on the reverse strand, counting down.
GTCCCTAAGCTTACAATCTACTTATGAACTAGCTAATACTCCGGACGGCACAAATATCCACGCCCGAGGGGGGATTCGAACCCCCGGTCGTAGTGGCCGTGCAGACCGTGACTGGAGCGCCTCAGTCCCCTCGGCCACCGCGGCCGGCACTAAAAAGGTAATGCCGTTCAACGTTAATACTGTACTTTACTGTAGATCTAGCGCAAGTGACAGTGAATCATTCACTCATAATAGTAAAATGTTCAAATGTTTGTTAAGCTTATGGGACTTAACTACGGGGTCATCAGTCCCTAAACTTACAAACTACTTACGAACTAGGAAGGCACAAATATCCATGCCCGAGGGGGGATTCGAACCCCCGACCGTAGTGGCCGTGCTGACCGTGACTGGAGCGCCTCAGTCACCTCGGCCACCGCGGCCGGCCATAATAGTAAAATTCATGTTGATGGTTTTAGTGAAACGAGCAAGTGGACTAAAGGTTTTACCGTTGTTTAGGTAAAAATGTTTTGATTTGGGAAGTTCAGGTAAGACATAGAAGATGAATGTAAACATGTTTAATCAATCAGTTTTATTATCACATAATTGTCAATGTTATGTTTATCTAATGAGTGACAAATTGTTTCAAACAAATGTTTCTCTTCATCACTGGATAAAATGGCCCTTTGTAGAAACTTGCACTGTGATACCAGCATTACATACTAAAGATAGCGCTCACATGTCATGCTCTATGTGATAACAATTGGTTTGCATACATAGGGTCACTCTGCGGATGAATGATGCCCTACTTCGTGCTACTGTTTCCTCTTTGATGGCTGTACAAGCATCAATAATGCGTTGCTTCATGTCCTCTGGTGTTGTTGGTTCATGTTGGTAAACAGCATCCTTAACTACTCCCCAAAGAAAAAAATCCAGCGGTGTAAGGTCCGGAGATCGGGCAGGCCACCTAACTGGGCCACCACGTCTAATCCACCTACCAGGGAACTTACGGTTCAGAAGTCGTTGTGCTCTTAAGTCGTTATCTGCAGGGCATCCGTCATGCTGATACCACATGACCATTCTCCTGTTCAGAGGTACAGTGTCCAAGAGAACAGGAAGATTGTGTCGTATAAATCTGGAGTACTGTCTGCCATTTTGGATGCAATTTACAAAGAAAGGTCCGATAATGGTATCTCCAATAATCCCACACCAAACATTCACTTTCCACGGACGTTGGTACTCTACCTGACGGAGCCATTTTGGACTGTCTGCGGACCAATAATGCATATTCCTCATATTGACAATTCCTTTGTTGGAGAATGATGCCTCGTCGGTGAAGGGAACATCTGCGAAAAAATTTGGATTAGTCACAAGTTTTTTCTGAGCCCACCGACAAAATGTTGCCTGTCGCTGAAGTCATTTGACGTTTACGTTGAAGAATACGCTGTGTACTTGATTTCGACACACCAACTTCCCGTTCAATTTGACGTGTGGTGATGTGAGGATTCGCAGCTACGGTAGCGAGCACAGCAACTTCAGCACGTTCATCTGTGCATGTTCTAGGACGATGTCTAGGTCTTGGATTTAAGCTTCCCGATACACGTAGACGAGATGTGAGACGACCAAACATCCGGCGCGAAGGAGATGGCTTGTCAGGGAATCGTCTTCTGTACAGTTGTTCTGCATGAACAGAATTTCGTCCGCCTACAACAGGGTACAGTAAAGGTATGTAGAGTAGGGTAGATAACAGACATATTAACGTAATAATCATAATGTTCTCTAACAGTACTATAAACAAACAAGCAATCTAATAACGGATTTCCCGTCAACGTAAATTCTGCATAAATCAGCAGCATTTCTACGATATCTTCACGTGTGTACATAATACAGTATAAGTTCTACAACAAAACGTTTATTCACAATGTGTACCTCCGTGCCGTCACTAGATTACTCTGATGCACGACTACACTGGCAAGCGTTGTACTGCACGCCAAAGCAACAACAAATGGGATGCTCGGAGGGTGGTGGAGTACAGGAGTTTGCATGGGTCGCAAATCACAAACAAGGCGAAGTGGTAACTGTGGTTGTAGTAGGAACTACGTTGAACACGTAGATATAGGCCCTGGATGAACGAGTGCGCGAAAGGCACAATGGATCATTTAACGCATTCAATAAACTTTATTTTGCGTGTGCAGGATAAATAAGACAACCTGACTGGTGTATACCGATCGGTACTGGTTCATATTGTGTACGTAGACACATAAAACGTGCAAGAGGGAAACCATTATGTGCTTATGAGAGTTGATGGCAGCAGACCGTATTATTCTTGATAAGTATGGAAGTGCGATTACGCATGACAATCACATCGCGATTACGGGCAGCGTGGGGTTCACGCCTCAGCCTCAGGACGTGCGTTAGCAGCGTATTTCGGGTTTTTTCAAGCGTCACCTTCTCGTCGCAATATCTCGGGAGGTAATTGGAATATTGCCGTGCAATCAACGCTATTGTTTATGTGATTTGTCATGCTATGGATTGCTGGAGGAAAAATATAGGGTGTCCATAAAAAAAAAATTAAAAAAAAAATCATAAGTTTGTGTTAAAAAACACATTTGCTTTCGTTTTAGAATGTTTCCAAATATGTACATTCATGAGCCCCAGCCGTACATTGATACCGGTGAAAGTCGTTTTCCAATAGCATTTATTGTTCCAGAGATATTTTGGGTGGACAAGATAGCTGGGACACCCTGTATATTGCGACTTTAACATCGGTGATTAAAGACAGAAAATAGAATTATGCAGCAATATCAAAATAACAGCAAGAATTAAGGAAAAACAGTTGCGTAACAGATGCTATTTTCAATCTCAAAATGAAGAGCAACCCATTCAGTTACACAACGTAACCTATTGTGGTTCATTGGTTTCTTGAAATCCTTTGAGAGAATTAGGAAATATAACTTATGTAGACACACACACACACACACAGAGAGAGAGAGAGAGAGAGAGAGAGAGAGAGAGAGAGAGAGAGAGAGAGAGAGAGAGAGATAGAGAGAGAGAGAGAAAGAGATGTGGGAAAGAGAACAAGAATTAAAATGGCGAAGCCATCTTAGACGAAATTGTAGCTGACAAAGGAATTGGAAAAAAAGACTCATTAAGCCCACATTTGTCCAACTTTATGAGGACGGTTTAGTAGGTACCACGAAAAAAATGAATAAATAATAAATAAATAAATAAAAAGCAGGATTCAAATTGGGGAAAAAGTGCTAAATATTAACCGCTATGATGCTGATGATTCTGTACCGACATCGAATAACGAGGATGATTCATAAAGACCATTTCACCAATTTAATAAAACTGCGAAGCAATGTGACATGAAAGTCTCATATGCAGCAAAAGAGTACAGTGGTATTAAAACAAGCTTTAAGTAGTAAATTAGAAGTTGATTTGTGTCGTCTAAACAAGGAATAAGCTTCAGTGATTTAATGACTTCATTTAGGGTATGTTAACACCAGCTACAAAGAATTACGCATGAATGCGATAAAACAGGCGACAAAGACAGTAAGAGCAGCTGGTTGCCTGCAAAATACTTTATGGAGAAACAAATGTATGTCTACTGAGGGGAAAATAAAGGTAAAACAATGCTGTGTTAGACTGTAAACAAAGCAAACGAAACAAATATTAACGGCAGTGTTGATGAAGGTACAGAAGACAGATTGAAGGAGTAACCCTGTGAAACAGGAGGAAAAAAAGACACAAAAACGGAAAAAAAACGGGACAGTATGGAATGCAAGATATAAATAAGTGATTGAAGATAAGGAAAGAAGTTTGAAGGATGTTCGGAACGTATAGATTTAAGAATAGCAATGAAATTTAGTTAACATTGACTATCGAACGACTACCGAAGAGGTAGGAGGACAGCTTTTCCAGCACATCAACGTAATCAGACCGAAAAATGGGGGAATTACTAGTCAGGGAAATAAGCCAGAGAGGAGGGGAAAGCTTAGTAGTATTTGCGCAATTACGAGGGTCATTTTTAAAGTAAGAACAAATTTTTATGGAGTAAGGGAATTAGTTACTTACAATTTCTTTCACCATGTCAACATTTCCAAGCGTTTTCCAACAAGAAATTCCTTCAGTTTAAAAAACCGGATGAAAGACTGAAATCGCTAAGTCATGGCTGTGTGGTGGATAGCATTCCGTAATGGCCAAAGAATGTGCCATTTGCTTTGTTTTCTGCTCATCATTCAACTTTTTTGGCACCCATCTAGCATACATTTCATTTATTTATTTATTTGTAGTGACGTTAGTCAATAACAATGTGATCAAGTACTGATGTTGAAACTTGTGGATGTTTCTGATACAGTTAATCAATAGTGATGGGGCCTGTTTTGGTGAACTTCCTCATCAACTTCTTGTTTCTACGTCTTCATTCATGACATTAGGCCGACGAGATCATTTTTCATCGGGAATATTGCCCTGCCTTCCATCACTAAACACTTCTGTTGTTGTTATGGTCTTCAGTCCGGAGAACTGGTTTGATGCAGCTCTCCACCCTACTCTATCCTGAGCAAGCCTTTTCATCTCCTCATAAGAACGGCAACCCACATCCACTTGAATCTGCTTACTACACGCGTCTCTTGGTCTCCCTCTGCGATTTTTACCCCACACACTTCCCTCCAATGCTAAATTTACGATTCCTCGATGTCTAAGAATGTGTCCTACCAAGCGATCCCTTCTTTTAATCAGGGTATGCCAAAAATTCCTTTTCTCACCAATTCCGTTCAGTACCTCTTCATTAGTTACGCGATCTACCCACCTAATCTTCACCATTCTTCTGTAGCACCACATTTCAAAAGCCTCTATTCTCTTCCTGTCCGCACTTCTTATCGTCCATGTTTCACTCCCGTACAAGGCAACACTCCACACAAATGCCTTCAGAAAAGACTTCCTTACCCTTAAATTAATATTCGATGTTAGCAAATTTCTCTTTTTCAAAAATGCTTTTCTTCCCTTTGCCATTCTGCATTTTATATGCTCTGTACTGCGACCATCGCATGTTATTTTACTACCAAAGTAACAAAACTCATCTAGCACCTTCATTGTTTCGTTACCTAATCTAATTCCTTCAGCATCGCCTGATTTTCTAAGACCGCATTCCAGGTCCTTTGCTGTCTCTGACAGAATTACAATGTCATCAGGAAAACGCAATGTTTTTATTTCTTCCCCCTGAACTTTAATCCGTATTCCAAATTTTTCCTTGCTTTCCTTCACCCCTACTCGATGTACAAATTGAATAACATCGGAGAAAGGCTACAACCCTGTCTTACTCCCTTCCTGACTGATGCTTCCCTTTCAGGCCCTTCGAGTCTAATAACTGCGGTCTGGCTTTTGTACAAGTTGTAAATAACTCTCCTTTCCCTATATTTTACCCCTGATGACTTCAGAATTTGAAATAGTGTATTCCAGTCAACATTGTCAAATGCGTTCTCCAAATCTACAAAAGCTAAAAATGTGGGTTGGCCTTTCCTTAATCTATCTTCTAAGATAAGACGTAAAGTGAGTATTGCCTCCCGGGTTCCTATGTTCGTCCTGAATCCAAGCTGATCTTCCCCGAGGTCAGCTTCTACCAGCTTTTCCATTCTCCTGTAGATAATTCGTGTTAAAATTTTGCAACCATGACTTATCAAACTGATGGTTCTGTAATTTTCACACCTGTCTGCGCCTGATTTCTTTGGAATGGGGATTATTAGATTTTTCTTAAAGTCTGAGGGCATTTCGCCTGTCTCATACATCCTACACACCAGTTCAAATAGTCTTGTCATGGCTGGCTCTCCCAGAGACTTTAGTAGCTCTGAGGGTATGTCATCTACTCCTGGGGCCTTGTTCCGACCTAGGTCTTTCAAGGCTCTGTCAAATTCATCTCTCAGTATAGTATCTCCTATTTCATCTTGATCTACTTCCCCTTCCCTTCCTACAGCATCGTCTCTAAGTTCTTTTCCTTTGTAGAGCTGCTCTATGTACTCTTTCCACCTTTCCGCTTTCCCTTCTTTGCTGAGAACTGGTTTTCCATCTGAGTTCTTGATATTCGTAGAGTTGCTTTTCTTATCTCCAAATGTCTCTTTTATTTTCCTGTAGGCGGTATCTACTTTTCCCCTTGTTATACATTCTTCTACAGATTTGCATTTGGCTTCTAGCCACTCTTGCTTAGCCATTTTGCACTTCCTGTCAATCTCATTTTTTAGTCGTCTGTACTCCATTTTGCCTGTTTCATTTACTGCATTTTTATATTTTCTCCTTTCTGCACTTCAAATTTTAACAAACTACCGGTGAATTTCAGGAAGACGAACTTGTTTTGCATTTTTAGGAACCGAATAACCTAGCGCACTTAACAATCGGTGGAATTAATGATTGACACGGCGGAAGGTTCACCGCTATCATACCACTTAGTGGCGTCATTATGACGTGTGCATCCGCAGTTTCGACTATCGATTGTGTATATCGACCGAACGAGGTTTGTTCGGATGCAAGCTCTCCCCTACAGAGAGGCCATCTTCCCTTTCGTATTTCATTACTTTCACAATATAACTCACTTGTTGCTATTTTAAAGTAATGGCACTCGGAAGAAGTGCCCAAAACAAGTCATTCGTAGTATGACTGATTGTAAAGTCAACAATCGCCTTGTTGGTGGTTATAACTCCTGAAGTTAGTAGTAAAGAGATACAGAAACAGATTACCTAGGTATTAGCTGTATCATTGTGGACAAGGGCGTGATGATGATCCGCAGCATAAGTTCGTGGGCGGTGGTTCGTTTCCTATGTCTGACTTCTTTTTACCTTAAATGTGAGTTTGCTGACATTATTATTAATTAAATAGAATTTATGTTCTGCGTTACTCCGACTTATTTACATGACGAGCATTTTCTATTAATTATGTGTTTGTTCTATTTTGCGAAATGCCGTGAAATATGGACCAACAAACTGTAAACATTGTCTCCTGAACTACCTGTACGTGAACTGCGGAGACACTGTAATAATGATGATGTAAACGACATGCTCATACAAATTAATTTATATATAAATTCTGTGGCAATAGTGCCTTGTTCATTTTAATATACACGTTCTGCGTTCTATACGCACTATTTATGGGTTAAGAGTGCTAATACTGTATTTCATGAAACTCGTCTATATTCCCTAGTCAATGTATGAAACTACTTGTATCAGCATGAAATTTACAACGTTCAACACTACTGTGTGCCTGCAGTATATTTTGGGCTAGTTCAAGAGACAATGTTTACAATTTGTTGGTCCAAATTTCACGTCATGTTCACTAAATATAACAAATGCACTTTTAAGAAAAACGCTCGTGCATTTAAGAAGTCGCAGGGTTTTTTGTGGCCGAGGGGATTGAGGCGCTCCAGTCACGGTCTGCACGGCCACTGCGGTCGGGGGTTCGAATCCCCCCTCGGGCATGGATATTTGTGCCGTCCTTAGTCTTAGCTAGTTCATAAGTAGTTTGTAAGCTTAGGGACTGATGACCCCGTAGTTAAGTCCCATAAGTTCTACAAACATTTGAACATTTTTTTAACATCACAGGGTTTAATTAATAATTGTACTCAAGGTAACTACAGGGACCACCTGTCTGGTATTTCTGTTTCTGTTTAGCATTAATATCATAAGTTACCCGCCAATACTGCATTTGTTGTCTCTACAAATGTTCAAATGTTTGTTAAGTTTATGGGACTTAATTACGGGGTCATCAGCCCATAAACTTACAAACTACTTATGAACTACCTTATACTAAAGACGGCACAAATATCCATGCCCGAGGGGGGATTCGAACCCCCGACCGCAGTGGCCGTGCAGACCGTGACTGAAGCGCCTCAGTCTCCTCGGCCACCGCGGCCGGCTTGTCTATACAATTAATCGTAGTAAGAATGACGTGTTTCTGATACCTCTTCAGTGTACCATTACTCTGAAATAACAACACGTGAGTTACAAGGAGAAAATTATAAATACTCGAAAAGGAAGATACTGTCTCTACAGGAGAGAACTTGTAGTTACACCGAACAACCCTCGGAATATTTGACAGGAGAGGCCGGCTTTGACATTTTTACGTCAATTCCTTGGCTCGCTGCAGTATCCTCAAGCCTCTCAGTCGATATACACAATCGAAGATCGAAAGTGGGCACGCATACTCCATAATAACTTTTTTTTATTTTTTTATTTTTTTTTATTTTTTTTATGGGACTTAACTACGGGGTCATCAATCCCTAATCTTACAAACTACTTATGAACTACTTACGAACTAGGACGGCACAAATATCCATGCCCGAGGGGGGATTCGAACCCCCGACCGTTCCATAATAACGTCACGCCGTAGAATTAATGCGGTGAACCTATGCTCTCATAAAACCGACACCGGCAGAGACTAATTGCGACGAAGTGAGTGATTGGCCAAATGTGACCGACCGCGAACGGACGTCACGTGACATGATGCGCGGACACGATGCGCTGTCGGTTCTTACTTTAAAAATGACCCTCGTATAAATAAAAGAACAACACAAATTTCAATGCAGGTCTCACAAGAGAATTAATTGCAGAGTAAATTAGATGCGTAATAAAAGAAAACAGACATGACATAATGTCAGGAACAAAAAGTGCAGAAGAGAAAACATGTAGGAGGATTTGGAACAAACTTAAAAATGAGGGTGCCCTCATCACAAAGGCAGACAAGGGGAACACCATGGTCATAATGAATCAAGATGATTACAGAAACAAAACATTAACATTCATAGAAGACAACAACATACACAAACTAACCAGTGACCCAACACAAAGATTTCACAAAAATACTCAGACTCTTCTAAAATCCATCACACACATCTTCCCAAAACAAAAAATAAAATGGCTAAAACAAAAGAACCCCAAAGCACCTACCTTAAACTGCCTAACAAAGGTCCACAAAGAACACATCCCTGTACGTCCTGTTGTGAACTTCAGGAATGCACCCACATACTACCTAGCCAGAGAAATACACTATGTATTCACTAACAACAGTAGCATACTAAACACCTCAGAGCTAATACAAAAAATCAAACACATCATCATACTCTCAACAGCCACCCTCACATCATTTGACATCACATCCATGTACACCAATATCCCCATCACAGAAACCATCAACATCATCAAACAACAATTACAACAACAGACAGACACCCCCAATTCACACATAAAAGAAACAAAAAACATCCTAAAACTAATAACAGAGCAAAACTATTTCACATTTGACAACCAATTATACTCACAGGAAGATGGACTTCCCATGGGGTCACCAGTCAGTGGACTCCTAGCAAACATTTTCCTCAACCACATTGAAAACAAAATATTTGACACCATAGTAAAACCCAAACAGTACGAAATAATTTACTGGTACCGTTATGTAGATGACATCATATGCCTCCTGGATGAAACACCCAGTCGCATACAAGAACTTCATAATGACATCAACAATGTTCACCCAAAAATAAAATTCACTATAGAAAACAGAAATTGACAGAAAGCTAAACTTCCTCGACCTCTCCATACACAGAGACAAAAATCAACACAAATTTTCCATACACAGAAAACCCACCACCACAAGCACACCCATACACAAACACTCAAACAATCCAATTACACAGAAAGAAGCCGGATTCCAATACATGCTACACAGACTGAACAAAACCCCACTTAGTGATGAACAGTACAAAACTGAACTACAAACAATCAAACAAATAGCAACAGAGAATGGGTATGACACTAACATCATAGACAAATTAAACCACAAAATTAAAGCTAAGTTAAAAGGATCAACTAACACACAAAAACAAACAGACCAGAAACACAACAAAAGCACACAAAACATAAACCCACTCAGCACTCATACCCCTAACACCCACACACAGGAACAAAAATCAAACAAAACAACAAATAAATGGCACACTCTCAAATATGACAACAAAGCAACACACAGAATAGGAAACATCCTCAAAAAACAAGGTTTGAAAGTAGCATACAGAACAGACAACTCAATACAAAGAAAATTAAAGACAACCAACACCAACACAGACAAACATAACACTTCTGGCATCTACCAGCTGACATGCCAGGATTGTAACTCAGTTTATATTGGACAGACTTGCAGAAATTTCAATACCAGATACACAGAACACAGAAGAGCACTAAAAAGCAATAGTCATTCCACATTTGCAGAACACCTCATAAACATGAACCACAAACCAACTGACATAAATACTGATCTAAAGATTCTGAAACACAGCAAAAGCCTACCACAAAAATTAACAATCGAAGAGAACTACCATATACAGAAAGCCATAATAGAAAGAAAAGAAATAATAAATAAATACACAGCCCTCTGCAACGGAACCATATTTTCTGCCCTCAAAGAACTTACAGAAAACCTATAAACACACACACACACACACACACACACACTAAAACGAAAACAACATTATTCAAAAACTCCCGCCCCCACCACAGTCAGCAGTTCCTAACACCACTCCCAGAATTCAACTGCCCACCATCTTGTTTTCATAACATAAACATTGAGTGAAAGTGGAAGTGACACAGTGCCTGTCCACAACACGAAAAACAGCGCATATCCACCAAAGTAAGTGACAAAAAGTTGCTATAAACACTTAGACATTTGTTATAGAGCAGTAGCTACAATAAAATCAAACCAAAACACAAAAACTACATCCTGCATTTTCATAAAAATCCCGATATTTATAAGCTAACTATTCACCACATTAAATATACACGTTTTGGTTTGCAAATGACAAACTGTCAAAAACTGTCAGTGACATTTTGTGAGTGGAAGAACCACAAACCTAACTACATGTGGTATTAAGGTAGGCCTAGCAGACCTACTTACAAAAATAAGAAACGATGTATAGTAGTCTCACAATTATCTGTAGTTTTCACTGTTAATGTATAAAAGTAACAATCATTCCATTGTTAATTTGACAGAGACAATAAACATCCCACTGATGATGCTGCAACGCCAGCGAAACATGTATGGGAGTAATGAAAAAACATTTGTGTTTGCTCAAGGCGGACCAAACCTAGAAAGCAAATTTAATAAAAGAATTATTTATTGTAACCTAAATGGTAATTTGACTTACCTACCAAAAATCAATTTAACCGTATTCTTAAATAGGTTTCTGTTAGTAACCAAACTTAGTACTCCCATATTGGCTGACCGTCTGTTGGACATCGTTTTTAGAATTTCCATTGCGTCTGCTGGAACATGTCTCTTGTTGGTCTGGGCTATCTTCTTCACTACTGAATACGCCCTTTTCGTGTGTCCTTTATTTAGCAGCCACCGCGGCGACTCAGGAAGGATGCTGTAATAAACAGCATATTAGCTCAACACAGCTAAAGCCAGTAAGTAGCATTAGTCCTCAATCTATTTTAAAAGTACGTTAATGGTTCGACTTAGGTTTTTATATTTATAGAGCAGAGATGCCCATCCCCCCCCTCCCATTGCCAATGACTGACACCCCCCCTCCCAAACTGCGACCAAACCCGGCCCCCCACCCTCCACCACAAACACACACCCGAGATATTAGGTCCTGGATTCCTAGTTTATTACCTAATAAATATGGTTTTGCCATTTAATGTTGAAAGTAGATATCTTCTATTTCACATTTTGTAAATCGTTTTATAACGCCCCTCTAGTCTGGGAAAAAGTACTAAATTTCAAAATATCCATGTTGGACATGAACTGCAGCTGTAGCGTAAATTGAAGGTTTATTTTCGTGAAAAGAATTACAACCAGCTGCCTTTTTGGAAGTTTTTTATTTACTCCAGAACTAGTTTTCGAGCCACTGCAGGCTCATCATTAGTGGATAACTTTACAGGAACATTTCCTCTAAGTGTAGGTTATGCTGTCATGTTCGTTTGTGTTCTAATTGTAGGTGTAACCAAGATGTGCATTAGGCACTTATGTTTTATAACACATGAGAACATTTTTGCTACACTTAGCGTTACTCATTACAAAATATAAACACTGAATGTGGTACAAAGAGGATGGCTGTAAGTGTAGCAAAAATGTTCTCGTGTGTTATAAAACATAAGTGCCCAATGCACATCTTGGTTACACCTACAATTAGAACACAAACCAACATGACAGCATAACCTACACTTAGAGGAAATGTTCCTGTAAAGTTATCCACTGATAATGAGCCTGCAGTGGCTCGAAAACTAGTTCTGGAGTAAATAAAAAACTTCCAAAAAGGCAGCTGGTTGCAATTCTTTTCACGAAAATAAACCTTCAAAAGTACTAAATTTTATGTTGTGTGTTTTTCTTTTGTTCTTTTGTTGTGGGCCTGAAAAACCCGTTAAATGATAATGATGACAGTTAGTTGTATGTCAGTTAACCCGCGAGAACTCGCGCCTTTAAAAGTTACGCGATCGACGCGTGTATAGCATTTTTCTGACAGTCAAAGAACAGTTTGTAATGTACTTAATATGTCTAAACTATTTCTAGTTGCGTTTATAAGAAAACACAAGTATTTGACTATTTAAAATTGGTAAAATGCCGATTGTTTTAAAATTACTATGAGAAAAATGCTCACGCGCCTGCCCTCGCGGGTTAATGGCTAATGCAGCAAGCATGTTTAACATTAGGTTTTGTAGTGAAGAATAATGGCATGGTTCTGTAATTAAATTAAAGGAAATATAACATGTAAGAGAACGAACCTCTGGCATGAGAACAAAAGGAAGCACGGTAGTGACGAGGCCAGCATAAATATCATCCAGTCCCTCGCGGCCCAAGCAATCAGAGGACTCACCACTGAACCTACGCAGTACATTACTGTAAACTGAAAGTTGATGTTTGAGCGGTGCATGATATCTGTCAGTTCAAGACCTGAAATGCAAAAGTTGGATCAGTTGAAAGGAAAAAATTGAGGTTTAGATATGCTATCTATATCCTATATTACGTAATACTTTAGTCATTACATTAACAACAGTTTTAATTAAATCCTTCTAAAAAAATTGTGACGTAAGCTTTACAGCTGTTATGTAACTTCTGTTATGTCACTTGTTTTTATTTATAATTTCTGATGAAGGCAATCATAGTTATTGCCGGTACTAGGGCTGCATTTTTATCCTTAGTCTTTTTGAGTTTGTCAAGTAACCTTAGCCATTACAGATTTTATAGGTACAGCTTTTATAAATATGATACTGCGAGAAGAATTTGACAGAGCGCTGAAGGATTTGAGTCAAAGTAAGGCCCCTGAAGTAGATGATATTCCGTCTGGACTGCTGATATCGTTAGGAGAGCTAGTTATGAAAAAATTGTTCCACATAGTATGCAAGATGTATGAGGGAAATACCCTCCGACTTCAAGAACAATATAGTAATTCCAATTACAAAGAAAGCAAGTGCAGACAAATGTGAAAATCACAGAACTGTCAGTTTAATAAGTCATGGTTGCAAAGTACTAACAGGAATTGTTTATAGACGAATGGAAAAGTGGAATCTGACCTCGGAAAAGATCAGTTCGGATTCAGGATAAATGTAGGAACACGCGAGACAATACTCACATTACGACTTATCTAGAAGATAGACTAAGGAAAGGGAAACCTACGTTTTTAGCGTTTGTAGATTTGGAGAAAACTTTTGACAATGTCGACTGGAATACACTCTTTCAAATTCTGAAGGTATCAGGGGTCAGGTATAGGGAGCGAAGAATTATATTCAACCTATAAAAAACCGGACAGCAGTTATTAGGACTAGAAAGGGACGCAGAGGTTGAGAAGGGAGTAAGACAAGGTTGTAGCCTTTCCCCAATGTTGTTTAATCTGTACATTGAGCATGCAGTGAAAGAATTCAAGGAGAAATTTGTAGATGGAATTAAAGTTCAGGGAGAAGAAATAAAAACTTTCCGGTTTGCCGATGACATAGTAATTTTGTCAGAGACTGCAAAGGATCTGGAAGTCAATTGAATGGAATGGTCACTGCCTTGAAAGGAAGATAGAAGATGAAGATTAACAAGAGTAACACGAGGATAATGGAATGGAATGTCAGAAAATCGGGCGATGCTGAGCGAATTAGATTAGGAAATGAGATAATAAAAGTAGTAGACGAGTTTTGTTATTTGGGTAGCAAAATAACTTCTGATGGCCTAAGTAGAGAAGATACAAAATGCAGAATGGCTATGGGAAGAAAAGCGATTCTGAAGAAGTGAAACTTGTTAACCTCCAAAATTAATTTAAATGTTAGGAAGTCCTTCTGAAAGCATTTGTCTTGAGTGTAGCATTGTATATGAGAGAAACGTGGACGATAAGGAGTTCAGACAAAAAAGATGATAGAAGCTTTTGAAATGTGGTGCTACAGACGAATGATGAAAATTAGATGGGTAGATCATGAAACTAAGCGAATTACGGTGGAAAGGAGTTTCTGGCATTCCTGACTAAGAGAAGGGACAGATTGGTTGGACACATTCTGAGACATCAAGGAATTGACAACTTAGCATTAGAAGGAAGTGTGCGGGGTAAAAATCGTTGAGGGAGGCCGAGGGACGGATTCAGTAAGTAGATTCAAAAGAATGTGGGTTGCCGAACGTACTGTGAGATGAAGAGACTTGCTCAGGACAGAGTAGCACGGAGAGCTGCATCAAACCAGTCTGCGGACTGAAGACCACAACAACAACAGGTACCACTACACAAAAACAGGAAGATTAGTCTTCAACAACACATTACGGGCAGGCAGTTTTATCTATAAATAAGTTCTACATACGAAGAGTAACTTACGCCGCATTTCGATACCGTTCGACCGATCACTATGAACTTTGACAGATGTATGTAATTTTTCATATATAGGTGAGGGAGGACATGAACAGAGAAGGGGGGACAGTAGGGGATAGGCAGACAGTGGAGGGAGATAATGTCAGAAATGGGTGAATGGGTAGGTGGAATTGGGGGGTATTACTTCATATTGCCACTCGAAGGAAGGAAATGCGATTAGGGTTTAACGTTCCGTAGACAGCGTGGTCATTGGACTTTCCGCTCGGGTTTTTGGGTAAGACTGGGGAAGGAAATCGGCCGTGCCCTGTCAAAGGAACCATCCCGGCATTTGCCTGGGGTGATTTAGCGAAATCATAGGAAATTCCATCACGAAAGAAGACGAAGCAAGTACTCCAGAATTCGTATCAAGAACGGCTGTTGTAATTTTTCATATATAGAAGAGGGAGGACATGAACAGAGGGGGGGGACAGTAGGGGATAGGCAGACAGTGGAGGGAGATAATGTCAGAAATGGGTGAATGGGTAGGTGGATTTGGGAGGTATTACTTCATATTGCCACTCGAAGGAAGGAAATGCGATTAGGGTTTAACGTTCCGTAGACAGCGTGGTCATTGGACTTTCCGCTTGGGTTTTTGGGTAAGACTGGGGAAGGAAATCGGCTGTGCCCTGTCAAAGGAACCATCCCGGCATTTGCCTGGGGTGATTTAGCGAAATCATAGGAAATTCCTTCACGAAAGAAGACGAAGCAAGTACTCCAGAATTCGTATCAAGAACGGCTGTTGTAATTTTTCATATATAGGAGAGGGAGGACATGAACAGAGAAGGGGGGACAGTAGGGGATAGGCAGACAGTGGAGGGAGATAATGTCAGAAATGGGTGAATGGGTAGGTGGAATTGGGGGGTATTACTTCATATTGCCACTCGAAGGAAGGAAATGCGATTAGGGTTTAACGTTCCGTAGACAGCGTGGTCATTGGACTTTCCGCTCGGGTTTTTGGGTAAGACTGGGGAAGGAAATCGGCTGTGCCCTGTCAAAGGAACCATCCCGGCATTTGCCTGGGGTGATTTAGCGAAATAATAGGAAATTGCTTCACGAAAGAAGACGAAGCAAGTACTCCAGAATTCGTATCAAGAACGGCTGTTGTAATTTTTCATATATGGGAGAGGGAGGACATGAACAGAGAGGGGGGGGGACAGTAGGGGATAGGCAGACAGTGGAGGGAGATAATGTCAGAAATGGGTGAATGGATAGGTGGAATTGGGGGGTATTACTTCATATTGCCACTCGAAGGAAGGAAATGCGATTAGGGTTTAACGTTCCGTAGACAGCGTGGTCATTGGACTTTCCGCTCGGGTTTTTGGGTAAGACTGGGGAAGGAAATCGGCCGTGCCCTGTCAAAGGAACCATCCCGGCATTTGCCTGGGGTGATTTAGCGAAATCATAGGAAATTCCTTCACGAAAGAAGACGAAGCAAGTACTCCAGAATTCGTATCAAGAACGGCTGTTGTAATTTTTCATATATAGAAGAGGGAGGACATGAACAGAGGGGGGGGGGGGACAGTAGGGGATAGGCAGACAGTGGAGGGAGATAATGTCAGAAATGGGTGAATGGATAGGTGGAATTGGGGGGTATTACTTCATATTGCCATTGGAAGGAAGGAAATGCGATTAGGGTTTAACGTTCCGTAGACAGCGTGGTCATTGGACTTTCCGCTCGGGTTTTTGGGTAAGACTGGGGAAGGAAATCGGCCGTGCCCTGTCAAAGGAACCATCCCGGCATTTGCCTGGGGTGATTTAGCGAAATCATAGGAAATTCCTTCACGAAAGAAGACGAAGCAAGTACTCCAGAATTCGTATCAAGAACGGCTGTTGTAATTTTTCATATATAGGAGAGGGAGGACATGAACAGAGAGGGGGGGGGGACAGTAGGGGATAGGCAGACAGTGGAGGGAGATAATGTCAGAAATGGGTGAATGGGTAGGTGGATTTGGGGGGTATTACTTCATATTGCCACTCGAAGGAAGGAAATGCGATTAGGGTTTAACGTTCCGTAGACAGCGTGGTCATTGGACTTTCCGCTTGGGTTTTTGGGTAAGACTGGGGAAGGAAATCGGCTGTGCCCTGTCAAAGGAACCATCCCGGCATTTGCCTGGGGTGATTTAGCGAAATCATAGGAAATTCCTTCACGAAAGAAGACGAAGCAAGTACTCCAGAATTCGTATCAAGAACGGCTGTTGTAATTTTTCATATATAGGAGAGGGAGGACATGAACAGAGAAGGGGGGACAGTAGGGGATAGGCAGACAGTGGAGGGAGATAATGTCAGAAATGGGTGAATGGGTAGGTGGAATTGGGGGGTATTACTTCATATTGCCACTCGAAGGAAGGAAATGCGATTAGGGTTTAACGTTCCGTAGACAGCGTGGTCATTGGACTTTCCGCTCGGGTTTTTGGGTAAGACTGGGGAAGGAAATCGGCTGTGCCCTGTCAAAGGAACCATCCCGGCATTTGCCTGGGGTGATTTAGCGAAATCATAGGAAATTGCTTCACGAAAGAAGACGAAGCAAGTACTCCAGAATTCGTATCAAGAACGGCTGTTGTAATTTTTCATATATAGGAGAGGGAGGACATGATCAGAGGGGGGGGGGGACAGTAGGGGATAGGCAGACAGTGGAGGGAGATAATGTCAGAAATGGGTGAATGGATAGGTGGAATTGGGGGGTATTACTTCATATTGCCATTGGAAGGAAGGAAATGCGATTAGGGTTTAACGTTCCGTAGACAGCGTGGTCATTGGACTTTCCGCTCGGGTTTTTGGGTAAGACTGGGGAAGGAAATCGGCCGTGCCCTGTCAAAGGAACCATCCCGGCATTTGCCTGGGGTGATTTAGCGAAATCATAGGAAATTCCTTCACGAAAGAAGACGAAGCAAGTACTCCAGAATTCGTATCAAGAACGGCTGTTGTAATTTTTCATATATAGGAGAGGGAGGACATGAACAGAGAGGGGGGGGGGGGCAGTAGGGGATAGGCAGACAGTGGAGGGAGATAATGTCAGAAATGGGTGAATGGGTAGGTGGAATTGGGGGGTATTACTGCATATTGCCACTCGAAGGAAGGAAATGCGATTAGGGTTTAACGTTCCGTAGACAGCGTGGTCATTGGACTTTCCGCTCGGGTATTTGGGTAAGACTGGGGAAGGAAATCGGCCGTGCCCTGTCAAAGGAACCATCCCGGCATTTGCCTGGGGTGATTTAGCGAAATCATAGGAAATTGCTTCACGAAAGAAGACGAAGCAAGTACTCCAGAATTCGTATCAAGAACGGCTGTTGTAATTTTTCATATATAGGAGAGGGAGGACATGAACAGAGAGGGGGGGGGGGACAGTAGGGGATAGGCAGACAGTGGAGGGAGATAATGTCAGAAATGGGTGAATGGGTAGGTGGATTTGGGGGGTATTACTTCATATTGCCACTCGAAGGAAGGAAATGCGATTAGGGTTTAACGTTCCGTAGACAGCGTGGTCATTGGACTTTCCGCTTGGGTTTTTGGGTAAGACTGGGGAAGGAAATCGGCTGTTCCCTGTCAAAGGAACCATCCCGGCATTTGCCTGGGGTGATTTAGCGAAATCATAGGAAATTCCTTCACGAAAGAAGACGAAGCAAGTACTCCAGAATTCGTATCAAGAACGGCTGTTGTAATTTTTCATATATAGGAGAGGGAGGACATGAACAGAGAGGGGGGGACAGTAGGGGATAGGCAGACAGTGGAGGTAGATAATGTCAGAAATGGGTGAATGGATAGGTGGAATTGGGGGGTATTATTTCATATTGCCACTCGAAGGAAGGAAATTCGATTAGGGTTTAACGTTCCGTAGACAGCGTGGTCATTGGACTTTCCGCTCGGGTTTTTGGGTAAGACTGGGGAAGGAAATCGGCCGTGCCCTGTCAATGGAACCATCCCGGCATTTGCCTGGGGTGATTTAGCGAAATCATAGGAAATTCCTTCACGAAAGAAGACGAAGCAAGTACTCCAGAATTCGTATCAAGAACGGCTGTTGTAATTTTTCATATATAGGAGAGGGAGGACATGAACAGAGAGGGGGGGGACAGTAGGGGATAGGCAGACAGTGGAGGGAGATAATGTCAGAAATGGGTGAATGGATAGGTGGAATTGGGGGGTATTACTTCATATTGCCACTCGAAGGAAGGAAATGCGATTAGGGTTTAACGTTCCGTAGACAGCGTGGTCATTGGACTTTCCGCTCGGGTTTTTGGGTAAGACTGGGGAAGGAAATCGGCCGTGCCCTGTCACAGGAACCATCCCGGCATTTGCCTGGGGTGATTTAGCGAAATCATAGGAAATTCTTTCACGAAAGAAGACGAAGCAAGTACTCCAGAATTCGTATCAAGAACGGCTGTTGTAATTTTTCATATATAGGAGAGGGAGGACATGAACAGAGAAGGGGGGACAGTAGGGGATAGGCAGACAGTGGAGGGAGATAATGTCAGAAATGGGTGAATGGGTAGGTGGAATTGGGGGGTATTAGTGCATATTGCCACTCGAAGGAAGGAAATGCGACTAGGGTTTAACGTTCCGTAGACAGCGTGGTCATTGGACTTT
The DNA here is from genome assembly GCA_026315105.1 of Locusta migratoria. NCBI lineage: Eukaryota > Metazoa > Arthropoda > Insecta > Orthoptera > Acrididae > Locusta > Locusta migratoria. Next base: position 463,543,045 of record CM048746.1, on the reverse strand, counting down.
CCGCTCAGGTTTTTGGGTAAGACTGGGGAAGGAAATCGGCCGTGCCCTGTCAAAGGAACCATCCCGGAATTTGCCTGGGGTGATTTAGCGAAATCATAGGAAATTCCTTCACGAAAGAAGACGAAGCAAGTACTCCAGAATTTGTATCAAGAACGGCTGTTGTCATTTTTCATATATAGGAGAGGGAGGACATGAACAGAGAGGGGGGGACAGTAGGGGATAGGCAGACAGTGGAGGGAGATAATGTCAGAAATGGGTGAATGGATAGGTGGAATTGGGGGGTATTACTTCATATTGCCACTCGAAGGAAGGAAATGCGATTAGGGTTTAACGTTCCGTAGACAGCGTGGTCATTGGACTTTCCGCTCGGGTTTTTGGGTAAGACTGGGGAAGGAAATCGGCCGTGCCCTGTCAAAGGAACCATCCCGGCATTTGCCTGGGGTGATTTAGCGAAATCATAGGAAATTCCTTCACGAAAGAAGACGAAGCAAGTACTCCAGAATTCGTATCAAGAACGGCTGTTGTAATTTTTCATATATAGGAGAGGGAGGACATGAACAGAGAGGGGGGGGACAGTAGGGGATAGGCAGACAGTGGAGGGAGATAATGTCAGAAATGGGTGAATGGGTAGGTGGAATTGGGGGGTATTACTGCATATTGCCACTCGAAGGAAGGAAATGCGATTAGGGTTTAACGTTCCGTAGACAGCGTGGTCATTGGACTTTCCGCTCGGGTTTTTGGGTAAGACTGGGGAAGGAAATCGGCCGTGCCCTGTCAAAGGAACCATCCCGGCATTTGCCTGGGGTGATTTAGCGAAATCATAGGAAATTCCTTCACGAAAGAAGAGGAAGCAAGTACTCCAGAATTCGTATCAAGAACGGCTGTTGTAATTTTTCATATATAGGAGAGGGAGGACATGAACAGAGAGGGGGGGACAGTAGGGGATAGGCAGACAGTGGAGGGAGATAATGTCAGAAATGAGTGAATGGATAGGTGGAATTGGGGGGTATTACTTCATATTGCCACTCGAAGGAAGGAAATGCGATTAGGGTTTAACGTTCCGTAGACAGCGTGGTCATTGGACTTTCCGCTCGGGTTTTTGGGTAAGACTGGGGAAGGAAATCGGCCGTGCCCTGTCAAAGGAACCATCCCGGCATTTGCCTGGGGTGATTTAGCGAAATCATAGGAAATTCCTTCACGAAAGAAGACGAAGCAAGTACTCCAGAATTCGTATCAAGAACGGCTGTTGTAATTTTTCATATATAGAAGAGGGAGGACATGAACAGAGGGGGGGGGGACAGTAGGGGATAGGCAGACAGTGGAGGGAGATAATGTCAGAAATGGGTGAATGGATAGGTGGAATTGGGGGGTATTACTTCATATTGCCATTGGAAGGAAGGAAATGCGATTAGGGTTTAACGTTCCGTAGACAGCGTGGTCATTGGACTTTCCGCTCGGGTTTTTGGGTAAGACTGGGGAAGGAAATCGGCCGTGCCCTGTCAAAGGAACCATCCCGGCATTTGCCTGGGGTGATTTAGCGAAATCATAGGAAATTCCTTCACGAAAGAAGACGAAGCAAGTACTCCAGAATTCGTATCAAGAACGGCTGTTGTAATTTTTCATATATAGAAGAGGGAGGACATGAACAGAGGGGGGGGACAGTAGGGGATAGGCAGACAGTGGAGGGAGATAATGTCAGAAATGGGTGAATGGATAGGTGGAATTGGGGGGTATTACTTCATATTGCCATTGGAAGGAAGGAAATGCGATTAGGGTTTAACGTTCCGTAGACAGCGTGGTCATTGGACTTTCTGCTCGGGTTTTTGGGTAAGACTGGGGAAGGAAATCGGCCGTGCCCTGTCAAAGGAACCATCCCGGCATTTGCCTGGGGTGATTTAGCGAAATCATAGGAAATTCCTTCACGAAAGAAGACGAAGCAAGTACTCCAGAATTCGTATCAAGAACGGCTGTTGTAATTTTTCATATATAGGAGACGGAGGACATGAACAGAGAGGGGGGGGGGACAGTAGGGGATAGGCAGACAGTGGAGGGAGATAATGTCAGAAATGGGTGAATGGGTAGGTGGATTTGGGGGGTATTACTTCATATTGCCACACGAAGGAAGGAAATGCGATTAGGGTTTAACGTTCCGTAGACAGCGTGGTCATTGGACTTTCCGCTTGGGTTTTTGGGTAAGACTGGGGAAGGAAATCGGCTGTGCCCTGTCAAAGGAACCATCCCGGCATTTGCCTGGGGTGATTTAGCGAAATCATAGGAAATTCCTTCACGAAAGAAGACGAAGCAAGTACTCCAGAATTCGTATCAAGAACGGCTGTTGTAATTTTTCATATATAGGAGAGGGAGGACATGAACAGAGAAGGGGGGACAGTAGGGGATAGGCAGACAGTGGAGGGAGATAATGTCAGAAATGGGTGAATGGGTAGGTGGAATTGGGGGGTATTACTTCATATTGCCACTCGAAGGAAGGAAATGCGATTAGGGTTTAACGTTCCGTAGACAGCGTGGTCATTGGACTTTCCGCTCGGGTTTTTGGGTAAGACTGGGGAAGGAAATCGGCTGTGCCCTGTCAAAGGAACCATCCCGGCATTTGCCTGGGGTGATTTAGCGAAATCATAGGAAATTGCTTCACGAAAGAAGACGAAGCAAGTACTCCAGAATTCGTATCAAGAACGGCTGTTGTAATTTTTCATATATAGGAGAGGGAGGACATGAACAGAGAGGGGGGGGACAGTAGGGGATAGGCAGACAGTGGAGGGAGATAATGTCAGAAATGGGTGAATGGATAGGTGGAATTGGGGGGTATTACTTCATATTGCCACTCGAAGGAAGGAAATGCGATTAGGGTTTAACGTTCCGTAGACAGCGTGGTCATTGGACTTTCCGCTCGGGTTTTTGGGTAAGACTGGGGAAGGAAATCGGCCGTGCCCTGTCAAAGGAACCATCCCGGCATTTGCCTGGGGTGATTTAGCGAAATCATAGGAAATTCCTTCACGAAAGAAGACGAAGCAACTACTCCAGAATTCGTATCAAGAACGGCTGTTGTAATTTTTCATATATAGAAGAGGGAGGACATGATCAGAGGGGGGGGGACAGTAGGGGATAGGCAGACAGTGGAGGGAGATAATGTCAGAAATGGGTGAATGGATAAGTGGAATTGGGGGGTATTACTTCATATTGCCATTGGAAGGAAGGAAATGCGATTAGGGTTTAACGTTCCGTAGACAGCGTGGTCATTGGACTTTCCGCTCGGGTTTTTGGGTAAGACTGGGGAAGGAAATCGGCCGTGCCCTGTCAAAGGAACCATCCCGGCATTTGCCTGGGGTGATTTAGCGAAATCATAGGAAATTCCTTCACGAAAGAAGACGAAGCAAGTACTCCAGAATTCGTATCAAGAACGGCTGTTGTAATTTTTCATATATAGGAGAGGGAGGACATGAACAGAGAGGGGGGGGGGCAGTAGGGGATAGGCAGACAGTGGAGGGAGATAATGTCAGAAATGGGTGAATGGGTAGGTGGAATTGGGGGGTATTACTGCATATTGCCACTCGAAGGAAGGAAATGCGATTAGGGTTTAACGTTCCGTAGACAGCGTGGTCATTGGACTTTCCGCTCGGGTATTTGGGTAAGACTGGGGAAGGAAATCGGCCGTGCCCTGTCAAAGGAACCATCCCGGCATTTGCCTGGGGTGATTTAGCGAAATCATAGGAAATTGCTTCACGAAAGAAGACGAAGCAAGTACTCCAGAATTCGTATCAAGAACGGCTGTTGTAATTTTTCATATATAGGAGAGGGAGGACATGAACAGAGAGGGGGGGGGACAGTAGGGGATAGGCAGACAGTGGAGGGAGATAATGTCAGAAATGGGTGAATGGGTAGGTGGAATTGGGGGGTATTACTTCATATTGCCACTCGAAGGAAGGAAATGCGATTAGGGTTTAACGTTCCGTAGACAGCGTGGTCATTGGACTTTCCGCTTGGGTTTTTGGGTAAGACTGGGGAAGGAAATCGGCTGTGCCCTGTCAAAGGAACCATCCCGGCATTTGCCTGGGGTGATTTAGCGAAATCATAGGAAATTCCTTCACGAAAGAAGACGAAGCAAGTACTCCAGAATTCGTATCAAGAACGGCTGTTGTAATTTTTCATATATAGGAGAGGGAGGACATGAACAGAGAGGGGGGGACAGTAGGGGATAGGCAGACAGTGGAGGTAGATAATGTCAGAAATGGGTGAATGGATAGGTGGAATTGGGGGGTATTATTTCATATTGCCACTCGAAGGAAGGAAATTCGATTAGGGTTTAACGTTCCGTAGACAGCGTGGTCATTGGACTTTCCGCTCGGGTTTTTGGGTAAGACTGGGGAAGGAAATCGGCCGTGCCCTGTCAATGGAACCATCCCGGCATTTGCCTGGGGTGATTTAGCGAAATCATAGGAAATTCCTTCACGAAAGAAGACGAAGCAAGTACTCCAGATTTCGTATCAAGAACGGCTGTTGTAATTTTTCATATATAGGAGAGGGAGGACATGAACAGAGAGGGGGGGGACAGTAGGGGATAGGCAGACAGTGGAGGGAGATAATGTCAGAAATGGGTGAATGGATAGGTGGAATTGGGGGGTATTACTTCATATTGCCACTCGAAGGAAGGAAATGCGATTAGGGTTTAACGTTCCGTAGACAGCGTGGTCATTGGACTTTCCGCTCGGGTTTTTGGGTAAGACTGGGGAAGGAAATCGGCTGTGCCCTGTTAAAGGAACCATCCTGGCATTTGCCTGGGGTGATTTAGCGAAATCATAGGAAATTCCTTCACGAAAGAAGACGAAGCAAGTACTCCAGAATTCGTATCAAGAACGGCTGTTGTAATTTTTCATATATAGGAGAGGGAGGACATGAACAGAGAGGGGGGGGGACAGTAGGGGATAGGCAGACAGTGGAGGGAGATAATGTCAGAAATGGGTGAATGGATAGGTGGAATTGGGGGGTATTACTTCATATTGCCACTCGAAGGAAGGAAATGCGATTAGGGTTTAACGTTCCGTAGACAGCGTGGTCATTGGACTTTCCGCTCGGGTTTTTGGGTAAGACTGGGGAAGGAAATCGGCCGTGCCCTGTCAAAGGAACCATCCCGGCATTTGCCTGGGGTGATTTAGCGAAATCATAGGAAATTCCTTCACGAAAGAAGACGAAGCAAGTACTCCAGAATTCGTATCAAGAACGGCTGTTGTAATTTTTCATATATAGAAGAGGGAGGACATGAACAGAGGGGGGGGGACAGTAGGGGATAGGCAGACAGTGGAGGGAGATAATGTCAGAAATGGGTGAATGGATAGGTGGAATTGGGGGGTATTACTTCATATTGCCATTGGAAGGAAGAAAATGCGATTAGGGTTTAACGTTCCGTAGACAGCGTGGTCATTGGACTTTCCGCTCGGGTTTTTGGGTAAGACTGGGGAAGGAAATCGGCCGTGCCCTGTCAAAGGAACCATCCCGGCATTTGCCTGGGGTGATTTAGCGAAATCATAGGAAATTCCTTCACGAAAGAAGACGAAGCAAGTACTCCAGAATTCGTATCAAGAACGGCTGTTGTAATTTTTCATATATAGGAGAGGGAGGACATGAACAGAGAGGGGGGGGACAGTAGGGGATAGGCAGACAGTGGAGGGAGATAATGTCAGAAATGGGTGAATGGGTAGGTGGAATTGCGGGGTATTACTGCATATTGCCACTCGAAGGAAGGAAATGCGATTAGGGTTTAACGTTCCGTAGACAGCGTGGTCATTGGACTTTCCGCTCGGGTTTTTGGGAAGACTGGGGAAGGAAATCGGCCGTGCCCTGTCAAAGGAACCATCCCGGCATTTGCCTGGGGTGATTTAGCGAAATCATAGGAAATTCCTTCACGAAAGAAGACGAAGCAAGTACTCCAGAATTCGTATCAAGAACGGCTGTTGTAATTTTTCATATATAGGAGAGGGAGGACATGAACAGAGAGGGGGGGGGACAGTAGGGGATAGGCAGACAGTGGAGGGAGATAATGTCAGAAATGGGTGAATGGGTAGGTGGATTTGGGGGGTATTACTTCATATTGCCACTCGAAGGAAGGAAATGCGATTAGGGTTTAACGTTCCGTAGACAGCGTGGTCATTGGACTTTCCGCTTGGGTTTTTGGGTAAGACTGGGGAAGGAAATCGGCTGTGCCCTGTCAAAGGAACCATCCCGGCATTTGCCTGGGGTGATTTAGCGAAATCATAGGAAATTCCTTCACGAAAGAAGACGAAGCAAGTACTCCAGAATTCGTATCAAGAACGGCTGTTGTAATTTTTCATATATAGGAGAGGGAGGACATGAACAGAGAGGGGGGGACAGTAGGGGATAGGCAGACAGTGGAGGTAGATAATGTCAGAAATGGGTGAATGGATAGGTGGAATTGGGGGGTATTATTTCATATTGCCACTCGAAGGAAGGAAATGCGATTAGGGTTTAACGTTCCGTAGACAGCGTGGTCATTGGACTTTCCGCTTGGGTTTTTGGGTAAGACTGGGGAAGGAAATCGGCTGTGCCCTGTCAAAGGAACCATCCCGGCATTTGCCTGGGGTGATTTAGCGAAATCATAGGAAATTCCTTCACGAAAGAAGACGAAGCAAGTACTCCAGAATTCGTATCAAGAACGGCTGTTGTAATTTTTCATATATAGGAGAGGGAGGACATGAACAGAGAGGGGGGGACAGTAGGGGATAGGCAGACAGTGGAGGTAGATAATGTCAGAAATGGGTGAATGGATAGGTGGAATTGGGGGGTATTATTTCATATTGCCACTCGAAGGAAGGAAATGCGATTAGGGTTTAAAGTTCCGTAGACAGCGTGGTCATTGGACTTTCCGCTCGGGTTTTTGGGTAAGACTGGGGAAGGAAATCGGCCGTGCCCTGTCAATGGAACCATCCCGGCATTTGCCTGGGGTGATTTAGCGAAATCATAGGAAATTCCTTCACGAAAGAAGACGAAGCAAGTACTCCAGAATTCGTATCAAGAACGGCTGTTGTAATTTTTCATATATAGGAGAGGGAGGACATGAACAGAGAGGGGGGGGACAGTAGGGGATAGGCAGACAGTGGAGGGAGATAATGTCAGAAATGGGTGAATGGATAGGTGGAATTGGGGGGTATTACTTCATATTGCCACTCGAAGGAAGGAAATGCGATTAGGGTTTAACGTTCCGTAGACAGCGTGGTCATTGGACTTTCCGCTCGGGTTTTTGGGTAAGACTGGGGAAGGAAATCGGCCGTGCCCTGTCAAAGGAACCATCCCGGCATTTGCCTGGGGTGATTTAGCGAAATCATAGGAAATTCCTTCACGAAAGAAGACGAAGCAAGTACTCCAGAATTCGTATCAAGAACGGCTGTTGTAATTTTTCATATATAGAAGAGGGAGGACATGAACAGAGGGGGGGGGGACAGTAGGGGATAGGCAGACAGTGGAGGGAGATAATGTCAGAAATGGGTGAATGGATAGGTGGAATTGGGGGGTATTACTTCATATTGCCATTGGAAGGAAGGAAATGCGATTAGGGTTTAACGTTCCGTAGACAGCGTGGTCATTGGACTTTCCGCTCGGGTTTTTGGGTAAGACTGGGGAAGGAAATCGGCCGTGCCCTGTCAAAGGAACCATCCCGGCATTTACCTGGGGTGATTTCGCGAAATCATAGGAAATTCCTTCACGAAAGAAGACGAAGCAAGTACTCCAGAATTCGTATCAAGAACGGCTGTTGTAATTTTTCATATATAGGAGAGGGAGGACATGAACAGAGAGGGGGGGGGGGACAGTAGGGGATAGGCAGACAGTGGAGGGAGATAATGTCAGAAATGGGTGAATGGGTAGGTGGAATTGCGGGGTATTACTGCATATTGCCACTCGAAGGAAGGAAATGCGATTAGGGTTTAACGTTCCGTAGACAGCGTGGTCATTGGACTTTCCGCTCGGGTTTTTGGGAAGACTGGGGAAGGAAATCGGCCGTGCCCTGTCAAAGGAACCATCCCGGCATTTGCCTGGGGTGATTTAGCGAAATCATAGGAAATTCCTTCACGAAAGAAGACGAAGCAAGTACTCCAGAATTCGTATCAAGAACGGCTGTTGTAATTTTTCATATATAGGAGAGGGAGGACATGAACAGAGAGGGGGGGGGACAGTAGGGGATAGGCAGACAGTGGAGGGAGATAATGTCAGAAATGGGTGAATGGGTAGGTGGATTTGGGGGGTATTACTTCATATTGCCACTCGAAGGAAGGAAATGCGATTAGGGTTTAACGTTCCGTAGACAGCGTGGTCATTGGACTTTCCGCTTGGGTTTTTGGGTAAGACTGGGGAAGGAAATCGGCTGTGCCCTGTCAAAGGAACCATCCCGGCATTTGCCTGGGGTGATTTAGCGAAATCATAGGAAATTCCTTCACGAAAGAAGACGAAGCAAGTACTCCAGAATTCGTATCAAGAACGGCTGTTGTAATTTTTCATATATAGGAGAGGGAGGACATGAACAGAGAGGGGGGGACAGTAGGGGATAGGCAGACAGTGGAGGTAGATAATGTCAGAAATGGGTGAATGGATAGGTGGAATTGGGGGGTATTATTTCATATTGCCACTCGAAGGAAGGAAATGCGATTAGGGTTTAAAGTTCCGTAGACAGCGTGGTCATTGGACTTTCCGCTCGGGTTTTTGGGTAAGACTGGGGAAGGAAATCGGCCGTGCCCTGTCAATGGAACCATCCCGGCATTTGCCTGGGGTGATTTAGCGAAATCATAGGAAATTCCTTCACGAAAGAAGACGAAGCAAGTACTCCAGAATTCGTATCAAGAACGGCTGTTGTAATTTTTCATATATAGGAGAGGGAGGACATGAACAGAGAGGGGGGGGACAGTAGGGGATAGGCAGACAGTGGAGGGAGATAATGTCAGAAATGGGTGAATGGATAGGTGGAATTGGGGGGTATTACTTCATATTGCCACTCGAAGGAAGGAAATGCGATTAGGGTTTAACGTTCCGTAGACAGCGTGGTCATTGGACTTTCCGCTCGGGTTTTTGGGTAAGACTGGGGAAGGAAATCGGCCGTGCCCTGTCAAAGGAACCATCCCGGCATTTGCCTGGGGTGATTTAGCGAAATCATAGGAAATTCCTTCACGAAAGAAGACGAAGGAAGTACTCCAGAATTCGTATCAAGAACGGCTGTTGTAATTTTTCATATATAGGAGAGGGAGGACATGAACAGAGAAGGGGGGACAGTAGGGGATAGGCAGACAGTGGAGGGAGATAATGTCAGAAATGGGTGAATGGGTAGGTGGAATTGGGGGGTATTACTGCATATTGCCACTCGAAGGAAGGAAATGCGATTAGGGTTTAACGTTCCGTAGACAGCGTGGTAATTGGACTTTCCGCTCAGGTTTTTGGGTAAGACTGGGGAAGGAAATCGGCCGTGCCCTGTCAAAGGAACCATCCCGGAATTTGCCTGGGGTGATTTAGCGAAATCATAGGAAATTCCTTCACGAAAGAAGACGAAGCAAGTACTCCAGAATTTGTATCAAGAACGGCTGTTGTCATTTTTCATATATAGGAGAGGGAGGACATGAACAGAGAGGGGGGGACAGTAGGGGATAGGCAGACAGTGGAGGGAGATAATGTCAGAAATGGGTGAATGGGTAGGTGGAATTGGGGGGTATTACTGCATATTGCCACTCGAAGGAAGGAAATGCGATTAGGGTTTAACGTTCCGTAGACAGCGTGGTCATTGGACTTTCCGCTCGGGTTTTTGGGTAAGACTGGGGAAGGAAATCGGCCGTGCCCTGTCAAAGGAACCATCCCGGCATTTGCCTGGGGTGATTTAGCGAAATCATAGGAAATTCCTTCACGAAAGAAGAGGAAGCAAGTACTCCAGAATTCGTATCAAGAACGGCTGTTGTAATTTTTCATATATAGGAGAGGGAGGACATGAACAGAGAGGGGGGGGACAGTAGGGGATAGGCAGACAGTGGAGGGAGATAATGTCAGAAATGGGTGAATGGGTAGGTGGATTTGGGGGGTATTACTTCATATTGCCACTCGAAGGAAGGAAATGCGATTAGGGTTTAACGTTCCGTAGACAGCGTGGTCATTGGACTTTCCGCTTGGGTTTTTGGGTAAGACTGGGGAAGGAAATCGGCTGTGCCCTGTCAAAGGAACCATCCCGGCATTTGCCTGGGGTGATTTAGCGAAATCATAGGAAATTCCTTCACGAAAGAAGACGAAGCAAGTACTCCAGAATTCGTATCAAGAACGGCTGTTGTAATTTTTCATATATAGGAGAGGGAGGACATGAACAGAGAAGGGGGGACAGTAGGGGATAGGCAGACAGTGGAGGGAGATAATGTCAGAAATGGGTGAATGGGTAGGTGGAATTGGGGGGTATTACTTCATATTGCCACTCGAAGGAAGGAAATGCGATTAGGGTTTAACGTTCCGTAGACAGCGTGGTCATTGGACTTTCCGCTCGGGGTTTTGGGTAAGACTGGGGAAGGAAATCGGCTGTGCCCTGTTAAAGGAACCATCCCGGCATTTGCCTGGGGTGATTTAGCGAAATCATAGGAAATTCCTTCACGAAAGAAGACGAAGCAAGTACTCCAGAATTCGTATCAAGAACGGCTGTTGTAATTTTTCATATATAGGAGAGGGAGGACATGAACAGAGAGGGGGGGGGGGACAGTAGGGGATAGGCAGACAGTGGAGGGAGATAATGTCAGAAATGGGTGAATGGATAGGTGGAATTGGGGGGTATTACTTCATATTGCCACTCGAAGGAAGGAAATGCGATTAGGGTTTAACGTTCCGTAGACAGCGTGGTCATTGGACTTTCCGCTCGGGTTTTTGGGTAAGACTGGGGAAGGAAATCGGCCGTGCCCTGTCAAAGGAACCATCCCGGCATTTGCCTGGGGTGATTTAGCGAAATCATAGGAAATTCCTTCACGAAAGAAGACGAAGCAAGTACTCCAGAATTCGTATCAAGAACGGCTGTTGTAATTTTTCATATATAGAAGAGGGAGGACATGAACAGAGGGGGGGGGACAGTAGGGGATAGGCAGACAGTGGAGGGAGATAATGTCAGAAATGGGTGAATGGATAGGTGGAATTGGGGGGTATTACTTCATATTGCCATTGGAAGGAAGGAAATGCGATTAGGGTTTAACGTTCCGTAGACAGCGTGGTCATTGGACTTTCCGCTCGGGTTTTTGGGTAAGACTGGGGAAGGAAATCGGCCGTGCCCTGTCAAAGGAACCATCCCGGCATTTGCCTGGGGTGATTTAGCGAAATCATAGGAAATTCCTTCACGAAAGAAGACGAAGCAAGTACTCCAGAATTCGTATCAAGAACGGCTGTTGTAATTTTTCATATATAGGAGAGGGAGGACATGAACAGAGGGGGGGGGACAGTAGGGGATAGGCAGACAGTGGAGGGAGATAATGTCAGAAATGGGTGAATGGGTAGGTGGAATTGCGGGGTATTACTGCATATTGCCACTCGAAGGAAGGAAATGCGATTAGGGTTTAACGTTCCGTAGACAGCGTGGTCATTGGACTTTCCGCTCGGGTTTTTGGGAAGACTGGGGAAGGAAATCGGCCGTGCCCTGTCAAAGGAACCATCCCGGCATTTGCCTGGGGTGATTTAGCGAAATCATAGGAAATTCCTTCACGAAAGAAGACGAAGCAAGTACTCCAGAATTCGTATCAAGAACGGCTGTTGTAATTTTTCATATATAGGAGAGGGAGGACATGAACAGAGAGGGGGGGGGGACAGTAGGGGATAGGCAGACAGTGGAGGGAGATAATGTCAGAAATGGGTGAATGGGTAGGTGGATTTGGGGGGTATTACTTCATATTGCCACTCGAAGGAAGGAAATGCGATTAGGGTTTAACGTTCCGTAGACAGCGTGGTCATTGGACTTTCCGCTTGGGTTTTTGGGTAAGACTGGGGAAGGAAATCGGCTGTGCCCTGTCAAAGGAACCATCCCGGCATTTGCCTGGGGTGATTTAGCGAAATCATAGGAAATTCCTTCACGAAAGAAGACGAAGCAAGTACTCCAGAATTCGTATCAAGAACGGCTGTTGTAATTTTTCATATATAGAAGAGGGAGGACATGAACAGAGAGGGGGGGACAGTAGGGGATAGGCAGACAGTGGAGGTAGATAATGTCAGAAATGGGTGAATGGATAGGTGGAATTGGGGGGTATTATTTCATATTGCCACTCGAAGGAAGGAAATGCGATTAGGGTTTAACGTTCCGTAGACAGCGTGGTCATTGGACTTTCCGCTCGGGTTTTTGGGTAAGACTGGGGAAGGAAATCGGCCGTGCCCAGTCAATGGAACCATCCCGGCATTTGCCTGGGGTGATTTAGCGAAATCATAGGAAATTCCTTCACGAAAGAAGACGAAGCAAGTACTCCAGAATTCGTATCAAGAACGGCTGTTGTAATTTTTCATATATAGGAGAGGGAGGACATGAACAGAGAGGGGGGGGACAGTAGGGGATAGGCAGACAGTGGAGGGAGATAATGTCAGAAATGGGTGAATGGATAGGTGGAATTGGGGGGTATTACTTCATATTGCCACTCGAAGGAAGGAAATGCGATTAGGGTTTAACGTTCCGTAGACAGCGTGGTCATTGGACTTTCCGCTCGGGTTTTTGGGTAAGACTGGGGAAGGAAATCGGCCGTGCCCTGTCAAAGGAACCATCCCGGCATTTGCCTGGGGTGATTTAGCGAAATCATAGGAAATTCCTTCACGAAAGAAGACGAAGCAAGTACTCCAGAATTCGTATCAAGAACGGCTGTTGTAATTTTTCATATATAGGAGAGGGAGGACATGAACAGAGAAGGGGGGACAGTAGGGGATAGGCAGACAGTGGAGGGAGATAATGTCAGAAATGGGTGAATGGGTAGGTGGAATTGGGGGGTATTACTGCATATTGCCACTCGAAGGAAGGAAATGCGATTAGGGTTTAACGTTCCGTAGACAGCGTGGTCATTGGACTTTCCGCTCAGGTTTTTGGGTAAGACTGGGGAAGGAAATCGGCCGTGCCCTGTCAAAGGAACCATCCCGGCATTTGCCTGGGGTGATTTAGCGAAATCATAGGAAATTGCTTCACGAAAGAAGACGAAGCAAGTACTCCAGAATTTGTATCAAGAACGGCTGTTGTCATTTTTCATATATAGGAGAGGGAGGACATGAACAGAGAGGGGGGGGACAGTAGGGGATAGCAGACAGTGGAGGGAGATAATGTCAGAAATGGGTGAATGGATAGGTGGAATTGGGGGGTATTACTTCATATTGCCACTCGAAGGAAGGAAATGCGATTAGGGTTTAACGTTCCGTAGACAGCGTGGTCATTGGACTTTCCGCTCGGGTTTTTGGGTAAGACTGGGGAAGGAAATCGCCCGTGCCCTGTCAAAGGAACCATCCCGGCATTTGCCTGGGGTGATTTAGCGAAATCATAGGAAATTCCTTCACGAAAGAAGACGAAGCAAGTACTCCAGAATTCGTATCAAGAACGGCTGTTGTAATTTTTCATATATAGGAGAGGGAGGACATGAACAGAGAGGGGGGGACAGTAGGGGATAGGCAGACAGTGGAGGGAGATAATGTCAGAAATGGGTGAATGGGTAGGTGGAATTGGGGGGTATTACTGCATATTGCCACTCGAAGGAAGGAAATGCGATTAGGGTTTAACGTTCCGTAGACAGCGTGGTCATTGGACTTTCCGCTCGGGTTTTTGGGTAAGACTGGGGAAGGAAATCGGCCGTGCCCTGTCAAAGGAACCATCCCGGCATTTGCCTGGGGTGATTTAGCGAAATCATAGGAAATTCCTTCACGAAAGAAGACGAAGCAAGTACTCCAGAATTCGTATCAAGAACGGCTGTTGTAATTTTTCATATATAGGAGAGGGAGGACATGAACAGAGGGGGGGGACAGTAGGGGATAGGCAGACAGTGGAGGGAGATAATGTCAGAAATGGGTGAATGGGTAGGTGGAATTGGGGGGTATTACTGCATATTGCCACTCGAAGGAAGGAAATGCGATTAGGGTTTAACGTTCCGTAGACAGCGTGGTCATTGGACTTTCCGCTCAGGTTTATGGGTAAGACTGCGGAAGGAAATCGGCCGTGCCCTGTCAAAGGAACCATCCCGGCATTTGCCTGGGGTGATTTAGCGAAATCATAGGAAATTCCTTCACGAAAGAAGACGAAGCAAGTACTCCAGAATTCGTATCAAGAACGGCTGTTGTAATTTTTCATATATAGGAGAGGGAGGACATGAACAGAGGGGGGGGGGGACAGTAGGGGATAGGCAGACAGTGGAGGGAGATAATGTCAGAAATGGGTGAATGGGTAGGTGGAATTGGGGGGTATTACTGCATATTGCCACTTGAAGGAAGGAAATGCGATTAGGGTTTAACGTTCCGTAGACAGCGTGGTCATTGGACTTTCCGCTCAGGTTTTTGGGTAAGACTGCGGAAGGAAATCGGCCGTGCCCTGTCAAAGGAACCATCCCGGCATTTGCCTGGGGTGATTTAGCGAAATCATAGGAAATTCCTTCACGAAAGAAGACGAAGCAAGTACTCCAGAATTCGTATCAAGAACGGCTGTTGTAATTTTTCATATATAGGAGAGGGAGGACATGAACAGAGAGGGGGGGACAGTAGGGGATAGGCAGACAGTGGAGGGAGATAATGTCAGAAATGGGTGAATGGGTAGGTGGAATTGGGGGGTATTACTGCATATTGCCACTCGAAGGAAGGAAATGCGATTAGGGTTTAACGTTCCGTAGACAGCGTGGTCATTGGACTTTCTGCTTGGGTTTTTGGGTAAGACTGGGGAAGGAAATCGGCCGTGCCCTGTCAAAGGAACCATCCCGGCATTTGCCTGGGGTGATTTAGCGAAATCATAGGAAATTCCTTCACGAAAGAAGACGAAGCAAGTACTCCAGAATTCGTATCAAGAACGGCTGTTGTAATTTTTCATATATAGGAGAGGGAGGACATGAACAGAGGGGGGGGGGGACAGTAGGGGATAGGCAGACAGTGGAGGGAGATAATGTCAGAAATGGGTGAATGGGTAGGTGGAATTGGGGGGTATTACTGCATATTGCCACTCGAAGGAAGGAAATGCGATTAGGGTTTAACGTTCCGTAGACAGCGTGGTCATTGGACTTTCCGCTCGGGTTTTTGGGTAAGACTGGGGAAGGAAATCGGCCGTGCCCTGTCAAAGGAACCATCCCGGCATTTGCCTGGGGTGATTTAGCGAAATCATAGGAAATTCCTTCACGAAAGAAGACGAAGCAAGTACTCCAGAATTCGTATCAAGAACGGCTGTTGTAATTTTTCATATATAGGAGAGGGAGGACATGAACAGAGAGGGGGGGGGGACAGTAGGGGATAGGCAGACAGTGGAGGGAGATAATGTCAGAAATGGGTGAATGGGTAGGTGGAATTGGGGGGTATTACTTCATATTGCCACTCGAAGGAAGGAAATGCGATTAGGGTTTAACGTTCCGTAGACAGCGTGGTAATTGGACTTTCCGCTCGGGTTTTTGGGTAAGACAGCTTTTTTAAAGCTGTCACAACAATTCTCAGTTTATTTAGTAATCATCGTCATTAATAACTGAAACCATAAGTATTTATGATAGGTCACATCAACATCAATGTAATAAATTGTACTTTCCTTAATCCATATACAGTATGTCCTTCAGATAATTTAAAATGTATCACGCATGACAAATTGCATTCCAGATTAGTATAATATGATAAGAGACACCAACCATTGGAACTTACTGTAGTTTACTATAAATAATCATACTGCCATGTCCCTATACTTTATATCAGTTATAGGTGTAGTAAGCTATATGAGACTATTCCGAGTTATGAGTAACTGAAAGTCTACATTGCTGTTGAGGGGGGAAAGTAGTTGCATGTCTAGGTTCCATAATATGTGATGTCTAGTTGTAAGTGACAAAACTCAATGTGTAGGTGAGAACTATTTATGAAATCTGATGTTAGCTTAATATGAAATGTATTTGCTTCTAGTTGTCTATGTCTAGATACCAAGTAAGTTAATTATTAAACTATTAAAATTTAATAGTTCACAATCATGCAGATGTTATAGAACTGTTGCTCATTGTCAAGGTTTCAAACCAGCTTACAATACTACTTTCAGTTATTGTAATTATGATAAGAGATGTTTCGTTCTATTGTATTATATCGTAGCATATTGTACTCATTTAATTGGATATTGAGGATTTATGTTATATGTTGACATTATAATGATTCAATGAAAAGTATTACAATGACAGTCTGGATTTTTTTAAACCATAAATATGTAAAATGACAGTTTGAGATGTTCTATTGTGACAAGTATAAATGTTGCACATTGGTTATATACATATCGATTCATGCCACCAACCTGTTGCCACCTGGTGGTAGATAGATCACTTAGAAGTATTTTATCTTATTCCAACAGTCCATCAACAGTTTTAACTGTGATAACACACTACCCAGACATGTGGCACAGTATATCACAGTGTCTTGTACAACATGACCCAAAGGCATATTCAGTTAATGATGTGCATGCCATTTATAACTTGCCACTATGATGTTGGTTCATCTGAATTATATTTCTTACCATGCCTGGACAAGTAAGTATGAACATGACAAATATTTTTTGTTTAAACAAGCTATCTTCAACTTGACTGTTTTCTATAGATTGTGTAACTGACGTGTTTAACATCTAGATTAATAATGTACCACATTTATTGTACAGTAAGGCATTTTGTATTCACTGCAGTTTTGTACTTTTAATCATTACAGATTTGAAAATGACTCTTTAATGAGTCCAAACTAGTCATCATATGAAATCATCAAGCGATCTATGGCAATCAATATCTTATAAAGGGATTCATAACTATTACATTAAAAGATCGCCTCCTAGAAAACAACCTGAATAAGAGGTAAGGTAATTGCAGTCAAGATGATTATTTTTCTAATTTGTCTTTATATTTCTTCGGTCACGGAAAAACATCAATACTGCACTCAATAAAAATTGGACACATGTCGTATTTTATTGCATTTTGTGCATATTACACGTCCTAAAATATTGACTATTCTTCCTGGAAGACACTGTATAAAGAAAGAACAGACGGCTGTGTGGACGTACTGGAATGCTACACTGGTTCAAAACAATTAGGGGATCAGTTGAAATATCCAGATTAAGAAGTATTGCCATCAGCAGAATGAATTAAAATGGTTCGACGACTTTCTTTCGGTTCTACATAGTGGAGACAATGACATTTCGGCAAACGAGACAGTGGTAATAACAAGTTACGGCAGAACGGGTTAGCGTTGACTTGTATGTACTCTACAAAACAAATTACTCAAGCAGTTCAGATAGTGTCACGAGAAGATTGCGCAATGCAATAACAACGTGGCTTACCCGAAGCTATGGCATGGAGAGAGATTGGAAGGAGGTGGTTGCAGCTATTGGAGTGTCCCTAAGTGTAATTTACAGGATCTGGACGCTATATCAGACAACAGGAACTGTTAAAAGAAAGCAGAGCCAAGGTCGTAAGAGGATAACATCGGCAAGCGATGACTGTTATGTTCGGTCTCAGCCCGTCGAGCCTGAATGCAACTCAGCTGTGACGCACCCTCCAGGCAGAAGCAGGACGCGCGGTATCAACAGAAACAGTCCGAAATGTGGCCTCTACTCACAGAGCTCCAGTTTGTGTGTCTCATCAAAACTACGAGACCTGTTTAGCCCGCAGAAACTGGGTGGGGGACCATCAGGATTGGAGTCATAACGATAGAGGAGGTAGAAAAGATCCAAAAAACGTTACGGAGATGATCGATAAACTCCAATGGAAGACTCTGCAGGAGAGACGCTCTGTCGCTCGGTACGGGCTTTTGTCGAAGTTTCGAGAACATACCTTTACCGAGGAGTCTAGCAGTATATTGCTCCCTCCTACGTATATCTCGCGAAGAGACCGTGAGGATAAAATCAGAGAGATTAGAGCCCACACAGAGGCATACCGACAATCCTTCTTTCCGCGAACAATACGTGACTGGAATAGGAGGGAAAATCTATAGTGGTACTCAAGGTACCGTCCGTCACACACCGTCAGGTGGCTTGCGGAGTATGGTTGTAGATGTAGATGTAGATGGCGCCGGGTTTTCTTCACAGGTGAGGCAAGATATTGTGTTCAACCGGACAATCGTCGTTCCCCCATTTGGAGAGAACATGGAACTCGGAACAACCCTGCTTATGTGCAGAAAACATCACCATATCATGGAGGTGGACAATTGTTGCGGGCAGGAGTCAGTATTGGCGGACGTACGGACCTCTATGTCACTCAGAATGGCACTTCGACTACTCACAGGTTTAATGACGACCTCTTTCGACCTTTTTCTTGTGTCCTACACTGGTGCCATAGGAGATGGTTTCCTGCTGGTGGTCAATAACACTCGTCCCCACAGAGCTACACTGTTGGGCCACATGCTTGAAGCTGAAGGAATTGATGTTCGGATTCAGGCACACAATTTTAATCTGCCAGGAAATTTCATTTCAACGCACACTCCGCTGCAGAGGGAAAGTTTCATTCTGGAAACATACCTCAGGCTGTGGCTATGTCTCCACCATATCCTTTCTTCCAGGAGTGCTAGTCTTGCCAGGTTTCGCAGGAGAATTTCTGTGAAGTTTGGAAAGTAGGAGGCGAGATACTGGCAGAATTGAAGTTGTGGGGCGTGACCGTGAGTCGTGTCGGGAAAGCTCAGTGGTAGAGCGCTTGCACGAGAAAGGGAAGGGTCCCAGGTACGAGTCCCGGTTCCGGCACACAATTTTGATCCGTCAGGAAGTTTCAGTAGATCGTGATTCACAAGTACATCCTAGGTTTCAGAACACCATCGAGACAAAATTACAAGACAATCAAAAAACAAACTTGACTGGCAGAGCCCTTCTAGAAAGTTCGTAATACTCCCTCTGGCGAAGGTACACAGTAATCCTGTTGGGGACAGACTGTAAAGTAACAAAACCAGCCCCTTTCTTGAGACAAACCCCATACCAAAGTCAAATATTCGATACTAGAGCCAGTAGATAAAGAAATTAAGTCAGTCTAATTTTTAATGTTGTTAATTTGGAAGTTTATCAAGTGTTGTTTCGAATTTACTCATTAACAAACAATATTTCGATCTAGTGTGACACGTATTTCCAATTTACTGGTAGTATACAATTTGAATTTATGTTAGTATAAATAATTTCAGTCGTTAGGCAATTTAATTAAAACTGAAAATGAAGACATTGTTTCAAAACACGTTCCAAGCTATTTTGTTATAAAAAATAGTTTTTTTTCTTAAAATTCATTATTGTAACGAAATGTCATAGAACACAGAGTCTAGTTTATAATTTGAAATGCTGTAAATTAAAATTTTATGATTGTAATTCTTATTAATATTACTTTTAATAATAAGTTAGTCGAACTTCTGATGGTTGAAATGTATATAAGCAAGTCGGGGAGAAGGATTACAGGCAGTTTTTTTGGATGAGCTTTCGGAAGTAGATGCTGTAACATTATTTGCAATAAACCTGATTAGAACGAAAACGTTGTGTGTGGAGTATAATTATGAGCGAGTTGAATCCTTTTCCACACTAATTTTACCACAGCAGTTAAAGTTTTGCTCCGGCATAACTGAAATGGACCACGGGAGCAGCGAGCAAAAACAGCAAAATTTAAGTACTGAGTCAAAATCTAACCTTTACTTCCAAGGAAAATTACAAGACTTATCACATTATGTAGACGAATTATCTACTCCATATTACCAAATAAATTATAAAAACACGCAATAATATGTGTATAAAGTCAAATGATTCTTACACTTTTTTATTTCAGTTCGAGGAATTTTTTGCACTAATCATATTAAGTAACATTCCCCAATCGTTAGGAACGCAGGCAAACAACTTGGAAATCCGTTAAACATCATTTACACAACAAAACATTCTAATCTAAAGGTCGTAAATACAACTAAATACCTAGGAGTAACAATTACGAGCAATGGAAAATATTGTAGACAAGGCAGAACACTTAGAAGATACAACAGTTCTACTAAAGACACTGCCTACACTACACTTGTGCGCCTATTTTGGAGTAATGCTACCCATTATTGGATCCCCACGAAGTGTGTCTGACGAAGGATATTGAGAAATTTCAGAGAGGGGCAGCTAGTTTTGTATTATCGCGATACAAGGGACAGAGTGTCACAGAAATAATGCACGATTTGAGGTGGAAATCATTAAAAGAAAGGCGTTATTCGTTGCAGCGAGATTTATTTGCGAAACTCTGAAACCTCTGAGACAGTAAGTACATTACGATTAATGCAGTATTTAAGTTATTCAAATGATGGAGGCTCAAGGATAGGACAAAAGATGCGCAAGAATACACTTGTACAGCTGTTTCACCATAACATATTACATTTATAAATTTCGTGATTTTTCTCGGCCGTTAATTTTTGTGCCATCTAACTCTTTTTAGGGACTATATGTAGATTTTAGATGTCTGTAGTAATATGAAGCACAAAAGCAGAGAAACACTTTTCACAACATATATTAAAAAACTCAATTAATATTCATTCAAATCTTAAATCTAGGATTATACTTTTATTTCTTCGACTATCGGTTCTCACCAACTGCAGTAGTTGCCTCCGTGGTAGAACTGTCTGCAGCAGTTCCAAGCACTGACAATATGATGAAAATTGGATACATGGACACTGCCAGCACACTCAGGCTACGGCATACAGAAATCAGAGAAAGAGACACAAAATACTGCATGCGGCGGCCGAATCTGTGAACAAAGTTTATAGCAATTAGCTACCCTATTATCGATCACAAATTGAATTTTTGTGTACATAAAAGATGACACTCTATGATGAATACCTGCAACAAAGTCACAGTTTTTCGTGATACTTACGTATATATCAAAAAGGGGCATTTGATTGCATGACCTAAGCATCCCGTAAACCGGTAGGTTTAACAGGTAGTGGGACCCATGTCTCGAAGGGAGGGGTACTCCATAAGTACACCATCGTTGTACGTATTTATTAGTATATGATCATTGGTGAGCTTGATGTTATCCGTCTGGGCACTAGCGGCAATTAATATGAGAGATGAATGACAACTAATAGCTGAAACTTCGTTAATTGGGTTTGGATGGGAATATCTTAAGCAATCAAACGCAGAAATAATCCTTAGAATTGATCTTTAATTACCAAGATTCACTTTTCCACATAATCACTAGCCAATTGGATACATTTCTGCCAACGACGAACGAGTTTTCTGAAGCTGTCACAGTCTCTCAGTTTTCTCGTCTTCATCAGAATTATAATGATTCCCTCGGAGAGCGTCTATCAGTATCTGGAACAGATGGAAGTCAGACGGTGCTAAATCTGGCTGTATGGAGGAGATTCAGTCTTTGAAGTTATGCTGTGGTGGTACGCGAAGTGTGTGGCTCCTCCGATAGCCAAGCAATGCAATAATGTGACCCACACGTTCTTGTGAAATGTCGATTGTGCTTTAAACTTCTGAGTGATACGACGATCGTCCTGATTCAGTCTGTGAACATTTTGCTTGTGAAACTCGGTGGTTGCTGTCACAGGATGTCCAACACTTTGTCACGCATGTCCGATGACCCCGCCTCAACATCTTTAGACTTACTCGACCAACGACCGCACAATACTCACATCAACACAGTCATCATAAACTTTAATACTCTGATGAATCTCCTTTGGGGTGATACCATCTGCTGTCAAGAATTCAATGACTACACGTCTGCACAGGATTCCATACTTAACAATGCAACAACACAACCGATCAGTGCCAAGTCATCCTGCCAACTGGAGCTGTAGAGTAGAGGCAACGGAACAATCCAGTACCTGCCGCATAGTAATGCTGCCAATTGTTGAAGAGTTGCGAAGATGGAGGCATTGCTTTTGAGTCAACCCTCGTACGATCCCATCTAGAGATAGGAAATGGGCGAAGGGCGAACGAAGCATAGGTATGCAAGGACCGAGGGAAAAATGCCAAGGCAATTGCCAAAGAAACGAACCTCTGCGGCAATTATAGCGGTTAGTAGGGCAGTATCGGTTTGCTTGCTACTTGCGACAGACCTCTACTTTGCCAGTTGGTCGGCAGCTTATAATCAGCTGGCTTTGCCTGTCAGCTTACTGTGATGCAGGGGTTTGCCATATTCATCGTGTTTCTGAACGTAGCTGGTTAGTTCCCGAGGAAAATAGTTTTTGGGCACGTATGATTCCACCTATGGTTGTGTTCGCAGTTTTCCAAGCGTAAGTTTCTGTACAGACGTGTGGCGAGTCTCTTGAATGGCAATGAGAGTCGCTGTAGGCGGCTTTTTCTGGGAACACCGTCTGTGTATGTGTAACTCGTAGCGTTACTTATGATGCATAATACTTTGTTCTGTATCTCCTCAAGGTGTTTCACATGTGTAGGCGCCCTGTATCCCAGACAAGAGCACCATACGTTACCAGAGGTCACATAAGTATCATTAATATGGTCTTAAACAACCTCCTATTCAGTGTGCTCTCCCTATTGAGTTCAGATAGGAGTGTCTAAGCCTCATGTTTGCTCGGTAGCTCATATGTTGTTTGTGCCCCCCCCCCTCCCCCGGCATGTAAGCTTACTGTACAGCCAGAAACCGAAGTATTTTCACAATTTTGACATTCTCTTGGAAGCGTTTTGGGCGTGTCTACAGTGCAACTGGTCTACAGTCCTGGTGTTTACTCATAAGCGTCTGTCTGCCTGTAAAAACTACCGACTCAGTTTTGTCGACATTTACTTTAATACGCCATTTCTCCAACCAAGGCTCGGCAGTTCCGGGTGGCTTCATATCTTCCGCAAGGATGACGGTGTTGTTCAAATAGTTTGCGAGTATCTTCTTATGTATACTTGGAATATTATTAAAGTATAGGTTAAACAAGAGGGGCACTAGAATGCTGCCTTGGGGTACTCCAGCTTGGATACCGTGTCGTGTAAACTGTGTCGCGGCCGAACGCATTGAGGCGCTATGTTCCGATACGCAAGGCCGCTCCCCATCGGGGGTTCGAATCGCCCTTTGGGCACGAATGTTTGTGTTGTCTTTAGTATAAGGTAGTTCATAAGTAGTTTGTAAGTTTAGTGACTGATGACCCCGCAGTTAAGTACCTTAAGCTTAACAAACATTTGAACATTTTTTTGTATAAACTGTTTGCATTGAATGTCAATGTTAATATATCTTTGGTGATACCTGAGTGTATGAGGCGTATTACTCCGTCGGGGGAACGAGGCTTCGTTTAGTTTGCGCATGAGGTTGCTGTGCAAAAGCCATTTCGATGTCTAGGAAGAAGGGAGGTTAATGGTCCCGTCGACAACTTGGTCAGTGTAGCTCTAGCTCAGGCCGTGACCTGACTAAGGAACAATCCCGGCATTTGTCTGGAGTGATTTAGAAAAATCAATGACAACCTAAATCTGGATGGCCGGAGGTAGATTTGAACCACTGTCCACACGAATGCAAATAAAGTGTGTTACCACTGCGCCGCCTCGCTAGGTCCGATGTCTACGAACACAGTCCCTGCGGCCTTGTTTTTGTTGTATGTATGTGTGTATTCCATATGCAGATTAATTGCGTAGTGGCGTGGTGATTTCTAAAGCTGAAATGCTCCGGTCTTTGGCTGTCGTTAGTGATGCAGTTCCTAGACGTCTGAAAATTACCTTCTCAACGATCTTACAGAGCGAGCTCAGAAGATTGAAGGGTCGTTACCTTTGTGGGAGAGCGTGACCTTTCCATGACTTTCTCAACATCAGGACTTTGGCCGCTTTCCAAAGATTGCAATCCTTGTGTGTCAGTATTCTATAGTTAGAGGTCTGCGCGGATAAGAAAAGCGTTTTCCGCACCATATCCGCAAGGCCTATATCCGCAACCACAGCCGCGGCACTTTATCCGCGTCCGCAAGTTTGTTATCCGCATGCGCAGATATTAAACTTTTGAATGGATAATACAGTAAAACTTCTGAATAACGGACACCAATGGGTAAAATAAAACTGTCCGCTTTTAAGAAGTGTCCGCTGTTAAGAAAAGGATAAAATACAAAATAGTGAACTACCGTTTATCCGAAATGATCGGTATGGCGGCCGGTTCGGATAACGAAAATCTCGGATAAAACGAAAGTGTCCTGTTTTCGCGCGTGAAACACCGAATTGCGTCAATACCGCTACGTACGATCGTTAAACGTGCGAATGCCACGCCGCTTCTTGAACCGATCCAGCCAGTCATAATTTCCGAGAAATTCTTACTCCTTTCCTTCAATGAGCTCATAAAATGTCATCGCTTTTAGACGAAGTAGAGGACCTTAACTAGCATGTCTTTGGCTCTTATTTGTCCATGCCACAAAAATAAAACGTCTTTTAACTGGGGATATGAACTTTCTCTCATTCTTCTTCGAGATTTCATTGCGCTGCTTGACGCTTAAATGGAACAAAATGTTTAAATATCTGATCAGTTTGTTTTTAAATCAGTAATCGCACTCGTACCGACGTTCAAATCCGCAGCAACTTTCGCGGGTGGCTCACCAGCATCAATTTTTTGCAAAGTGTGAAGCTTTTGTTACAACGAGATCACATTCTTTTTTCGTTTCGCGCCAGTACTCAGCGTTTTTTCAACGCTTGGCTTCGTCTGATGTACCGACAACAAGCGGATAGTGCTTGGCGCCGCACTCTCATTGTTTTCGCACTGCATGAACCAATACTGTACGTACTGTACTTCCAAGAAGTTCCAATAGATGACAATGCCATGAAACCACGCAATACGAACAAGAAACTCGCTAAATCTTCAATCAACACACATTAGAATTGACGACACTCAGAGTTTTGACACACAAGAGTGCACTGATTCTTTCACGCTGTCCGTTGTTTGGAAGGTTTGATTGTTGTTGGGGGACATATTACCGTGTCCGTGTCCGTTATATAGAATGTCCGCTATTCGGAATAATTTTAGCATAAGGGCTAATGTTGTACTACAGGGGAATTTTAAAATGTCCGTTATTGAGAGGAGTCTGCTATTAGGAAGTGTCCGTTAAGGGAAGTTTTACTGTAGTAATAGATAGCAGTATTTAAAACCATTGTATGTAATGATATAATTATTGTTCGAGTATTATTTCTGCGAAAACTTAACTACTTTTGACTTCTCGAATCACGGCAAATGTTCTATACCTACTCCAAAACAGGCTATTTCAAACAGGAAAACACTGGCGCTCTGGACACACACAGTAGCGGTTTTGGAGCCCGTGTGGTCGGAGCACTACGTCTCCTGTTTAATACAGGATTTTCTTAAATTTAATTTGTTAAAAGTGATCGAGAGAGAGAAGATTTTATTGTGTTTACATTCAAAAAAAGAAACTGTTCTTGCGGAGTTTTACAAAAGGGACACTTTATTTTCCCCATATTAACACACAAGGGGTTATGTGACATAAAGCAAAACATGTCATTTTAAATGAATTTTTTAGTAAAGGCTTTACCGTGACTATTGTTTGAAATTGATTAAAAACACAAGGTATTACTGTTACCAGTCACTTAGTTTGATTGTACCCACATTTGTATACACAACCCTTGTCAGCACAAAAAGTCTATATATATTTAACAATTGTATGTATATCATTTTAATATGTATTGTATGCTAATAATAATGTGCACTGTGTATTTGTCATCAGATCATAATCATTTAAAGCATAACCATTCATCTGTCTGCACATAATTTTATATATATATATATATATATATATATATATATATATATATATATATATATATATATATATATATATATAGCTCTTACTGAGTGAATGACAATCTCTGTATAGTATGTTAGCTTCTACATTAACCCCAAATTGTGTATATATAAATTTATAGTGTGCATTGTATACTTGTCTCCTGTTTATAATCATTTAAAGCATACAGTTAGAGTCCATCTTTGGTGCATTATGTCTTTAGTGTAAGTTCTTTGCTTCTGTTAGATATAAACGGCTGTGATTTGTTACAAAAAGTGAGGTAAAGACAATGCAAGGGACCTGTGGCCACTGGAGATATGTTATTTTAATTGTTTACATTTAACTTCATTTGAACAATTGTACAAAGTTACATTCTTATGTAATGTTTTTGTATCTTCTCTGGTAGACAGTGCAACAGATCAACCTAACCTACATGTACTCTACTTAATGTCATTCCACATGATGTTGGGGGTTTAAACTCTCGAAACGCGTTGTGGGTACAATAAGACTAACAGACTGGTAACAGTTATACCTTGTGTTTTTAGTTAAAAAAAAAATGTCATTTCAAGTGTTAAAAACTGTCATCTATTTCCAGTTGGTAACTCTCAGCAAAAAGAGACATTGCTGGCTGCAGCTATGGCCAGCCTATACAATCTAACATTGTGTACCTTCCTAAACATGTTACTTTCACTGTACCAGTGGCGTAACTACGGGGGGGGGGGATGAGGGGGATAGAACCCCCCACCCCCCCACCCCCCAAAAAAAAGAAGGAAAGAAAGAAAGAAATTGTATAACAGCAATCTGGTAAAGGTAAAGATTGGAAACTCGGGGTGTTTTACCATAAGATTTCATTGGGAGTGAATTAATCTTCAACGGGAGTGGTAGATGGTAGTCTGTCTGGAAACTGACTAAAATTTAGCTCGTCAAGCAGATATATCCCCCCCCCCCCCCCAAGGCCAAGTCCTAGTTACGCCACTGCACTGTACACCGTATCTGATTATGAAAGTTGCTATAAAATGCTATTGTAAATCGTTATTACTTTTCTCTATACATAAACATGACTGTTTGTATGTTTGTTCGTATTTTATGCGCTGCTGTACCGTTCATTCGGTTGCGATGAAACTTTGCCAACATATTGGTTGCACTTTCGTGACGATTGTTGACATAATTAAATGACTGTAAGACACATAGTTAAGGAGATATGAAATAATAAACAATAAAATGCGTGACAAATTGCTGCATCACGTGACAATATTGCGTATTTCCTGCTAAACCACTGGACCGATTTTAACAAAACTATGCTACTTTGTCCTGTCTGACACGAATGTTTAAGCAAATTTGATGTTCCACTCGACATGTTCATTTTAAGAAAGAACTGTCACTGTATTCACTACGATATACGTTGTCACTCGGGCACTACAAAGTGGTAATTGTAGGTGGCGGAAATTTGGGGTGGCACCTCTTGTGGGTAGTGGCAAAGACAAATACGATACCCTCTGACGTGCGAGAGGCACCCTCAGAAGTGCCTCTAGTGTGGTCTACCGGTACTAAGCTAGGGAACCGTCTGACATCTGGTGGCATCTTACGGAACTACGAGGAGAGCGTTGGACAGTGCTTTAGACAAGATGTTAAACCTCCTAGGCGCATCTGCTCCAAACGGAAGCGTCGTCATCGGTTACTGATGACGTCAGCAGCGCAGGCGCGCCTGAAATAAAATGTACGGGAGACCGAACTGCTACAGCTTAAGTGCCGTATTTAATAAATACCATTCATATGCACATACTCTAGTGATTCTTTTGTTCTGTTAAATTTGCCGTGTAATGTGTCATTAAGTTAGTTACACTAACAGTACTACGGTACGGTAGCGGGAAAAATAGTGTAAAAACAACAAAATATTTAAAATGAGAATTCGCTTTTAGTAGTGCAGTGTTACACACTGAGCATAAAGCAAGTGAAATTAGCCATGTTATTGCAACATAATGTCCGGGAAAGATGTCAGCTGAATATTTCGCTGTTTGTGTCTGAGCTGCCTGAGTCAAAACCTCGAAGTGTAATTTGTGTGTCCAACGATCGAGATAATTAAGCAAAATCGTGTTTTGGTGCGTCTGATAATCTTCGGGAAGGCGAAGTTCAACAACACGAAATTAACATAAGAATATGGAAACGGTAATAACTGATTAACTAATGAATTACAAAGACGCGAAAGGTATGTAGAATGCACGGAACATAATGAGGTCAGACAACAAACCCGTGTTGTAAACATTTGTTTCGGCCCATCTGAAATATAAACAACGCGCAACCGATGACAGTGTCAACTGTAGACAGAGGCAATAAATCTGATAACGAAAGACACTCATTAAGAACTACAATCACACCTACATAATTAACCTGAAAATCCGGTAAATAGCCCCTGTATTGGAAATGAAAAATATGTATTTCATCAGACAATCACGACAAAAGTAGTGCAACCAACATAAAGCACTTAAGCGCAAACAACAAGGGAAAGTTACCAGAAGGACTAAAATCTTACTTCCAGCTTCAGCAACAGCGTTGTGTGCTGATGTTGGCAATGAACTCTGATTTCTCTTCGAAAATCTGTCACACGGAATTAGAGGGAATAATTTACAGTGTCGAACATGAGATATGTAATTAATGCTGTTGCTGCTGTATTGTTGTCGCACTCTTGTCTCTGTGCTTGCCGTCATAAGGCGAAAATTCTGTTGCCAAAATTAGAACACTACCGCCGCCCATGCTAACTTAATTAAAATTTAACGCTATCGGTAGACATATGACTCTGTAACGATGAACATAAACTAATAAAAGATTCTGCTCTTATTTAGGCTGGTTCGAATAAAGTTGCAAAAAGTTAAGTGAAAATTGTTCTCCAACACATTTTAAGGTGTCTGAAAAATACGAACATGACTTGGTGGAATGGTGGTGTTAAACCAAGAAATTAAGACGTACCAACCAGAAACAAAGCAAAATGGTAAAATTGTATAATAATGTGAACTTCACTGATGTTCCTGCAAACAGATAAGAACATAAAGGCTTTATGTTAACAGGAAATATAAATAACTGATCTCCAAAATAATTCCGGAAAATATTATGAAAAATGCACAGAGCTACTGAAAATTCAAGACAATGAAACTGCAACATACCTACATGTAGGGCCTACACCAAGTGAATCTGTATATGCAGACTTACCAAATACATTGCTATCTGGAACTGAAGAAGTGTTCATATCTAATAGTGCAAAGGAAGACTTCAAAGAAAAAACAAACTTCTGCTGAAAGAACACCATCAAAATCAGAAGAAATAGATTCACGGTCAACAAATACATCAGTAATTACGAAAGGAAAGGTTGTGACCGTGTGCACCATACATAAATCAAGAGAGATGACAAAGGAATATAAGGCAGTAGCAAACCAGACACAAAGAAGACCACTAAGCAGAAACATACTCAGGGAGCTGCAACAGAAAGAAAAGAACCTCAGCAACAAAGAAGAATAGCAGCCACACCTCACATACCTGAACCGAACAATAGCTGACCGACTAGAAAAGCAACCACACAATTCTGGTGTGCGAAAAACAGCAGCAGCACAACCTAACAGCCATGCAGGGAATGTAAACATTGTTCCAAAACTAAATGACTTCCACAAAAACAGGAAGAAAGGCAAGATCCTAACAACATTACAAACTAATATGTGTTGTATTAGAAGTAAGTTACTCTGACACTTCTGTGGTGATGTGAATGTTGATGTTGTGCAAAGGTTAATTGAACAGATAGATGTTTCCGTTTCTAATAGATTTGTTTTGTACACATACCATCTGCTGCAACAGAGATGAAATGGTATACTGGTATCTTTATTAGAGATATCAAATAGCCAAAAACTGATGCAACTACATACTATAAAGAGTTAGATGCAGAATTAAGTCACATAAAAATCATCACCGAAAACATAGTAGTTTTAAGCTTATATAGGTCTCCTGATGATGACTGCTACATTTTGAAAAATCTGAGTTAGTGTTTTGAAAAATATGAAATATAAAACAATAATTTCCATACATGAGGATTTTAATGTAGAAATGTTCAACACTGTGGATGAACTTTCAATAATCTAAGATCACTTAACGTATACTGTTCTGAACTTTATCCAACATGCATAAGGGACTGATGACCCCGTAGTTAAGTCCCATAAGTTTAACAAACATTTTTTGAACAACATGCATAGCTACACAGGAGATGCATTTAACGGATGCAAGGCAGTACAGCAAATTATAGCTCAAGAGTGCACAAACAATACACGGCTTTGTCCCAGTGAATTGAATAACTTCTATATTAGTTAAGGAACTGAAACTAAAATAGAAGTAACTGATACACTTGCTATGGAATTGCTTAATACCTTTCTTAATTGGTATATCATACACACTGAAATTAAAAGAACACTCCCAAAATGATCAAACTCGAGTATGAACTGTTACTGACTCTTCAATTACAATGTATAAAACCACAAGATTTTACCTACAAACTACTACCATTCATACTTAACAAATGTTTACTGTCTGGAGGACAAACAGCTATCACCCAATTTCAATTGTACATTCTGACAGTTGTCGAAAGTGGATTCTGTCAGGGTAAAAATACCACTATAGCTGTTTAGAAATCATTGACCAGACATTAACCCTCTTTAAAAAGCGGAATGTGGTACCACTTGTCTTATATGATTTAAGTAAGGCATTTAATTTCATTCTCTATGACATCCTGTTAGCAAAACTAGAATGTAATGGTGTATGTAATCCAAGATTATCAGTAGAAGTTTCATATCTTCACAACAGAAGGCAGTTTGTCACAGTTAAAAATAAACACTCCCCAGTAACATTAATACTGGGGTACTAAAAAGCTTGATTCTTGAGACCTCCTCCATCATCACAGTAATTGATGTGTCTTGTTACATAGACAGTACAGTTATATGCTATGTTGAAGACAGGACTCTTCTCCACTCACTCACACAAGAACGTCGGAGCCTTAAGTAATAGCACTCCGGAATCATTCAATTTCATCCTCCACTGGTTATCAAGAAGTAAGTTACTGTATAATTCCCAAAAAATAAAACAGCTTCTCTTAGGGTTGCCCAGTGCCATCAAAAATACACATTGTAACTTTTAGGACTCTATATTAATTCACAACTCAGCTAGGAAGAAAATATAGACCAGGTGTGTGAAAAGATTTTGAGTCTCCTTTGGAAACTTTTTTAGACTAATGTACTTTGGACTTTTCAGACACATGTAACTTTTGGCATTCCTGTTTGTAGACATACGCCTCACATTTTGAGAATTCTGAAAATAAATCCAGAACAATACACACAAGGTGTAAAGGAGGCTCCAAGCAGAACTGCTGTCCACTGATTTCCAGGTACAGGCTATTGACTGCTGTGATCATATATATTTGTGTAAAATATGGGAAAAACCAGTGGCAGGTCTTGTCAGGGTCCTTTTTAATGCTTAAATCATCAGAAAGAGGGTATATTTTCACATACTGAAACAGAGAAGCAAAAACTGGTAATTCGCACAAAGTAAATACTCCAAAGATTTCAACAAACTGTCACTAACAGTTCAGGCTGTACCAATTTAAATTATTAAGGAAAGACAGCACAGCTGCCTATCTGACAACCAGTTCTACTGTTAAGACTTTTATTGCCTCAGTAATGTTGAAACCAGAGGTGCCTCCTCCTCTCCTGCGCCCCCCCCCCCCACCCAAGATATTAGGTCCTGAATTCCTAGTTTATTATGTAATAGATATGGTTTTACCATTTAATATTGAAATTAAATTACTTTTATTTCACATTTTGTAAATTCTTTTATAAAGACCCCCCCCCCCCAAGGCTGGCCAAAAGGACTCATTTTTCACCCACCCCCCAGAAATTTCAATGACGCAGTTTGCATTATGATACCCCTACCCCCCTTGGGCACCACTGGTTGAAATTTTTCAGCAACTGTATTAGCTGCGCCTTTTTTTTGCAATTACATGGATCTACCATTTAACAAATGTATAATTTTGTAAGTATAAGGAACAGCAGCTAAATCCACTAATGGCTCAAGTTTCCTTCTTGTGTTTGGCATAGTTTCGCAATTTAGGGAATGGCTGCTGCATGTGATGCTAGCCAGTCAGGTGATAGTACATGACATGGTTACGATTACATGTCAATAATTGAGTGGACGAAGGAACACACAAGAACCTGTCAACCTAGAGCAGGCAGAGCATTAGTTATTTACTTCATGATCAGTGAAAAAAGTTAACCCCTCTTTCACATGCATCTTCATGGTAACGAAGTAAGATTGTAGACATGTATGTACCTCAGGAGACTGTTTTAGCCACATGAAAATAGTAATGTTTATTGTGAAGACAAAACATCTGTTATCAGCTAATATTTGATTGGTTGCCGCATCTGCACTACAATTGGTCAGCTCTGGGCATCGCTACTTTACACAGCAAGTAAACTTTTACCCCTCTAATGAATGATGATATGCATAATTCATATAAATTTATAAATTCTATTTATTAGCTGTACTTGCTTTTTCAGTATACTTTGAACATATATAATAGTATTAAAAATTAACTATCTTTTAGACAATGTGGCTTCTTCTTATAATTTTATTATACATACAAATTGCTTCCATAAGAACTATTCATTGCAAATTATGTGAGAAAGTTTTATTCTGATGTGTACTATATTAATGACAAAGCCTATTTCACCTTGCCTGATAAATGGTCAATAAGATTACTTGAAACTGCTGCTTGACAATATACGTTTCATTGATGACTATGGCCTCTGCTGATTACCATTAAATTGTGAGAGAGTTTTCATCTTATGTTGACTGCTGTTTATCTGTGAAACCAATTTTTTAATGTTCCAGTGTTATAAATATGAGTTAAAATAGATCTACAACAAAAATTACCACAAACATGTACGGTACTACAGTATCTGTATCGTACCCAGAAAAATCTGTCAGCAACTTCGATGCAGGCAACCTGCAGAATACAAGTGCTACAGCTCTGGCATATATTACACAACTGCTTATGATATAAAACAACATAAAAATTTGAAACTAATGGCCACCAATCACCTCAACACCAATTCTATGACTATAGAGAAGACCTCATACAGATGCTTGAATATGTAGTTTGGATTTCATAAAAGGTCCATTCTGAGAAACAAACATGGTTTATAAATGCAAGTTGCTTTCACTGTTTTAACTTAATGTCATTGATCTGGACTGATGTCACATGATTGGCTAAGTGTGGGCAGTTACAGTGGGTGTAATTTGACAGGTGATACAAGTGGATAAGTAATAGGCTTCAGATGAGACTACGATATGGACAAAAATTTGTTGTAATGATTGACATGGAAATGTGTATGCACAATTGAACTGGATTACAAATACAATAAAGAAGGAGATAGAGTATGCGAAGAAGAGGAGTCTATATGATGTCCGATAGGAGGGCAATGAATGGGTAATATTGTGTACAACTTTGTTTTGGCCTATGAAATTGTAAGTGTTGTAGCTCACATCCTTCAAGTGTTGAGAAAATGCTCCTCATTATTTCACTGAATACCTAATAAGGAAAATTAAAAAGCATTAATATTATCATCAAATGTTAATTTAGGTTCTGGATTCAATTATGCAAATTTTTTAGAGAAGTGGGGGGGGGGTGGAGTAGATTGCAATTCTGTCAGTTTATTTTCTATTTATTTATTTGTTTGTTTAAAAGCCCTTCATGTGCACAAGCAGGGGACCACCACATAGGTTCTACTGTCACTTTTACTACATTAGTAGTCAGTCAGGTAGTTCACAAGACGTGGATCTGATGTTATTTGGAGTACATGTGGGTAAGATTTCACATTCATATAGACCCACTTCAGTATATTGGATGAAAGGCAATTGAAGGATATGGACTTTAAGAGCAGAAGGAAAAAGTGCAAGGGAAAAGAACTTCTTCAAAAGTGGATATGTAGTAAGGCAGTAGCGATTTTCCTGTTGAGACAGAACTTACAATGATAAAGTATTGTTAGTTTCAGGTACTGTGTGACACAGAAACAGAATGGCAGGATCTTAATTCTTCGATCACTGCTTCTGCAAATGGTATCCTTTGGTGCATCATTAACTGATGATTAATAGTAATTGAGTGTAACTTGTAAAATTTCAGCTTATTATGTTAGCTGTTTTTTGTGATGAGTTTGGAAATAATTTGCTAGAGTACACTGCAAAATGGTCAAATAGATGCAGTTTGAAATTTTATGCCCAGTCTGACTTTTGGTACTTGCAAGAGTTCAACCTGATATCCAAGAGGTTTCTGACCTGCACTAAAATACAGAGCATAAGAACCACAGAACAAGTATAAAGAAATTTTTCTTGCTGAAGAGTGACAAACCAAGCCTAAATTATGAAAATACAGCACCATTGGTTTCTGCATTTTCATAATACCAGGAATTTGCTATGCCATATTTTCACAATCATGCTAGCATTACAAAGGTAAGTTAATTTAGTGAAACATAAGAACCAAAACTTGAATGGGTGGACTGATGTTTGAGTCTTGGTACGCCTAGTTATAAGTCTTATCCCTCTGTTACATCTACACTTGATGTAAGTACACAATATTTGTAATAACTGCAACTCTGTGCTAAGAACAAAATGCAACAGAACGATTGAAGAATAGCAAAGATTGTGGCAAATACACTATAGTTATGGTACAGGGCATCCCTAGTCTTTATGTATACGGTATATAAAACGTTGCTTTCGCTGAAAGAAAAAAGAAATTTCTTCTTTATTTGTTTGTGGGGTCATCTCCTGCAGCACCCGTTACAATTAATTACAATCGGCTCTTCCGTTTTAAGCTGACAGCAACTAAGAACAATTTTTTACATCATAGGCGTTTCAATTATTATTTATGGGCATTAACACAAGCTACAGATGATGCTTTGTGTATAAAATATGAAATGCAGATGGTGTAAAGCTGCCCTTAATTTTAGTCTGCTTAAGACAGGAAATACGATTATAATTCAGATATTATTTGACTGTGTACAAAACTTATAAAATCGGACTGACTCAAAATCACGGCCACTGTGAGCATATACTCATATATATGGAGTTTTTGGAGATTCTCGTTAATCATAAGCTTCCTCACGAAAACGTCATATACCGGTAATGTTACACTGCACTACTTACTACCTAGGTTTATATTGTGTACTGCCGACGTTGAAATTTAATAATGTGCTGCAACTGCACATATATTATCACTTTATTTGCTAATAATTACGGGTATCTTTCCTTTTCTTTAATACTTTTGCTGCAAACAAAACAGAAAGCACATTAGGCCTACTGTGTTTTGAAGAATCCTCTACATCCCCGTACGCAAAAGACATGTCACCAGAAATATCCACGTTACGACTAATCATTAATAACATTCCACAAGACTTTGTGTTCATCCGAAAGTAGCTGCAAATGCATTCTTTCGAACTTTTTTTCCCTAACTTTTGACAACCACAGTTCGGATGACAGCACATTCTGATATCAACAAATCGTTGCAATCCTATTGGCTCTCGCTGAAACCAATGAAGTCGTACTTCTGACGTCACTTCCGTTTGGAGCAGATGCGCCTAGGAGGTTTAACGTCTTGTGTGCTTTAGGGGGGGGGGGCTTCTTCTCTGTATATGTTACTCTGTGGTAGTGGGTCGGTTTGCCACCCGGAAAGCACTTGACAGACCGCAGATAAAACACGGTTGTGTAAACTGATCAGGCGCAGGTTCCTCGGGTACAGTTACGTCCACTGTGGCCGGGGGATGATGACAACAGACTTCCGCTCTACCTGGGCCCTGCAAAGATTCCAAGAATGTCCACAGGTTTGAAGTTCTCAGCAAACATTTCGACAGACGTACTGAGCAGATACCTAACTTTTTTATCAGCATATAACACGCGGATATACGCGTCGCTCACAGTTTTATCCGCAAAGTAAGAAATACTGCGGATATCCGCATCCGCGTAGACCTGTACCTATAGTTATATCCGTTCGCTGCAGAAAAACACCATTTTGAACGCCTTCAGGGTAGGCACTTTCATTGGCGCAGTATGCTTGATTTCCTATATGACTTCATGTGTACTATATACCGTTCACTGAGAGCTGGGACGAACCGTAAACAATGTCACGTAGCGACTACCATTGTTTCCAGAGAAAGCATTCGGTTTTCACGTGATACGAAGGGGTGTACAAAATCCTTGGCGCACGCTTTGCAGCTGGTAGCGTCGGCTGGCTGCCGAACTGACGTCATAGCGGACCCTGAGAAACCTAGACAAAAATGTAACGAAATAAAGCACGACATGGAAGATTCAAAAACAGTTCATTCTGTCAAAACAGATTTGTTTTCATACACGTTGCTAACAAAACGCTCCATTCATACACAATTTTTAATAACATTACCAGAAATAATAATGGTAAAGGACGGCGAAACAAGGTTCATTCTGTCAAACTTGAACTGTTTTCATTGAGGTTTATACCAAATCGCCCCTCTCTCTCTCCTCTACAATTTCCACATTTGACTTTCAACTAAAAATACGACGTGGAGGACACACTTGTTCCAAACTTCTACAACCACTGTTTTTACTGCTTCTTCTCGCAGTTCTTTAACTTCCGGCATTTTCTATGTTTTGTTTTTCGCTAAAACATAGCCTTTGATTCTGGCCCACACTTACTAGATGGCGTTTAATTCACAGCGGTACGCAGGAATTCTAAGAACAGTTTTCCCTGCATTCTTCGCCATTTCATCTACCGCGTTTTCGTTGTGCATTATATGCCTCCTTATGCACCTGTTTAATCAGTCTGTCTAGTTCTCTTCCGTGAAGATGGTTTATAACCGGAATCGGCAGAAGTTTGAAAAATAATAAACAGCTGATGCTTTACAGTATGCATTTCCTCAAATATCTTATGGCTGTTGAACCACATCTCAATAAAAATTTGTAACCATTATAGATGTCGACAATTTTCGTAAATCCATTTACAAGGCTAGGAGCGACATTCGGCCGAAATTGCCTTCATCTATTTAGGAGGCCCATGTATTCTGAACATATGGAGTGTGGGAAAAGCAGATGGGGCGAATCTGTTGTTACATTGTGATGCTGACAAGAACGTTATAATATTCTGTGAAGGTGAAAACCTTAAAATACTTAGCTACGGCTATATAATATATGATGACGGAACGTTATTGCACAAAGTTTTTGTCAGCTATTTAAGATTTGTTAATGGACATTATATTCGAATGGTTTCTTGTTATCAGCTCATATTCTTAACCGTAGTTCATAAGTGTGAGAATCTACGTCTGAAATTATCTTTGTAATCTACTCATTGAAGAAAACAATGTGAATGCTGGATGTAGGTTTAAGAACACAGGCCTGTAAATTACATCTAACGTAGATTTCATGGCGAAAGGTACAAACGAAGGGTCTTGCACATAAGACAAAACTATTACACAAATGAAACTGGAATGTATGTTAGGTTTTTACTTTGCCAATGCTTCATCGTGGTAGAGTTAGCAACGATTTGTTGTGGACTTAATGTCAACGATGCCTATGATGAAAAACTACAAGCGTTCTGCTACTACTTACTGGATATATATATACACTAAACCGCAGTCTTTCCATCACCGATGTAGGTAGAACTATGTTGCCATAAAGAGAAAACCGCAGATTCTTGTGAAAGTTCCCACAGCCTGCAACCTAGATGTTTACAGATTCCTAGGAAAAAGTGTTTTTTTGAAATTAAATTCATAAAGTAATAGATGGAAAGCCGGAAATGTAAATAAATAAATAATAAAAAATTCATAATATATTTTGTGAAATTAGTTTCCTATAAAATTAAATCAGGATACGAATTAAAATGAAAAATAGAAATGTGTCATTTTAATATGCAGGCGACATGATCTATAGATTCACTACACAAAACCGCAGCCAAGAAAGTTCATTCATATATATATATAATAATAATTTAGATAACGTTTTCGAGAGATTATACAGCCATTATTATTGAATCTCTCTTAAATACTACACTCGGCATATATAAAACTTAATAACAATAAAATTAATCACTAAACTATCAGTGTAAACTCACAATGAAAATAAAATGTTTCTCACATCTTGTCAGTATACTGATGGGGCTTCAGTCACATCAAAGCATATATGTCAACGGATGTTAGATCTTCTGGAAATGAGCTGTCAGAAAGTTGGTGAATGACCTTGTCTCATGGAGTCAGAAGTTTATAGTGAGGTTGGTGATCTAATAATTCTTAATTATGGGCGTTCGGAGATTTAGTATTAAATTCTATTTAGGTTGTTAACTAAAAAGGCGCTACGTCACAAAATGAAATATAAAATATCCACGTTTACCTGTCTCCTATATAACATAACGCCAGACCTACGACAACGGAGAGTCCTTGGATCATAGCGAGCGTGTTGCTCAGCACAATTTCTCGGTCACAGACCCAATTTTCCTGTGATGGTAGCGTGAGCGAAAACCATGTTTTATCAAACTCCCATCCGTGCTGACATGGTACAGTTTCCTCCGTCTGTTCCGTCATGTTGTACATGGAACACTTGCTGTACGATCCGTTAATCCTGCCAACAATAAAACAGACACAAAATAAAAAAAAAAAAAAACACTAGGAAGGTTGTAATAATATTAAAAATACAAAGAGAATATCTTACTGGTATTAATACACAAATATAGAGAAAACAAAATGAAATGATTGTGTTGGAACTTAAATAGTGGCAACTATTATTCACAACCGATACAAAAGCGTTACGTCTTTGCACCCGTTATTATTCTTCAAAGTAGTCACCAGCGTTGTGTAGAACCCGTTGCCAGCGATGTTGAAGGCGTAGTATACCGTTAACAAAGCTTTTTCTGTAGATGGTACGTATGGAGTGGTATACTGCCTATCGAATCTCTGTAACAGTTTTGAAGCGAATGCCACAAAGTGGTTCCTTCATCTTCGAAATTAAATCAAAGTTACAAGGACTTAAGCCCGTGAGGTACAGTACTTCCCAGTCCCATCTACCGAACAGAGCAGCCACCTCTTGCGCTGTATGCGTCCGCTGCACTGTCGAGCAAAATGATGGGTGGGTTGCGCAGAAAGTGTTGTCTCTTCTTTCGCAAAGCTGGTCTCAGGTGATGTTCCAAAAACGAACAGTAATACTGTGCGTTGACGTTATGCCGTGGAGGAACGTAATGCGTTAGGATAATACCACCTCAGTCGTACACGAGAATCACCATAACTTTCACCAAAGTAGGGTTCTGATGCACTTTCGACAGCTTTGCGAAAGAAGCGGCAACACTTTCTGCGCAACCCACCCATTATTTTTCACAACAATACGCGGACGCATACTGCGCAAGCTGTGGCTGCTCTCTTCGGTCGATGGGACTGGGAACTGCTGTACCATACACCATACTGCCAGGACGTACGGCCTTGTGACTTTGTTTTTATTCCGAAGATGAAGGAACCACTTCGTGGCAGTCGCTTCAGAACTGTTCCAGAGATATGACAGGCAGTAGACCACTCTATTCGTACCATCAACGGACCAGGCACTGATAACGGAATACTACGCCTTCCACATCGTTGGTAACGGGTTCTACACAACGCTGGTGACTACTTTGAAGGACAAGGACAGGTACAAACATTTAATGCTTTTGTATCGGTTGTGAAGAAATAGTCGCCACAATTTTAGTTCCAACGCTCGTATTTGTTTATTAAACGCTCATCGCACCATACAAAACGGTTTTCCCTTATCTGATCGCAAGCTACGTAATTACCTTGGTATCGTCATATTCTTCCACTCTTCGACGGTAACATTCGCTGACTCTCTACCGGGAACGTGACACCAGTGATCAGGAACAATTACAGACATTATAAACATATGACTTGGAGAGGTGCATAATAGTACAGAAAGACAAACGTAAATACAATTTAGTCGAATTTGAAATCTTCCTCTGCTGCCAATTTTGTCCAGTATGCATTCAAATGAGGTTTCTTTTTCTGCTGTGAAATTCAACCTCTCTGTCTCATAATCAGTTGGTTTTGTGGGTTCCTGAAAAATAAAAAGGGATTAGAGAAACTAAACAATTTCTCAAACAGAGCATTTACATTTCATAAATCTGTTTTGGTGTATACTTACTTACAGCCTCCTATTGTGACTTATGAGACTATTGCCAATCCAAATAGCAGTCAATACATGGGGAATTACCTCTTATAGTTAATAGTTGACTACACTTTGTGTGATTATTTCATTTACACAGTGCAATGAACTGAACATGTAAGAATCGCAGGTCAGTGACCTATGTAACTTCACCTGTACGTAACAGCTTACCTTGTCCTGGATAGACACTGCCTCTTGCTCCAGAGTAGAGTGAGCCAGGAAGAATGGCTAAGTGTGTCAGTTTGCTGAGTTCGTCCGTACGTGTAAGAAAGCACGACTGAAGGAGGATACTCTCAGTGTGATTAATTTACGAGACAAGCAGTTTGTAGATACGACCTTCAGCAGAATCGTCTACTTCTTCGTTTTCATAGGAATGTCTGTATTTTAAGTTTCATCAAGGCAGTGGAGCAAATAGCCATCACACGTCCACCTAATGTGGCAGAAGAAAGTTGCTGAGACAGATTCAGAGCAATCAGCATTTACAGTGATGAAACACTCAAGAAACGGAAAACAGTAGCATCGTTGTTTTGCCAGGAAAGGAATCCCGCAGGCGTTGATAACGGGCTGATTATGACAAATTTCGTCACAGTCTGGAGAACCCAGCACACCTGAAATGCCTTAAAGGCATCAAACAACTATGATCTATAGCGCCAGTTCAACGCAGAAGTAGACGCTGTGAACAAAGGGGACGATGCAAAGTTGCCAGTAGTATTGCTGCCTGAAGGTACCAAACAGCTGAGTAATTGTAGAAACTGCTTTTCCCTTGTGTCGGAGGACTCCTTGCAATGTCTCAACCAACTACCAATGCTGGATTCCATGCGCACTTCTTGTTTACCAAGAAACTTCTTTGTGACTCACTGGAATAAATCACAGAAAAATCTAAAAACGGTCTGATAGACTATGATGCTATTTTCTCGCACGATAGCACTACACCTTTCCTAAATATGTTTTACTGCAAAATATTTATCAGTCAAGTTTTTAAATGAACGTCTTTCCTCTGTCCATTTTGATGCAGACCAAACATATCGTATTACTAGGGTTGTGACACCATAATTAAATTTTTGATTTATTTATTTTATTATGCTTCGATTTATCATTGGAAAAAACTGTACAAGATATTAATGTATGCAATGAGTAACCTATCTTTGAAACTTATGTCCATTGAAAATGCCTTTTATATTCAAGAAGGTTAGAAAATGCGTATTGGTAAATATATAAGTAATATTGTTAATGCAATATGTTTGTGTTAACATTTGTGTATGCTGAAAAACTTGTAGAGGTTCTGACTGAGGGCTTTTGTAAATTGTACTGGAGTAGAAAAGACGGGGGCATCCCCGCCGTAACGGATACTGACTGTGTGGGAGCGAAAAGGTGGGAAAACGCGGGAAGTTGTTGGCTGACGCAGTTGGCTAGTGTGTGGCAAGGGATAACGGTCTGAGACGTGATAGCGTGCAGTTGCAGTGTTGGTAGGCACAGTGGAA
The DNA here is from genome assembly GCA_026315105.1 of Locusta migratoria. Lineage (NCBI taxonomy): Eukaryota > Metazoa > Arthropoda > Insecta > Orthoptera > Acrididae > Locusta > Locusta migratoria. The sequence goes on along the minus strand of CM048746.1, from coordinate 463,501,451 downwards.
TGTACTGAGGTGCCTTTGTTTCTTGGTGGCTATGTTCTGGAGGCCTTTACCTACAAGAAGATCGTAATATGGCCTCGGATGAAATATTGTTGCTGTTGTAAGTACTGGCATAAATTGGTGGTTTAATATTCCGACGCTAAGAAGATTGGTTTTTGGCCACATACTTCAAGAGCCAGTAAAGCAACATATTGCACCACATGCAGCCACACTGCAGTGCCAAACTTCCACAGTCAAGTAGGAAAGTTTTTTATTATGTATAACAGTCCGAACCTCATTATTGTTCATAAGTTTGAATAATTACTTCTTTTAACGAGAATTGACTGTGATCCCATTATTGTCCTATGTCGTTTATCCAACTAGGGTCCTATCCTTTGGTACAGTGATTATTCCGAGAGACCCACTAAAATAACTATAAACGATTCTAATAACATTTGCTTTGCTGAAATCTATAGTGGAGTTTGCATTGAAAGTGCATTGAGAGTTAATCGTATCTACACTGAGCAAATGCAGTTTCAGTTAGTTCAATAATTAAGTTTTCTGAAGTGATAAATTTAAATCTGATTATTTTAAATATATGTTGAGCAGTGATATAAACTCTAGTGTTACGTAAATTCAGTACACAGTAATTTGTGCGTAAACGAGAGTAGCATATCATATTCAGGGCTCACACTCTTGAAAACTGTGTTGCTTTGTCAAATTGTTAAACTGAAGATAATTAATTACTTAGAGGACAGTAATTTATTACGCAACAATCTTACATTCAGTAGATAATGAAAATATAAGCTTGCTAGTGTTATAAATAATTCTTGAACAGTGTTTTACTAAGAGATTGCTATTTTGAAGTGATTACACTATGGTAACACAGAATAACATTTTTTCTTAAAGTGATTCGTGAATATTGTGAAGTAGGCCTGAACTGAAAGTTGGCTAAGTTAGTGTCTGAAGTTTAATAATTACCTATAGGATAGTAGATATTTCCATTCAGCACATTGTTGATTCTAGCAAGGAGTTTAATTGAATTTTTCCATTTCCATATAATGCTTATTTAAGTATAGATTATGATGAGGCTGTCTGCTACCTTAGAAAGTAACCACACCACATAAGTGTTGCATTTAAATTAAGTTTGATAATGTTCTCTAAATTTTTAGGAAATATTTTACTTATTCAGTAATGATCGAGTCATTGAGATACTTGGTAATTGTTGTCCCTAAAGGACTGGCGACCGTAAATTGAATTTTTTTAGTGGTAATTTTGTCTCATAATATTGCTCTTTCTGACTCCTAGTAACTTTATCAATGTTTTGTTTTGCAATGCAACCGATGTTCACCGCACTGAATGTTATCACCGATGCTCTTATTCATTAGGATAACTCACGGTTAAAGAAAAATCCTCTCGGAGGTGCACATTGTTGTAGGCGTAAGCTTGTAGCAACTAATGAGTTTTGTTATCGATATCTCAATATATGTAGCAACTTTGCCACGTTATATTGGATATCAATACCTGAACTGTAGGTAGCTACAAAGCTTATCAACCCACAAACAGTGTTGCAGGGTGCAAATAAAAACATTGAATTGATGCTGTACAGTTATATTAATTTGAATCTGCTCTTGACGACAAGTCTCGCAGTTGTAGCAATTAAGGAGCACTTAAATGCTTAAGTATATGTAACTTTATAATTGGATGTTTGACATTACAAAAAATAATGAAAATGACAAAAAATTACTTTGCGGTAATCGAACCAACGCCGCATATCTTGCAGTGTATTTACCTATCCACTGCGCTATGCCACCATTAGTTATCTAGTTACATGAACTAAGTTGCTATGCGTTTACTGTAATCGGAAATCATTCGGCGGCGTTTCCTCTTTTCCTATGGCCCACTCATACGAAATATTTTTTGGAATTTTAAAGATTTGTCTACCAAACTCTTCTCACTCAGTGTGAACCAAACTGACGGGACCAATCCCACGACAAACTTCTCCGGTTAGACGAAATGAACGATATTTGTCTTGAGAATACTCGGCATTTTATTTCTAAGGAAAAAAAAAAAAAAAAAAAAAAAAAAGATAATTTATGAATCTAAAGTAAGCACTACTCGTCTGCTCTAGCCTCGATATGGCGGTTCCGTAAGGGACATCGGTGTCCAGATCCTCTATATCTTGATGGAAAGCCATTTGCGAGACGACCTTGTCAACACAAACTTCTAAATTAAAGCTGCATTTACATGTTGCGCCAACATACGGCGTTAATGCAATACTTGAGCTAAGGACTAGGCAAACTCATAGCAATATTTTGCCGAATCACAAAATTGGGACCTGTTGAGAAGTCGGGATAAGACGTCCATCAGTAGCGTATATTGTGTGCTATAAAAGCTATCACCGAAGCCCATATCTAAAGCAAACCAGAAATTAAGAAACAATATTAACAAAAAATGGCAATGTAAGCCAGTTTTCGTCATGACGAATTAGCGCGTAGTGTGGAATATGTCTCGTTCGCTTCATTCCAACGCAAAAGAATAAGAGCTTCGAATGTTCACTGCCGCAGCCTTCGCTATGGCGAGGGGAAGGGAGGGGTGGGGTGGGGCAGTGCAGCCAACAGCACACCAAGGCTTCGGAATTCCTCATCGCAACACAAGCCAGTGTTGCCAACTGTAGGGACATGTCTCTACGCGTAGGGACTTTTCATCCTTTCTTCCAAACTGTAGGGACGGATTTACAAAACGTAGGGATTTCTCTCACGGCCGATGCAGAATGAAGTACCTTTCTTTTCGCTCAAGGCCGACCGCGGTGGCCGAGGAGACTGAGGCGCTTCAGTCACGGTCTGCACGTCCACTACGGTCGGGGGTTCGAATCCCCCCTCGGGCATGGATATTTGTGCCATCCGTAGTTGTAGCTAGTTCATAAGTAGTTTGTAAGTTTAGGGACTGATGTCCCCGTAGTTAAGTCCCATAAGCTTAACAAACATTTGAACAACATTTTCACTCAAAACTGTTACAATTCATTGCACAATAATGTAAATAAAGGGGAAGTCACCCAACATGTAAATCTTTTTCGTTTTGTTTTATTTTTATTTTTAAAGAAATCAGTTTGTTTGTGACTTTCAAGGAACGTAGGGATTTTTGACACGTCATGTAGGGACAGGGTTGGAAACAAGTTGGCAACACTGACACAAGCACGAGTGCTTCCGAAATGTGCCCAACGGACACGACTCGCTGTTGGCGAACTCCGCATCAGTTTAAAGCAACAATGCGTGTGTTTGTTACGTGTGGTTGTATCTAATACATAAAAATGAATGTTTGTTCGTATTTTCTGCGCTGTTATGTCGTTCATCCGACTATGGGAAACACACTGCTTGCACTTTCGTGAAGGTTTTAGGCATAATTACATCACTGTGAGACACATAGTTCAGAAGATTTGTCGCCGTGAACTATGAGATACGTGAGAAACTTCCGCATTATGAGCGACGTTTGAATTTATTACTTCTTTGCTACACTTTCATTTTTGCCTATTGCAGCGCCATTTATCATGAAACGAAAAAAAAATGTTTTATACGACATATTTTTTCAAGCAAAATCAAAATCTGCAATAAAAAGTAGGCGTTCCTATAAAAGATTTCAAATTTGCCTCCAACCACCCATCACGGGTTTCGGTAGGGGGTGGGGGGCAAGTGTACTGTCGTTGGATTCCCCCTCAACGCTTTTAACATTTGTCAGTAACCATTTCTTCGATTGCTGCTAATTTCTTTAGATATTTGGCACGGTCACTATTTACCCTCGCACCGCACACTGGGGTCCTAGGGACCCCAGCGTAATTTGTGTTATGTATTACAGAGAGTACGTTGACTACGAGTTTTTGAAACTTGGTGTATATTAGGTTGGTAACACTGCCTACACGCACGTGATGTTAACTCAAACATCCACATTGTTGTTGCACTACTGTCAAGCTGTAAAGATTGCTGAACACCCGTGGGGTCTTGATTACCCCAGTGTGAATTCCGTGTAGGTCATTTATAGTTCACTATATTCGAGAAAAATGGACACAAAAACCAAAATGTGTTGCCAGGATTGTAAAAGGGCGATCTGTGATGAACATAGAGCCATAATTTGTACCAAGTGTGCTCACTGACAATGTAAGTGGTGACTGATATATTAGTTACAGTTTTTGACTTCATTCTAATATACATTATTTTCATCTTTCTTATGTTTTTGCACAAATATGCTGCAATAGTAATTTTGTAAACATCCAATGCCAAAATATACTGTAAATATCAAATAAGCCACTATATTATATTACAATATATTACTTTGTACACTGAAAATCAGACTCAGGTTGAATTTATACATTATGTTGAAGTGTAACATGTATCAAATTTGTAAATACCATATATTACTCATTGTAATAACTAAATAAAGTCATTAAGATATTCTGTTGCATTATATACTTTCAAATATAAGAAGGCTAAACATATAGAAATACAAAACATTTTTATTAATAATACTATGCACATTTTATAAATATCATTCCTGACTCTTAGTTGTAATAATAAAAAAATCACTACAGGTAACTAAATAGTTATTTACAATGGTCCAGTTACATAAGTCATTCCAATGTATATATTAATGAGCTTGGAACACTTGATATATGATAAAAAATTTCTGGGGTCCAGTAGACCCCAGTGTGCAGTGGAAGGTAATTGAAAACAAGTGCGCGGTGTGAGGGTATTTATATCTCAGAAACAGCGCAAGATATCGATTTTCCTCTTAGCATTTCTTTCTCGGTACTACCTTAGAAAGTGAGTAGTAGTGATAGCCCAAGTTATAAACTCAGCATACGCTACAGATGTCCATAATAGTGACGGTCCCGATACATGGGTACGGATAGCAGCGCTATATACGACTTATATAGTAAATTTGTGTGAAACTTTTTTCATCAAATAGCTTATAAAGATAGTAGCGGAAACTGCGTGTCATTTACATGCGTTTGTTAGGCGACACCGCTAGCAGTGCCATCTATTGGTTAGAGTTGTATACTATACCTGGCTTGACGTTGCTGATTCCGTATTTTATTCCTCTGTGTACCAAACTTTCTTTGAAAGGTTTACATTTTAACTTCCTAAAATATTATATTAGATGGTAATTAAAGTTCAGGGTTGAAAAAATAAAGCATTCCTCTCTGCCATGATCTGTGCTACATGTCAGCACTTCTTGATGTGGGGAGGAAATCTTAGAAAAAAATTCCGTATGTGGTTAAAAAAAAATCTACATTTTACAAGACGTGTAAGGAACTGTTTTCGATCTATGAAAACAAATCCAATCATGGAGAACTCTCATTTCAGACCACTGAAAATGTTTTATATTCAATAAAACGGAACTCGTCAGGAGTTGACTTGCTACAGACGCGAAATTTAACCGACAGGAAGAAGATGCTATGATATGCAAATAATTAGCTTTTCAGAGCATTCACACAAGGTTAGCGCCGGTGGCGGCCCCTACAACGTGCTGACATGAGGAAAGTTTCCAACCGATTTCTCATACACAAACGGCAGTTGACCAGCGTTGCCTGGTGAAATGTTGTTGTGATGCCTCGTGTAAGGAGGAGAAATGAGTACCATCATGTTTCCGACTTTGATAAAGGTCGGATTGTAGCCTATCGCGATTGCGGTTTATAGTATCGCGACACTGCCGGTCGCGTTGGTCGCGATCCAATGACTATTAGCAGAATATGGAATCGGTGGGTTCAGGGAGGGCAATACGGAACGCCGTGCTGGATTCCAGCGGCCTCGTACCACTAGCAGTCGAGATGATAGGCATCTTATCCGCATGGCTGCCACGTCTCGATCCCTGAGTCAACAGATGAGGACGTTTGCAAGACAACAACCATCTGCACGAACGACGACGTTTACAGCAGCATGGACTATCAGCTCGGAGAGCATGGCTGCGGTTACCCTTGACGCTGCATCACAGACAAGAGAGCCTGAGATGGTGTACACAACGACGAACCTGGGTGCACAAATTGCAAAACATCATTGTTTAGGATGAATCCAAGTTCTGTTTACAGCATCATGATGGTCACATCCGTGTTTGGCGACATCGCGGTGAACGCACATTGGATGCGTGTATTCGTCATCGTCATAGTGGCATATTACCCGGCGTGATGGTATGGGGTGTCATTGGTTACATGTCTTGGTCACCTCTTGTTCGCATCTATGGGACTTTGAACAGTGGCCGTTACATTTCAAATGTGTTACGACCCGTGGCTCTACCCTTCATTCGATCCATATTTCAGCAGGATAATGCACGGCCGCAGATTACAGGTCCTGTATGGGCCTTTCTGGATAAGGAAAATGTTCGACTGCTGCCCTGGCTAGCACATTCTCCAGATCTCTCACCAATTGAAAACGTCTGGTCAATGGTGGCCGAGCAACTGCCTCGTCACAATACGCAAGTCACTACCTTGATGGACTGTGGTATCGTGTTGAAGCTGCATCTGCATTGGCATCTGTACCTGTACACGCCATCCAAGCTCTGTTTGACTCAATGCCCAGGCGTATCAAGGTCGTTATTATGGCCAGAGGTGGTTGTTCTGGGTACTGATTTCTCAGGGTCTATGCACTCAAATTGCGCGTAAATGTAATTAAAAGACCCCCATGAGCCACAGACATTGCCGAGGTGGGGTGGCTTGCGTGACTCAACGATGCAGATAGCCGTACCGTAGGTGCAACCATAGCGGAGGGGTATCTGTGGAGAGGCCAGACAAACGTGTGGTTCCTGAAGAGGGGCAGCAGCCTTTTCAGTAGTTACAGGGGCAACAGTCTGGATGATTGACTGAGCTGGCCTTGTAACATCAGCTAATGTGGCTTTGCCACACAGCTACTGCGAACGGCTGAAAGCAAGGGGAAACTACAGCCGTTACTTTTCCCGAGGACATGCAGCTCTACTGTATGAACATATGATGATGGCATCCTCTCGGGTAAAATATTCCGGAGGTAAAATAGTCCCCCATTCGGATCTCCGGGCGGGGACTACTCAGGAGGATGTTGTCATCAGGAAAGACAATACTGGCATTCTACGGATCGGAGCGTGGAATGTTAGATCCCTTAATCGGGTAGGAAAATTAGAAAATTTAAAAAGGGAAATGGATAGGTTGAAGTTAGATATAGTGGGGATTAGTGAAGTTCGGTGGCAGGATGAACAGGATTTCTGGTCAGGTGAGTACAGGATTATAAATACAAAATCAGTTGGGGGTATCACAGGAGTAGGGCTGATAATGAATAAGAAAATAGGAATGCGGGTAAACTACTATGAGCAGCACAGTGATCGCATTATTATTGTCAAGATAGATACGAAGCCAACACCGACAACAGTAGTACAGGTTTATATGCCAGCTAGCTCGGCCGATGATGAGGAGATCGAAGAAATATATGAGGGGCTAAAGGAAATTATTCAGACAGTTAAGGGAGAGGAAAACTTAATTGTGATGGGAGACTGGAATTCGGTAGTAGGAAAAGGAAGAGAAGGAAAAATAGTAGGTGAATATGGACTGGGCAGGAGGAATGAAAGAGGAAGCCGCCTGGTAGAATTTTGCACGGAACATGATTTAATCATAACAAACACGTGGTTTAAGAATCACAAAAGAAGGTTGTATACGTGGAAGAGACCAGGGGACACCGGAAGGTATCAGATAGATTTTATAATGGTCAGACATAGATTCCGGAACCAGGTTATAAACTGCAAGACATACCCAGGGGCAGATATAGACTCTGACCATAACTTGTTAGTCATGAACTGTAGGCTGAAGCTGAAAAAACTGCAGAAAGGTAGGAAAATAAGGAGATGGGACTTGGATAAATTGAAGGAAAGTGAAGTTCTGGAGAATTTCAGGGGGAGATTTAGGCAACAATTGACAGAAACAGGGGGAAATAAAACAGTAGAAGAGGAATGGGTAGCATTGAGAGATGAAATAGTGAAGGCAGCAGAGGACAAAATAGGTAGAAAGTCAAGACCTGCAAAAAATCCTTGGATATCACAGGAAATACTAAATTTAATTGACGAAAGGAGAAAACATAAAAATGCAGTAAATGAAACAGGCAAAATGGAGTACAGACGACTAAAAAATGAGATTGACAGGAAGTGCAAAATGGCTAAACAGGAGTGGCTAGAAGCCAAATGCAAATCTGTAGAAGAATGTATAATAAGGGGAAAAGTAGACACCGCCTACAGGAAAATAAAAGAGACATTTGGGGACAAGAAACGCAACTCTACGAATATCAAGAACTCAGATGGGAAACCAGTTCTCAGCAAAGAAGGGAAAGCTGAAAGGTGGAAAGAGTACATAGAGCATCTCTACAAAGGAAATGAACTTAGAGACGATGTTGTAGGAAGGGAAGAGGAAGTAGATCAAGATGAAATAGGAGATACTATACTGAGAGATGAATTTGACAGAGCCTTGAAAGACCTAGGTCGGAACAAGGCCCCAGGAGTGGATGACATACCCTCAGAGCTACTAAAGTCTCTGGGAGAGCCAGCCATGACAAAACTATTTGAACTGGTGTGTAGGATGTATGAGACAGGCGAAATGCCCTCAGACTTTAAGAAAAATTTAATAATCCCCATTCCAAAGAAAGCAGGCGCAGACAGGTGTGAAAACTACAGAACCATCAGTTTAATAAGTCATGGTTGCAAAATATTAACACGAATTATCTACAGGAGAATGGAAAAGCTGGTAGAAGCTGACCTCGGGGAAGATCAGTTTGGATTCAGGAGGAACATAGGAACCCGGGAGACAATACTCACTTTACGTCTTATCTTAGAAGATAGATTACGGAAAGGCAAACCTACATTTTTAGCTTTTGTTGATTTGGAGAAAGCATTTGACAATGTTGACTGGAATACACTCTTTCAAATTCTGAAGTCAGCAGGGGTAAAATATAGGGAAAGGAGAGTTATTTATAACTTGTACAAAAGCCAGACCGCAGTTATTAGACTCGAAGGGCATGAAAGGGGAAGCATCAGTTGGGAAGGGAGTAAGACAGGGTTGTAGCCTTTCTCCGATGTTATTCAATTTGTACATCGAGCAGGCGGTGAAGGAAAGCAAGGAAAAATTTGGAATAGGGATTAAAGTTCAGGGGGAAGAAATAAAAACATTGTGTTTTGCTGATGACATTGTAATTCTGTCAGAGACAGCAAAGGACCTGGAGGAGCAGTTGAATGGAATGGACAGTGTGTTGAAGAGAGCGTATAAAATGAACATTAACAAGAGCAAAACAAAAATAATGGAATGCGGTCTTAGAAAATCTGGCGATGCTGAAGGAATTAGATTAGGTAACGAAACAATGAAGGTGGTAGACGAGTTTTGCTACTTGGGTAGTAAAATAACATGCGATGGTCGCAGTACAGAGGATATAAAATGCAGAATGGCAATGGGAAGAAAAGCATTTTTGAAAAAGAGAAATTTGCTAACATCGAATATTAATTTAAGGGTAAGGAAGTCTTTTCTGAAGGCATTTGTGTGGAGTGTTGCCTTGTACGGGAGTGAAACATGGACGATAAGCAGTGCGGACAGGAACAGAATAGAGGCTTTTGAAATGTGGCGCTACAGAAGAATGCTGAAGATTAGATGGGTAGATCGCATAACTAATGAAGAGGTACTGAACAGAATTGGTGAGAAAAGGAATTTTTGGCATACCTTGACTAAAAGAAGGGATCGCTTGGTAGGACACATTCTTAGACATCGGGGAATCGTAAATTTAGCATTGGAGGGAAGTGTGTGGGGTAAAAATCGCAGAGGGAGACCAAGAGACGCGTATAGTAAGCAGATTCAAGTGGATGTGGGTTGCCGTTCTTATGAGGAGATGAAAAGGCTTGCTCAGGATAGAGTAGGGTGGAGAGCTGCATCAAACCAGTCTCCGGACTGAAGACCTTAACAACAACAGTATAATATATTTGTCCAATGAATGTTTATCATCTGCATTTCGTCTTGGTGTAGGAGTTTTAATGGCCGGTAGTGTATTATAGTCACATCTCTTTTATTTTACGGGAACCTGAATAAAGACTTCAGAATGCTTTAGTGTTTGTAGTTTAAACAACCGTACAAGTCAGCAAATTCAAACCTGTAAAGTAAGGCGACGAATCAAGTAAGTCTTCTGAGGCTCACAATGTAAATCAGCTGCTCTCTTCCAGTTTTAGTTCACAACTCACGCCGCTAGGAGGTGCTCGGGGGCGCTTTCGCACGTTTTAGGAAAGAACTTCCGCTATTATCTTAATAAGTTATTTGCTTTCATCTTTTCTGTTTATTATTTATGTACATACTAGTCAACGTCTTTTGTGTGAAACGCTTGGCTGAAGAGCAGCCTGTATGCTGCTGCCACCCTACCAGAAGTACGGGGGCTGGGGGGGGGATTTGAAATTATCAATTGTGGTGCCTTTTGTGTATTCTATTTGAAGTAGCTGGTTGTTCAACTTACACACAGGCCGGCTACTCAGAATCCACCATCGAATATTAACGAGGGTTACCGAACTCTTACGATGCTGACGATTCGGAATTGGGTGGAAACACTCCCTGGAATAACGCCATCTTGCTTTGTGTGTTTAATGATTTTATTGTTGTAACTCATAGCGTTAGTGTTTCAAAGCACTAGCGCACTTATGAATTATAAAAAAAAAGTCGTTCTAGTACAATCAATTATAATTCGGTGTCCGAAAGTGCCAGATCAGCAATTAACATTTTCCTTTGATGACAGGAGAGTTTGGAGCCACGGTTCCAGGCTATCCGCAGTAGCGTAGTGGATAGCGTGTTAGTCCTCCCTCTTAAATGTGCGTATGTCCTATTTCTTGAACATGCCATGAAATACATACTGACCAACTGCAAACAAGCACAGCCACATAACCTGGGGAGCTACTGTGATGGGGAATTATAAACAATATGCTGATACTAGTATTTTCTAATACAGATTAAATACTAGATTTCTTTGGCAGCTGCTTCTTAATGATACTGGAGTGTAAGCATTGCAACAAATTCATTTGTTGTTTATTTCTTCTTTCTCTTGTTTTCTATACAATATGTAGAAATTCACTATTTAGAAACAATGTGTGTACTTTGCCATGATTTCCATGGACGTTTTTAATATAGATTTGCCTTTTCTGTAGTTTAGGTATGACTGTGTTCTTGTTACTTCATTCTGCGCTAAAATAAAGAGCAAACATTCTGTTTCAAACAGTGACAGCATTTCCTTTTATAGCTAAAATTGTAAGAGAATAAGTGTGCAAATACCAAATTCCATAGAACCCATTACGGCCCAGAACTTTTTTGTGAGTAAAATGTCTAATTTTACTAGGATACGTTCAGTAAGATAAAAGAAGCTTGAATAAAGGGTTTTTTATTTTTTTCTATATATACATTACAAAATATGATGTGGTGCACGAACGCACCACCGAGCATATGGAATATCAAACGTCCTATTTTAGATAATGAAGTGAATAGAAATATTTTTCATGTAAGGCTACATTACATTTTGCGCACTTGCTAGTTGTGTGTGATTTACAAAGTGCACATCTTGTTCTTTTGTTTTGAGGAGCAATAAAATGACATTTTTCATCGAAACAGGCTGCCAGAGAAACTCTACTAGCAACTGGAGTGACACTTGGTCCTGCTTTACATTTTTGTTTCCCATATTTTTGAAAGAGTTCTCTTGATGCATTTCTTCTGAATATGAGTAGATCCATTTCTTCATTGCCAGAGTGTCTTTAAAGTAGCCACAAATTTTGAATTGTCACATCTGGAACCCCACACCCACAAAACAAAAACAAAAAAAAAAAAAAAAAAAAAATTAGCCACCTCCATTTCTTGGATCTGATATTTGATCTGTAGTAACTCACATTCTGGTCCATTCTGTCTGTTCCACCCATATTATAATTGTAAGACTTGATTATATGTGGCTGTGAAACAACAATTTTCTTTTTTACTGCAGCAGAGCATCTTCCCACTTTTCAGATGGGATCCACACCAGTTTGACACAGCCGTGACTACACAGTTGTTATTCCAGCGACAGAAAAGCAACTTTGAGTTTGTATCGCACATCCGAGGAAAACATCATAACCACTAACCAGCAGTATCCCAAATAAAACCTTCAATTCTTCAACAGATAATGCAAAGTTCATCCTACCTTTCTGTACCGCAAACAAAACACTTTGTTTCACAATGTCTGCAATAATATCGTCACTGAAAAACCATTCAAATATATCCAGCGGAGTTAGGGGTCTATGAACATGATTAGGTCCATGAAACAAGTAACCAAGTTCAATCATTTTCTTCTTCATTTGATTTCTTTCAGGCAACTCAGAAGCCAGCCATCTTCTGCCAACTGTTTTTGTCCTTTCTTTATGTGACATGAGGTACATCTGTTGATGAAGTTGCTCTGTTTTACTGGAACCCAACTGTATTGTCTTCATTAGTATTTCTTACAGGTACTACTTCACCTTATGTAGTCAGTTTTTGAGAGTTTGTCCCTTGATGTTCTCGTTCAATGCCACAGAAACCAATTATTTTATCATCGTTAGCCTTTCCTGCAACTGCTTCACATTCTGCTGTCAACTGATGGCAATTCCAATGATTGATGTCACCACCTAAATCCTCATCTGCGCTGTCTTCATCTGTGTCGTCCCTGACATCAGGGGGAGCAAAGCACAGATCTGTTTCAAAATCTTCAATATCGGATTCCTCTAGCAAAGCCAAGATCTCTTCCATACTTAGGCCTCTGCAATCACAATAATAAGCTCTTTGTGGTGTGAAACGCAATGTATAAATTAGGCTGAGTGTAATCATTCATAAAATTTGATCTAGAAAGCTAAGTTGCCTTTTCGGCAGATTGTATACACATGTGACCGGTGGTGCGTTAGTGCACCAATTAAGTTTCAGTAGAAATTACAGCTACAGCATTTTGCATAAACTTATGCCATCTTATAGAAATATGGTATATAGTCCTCCAAAGGCAATTCAAACAGTAGTTTCCAAAATATATAAGATTTTTTTCCAATATATTTATCTTTTGTTGTAATGATGTGCAGCCATTTCGCTCTCTGAAACGAACCAACAGTTTAAGCCCTGAACAGTACCTCACACTTCAACAATTCAGCAGTACAACAATGCTGTAAATGTAGTGCTATATTTTTGCTGTACTGAGGCAAGAGCAGGAAGATAAATCTACTTTCCTTTATTTCCAAGGTGCAAAAGTCAGAGGTTGTGCAACGTGGTACACAAATGCACCACCGAACATGAATGGGTTTCTATATACGAAATTACTGGAATCACTAACGTCCTTTACAACAGCCAGTGTTACAGTATCTCCCCACTTTATGTGCACATGTGCACGTGCATCAGAAGACCATATTTGCAATTCGTTGGAAAGTACATTTAAAAAATGATTATTTATTTATTTATTTATTTTTTAGGTATATCGATAATTTGCGGTCGTTTGTTCATGTGTTTAGTATATGGTTCAGCTTTTTTTTTTATTACAAAAAGCATTCAGCGCACTGACCGGGCGCGCTGAGCCACGGCGCCCGGCTGCACTACGGCAGACAGCTGAGAACCGTCGCTCCAGACTCTCCTGTCATCAAAGGCAAATGTTAATTGCTAATGTGGCACTTTTAGAATCAATCGTGCTAGAACGACGTGTTTTTTTTTTATAATTCTTCAGTGAGCTATTGCTCTGAAATAACAACGCCAGAGTGACAATAAAAATATCATCAAAATACATAAAGCAAGATGGCGTATCCCGGAGAGTTTCCACCCGATCTCGAATCGTCGGTTTCATACCAGTTCAGTAACCTCCGTTAATATTCGGAGTAGCCGGTCTGTGTGTAACGTCAAGTGTTCTTTGAGATGTTGCATGTCCTGTAAACTATTTTATTGCTGCTGGTGAGTATCAGGCATTGTGTGTGTGTGTGTGTGTGTGTGTGTGTGGTTCTGTTGTGTCTTGCATGTGGTCATTGTCTTTAGGTTCTGATATCTACTGACCCACCTTGTGTGCACGTCGTCTATTCTCTATGACATTGTGGATTTTTCCCTTGCTGATAACTGCTAGTTTAGTTTCGCGCTCGACATGTCTGTGGCGATACGCTTCGTACAAGAAGTCATGGCCACTGCTTTATCGACTTGGGCGAGTTCATTCCTATGTTTTGGAGTTGCAGCCTACTAAATTGCATGTTATCTAATGGTCGCGGGGCGTAATTGACAGCCTACTGACGACGAAACGAACGGCTCAACAGGCAATTGAGCAGACCGCCCCTCAAAAACAAAGGAATGGACTTGCCCTGGGCACAACTCGAGAATGCGTTTGTAAGCACGGGCCACGACTTCTTGCGCGAGATAATACATATGAGTGAGCGTGAATAAGTGCGAATAGCAGCGAGTTACTGGTTCATTTATTTTATATTATTTTATTTGAAATTAAGAATAAGAAGGTCGCTTTATTTGCACAAATTTTAGGCGAAAATAAGACTGAGATTGTTGTAGCTCTGCTTGTTATTAACGAGAATAAAATCAGTATGAGCACACCATACGGTGATATTCTGTGGGGGTGTTGTGTAGAAGGTTTTATTGACTTCGATGTATCTATCAAAATAACTATCGACATTACATTGTAAGAAGCTTTCGATTTCAAGATTATAAGCCACGGTAGTTGATTGCAACGTATTAGAACAAGTTTAACAACAACCGTAAATTTAGTTATTAAGATAATAAAGATAGTCCCTGACTATCTTAACATTTGCCAGACCATTCAAATTCCGTTCCAGAACTACTAGGAAGTCAATTCCATACCAGGAAAATACACCTCAGATTGATAGGTATCTTTTCGGTGCGGAACATAAACAAAAAAATGTTCAAATCTTTGTAAATCTATCGGTCCAAACTGCGTGGTCATCAGTCCGTAGCTTACACACTACTTAAACATAGGTAAACTAACCTAAGGACAAACACACACACCCATGCCCCAGGGAGGACTCGAACCTCCACGGCGAGCAACCGCGCGCTCCGCAGCGAGACGCTCATAAATCAAAACAAAACAAAATAATTCCCGATGGGGCCACACTTCGGCTTGTAGACGAACGGAGAATTCCTCGTTGTCAATAGAGAGAAGATAACAAAAGTGATATATGCAACACAGCTGAGGCCTTCAGTCCTGACAGGATTACACAAAGAAACTAAAAACACACGAAATCATCTCACAGATCACAATAAACAATAACCTTCCTTCTTTCTTCTATTTATTCTCGTGCTTTCGTTTTCGTTGTCTTTTTGATCATATAACCCGACTGTGAAGTCGTTATAGGACTACATTAAATCTGATCTGTCAAGTTAACGGACAAAAGTGTTTCACATTTCAGATAATTAGTAGGTCGCAATTCGTCCTTATGATGTCCAGTCCAGAGAAATGTTACAAATTCAGGTAATCATTCAAAGTTAGAGATAATTTTAATGAACGACAAGTCTGAGTATCCATAGAGTGGCATTTTGTTTCATGGTGGGGTATGATTTACACCGCGGCACACTGGCGTTCGTTACTAGAAGACGATGATATCCGTGGCATTCTCTAAAAACAACCATAAACACATACAACATTCAGTCATAAAACAAATACTTTGTATATATAAAACACATCAACCTCGCAGATTGTCGACGGGAACGTTGACAAATAAACTAAGCACAGTTAAACTTTGATGTTACAACAAAGGCCTCCCACTACTAACATCAGGCCACGCGAACAGAACTACGCGTAACTATTTCTTTTACACACACGATACCACCTTTGCGATGTTGTACCCCAACCACAGCTCGTACAATATGTGCGAGTTTGAGTCCCGTTACCGCAAATCCCCCTCCTCCGCCCTGTCGATCCTTTCGACGACAGGAGGCTGCAATGACGCTCCCTCCACGTCCATAGACACGTCACTACCTAAAGCTCCAGATACATCAGTCGCTGCTTCTACAGTTGACTCAGACCGGGAATGATGCATTGACGGACGAGCTCTTCTCTGGTGTTGTTCCTCAGCCTTCCGTTTTACAGGCGCAAGTGCACTCGGAGAACCGGAAGGAGGATCCACCGCTATCTCACTCTCCCCGGTAAAACTTTACAATCCGGCCCGCCGCGCAGTATCGAATGTTCAGATGTTGGTAGCGGCCGCGGCCAACCAATCGTTCCACAGACGGTCACAGCCAATCAGATATCGCGTAATATAGCCTATGTGTTGCTTTGACGATAGATGATATTGATAGTAATGTCAAACACGTACATCAAGACGAGATGAAATATAGCCTATTCTAATGTACGAAAAACGTAGTAATAATTATGACGTAAGTGAAAAAACACTGACAAAGCATTGAAATATTACGCAATTTATAATGAACATCACACGAAAAATTAATCAGTAACTGCAAATGATAAATGTTAAACACTGTTATAATTAGTATCACGAAATAAGAATCGTATTTTATGTTAGCGTAATGATCGTTGTTTAGAACTTCCTGACTTTGACCGTAACACACTATGATCACAACATGTGGAAAACAGGTGTTAACATCACGTTTCAATTACTTTATTTTTAAAATGAATAACACTATTCGAATGCGGAACATCGCTAACTCCAGACTAACGTTTCTGTACATGGAAAGGTTTCTTCTTTAAATTCAGTACTTTCCTGTAACGCAAGTCGAAATATCTGTGTCTTTCTCTTAAATGATATGAATGATGAAAATTTTTCCAATGCCTTTGGACACGCTCATAATGCAACTTATTGAAATTGTCATTCAACTCTCGTAAAGGAAGCCATATGTTGTAACACTCAACGTTATGTCCATACAAAAAAGCGGCAAAAATCTTACAATCACCATAATTAAAATCACTTGTGAGCACTATCTTGACAAGGTAGTATGGCCATGAAGCAGCTTTAGAAGAAAAAAACTGCAATGACAATCAAGAAACATTCTTCGTCATTATCTTTCGCTGAATATCTTTTCAGAATGAAATTTTTACTGTAACTTGTAATCCATAAGCAGATAAACAGTGCAATGATACATATATGCAAAACATCATTATAGAAATCAGTACAATTTCTTTGAGAATAGAAAGTACTACCACATCGCGAATGACAACTTACCTAAATATAAATTGACGTAATAAATGATTAATATTTTGCGCTGACGATCAAGTAAGTAATTAATGCTGTTCCTGCTCTATGGTTGACAGGTTCTCAATGTACCCTTGTCCGCTCAGTAAATTGACTGTAAATACTCAATACGAAGGGAATACATTCGAATATTGCGCCAGTATAAAACAACTAATTTCATTGGCTGCCGTGTACTACCACCTGATTGGTTGGTCAGATGACGTCACCTTAGCCAACATCTAAACACTCGATACTGCGCGGCGGCCCGGATAGTAAAGTTAAGCCCTCTCCCCTTCTGTTTCGGTTTTAAGTAAAAGTTCTTTTAATTGACGAACGGTCGCCTCGCGCCGCTGTTCCGCGTTACTTGTAATCTTTACTTGTGCAGTACGTTACCGAAGGTCTCCGTCGCCGCTCTGTCCGGTCCGTTGTGACAACTTCTTCCTTTGTCTGCGTTTTAAGGACGCAGACACCTTCCTTTCGGGGACGGACTACGATCGTTTCCGTGGTAACGAACCGACTCCAGATTGCGGGAGCTGCTGGCACTGCGTGACCGGCTTGAAGAACTATCCTCTTCTGAAGCTGGATCTTGATGCGGCCGTGATATGTCAGGGTCATCTCTATGTCCGGGTTGAAATCCTGTCTCACAAACCATGACCTGATTCGGACCTGTAATTGAAGTCACGTCGGGAATTTTAGTACTCACGGACACAGACGGGGTTTCAATTCTCTGTTCAGGTTCGATTACTGTCGTCGCATTAAGGATTTGAAGGGGTTTTCCGTCTATGTCTCGCGGAACTTCAGTAGGTTGAGACTCCAGCAACGATGCGGCTACACTGGCTGGTGCGACGTGTCCCGACACTTCCGAATGTTCTGCGACAGGTGCAGTGCCCATGGCGCCTATACCAGCCTCCGGTTCTGTCTCCAGTACTACAGGTCTCGGGGTGGCGGGAACAGAACCAAGTGCCACCGCCACGTACGTTGGGTCTCCCTCACCTCCGTCCCGTGGCTGTTTGTTGGACTGGCCGCTTGCGTCTCGGACAGTCTTGCCTGAAATGTCCCGTACTATTGCAAAAAGAGCCCGTCTGAGGTTGCCCACTGTAAGTGACAAACGCTCGATGGCCGTTAACATAAACAAATGACGGGATATGTGTCCTCATTATTATTCGCACACTTCTCACGCCGTTGTCTACTTGGTACAAGTAAGCACTCGACCATTTTTCCTTCATTACGTCAATTACGTCACCATACGGGCTTAAATGTCTCTTAATGGTATCATTCCTAATCTCGAATGGCAAGTTGAAAACGCGGACAGTACGTATGCCATATCCAGCACTAGATATCTTGACACTACTCACTGTACCATCAAAGTGCTTGATCTTCCTGATACCGTCGTTATATTGAACCAGAGCGTCACACATATCGGTAGATTTCAACTTTAGAAACACGGAATTTAGAAAAGCGTCTAGTTGTACACCAAGAACGTCCTTTTTCAGTAATCGCATTTCGTTTTTTAACCACTGATGAATATCGTAAGCTGACGGCCTAGCAACGCTGCAGTCGAACTCACATTGAACGTTGTTTTTGCGTTCCTCGGAATTATCGAATTCCATACTTACAAATCACACACGAAGCCGCCGCCGCGAAGCACCGCTCGCTGCACACGTAAACAAACGGCCCGCAGTCCCGGACGTGTTGACAGGACGGCGGCCGAAGCAGGAATAGATAATTTAGAAACAATGTGTCTACTAAAATCTTTTCCTTTGGTATGATTTCCATGGACGTTTTGAATGTAGATTTGCCTTTTCTGTAGTTTAGGTATGACTGTGTTCTTGTTACTTCATTCTGCGCTAAAATAAAGTGCAAACATTCTGTTTCAAACAGTGACAGCATTTCCTTTTATAGCTAAAATTGTAAGAGAATAAGTGTGCAAATACCAAATTCCATAGAACTGTAGTACTTAATCGAATCACTTACTCGAATCACTAACTCCTTTACAACAGTCATTGTTACAGTATGTCCCCACTTTATGTGTACGTGCATCAGAAGACCATATTTGCAATTCGTTGGAAAGTACATTATAAAAAATAATAAGTTTTTTAATTTTTTTTTTAAATTTTAGGTAGCTCTATAATTTTTCGGTCGTTTGTTTCTGTTAGTTCTTGCAGTTCGTTTAGTATGTGGTTCAGCTTCTTATTTTTATTTATTTATTTTTTATTACAAAAAGCATTCAGCCCACTGACCGGGCGCGCTGAGCCACGGCGCTCAGCTACCCTACGGCAGAGAAGCTGAGAACCGTCACTCCAAACTGTCCTGTCATCAAAGGCCAATGTTAATTGCTAATGTGGCCCTTTTGGATATCAGAGTAGAATTAGTTGTGCTAGAACGACGTGTTTTTGATTATTCTTCAGTGAGCCATTGCTTTGAAATAACAACGCCTGAGTGACAATAAAAAGAGCATCAAACACACAAATCAAGATGGCGTATCCCAGAGTGTTTCCACCCGTTCTCAAAAAATGTTCAAATGTTTGTAAAGCTTATGGGACTTAACTACGGGGTCATCAGTCCCTAAACATACAAACTACTTATGAACTACTTACGAACTAGGACGGCACAAATATCCATGCCCGAGGGGGGATTCGAACCCACGACCGTAGTGGCCGTGCTGACCGTGACTGGAGCGCCTGGCACCTCGGCCACCGTGGCCGGCACACCCGTTCTCGAATCGTCGGTTTCGTACTAGTTCGGTAACCTTCGTTAACATTCGAAGTAGTCGGTCTGTGTGTAACGTCAAGTGTTCTTTGAGATGTTGCATGTCCTGTAAATTATTTTATTGCTGCTGGCGAGTATCAGGCATTGTGTGTGTGTGTGTGTGTGTGTGTGTGTGTGTGTGTGGTTCTGTTGTGTCTTGTATGTGGTCATTGTCTTTAGGTTCTGATATCTACTGACCCACCTTGTGTGCACGTCGTCTATTCTTTGTGACATTGTGGATTTTTCCCTTGCTGATAACTGCTAGTTTAGTTTCGCGCTCGACATGTCTGTGGCGATACGCTTCGTGCAAGAAGTCACGGCCACTGCTTTATCGACTTGGGCGAGTCCATTCCTATGTTTTGGAGTTGCAGCCTACTAAATTGCATGTTGTCTAATGGCCGCGGGGCGTAATTGACAGCCTACTGACGACGAAACGAACGGCTCAACAGGCAACTTAGTCGGCCGCCCCTCAAAGTCAAAGGAACAAAGGAATGGACTCGCCCTGCGCACAACTCGAGAATGCGTTTGTAAGCACGGGCCACGACTTCTTGTGCGAGATATACATATGAGACAGCGTGAATAAGTGCGAATAGCAGAATAGCAGCGCGTTACTAGTTGTTGTTCTTTTTTTTTTTTTTTTTTTTTTTTTTTTTTTTTTTTTTTTTTTCCAAATCGAGAATAAGGTCGCTTTATTTGTCCAAATTTTAGGCGAAAGTAAGACTGATATCCAGACTGTTGTAGCTCTGCTTATTATTAACGAGAATAAAATCAGTATGAGCAGTTCATACGGTGATATTCTGTGGGGGAGTTGTGTATAAGGTTCATTGACTTTTACGTCTCTATCAAAATAACTATCGACATTAAATTGTAAGAAGCTTCGATTTCAAGATTATAAGCCACGTTAGTTGATTGCAACATATTAAAACAAGTTTAACAACAACCGTAAATTTATTTAATTAAGATAGTAAAGTGCAAGTTGGAATGCCAAAAAATAGCTGAAGATGGTCCCTGTCATCTTAACATATGGCGCACCATTCAAATACCCTTGCAGAACTACTAGGAAGCCAATTCCATACCAGGAAAATACACCTCAGATTGATAGGTATATTTTCGGTGCGGAACAGACACACTAGTTAAGCTACTACCCGGATGTTGAACTTCAATTGTTGGTGCGTATTAGCCATAGATGTTCATATTTCGTTTCTTGCCAAATTTAAATATGAATGCTATGCAGTAATACAAGAAACGAGAGGAAACTACGTTTCGATTACGCTTCCATATTAGCCTGTTACATCGTGTATTGACAAATTTTCAAATCAAGAGGTGATCAATCAATTCTTTGTCACGTAATAACTCATGGAAATTCGTATGCCAAATTTAAACATGGCGGACCATGCTAAAACGTGTGTATTTGCAAGCACGCTATAGTTCTGTACTCACACACCAGAGTTATACACTCAGTTTTATTGAGATCAATGCTACTTCCGAAATGTATGAGATTCTTTGGTTTTGCCGCGCATCACTGGCGGAGCCCAACTATTCGCGGCAGTTACAGTCGAGAAATTAGTGTTTGTGTTTTATCACCAAACGAGATGGGGCTAGGAAGAGATACGCTGATGAAACATTTTTAACAACATTTGTGGAAACTGATTGATGATGATCACGAAGCAGTGTTTATGAGATGTTTTTGGAGTAAAGAATATTTTTAATTAATTTGGAACGCGCATAGATTTCGTCTAGGACACTCACTGTTAATTACCACAAAACAATGTTCTTTTTCCCTGATCAGTCTTTTATCTTGTAATGGGGCACCTTAACTTTTCTCATCTCAAGATGGTTGTGTGATAAAAGAAAAAAGCAATGACATGTTATTTCATGTTCTTCCAATAATAACAACCATTGTTTTAAAAACAGAATATGTTACAGTGTATAAAATTTTATTAACCCTCATGACAGTTAATCAATGTTAATTAAAATCGTAAAAGGGACCTTTTTGTCTCAGTGTTGTTATTTCTACCTGTTCACGTAAACTTATGTCTGAGAAAAGCCAAGTTGGCTGTTTGCATTGTTTTTCAAAAAGAGTATTATTTGTAGTCTTAAGTTTGTCTCAGAAGTGTTGCAGCTCCAGCATCTTCATCAGTTTTTATTCAAGTAATGAAATTAAATTTAATTATTAAAATATTTCATCAGATGATTACCTCGGGTTTGCAACAGTCACTAAATGCTAGGGCCAACAGTAATGCAAACACTTTCAGTTGTTATGGGTAAAGGTAGTACTCGAAAATCGTAAAAAGTTAATAATTGGTACCTTTTACCGGTCCTTCTACTCTGACAATACAGTAGCAGATAGGTTCAAAGAAAACCTGTGTCTAATTGCAGACTCGTACCCGACTCACACAATAATAGTAGGCGGTGATTTTAATTTGCCCTCAATCTGTTAGCGAAATCAAGGTACACAATCAGGAGGTACACATAAAACATCGTGCGAAATTGTACTCAACGCACTCTCTGATAATTACTTCAAACAATTAGTTCATGAGCCAACTAGAATTGTAAATGGATGTGAAAACACGCTTGATCTCTTAGCAACAAATAATCCTTAGCTCATAACGAACATAAAAACGGATACAGGTATTAGTGAACACAGAGCTGTCGTAGCGAGAATGAATATCGAAAGTCCCAAAGTTCCCAAAAGTAGACGAAAAGTATATTTGTTCAGGAAAGCTGATAGAAATAAAAAACATTGCTTCTTGGAAGACAGTTTCCACTTGTTCCTAACACTAGACCAGATGTGGCTCAAATTCAAAGCAGTTCTATCGACAGCAATTGACAGTTATATACCAAATCTATTCTATACTAATAATAAATCTGTAAATATAGACCTGTCGCTGTTCACTTCAATCTTCAAAACTACTGGACGAATCTTCATGCGGTTTTTACAGGAAAAATGAGAAAAATTTGGATCAAGATATAGGCATAATTTTATCAAAATCGGATCACGGAAAAAAATCGTAATTTTAAGTGTTTTCAGTAACCGTCGTGTCTGTTTATTCATTTCCATAGAAATCGGATGACGGAAATAAAGAATATCGTAATTTGAAATTTCTTTATCTACGACCGTCATATCTGTCTGTCTCTTTGAACACGTTTATCTCCAAAACTACATGACGAATTTTCATACTAACTTGAGAATAGCGTGCGGTTACATTAAGGATTCAATAATTGAAATAGGATCATAGAAAATAAAAATATCATAATTCAATCATTTGTTTAAAAGCCATCGTATATGTCTATTTGTTGAAGATAATCTCTGAAAGTACTGCACGAACTTTCATGAATTTCCACAGGTAAATTGAGAATATTTTGGAGAGTAACATAGGCTTCATTTCATCAATATCGGATCAGAGGATGGAAAGATATCGTAATTTGAAGTTTTATGTGTATACTAAGCTTATAAGTATGGTGTACTACAGCAAAACTCCAAGAGTAGTATACGAACATTCATAGGGTTTCATGTCAACTGAGAGAACCTTGGGGCAACGTATAAGGTTCATTTCATCAAAATCGGATCAGGGGAAGAAAATATATCGTAATTTGTAGTTTCTGGTATATGCTTTGCTTGAAATGCAACGTAGTATAGCAAAGATCCGATAGAGGCGCTGTTACATTGAATACCAAATAAGTAATTTTGACGGGGAATATTTGAATTTAAAACGGAGCGACAGTCTTTTGCGTCTATCGATGCTCTAATTTACATAAGAATTCGTTGCAATGAAACTGGAATTTATGTAATTCCCTTTCTGATTTTGGTGTATCCTCATTACATTTTCAGTATGTTCTGTTTAGGAATGCCTCGAAAACGTCATAGTACAGGAAAGCATAAAGTGAGACGACGTTAATTACATAGTACACCAAATAACTAATTATAGCGTTGCTGCGTTTTTTTATTATCATAACTTTATAAGAAGGAGTACTATTTTACTTACGGTGGCGGCATTATGTGCTGATGTTAGCAACGGCCGTTGAATGCTTTTTCAAAAATCAGTCACGTACAATGAGGGGAATAATTCCTTGCGTTAACGATGAAATAAATAATTTTTGCTGTTCTGGTCAGTTAATTAATCATCCTCCGAAAGTGAATAGTTCGTTGCCAACGATAGCAAACTAAACCGCTGCCACTGTAAGTAAAATTTAACCCAGGTAGGACACAAAAAAATATTTTTTCCTAGCTGTATCCCATCTGATTTGCAAAGTCATTGAAAGAAATGAAGTGCATCTTTCAACGGGTATAATTTCAATTTAAGAAGAAAGGACGTTCCTCCGCGTCTATTGATGTTTTCATTTAATAAGAATGCATTGCAAAGAAAAAAATCTTTCCAAGAAAACCACCCCCATGAAACACAGACATTGCCGAGGTGGTGTGGCTTGCGTGCCTCAACGATACAGATAGCTGTACCGTAGGTGCAACACAGCAGAGGGGTATCTGTGGAGAGGCCAGACAAACGTGTGGTTCCTGAAGAGGGGCAGCAGCCTTTCCAGTAGTTACAGGGGCAACAGTGGATGATTGACTGAGCTGGCTTGTAACATCAGCTAATGTGGCTTTGCCACACAGTTACTGCGAACAGCTGCAAGCAAGGTGAAATTACAGCCGTCACTTTTCCCGAGGACATGCAGCTCTACTGTATGAAAATATGATGGCATCCTCTGGGTAAAATATTCCGGAGATAAAATAGTCCCCCATTCGGATCTCCGGACGGGGACTACTCAGGAGGATGTTGTCATCAGGAAAGACATTATTGGCATTATACGTATCGGAGTGTGGAATGTTAGATTCCTTAATCGGGTAGGAAAATTAGAAAATTTGAAAAGGGAAACGGATAGGTTAAAGTTAGATGTAGTGGGGATTAGTGCAGTTCACTGGCAGGATGAACAGCATTTCTGGTCAGGTGAATACAGGATTATAAATGCAAAATCAGTTGGGGGTATCACAGAAGTAGGACTGATAACTAATAAGAAAATAGGAATGCGGGTAAACTACTATGAGCAGCGCAGTGATCGCATTATCATTGTCAAGATAGATACGAAGCCAACACCGACAACAGTAGTACAGGTTTATATGCCAACTAGTTCTGCCGATGATGAGGAGATTGAAGAAATGTATGGGGAATTAAAGGAAATTATTCAGACAATTAAAGAAGAGGAAAACTTAATTGTGATGAGAGACTGGAATCAAATGTTCAAATGTTTGTAGAGCTTATGGGAATTCACTACGAGGTCATCAGTCCCTAAACTTACAAACTACTTATAAACTAGGTAATACTAAGGACGGCACAAATATTCATGCCCGAGGGAGGATTCGAACCCCCGACCGTAGTGGCCGTGCAGACCGTGACTGGCGCGCCGCAGACCGCTCGGAATTCGGTAGTAGAAATAGGAAGAGAAGGAAAAATAGTAGGTGAATATGGACTGGGCAGAAGGAATGAAAGAGGAATTCGACTGGTAGAATTTTTCACGGAACATGATTTAATTGTAACAAACACCTGAATCACAAAATCACAAAAGAAGGTTGTATACGTGGAAGAGACCAGGAGACACCGGAAGGTATCAGATAGATGAAATATCGTACGAAGAACGATGTGTTTTTGTTAATTCTTCAGTGCGCCATTGCTTTGAAATGACAACGTGTAAGTTACAATAAGAAAATCATCAAATACGCAACGCAAGATGGCGTATGCCACAGACATCTGGGCGAGGAATGTTAGGTGACAACTACGAACGGCTGGTTCTCGTTAATTCAATGGAGGGTGTCAAAACTCCATTATTTTTGCAAATATCTCTCAAACGATACGAGATATGAAAAAAACATAAGGGAACAAATTTGTAGAGAATTTTTCCTTCACAAATTCGTTTATTCAATTTTCGCGTCAGATGAACGGTTTATTTGCAATTAAAAGTAAATTACAAACGGCTTTTTTGGTATTATTAAGGTATTTCTTGTCCGAAATATTTCAAAAAGTGGGGTTCTGGTCTCTGGTACCCAACAATTATGTCTGCAAAATTTGGTGTCGATCGGTTGAACGGTTCGACCTAAAAAGTGGTAACACGTTACAGCCAGACAGACATCGTCAAATAGCCGTTATTTTTGCAAATATCTCTGCAACGATGCGAGATATGAAAAAAACATAATAGAGCTAAGTTGTAGAGAATTTTCCCCTCTACCAATTAGGCTATTCAATTTTCGTGTCAGATGAACGGTTCGTTGACAATTACAATTATATTACAAACGGCTTTTTTGGTATTACTACCGTATTTTTTGTCCGAAAAATTTGAAAAAGGGAGGTTCAGGTCTCTGGCGGCCTACAATTATGTGTGCTGATCGATTGAGCGGTTCGTCTTAAATACGGGGGACACGTTACGGACAGACAGACAAACAGACAGACATACATCCCAAAATCGCCGTTATTTTTGCAAATATCTCTGAAACGATACGAGATATGGAAAAAAAAAAAAAAAAAAAAAAAGAAAAAAAAAAAAAAAACTATAAGAGAGCAAAGTTGTAGAGAATTTCCTCCTCTACAAATTTGAGTATTTAGTTTTCGTGTCAGATGAACGGTTAAGCCGTTATTTCCATTTAAATTTCGAGCTGTCAAAAGAAGATCGCAAAGGCCCACTTTTAGTGTTATTACCTTAACCTAAAGTGGGCAAAAATCGGCAGAAAGGTAGGAAAGTAAGGAGGTGGGACTTGGATAAATTGAGGGAATCTGAAGTTCTTGAGAATTTAAGAGTGAGCTTTAGGCAACAATTAACAGAAACTGGGGGAAATAAAACAGTAGAAAAGGAATGGGTAGCACTGAGAGATGAAATAGTGAAGGCAGCAGAGGACAAAATATGTAGAAAGGCAAGACCTACAAAACACCATTGGATATCACAGGAAATACTAAATTTAATTGATGAAAGGAGAAAATTTAAAAATGCATTAAATGAAACAGGCAAAATGGAGTACAGATGACTAAAGGCCGGTTTGTCAATGACTCCTTAAGTTCCAGTTAAGATTTTAACTTATCGTTAGTGGAGAATTGCGTTTGTCAATGATTCGTTATGACTTAACCTGACGTTAAAGGACCTGGCCGTTAAGATAAGGAGTAAAGTTCTGCTCGTTACACGGCTAACGACCATTTAAGTGAGAATCTGTATCAAAATGGCAGGACTCCAAAGCGCTAAAATACATCAATATATTCAGATGAAAAAGACCGATTTATCGCACAAAATAACAGCACTTCATGTGTGAAAAACTAGTGTGGAAAGCAGCTTTATTGGTAAATTGTATCGTCAAATTTCTCGCCCTAGCCATGTCAGTAGCGGTTAGATGAGTTTGATACATTCCAGATACGCAACATAACCTTAAAAATATTGTTGCGATATCAAAATACAAACTCACGGGTGACGACTAGTTAAGTGAGAAACGGTATGATGTAAATGGCTGGAATAAGATTTCATTGACAATTACTACGATGTGAATATTTTGGATGATCTAGAGGACACTGCCCGTATAAGGCGTCCTAGACGTATTTATGTTCGTCCAAATCTTTTGAATGCTGGGATAATGCAGAATTTGTTACGCAATTTCGTCTTCAAAAAGTCACTTTGGAAATGCTGCATGAAAAACTACACGACCATCTGAAGAGAACAACATATAGTTATGAATTTTGTAAGTTATTTGTTGTAATAAAAAACAGAATACATTATCTATGTGTGCAAACTTATTCAGTATTTACTTATGCTTGTTGCGCCTAGTGTAAGGCCTAAATGTGATTTCTTCCTCCGCTCTACAGGAACAGTGCACTTTCGCCTACGAGCAATTTATTGCTTGCACTAAGGTAAAATTTTACGACGCTTCTCGCCGAGCTCCAGTGCTTATGTTGGCAACAGATGAACAATGAAGTCTAGAATTGCGTTAATATTTTCACGAGCTACAGAGTAAATGTTATTGCTGCTCGTTTCACTCGCAGAGAATTTAATACTGTACCTGCTGTATGGTCGACAGGTTCTTGTATGTACCCTTGTCCGTTCAGAACAAAAAAATTCGTTTTAATTGCAGTTGACACGAAAAAACATTTATTGGTAATCTGTGTTGTCATCATTGAACTTAGAGACAATGTTGTTGGAAGGGAAGAGGAAGTAGATCAAGATGAAATAGGAGATACTATACTGACAGATGAATTTGACAGAGCCCTGAAAGACCTAGGTCGGGACAAGGCCCCAGGAGTAGATGACATTTCCTCAGAGCTACCAAAGTCTCTGAGAGAGCCAGCCATGACAAAACTATTTCACGTGGTGTGTAAGATGTATGAGACAGACGAAATACTCTCAGACTTTGAGATAAATGTAATAATCCCCATTCTAAAGAAATCAGGCGCAGACAGGTGTGAAAATTACATTACCATCAGTTTGATAAGTCACGGTTGCAAAATTTTAACACGAATTATCTACAGTAGAATGGAAACCTGGCAGAAGCTGACCACGGGGAAGACCAGTTTGGATTTAGGAGGAACGTAGGAATCCGGGAGGCAATACTCACTTTATGACTTATCTTAGAAGATAAACATGGACGATAACAGTGTAGAGGCTTTTGAAATGTGGTGCTACAGAAGAATGCTGAAGATTAGGTGGGTAGATCGCATAACTAATGAAGCGGTACTGAACAGAATTGGTTAGAAAAGGAATTTTTAGCATACCTTGACTAAAAGAAGGGATCGCTTGGACATTCTTAGACATCGAGGAATCGTGAATTTAGCATTGGAGGGAAGTGTGTGGGGTAAAAATAGCAGAGGGAGACCAAAAGACGCATATAGAAAGCAGATTCAAATGGATGTGCGTTGCCGTTCTTATGAGGAGATGAAAAGGCTTGCTCAGGATAGAGTAGGGTTGAGAACTGCATCAAACCAGTCTCCGGACTGAAGACCATAACAACAACAATGCAAGGAAAATCGAATTTATGTAATTTCCTTTCTGATTTCAGTGCATACTTATTGTATCTTGAGTCCCTTCTGTTTAGAAATGCCTAGAAAACAGTTTAGTATAGTAAAGAACAAATACAGGCACTGTTACTTAGTACACCAAATAAGTAATAGAAAGCAATGCTGCTATTTTTCATGCTCATAACTATGGTGTAGTTCTGTACAATTGGTGGTATGCTTTATCTTCGAAATTACTTGATGAATTTTGTAGGATTTTCATCCATAACTTCATTTCATTAAAATCAGATGAGAGAAATTAAAGATATCATAAATTTTAACATTTTTCCAAATGCAATCAGTGTCTATCTGCCAAGGGTAATCTATTCAGACGATTATTTAATGGAAAGTTCTATACAGACGATTCCTTCAACGATTACCCAAAATTACTTTATCGCACACTGACAGTACGATGACGTCTTATTTAAACATGAATGAACTGCTCTGTTGACTTAATTACCAGACTTTGAGCATTCGTCGAGTTTTCGATAATAGGAAGCACTGCATACAGAATAACTATATTGACCCTCAATGCGAGATGCCTACAATTCTTTTCACAACGAAACCCCTTCTAGAAATTTGACTGAATACCCAAAGAGATTTTGGTCATACGTTAAATATACTAGGGGCAAGTCACAAATAATACCCTCACTACGTGATAGCTATGGCGATCCTACGGATGGTAGCGGTACTAAAGCAGAGTTACTAAACATAGCTTTCAAAAACTCATTCACCAAAGAAGACGAAACCAATATTCTAGAATTCGAATTACAAACACAGGCCAGAATGAGTAACGTTGATGTAAATAACCTCGGAGTAGTGAAGCAACTTCTATCTGATTATGCTGAAGCGATGGCCCTTACTCCATAGCCATATACAACCGTTCTCTCAAAGAAGGATCTGTACCAAAAGTTTGGAAAGTTGCACAGGTCACACCTATATTCAAGAAAGGCAGTAGGAGTAACCCACTAAACTACAGGTCTATTTCATTGACGTCTATTTGCAGCACGGTTTTGTAACATATTCTGTATTCAAATATTATGAATTATCTCGAAGAGAATGATCTATTGACCCAAGGTCAACATGGATTTAGAAAACATCGTTCATGCGAAACACAACTAGCTCTTTACTCACACGAAGTATTGCGTGCAATCGACAAGGGATCTCAAATTGATTACCGTACAAAAGGTTTTTAATAAAATTGCGTGGTTATGGTATATCGCCCCAAATATGCGACTGGATAGGGGATTTCCTGTCAGAGAGGACACAGTTCGTAGTAATCGATGGTAAATTGCATCCATCGACTAAAACAGAGGTGATTTCAGGCGTCCTCTGCTGTTCCTTATTTACATAAACGATTTGGGAGAAAATTTAAGCAGCTTTCTTAGGTTGTTTGCATCTGACGCCGACATTTACTGACTAGTAAAATCATCTGAAGATCAAAACCAACTGCAGAACGATCTAAATAAGATATCACTTTGGTGTAAAAATTGGCAATTGACTCTAAATAGTGTAAAGTCGTTCACATGAAAGCGAAAAGAAATACGTTAAACTTTGTTTAGAAGATAAATCAATCTAAACTCCACTAAATACTTAGGAATTACTATTACATCAGACTTAAGCTCGATAGAAGACGTAGATAATGTCGTGGGAGAGGCGAACCAGAGACTGCATTTTATTGGCAGAACCCTTAAAAGATGCGACAGAAACTGCAAGCACAACGCTTGTCCGTCCTTTTTTGGAGTATTGCTGCCCAGTGTGTGATACTTATCAGGTGGGTTTCACGGAGGACATCGAAAGAATCCAGAGAAGGGCAACTCGTTTCGTATTGTCTCGATACAAGGGAGACAGCGTTACGGAAATGATACAGGATGTGGGATGGGAATCATTACAACAATGGCGCTTATCGCTGCGGTGTAGGCTACTCTCTAACTCCAATCGCCAAAATTCTCCTCCGAATGTGTTGACGCCCACTTATATAGGTAGAAAATATCATCAACATAAAATACGAAAAATCAGAACTCGAAAGGAGAGATTCAGGTGTCCTTTCTTCCCGCGAGCTATTCGAGAATGTAATGGGAGATAAATAGTATAAACGTGGTTCGATGAACCCTCTGCCAGACACTTAAATGTGATTTGCAGAGTATTCCATGTATATGTATATATAGTAGCTAGCATTGAAATGAAATTAAATAATGAAAATTTATGTGGTGATCAGCTCATACACAGTTTATCTTTTTTGTATGACAGTAAATGTCACGGCCAACACAATACCAGGAAATTAATTTCAATTTTCTTTATCTTTCAAGTGCTAGATATCTTTTTTTTGTGCTTTCTGTCAGGAGTAGTTACAAATAACGATGCAGACACTTTACTACATCTTAAACGAACTTGACTATTTTGTAGTACAATTTTATTGTGTAGCCTCCTCAGTACCTGCGTCCGCTGCAGGGAACATAAAACAAAATAAATTTGGTGACAATATTAAAATGTTCGTCGCTGTTCTAGGCATCTCAAAACACAAACGAAAAGTGACAGCACATTTTAGAACTGAAAAAGACACACTAGCTTGCCACTTGTCCATTCTGCAGCATTGCTAAAAGGGCTGACAGAATGGAAAGGTTTGTTGGCTAAGTGAGCACCCAAATTTACATGGAACTCTTTAGTCAGTGTGAAATAGGTCTATACTATTAATTACATAAGTAAATAAAAACATAAACGGCATAGTTAAATATCACACTCTATACTGTTGTGGTACCTAGTGTCCTGATGTCCCCTTTGGAGGACATGAGATTTTATTGATTATGAAGACTCAGGAATTTTTTATATACTTTTAAGGCCTTTTTGAAATATTATTAATTGTAAAATGAAAGCAAAATGCAAAAATACCGAAAAAATAAAAATTCATCAGGACTGAGGAAGGTAGATGTATCAGCAATTTATTTTTACTGTTTCAGTCTGCCACGTGCAGATGGAACAACACACTAAACGGCATTTTAATTTAACGACTTCACTAAATTTTTAGAGACTACTTTCAAGGTCATAACAGAAAGTCCACCGACTTGCCCCACACCTTTATGTCAGGCGGCATGTCCTCTGTTCTAGACACGGTGCCTCCCATAGGCATAGTACATTCGAAATCGTGATTCGTCCGGTGACACCGCGTTTGCCGCTGTTCCAGTCTCCATCAATGGTGGCTGACGACAAACGCAAGCCGTTTAGCCCGATAACATTAACAGTGGCACACCTGTTTAGCCATGGAACCCATATTCGTACGGATTGCCCACTGGTAGACGTTTTCACACGCAACCCGCTCGGTTAGCCATGTTGTCTAATGCACCATTTCTGAGACGGGGAGGCGTACGGGCCCCGGTTCGAATCCGCCCGGCGGATTAACGGAGGGGGGTCGGAGTGCCGGCCAGCCTGGACGTGGTTTTTAGGCGGTTTTCCACATCCCCCTAGGTGAATATCGGGCAGGTCCCCAAGTCCCGCCTCAGATACACGATTCGCAAACATTTCTTAACACTTTACACTTTCACACTTATAACACTACTAGCTGTAAACCCGGCGTTGCCCGGGTGTTTATTTATCCTACACTCTGTTAGTCCACATCCCCTTCCCCCCCTCTCTCTGCATCCACCTATTTCTCTCTCAATTCGTTTCCACCTTTCACTCTCTCGGCAAAGTTTTCTGCAAGGTACCCTTGTCATGTACCATTCAAACATTTATGTGCCCAGTGACCTTCCTATTGGTTTAAAAGTCATATGTATAAAAATTCATAAAGACTGGAGGAAAACTATGCATTTTGTAAAATTCCGTAAGTTCAGTACCCTCCACTATGCATCGAACGAAATTTTTACAGATAGTGACATTCCTCTTGTTTCTAAGGTAGTGTGCAAAATTTCATCACTATCGGAACAAAACAATAGATTTCTATGCAATAGAAACGCAGAGTCACATTGAAAAACGCACTTTGTTGTTCTCAAATATTCCAGTTTTACTTCATACAACCCTAGTTCTAAGAATAATAAAAACAATCAAAAAAGGATCTGTGAAATCGGTCGAGCCTTTCTCATGTTATGGCACG
Source organism: Locusta migratoria (assembly GCA_026315105.1). Lineage (NCBI taxonomy): Eukaryota > Metazoa > Arthropoda > Insecta > Orthoptera > Acrididae > Locusta > Locusta migratoria. The sequence continues at coordinate 463,468,442 of CM048746.1, read as the reverse complement.
AACAAGGTATTGAGGGATCCAATTTTATGTTGCAAAGTACCCTCCGCCAGGCAACGTATGAAACTTAAGGTAGACGGTGACCTTCCTCTTGTTTTGAAGGTCAAACGTGCGAAATTTCATGAATATCGGAATGAAACTGTAGATTTAGTGAGTCTGTAGGAGAAGTACGCTCCGCCATGCCCCTATCACAAAATACTTTCTTAGCTGACGGTTTCTACCTATAAACTACATTCCTGCCAAATTTCAACTTCATAGATGAAGTAGTTTTCGATATATATATATATATATATATATATATATATATATATATATATATATATATATATATATATATATTGAGATTAATAAAACAGATTCGAAATTTCATGCTAACTTTTTTGCAGGTCCCTAACTATTCCCATTTTCCAATAATTGACGCATAAATCTGGGTATTCTCACGCTTGTGGCCGCTCATTATTTATGACGTCGTATCCGCGGCCGTGTTTCAACATCTCTATCAACAATCTCTTTAGTACTAATTTAGGCTTCAAAATTTAGACCCAAAGTCGTACATTTTAGTTTAGTTATTACCTTGCCTTTACATTGTATGGTCATGTAGGACTGTTTTAACAAAGTCAGAAGTTGGTAGCGTTGTCATCTGCAAGCAAACAATTACGTGGGATCATTTTGATAAGCTAACTTTGGGTGTAAAAACGTTTGAGGTGGATCTCACACCCAATATTTTTACTACAAACACAAAAGTCACAAGAGCTGCACATGCAAATTTGATTAACATTCTTTTGAAAACACGTTAACACTAACTGACGTAATAGCGGTTCTGAATGCAAGAAACTGAGGTTACAATGTAACCGAAAACGCTCAAAAACTTACTTCGTTGTCCAGCATGGTGACAGTGTAGTGCGGCGAAGTCCGGACCGCACAGCCTGCTAAACACGAAGTGGACAAGCGCCTTCGGGTTATTCCGCACCTAATCAGGTGACAGTACAAGCGGAAGGACGGCAGCTTTCTGAATCCGTTATTGTAACAAGTCCCCAAACTCCCTAGATATCTCCTGCGAAGTGTTTCCACTAATTACAAACGAGCCTCATATCACCTCGTTACGAGTGGCCAAGACCCGCAAACGGCCACATGCAAACTCAAACCTCATTCCACGACACTGTGAAGGCGACGCTAATAAGTCCGCCTTAATATGAACCACGTCATGTGTATCCTGGACTTGAAGGATTTATGTATAACGTGGTACCTCAAAGTTTTTTTGTTTTCTTTCTCTTCTCGTGTATAGTACTAGTTTCTGTGCGGACAGTGAGCATCATTAACCCATTATTTGGCGATGTTGCTCTCAAGCAACATCAAAATTGCGCGCGGTTTTCTGAAACATGTTTCAAGTTTTATCCTTGAATGGGCATCAGTGCTTGAAACTAACATTTAAGCTCTCCAATAAAGTTATGCATCGCTGTCTTTTGCGAAAAGTTTAGCAATAAACTGAATCTTTAGCGGACACTCCAAGCATACGTTACAGAGGTACATGTTTGTTTCAATGTTGTCACGATATTTTTCGTGATACATTAGAAACTGCTTATAAAAGGAAAGAGGAAGCCTTGAAGTTCAATTATTATGGAAAATTGATGACGTGTTCTTATAAGGGAGATGAATCTGAAGTTACCGGGCGATCAAAAAGTCAGTATAAATTTGAAAACTTAATAAATCACCGAATAATGTAGATAGACTGGTAAAAATTGACACACATGCTGGGAATGACTTGGGGTTTTATTAGAAAAAAAATTTAAAAAATGTCTGACAGATGGCGCATCATCTGATCAGAAAACAATAATTAGCATAACAAATTAAGGTAAAGCAAAGATGATGTTCTTTACAGGAAATGCTCAATATGTTCACCATCATTCCTCAACAATAGCTGTAGTCCAGGAATAATGTTGTGAACAACACTGTAAAGCATGTCCGGAGCTATGGTGAGGTATTGGCGTCGGATGTCTTTCAGCATACCTAGAGATGTAGGTCGATCACGATACAATTGCGACTTCAGGTAACCCCAAAGCCAATAATCGCACTGACCGAGGTCTGGGGACCTGGGAGGCCAAGCATGACGAAAGTGGCGGCTGAGCACACGATCATCACCAAACGACGCGCGCAAGAGATCTTTCACTCGTCTAGAAATATGGAGTGGAGCGCCATCCTGCATAAAAATCGTACGTTCCAGCAGGTGTTTATCAGCCAAGCGTACCTCTCACCCGTCACGGCTACAGTTACAAAACCAGAATCACGCAGTTCCTCGAAGAAAAAAGGCCCGATAACGGTAGATGTGGTACATGCAACCCATACCATTCTGGACATTTCTCGTTGTGCAATGGAGTTTCCACGACAGTTCTAGGATTTTCGGTAGTCGAAATTCTGCAGTTGTGGGCATCGACAGAGCCTCGGAGCGTGAAATGAGCTTCGTCGGTCCACAATACGTTACTCAACCAATCGTCATCTTCCGCCATCTTTTGAAACGCCCACACCGCAAATGCCCTCCACTTCACTAAATCGCCAGGTAACAGTTCATGATGCCGATGGATTTTGTAAGGATAGCATCGGAGGGTACGCCTAATTGGCAACCAAACAGTAGTGTATGGAATGACGGTGCGACGTGCGATTGCACGAGCGCAGACTTCCCCGTGCATAGACGAACCCGCTACAGTCTGCACTTCTTCCTGAACTGTCTCAGGAGCATTACGCCTTCTGCTCGGTCGGCCACTATGGGGTCTAGCGTCTAAACGGCCCGTGGCTTCGAACTTGGAAATCATTGTCGCCACAGCTGCAATTGTCAACGGACCTTTACCCATTCGAATCCCCTTCTTATGGCGATAGAATAGCTACGTTGAACTAGCACATTCCCCATTCTGATAATCGCAGCATCACTAAAAGCGCCTTTTCAGTAACGTCAATATGCTGCGACTGCTGGTGCATCTGATTCTCTCTCTCTCAATATAGCTCCTTTTATACACAATTTTCACGCGCAGTCACTGACTTTTTGCTGTCCAGCGCTATCTGTCGGACATGTTTTGAACTTTTTTTGTTCTAATAAAACCCCAAGCATGTATGTCAATTTTTACCTCTCAGTCTACATTATTCCGTGATTTATTAAGTTTTCAAATTTATACTGATTTTTTTGATCACCCTGTATATTTACTGGGCAGAAACGACCTGGTAGACCACTTCAAAATGGGCAGTAAGTCCAAAAGAAGAATGAAACAGCATCTCCTGTACCAGTCAATGATGTACAGTATGACATATATGACAATATGTGGTCACTTGCCACACTACGGACCAAAAGGAAATTTCAAGTTTTCTCTTTAGGGATACTTGACTGTAAAATGTGGAAATCATGGGACTGTTTCACATGAAGTAGTCCAAAATACAATAATTTCTACAGTCATAAGAACAACAGTATAGTATTGTACTGTACTGTGTCACCATGCGAATTTTTTGGGCAATTTTACTTACAAACCAGAAATGATATTTTGAAAAAAAAAAAAAAAAATCGTACATATCTGTTCACCTGGTCCTACACATTTAGTTTAAACACCATAATACATTTTCTTCTCGTGATTTCTGTGTGCAAAATAAAGGGTTAAATACCACAAGTCTTTAATGAGTCCAACTCACACGCATCAAACAATTTCAAACGCCTGATTACTAATGTATTAAAAATTCGCTTTAACAATGTCTACAGCTACTTATATACTCCCCAATGCACCCAAAGGTGCGTGGCGGAGGGTACTAAGTACCACTACTAGAAGGAGGGAAAAGCGAATGTCCGTACGGATGCATATCCGAACGAGACGTAATCTCTCTGATCTTATGTCTGTGGTCTTTAGCGAAATGTAGGTCGGCGACAGTAGAATCGTTCTGCAGCCCTGTTCAAATCCCAGACCTCTAAATTTCTTCAACAGTGTTTCTCGGAAAGAACGTCGTCTTTTCACCAGCGACTCCTATTTGAGTTCCCGAAGCATTTCAGTAACAATCGTGATGCATTGATCGAAACTACCACTTACAAACCTAGCCGCGCACCTCTGAACTGTGTGTCCTCCTTTAAACCAATCTCGTCGAGATCCCAGACACTTGAGCAATACTCAAGACGGGGTCTTACAAGCGTTTGATATGCGGTCTCCTTTAAAGACGAATCACACATTCCCAAAATTATCTCAATAAAGTCGACCATTCGTATTCCACACGACTGTCCTTATATGCTCGTTGCATTTCATATCGCTGTGCATCGTTACGCCTATATATTTAAATGACGCGACTTTGTCAAGCAGCACACTACGAATGCTGTATTCAAACTTCACGAGATTGTTTCTCATACTCATTAGCATCATCTTAAATTTTTCTACTTTTCGCGTTAGTTGCCAGTCCTCACAGCACTTAGAAATTTGATCCAAGTCATCCTGCATCCTACTACAGTCATTCAATGATGACATTCTCTTCTACACAACAGCATCATCAGCAAACAGCTACAGATTTTAACTCACTCTGTCCGTCAGATCATTTAGCGGTCCTAACACAGTTCCCTGGTGCAACACGAAAACGTTTGGGAACGTTCACTTTATACGTAGATTTTGTTGGGAGTCGGTAAGCGCTTTTATTACGAAACCCTTCAAGAATGTAGTCTGCGTAATTTGCGCTCCATTTGAGGTAAAATTAATTTTTACTTATTTCGCTGTTTAAAAAGTCATGTCACCTGCATTACATTGCTGGAAAAAAATAGTACACTTGGAAACACAATGTCGATTTAGATCCGAAAAAGGCGAATGTCACCTGGGGGATACAAGATGCACTATATATAAAATTAAAATTTTTGTGAACCTATTGGACCAAACTGCTAAGGTCATCAGTCACTAGACTTACAAACTAGGGCTGCTGATATTTTTAAAAATATCGGGAATGCGATTTATCGTTATTAAAAAAAAAAAAAAAATATTATACGGTAATCGAATCGATATACATCGAAGATAAATATCTATACATCGATATATCGGAGGTAAAATATTGAAAAATTGACCTACAAAAATATCGACTGCACATTGTAAATATACTACTGGTTTTAGAGCTGTATATTTAAATATAATGAATAAGGAAAACATAATGAGAAAATTTGTGTTAATAATTGAACTTTTTGCAGATGAAAAGCTTGTATTATAATAGTCTTGGTAGAATGATTTGTTGTGTAGAATGTCATCATTGATTGCGGCCAAATGGAGGCAGGGTACTGACAGAAGTACAGTCGTGTCAGGGTAGCTCATTGGTAGAGCGCTTGCCCACGAAAGGCAAAGGTCCCAGGTTCCGGTACACAATTTTAATCTGCCAGGAAAATTCATTTGGCCGCAAGTCTTCCGACGGAACGCGTGGCGCAGTGGTGAGCATCGCAGATCGCTGTGTTTGCGGTCCCCAGTTCAAATCCCGCCACGGGCAGAAAAAATTCATTTGTTTGTATTTACTATTTCTAGAATGTTCTACATGTTTCTTATGTTTGATGTACTTGTATGTTCCAGAAAATTCTATCTATATGGAGCACTTCAAGAAGGAGTCAGTCTGTATTGAGTGTAGTCTTGTGTAAGCAATAAACGTGTTCTAAGTGTAAAGTGTTGCGCTCTATTAAGACCAGCCTTAGAATTCCGAACCACCTTCAGTTTTCAACGTAATACTTTCTGGTGGGGGCGCCAGGTACACTGCAATACATCTGCATCATCGTGGCTCCGATTAGGCAGCGTAAGGGCCATCGCTTACACGGACAAGAACTGGAGTACAAAGGGTATTCTGATAACCTCCGTCCGAAGGTCCGTGTTGTCAAAAGACCCATGGATGCCAGAAGACCGGTAGGCCAGCTTCACATAGACACCTATCGGTATTCTCGGGAGACACTGAACAGAACCCAAATAAATGGCTGAAAGGATTCGACCGAGTCACCAAGGATCGCAATATGTGCTTGGCAAACGTATATTTCTACCTGGACGGGACGGGCCAGCAGTGGCTTGAAAATAACAACGACAAGTTCGATAATTGGTAAAAATTCCAGTCAGAACTTAAGAAGACTTTTGGAGACCACCAGCGGCAAGCCCATTTAACAGAAGAGGAATTAAAGAAACGGGGCCAGACGACATGGTGAGTCAACACAGTCGTATATCCAAACTGTTTTGGCCCTGTGTCACGCAGTTAACCCGGATATGACTGAGGCCGATAAAGTTTTACACCTTATGAAGGGCATTGCGGTAGACATGTGTCACGCTCTTGTGTTAAAAGACGTTTAGAAGACACAAGCGTTTATCCAATGGTGCCGGAAAATTGAAGAGATGCGACAGAGGAGGATTGGGCGAAAGAAGTACGATAGACTTCCGAATGTAGTCCCTGTGGCCGTTGTGGAAGACCAACATGACTTTTCCTTTCTCACATGAAAAATTGTGAGAGAAGAATTACAACAGTTTATGGCAGCCGGAACTGTTGGATCAAGCGAGGACCAGATGATGGCGATGGATGTCAGTCATGTACGTCTTGAGGGAGCCGACGCTGCTGAGGAAGAGGTATTTGATACAATAGCGCCTGTCAGCCCCGCCAGTCGCGTCCGACGTGAAGAATGACCTCGCCCTACAATGACTAACGCCGCAGCCGCCAAAAGGCAGCTTAGGAACCGACCGACGCGACCACAACCAACTCCTGCAGCAACTGTGAAGCCTTGTAGAGGACATTTCTGGAGGCCAGAAGACAACACGCCATTGTGTTATCACTGTGGCCTTTCCGGACATGTCGTACGATACTGTAGGGAAAGAATAGGAGTATTTCACAATTATTATGCCGCAAGCCGTCAACCATTGGAGCTGTCCTTTCAACGGCAGTCAACTGCAGATGATTACTGTCGACATATGCGACGAAGCCCGTCGCCGTATCCTGAACGTGGTCGCTCTCCAACACGCCGCCGCTGTTCACCGTCGCAATACAGAGATACTAGCCGCTCGCCTAGCCGCTGTGTTTAGGAAAATTAGGCAAGGCGACCATCTACGGAGGTGAGGCCGTCGCGGATGAAAATCCTCCGTGGACGACAGTCACTAAGATGGCGGAAAATCTCATTGACGTCATAATCGGCGGCCAACTTATCCGGGCACTAGTCGAGGAGCTTCCTTCTTTGTATTGTCGAATCACAACACCCGCGAACTAAAGAAGACAATGTTCTGTGATACAAGAGCAACTGTACTGAGGGTCGCAAATGGAAAATACGTCCGACCGGCAGGAACATGTGTCGCAAGAATAACTATCAACAACAGCCTTTTTGAACTTTTCGTATTAACAGAATGTAGCCATAACGCCATCCTCGGATAGGATTTCATTCAGGCATCCCAGGCTATCATTGACTGTGAAAGATCTGAGCTACAAATTGAGTACACCTAACACATACTTCCCTGGGAGGTTGTTTGCTGTCGAAAATGTTAAGATCCCGACGTTAACAATGAGAAGAGTTCCAGTCAGCAGCCGAAATGACCAGTTGGATGGTGAAGTGCTTGTCGATCGAAAAAAGCTAATCAGCATAACAAACGAAATCTACATACCAGCGGCTATCTTATTACAGGTGGCCGAGAACTTTGGATCACTAATTTTATTGAGAAATCGCAACTCTTTCCTAAAGAAAGCCGAATCACTCCAGGACGGTGAGCTCAATGTTATGGACGAATTCTCACGCTCTGTTGTTACTGCCGACAACGCACCAGAGGAAACTACTATGGCATTGAATATAGGGCCCGGTCTGATGCAGGAACAACGTCAGCAGGGCCCACGATAAAACACAAAATCAATACTGTTGATCATCCAACAATTAGCCAGCGTTCGTACTGAGTGTCGCCAGCTGAAAGAAGAATAATTCGGAAAGAAGTGGAGAAGACGATTCATGATGACATTATTCAGCATACAGAGACTCCCTGGTCATCTTCGGTGGTCCTCGTGATGAAGAAGGATGGCACGTGGCGATTCTGTGTCGACTATCGGCGGTTGAACAAAATCACAACGAAGATGTCTGCTCATTGACACGCATTGACGACACCTTAGACTGTTTGAAAGGAGCTACATACTTCTCAACCATGGATATGCAGACAGGTTACTGTCAAATCGAGGTTTACAAAGCTGACAGGGAGAAGACTGCTTTTATTACACCTGAGCCATGCCGTTTGGACTATGTAATGCCCCGGTCACATTCGAATGCGTGATGGACAACTTGCTTCGACACCTGAAATGTACGACATGTCTTTGTTATGTAGATGACATTGTCGTTTTCTCAATGACATTTGTGGAACGTCTAAACCGCCTGTCAACTGTATTGAAATGTGTCCAGACATCAGGACTCCACCTCAACCCAAAGAAGTGACTCTTCGTCGCCAAAGAGATAAAAAACCCGGGGCACCTAGTGAACGCAGATGGCGTCCGTCCTGATCCAGGTAAAGTAAGGGCAGAAACAGAATCTCCAACTCCTCAGCACATCCGTGATGTGAGAAGATTCCTTGGGCTGCGCACATACTATTGTCGCGTCGAAATAGAAGCAGGCTTGACTTGGAAGGCAACTGAACACAGCACTTATACTGAAAGCACGATGATTACGAACTTAACATACACGCAGCACTGACTGCCTCTCGGGCAGAGTGCTCTGCTATTTATACACAGAAAGAATTTACCAGAAATTAAAAGAACAGTTAACATAAGAAACAAGTAGAAATTACAAGTGAACATAAGAAAGCTGTAGAACATTCTGGAATTGGTAATTACAAAGAAATAAATTTGTGATGGGGGGCGGGATTGAACCTGCGACCTTCAGCACCGCAGTCCGTGACGCTATCCCCTGCGCCATGCCGGCAGCCGGTGAACATGGTCTCTCGCGACATTGCTCCCTCTGCTGGAAAAACAGCGACCCGCTGTTATGTTCCCTGTTCAAATGTTTGTAAATCTATCGGACCAAACTGCGTGGTTGTCAGTCCGTAGCTTACAAAGTACTTAAACCTAGGTAAACTAACCTAAGGACAACACACATACCCATGCCCCAGGGAGGACTCGAACCTCCACGGCGAGCAACCGCGGGCTCCGCAGCGAGATGCTTTAGACCGCTCGGCTACTCCACCGCGGCATGTTCACTGTGGAGCCAGCTGCAATGTCCTGGATCTTGACCTTGTCATAGGTCCTCTGTATGGCAGTTCAAGGGCATCCTTTCCTTCTCCACGATTATCGACGACAGACGTTCCTGTCGTGGCTTCATCAGTAACATTACCGTCCTTAGCGTTCTTGAACAGGAAGCCATTGTCGTCTACCTGCTCTTCAGGATCGTAGTAAGGCTTCATGCGCAGGACGTGAACAATGTCTCTTCGCTTTTGTCGTTTCGACGACGGCTCATAATCCTCAACTTCGTATGTGACGTCTGATACGTGGCGTATGACACGATACGGACCAAAGTATCGTTTCAATAACTTTTCTGGCAGTCCAACCTTCCGTACAGGGGTAAAAATCCATACAAAATCTCCTGGGCTGTACAAAATAGGTCGGTGCTTGGCGTTATACCGCTGACGGTCCTTCTCCTGTCCAGTGTCCGTATGCGAGCCAGCTGTCTTGCTTCTTCGACCCTGGTGATGAGCTGTTTAACTTAGTCATCCTGATTGTCGTCCGGTTGGAAAGGGAACAGCGTATCCCTTGTCGTCTCAGCTTCACGGCCATGGAGCAGGGAAAACGGCGTGAAGCCTGTGGTGTCTTGTCTTGCGGTATTGTAAGCAAATGTCACGACTGGCAGAATTGTATCCCAATCCTTCTGCTCAACATCGACGTACATCGACAGCATATCAGCTAACGTCTTGTTAAAACGTTCCATAAGACCATTTGTCTGAGGATGGTATGGTTGTCATTCTGTGGACAATGTCGCACCGTGACATTACCTCTGATACTAGTTTTGACTGGAATACTTTTCCACGATCAGATATCATCACACGTGGTGCTCCATGCTTCAAAATAATGTCTTCTACAAGGAATTTTGCCATCTCTGGAGCTTCTGCAGTCGGCACAGGTTTGGTGACAGCGTAGCGTGTGAGGTAGTCAGTGCAGACTATTATCCATCGGTTACCGGTTGTCGACTTCGGGAACCTCCCTAAAAGATCGATCCCAACTCGATGGAATGGAGCTGCTGCCGGCGGAATCGGTACGAGATGCCCTGGAGGTAATTGCAGCACATACTTCCGTCGCTGGCACTCTTTACAGTGACTCTCATAGTGCTTGACAGATCGGTAGAGACCTTTACAGTAATATCTGCGTCTGATTCTGTCTAGGGTCTTCACGAATCCTAGATATCCGGATATTGGAGCATCGTTGAAATATTTGAGAATAGCTGGCTGGAGATGAGCTGGAACGACCAGTCCTAATAACAAAGAGCACTTATTAGGAAAGAAAGGAGCGAACTTATACGTTTGGCAGAACACTTACTGATGGCCAACCACACTCCGAAATAATTAGAAGACACTATCATTCTACACAGAGAAGTTAAAGGGTGAAAACTTGATCTTTGGGAAGAACTTGAGATCGTTAAACATCTAAAACTCAAGGATGCCAATTTATTAAATGATCAGTTAAATCTCGCCTGTAAACAATATTTTGAAGGTTTCAAATTCATACTGCTCACGAAATCTTACAGCTACCGGTAGCCTTTGCGATTTGTTCATTTCCTCAAAAACCTAAAACCTGCTCATGTTTGTAATTTTCTTTTGTAATTGACATGTCAGCCATTTTACCTCATTTGCGTCACCATAGTATAAGGCACGTACTAATCCAGTTCATTTTATTCATCTGAGAGGTGCATTTTTCTATTATTATTGTTCGTTTACGCATGTATTTCAACAGTATTTGTTAGTCAGCATATTTTTACAATTGACCTTTGTAATATTTGTTTCCACAGTTTCCCTCAAACTTCTCACCCTCTTTTTATCCAAGTATTCCATTATTGACATCGTTATAAATTCATTGTACATTCTGCCAATAGCTACGTAACCCACTGAAAGTTCCACGGCGCATGCGCCACCGGTCCTGGTATGCACGCTTCTTGCTTCAAATCAGTAAGTGTGAATGTTTGCAGTTGCGTTGACGCATCAGTCTAAACCACATTCCCTAGATCATAGGGATTTCAAATTCCTGTGATATGCAAGTACAGTAAGTAACAGTCATATTCTGTTTTGTATTTCACAATGTTTTAGACAATAAGCTTGGTATGATGCATATTTCAGGCATACCGATTAGAAATTTTAATTTATGATGTCTATAGGTTTACATGTATTTCTGAATAAGGCGGGTTTGTATCCGTCGAAACCGTGGTCAAAAGTTTATTAAACAACTATTACTGCAACGGGTTGGCTGCTTATTGATTTGCTGTCCTGTAACCGTTGTTGAGACGCAGTCATGTTTAAAATATTGAAAAAAAAAACATATGATATTATGGACTGGAAGGAAGCAAAGTTGTTGTTGTTGGCTTTTAGGGAAGTAAACAGCTAGGTCATCAGTCCCAGTAAGCAAAGTATGCAACCTTTTTTATTTTTGTCCTCTACCTCTAATAACACTCGTATTGCAAATACAGATTTGTTAAGTCGTTTCTGCAGTTCTGCGAGGTGTTCCTACCAGCTTTATTTATTATCAAGCTGTAGCCCCGGAATTTAATACTGTCAACCTCTTCTATCTGCTTTTCTTCATACTTTATGCATAAGCTGGATGGAAACCTCTTACAGATTCTTAACTACATGTAGTGAGTCCTTTCACTCATTAATGTCGATGAGATGGCTTTAAATCATTTATTAATGTTCATGAATGTATTAGCAAAGCTTTCTAGAACTATGCTCGACATGCTTTTTATTGCAATACTTGTATCATCTGCAAACAAACTAACTCTGCTTCTGGCAGTGTAACTGATGAGGGGTCATTAATGTACACAAAAAAGCAATGGCCCTAATATGGATCCTTGTGTGACATCACATGTAATTTCTTCCCAATCCGATGATGAGTGGTGGTTTAATTCACTAGTCCCTTGTACTGACACCCTTTGTTTCCTGTTAGCGAGGTACGACTTGAACCATTTTGTAGCATTGCCCATGACACCATAGAATTCTAATTTTACTTGATATGATGTTGTAGTCGAGCAATCAAATGCCTTTGACGAATCACAGAAAATAACTGCTGCTTGTAATTTATTATCTAATGAATTAAGTACATTCTCACTCTTACTGTAAATAGCCTTCTCGATATCGGAACCTTTCAGAAACCCAAACTGTGTTCTGGACAATATGTTATTTGCGGTCAGATGGTTGAGAAGCTACGTGTACATTACCTCTCTAGAATTTTCGAGACTGCTGGCAAAAGTGAAATCGGTCTAAAGTTTGATGGTATCTCTTTATCCCCTTTCTTGAATAGAGGTTTGATATCCGCATATGTTACCCAATCAGGAAATGATCCAGTTACAATAGACTGATTACACAACTTGAAATAGTGCTAAATTCACAAGAACACGCCTTAGTTAACTTTGCTGGTATTTCATCGTGACCACTAGAATGCTTTGTTTTAAAGATTTTGCTATGGAAGTTATTACTTGTGGTGAAGTGAGTGACATATTGTAAATTATAGCACGCAAAAGGAAACTATTTTGCCATGTAGGCCACCTGCAAATATTATTTTTCATCTGCCTCTACATGGTAATTCACGAAGATATGAAAATATTTTAATACGTTATTCTATCAGTAAAACTAAAAGAAAATGTTCATACATACATAGGTCCACAAATGTTTACTTTTGGAGTTACAACTAATAACAGATTTTTCCCTGAAATTTAGCAACCTCGATAATATGAAACCATCGCAAAACTGTAGGAGATTAAAGCAAAGAATGGTTTCCGTTTTTTGTTGTTTTTATTGTTATGCTAAATCTAATAAAACATATCCCAGACGTGTATCCGCAGTAGTTTTCCAGACATTCCAGAGATTATACAACTAAATTCCAGAGGTTATACAAGTTAATTTTTTACTTTCTATTAATACTGTAGGCAACCGTTAGTGAGTGGTTTCAGTCGTTTTCACATACACATGAGTTGCTTTTCTTTGTTGTCCAGTGAAAGAAAATAGTAAGTGTATTAAATGAAACCGCATACTACTGTTGTAATTTATAGATTATTTATGAAATTGGAATGCATTTCGTATTTATGACAGAGGAATATGGCAATAATATGATATTTATTTATGGCAAGTATGATGGTAATTCTATGGCTGCAATTGACGAATATTGTTTATGTTATCTTATTCGTCGGATTCCGCATGCACGAACTATTAGCGGAGTATTTCGCATTTTAGGGTAGACTGGTTCTCTACCCAGCGTTTATAATCAGTACGAGCGTTTGATGCCTGAAGATGATGGTGGGGAAGTATCTCTCAACGATTAGGCATGCCACAATCTAAGATACGCCGTACACTGAAGTACAATAATATGTAGCCTTACAGGGGCGCCGACTCCGTGGGTGCTCCGGGGCTCGTGCACCCCCCAAGAATATTTTAGGGGTGCTAGGCAAACACATAAAATTGAGGTGGAAAATAAAATTGTATAAGTTTAAAAGCAATCGGGAAAAGTCAAAACCTACCTTATGACTAAAGAGGCAATGCAAAACGTGACCATAGCGAGAGACGATATTTCATAGGTGAAAGAAGTGATCAGTTTTGTACGCGGGTCCCCGAGCGAGTAGTAATGAGTGTCCATGTTTTAGCCACTATGCTAGCTTTATTCATCCTGAAGCACGTCGGTCCTTTTGACCTTTCAGGTGTACGTATTTATGAACATTCAATTGTGTTCTTTCAGGAATTTGGCTTGAAGAATCTGATGGTGATGCTAAAGTTAATCGTTTTTTATTTATCTTTGTCACTTCCCTTGTTATTAAATTTATAAATTCAGTTGAAATTTGTAATGCTTTTCTCCCAGGCTTAAAAAAGCCTTGGACTGTATTAATACTGTCAGAGATGTCATGAAGTTATATCGAAGTGATGAAAGTTTCGATGAAGTATGCAGCTCTTGCTTGGAACTGACCAAAAAATTTTGATGTTGGACTTCAAAATCTCAAAATATTTCAAAGATTCCTTAAACCTTGGTGATGGTGTTCTACCAAACGCTTCTGTCAGAAACAATAGCTTCGCACAAAAAGTGTTAGATTAGTGTACAGTGAAAAATTATTTCATTGGTCGTGTAGAAGTTTTGGGGTGTTACTTATATCGAAATATCCACTTCGGACAATTAGATCGCTTTATTGTAGTGTCCTAATGCAGCCATACTTTCCTTTTCTTTCTCTTCCTTCTTCCTTCTATCTTTAATAGGCCAGACAACTGCCTATTTACTTTTATCAAGTACTGGTCATTCAAATATGCATTAACATCATTTTCAGGAGGGTTGGTTTCGAACATTTGTGAACCGTGATATAGAGCACCCAAACTGATTTTCAAAAGTCGGCATCTCTGTCGCCTTATCATAAACAAAAAGTGCATTATTTACATTCGGGAGATCATGCACTTCGCTTGGAGTTTTTCAACTGGTCAAATGCTCTTCAGCAGTTACAAAAAAAACATTTTATTTAGTAATGACGAATAGTTTACTCGAGATGGTACATATAAACAATTTACACAACTAGCATGTGTGGTGTGAAGCACACCCAGATGCAAGAGTGCATTGTAATTTTTCGCAACTATTTAGCGTACATAAATGTGTGGTGTGATATAATCAGCACACACTTTATTGGACCAATCATCTTCCAAGGACGTCTAACTGACGAGACATATTTACATTTCCTTCAAAACGAAATGCCCCACTTGCTTGAAAATATTCCACTTGCTAAGCAATTGGAAATGTATATTCAACATGATGGCGCGCCTCCACATTTCACAATAGCAGTTTCTAGACACTGCAATGGACATTTTCCTCAAAAATGTATTGGCTATGGTGCTAGACGTCTGTGGCCACCCAGATAGCACGATTTAACGCCAATGGATTTTTTATTTTTTATTTTATTTATTTATTTATTTTTGTGTGGGAATGAGTGAAAGACATAGTGTATAAGGAAAAAGTCAAAACACATGAAACATTACGTGCTCGCCTTACTAATGCAGTAGACGAAATTAAGAAGCAACCTGTGACACTGAAACGAGCAATAAGATCTATTCATACACGTGCAGACAAATCCACTGAACTCGGCAGAGACATTTTTGAACATTTATTGTGAAACTTTATGTATATTGTACAACTTCATTAACAGTGAATTTTGTTTTTCTGCTTTAACAAGAATTCGCGTGTGCTATGGTATTGATAAAAGAAGATTCTCTGACACTTTCATACAGTTTTAGTTAACTTAATTACCATCATTTTCCAAAATTAAATTCTCTCCAACTTCTGTTGAAAACTTTGTGCAAATGTCTGGAATTTAAGAAAAATTTGTCCAAGTACTTAATAAATTACAATTTTTTCCAAATTATTTCTTTGCTTTTCTGGAAAACTACTGCAGATACACCACCGGGACATGTTTTATTAGATTCACTGAATCAATAACAACAAAATAAATGGAGATCTTGCTTTACTGTAACCTCGTACAGTTTTGCAATTGCTTCATATTAGCGAGGTTGCTTAGTTTCAGGCAAATCTTTTATTAGCCGTAACTAAATATTTGTGGACCTATGTTTATACATTTTCCTTAGTTTTACTTCTAGAATAATGTTGTGGCGTAAAGTCAGCACCACATGCCAGACGTAAGAGAACGATCGTGGAGAAGGCAGCAATCGAAAGCCAATCGCAAGCAGGCGCCGCGCATCCTGGAGGGAGTAACCGAAGATGCACGCCCTCTACAAGCGGCTGTATCTAGGCCGACATGCGTCTAGAGGCCCGTCAGTTACTAGTCAGAACTACGTCAGAACTCGGCTACGAACTTAGCAGTCACTAAGTCTCAGCGCAGCTAGCATCATACGGAAGACGTCGCGAAAAGCGAAAAGAAAGAAGAAACAGACATACGTTCTAAAGTTGAGTATTATAATTTTCAGTCAATAAAACATGTATTATTAATCTAAATAGTTGTTGCAGTTGTCATCGAATCCTGCACCAGCAACTTTCCTGATAACTAGACCGGGACGAGTACTCAACAAATGCCAGAAAGAATGAAACAAAAGGCGACGAGGTCACAACAAATAACATACTGAAATATTTGCGTATCTTCGTGATTGACCTTGTATATACACAAGTGACTACAGTTTGTTTTCAGCCGTGCGGGAGTAGCTTAGCGGTCTGGAGCGGCACGTTACAGATCGCGAGGACTCCCGCGTCGGAGGTTCGAATCCTCCCTCTGGCATGGATGTGTGTGTTGTCCTTAGATTAGTTTAATTTAGTTTGAGTAGTTTGTAAGGCTAGGGACTTATAACCAAAGCAGTTTGGTCCCATATAATTACAAGCATTTCATAGCTGGTGAAATAAGAATTTGTATACGTTTATAACAACGTAAGTGAAAGAGTCACACTTGTGTTTTCATGCTCAGCAACAACTTTTCATAAGCTATTACTTTTAATTATCTTCAAATGTTTGATTGGTAGGTAGACTGTTGCAACTCAACTGCAGTTGCATGTCAATAAGGTGAAATTGTTTAAACCCCATATGTTTAGAAAAAAAGGAGGTAGTTTTAATGTCTTAACAGCAGAAAGAAAGAAAGGTACACAAGACAGCCAAAAATAAATCGCGCGCTCTCTCTCTCCCACTTGTAATTTCTTCGTAATTCTGCAGCTATTGTTTTTTTTTAATCATACACTATTCTACGAGGTTCATTTCTGTCATATTTAAATATGTGCTTCTGAAAGACTGTCACGTGAGAAATTCAAATCTGAAATCAGGAACTAGCAATCACGAATTGTTCTTTAGTTACGTGAGGATATATATGTGCCGGCCGCGGTGGCCTAGGGGACTGAGGCGCTCCAATCACGGTCTGCCCGGCCACTACGGCCGGGGGTTCGAATCCCCCCTCGGGCATGGATATTTGTGCCGTCCTTAGGATCAGCTAGTTCGTAAGTAGTTTGTAAGTTTCGGGACTGATGACCCCGTAGTTAAGTCCCATAAACTGTACAAACATTTGAACATTTTATATATATATATATGTAATTTAACTGATTCTTTTTAGGTATGATAAAGTTGGTGAAATCTGCTTTGTAGTAGTTCGCAATTTCAATTTTATTTGGCCCTATATTATATTTTGGAAAATGTGCTACAAATAATCATATGTGTTAAAAGAATCTACAAAAACTAGTCAGTCGGCCAGGCCAAACTACCTGGCTGAATTACTTCCTTTTTGTTTTAAACGAAAGGCAGTCATCCACAGATTTGTCAAGAAGTATCAGAATTATCTTATGTCTCTCCATCCTTTATTTTTATTCAAACGCGATTTCGTTCTGCCCTTGCTGTGAATATTTTAATCAGTTTGATTTACGATATCTTCGGTTCTAATTAAGGTATGCAGTTCTATTTTGGCCTAACAACACTCAGCGGATCAAGCTCTTTCATTTGCGCTTTTTCACACTTGCATTGATTGATTTTGAAGAAAGCTATGGGTGAACATTCAACTTTACTTCCATTTTTCCCAACTTTTTTGTCCTTCCACTTATGGTGCGAAGTATTCGTAAAGATCCTCTAGTTAGATATGAAGAACAAACCTGGAAAACGTGTTATAGTTTGAAATAGTTGTCATTGTATTACTGTATTAGTATACAAACATGTTTTCCACAGGAATGGGAGAGTAGTGATAAATGAAAGATTTAGCTTCAACGGAGCTGGAAGGTGGGGGAAAAAAATACACAAATCACAAACTGGTAACCAGAGAAGACGGTCTTATGACACATCTTCCCATCATTAAAAATTGTAAATGGTATTATATGTATCTGAAAAGTGTCATCGTCTTTCTTCAGCAAACATAAAGGTAAGGTGTGATTTTAGTTCTTCAAATCAAAAAATTAGAAAAGGCTCATATTTTGGAGAATTCCTTGCACCAAAAGAAGATTCTGATTTTCAAAGTGGGAACGAAAGAGAGAGACTCGTGTGATACCTCATTAAAATGTCCCCTAAAATTGTTTAATATTTCATACCCAGTTAACACTTATCATTTCATAACGACTCGTTCCATTTGTGTCTATGGGATATAAATATAACTAATTAACTAAGGTAGTTTTTCACCACTTTTTGTGTTCGCTATCTCTGTTATTGTCCGAAATGTTACACAGTGTTATTGGACAAGTGACCGTAGTTAAAAAGAGTGAAGAATTACTATTGAGCCAATGGGGTAACTGAAGGAAAGTGATATGGTTGCAGATAATAAATAAATTGTCGATAATTGCTAACAATGTTAGTTCACAGAACACAATGGGCGTGACGAAGACTTGCATGTCTGATAAGGTAAACTAGACTGCTGGCAACAGAGTTTCCAGAGTCGTATATAACATGTCCTCAGAGTTGAGGTTCAATGTCACAAGTCTGTAGAATAACAGAGTACGAATTTTAAGAAACAAATAATTCTTTTAATTTATTCTGATGTTCACTGCACACCGATTTTAAACAGACACAACATTCAAAGGAGCTTTTTAGATCTTTCTCGTTTTTATCGCTTCACGTTGCGCTCCTGAACCTGAAATATCGCTTCGAATTTCGAAAAATGTTCATCAGCCTAACTTTCATTATTCCTCCGCCTTCGACCAGCCCAGATACTAATAACGTGAGGTAGTTCCTGTGGCGTAGCGTGGATTTTTGCCCGGTGCCGGCTCTCATTTTGCCGCCCCACCCCGACCCACTTTTTTTCGGAACTGAACATCAAAAATATTGTTTCAGTGTTTTAAAAATAAAATAGGGACGCTGCAATTTAGGTTCCCCGAATAATTTTTGTTTCTACTATTTTTTTACGTTATGCTGAACGAATCCTATTTGAAGATTATACGACATATATCTGAGGTGTCTCTAACAGCAAACAAAAGCTTCAAACATTTAAGACAGTTTCAACTAAAAGTAAGTCTTGCACTGAGAGAGCCTGCAATAAGTTATGGTATTCTGAATAAAGTCGGGTGAAAACGCACACATATATTAGGCAGATAAAAATTTCTTGGCAGTAGGACTTCAGCCCATTAAATGAGTCTGCGTGTGGACAGACACACTCCTTTTTGTAGGCTTGTCAGTTTCAGACCTTTTAGCCCATTTTCAAATCAACTAAATTAAGTTCTACAATACACCCGTTGGCCACATAGTTCATTTATCTGGCTTGACAGTAGATCTTTCGCGGGTACCTATGAGTTAGTTAGTAGAGCTAATGGTTGTGAAGGCTTTTCACTGGGAGAAACAGGTTTTGTCTCTAGTTAAGACAAAAGGCGAAGTAGTTGTGACGAAATATCGTTGTCTAAAGAATTAGGCCGAACCTTCAAGTATTTATAGAGCCACTAATGAAATCTGAATTAACGGTTCCTTTACCGGTAGTGATGTAGCGAAGATTACTGTACGTTTCCTTCACTTGGAGTGTTGGGACGAGGACAACGGATGTTCTCGTGGATGTGGCGAAAACATGGAAAGGAGCTTCACAACTTCCTAATCCTCAATGTGACGAATTACAGTGGCTGAAATAATTTAAATCGGAAGTTTACTCGTAATATCGAATTTAAAGCTCATGTTTTAGGTATAGATAAATACGAAAATTTGTGCCTAGCTGCGACTCGAACCAGGATTTCCCGCTTTTCGTGATCGGTCGCCTTGTTACTTAACGGTTATACGAGGACGTTTCTAGGACCGACAGAAATTTCTGTGTATCACAATGACCATCAGTTTCGTAACTATGGGGGGATGAGGGGGATAGAACACCCCCCCCCCTCAGACCCCTCCCCCCCAAAAAAGGTCGTATAACAGTAATCTGGTAAAGGTAAAGAATGGAAACTCGGGGTGTTTTACCATAAGCTTTCATTGGATGGGAGTGAATTAGTTTCTTCAACGGGAGTGGGTAGATGGTAGTCTGTCTGGAAACTGACTAAAATTTTGCTCGTCAAGCAGAGCTATCCCCCCCCCCCCCCCAAAGCCAAGTTTTAGTTACGCCACTGATGACCATATATACGACAGTCACTACGTTCTGGATTAGTTCGTTTCTAATGCCCTCGGTATCGTGTCAAATAGAAAGCAACGAAATCAAATCAACTTGCACTATTGATATTGCATACTTTACATATTCTTAAATTTTATAACACTGATTAATTGTAATCTCCTTTTGTTTTATAGATACAATTTGTTACGCCCGCCTAGACACTTCACCGGTTTTTCCTCATGCCTTCAATCGGTCACTCTCCTTTGCCCACATCACACTCGAGCGATTTAGAAAGCAACTGTAACTATTATTTCGAACATCTCTATGTAACCAAATTCTGTCATGAACGGAACTGCTTTAGAAGCGGTTGCACTAATTTCCGTATGTTGACTAATACGTGCAAAGTATGGAAAGAAATTTGTTTGGGAATGCTTTTATTCCGAGCTAGGCCACGTCACAAAATATATTACAATCAAAATTTGACATCAAATGTGTCGTGTACTTTTTTTCCAATCTGTATTTGCGAAATACAATTTTGAAAACCACTTTTTGACCCAAACTGAGTAAATAACTGGTATGATCTCGGTGAAGACGCCCGAATGTATATTCCTTTTTAAGGATTATTTTCTTCCAGGAATGAATATTAAAGAGAACTCATTTTTACTGGATTGACTTATTTAGGAGCAGTAAATATTTTTCATAGCAGAGTTGAAAATGTCAGGGGAGCTGAAAAATGTCTCAATGCACCATTACAAACACACGTTGTAATTTCCTAACAAATCTGTGTCTTTCTGCTCTCCTTTATAGAGAGTATACTTGGTATCCCAGCTCGGCTGCTCCTGCCACCCGTCCGCGGTGGCCAAGGGGACTGAGGCGCTCCAGTCACGGTCTGCACGGCCACTACGGTCGGGGGTTCGAATCCCCCCTCGGGCATGGATATTTGTGCCGTCCTTAGTTGTAGGTAGTTCATAAGTAGTTTGTAAGTTTAGGGACTGATGACCCCGTAGTTAAGTTCCATAAGCTTTACAAACATTTGAACATTTTTTGCTCCTGCCACCCCCAAATATGTGCCGCCCGGGGACATAACCCCCTGGCACCCCCCACACTACGCCACTGGTTACAACGAAGACGCAAGCTACCTTCGGGCACAGAATAACCTTCGGGTCACTTGAACCCCTTCCTAGTCCTGCCCATGTGCAAAGGCTGCTCTCCCCTACATCAGTTAAATATTTGTTACAACGAAGAGTATAAATGTGTTGTACTCTCAAAATGGCGACACGTTTGCTGAAACGTCCAAAGATATTTGGCAAGTAACAATACAAAAGTCATTGTTGTTCCTATATCAGTTAGAAGGAAGATTGGGTTAAAAAATTGCTTGCAGTCGGTCTCGAATCCACTATCTTCGACGGTGCATGACTCTAACCACACAAGTATTCTTACTATAGTCGAGCCGGTGCTTGCGTCAGTCAGCTCTAATAGCCGGCCGCGGCAGCAGACCATTGGAGAAAATCAAACGCGAGCTTTGCTTTGGGAATAACTATTATTTCGAACATCTGTATGTAACCAATTTCTGGCATGAACGGAACTGCTTTAGAAGCGGTTGCACTAATTTCCGTATGTTGACTAATACGTGCAAAGTATGGAAAGAAAATAGTTTGGGAATGCTTTTATTCCGATCTAGGCCACGTCACAAAATATATTACATTCAAAATTTGACATCAAATGTGTCGTGTACTTTTTTTCCAATCTGTAGACGGAGCCAGGGATCATCGTATTTCGGACCGACTGTAGGTGAAGTGCAGTTTTTGTGACTCGTTTCCGCCGGTTGTTCTGGGTGTCGGTGTCCGAGTAGAGAGAGTCCGACACAGGAAAATAGGATGCACGCGTGTGCGGGTACCGAGTCTAAGATACCAGCCAGTGGGACAGAAGAAACTAGAAACAGTAAGCTAGATTAGAACAAGATATATATTTCGTAAAAATTATACAATACTTAACTTGGAGGGCAGCAGACTAGTGGAATGCTGGTACATAGTTTAACTAGGTAGAGCCTGCCTGATTTGATTTGATTTTTTCAGGGAAGCCAAAACAGTCTTGGTTCAACCCGCCATTGCCCGCACCGAAACTAAGTTTATTGTGCGGTATCACTCCCTGTATATCTAGTAAAGCCAACCAATGCCCTTGAACAGTGCAAGGAGTCCCTTTACCAGTTCTTTATTAGACACAATTTCTTCGGGTCTGGTTGTCCCAAATGTTCTGTGCCTTTTACTCTCCAATGCAATGCATTCGAAGATTATAAGTGATGCAGTTTCATCACCGTCATCACAGATCCTACATTTAGGGTCCTCTTCTGTTATTCCCATTTTATGTAGGTATTTTTTGAAATTCCCATGGACTGTCAAGAATCCAACCATGAATCTTATCTCTCTCTTGTTCGGGCCCAGTATTGCAGAGCTCCTTTTAAAACATGGCTTTGGTATCATTACCTTGCCATGTATTTGTTGATGGACTTTGGTCCAATATTCTACATGCTGTCTTCTGAGCCAGTTACGTAGCTCCAATTTGATCATTGTCTTGGTGATTGTCAGGACAGGTTCCGGTCCAATAAATGGAGTCTCTGCTCCATCCTGGCTAATCTGTCGGCATGTTCGTTGACACTGGTCCCCGAGTGGCCAGGGACCCACAATAGGTTTACTCTATTGCTTTCCCCTAGCTCCACCAGAACCCTGTGACATTCTGCAACAATTTTAGACCTTGTTGCAGGAGCTGCCAGTGATCTCATGATCTCAGAGCTGCCTGGCTGTCTGAATAAATGTAGATGCTACAATCTTCTCCTACACACACTCCCTGATGGCAGTGATTTCGGCCTGGAATACTGAGGCCAGTTTTCCTAGAGAGATGACGCCCTCCAGTCTTGGCTGCACCCTGTATACCCCGGCCCCAACGCCTTGGTCTGATTTTGACCCGTCAGTGAAGCAGACAATAGCCCCCATACGGTGTTGAACTATTTTCTCCCACTGCTCCCTACTTCCAATTGTTATACTGAAAGGCTTGTTGAAGCAGTATGGGGTTATAATATAGTCGGCTGTCATTTCTCCAACATTTCCTAAATTTACCTCACTCACTATTTTAGTCTGTCATTCTGGATATCCCAAAGAATTCCAGTTGTTACCAGTTTTGAGTCTGTATGCACCAGCCGCTGCCTCCATCTTGACCCAAAGGTGTAATGGGGACATATCCAGCATGGTTTCCATCCCAGCAGTTGGTGTGCTGCTAATTCCACCTGTTATGGCTAAGCAGGCTACACTCTGCACCTTACCAAACTCCTTAGCAGCAACCTGCTGTTCTATCTTCTTCCACCACACGACCGCCCCATAGGTGATCCTGGGTCTAATCACTGTGGTGTATATCCAGTGCATACCCTTGGGGCTCAGGCCCCAATTTTTGCCACAAGCTCTCCTGGTACTTAATAAAGTACCTTTTGCCTTGGAGCAAATATTCCTAATGTGAGGGGTCCATGTCAGTTTCTCATCTAGGGTAACCCCTAGATATTTCACTGTCCCCTTCACAGGTAGTGCTTCATTGAAAAGCTTTAGATTCCAACTTGAATGTTGGATATGTTTCTTTGTGAATGGTACAACAACAGTCTTCTTAAGACTAACCCCCAGATCCTGTTTTCTGCACCAATCTTGCACAATGTCCAATGCACCTTGTGCCATATTCTTCACTGTGTCAGAAAATTTGCCAAGTATTACTATGACAAGATCATCTGCGTATCCTTGGCCAAAGTACTGCCTAGAGTTTAATTTTCCAATGAGATCATTCACCACTAGATTCCACAATAAAGGGGAAAGAACTCCTCCTTGCGGGCAACCCCTAGTGGTGTTGATTACCATTTTTTCATTCATCATGGTAGCCTCTACCTTTCTTCCACTGAGCATGGCCCTTGTCCACCTACATATAGTGGTCCCTAGGCCATGCACCAATGCTGCCCTAACCATGGAGTCAAAGGTCATGCTGCTAAAAGCCCCCTCGATGTCCTCTCTCCAACATGCACATTAACCAGCTTTTCCAATGTCTCAAGAATGAAGGAGGACAGGCTAATTGGTCTCATATTCTTGGCCTTGGTATGATCAATTCTCCCTGGTTTTGAAATTAAAACAACCTTCACTGCCCTCCAGGCATTGGGAATGATTCCTGCTGCTAGGCTAACCCTGAATAACCTGTATAGGAATCTAATAAGATTTTCTCCCACTTGTTGCAGGAGAGCTGGAAAGATTCCATCGGGGCCAGGTGACTTGAACGGTTGAAATGTTCCCACCGTCCATCGGACCTTACTGAAATCGACACACTCCTTGGCCAAATCCCAGTCCTCTTTGCGAATACTTGAGAACCGTTGTCTCTCAGGAATCGCATTCTGGTCTGAGATATCCCCCAGAGTATATTGAGGAAAGTGAGTCTTGAGAAGCAGTTCCAGCGTTTCATGTGCTGTCTTTCTATACTCCCCATCCTCCTTCCTCAATGTTCCTCCCCATCCTCGCTTGAGCAGCCGTGCCCTCCACTTCCTCACAGAATACCTTCCAGGATGCCTCCTTTGCCCGTCTGATGGCAAGGTTGTAATTGACAAGGGCCTCACGATACTTTGCCCATTGTCCTTTGACAAAAATGAGGGCACTGCGATCTAGATAGTCCCTCCTGAATTTGGGTCCTGGAGCAGCGTCCCCCTCAATCTCTTCAAAGAGGGCCATCTGCACGAGCTCCTCCTGCTGCGAGGTCTGTTTTCCTATTTACTGCCTCAGCTTTTTAGGATCACGCTTGTCCATAGAGGAGGGAGTCTTAGATTCCTCCCTAACCCTCTTGCCACCTGTATTTGACGTCGAGGGGTCTGTATATCCCTTTCCACCTGAGGCAGTTTCTTTTTGGAGGTCTTGGGCTCAAGCCATTTTGATTCCCTCCATTTATGCTTAGGAAGCCATTCTTTTCCTTCCTTTTGCTTCTGTTCCTTGAGAAGTTTCCTCCTCTGAGCCCAAGACAAGGCCTTAATCCTAATCTGGTCCAACTTCTCTGTTACAGTTCCCATTCTTGCTCAGGTCTAGACCCTGATTCAGAAGCAGGAGTGCACTCTATCGGTTCTGATCCCGATGTCTGAGTATCTGAGGTCTCAGATTGCCCCTCAGATTCTTTTAAAATACTTTCTTTCTCTGTGTTCATCTTAATCCCACGAGATTTGGGGATTTATATGGTCCACAAAACGGTAACCCCATGTGGTGCAAGGCTACTCACTCAGGGAGGTCGCCTGGTATCCCTGACGCTCCATTCGAGACACATCCACCCATGTGCCACGCACCCCTTGGCATGGATTGCATCACACCTTGGGTTGGGAAAGGAATTGGCCAAGTACTAGGAGAGAATAAGGAAGACGGGACGTTGTGGGACACGGTTAGTCAGATCCGTCAGCTGAGGCCTTTCCGGCAGTAGGTTCTCTACCTTCGGTATAGCCCTCAGCTTCACGCAGATATGCAAGCCTCTCCACCTGAACGGACAGTGCTTTGTCAAGGTGGTGTCCACCGGAGAGGTAGAGCCTGCCTACTGATGAGAGTCTGTTCGAGTCCTATTGCCAAGTGACCAATACTGTTCAGTGGTGGCCATGAGCGCTGTTGCAGCCGAGGGCGCTCGTGGCCGACATCGTAAGAACGCCGCACCATGCTTGCATGGCGGCGCGCGGCGGAAGTATGTGGAGTGCACTTCATACCTGTGTGACACCGCAGTAGTAACTTCATTATTGTACATGATCGGATCTCCTGAAGGCTTTTGCAGTTGATGCGTCTTAAATTTTTAGTTATAATAATTTTACCAAAGATGACGTGTTTTTGATGAATCATCATCACACCAAAAGCAAAAATGAAGGGTGGATGTTGCCATCATGGAGGATTTGCCGATGTGCAAGGCAAGGTGTGAGGTGCACAGTAGCTCTATTGACTTGCTTCGGGTCCATTCATATGCAACTGCCAGAGCTCGAGTAGCCAGGAGCTGATGTCTCTACCAGCTCCAACGCCAATTTTAAAAGTTGCGTTCTTCCTCGCCCCTCCCTGCTGTGGGAGCGCCAATATGCTGCCTCCTGGGGGTTCAGAAGAGAAATTGAACCTCAGCTGCATATTCGCATTGTAACGCTGCAGCCACTGCCGCCTATATTAAGCGACTATGCTACAACCCCTATTCGTGCTGTCTCCGTGACGTAAAACGTTTGTCATGCGATAGAAATACTTTGTATGTTCGTATAAAATGATCTTATAGAAGAACGAAACGAAGAATGATAGTTTAAAACACTTTTTATTTTGTTTATTTAGTTCCTTTTTGTCACGATGAGCTATTTTCTGGATGTTCACTGAGGATACGCCGGCTCTGGGTGAGTCATGGGCCAAGGGGGGGGGGGGGGAGGGCACATCTGCGTAATTCCCATAATGACCGGGAAGTGTCAGAAGTACTACCACGATAGTTATTTCCCTACAGCGTCCATGGCGTTGTTGTTTCTCTTTTCCCCTCTGCATTCAAATGCGTATTGTGCCCATCTTTATGTGATAACATTGTTGATTCATCTCTTATGTACAAGTAAGCTAATGACGTCTATACGTGAACTTCATAATTCTTGAATTTATTCTAACATATAGAAAACGAATAATTAATGAGTAATTCATAGTTCAGAATTTGTACCACCATTCATCGAAGGTCTTCCACCTAATTCGAGGCAATATCTTCCATTTCAGTTTGTAATGAAACACTTTAGGGAGGTACTGAAGAATGATGAGTTATGATAATGGCAATACTCAATACTGAAATACCCTCAGGTCAGAGTTTGTCAGCCGAAGAGGCAGGTTTTTTTATGACATTTTAGGCTGGTGGTACACTTAACATGCGGCACCACCATTGTTTTCGAAAAACTTTCTTGAAAAGTATTATGTAGTTTATTAATATTCTCATTATAATGTAATTCTATAACATTACACCAGTTTTTTATAATAAAATTTTTGTGCGACAAGGGTATAAAATTGTCTTATATCACTGTGCATGAAAGAGTTAGACATTGTAAGTAAATCCAACAGCAAATGTGTCCATATAGCGGGGATTCAGACAAATGGCAACAACGTTAGTTTTAAGTTCTTTACACACCAATTCAAACCAAAGACTCTAGATTCATCATGGGTTCCTCTCCGGGGAACACCACCTTGACGAAGCACTGTCCGTGCGGGTGGAGAGGCTTGCGTATCCGTGTGAAGCAGAGGGCTATACCGAAGGTAGAGAACCTACTGCCGGAAAGGCCTCAGCTGATGGATCAGACAAAGCGTATCCCACAACGTCCCGTCTTCCTTATTCTCTCCCAGTCCTTTCCCAGTTCCTTTCTCAACCCAAGGTGTGATGCGATCCGTGCCGAGGGGTGCATGACACATGGATGGATGTGTCTCGAACGGAGCCTCAGGGATACTGGGCGACCTCCCTGAGTAAGTAGCCTTGCACCGCGTGGGGTTATCGTGGTGTGGACCATATAAATCCCCAAATCTCGTGGGACTAAGATGAACACAGAGAAAGAAAGTATTTTAAAAGAATCTGAGGGGCAATCTGAGACCTCAGATACTCAGACATCGAGATCAGGACTGATGGAGTGCACTCTTACTTCTGAATCAGGGTCTAGACCTGAGCAAGAAGTGGGAACTGTAACAGAGAAGTTGGACCAGATTAGGATTAAGGCCTTGTCTGGGGCTCAGAGGAGGAAACTTCTCAAGAAACAGAAGAAAAGGAAGGAAAAGAATGGCTTCCTAAGCATAAGAAGAGGGAATCAAAAGGGCTTTAGCCCAAGACCTCCAAAAAGAAACTGCCTCAGGTCAAAGGGGATACACAGCCGCCCTCGACATCAAATACAGGTGGCAAGAGGGTTAGGGAGGAATCTAAGACTCCCTTCTCTCAGGACAAGCGTGATCCTAAAGGGGTGAGGCAGCAAATAGGAAAACAGACCTATAATACTGCAGTCTCGGTCTTAGAATGGTGGTTGTCCAAGAAGGATACCCACTGGTGAGCATCACCTCGCAGCAGGAGGGAATACCTTTCATACCAATGATGAATTTTTATTCCAGGGACTTTGTGACCATCAGGATGCAGCAACGTGAGGAAGGTATCACGAGGGAAATTGCTTTAGCCTCAGCATACCTTCCTTATGAAGACAGCTCTCCTCCTTCTTTGGAAGTGAGGAGACTGACGGGAGCCTGCCATCGGCAAGGTGACGAACTGTTGGTGGGATGCGATGCCAATGCCCACAATCTATCGTGGGGCAGCAAGGACACAAACAGTAGAGGTGAGCACCTTCTTGAATTTCTCCTATCTAACAACTTGGAGATCCTGAATAGGAGTGATGAACCTACATTCAGGAATAGTAGAAGGTAAGAAGTAATTGACATACCTTTTGGTTCCATGATGATGGGAAGTTATGTCAAACAGTGGCAAGTGGTACTGGAGCCATCCTCATCAGATCATATGTATATTAAATTCAAGGTTGAAATGGGAACCAGACAGACCATGGCCTATAGGAATCCCAGGAAAACGGACTGGGAGACATATAGGAGAGACCTAGACTTCAGCCTATCGGAAATTAAAACTTCGATAAGGAATCCAGCAGAGTTTGAGGACGTAACCTTTGCTATAGTGACCTAATACCAGAACAACTGTTCAATCACCAAGAAGTGCACAAAGAGGAGTGTGCCTTGGTGGAATAATAATCTGGAAATGCAAAGGAAACAGGTACGAAGACTGTTTAACCTTGCGAGGCGCTAAGGACAATGGGCAAAATATTGTGAGGCCATTGTCAATTACAACCTTGCCATCAGATGAGCAAAGGAGGCATTCTGGAAGGTATTCTGTGAGGAAGTGGAGGGCACGGCTGCTCAAGTGAGACTTCATAAAATCCTCACTAGGGTACCAACTAATCCAGGAGGAACATTGAGGAAGGAGGATGGGGAGTATAGAAAGACAGCACATGAAACGCTGGAACTGCTTCTCAAGGCTCACTTTCCTCAATATACTCTGGGGGATAACTCAGGCCAGAATGCGATTCCTGAGAGTCAACGGTTCTCAGGTATTCGCAAAGAGGACTGGGAACTGGCCAAGGAGTGTGTGGATTTCAGTAAGGTCTGATGGGCGGTGGGAATATTTCAACCGTTCAAGTCACATGGACCCGATGGAATCTATCGAGCTCTCCTGGAACAAGTGGGAGAAAATCTTATTAGATTCCTATGCAGGTTGATCAGGGGTAGCCTAGCAGGAGGAATCATTCCCAATTCCTGGAGGGCAGTGAAGGTTGTCTTCATTCCAAAACCAGGGAGAATTGATCATACCAAGGCCAAGAATATGAGACCAATCAGCCTGTCCTCCTTCATTCTTAAGACATTGGAAAAGCTGGTTAATTTGCATGTTGGAGAAAGGAGGTTAAGTAGGGCTCCTCTACATTCAAACCAACATGCATATCAACCAGGTAAACCATGCGAGACAGCTCTCCACCAACTCGTTGGAAGGTGGAGAAAGCGCTACACTTTCAGGAAATAGCCCTCTGTATCTTCCTGGACATTGAGGGGGTTTTGGCAACACGACCTTCGATTCCATGGTTAGGGCAGCAGAGGTGCATGACCTAGGGACCACTATATGTAGGTGGACTAGAGCCATGCACAGTGGAAGAAAGGTAGAGGCTACCATGATGAATGAAAAAATGGTAATCAACACAACTAGGGGTTGCCCGCAAGTAGGAGTTCTTTCCCCTTTATTGTGGAATCTAGTGGTGACTGATCTCATTCGAGAATTAAACTCTAGGCACTACTTTTGCCAAGGATACGCAGATGATCTTGTCATAGTAATACTTGGCAAATTTGCTGACACAGTGAAGAATATGACACAAGGTGCATTAGACATTGTGCAAAACTAGTGCAGAAAACAGGATCTGGGGGGTTAGTCTTAAGAAGACTGTTGTTGTACCATTCACAAGGAAACATATCCAACACTCAAGTTGGAATTTAAAGCTTTTCAATGGCAAAAGGTACTTTAGTAAGTACCCGGAGAGCTTGTGGCAAAAATTGGGGCCTGAGCCCCAAGGGTATGCACTGGATATACACCACAGTGATTAGACCCAGGATCACCTATGGGGCGGTCGTGTGGTGGAAGAAGGTAGAACAGCAGGTTACTGCTAAGGAGCTTGGTAAGGTGCAGAGATTAGCCTGCTTAGCCATAACAGGTGGAATTAGCAGCAGACCAACTGCTGAGATGGAAACTATGCTGGATATGCCCCCATTACACCTTTGGGTCAAGATGGAGGCAAGAGCTGGTGCCTACATACTCAAAACTGGTAACAACTGGAACTCTTTGGGATATCCAGAATCACACACTATAATAGTGAGTGAGGTTAATATAGGAAAGGTTGGGGAAATGCCAGCTGACTATATTATAACCCCATACTGCTTCAACAAGCCTTTCAGTATAACAATTGGAAGTAGGGAGCAGTGGGAGAAAATAGTTCAACACCGTATGGGGGATATTGTCTGCTTCACTGACGGGTCAAAATCAGACCAAGGCGTTGGGGCTGGGGTATACTGGGTGCAGCCAAGACTGGAGGGCGTCATCTCTCTAGGGAACTAGCCTCAGTATTCCAGGCCGAAATCACTGCCATCAGGGCATGTGTGGAGGGAATTTGCATAGGTGCTACAAAGATTGTAGCATCTACATTTATTCAGACAGCCAGGCAGCCCTGATATCACTGGCAGCTCCTGCAACAAGGTCTAAAATTGTTGCAGAATGTCACAGGGTTCTGGTGGAGCTAGGGGAAAGCAATAGAGTAAACCTATTGTGGGTCCCTGGCCACACGGGGATTAGTGGCAATGAACATGCCGACAGATTAGCCAGGATGGGGGCAGAGTCTCCATTTATTGGACCAGAACCTTTCGTGACAATAACCAAGGCAATGATCAAATTGGGGCTACGTAACTGGCTCAGAAGACAGCATGTAGAATATTGGACCAAAGTCCATCAACAAATACATGGCAAGGTAATGATGCCAAAGCCATGTTTTAAAAGAAGCTCTGCAATCCTGGGCCTGAACAGGAGAGAGATTAGACTCATGGTTGGATTGCTGATAGGCCATGGGAATTTCAAAAAACACCTACATACAATGGGAATAACAGAAGAGGACCCTAAATGTAGGATCTGTGATGACGGTGATGAAACTGCATCACTTATAATCTTCGAATGCATTGCATTGGAGAGTAAAAGGCACAGAACATTTGGGACAACCAGACCCGAAGAAACTGTGTCTAATAAAGAACTGGTAAAGGGACTCCTTGCACTGTTCAAGGGCATTGGTTGACTTTACTAGATATACAGGGAGTGATTCCGCACAATAAACTTAGTTTCAGTGCGGGCAGTGGCGGGTTGGACCAAGACTGTTTTGGCTTCCCTGGAAAAATCAAATCAAATCAAATCAAATCAAATCATGGGGTTGGTCAAAAAATAGCATTTGCCTTAAGAAATTTTCAGTTCCCATTGGCTTCGGGGTGAATGTGAATGTTAACAGATACTGTGTGCTTAACTGATAAGGGGTCCACCATGGATGTCCTCCTGAAAAGGGGTCCGCCAGCTAAATAATAATCGGAAGCCCTGCCCCATCCCATACGCCATTCTGCCCTTCCACTCGTCCTTCTTCCTTCAAGTGTGCTCTGGCTTTCTTTTCTCCAAGGTTTCATCATATCTCACCACAATTTCCCCTCCTAACTATCCTATGTCACAGGGCAAATTGATCAATTTTCAGCCTCTTTTAAAGATCAGAGCCAGCTATTTAACGTTTTAAATTTACTCTGATTCATTGTTATGTTTTACATTTTGTCATTACAAAACTGAAGAAACCTATCCTCATTCATAAATAGATAGGGGCTATATAAATTACTTTTACCTTTAATATTTATGAGAAGGATAAGTTGCTTACTCACCACAGAGACGTCTGATGAGCCACAGATAGGTACAAATAATAGACAAGAACATTACAGTTTTTGGCCGTTTAGGCATTCATCACTTAAACGTGTGAGTGTGAGTGTGTGTTTATGTGTGTATCTCTAACTGATGAAGGCCTAAAAGGCCAAAAGCTGTAATGTTGTTGTCTATTATTTGTACCTATCTGTAGCTCATCGGACATCTCTGTGGTGAGTAAGCAACCTATTAGTCTCATAAATATTATTGAATCCTTCCTGGAATTTCCATTGTTTACTTTTACCTTTACAATTTTTAATCACTTGTAAACATATCACCTTATATTTAGTATTTTTCTATATTAATTTAGATCTTACTTGGCTGAAGAACAGGTGGTGAAATGAAATGAAACACACACACACAAACAGACACAAAAATGTGACAGTTTATGGGTCTAAAATATTAGAAGAAATAAACTTGATATGCCTCCTGAAACTTGATGAATCATTCCAGGTCCCGATTAAGGGATGGGTCCAGGGAGGCTGCAGACCTGAATAAGGAGTGAATGGGGGTGGGGATGCCAAACTGCCATGTGCCACTCGTTGTTGGCGGACTCCCCCCCAAAGCTATATATACATATATATTAGTAATACACCTGTTTCCAAGTGGGCTGGGTGCCTCATTTTATTTTGTTTTGTCACCCTGGGATCTGACAGCCTTAGTCCACCACTGGTGACAGGCCCCAACTCAGAATTTTTTTATGCGTACCATAAGTTACAAAAAGTATAAGAGCACCTAATGCATGTTATGTGTGATGTCATAGAACTAAGTGTATTCCCTTAACTTTTCTACTGTATTTTCACAAAAATGTATTAAGCTTACATGAAGTCATCAGGGGCCACAACGTTTTTTTAGCTCCTGGCATCCACATTTAATCCACTCCCAGCTCAGTCATTATGTCTGAAAAACATGATGATGGGCATTTTCTATACCAGTATCTGCAAAGAGAAGTACTACCTACTTTATGATGATGGGTAGATTATTCTTAGTGATGCTGGTCAATGGAGTTTGTGAGAGATTATAACCTCCTCCTGAACATGAACAACAATATCAAACTGAGAAACTAGTGGCACCAAAATACTATTAAAAATTACATGGACTGAGGTTGTTACTGTAGGGTTGATGTTTTAAGAAATTTCTACAGCACAGGACCTTCAGAACAACTTTTTAAAGTTTTTTGTCTGAGGATTTTGACAGAAGAGGTTCTTGGTTTTCAGAGACTTGGCACAGAATCTTTCTTTCAGTTTGCTGCCTCAGGTTTGTGTTATATTACTGTGAGAATTTTATTTATACACTAGTGCAAATCTGTATGGTGTTAAAGGAAAATAGTTACTTTGGCAGCTTATTCTCTGTTTTGACAATTTCTTCACTCTCAATCCCCAAATAAAATTATATACAGTTCAGTCCATTTTCAATAGGGGTTCCTACAATATTAGTACAATGGTAACAGTGATACATACTGATTGTATTCATTAATGCTAATTTTTATATATGCATCTTCTAGGATTATTGTGCATTTAGGACCACCTACAACACATTTCTTTAAGACCAAACTAGTAATGAAAAGTTCAGGTTGAGATTCAACAATGTAATGATTGTTTGCAACTCACCATAAAGACATTCATCAAGCTGTGACACTTAAAAAAGCCACTCATACACACACAACTTTACTTTCAGCCACAGCATTAATAATAATATTAGTAATAATAAAAAACACATACCATACTCTG
This sequence comes from Locusta migratoria, assembly GCA_026315105.1. NCBI lineage: Eukaryota > Metazoa > Arthropoda > Insecta > Orthoptera > Acrididae > Locusta > Locusta migratoria. The sequence goes on along the minus strand of CM048746.1, from coordinate 463,434,518 downwards.
ATTCATACACTCACGCAGGCATATTTCACAGACAGAGAACCAACATCTGATGGCTGCAGTGTTCCATTTGCTTAATGTCAGATTTTTTTAAGTGACCTGATTTACTGCAACCTCTTCCAAGAAAAAGTTTATATTATTATTTATTTATTTATTTGGTTATTTAACCTGACCAGATTAGGGCCATAGGGCCCTCTCTTACATCTGATCAGGAACAACATAAACAAAGTATTTCATTACAAAAAAAAAACAAAAAAAAACACTGCATTAATAATATTAAATAATAACAATATATGATAGTACTAATAATAATAATGATAATAATAACACAAAAGTGAAAGTAATACTAATAATAACAAGAGATATTCACATTTGAATTAAGTTTAAAATAAACAGAAGAGAGAAAATGGTTAGTGAAAGAGGAGAAGATTGAAAAATGACAGTGCTAATGGATGTGAGGAAGTGGAGACATATATGAATGGAAATCGCTGCTGGCGAAAGGAAAGGGAAACATTTATGGGGGGAGGAGGAATTGACAACAGTTGGCTACAAACTGGTAAGTGGAGAAAAAGATGGCTATTGTGACAAAAGGTGAACCCTTAGTTGTCTTTTAAAGTTTTGAATTGATTTTATTTCTCTTAACTTTTGAGGAAGATTGTTCCACAGACGTGTTCCCGATACAGAAAATGATTTGGAGAAGATTGCAGTGTTATGTGAAGGTAGAGAGAGAGTTTTATTTTGGTAAGAGCGTGTGTTTCTGCTGTGCTGTTCAGATAGTAATATAGTCGTTGAGGATAAGTATGAAGGTTTGCAATGATTTAGAAAGCGATGCAGCAAACATAGTGTACGATAGCTTCGACGCTTATCTGCACGTAGCCAAGATAACTGCTGGTATGCGGGACTGACATGGTCGTAGAAACGTAAGTTGCAAATGTATCGGATACAAGAATTCATCGCCAACTCCAGCCTACGTGAGTTTTCGTGTGATAGTCCTTGTAGAATAGCATCACCATAATCTAGATTGGGAAGTATTAATGTCTCAACGAGCTTCTTTTTCAGCTGTAAAGGAAATGCTTTTTTATATTTCTGCAGTGAATGAAGTGATGCATATACCTTCTTACAGACTCTCATTGTGTGCTCTGTCCAGTCTAAGTGCTGATCAAATATTACTCCTAAGTTCTTTGCTGAATGAGTGAAGCGTATTTGTGTGTCGTTCAGTATTAAAGGTGGAAGAGTTTCTCTGAACTGTGGAGTGATGAGTCTTTTATGGGCCACTAAGATTGCCTGTGTTTTTGATGGATTCAGTATCAATCCCATGCTATGTGCCCATCTTGATAGTGAAAGTAAGTCTGCGTTTACTTGCTGGATGGCTGTGCTTAGGTTTTTAGGACTTTCACTGAGATATAATTGTAAGTCATCAGCGTATAGATGGTATTTACAGTGGGACAGAACAGTGGACACATCATTAACATAAAGTGAGAAGAGTAACGGCCCCAGTACAGATCCTTGTGGAACCCCTGATACAACATCCCTCCATTTTGACCTATTTTTTGCTGTTGTCACACACTGTTTACGGGTGGTGAGGTATGAGTGGAACCACTCAATAGCACTTGTAGAGAAATTTAGATTAGATAGTTTAGCGAGTAAAATGTCAAAATCGACATTGTCGAAAGCTTTGCTAAAATCTAAAAAACACATAATTGTCGCCTGTTGGCTATCCATAGCATGCTTGAGATCGTCTGCAACTTTTATAAGAGTATGTACTATGCACATAGCCTACACTGTCGCAGAGCATCTGTATGTACCCTGTAATAGGGAATGTTTACAGCCATATGGCTCAGTGTGGATATAAACTTGTGAAGCAAACAGGTACCATGCCAAGCAGATGCAATTATACTTTCTACAGACAAATGAGTGAGTTTGAAAGGCTTCAAATAGTGGCCCTTGAGTGTTGGGTTGCTCCTTTTGGAATATTACCACCAGGTTTAATGTGCTGCATCAGTTGTGCAATGATGCTGGTTGCAATGGCCCGGTGACATTCTCATTCTGACACTTGTAAACAAAGTTTTGCACATTGACGTAGTGCAGACATCTATCAGGATCATCATATTGTAAGAACAGCAGCAGAAGATTTTACAGCTAACATAGCACAGGTAGGGTTTTTGAGCCCAGGAGTATCAACATCAACTGTTGCTAAATGGTTACTAGCAGTGGAACTGCAGGCAAGCACATCTCAAGCCTGTCTTCCACTCATGCCACATCATCAATGTACAAAGCACAACTGGTGGCATCAAAGGATCACTTGGAGGAAGGAATGACAGGCCATGAACTTCAGTGATGAAAGCAGATTCTGTCTGCATGCAAATGACGGTCACTTGCACATATGATTGAGATCTGGTGAGCACTGTCTTGTATAGTGCATTCATCCAAGATACGCTACCCCAGCTCAGACCTTATTGTCAGAGATTCAATAAGCTACAACTCTTGTTCATTTTTGGTGTTTTGAATGACCAGCAGTTGATACATGCAGAATGTTGTAAAACCTGTTGTTTTGCCATCCTTGAAAAAGGAATGAGATGTTTGTAAAATGACATATTGACCATAGCTGTTTATTTTTTCTCAATGCCACTGGTTTCGGTCAGTTTACCATTATCCAGCATTAGCAGAGATTACCTAATAGCTTAACATGCTGTTGCAGTCAGCCATTGTGGTAATATCAATAAGAAGTAGAGTAATGACAACAAATACTTATTTTATAATTTTGTTTTATGACATGTTAAGCTATTAGCTAATCTCTGCCAATGCTTGATAATGGTAAACTGACCAAAACTGGTAGCATTGAGAAAAAATAAACAGTTGTGGTCAATATGCCGTTTGACAATTATGTCAATGCTGTTATGCTCCACCAGTGCACCTTTCTAAAAAATGAGATGTGTTCTTCAAACTTGATAAAGCTGGCCCACACATTGTGCGTGAAATTCATAGTGATCTGCAAGAAGTGCACCAACTTTCCTGGCAGCAGAATCTCCAAACATTTCTCCTATCAAACACATTTGGAATATGACAGGTCTAACGCCACCATCTCTTATGTCATGTGGTTTTAACTGTTAAAATGAAGTTTCCTAAAGACTGGATATTTGTTTAATTTTAACAGTGAGATTATTGCAAACCGATTCACTTTAGATGGGGAAGACCAAACATAAATATTTTACTTAGCTTGGTTCTTGAAGACGGACATTTGCATTGTTGATGCTTAGCATTCAGCTAAATAGTAGAATATATTTCAGCATCTTCAGTTAAAAAATAACAGACATTCTTGATGATAGTTTCATTGTGATGGAAACAAGTGTATTTAGTTGTGCAACATTATAATGTTCAAAATATCCAGCAGCAGATAACAGAGATGTTTACAGTCTCTCGTCCAGGTACAGTGTGACAAAACATGGCTTCCACTTGAACATTTTCTGTGTTACCACATATAATACAATAATACTTGAAATATGCCAAAATACACAAATTAAAATATTACATTAAGGCTTTAACTATTTATCTCTATGTGTGTATGTGTTTTATTAAATTTGTATTTGATAGTATACACAAATTAAAAGTAGTGTTTTGACTCGTGCTAAATTTGCTCAAGTTATTTGCATTATTTGTGTTTCGAAGTGCACACATATCTGTTTTGACAATATTGTGTAGGTGTACTATTACTGAGACAAGTAATTTTAAAGTATTTCAATTTTTAGTCTAATTTTTTATAAATGCAGATTTGTATAAAGTCATAGTAGTTTTGTCTATTTCAAAGATAGTTTCTTAGTACCAAACTGATTATTAATTTTAGGGTGTGAAAAATGATCAGTATTTAATTTAGATCCAGTGATATATAAAACATGGTCTGCCCTAATTTATTTAAACAAAAGGTAAATATGTAATAATGTTGTGCAATAATTCTAACATGTAGTAATGTTATTTTTATACAAATAAGTATCTTTATAGGCTCAGCATATTCTATAACTAAGTGTTTGCAGTTATTATTTACGGAAGTATCAAAATTGAAATTTACATACAAAGGACAAAATCAACATACTATTTCTTAAACATGTTTTACTAATAGTGTTAATAGTATGTTAAAAAGACGCGAAAATGTGATCTTTTACATGCCCGGTGGTAAAGTTTTATTTAGGGTTCCACATGTCTTGGCAACGGATTTGTAGAGAGTGCGCAACATAGCAGAAACATTACATAGGACAACTGACATGTGAAACTCATCAACCCACAAATGTTGTAGAACTTGGTGAACAGGTCAGGCAGGCATAGAGCTATGTATCCCTTGATAGTGTGGTGTACGGGATACAGTATGATAGATAAATAACCGGTACACGCCACATTAACTGAATAACACACATTTATTACGGATCGCTTGATACATTTGAGTACACAATAGTTGAGTCCAAACAATACTCAAAGGCCCGCGTGGGCTCTCTCTATATCAGCTCAAAGATATTCCACTCCAGGTGGAGTCGATCTTGACGTCACCACAGAGCCCCCCCCCCCCCCCCTTGCAGTGCGGAGCACATCTGAGACTGGATCATGAGTGCCGGGCTGAAGGCCGATCACAGGAGTGAGGGAAAACATAGTCTCTATGCCAAGCAGGCGCAATGACTCTGCGGCCGGCACGAGTGTAAGTGGTAGGTGAGTGTGTGGCAGGTGGAGTAGGAGAGAGGAGGATGAAAAGGGTGCCGGTAGCATCAATGAAACACTCAACGTTCGATGGATCAGTAGTCAAGGGAAGGCTTTCGGAAAAGAAGAGGGAAATGTTTTGCTCATGAGGTTCGTTGGAAGAGTCAGGAGAGATGTACATAACGAAGATTTGGTTATAATTCAAAACGACAGAGATTTTGGAAGGGGGTAGGCAGAAACGTCTACTGAGAAGAAGTGAGGGGGAAGGTGTGCTGGGGAAAAATGAGTTAAGGGGGAGGAAGGTGACTCGGCCCTCGGACTCGGCTGGGGGTCGCCCTCCTGCAGAGGCGTATCGTCCCGTGGTGTGCAAGGGGGGGAACCGGGGTTGAAGGTAACATCAGGCATTGGTGCAGTGTCGACTGCGGCGTCTGGGATCTGAGAGGAGACGGTCCAAGCAGGCTTCAAGTGGCTCTTAGACACTGTCGTCGTCTTCCCGTCAATGATGATGTTGAAGTGCGACGGACCTCGGCGTACGACCGTGAAGGGACCACGGTACGGCGGTTGTAGTAGAGGGCGAACTGAATCCTGCCATAGCATCACTGCAGCACATGTTTCTAAATCCCTATGCACAAAGACACCTGGGTGGTCAGGAATGAAGGTTTGAGAGGTGCAGAGAGCTCCCATTGTAGTCCTGATTTGCTCAATGAATTCAGGGTATGAGCTAATGGTGGGGACCATGTCCTCAGAGACGAATTCTGCTGGCAACTTAAGGCATTCACCGTACAAGAGCTCAGCAGTGGAGCATCCTAAGTCCATTTGGAATGAAGTTCGGAGCCCCAGGAGTACCCAACGAAGGGCGGTAGTCCACGATTCTGAATGGCACATGAGTGCAGCTTTCAGGGTACGATGCCACCACTCTACCAACCCGTTGGATTGGGGGTGGTAAGTGGTGGTATGTATCCATGATGTGCCACAGAGATCGCACAACTTATCGAAAAGCACAGCCTCGTACTGCCGACTCTGATCGGTAGTGATCGTAGTAGGGCAGCCAAAGCGGGCAATCCAACAAGATACAAATGCGGAAGCAACCGTAGCGGCAGAAATATCCGACAAGGGTGTGGCCTCCACCCAGCGTGAAATCCGGTTAATGCATGTGAGCAAGTATCGGAAGCCTTCAACACTGGGAAGAGGGCCCACCAGGTCAAGGTGTACGTGAGTGAAACGATCAGAGTGGATACTGAAGGAGCCAAGGGGTGGGCGGCAATGTCAGCCAACCTTGGCACGTTGGCACGGAATGCAAGAGCGGCACCACCCATGACAATCTTTTTCACCGAAGGCCAAACAAACCGTTTTGTGATTAAGCGAGTGGTGGCTTGTGCACCTGGATGGGCGAGACCATGAAGTGCGTCGAAGATCATGCAGTGAAAATTTGTGGGGACTAGCGGGCATGGCACGCCGGAAGATGTGTCACCACAATGCATTAGGCACGCCGGGTATGTTTTTGCGCTCCAAAACTAAAGAATGCTCGCCGGATTTGAGCAAGGTCGAAATTGAATCATCACTCGACTGAGCCCTGGCGAGCTTGTGGAAGTCGATGACAGAAGAGATACCAGCGAGCCACGAAAAATAATCAGCAACCAAATTGTCAGAGCCGCGGAAGTACTGTACGTCGCTCATGTACTGCGAGATCACATCAAAATGCCTGTAGCGATGTGGAGGAGGGTCAGCTGGAGGATTTTTGAGGGCGTGTGCCAGAGGTTTATGGTCTGTGTATATAGTTAATGGCCGACCCTGAATATCTTCTCGGAAATACTTGACTGCCCCGTATACAGCAAGAAGTTCGCGGTCGAAAGCAGACCACTTGGATTGGCTGGGTGACAACTTTTTAGAAAAAAACTTCAATGCAGCTGTACCACCACCCCAATCGACACCTCACTGGCGTCAGTGGTAATGGAAAGGATGGCATCAGGTGAGGGATGAGCCAAAGTGATTGCTTTTGCTAACGCCGTTTTCAAAGAGTCAAATGAAGTTTGCTTCTCCACCGTCCAAAGGACGGCACAATCCCCTGTAGTGTTAGGACCGCGCAAGGCATCTGTGAGGGGTGTTTGTAGTTCAGCAGCCCTTGGGATACGACGACGAAAAAAATTTATCATACCCAAGAAGCGTCGTAGTTCATGATAAGTTGCAGGCGGGGGAAGTTTCTGCACAGTTTCAACCTTTTCATCAGTGGGGCGAATGCCATCTGCTGACACGACATGTCCCAGGAAAATAAAAGACCACTGTCTGAAAACACATTTGTCTTTGTTGGTCACAACACCGTGCGAATCAAGAACACTGAACAGTTCGGATAAGTGTTTTTCATGCTCCTCTGGAGATTTAAAAAATCAAAATATCATCCATGTATGCGTAACACTGTGACAGAGAGCGAAGAAGGAAGTCTAGGAACCTCTGCCATGTCTGTGCGGCGTTTTTTAAGCCATAAGGCGTATATACATATTCAAATAAACCAAAGGGAGTGATGATGGCCGTTTTTGGAATGTCCAGTTCGTGCATTGGAATTTGGTGATAAGCCTTCTTGCAGTCAATGACACTGAAAGTGGTCGCGCCTGCAAGTTGGATAGCAAAGTCTTGGATATTTGGCACAGGATAGCTATCAGTGATTGTCCTATCGTTCAACTTCCTATAATCTCCACATAAATGATAGGTACCGTCCTTTTTCGGCATAAGGTGAATAGGAGAAGCCCATTCGCTAGAGGAAGGTTGCACAATGCCGGCCTCAAGCAGTTTGCCAATAATATTTTGCGATTTTGAATTTATGCGGATTGAGGCGACGTGGTCGCAAACGCACTGGAGGTCCCTCTGTTGTGTTGAGTCTATGGCAAGCATCACTACTGATAGCAAGAACGCCACGCAGATGTGCGAAACTATGTGAAACTGTCATGTTATTGTTATGCACGTCAGAGTTTGGGCCGCGCGACTGGGAGGGAGCGCGCGATACTTGTTGCGTGGATCGTAAACTTCGTAAGGAAGTGATTACTTCTCTCGCACGAGCCAGCTCGCGTGACTTAATGTCAATCTGTTCTTTAAGCCTACTCTGAGTTTCTTTAAGTTCAACAATTTCAAATCTTTGTACAGTTACGTCACACGTTACACTAGTAAGTTTTGCAGCTAACAGCGCGCACTCTGTTTGCAAAAGAGAAATGTCAACATTAATATGCGGCAACGACCGTGCACTGGAGGAGGCAGACAGACGGATGCGCGTGTTAGTGGTTTGATGTAACAAGATTCCTGCCGGAATGTCCATGGAAAATTTATTGTTCCTTAAAAAGTCTATGCCAAACACCAGACAAGACACTTGCGTGACCAGAAAGTCCCACTTAATAGTCAAGTCTTTAGATAAATGAACCGGCATGTGAACCGTTCCAAGCACTTTCATAGCAGAGTCGTTTGCGGCGCGAAGCAGTGTGGGAGAAGGTACGGGAGAGTCTGTTGCAAGAGACGGGGGTAAAACACTCGTATCTGCCCCACTGTCAATCAGAAAGTCAATGTTTGAAATGCAGTCAGTCACAAACAAACAGCCGTTGCAGCTTACTGTACCAGAGGTGCGAGTTGTGGGGGCACGGCAATGTTTAGTGTCGTCTCTGAAGTTGCTATGATACCAGCAGAGCGGCCGGCTTTTGTTGGGCGTGGTCGGCGTGCTGCAGGTAGTTCCATCGGTGTCCAAGAGAGCGCGCTGCTGGGCTGGCGTTTCCATCATGGCAACTGGTGAGTCCGGAGAGCGTTGCGCAGAACGGCTACCAGATGACGACTCCGTACGGTTGAACAAGAGAGAACAAGACGTAAGTGGCAGCAACTGCAGCTACAAGGGTTCAGGCAATTTCACTAGCCAGATTGACCACAAAGTAATGTCCAGGAGAAAATCAGTTGAAACAAGGGCGCGCAGCCTACACCACAGTTCAGATGGTGTAAGGTCTCCTAAATGCACTTCGTGAATTATGTGATGCAACACTTCATCAGGTGAGCGGGAAAGTCTCTCACAGATGATACGTTTTGCATTTGTGTACTGAGGTGGCGGAGGTGGGTTAAGCACTAAATCGCTAATCTAGTCAAGATGGTCGTGTGTATGATTGACAAGGCACACGAACTTAGATTCTTCTGAAAGAATGCCCGAAACCCTGAAAATAGAATCAATTAATGCGAACCAAGTTTTTGGATGTTGCTTTGCAAAAGGCGGCAGCTTTGGCAATTTAGTGGGTTGTTGTTCGAAATTAACTGGATGAACAAGCGGGGGAGGCGCATTGTCTGTCACGAATGTTGGCCCGGAAACTGGTACATTCGTGAGGGCATAGTTCTGTGAAGCATTTTGTCCAAAACTAACCAGCAGTTTGGCGGTACTATTAAACACATTTGTAACACATGGTAGATGGTCGGAAGGCACAGTAACTGAAGGTATAGCACACTGCACTTGTGGAAAATCGCACGAAAAGTTCAATATCCAAGGCGGTACCGAAACTCTCTGTTGAGTGCACGAAGAGTCAAAATTCGAATGACCAGTTGTAACACAGCACTGTTTCGTGAGGCCCTGGTGATGTGAAAGTTGATTCTACTTTAACTAAGTTGGCCGTTTGAACCATAGAAAGTTCGGGAGCCAGCATGTCGGCATGGCCGTGTGGATTGTTGACATGTACAACAGGGCTCAATTTGTTAGGCTGTATAATGTCTAGTCCCACCTGTGAATTGATGCACTGTCCTTTCTCAGCGGTTGAAAGCAGAGAAGCAGATAATCCTTGTCCTTGTGATCGTAGCACTGAAGAACACGGAGATTGATTCCACATGGCGCGATTGTTCACTGCACTCACGTAATAACAGTTTCGAAAAAGAGGCACGAAAGTGTAATTGTGCATGAATTGAAACGCGGGGTCACCACTGTGATGTATGGAATACGTTATGATAAATAAATAACCGGTACATGCCACATTAACTGAATAACACACATTTATTACGGATCACTTGATACATTCGAGTACACACTAGTTCAGTCCAAACAATACTCAAAGGCCCGCGAGGGCTCTCTCTATATCAGCTCATAGATATTCCACTCCAGGTGGAGTCGATCTCGACGTCGCCACAATAGTATTAGCCATCTCTGTGATTGAATGGATGTTGGAATCTGTGCCTGCATTGCTGCCCATCTTTTATAGAATCTCGGGCAATACTTATGGTCCTTGGTTTTTATTTTTATTTTTATTTATTTTTTTTGCGCTATTTTAAATTTTACTGTTGTGAAGATTGATTCAGTTCAAGCAGGATGTGGATGGCTGACTGTAGTAATTTTTCATTGTGGTTGTCTGAATGGAACTGGTGGTCTTGAAAGTTTCAAGGTCGTGATATTATTACTTATAGGACATTTAATGTTGATCAAGTTTACAATAAAGATATTGGAAAGTCTTATAATTATTGTAAATGCTTTATGCCTTCTTGTGGCAGGCATAGACGAACATGAGAGTGTATACATTTGGGCTAAAGGGTCTGGTGTTGGTGAGTATTTTAAGTTTACTGGAGACTGTACATTGTATTTTCATAAATAAAATATGACCTTAAATAAATAAATAAATAAAAATAAAATAAAAACACATTGAGCGTGTCAAAAGCCGAGAAGTGATTCTTAGTTTTGTAGCTCTTAGAGGCACCCTGGGATACTATCTGTTTGAGACACCTCTGGGCATCCCTGTGAGCCATGGTACATGATATGTGCATGTGAAACACTGGTGACTTTGATGCATGGGTGTTTCAGCATGGATTGACACTTGGTACCTCAATCACTTTAGCCACTTCTGTAAAAGAAATTATTTCATGTACTCCATATGCACTGTTTCAACAATAAATCTTGAATGAATTTGAAAACTTTAAGATGGTGTACTAAAATTTATTTCTGCATAATCTACATCCCAGCCATTTCCAAGCTCAGTTGAGAAAAGAGGTGGATGAGGAGAAGCACCTTGCTAAAACCTTGGCTCACTTTGTACAGCTGATATTATCTTGTGAGTGATTCTTGGCAGCATTAACGGTTACATGAGCTCTATTTTGGATGAGTGTCTTGGAATTACACCAATAACAGAGGCAAAAGAAATGCCCAACACAACACATTGCATTACATCCACACCTATGGCTGGTTATAAAAGGGGAGGGGGCCAAGATGATTCTTTCAACCAAGGTGGCAGATTCTATGGAGCAGAAAACCTGTGAATTTTTGTAAGTTTCAGATGGATGAATTAACAACATATTAAAAGTTTTGTAGAAATTAAGAATGTGTTGGCTGAGATATAGTCTTCGACCTACTACCAACGTTAGATTTTGTTATATGAGCAGGAATCTACTATACAGAATTATAAGTAAAGTTAAGATGCAGTGTTGGTCTGCATTATGAGGAAGGCAATGATTTTAAAGTAGTCCTATTTTGTGAAAACTGTGGAAACAATGAAAATGTTGGGGATTTCACTGAAAAACTAAATAAGATAAGTAATTTCATATTTTCTGTGTGGGGCATAGATGCCACATGTAGAAGAATACAGAAAAATTTAAACAAAAATATTGTGTTATTGGTGACTGAAAAAAATATTATGCATACTGTGAGAAGTAAGAGAACACATAAAATAGTTAAGAAAGGGTGACAGATCTATTATTTAAACATTATAAGTATGTTTTACTTGGTGTGGACACTTTAGAGAAAGATGGTTAGCTAGTATAAAGAGTAAGAAATTTAATCTGAAACTAAACACTGTGTGTTCAGGAAAGAAAATGATTACTGAACTAGGTGGGAGGGAGGGGGGTGATGCTAAAATAAATGATGTTGAAATTGGGAGGGAGTATACAGAACTGCAGGTGAAGAAAATAATTAAAATATATTTGAAAACTGTGAAGAAAAGAACAGAAAATACATATATGTACATTGTATATTAGATAAGGGTAAAAATTTGAACCATTTTTTTTAGAGGGAGTGACTGAAAAATACTTATTGTTGTTGTCAAATAAAACTTCCAGGCTAAATTGCAATGGTCGATTGGTAAAACTTCTTCCCCCCGATGATTCGTTGTCAACTGCAAACAATATCTTCCAAGGTGAGTCGATGACTGGCTTCTAGGTGGTGGAGCTGCTGCTTATATGACTATGCAACTATCTGTGATTATTGTCACTTCTCTCAATTACAGGTAATCGATTGTCATGTGATTGGTGCAAAGTCAACTGCCATATCTTGTCCAATTTTCAACCTTCTTCTTTTCTATTCAAATTGTTTCGATGTTTATGGATTTCAATAGCCTCTCTGTACATCCGTATATAATAGTGTGAAGTCCTTGCTAGCATGCTCGTATCACCAAATTTTATTTCATGATCTTCGATTTGAAATACGTGTTCTATTACTGCTGATTTGTTTATATGTCCCAAACAACAGTTCCTTTTGTGTTATGTTAAGCATTTATTGAGGCTTCTTTTTGGCACTTTATACACCAGGTCACAACTACATGGAATTTTATATACCCCTGGTGTAGCAAGGGGATGTTGAGCATCTTTTGCTGACCTTAAAAATTCATTTATTTTCTTAGTGGGTCTGCAAACAGTTTCCACTTGAAACTTGGCCAGTACTTTGCCAATACATTTTGTGATGATGTAGATGAATGGGAGGAAAACTTTTCCAGCAGATGGTTGTTGTTGTTGCCTACTTCCAGACACTTTTCTACTTGGATGGAGTGCTCGATCAATCTCATTATCAGTATAACCATTTTTCTTAAAAGCCGCCCACAAATTATTCATTTCCTCTTGCAAATAGATTGGCTCCACAGATATTGTTAGCTCTGTCCACAAGAGTTTCTATAACACCTCTCTTCTGGCTAGTGTGGAGATTAGAGTTCTTATGCAGGTATTGGTGGTGTGTGTATCTTTTCTGTAGACCTTGTGCCCTAAGGTCCAATCCACCTGTTTAATTACCGACACAACTAAGAAATTAAGTTGTCTATTACTATCCTTCTCCATGGTGAATTTTATCTTTGGTTTAATACTATTTAGGTGAACCAGGAAATCATTTAAATCCTCTTCGCCATGGTTCCATATCACAAAAAGTGTCATCCACTTACCAATACCACCTCAAAGGGCTTTTTGTGGCCCACCACAGCATTTGTCATTCAAAATAGTCCATGAATAAATTAGCAATTGTGGCTACCCCTTCAGTTTGTTCATATAATTCGCTGTTATACTGAAAATAGCTTGTGGACAGACAATGTCGGAACAAGGCTACTATATCAGTAGGGAACATATTGGCTATATGAGAAAGAGCTTTGTCAACTGGGACCATGGTGAACAGAGATACTACATCATAACTTACAAGGGTGTCACTAGGACTGACATCTGCCCCAATTTTTCAATAAAGTCCAGAGAATTTTTGCCTATGTATGGTTGTAGCAAAGAGTCAATGCCTCTAGCTATCTGTTGAGTAGGAGCTCCAACTGCACTCACTATCAGTCCCAAAGGGACCTCAGGCTTGTGCATCTTTGGTAGCCCATATAATCTCAGGGACAAGTCCCCAATTTGCAATGATACTTCTATATGAATAGAAGACTGTTTTATCAAATGATTGGTAGCATTTAACACATTTAATGTAGGATCCTTTTTCAACTTTTTATATGTGGTATGGTCCAGCAGGTCACTAATCTTACTGTGATAATCCTCACTATTCAGCACAATGGTGGCATTCCCTTTATCAGCGACAAGTACGTTAATATTACTGTCAGCATTCATCTTCCGCAATGCCTTCCTTTCCCTTTGAGACAAATTGCTGTTAGGTGGATTGGCTTTGCATAGTATCCCGGATGTCTTCATCCTAATTTCATCTGCAGAATATGATGGTAAATGAAGAATTCCTGCCTCTATATTAGCAATAATATCCTCCGTAGGATCTTTCAGGGGAGTGATTGCTAAATTTCCTCCTTTTGAAAGAACAGAAAATTCTTCTTTGGACATTTCCTTCCCAGACAAATTGATGACCATGTGGGAGTTATTGGTGCTTCCTGTCTACCATCCTGTAGATGATCAAACTTACTCTTCTGCCTATTGGAAGACACTTCTGCACTAATTTTCATAGATATATATGTTAATCTGTCCACCTTGTTACCAATGAGTAGATGGAGATTTAACAGTTGACTACTATTTACCACCAGTCCTTGTCATGTCTGATGTATCCATTCACATAGCATCCACAGTTCCATATGAGAATAGATACGACTAGCTTGTGCTGAATGAAACATCCTTCTCACCTTTAAAAACTTCAGACTGTCCCAGTGTCATGACAGCCTAGCAAGAAAGCCTATATGTTATTACTTATTGTTGTTGTCATTGTGGTCTTCAACTGGAGACTGGTTTGATGCAGCTATTCACTCTATTATATCCTGAGCATGCCTCTCCCACTTACTATAGTCCCTTCAATGCTTAATTCACGATTCCTTGATGCTAAAGAATGTAATCTACCAATTGATCCGCTCTCTTACTAGTTAGTTACGATATGCCAGGAATTTCTTTTCTCCCCAACTCTGTTCAGCATCTTCTCACTACTTACTTAATCTAACCCTCTAATCTTCAGCATTTGTCTGAAGCAACACATTTCAAATAATAAATATCAAATAATCAATGGTCAGAGACATATTTTATCTTGATATTCATTAAATATATTAAGTTGAAGCAGAGGCATTGAATTAAAAAAAATATGCCATAGTTAGGTTTCAAACCTGGGACCTCCAAATTATTACACAGGTGAAATAACCACTAGGCCATAGAGACATATTGGATATGGTCACTGCATGGACTGTCTTAAGACACATCTCTCTCCACTACACAAACTTTAATTCTGCCTCATGTTCCCTTATAAATATATATCAATGTTGCCAAGGGTCTCCAGTAGTAGTATAGCTCCCAGCAAAGAATTTTAACAGGAATGATCCTGCCTTATACCTCCGACAAAGATGATAAATAAATGTAATAAAAATGAATTACTGCATGTATGAAAGCACATCACTTGAGAATGGGTTCACCTATTTAGCTGATCTTTTCTTTATTCTGTTCTTAATTCTCAGGACAAGGTTTGTATACAAGAAAATTTGTGGAAAATCTGCCAGAAAAATCAGGATTTGAAAATAAATAAATAAATTAAATAAAAATAAATAAATTAAATAAATAAATAAAAAGAACTGAAAGTATGCTTCCAGCTTGGATCATTTTATAGATTCTCCAACAATCAGCTTATTAATTCGCTACTCAACTAGCAACAAAATATAATATAATGGAGCAACAAATACGTCAAGGGGTGACAATAAAGGGAGATGGTATTATTCACACTAGGTTAAAACAGCCAGACAGATTTAACATGAAATGTTATTTCTTTAGAAGCCCCTCCATATTATTTTACACCATGGTGTTATTGGTAATGATCATATCTTTGGAGCAATGCAAAGATAAAATTGTTTTGTTTCATATGGAATTTCTATCATTAAAGAATGATTGTGCTACAGTTATTTTGTTTTCAATTCAAGAACTCTCAAGAAAATATGTTAGAAAAACATGCTAAGCTGTGCTGTAAAAATGTATGGTTTTGTTTTCCTTTTCCAGTCATTTTTAACATAAAACAAGAAAGTTTTTGTGCCTAAATTTATAATCATACCTGTTCATGGAATACAACCCTGAAAAGTGTGTCCATTAAAGTTCTAACCTCACAGATATAGCAGCTCAAAAGATCTGTGTAATAACATGTTTCCAATTGATTTACCTATCCATTTTGACTTCTATTCCCAATCATGGTCCCAAGTGCAATGACAATAAATAAGATCAGAGGGGGGGAGGGGAGGAGGATATAGAAAATGGGGGAATGAAATGGATTTAAAAAGGGGGGATGATATAGACGCAGAGAGTAGGGGTGGATATGGTGTGGGATAAGAGGGAATGGTGTGAAGGTGATGGAAAAAGATACGGGTGGCGCCCACCTAGTAAGTAACGAGGTCCCAGGTTCAAATCCTGGCCATGGCATAAATTTTAATTCCATGTATCTCCTTCATCTGCTTCAGTTGAATACATTTCAAAAACGTCTATCATCCTTATATCTGAACTTCTTAGCGTCCACATTTCATTTCTCTTCAGTGCTTGACTCTATACAAATGCTTACAGAAAGGACATCCTTATTTATACAATGTATGTCAGAAATTCCTTTCCTCCCCAATAGGGTTCTGTATCTTCTCATTAGTTACATGATCTACCCACCTAATCTTCAGCATTCATCTGTAGCAACAGATTTCAAAAGCCTCTATCCTCTTCCTGTCTGAACTATTTATCATCCATGTTCCACATCCGTACAAGGCAACACTGTACCCAAATGCCTTTAGAAAAGACTTACTTACATTTAAATTAATATTCAGTGTCAATAAATTTCCATTTTTCAAAAACACTTTTCTTCCCGTTGCCATTCTGTGTTTTAAATTCTGTGTGCTGTCACCATCATATGTTATTTTACTGTGATAGTAACAAAAACCATCTTCTTCCTTTATTGTTTGGGTATCTAAACTAATTCTTTCAGCATTGCCTTATTTTTTTAGACTAAATTCCATCACCCCTTTTTGCTCTTGATAATATTCATCTTATATGCTCCTTTCAAGGTACTGTACATTCTATTCAATTACTCTTCTTGGTCCTTCGCAGTCTCTGACAGAGTTGAAACATCTTCAACCAATTGTAAAATTTTTATATCTTCTCCCTGAACTTCATTTCCTACTCCAAATTTCCTACACAGCTTGCTCAATGTACAGACTTCATAATGCTATCATTTCATGCCCTTTGACTAATAACTGATGTCTGGTTTTTGTACAAGTTGTAAAGAACCTCCTGTTCACCATATTTTACCTCTGCTGACTTCAGAATTTGAAAGAGTGCATTCCAATCAACACTGTCAAAAGTTTTTTCTAAATCTACAAAAGCAAGAAAAAAAGCAAGAAATGTAGATTTGTCTTTCCTTAATCTATCTTCTAAGATATGTCCTATTGTGAGTAATGAATCAAATGTTCCTAAACTTATCCTAAATTCAAACTGCACTTTCCCAAGGTGAGCTTCTACCAACTTTTCCTTTCTTCTGTAAATAATTCATCTTAGAATTTTTGCAACCATTACTTATTAAACTGATGGCTCTGTAATTTTCACACAGGGCCACACCTGCTTTCTTTGGAATAGGGATTATTACATTTTTCTTGAAGTCTAAGGGTATTTTGCCTGTCTCATTCATCTTACACACCAGGTGAAATAGTTTTGTCATGGCTTGCTCTCCCAGAGACTTCACTATCTCACTATCTTCCACTCCAGGGGCCTGACCTCTTGAAGTTCATACAGTTGTTTTTCTTGTCTCCAAATGTCTCTTTCATTTTCCTGTAGACAATGTCTATTTTTCAGCTCACTTATACATTACTCTGCAGACTTACATTTGCCTTCTAGCCACTCCTGCTTAGTCATTTTGCACTTCCTATCAGTCAATGCGGGACTATTTTACCTCCAGGATATTTTACCATATTCATGAAGTAGACTGCATGACCTTGGGACAAATATGTACAGTGTTTAAAAATAGAAGATGGTCTTAGATTGTTATTAAGCATCGGATGTCAAGATTATGATATATTTTCTTTGTAACAATCATCAAACTAAACTCAGTTTTACTTTTAATATGCAAATTACTGAACTAATGGAAAAATAATGGATGCAGGGCCCTATGGGTAGGATGAAAGCTCTAAAAAAATTTTGATACATTTTTGCTACATGTCACATTCCCACCTAACAGAGCCATTACAATCCTTCATTCTGCACTGTACATTCCATTCTCAAACTTGCCCAGCATCCTCCTCTGCCCCCAATTACTGTCTGAGTGATTGTAAAGTAATGTCTTTAATTATGTGTTTGCCTCAAATGTTATCTTTCTTCTTCTGTGCACTTGATGGAAAGTTGTTGTATTGAAGTAAAGTCATATTTACGGCATCTGAAAATAAATGTGCATCTTTTTTGCTGTCTGGTGGAAGCTATCATTGTCAATCACTTTATGTCTGTGTCACATTTGGGGATGTTAACACACTTAAATGTGTGTATATGTCAACTATCAAGTAATGAATAAAGTCATATAAAAGTATTTTAACAATGGAAAATCCAATAGGAATATCAATAATAGAGGATAGGTAACATCTCACCGTAAAGAGGCTCACTGAGCTGCTGACGGACATGAACATAGATAATCACATTCACACAACTTAAATTTTCAGCCATGGCCTTCACCGAAGAAGAAACATACATTCACGCAATCAGTATACACACACAACTATCAGGTACAGCCACTCCAGCAATACAAGCTGGACTGTGAGTGAGGTGGGTAGTGGAGGGGGAAGGATACTGGGTAAAGGTTGGGATGGAAAGTTCCAACATTGTATGATGGAATTTAAAGTCTCTGATAGCTGGGAATTTGAATTGTGGCAATGAATACAGTGAAGCGAAGGGGCAGGAAAAGATAAAAGGAAGGTATAAAGGAGGGTGGGGAGGGAGTGGAGGTGATTTGCAATGATGCAAATAATAAGGAAAATAAAAAATAGGAAAAGAAAAATAAAATTAGGAAAAAATAAAGTTAGGAAAAATAGAAAAAAAAAATAAAAGAAAGTAAAAATAAAAGTAGTAAATTAAGGGGATATTGTAAGTGGTGATACACAGTTGTAAGGAAGACATGGATACAGTATAATGGGTGAGGAAGGAAGAGGGGTGAGGGGAGATGTTAGGCATAGGGTGCAGGGATGGGCAGTTACCTTAGGTCGGGGCCAGGATGGTTACGGGACCATAGAATGTGTTGAATGGATAACTCCCACCTGCACAGTTCAGAAGAGCTGGTGGTGGAGGGGAGGATCCAGATAGCTTGGGTAGTGTAGCAGCCATTGAAATGAAGAGTGCTGTGCTCGGCTGCATGCTGTGCCACAGGGTAGTCTATATTGTTTTTCGCCACAGTTTGGTGGTGGCCATTCATTCTGATGGACAGCTGGTTTGTTATGATACCGATATAAAATGCTGTGTAATGATTGCAGCAGAGTTGGTATATCACATGGCTGTTTTCAGGGTGGCCTGACCTCTGAAGGGGTAGGATAAGCCTGTGATGGGACTGGAATAGGAAGTGCTGGGTTGGGGGATTGGGCAGGTTTTGCATCATCGTCTTCCACAGGGATATGATCCCTGTGTTTAGGTGTGGCTGTGAAAGCAGCCATGTGATATAACAACTCTGCTGTATCCAGAATGAAACTTTCACTCTGCAGCGGAGTGTGCGCTGATATGAAACTTCCTGGCAGATTAAAATTGTGTGCCGGAACCGGGACTCGAACCTGGGACCTTTGCCTTTCGCGGGCAAGCGCTCTACCACTGAGCTACGCCGACACGACTCACGATGCCGCCTCACAACTTTACTTCCGCCAGTACCTCGCCTCCTACTTTCCAAACTTCACAGAAGTTCTCCTGCGAAACTTGCAAGAGTAGCACTCCTGGAAGAAAGGATATGGTGGAGACATGGCTTAGCCACAGCCTAGGGGATGTTTCCAGAATGAAACTTTCACTCTGCAGCGGAGTGTGCGCTGATATGAAACTTCCTGGCAGATTAAAATTGTGTGCCGGAACCGGGACTCGAACCTGGGACCTTTGCCTTTCGCGGGCAAGCGCTCTACCACTGAGCTACCCCGACACGACTCACGATGCCGCCTCACAACTTTACTTCCGCCAGTACCTCGCCTCCTACTTTCCAAACTTCACAGAAGTTCTCCTGCGAAACTTGCAAGACTAGCACTCCTGGAAGAAAGGATATGGTGGAGACATGGCTTAGCCACAGCCTAGGGGATGTTTCCAGAATGAAACTTTCACTCTGCAGCGGAGTGTGCGCTGATATGAAACTTCCTGGCAGATTAAAAGGCAAAGGTCCCAGGTTCGAGTCCCGGTTCCGGCACACAATTTTAATCTGCCAGGAAGTTTCATATCAGCGCACACTCCGCTGCAGAGTGAAAGTTTCATTCTGGAAACATCCCCTAGGCTGTGGCTAAGCCATGTCTCCACCATATCCTTTCTTCCAGGAGTGCTACTCTTGCAAGTTTCGCAGGAGAACTTCTGTGAAGTTTGGAAAGTAGGAGGCGAGGTACTGGCGGAAGTAAAGTTGTGAGGCGGCATCGTGAGTCGTGTCGGGGTAGCTCAGTGGTAGAGCGCTTGCCCATGAAAGGCAAAGGTCCCAGGTTCGAGTCCCGGTTCCGGCACACAATTTTAATCTGCCAGGAAGTTTCAACTCTGCTGTAATCATTGCACAGTGTTTTATATATGTATGACCACTAAGCTGCTGTCCATTAGAATGAATGGCCACTGTCAAACTGTGTCCAAAAACAAGATATACCACCCTGTGGAACAGCATGCAGCTGATCACAGCATGCTGAATTTTAGAGGCTGCTTCACTACCCAAGCCATCTGGATCCTCCCCACAACCACCAGCTCTTCTGAACTCTTCCTTCCCCACCCATTATACTGTACCCATGTCTTCCTTACAACTGTGTCTCACCACTTACAATACCCCCTTAATTTACTACTTTTACTTTTTACCTTTTTTAAAATTATTTTATTATTATTATTTTTTATTTTTTCCTATTTTTCTTAATTTTACTTTTCGATTTTTTCTCCTAACTTTATTTTCCTTTTTTTCTCTTTTTATTTTTCCTCATTATTCTTATCATTTCAAATCCACTCCCTCCTCACACACCTTTACACCTTCCTTTTATCCTTTCCCACCCCTTAAGTTCACTGTATTCATTGCAGTGATTGAAATTCCCGCCTATCAGAGCCTTTAAATTCCATCATGCAATGTGGAACTTTCCATCCCTACCATTATCCAGCATCCTTCCCTCTCCACTCCCCACCTCACTCACAGTATAGCTTGTGTTGATGTAGAGGCCAGACATGATAGTTGTGTGTGTATATTGATTGCGTGAATATATGTGTTTCTTTTTCTGACAAAGGCCATGGCTGAAAATTTAAGTTGTCTGAATGTGATTATCTTTTTTTTATGTCTGTCAGATACTCATATAAAAGTAGATGGAGTTGAGATATAGCTGCGCGGGAGTAGCCAAGTGGTCTGCAATGCCATGTTTTGGATCATGCAGCCTCCCGCGTTAGAGGTTTGAATCCTTCCTCCGGCATGGATGTTTCTGTCTTCTTTAGTATAAGTTCATATGTAGTTTGTAAGCTTAGGGACTGATGACCCCGCAGTTAAGTCCCATAACATTTTACAAACTTGAGATATAAAAATTGAACACTTGTCTCCATCATGTACCTATTGCCCATCTGCACTAGTTATGATCCTGGCCCCTTATTTAAAAAAAGAAATGTCTAGGTTAGAATTCAACAATATAGTGAAAATAATTTGCAACTCACTGCCAAGACATTTGTTGAGCCACAAGAGGCAAATAAAAATTACACTCATATACTTGCATCTTAACTTTAAGCCATAGTCTTCATCAGAAAAAGGATACATATTACCATTCACACTGGCTGCTGTGTTTTGAGTAATGTTCTACATTGATGAGATAGGAGGGGAGGAGAAAGATGGAGGTTGCAGCCTGATGGTGGTGAATGGATACAGCCCATGCATCTTATGGAGCATGTAAGTACTAGACTGGTGAGAAGAGCATCAGCTTAGGAATGCAATTGATGGATGGAAAGGCTAGGTGAATAGGGAAGCAAAATGTATATATGTCTGTCATAATACAGGATTGTCCATTGTTGGTGACTGGGCCAAATATTTCACGAAATAAGCATAAAAAAACTAAAAAGAACAAAATTTTCCTAGCTTGAATGGGAAAAACAGATGGCTCTATGGCTGGTCCGGTAGATGGCACTGCCATAGGTCAAATGGACATCAACTGCATTTTTTTTAAGAGTTACCCTCAGTTTATTACATATCCATCTAGTACATAAATAAATATGAATGTTTTTTAAAAAAATGTTGAAGTGTTTGTAGAGCTTACAGGACTTAACTATGGGGTCATCAGTCCCTAAACTTACAAACTACGTATGAACTACCTTATAATAACAGCACTAACATCCATGCCCAAGGGGGAATTCAGACCCCCAATGGCAGAATACCATGCGTACCGCAATACGGCACTCCAGTACGCATGTCTAATCCACTGCAGTTGAATGATATATATATATATATATATATATATTGGTGTAAATGTGTGGGTGTATGTGCATTTATTTACCTTCCATTTTTTCCCCCAAGGTAAATCTTTCCTGTCCCGGGATTGGAATGGCTCCTTACCCCCTTCCTTAAAACCCTCATCATTTCCTTTTCCCTCTCCTTCCCTTCTGCCTGATGAAGCAGCTAGGCTGCGAAAGCTAGCATTTTTGTGTGTGTGTGTGTGTCTGTGTGTTTATTTGTTACTATTACTGCCTGTGCCCTTTCGCCTGGTAAGTGTACTTCACTATTTTTACGTATATATATATATATATATATATATATATATATATATATATATATATATATTTGCTTTGTGATAAATGGTGCTGTAATAGTCAGAAACGTATAAGTATGTGGTATTATGTAACATTTTGGCAGTGCGGATGGTATTTGCTTCATGATACATTACTTGTGTTAAAATGGACCATTTACCAATTGCAGAAAAGTTCAATGTGATATTTATGTATGGCTGTTGTGATCAAAATGTCCAATGGGCTTGTGCTATGTATGTTGATCGTTATCCTGGAAGACATCATCCAAGTGTCCAGACCTTTCGTTACATAGTTACATTATTTAAAGAGACAGGAAGTGTTCAGCCACAAGTGAAACATCAACCACGATCTGAAACAAATGCTTATGCTCAAGTAAGCGTTTTAGCTGCAGTAGTGGCTAATCTGCACATCAGTAGTAGAAAAATTGAGTGAGAATCGGGAATCTCAAAAATGTGGGTGTTGAGATTTCTACATCAACATAAATTTCACCTGTACCATAATTCTATGCACCAGGATTTGCATGGTGAAGACTTTGAATGTCATGTACACTTTTGCCACTGGGCACAAAATAAGTTAAGGGACATATCAGATTTTTTTCATGCGTACTGTTTACTGATGAAGCGTCATTCACAAACAGAGGTAACATAAACCGGCATAATATGCACTATTGGGCAACAGAAAATCCATGATGGTTGTGACAAGTGGAACATTAGCGACCTTGGTGGGTTAATGTATGGTACGGCATTATGGGAGGAAGGATAATTAGCCCCTATTTTAACGATCACAATCTAAATGGTGCAATGTATACTGATTTCTTACCTAATGTTCTACCGACTTTTCTACAAGATGTTTCACTGCATGACAGAATGGTGATGTACTTTCAACAGATGGATGTCTGGTACACGACTCGTGCAGTTGAAATTGTCTTAAATGGAATATTTAATGACAGGTGGATTGGTCATAGAAGCACCATACCATGGCCCACATGTTCACCAGCTCTTACATTCCTGTGGGGAAAATTTAAGGATATTTGTTATTATTATTCACTGATAATGCCTGAAAACATGTGTCAGTACATTTTTAATGCCTGTGAGAAGATTACTGAAGGCGAACTACTCGCTGTTGAGAGAAATTTTATTATTCATATTGCCAAATGCATTGACGTTGAAGGATATTATTTTGAGCATTTATTGAAGTCATGAGGTAATTACAGGTATGAGGTAATCATGCAGTAACAGCATGCATTCTCACAATGTATGACAATTTCACAAAAACACACATATCACATTGGAACAACTGAAATAAAGTTCAAACGTACCTATGTTCTGTGTTTTAATTTAAAAACTTACCTGTTAGCCATGGTTTGTCTAAAATTGAGAGCAATATATTTGTGAATATTACAGCGCCATATACCACAAGCAACAAAAGTGTTCCAAATAAAATATTCATATTCATTTACGTACTAGACAAATATGTAACAAAAATTGGGGGTACCTATTTTTAAAAAAATGCAATTTATATCCATTTGACCTATGGCAGTGGCATCTAGTGGGCCAACCATAGGCCCAAAAAGTTTTGTTCTTTGTAATTATTTCATTTGATGCTTATTTTGTGAGATATTTGGCGCTGTCACTATCAATGGACCACCCTGTATATGCAAGGTTTCATAAAAGTCTTCATAGACAGACACTATGTCCCCCCCGCCCACCTAAGATCTTCAGAAACTGATTTCCCGTGGCATATTCCCAAACCTACCCCCATCCCAATAATCAGCTATAAAAAAAAACCAAGAACCCCCTCCTCACCCCAAAACCTTTCAGGACTGGAACAACTAAAACATGTCCTTTGTCAAGCTATTGATTTTCTGTAGTTATACCCCAAAATGGGAGACAACCTGCCCATTATCCATCCCACCACTCCACAAGTAGTGTTCTGTCTTCCACCCAACCTGTGCAGCATCCTAGACCATCTCTATGCTGCCTTCATGTGGAAGACCCATTAGACAGACCACCCAACACTTCTTATTCTAGCCCCACTACAGGCTTATCCCATGCCGTCAAAGGCTGTGCCACCTATGAAATAGCTTTGGCCTATCAGCCATGTAGCAATGAATACACAGCATTTTATATTGGTATGAGTGCCAACATGTCAATTAGAAGGAATAGCCATTGAAAAACTGGCCAAAAACAAAATAGACCACCATGTGATGCAACATGCACCTGAGCAAAAGTTTGATTTTAGTGGCTGTTTCACAACAGATACTCATCCTGTCCCCTTCTCCTTCACTATACCACAAAAAAGGCTTTGCTGAACTAGACAGCTGGGAGTGGGGGTTGTTTTTATTGATCCCAGGATTATCTAGGCCTAAATCTAACTTATTTTCCTCAGACCCTGCACCCAAAAGTTCCTGGCGCCTTTTTATTACACCCCTCCCATTTGTTTTATACTCCATGTGTGTGAATGTAGAACATGTCAAATACAAGAATACACATAATTACATATTACATAATTACACAGTAACAGCAGCTATTTTTATATATTTATTTCTTACTCCATCAATCCAACTGTGATATGCTCCCAAGGATATAGAGCGTGCCAGTAAACACATTACATACATAGTCAATCATACAAAAGAAATACTACAACATATTTGCATTACATTTATGTGGAATGAAGGACTAATTACACCAAGCACTACACAAAGTAAGTGAAAAACAACTAGAAAAACTGTTAAAAGAACTGTGACTGTTACATGAGTACCTAAATAATTGCATAAACTTAGGCTATATTATATCACAATCACAATTTCTAATCCACAGTCCTATGAGGTTACCTCATTGTGACTAAAAGTTCTTCCAACCATAAAATGTCTTTTCCATTAAGAATTGCTTCAGATGCTAACAATGTAGTGTTAAACATGCTAAACATGGACTTGTTCTCAAACTTACTTGTAATATCTGGAGGGAGAGCATTAAAACCTTTTCCACCAGAGAACTGTACACAATTTGAAGCATAGTCAGGTGTTGTTGTTGTTGGTGTTTTTTTCCCTTATTATTGTTATTATTATTATTTTACCATTGTGAAAATCATGCTCGTGCCTACTATCATATCCATGAAATTAACATTTTTTTCAATAGAACTCAGATTTTTTTCTGATGAGACATGCAAGGGAAAATATGTACTTACATGCAACAGTAAGAATTTTTAGTTTGCTGAAAAAGTTTCTGCAACTACATCTACAGTGTACACCAGTCATCATTATAATAATGTACGTTTGGGCAAAGAAATTTTTTTATTTATTATTATTATTTTTTTAGTGTTTGGTTTCTCAAAAAAGTCATACATTAATAGGGAATAGAAGTATCCATAGTACTTTGTTTTCAGTGTGTCTAAATTTCTGCTCTCTGAGATAATGCATAGAGCAAAATCAGTGAACTGTGACTCTCTTGAAGGTTTATTATTTGATGAGACCAGTTTATTCTGTAGTCAATTACAGCATCTAAAAGTTTATTCTATCAGCTCTTTCTATTATCTCAATGCTACACTGTACAGTTAAATATTCCTCAACTTTAGCAGTTGCAGTGAACCGAATATAATTAGTCTTATCAAAGTTCAGTGAGAGCACATTGATGCTCAACCATTTCACTAAAAGTAAGAATGTTCTTAACAGATCCTTGCTGTATTTCTTGTGTATGGCTCTCAATTGTAATGTTGGTGTCATCTGCGAAATTGGTAAAATAACACTGTAACTTTGTACATTGTAGTATGTCATTTGACTTTTCACCTTCTGATTAAACCATCCCACTACAGAGCTTCTCTGTACTATCTGATACTACTTTCTGTTTTCTTCCTTTGAGGTATCATTAACCACTTGTTTGCTAAACTTTTTATTTCTAGGATGTTAGCTTTTTGTAGTAGTTTTTATTTATCCTTTGATTGCTCTTTGAGGCGATATTAGAGATGTCAAGTGTATTTTACAATTTAGTGTAGCCTAATTACAATACAATAAGCATATTCAATACAATAACATAAAAAAACAGTTCAATGCAACTGTTAAAATTTTAATACAATTGGCATAAGTATCTATTTTTACTTTCTGCTTTAATTCTAGAGTGTTAATCAAAAACATAGATTGCAATTGGAATTATCATTTACAAGTACTTGTAGCACATTTTTGGTATATTGCCGTAGAGAGGAGATTCTCTTTATGTTTATTTTGTATTAGTTTCAATATATTTGTTGACACTGTACAAACATGTTACATTCAGATATTCTCTTATTTTGTTTTGAATGTTGGTGGAAGTTTTATATTTTTTAGCATGCCTTACAATCTGTTGTACAATAAGGACCCAACTGTAGAAGGTTTTCTATTGGCCAGTTTTAGTTGCGTACTGTTGATGTGATAATCATCATTACTTCTTGTGTTGTAATTGTGCATTTGTCTGTTTAGTATTGGTGCAGTTTAATTTGAGATGCATGATAGTTTCATAAACATACAAAAATGCAACTGCTAAAATTTAATTTTTTTTTTAATTTGATTTTACAAGAATCTCTAAGTGATAGCCTCCATTTACCTCTGATTGCTTTCTTTTGTAGCTTCAGCAGTCTATTTATATGCACATTTGGTGCTCTACCCCATATTTTTATACCACACAACAAATGTGGGTGAATGAGTCCATAATACATGTTTAATAATGTATTTGCATCAACTGAATGTGACATTTTCTTAAATAAAATACACTGATGCTTATCAATATGGTTTTCCAAAACCATAAATCTGCCTATCATCAATCCCAGGAACTTAGTACTGTCAACTTCAGTTAGTGGTGAACTCACTTTTTTGTCTGTTTTCTGTGAATGATTTTATTACACTGGCTGTATTTCCCCTGATACCATGTATATGCAATTTATCTAACAAAGTAGTGTGGCATACACTTTTGAGAGATCCAGGAGAACACTATATACCTTGTGATTCTTGAGTTTCTCCCGGCGTATTTGATAATCAAAATATCCACGGGTGTACTGCCGGTCTATACTGTGCAACGGGCACAATATTTCGGCGATCATACATGTCGCCATCATCAGGTGAACTGACGGACTGAGCTCCTGGAAATGCACTGTCACGGAGATCCGTACGCTACGGCAGCTCAAAGGGAACTGGGTTCTAGCCTGGTAGTGGGTGATTTAAATACCCTCGGCCCCCGGAGCGACCCTTCCGTAGTCTGGGCCCCCGCGGTCGTGCAGTGCAACATGTGGTGATTTATCGAAGTGCGATTACTCCGTGCATACATATTTCTGACTTGTGTCTGTTCCTTTGTTATGTGTAATTATTCTTTTGTTGTTAATTAGTCTGTGCATATGTTACAGTTGAATGTAGTATGTCGTTAATAAATCGTGTTTAATTATGTGACAATTGGTGATGCCGGCGTGATCACGAGCCATGTTTCACCAAAAATAAGCAACCACATCATGTATTATGCCAGCTGCGCCCGTGTAACTGTAAAAACATTCACGTCAACCGCGTCGCGTATCTCCCGCATTCTTCGCAACTGTAACCCAAATCTCAACGATGCCAGACCCGCCACCAGCTGCTGAAGTAACTACAGGGGTGATAATCAATCATGTGGCAGTTAAACTGTCACCATTTTGGCAGCAAAATCCCGTCCTTTGGTTCACGCAGCTAGAAAGCCAGTTCGTGCTGACACACGTTACGGCGGACGAGACAAAATACAGTTATGTTGTCACCACACTCAACGAGGTCATGGCTGCTGAAGTACAGGACATATTAGCGTCACCACCAAGCACTGACTGTTATATGACTATCAAGAATGCCTTGATTACTCGCCTATCACAATCTGAGGCAAAAAGCTTGAAGAAGCTATTGCGCATGGAAGAGCTGGGCAACCGCACTCCATCACAACTACTACACCACCTACGCACATTAGCTGGAAATGCTATTAGTGACAAAATTCTTCGCAACATCTGGTTACCATATTAACAGTGTGTGCCGGTGATCTTGATGCACTCGCACAGACGGCAGACCGCATAATGGAACTGTATCCGGCATCATGCGCCACCCCAGTTAGCTCTCAGCCTAAAGAGGATAACACACTTGTTGACCTAGAAACACAAGTTGCTGAACTCACCGCTCAAATTGCAAGTTTACGAGCTGAGTGTTCTAAGCGTCGATTCTGTCGCCGCCGCTCACAAGGTAGGTACAGTCGCTCACCTTCATCATCTAGGGTATTTTGGTACCATAGGCGATTCAGCTCAGAAGCACAAAAGTGCAGCCCTCCCTGCAAGAAGAGAAATGCACAGGAGGGTCAGTGATGACGGCCACAGGCTTTCCAGGCTGCAGCCGTCGCTTATTCATCACAGAGTGCAATACCAAGCTGCAGTAGGGGCCTACTTAGATGACACAGGCACTGACGTGTCTGTCTACCCATCAAATTGCCTGCCGCACCACAGCCGTGACGACTATAAACTTTTTGCTGCCGATGGTACTGCAATTCCAACATATGGACGTGTCATGTTAATATTGAACCTAGGCCTAAAACGTAACTTTGAGTGGCGATTTGTTGTGGCAGATGTAACATAACCAATACTCAGAGCAGATTTCCTGTCTTATTATGGACTCCTGCCGGACCTACGACACCGTCGTCTTGTTGACTCTGTTACAAAACTAACAAGTCATGGAAAAATACGTTGCATGGAAGACACAACGGTTCGAGTCATTGCAGGTGATTCTCCGTTCATAGAACTTTTGAAGCAGTTCATGGAGATAACTTACCAGACACCCAAATTAGCTCCAATCCAACATTGAACACTGCATTACATTCCAACTACGCCAGGACCATCACTCCATGCTGGGCTGCACGGTCTTCCTCCTGAAAAGCTGAAAGTAGCGAAACAAGAGTTCTCATCTATGGTTGCACAAGGAATCTGTCGACCATCTAGCAGCAGTTGGGCTTCTCCTCTACATGTTGTACCAAAGAAGAAGAATGGTTGGCGTCTGTGTGGAAATTACAGGAGACTCAATGCCAGGACTCTGCCTGACCGCTACCCTGCGCCGCATATTGAAGACTTCACAGCAAATGTTCATGGTAAATGCATCTTCACTACCTTGGATTTAGTGCATGCATTCTAACAGATTCCTGTAGCACAAGAAGACATCCCTAAAACTGCCGTCTGCACGCCATTTTGCTTATTTGAGTTTGTCAGAATGCCTTTCGGATTTTGTAACGCTGCCCAGACATTCCAACGATTCATGGACGAGGTTATATGTGGGTCTTGATTTCTGTTATGTCTACATAGACGATATTTTGATCATGTCAAGCTCCGAAATTGGACACCTGGAACATTTACGACAAGTTTTCACCCGCCTACAGACCCATGGCTTACTCATAAACCCATCCAAGTGTGTTTTTGGTGCAACAGAAGTCCAGTTTCTTGGCCATATGGTAAATGCAAAAGGAATACGACGACCACCAGAAAACGTTGAGGAAATTATCAACTATCCACAGCCAACAATAGTGAAACAACTTTGACGATTTCTTGGTGTACTGAACTACTACCATCGTTTTGTGCGTTATCATGCCCTCCTTGCTGCACCTCTAAATAATAATAATAATAATAATTTTGTGTGGTTCATTGGCCTGGTGCAAGTCTTTCAATTGGACGCCACTTTGGCGACTTGCGTGTCCCTAGCCTACCCCAGTTATCCAACTGGGGAAAGGGAACCTACAGCTGAACGTGGAATCCGAACCACGTGTCGTTTCTGGTGACTCCTCACATCGTTGAGAGGTGAAGGATGGGTTAAAGTGCAGACTGAAAAAATCCGAGGTCCGACCGGGTAAACCATCTGATAAACTATTGTGGAACAGTCAAACAGAAGCAGCATTTGCCAATTTGAAGACTGCTATTGCCGAAGCTGCCCTATTGGCCCATCCAGTTTCACAGGCACCTCTCACCCTCATGATTGATGCATCTGCAAATGCAGTTGGTACAGCACTTCAGCAGCAAGTAGGGGATCACTGGCAGCCCCTAGCTTTCTTCAGCAAGAAGTTATCACCAGCACAGAGAAACTGGTCCACCTATGATCGAGAGTTGTACGCAGCATATACCACTATCAGGAAGTTTCGTCACATGCTGGAAGGACAACACTTCACACTAGTGACTGACCATAAGCCGTTGACTTATGCTTTTCAACAACGCCCAGATAAAGCCACACCACATCAGCTACGCCACCTTGACTATATTGGGCAATTTAACACCACCATTGTGCACGTTGAAGGAGACTTAAATGTGCCAGCAGATGCCCTCTCCAGGATTGAACTGATCGCTGATGCACTTGACTTTGTGGCCCTAGCCCAGGCACTAGTTGACGACGAACTGCAGAACTTGTTAACACGACCATCAGGTTTGCAGCTCTGCCAGGTGCAAGTGCCGCCATCCAATGTCATGTTGTACTGTGATGTCTCTACTTCAAAACCAAGACCATTTGTCACAGTAGATTTCCGGCAGCAGAAAATTGCCTCTTTCCACAATCTTTCACATCCTGGAGTATGTGGTACAATAAGAATTGTCAAATGAGCTTTCGTGTGGCCTAACATAGACAAAACATGCAAGGAGTTTGTGTGTCAGTGCTTGTCATGTCAATGCAAAAAAGTCCGTCGGCATGTGCGATCTCCTCTTGGCACATTCCCTCTCCCGAATCAAAGGTTTGAACATGTGCACCTAAACATTATAGGACCACTTCCACCGTCAGAAGGTTACACCTATTGTCTCACTGCCATTGACCGTTATATTCGTTGGCTGGAAGTGTTCCCTATCACCAAAATTACCACTGAAACTGTTGCGACCACATTCTTCAGAGGATGGATTGCACGTTTTGGTGTACCGCTGTGAGTTGCTACAGATCAAGGCACTCACCTGTCTGTTAGGTATAAAATGCATAAGGACAGCAGCTTACCACCCAGCGTCAAACAGCCTAATTGAAAGAATGCACAAACAGTTAAAGGCATCCCTGAGATGTCATGACACACAAAGTTGGACTGAAAAGCTGCCTATCATCCTGCTTGGCCTCCACACAGCTATTAAGGAAGATGTAGGAGCCTCATCTGCAGAACTTGTGTATGGCCAATCGGTTTGTCTACCTGCTGATTCTTTGGCAACATGTCAGATGATCACATTGAACCATCAGATTTTATGTCCAAACTGCGCACTCATATTTAGCAATTACGACCTGTGGCCCCAAGGCAACAAGTAAGTCACTGTCCATTTGTATTCAACGAACTATGAACATGTGATTCTGTTTTTGTGCAGTGCACAAACCACTTCAACCACCATACGATGGATCCCATCGTGTACTCAGTAGAGAAGAAAAGACATTTACAATAGATATAATGGGTACACTAATCACTGTCAGCATTGACAGGCTAAAACCAGCCTTCAGTACCTCTTTCAATAACAGAACCGTATCTTCAGACCCAACAGACATATCACCTGCTCCGCTTCCTTCCAACAATCAACCACAATGGATGTCACGGGCTGCTGCACAGGACACCACTGCATCTAGTTCAAGACCTGTTGTGACCCATTCCGGATGACATGTCAAATTCAACCCTAAATATCTTTGATACTAATGGGGGGAGTGATGAAGTGTGATTTATCGAAGTGCGATTACTCTGTGCATACATATCTCTGACTTGTGTCTGTTCCTTTGTTATGTGTAATTATTCTTTTGTTGTTAATTAGTCTGTGCATATGTTACAGTTGAATGTAGTATGTTGTTAATAAATTGTGTTTAATTACGCGACAGTTTCATAAACATACAAAGATGCGACTGCTAAAATTTAAATTCTTTGAATTTGATTTTACAAGAGTCTCTAAGTCATAGTCTTCAATTACCTCCAATTGCTTTCTTTTGTAGCTTCAGGAGATTATTTATATGCACATTTGGTGCTCTACCCCATATTTTTATATCATACAACAAATGTGGGTGAATGAGTCCATAGTACATGTTTAATAGTGTATTTGCATCAACTGAATTTGACATTTTCTTCATTAAAAATACACTGTTGCTTATTTTTGTCTGCTGCTTATCAATATGGTTTTCCAAAACCATGAATCTGCCTATCATCAATCCCAGAAACTTAGTACTGTCAACTTCAGTTAGTGGTGAACTCTTGAGCCTTATATTTAATTCCTCTTCATTAGTTGTTGTCTTTGTTAGTAGTATCACTTATGTTGTTTTCTTTCACTTTATAAATAGATTGTTTTCACTTAAATATTCGTTTGACCTTTCTATGTGAATGATTGTTCTTGTTTCTAAATCAGTTAGGTACTGATCTGCTACTTACAATGAGGGATGTATCATCTGCGGACATGCTTATATTTTCTGTTACAGGTTCTGCCATTTCATTTACATACAGTGTAATTAATAGTAGACTGAGTACTGAGCCATGCGCTACTCCATACTGCACCACTTAAGTCAGAGTGAACTGTTTTCACCATATTGTTTAGGCCTAGCTTGTGTGTTGTTTCTACACTTTGTTGTCTGTTTTCTGTGACTGATTTTATTACACTGGTTTTATTTCCCCTGATACCATGTATATGCCATTTATCTAACAAGGTAGTGTGGCATACACAGTCAAACGCTTTTGAGAGATAAAGGAGAACACTATATATTTTGTGATTCTTGAGATTCTCCCAGCGTATTTGATAATCAAAATATCCATGGTTGTACTGCCGGTCTATACTGTGCAACGGGCACAATATTTCGGCGATCATACATGTCGCCATCATGAGGTGAACTGACGGACTGAGCTCCTGGAAATGCGCTGGCACGGAGATCCGTACGCTACGGCAACTCGAAGGGAACTGGGTTCTAGCCCAGTAGTGGGTGATTTAAATACCCTCAGCTCCCAGAGTGACCCCTCCATGGTCTGGGCCCTGCGCCGCGGTCCTGCAGTGCACCCAATTGCGATGGCATCTGAGATGACGTCGATGTGAGGGCTCTGTCCGCCATGCTCGTCACTTCGTTACGTTTGTTAATTTACTCTTAATGAATCCAATTTCTGGTTCCCAAGCGGAGGGTAAATTGCTGTTCCTTGACTTCTTGGTCAAGAGAAGAGCTGATGGTACCCTGGGTCATGGTGTGTACTGGAAGACAACGCACACTGATCTGTATTTATATATACATGTGGAGTCTGTTACGAAAGAACAGACGTCACTTCTGATCCTGCAGTTGTTATTATTTAATATTCACAGAATATATGGCATCAACTGCGATTGGGCAAAGGTGAAAATGTGTACCCAGCCGGGATTCGAACCCGGGTCTCCTGCTTTCTAGGCAGTTGCGCTGACCACTACACCACTGGGGACACAGTGATCACCGCACCTGCAAGGACTACCTAAGTATGCCTTCCGTCAGATACAAATTCCCAGCTTCAGCCTGCCCACAGTACTCAAACTCGTAGTTATGAAACTAATTCCCGTAAGAGTAAGGGCTTCAAACTTGCCCACCCCTCCCCACTAATGATAGGATCATTGCTATATATATATATATATATATATATATATATATATATAACGATTATTAAGACGAAAAATTCCTAGCAGGAAAAATAAAATATAAAAAAAAAAAAAATATATAAAAAATAGACGAAGATTACTCACCAGGCGAAGGAGCACAGGTGTGACAGCATCACAAATAAATAAATGAATACACACACACACACACACACACACACACACACACAATCGCAAGCTTTCGCAACCCAGTTGCGTCTTCAGGCAGTAGGGAAGGAGAGGGAAAAGGAAATGATGAGGGTTTTAAGGAAGGGGGTAAGGAGCCATTCCAATCCCGGGAGAGGAAAGACTTACCTTGGGGGAAAAAATGGAGGGTAAACAAATGCACACATGCCCACACATTCACACAGACACAAGTACACCTAGGCAGACATACTGTAGAAAGCAAAGAAGTTAAGTTATAGAAGTTAAGAAGTTAGACAGAGATACCACTTGAGGCAGAGGCTCTGTCCAGAGAACTGATGCAAAGATGTTAAGAAGGTGGGTGGGAATTCAAATTTAGCGGAGGTTGAGACCAGGTGGGCAACGGGAAGAGAGAATATGCTGAAGGGCTAGTTCCCATCTCCGGAGTTCTGAAGGATTGGTGTCAGTGGGAAGTATCCAGATAACCCGGACGGTGTAGCACTGTGCCAAGATGTGCTGGCCGTGCACCAATGCGTGTTTAGCCACAGGGTGATCCTCGTTACCAACAAACACTGTCTGCCTGTGTCCATTCATGCGAATGGACAGTTTGTTGCTGGTCATTCCCACATAGAACGCCTCACAGTGCAGGCATGTCAGTTGGTAGATCACGTGGGTACTATCGCAAGTGGCTCTGCCTTTGATCGTGTACACCTTCCGGGTTACGGGACTGGAGTAAGTGGTGGTGGAAGGGTGCATAGGGCAGGTTTTACAACGGGGGCGGTTACAAGGGTAGGAGCCAGAAGGTAGGGAAGGTGGTTTGGGGATTTCATAGGGGTGGACTAGGAGGTTACGGAGGTTAGGTGGGCGGCGGAAAGACACTCTCGGTGGAGTAGGAAGGATGTCATGAAGGACGGATCTCATTTCGGGGCAGGATTTAAGGAAGTCGTATCCTTGCTGGAGAGCCACATTTAGAGTCCGCTCCAGTCCCGGAAAGTATCCGGTGACAAGAGGAGCACTTCTGGGATTCTTCTGTTGAAGGTTCTGAATTTGGGGGGATGAGGTAGTAGCTCTGGCAATTTGTTTCTCTACCAGATTAGGAGGATAGCCGCGGGATGTGAAAGCTGTTAATAGGTTGTTGGAGTACTGGTTCAGAGCTTCAGGACTGGAGCAGACTCGTTTGCCACGAAGACCTAAGCTGTAAGGAAGGGAACGTTTGATATGGAATGGATGACAGCTATCATAATGCAGGTACTGTTGTTTATTGGTAGGTTTGATGTGGACGGATGTGTGGAGTTGGCCGTTGGACAGATGGAGGTCGACATCGAGGAATGTGGCATGGGATTTGGAATAGGACCAGGTGAATTTGATGGGACCAAAGGAGTTGAGGTTGAAGAGGAAATTCTGGAGTTCTTCTTCACTGTGTGTCCAGATCATGAAGATATCATCAATGAATCTGTACCACACTTTGGGTTGACAGGCTTGGGTATCCAGGAAGGCTTCCTCTAAGCGTCCCATGAATAAGTTTGCGTACGAGGGGGCCATCCTGGTTCCCATGGCTGTTCCCTTTAGTTGTTGGTATGTCTGGCCCTCAAAAGTGAAGAAGTTGTGGGTTAGGATGAAGCTGGCTAGGGTATTAAGGAAAGAGGTTTTAGGTAGGGAAGTGGGTGGTCGGCGTGAAAGGAAATACTCCATCGCAGCAAGGCCCTGGGTATGTGGGATATTTGTGTATAGGGAAGTGGCATCAATGGTTACAAGGATGGTTTCTGGAGGTAACAGGCTGGGTAAGGATTTCAGGCGATCGAGGAAGTGGTTGGTGTCTTTGATGAAGGATGGGAGACTGCACATGATGGGTTGAAGGTGTTGGTCTATGTAGGCAGAGATTCGTTCTGTAGGGGCTTGGTAACCGGCCACAATGGGGCGGCCGGGATGATTGGGTTTGTGAATCTTGGGAAGTAGGTAGAAGGTGGGAGTGCGGGGTGTCGGCGGGGTCATGAGGTTAATGGAGTTAGGTGAAAGGTTTTGTAGGGGGCCTAAGGTTTTGAGGATTCCTTGAAGCTCTGCCTGGACATCGGGGATGGGATTGCCATGAAAGACTTTATATGTGGTACTGTCTGAGAGCTGACGCAGTCCCTCAGCTACATACTCCCGCCGATCAAGTACCACGGTCGTGGATCCCTTGTCGGCTGGGAGAATGATGATGGAATGGTCAGCCTTCAGATCACGGATAGCTCGGGTTTCAGCTGCGGTAATGTTGGGAGTAGGATTAAGGTTTCTCAGGAACGACTGGGAGGCAAGGTGGGAAGTAAGGAATTCCTGGAAGGTTTGAAGAGGGTGGTTTTGAGGAAGAGCAGGTGGGTCTCGCTGTGATGGAGGACGGAACTGTTCTAGGCAGGGTTCAATTGGAATGATGTCTTGGGGAGCTGGGTCATAGGGAGTAGGATTATTCTTCTTCGTGGCAAAGTGGTATCTCCAGCAAAGACTACGAGTATAGGAAAGTAGATCTTTGACGAGAGCTGTGTGGTTGAATTTGGGAGTAGGACTAAAGGTGAGGCCTTTGGATAGGACAGAGGTTTCAGATTGGGAGAGAGGTTTGGAGGAGAGGTTGATTACTGAATTAGGATGTTGTGGTTCCGGATTGTGTAGATTGGAGTTTTGAGGTTTAGGGGGGAGAGGAGTTGGGAGTGGGAGATTGAGTAGATGGGAGAGACTGGGTTTGTGTGCAATAAGGGGAGGTTGAGGTTTATTGGAGAGGTTGTTGAGGGAGAGAGTATTGCCTTTCCGGAGGTGGGTGACCAGGAGATTGGATAGTTTTTTGAGGTGGTGGGTGGCATATTGTTCTAATTTGCAGTTGGCCTGAAGGAGGATGTTCTGGATAGTAGGTGTGGATGTGGGAGAGGAAAGGTTGAGGATTTTGATTAGTGATAGGAGTTGACAGGTGTGTTCATTAGCGGAGTTGATGTGTAGGTTAAGGATTAGTCGGGTGAGGGCTATTGATTGTTCAGTTTGGAATTGGTATAGGGCGGGATGAAAGGATGGGTTACAGCCAGAGATGGGAACTTTTAGTGTGAGGCCCTTGGGAGTGATTCCAAATGTCAGACAAGCCTGCATAAAAAGAATGTGGGAGCGTAATTTGGCTAGGGAGAAAGCATGTTTTCGGAGGGAATGTACATAAAAATGGATGGGGTTGTTATAGGGATGTTGTGAGGGAGGCATAGTATATGGATGAAGGAGGAGTGGGAAATATGGGCTATGTAATAGGCTGCAATGAACAAATAAAAAATAAAACGTAAAAATAAGTGTGAAAATATATTTACATGTCAGGAGGGAGATGAAAGTGGGCAGAATTTCAGGTATGAGAAAAGAAAGGAAATAGGAGAAGTTTTTAAAAATTTGTTGTTGATACTGTGGTCAACTTTAGTTATCAACAACGTAGTATAAAAGGGTTTGGTAGTGGTATGGCGTGAAAAAAGGGTTTAAGGAAGGTGAAAATCGGAAAAAGAACGAGAAAACTGCGTGAAAAATGTCCAAACAGGATTGGTTATGTGGTAGCAGATTACGATTTTGAGGCTGAAATAGTCTGACGAAGGAAAAGTGCAATCAAAACCAACGGAAAGTTGCTGAAATTGATCGGAAAAGTATTAAACATGAACAGAAATGTGGAAAAACGGGAATGGAAGCAATCGTAAGGTAACTAAGAAATGACGAAAATGGTTATAAACAATAGAGAAACTATTGTTAGGAAAGAGTGTTAACGATTTTAAACGAGAAAATTGAATGAGCGGCGTGTTACAGACGGAAGCAGGAGCAATGAAAGTGGTAAATATCAAAATAAACGTACTAATAGGAAAAGGTTTGGAAGAAAACGTATTGTTGTAAGAATTAGCGGACTATGAACAGTAAACAAAGGAGTGAATGTAGCAATGAACTGATATGTAAAATGTAACTGGAGCGGACTCTAAATGTGGCTCTCCAGCAAGGATACGACTTCCTTAAATCCTGCCCCGAAATGAGATCCGTCCTTCATGACATCCTTCCTACTCCACCGAGAGTGTCTTTCCGCCGCCCACCTAACCTCCGTAACCTCCTAGTCCACCCCTATGAAATCCCCAAACCACCTTCCCTACCTTCTGGCTCCTACCCTTGTAACCGCCCCCGTTGTAAAACCTGCCCTATGCACCCTTCCACCACCACTTACTCCAGTCCCGTAACCCGGAAGGTGTACACGATCAAAGGCAGAGCCACTTGCGATAGTACCCACGTGATCTACCAACTGACATGCCTGCACTGTGAGGCGTTCTATGTGGGAATGACCAGCAACAAACTGTCCATTCGCATGAATGGACACAGGCAGACAGTGTTTGTTGGTAACGAGGATCACCCTGTGGCTAAACACGCATTGGTGCACGGCCAGCACATCTTGGCACAGTGCTACACCGTCCGGGTTATCTGGATACTTCCCACTGACACCAATCCTTCAGAACTCCGGAGATGGGAACTAGCCCTTCAGCATATTCTCTCTTCCCGTTGCCCACCTGGTCTCAACCTCCGCTAAATTTGAATTCCCACCCACCTTCTTAACATCTTTGCATCAGTTCTCTGGACAGAGCCTCTGCCTCAAGTGGTATCTCTGTCTAACTTCTTAACTTCTATAACTTAACTTCTTTGCTTTCTACAGTATGTCTGCCTAGGTGTACTTGTGTCTGTGTGAATGTGTGGGCATGTGTGCATTTGTTTACCCTCCATTTTTTCCCCCAAGGTAAGTCTTTCCTCTCCCGGGATTGGAATGGCTCCTTACCCCCTTCCTTAAAACCCTCATCATTTCCTTTTCCCTCTCCTTCCCTACTGCCTGAAGACGCAACTGGGTTGCGAAAGCTTGCGATTGTGTGTGTGTGTGTGTGTGTGTGTGTGTGTGTGTGTATTCATTTATTTATTTGTGAT
This sequence comes from Locusta migratoria, assembly GCA_026315105.1. Classification (NCBI taxonomy): domain Eukaryota; kingdom Metazoa; phylum Arthropoda; class Insecta; order Orthoptera; family Acrididae; genus Locusta; species Locusta migratoria. The sequence continues at coordinate 463,395,611 of CM048746.1, read as the reverse complement.
GCTGTCACACCTGTGCTCCTTCGCCTGGTGAGTAATCTTCGTCTATTTTTTATATTTTATTTTTCCTGCTAGGAATTTTTCGTCTTAATAATCGTTTCATATATTTGAATTCAACAATTACTTCCGTCCTTGCTCTGTTACTTTTCGAAATCTTTTCTGTCATCTTACTTTCCCTTTGGTTTTTTTATTTTTATTATTCATTATTTATTCATTTTTTTACATTTTACATATCAGTTCATTGCTACATTCACTCCTTTGTTTACTGTTCATAGTCCGCTAATTCTTACAACAATACGTTTTCTTCCAAACCTTTTCCTATTAGTACGTTTATTTTGATATTTACCACTTTCATTGCTCCTGCTTCCGTCTGTAACACGCCGCTCATTCAATTTTCTCGTTTAAAATCGTTAACACTCTTTCCTAACAATAGTTTCTCTATTGTTTATAACCATTTTCGTCATTTCTTAGTTACCTTACGATTGCTTCCATTCCCGTTTTTCCACATTTCTGTTCATGTTTAATACTTTTCCGATCAATTTCAGCAACTTTCCGTTGGTTTTGATTGCACTTTTCCTTCGTCAGACTATTTCAGCCTCAAAATCGTAATCTGCTACCACATAACCAATCCTGTTTGGACATTTTTCACGCAGTTTTCTCGTTCTTTTTCCGATTTTCACCTTCCTTAAACCCTTTTTTCACGCCATACCACTACCAAACCCTTTTATACTACGTTGTTGATAACTAAAGTTGACCACAGTATCAACAACAAATTTTTAAAAACTTCTCCTATTTCCTTTCTTTTCTCATACCTGAAATTCTGCCCACTTTCATCTCCCTCCTGACATGTAAATATATTTTCACACTTATTTTTACGTTTTATTTTTTATTTGTTCATTGCAGCCTATTACATAGCCCATATTTCCCACTCCTCCTTCATCCATATACTATGCCTCCCTCACAACATCCCTATAACAACCCCATCCATTTTTATGTACATTCCCTCCGAAAACATGCTTTCTCCCTAGCCAAATTACGCTCCCACATTCTTTTTATGCAGGCTTGTCTGACATTTGGAATCACTCCCAAGGGCCTCACACTAAAAGTTCCCATCTCTGGCTGTAACCCATCCTTTCATCCCGCCCTATACCAATTCCAAACTGAACAATCAATAGCCCTCACCCGACTAATCCTTAACCTACACATCAACTCCGCTAATGAACACACCTGTCAACTCCTATCACTAATCAAAATCCTCAACCTTTCCTCTCCCACATCCACACCTACTATCCAGAACATCCTCCTTCAGGCCAACTGCAAATTAGAACAATATGCCACCCACCACCTCAAAAAACTATCCAATCTCCTGGTCACCCACCTCCGGAAAGGCAATACTCTCTCCCTCAACAACCTCTCCAATAAACCTCAACCTCCCCTTATTGCACACAAACCCAGTCTCTCCCATCTACTCAATCTCCCACTCCCAACTCCTCTCCCCCCTAAACCTCAAAACTCCAATCTACACAATCCGGAACCACAACATCCTAATTCAGTAATCAACCTCTCCTCCAAACCTCTCTCCCAATCTGAAACCTCTGTCCTATCCAAAGGCCTCACCTTTAGTCCTACTCCCAAATTCAACCACACAGCTCTCGTCAAAGATCTACTTTCCTATACTCGTAGTCTTTGCTGGAGATACCACTTTGCCACGAAGAAGAATAATCCTACTCCCTATGACCCAGCTCCCCAAGACATCATTCCAATTGAACCCTGCCTAGAACAGTTCCGTCCTCCATCACAGCGAGACCCACCTGCTCTTCCTCAAAACCACCCTCTTCAAACCTTCCAGGAATTCCTTACTTCCCACCTTGCCTCCCAGTCGTTCCTGAGAAACCTTAATCCTACTCCCAACATTACCGCAGCTGAAACCCGAGCTATCCGTGATCTGAAGGCTGACCATTCCATCATCATTCTCCCAGCCGACAAGGGATCCACGACCGTGGTACTTGATCGGCGGGAGTATGTAGCTGAGGGACTGCGTCAGCTCTCAGACAGTACCACATATAAAGTCTTTCATGGCAATCCCATCCCCGATGTCCAGGCAGAGCTTCAAGGAATCCTCAAAACCTTAGGCCCCCTACAAAACCTTTCACCTAACTCCATTAACCTCATGACCCCGCCGACACCCCGCACTCCCACCTTCTACCTACTTCCCAAGATTCACAAACCCAATCATCCCGGCCGCCCCATTGTGGCCGGTTACCAAGCCCCTACAGAACGAATCTCTGCCTACATAGACCAACACCTTCAACCCATCATGTGCAGTCTCCCATCCTTCATCAAAGACACCAACCACTTCCTCGATCGCCTGAAATCCTTACCCAGCCTGTTACCTCCAGAAACCATCCTTGTAACCATTGATGCCACTTCCCTATACACAAATATCCCACATACCCAGGGCCTTGCTGCGATGGAGTATTTCCTTTCACGCCGACCACCCACTTCCCTACCTAAAACCTCTTTCCTTAATACCCTAGCCAGCTTCATCCTAACCCACAACTTCTTCACTTTTGAGGGCCAGACATACCAACAACTAAAGGGAACAGCCATGGGAACCAGGATGGCCCCCTCGTACGCAAACTTATTCATGGGACGCTTAGAGGAAGCCTTCCTGGATACCCAAGCCTGTCAACCCAAAGTGTGGTACAGATTCATTGATGATATCTTCATGATCTGGACACACAGTGAAGAAGAACTCCAGAATTTCCTCTTCAACCTCAACTCCTTTGGTCCCATCAAATTCACCTGGTCCTATTCCAAATCCCATGCCACATTCCTCGATGTCGACCTCCATCTGTCCAACGGCCAACTCCACACATCCGTCCACATCAAACCTACCAATAAACAACAGTACCTGCATTATGATAGCTGTCATCCATTCCATATCAAACGTTCCCTTCCTTACAGCTTAGGTCTTCGTGGCAAACGAGTCTGCTCCAGTCCTGAAGCTCTGAACCAGTACTCCAACAACCTATTAACAGCTTTCACATCCCGCGGCTATCCTCCTAATCTGGTAGAGAAACAAATTGCCAGAGCTACTACCTCATCCCCCCAAATTCAGAACCTTCAACAGAAGAATCCCAGAAGTGCTCCTCTTGTCACCGGATACTTTCCGGGACTGGAGCGGACTCTAAATGTGGCTCTCCAGCAAGGATACGACTTCCTTAAATCCTGCCCCGAAATGAGATCCGTCCTTCATGACATCCTTCCTACTCCACCGAGAGTGTCTTTCCGCCGCCCACCTAACCTCCGTAACCTCCTAGTCCACCCCTATGAAATCCCCAAACCACCTTCCCTACCTTCTGGCTCCTACCCTTGTAACCGCCCCCGTTGTAAAACCTGCCCTATGCACCCTTCCACCACCACTTACTCCAGTCCCGTAACCCGGAAGGTGTACACGATCAAAGGCAGAGCCACTTGCGATAGTACCCACGTGATCTACCAACTGACATGCCTGCACTGTGAGGCGTTCTATGTGGGAATGACCAGCAACAAACTGTCCATTCGCATGAATGGACACAGGCAGACAGTGTTTGTTGGTAACGAGGATCACCCTGTGGCTAAACACGCATTGGTGCACGGCCAGCACATCTTGGCACAGTGCTACACCGTCCGGGTTATCTGGATACTTCCCACTGACACCAATCCTTCAGAACTCCGGAGATGGGAACTAGCCCTTCAGCATATTCTCTCTTCCCGTTGCCCACCTGGTCTCAACCTCCGCTAAATTTGAATTCCCACCCACCTTCTTAACATCTTTGCATCAGTTCTCTGGACAGAGCCTCTGCCTCAAGTGGTATCTCTGTCTAACTTCTTAACTTCTATAACTTAACTTCTTTGCTTTCTACAGTATGTCTGCCTAGGTGTACTTGTGTCTGTGTGAATGTGTGGGCATGTGTGCATTTGTTTACCCTCCATTTTTTCCCCCAAGGTAAGTCTTTCCTCTCCCGGGATTGGAATGGCTCCTTACCCCCTTCCTTAAAACCCTCATCATTTCCTTTTCCCTCTCCTTCCCTACTGCCTGAAGACGCAACTGGGTTGCGAAAGCTTGCGATTGTGTGTGTGTGTGTGTGTGTGTGTGTGTGTGTGTATTCATTTATTTATTTGTGATGCTGTCACACCTGTGCTCCTTCGCCTGGTGAGTAATCTTCGTCTATTTTTTATATTTTATATATATATATATATATATATATATATATATATATATATATATATATATATATATATATATACGTAAAAAATAGATTGTACACTTACCAGGCGAAAGGGCACAGGCAGTAAGGAAATGATGAGGGTTTTAAGGAAGGGGGTAAGGAGCCATTCCAATCCCGGGACAGGAAAGACTTACCTTGGGGGAAAAAATGGAAGGTAAATAAATGCACATACACCCACACATTTACACAGACACAAGTACACTTAGGCAGACATACTGTAGAACAGTTCTACAGTATGTCTGCCTAAGTGTACTTGTGTCTGTGTAAATGTGTGGGTGTATGTGCATTTATTTACCTTCCATTTTTTCCCCCAAGGTAAGTCTTTCCTGTCCCGGGATTGGAATGGCTCCTTACCCCCTTCCTTAAAACCCTCATCATTTCCTTTTCCCTCTCCTTCCCTTCTGCCTGATGAAGCAGCTAGGCTGCGAAACCTAGCATTTTTGTGTGTGTGTGTGTCTGTGTGTTTATTTGTTGCTATTACTGCCTGTGCCCTTTCGCCTGGTAAGTGTACAATCTATTTTTTACGTATATTTTTCCTTTTAGGAATTTTTCCTCTATAATATATATATATATATATATATATATGACAGTATGTCTGCCTAAGTGTACTTGTGTCTGTGTAAATGTGTGGGTGTATGTGCATTTATTTACCTTCCATTTTTCCCCCAAGGTAAGTCTTTCCTGTCCCGGGATTGGAATGGCTCCTTACCCCCTTCCTTAAAACCCTCATCATTTCCTTTTCCCTCTCCTTCCCTTCTGCCTGATGAAGCAGCTAGGCTGTGGAAGCTAGCATTTGTGTGTGTGTGTGTGTGTGTCTGTGTGTTTATTTGTTGCTATTACTGCCTGTGCCCTTTCGCCTGGTAAGTGTACTTCATCTATTTTTTACATATATTTTTCCTTTTAGGAATTTTTCCTCTATAATATATATATATATATATGTGGCATCTGTTCCGAAAGAACAGACGTCAGTTCTGATCCTGCAGTTGATATTATTTAATATTCACAGAATATATGGCATCAACTGCGATTGGGCAAACCCGAAAATGTGTACCCAGCCGGGATTCGAACCCGGGTCTCCTGCTTTCTAGGCAGTTGCGCTGACCCCTACACCACTGGGGACACAGTGATCACCACACCTTCAAGGACTACCTAAGCACGCTTCCCGTCAGATACAAATTCCCAGCTTCGCCCTGCCTACAGTACTCAAACTAGTAGTTATGAAACTAATTCCCGTAAGAGTAAGGGCTTCAAACTTGCCCACCCCTCCCCACTAATGATAGGATCATTGCCCGTCACCGGCATATTATATATATACATGTGGCATCTGTTCCGAAAGAGGAATGGGGTACTTAAAACTCTAGTACATAGGGCGCGCACTATCTCCGACACAGAGGGTCTACCGCAGGAATTGGAACACCTGAGAACTGTATTCCAGAAAAATGGGTACTCAGAGTGGCAGATTGTGCCAACCACTACAGCACAACCTGTGATAACGGGTGAAAACACGAGGGAGGATGTAGGCACTGCGTTCATTCCATATACCGGCGCACTCTCGGGGAAGGTCGCCCGCATTTTGAAGAAACACCAGGCTGGAACTGTCTTTTGTCCACCGAATAAAATTTGTGCACTGTTGGGGAGCGCCAAAGATGATCTCAGTTTGAGGAAGGCCAGCGTGTACCAGATTCCATGTCAGTGTGGCTAGTCATATAGGACACACGTTGCATACCGTTGAGAATCGTTGCGTTGAACACCAGAGGCACACACGATTGTTGTATCCGAGCAAGTCGGCAGTTGCTGAACATTATTTGTCGGAGAATCATGCAATGGAGTATGAATGTACTAGGATTCTGATACAGACGTCGAGGTACTGGGACTGCATCGTTAGAGAGGCCATTGAAATTTGCACAAGTGACGACCTCATAAACCGTGACTGTGGCTATAATCTTAGCAAAGCTTGCGAACCAGTGATTGGATTAATTAAGAGTAAATTAGCAAACGTAACGAAGTGATGAGCATGGCATACAGAGCCCTCACATCGACGTCATCTCAGACCCCGTCGCAATCGGTTGCACTGCGCGACCACGGAGCCGTCACTCCGCGGGCCGAGGGTATTTAAATCGCCCGCTACTGGTCTAGAACCCAGTTCCCTTTGAGCCGCCGTAGCATACGGACCTCCGTGCCAGCGCGTTTCCAGGAGCTCAGTCCATCAGTTCACCTGATGATGGTGACATGTATGATCGCCAAAATATTGTGCCCGTTGGACACTATAGACCGACAGTACACATGTAATGTTCCACATTGAATGTTTGATTGTATAGGCACTCATAGGAGCGAATGTGACATGCAGCATGGAATGCAGTAAAGGAACAGGATGGGAGAAAGAAAAGAAGAGATGTATGTTTGGGGGAGGGTGAAGGAGGAAGGAAGGGGAATTTAAAATGATAAAAAAATAATAAAAAAATAAAAGTAATTAATTAATGGAATATTAAAGAAAGATAAGTAAATAAAATGAAGTACAGGAAATGAAGTACAGACATTTGGAAGAAAGACATGAATTGGTGGGGAGGGTGGAGACTGTTATGTATAACATGCAGGGATGATAAGCTCTCTTACATTGAGGCTCAGATGGTTGCAGATAGCCCGACTTGTAAAGCAGCCATTGAAATCAAGTGTGTTGTGATCAGTCACATGCTGTGTCACAAGGTGGTCCATCTTGTGTTTTGCACAGTTTGATGCTGGCCATTCATCCTGATGGACTGACGGTTTGTTTTCATGCCATTGTACAATGCTGTGCAATGATTGCAGCAGAGTTGGTAAATCAAATGGCTGTTTTCACTGTTGACTCAGCCTCAAATGGGATAGGATAAGCCTGTGATAAGAATGATAAGTGGTGGCAGTGTGGGTTGGATAGGTCTTGCAGTGTGGTTTTCTATAGGGATACGGACACTGTTTTAAGGGATTGGAATTTGGTATGCAATAGTGATCAACTAGGATGTTCTGGAGGTAAGGTGGGTGATGGTACACCACTTTAGGAGATGTGAGAAGGATCTTGAGTTGAATGTGTCTCATTTCAGGGCATGATGACAGATAATCAAAGCCCTGACAAAGAATGTGATTTAGTTGTTCCAGTCTGGTGAGGTACTGGGTGACAATAGGGCACCTCCTTTGTGACTGGCTATTGGGGTTGGAGGGAGGATTAGTGGTGTGTGGTGATGTGGTGCAGGAAATATGTTTACAGACTTGGCCAGAAGGATAATGTCTGTCTGTGAAGGCTTTTGTGAGGTAAGAGAATTCTTGTTGTTGTTGTGGTCTTAAGTCTGGCAGTAGTTTGATGCAGCTCTCCACCCTACTCTACTCTGAGCAAGCCTCTTCATCTCCTCATAACAACGGCAACTTACATCCATTTGAATCTGCTTACTGTATTCATCTCTTGATCTCCCTCTGCAATGTTTACCCCCACACACTTCCATCCAACACTAATTTCATGATTCCTTGATGTCTTACAAATGTGTCCTACCAATCAATCATATTTATTTATTTATTTATTTATTTTGGTCAAGATATGCCAGAAATTCTTTTCTCCACAATTCTTTTCAGTACCTCCTCATTAGTTACATGATCCATCCACCTAATCTTCAGCATTCTTCTGTAGCACCACATTTCAAAAGCCTCTATACTTTTGCTGTCTGCACTGTTTATCATCCATGTTTCACTCCCGTACAAGGTAACATCCCACACAAATGCCTTCAGAAAGGACTTCCTTACACTTTAATTAATATTCAATATTAATAAATTTCTCCTTTTCAAAAGTTCTTTTCTTCCCATTGCTATTCTGCAATCTATTTTCCCCTCATTTATGCATTATTCTACAGACTTGGATTTGCCTTCTAGCCACTCCTGCTTAGCTATTTTGCACTTCCTTTCAATCTCATTTCTTAGTCATCTGTACTCCATTTTGCCCGTTTCTGCTTTGAAAGTTACATATTATTTTATCATACTGATAAACTGAGCTGTTGGTTTGAAAAAAAAAATATTTTTAATGGCAACTTTCATTAAAGATTAAATATCTGGGGGAGCAGTAGTTAGTATCCCCAATTCCTTATACTGTCCTATCCTGGGAATCCTTGAATTCACACCACAAATAATTCTTATTTCATGTTTCTTGGCTTTGAAAACTTCAGCTTGACTTGCCAACTCACCCCAGAAAATACTACTGCCTGACATTGTGTAATGAAAGTAAGCAATGGATGCTAGCTCTTTTATATCGCCTACACCTGACAACATTTGCATGACAAATAGAGGTTTGTATAGACACTTCAGCAATTCTATGGTCTGCCTTTCCCAGTAAAATTTATTATTAACTGTAATCCAAAGAATTTAAAACTGTCAAATTCTATCTCAATGTTATCATATTTTAGGCATACATTGGCAGGAAACCTTTTACATGATCTAAACCGCGTGCAGTATCTTTTATCAAGAACTAATGGCAGAGAATTGACTATTAACCTTTTATTAATGTCCATGAAAGTTTCATTAATTGACCTTTCTAAGGCTATACTTAATTTTTTATTTATTGCAATGTTTGTGACATTTCCAAACAAAACAAACTTGGCATCCTGTAATGCTACTAATGAAAGGGCATTGATATACACAAGAAAGAGCCCTGATTGGACATTGAGGGACGTCATATTTTATTAGTTCTCATTTGGATTATACCTGTTGAATTATACATATTTCATTCCTTTTGACACCCTTTGTTTTCTGTCAGGTGCTATAGGATGTGATATACTTTGTACCATTTCCTCCTACACCATAATCCTCTAATCCACTTAAAATATATTGTGATTTACACATTTAAATGTTTTGACAGTTCACAAACTTGTTGTTGTTGTTGAGACAATGAGGGGTCTAAACTGCTAGGTCATCAGTCCTCGACAGAACACAAAATGTACGAGTATCTTGTAATTCTGATCTGATAAGGCTATCTATACATACAGTGAAACTGTTCTTCATTCATTACATAATAAATTACAGTTCAAGTTTAAGACTAATCAAGAAGTTGAATTTGATTATTTTAAATGTGTTTATTTCAGTCAACAGTTGCTATAAAATTGTTTAATGACATGTTTCGATCACTTGGATCTGAAGATGATCCAAGTGATCGAAACATGTCATTAAACAATTTTATAGCAACTGTTGACTGAAATAAACACATTTAAAATAACATAGTGCAGTTGCGGACATTCTCAAATCGACCATGTCGACTATAATGAAGTTGAATTTGAATTTATTGTCTAATGAATTAAGGACATTCTCACTGTGTATGAAGATAGTCTTCTCGGTATCAGAAATGTGATTTGGATAATATTTTATTTGTAGTTAGATGGCTAAGATGATGACTATAGCTCATCTTTCATAAAATTTTTGAGAATACAGGCAAAAGTGAAATTGAAAATTTGATGGTTTTTCTTTCTCTTTTGTTATACAGAAGCTTAACTTTAGCATATTCAGCCACTCAGGAAATGTTTCACTGATAAGAGACTCTTTACAGAAATAAAATTTCAATAAACTTAGAAGTCCACTGCTTAAGCAACTTCTTTGTTGATATAACTATATAATTAAGATAGTTTGCAAAGTTATCATAAACATGTTCATAGAGCTGTGACAGGCACATATAAAAGACACCCATGTGCACCACATAACCTGAAGCTTTCAGCCACAGCCTTCATTAGAAAGAGAGACACACTTTAATTCATACAATCACACAGGCACACTTCACAGACACATAGCCATCATCTCTGCCTTGGAGATTTAGTGTCTGATGAAATCAGCAATTGTTTTTTGGAATTATATTAATTTTGTACATAATAATGTAGAGTTTATTGCGAAAAGGAAATTATTTGTTTACTCTCCAGTCAGAAATATACATATCTACAGTAGCTATACGCATCAATACATATATAAATATAAAAAGTAGAAAACGGATGACTTACCCAAAAGGACCAGCTCATTGATAGACACAAATAAAAATAAAAATCACACTCAAACACACATACAAGCTTTCGTCACCACTGGCAGCTTCTTCAGGAAAAAGAGGAAAAAGGGGAGGAGAAAGGGAAGGATATGGGTTTTAAGGAAGTGGAAAAGGAGTCATTCCAATCCCAGGAGTGGAAGGACTTACCTTAGGGGACAAAAAGGAAGGTAAACAAATACACACACACTCACACATATCCAAACACAAACACACCTAGACAGACATTTGTAAAAAGCAAAGAAGTTGGACAGAGATACCACTTGAGGCAGAGACTCTGTCCACAGAACTGAGGCAATGATGCTAAAGATGGTGGGCGGGAATTTGAATTTAGCAGAGGTTGAGACCAGGTGGGCAACGGGAGGAGAGAATAAGCTGAAGGGCTCCGGAGATGGGAACTTGCCCTTCAGCTTTTCCTGAAGAAGCTGCCAGTGGTGGTGAAAGCTTGTATGTGTGTTTGAGTGTGATTTTTATTTTTATTTGTGTCTATCAACAAGCCAGTCCTTTTGGGTAAGTCATCCGTTTTATATTTTTTATATTTGTTTATCAATAAATATATAAATAGATACAAATTGTATTTTTATTACATGTGCCCAATACTTTGCAACATCCAAGGTGCTTGAAGTGGCTTGCAAAGAATCATTATTTGTGCAGGATATAGGACCAAAGGGCTCTGAAGTATGTGACTTGTGGTTTGTTGTTGTCGCCAACAATCACAGGACATGTCTTCTGACACTAAACCCCATTTCTTCAGGTTGTCCCTGTATTGTCCATCTCTTGACTGTAACCAGTATAAAGATTTCCACGCCAGCTAGTGTTCATTATGTCCATGTAGTAGTGCTTCAGCTTCTGGCATCCATCAGCAAATGTGAGGTGTTGGCTTCTTTCATAACTCCAGCCTTGCCTTCTCTGGTGAAATGATGAGGTTTCTTGAGCTCACCTGTTGCTGTGCTGGATTACATGTATGCACATGCAGTGGATGGGAACTGTTCTGTTCCACTGCAGTCTCTCCTTTCTGATAGCCACTGCTCTGCATACACCTGGTGTCACTATTCCAGCCAGGTAGTAGAGCTTATCGGTTTATAGGTTTTAAGCAATGTATGACAAGCCTGCAGATTTTTATTGAGAGCAGTGTACCAGACTAGGAAAGCTTATCTGGCAGTATAAAAGCACAGGGCCATTGCACTATTCCTGGGCCTCTTGGTGTTTCCTGTTCCATTCACCAGCAGTTGGTGTGCTGTTTGATCTTCAGTGATGTTGCAGTGTGCTGTGGATCTGGTTGGGTCATAATTAAGGCATCTCAATAATCTCCATGCTTTATTGTTGTTCCTACTTAGGTCAAGCTCTTTTATAGTTTTAACGCAAGAATTCCTTTTGGATTCTTTCAAAGATGTGATGAGTTTATTCCCTGCCACCAATGTTGTCTTACCAAATGGACTTCTTCAAATAGCACTGATTTTTGAAGTTGGATGAGGAATGTATTATGTTCAACAATCCTGAGGAATAGTAATTCTGGAGCATGTCTTTACAGATCCCATGAAAGTGGAAGTGAAGTGAAATTTCTATAATGGGAACTGCAATGACCAGCATTTCTGTGCCGGCCGCGGTGGCCGAGGAGACTGAGGCGCTCCAGTCACGGTCTGCACGGCCACTATGGTCGGGGGTTCGAATCCCCCCTCGGGCATGGATATTTGTGCTGTCCTAGTTCGTAAATAGTTCATAGGTAGTTTGTAAGTTTAGGGACTGATGACCCCGTAGTTAAGTCCCATAGACTATGCAAACATTTGAACATTTGAGCATTTCTGTAAACTTTGATCAAGTGGCTTTCCTGAAGTTAAATCACCTTCTGAGTGGAACTGTCTGTGGTCTAACTGCTATGTAAAGTTTGCTCCTGATAGGTCTGTGTTGTGTATTTGAAATAGGGTTAATGATTTATGCACTGTTGTGAGATGTTCTCATTGAACAGTATCAGATTGGAGTTGTATCTGCACTTCCATCTGACACTGTTGAAAGATGCAGCTTGCTTAGGGTCCTGTATAAGGCTCTGATGATTGCCTTCCACCCATTCTTGTAATGCTATACCATTCTCATCATCATGCTCATTGTCCTGTGATAGTTGAAGTCACCAGTCACTACTTGTGTATGTTCATTATAAAAGTTATGAGGTGCATTGATTTTGAGATTAACATCTGGTGGTTTGAAGTATTTTAGCCAGGGCAGTAGCTGTTCAGGTTATTAATTTGAATGCAACTGGTTGCTTCATTTTATGAATTAATCTAGTGGTTTGTGTACGGATGTTATTGAACAACCTCTGATTTTCTAAGTTAAGACTTAAAGATAATTTGTTTCTGTAAAGTCTGTTGATATTACCTGTATGTCTGGTTGGGCAAATATTGCACATCTGTATTTTTGATGGGTTCTTTCTACAGCCTCTAACGTCCATCACCTCTTTTCGGAATGACTCAAACTGAGCCCTAATATATTCCTAAATAACGGAAATGTTTATTAGTTCTCAGTCTATAACGAAATCATTCCACTGTAGGTGAAGTTGAACTTATCTTATATGCTGGCTGAAGTCCATTGCGTTGTGATTTGTCTTCGGCATTCACTAAAGAAATTGGTTTTACAGGATATTTTCATAAAGTAAATCCATCTTAGTTGATATGGAAACGATTTTATTTCCACTTAAACATTGCACAATCAAGAAATGCAGCAGCAAGCCAACACAGCTCCTTACAGGCTTCTGGCCACTCACAAACTCCATCCACGACTAAACAAACAATGGTTTCTCTCCAACATCTTTCTGCTTAACCACGTATTAAAAATGATGACAAAGTTTTGTAATTCACAATTAAACAATATTCTTTTACATCAAATATGCCAAAATACAGAAATTAAAATATTACATTTAAGCTCTGACTATTTATGTCAATGTATGTATTTAGTTCACGAAATTTGTATTTAAATGTAGTGCACAAATTTAACGTCATCCTTTTGACTAGTGTTTACAGTCATCAAATTATTTACATTATGTGTGTTTTCGAAATGCACATATATTTGTTTTGCCAATATTGTGTAGGCGTACTATTATTGTAACATTGAATTTAAATGTGTTTCGGTTTGCGGTCAAATTATTTATTAATACTGATTTGCATATGGTTGTCGTAGTTTTATTAATTTCGAAGATAGTTTCTTAGTACCAAACGGATTATTAATTTTAGTGTATGAACAATTATCAGTATTTAATTTAGGATCTAGTGATATATAAAATATGGTTTGCCCTAATTTATTTAAACAAAAGGTATATATGAAATCATGTTGTGCAATAGTTTATAACATGTAGCATTGTTGTTTTTATACAAATTAGTATCTATATAGTTTCAGCAATTTCTAAAACTAATTGTAATGCATTTTTAGTGTTTGCAGCTATTATTTACGAAAGTATTAAGAACAGAAAATTACGTAAAAGGTCAGCTAAAGTTATATTTAAATGAACATACTATTTCTTAAAAGTGTTTTACTAATAGTGTTAATAGAATTTCAAACAGATGGCGAAAGTGTGAAATATCACATGTCCGGTAATGAAGTTTTACTTTAGGTGTCAGCTATTTCGTGTTTCAATGTTGGCAACAGATTTTTAGGAGTTCGCAACATAGCAGAAACGTTACACACCCCCCTACATAGTGTACCTGAAATATAATGTAAGGTTCACTGTGTACTATCGTTTCAATATGTTGTGATTTAAGTGTACATAGTGAGTCTGTATTAGTTTAGGCTAAAATAAAAAAGTTATATGTTGATTGTAGTCTTGCGAATGCTGGTGGTGGTTGATGTTGCATGATGCGCCGACAATGGTCTATCTGCAAACTGCTGTTGGTGATGTAGTGGCTCTCAGCTTCAGCTGACTGTAGATACAGGTATTCCTATAACATGGTTGTATCTTTCTCAGAACCACATACTATTTTTCCCTAACCACATACATAAATAAGCATACTGTTATCAGGCTATTGGAAAGAGTAATCAATTTTCTCAATACGGTATTTAAAACAAACAAAATTATGGGTTCAAATTAACCCTTAAATGTTAATGAAAATTAATGAGAAATCTCTCACATTTACTTTGGTTCGAATAATGAAATAGCAAGCTTTTACAACCCCTTTTTTTTTTTTTTTTTCAAAGAGCATTGATATTCATACTGTAAACAGTTATGTTTGGTATTAATTCATATAAAAAGGTATTTTACTAGTTTCTTCTATGTGTACATGTATGTAAATGCCATTATGTGAGAACTAAGTTCCTAATTCCTCTAGAAAGGGTGCTGTACACTGTAATAACTTCAAAATATATAGTCAATTTACTAAGTGGAATGTATGACATAAATAGTAAAACCATGGATACAAACAAGCTCTCAGTGAGCACATCAAACATTTATCACTCAAAATTATGGTATAGTTCAAATGGTTATATAGACAGAAAATGTAAACGTGGTTTTGAAACTGTGGGTATTGAATATTTCTCATACTGTTTGAGATTAGAATAAGTAGTAGTAAAGAGAATAAACAAATTAGATCATAGTATTACATAATTAAAAAAAATATATGCATTAATAAAAATTCAAAAACTAACCCCCCTGCGAGTAGTTAGCAGTGGCAATGGTTAATCTCATAGCTCAAATCAAGCATGGAAATTAAAGTAATTTGTCAGTTCTCAACTGATCCATCAAAGTGTCAAATTTTTCCCAACTTGGAAAAATGTAAAGAAATATGAAAAAAGTTTTTGTTTTAACTGCCAAAATACACCCACTCTCAAGGCAGTAATCAAGAGAGGGCGGAAAAATACGCTGCCATTAAATTACGTCCACGGCCAGGGCAGGTAACTGACTCGCAAACGGCTACATAAGCAAAAAAAGACTCTGGTTGCGTTTACTTATATTTTGTTTTAGTTTTCATAGATTATCTTCCAAACGGAATGTTTGTATTAATGGTAACTACCTTACCAAGAGTTACAAGATGCAACTGGCAACTTGACTCCTTAATTCCGCAGAAGTAAATAACAGTACATAGTTTTTGTTCCTTTTTGAACAAACTGCCCCAATCAAACATAACACAGTCCAGAGTATCCTATGTTTGTTGAATGGTGAACAGTTACTACCCCCCAATAACTCAAAATCAACATTCAATGTTGTCCAGTAGTGTTTTAAAATGAGTGACAATCGTACAGTAGAAGTGAATGTAAATGAGTAACTATCTTCAGTGTTCTGAAAGTCTGTACACGTCTATGTTAACAGTGTAAAATCTCATAATTATATACTACACAAAAGTCAAAATTTACATATGGTCTGCCTGATCATTTTCAGATACAGTACCATATCAAAAAACTAAACACCCTGTAATCAACTGCAAATTTATACACAAAGCTTGCACGCATGAGCAAGTCAACAAGTGTGTCATGAACTAAACATAGGTGTTCCACATGAAAAATACAAATTTATACAAGTTTAATGATAAAACATCAATAGTTTCATTGTAAACTTTAAGAATGAAAAATGAAAATTAAACCTTGCATCAGCCAATGCTGTGTCTTATGTACAATATACTATAACATGGTCATCTTAAACCAGTATTAAATATTTTCCTACTAAGCTGTAAGCTCAAGGATAGAAATTGAATTTTACATTGGTCAACACTTGTGTGGTCTGTGTGTCCTCCCATGCTTATAGTCACTTTTGTACTAATTGTTAGCAAGTCCCTCTAGACACATCAACGTACAAAACAAAATTCAACCAACAACACAAAAATACTAATGAATGACTAACAAGAGTGAAAAGAAATTAAAGAGTTTGAATTGTAATGCACTGTGGATGTGATTAATAGAAAGATCACATTACATAACTGAGGTAAGCATCTTCTCATATATACGACGACATTTCAAGCCATAAACAAACAATGAACACTTCAACATACCTTTGACTGTGCATATGATGTTAATAAATTAATTATTGTGTGCCATATTCATAAATGTTATCAATACTATCAACAAATACTTTTCTATAGGTTTCAGAGTAAGAGCGAGGTAAACTATTCACAAGACATTAACTTTTCTGTAGGTAGTATTTAAACGCATTAATCTATCTGAGACCGATCAACTTTATGGATCGTGGATAAACAAAACTATAAGAATTCAGCTAAGGGTTTCAGTTAACTTCAAGAGGCTCAATTTATACCTGTAGATAAACTTCAACTCAGATCTTTACAAATGGACTACTAACATAGTTAAATAGTACTTGGTTTTCAGGTTCAGTTACTAGATTTTTTTTTTTTAAACTTCCTCAAAATTATTCATGTTCATGTTACTAGAATCACAACTTAAGTTGACATTGACAGAAGGTATACTTTCATATTTGCTTTCACTTATTTCTTTAACATTTCGGTAGATGACGTAACATTTACATCAGGGTTTGGAGCTAACATTTCTCAGTACACTTAACACTATCATTTTGAGATTTCCTCAGCAGTATCAAGCAATTCAACATCTTAGACTTCCAGTAAAGCATCTGTTCAGAGACTACACTAATCTTAATCCTATATCAATATTTTTCATTTAAGTATTCATTATTTTCATAGTCATTTTCTTTATGACATATCAATTCTTTCTTTCAATATTTGAAGCATTTTTCACTTCCATTTCAATATCTTAATAACTATTTGTTCAGTACTTTCACTGACAATTCTTAACCTAATTTCTCATGAACAGCACTTCCCCCTTTTTCTAACTCTGTTAACATCTTTTGATGACTACTCAAAGACTTCCACATTAGCTAGTGGTTCATAAATATCATAACATAAGTCTCCAAAATTCCTGTCAAACACATTAAATAAACTCCCATCATCTACCTATTTTCTTTTTCTGTACTTAAATTCACATAGTATTTTAATTCATAAATGCTTCTCAATATTTGTTATTCATTGTAACTGTATTAACTGTAAACATGAATTCACTATTTGGTTCCAACTGTATTATAGTATATTTACTTTTTAGCTCTTAAGTCCATTGGCCTATACATTGGCATAACAAACAAAAATCTTATTGAAAACCCCTCAACTAAGATGAAACTGCTGTCTCAGATTAAGTACAGTATTAGTATTTGGTATAAAGTTCTTTTGAACTGATGGTTAACATCCACCTACACATTTTCTCAAAAATTCTTATTGGTAATAAAGTTTAGACTTCTCATATTTTAAGTTTCAATAAGCATGTAGCAAAAAATGTATATCAAAAGGTATGTCTCAGCTGTCTTCATTTGTCAGTGGTAATTAAACATTTTTTCAAATAATCAAATATTTACACTGAAGGAAAACTTTTAGACTACAATTTTTTCTGTACTGTGAAAATGATTAATAGAAGTACACAGCACACGACTGGGGACCTGAACTGTTGTCAGCAGTTTCATAACTAAAGAGTAATTATGCCCCTAAGGTATTACATCAGTACATGGCCTGATGCATCTCATTTTGTCTATCATCAGGTAGAATAGGTAATGGTATTTTACTATTAGGTCCAAAATTAAATGCAAACAAGTGGGTCTGGTTTGCCCAAGAACATACTTTACACCTTAGACTTTGCTTAAGTAACATAATTTCTGAAGTGTCAGTCAACTCTGACGAAAAACAATCATGGTCCTGTGGCATAAAATAAATAGGACGAAATTTCTTTTTAGGCCTACCAAGTAACTTCACTACTGGTAAACTAATTACACTATTACATCTAGGAATAAACAAAGTTTCAGCATGTGACTTTTCTGGAATTTCGTCTACACACTGTGGTAATTCTGTGACTGTACATTCACTTTCAACTTCTAGCTCAAGGTTATCTATAACACAGTTACATTCAGTTTCTACTTTCAAATCAGAAATATCAAGTTTGCTATTACATTGTTCAACATCGCGAATCTTTCCAGTTAACTCTGTTTTAGTATCCTGGCTCTGAGAATTTACATTACATGAACTGTCATCTATTTCTTCAACATTGTCACTCGTCTGAGAAACTACTGAAGTAGTGGCTACCACAACAGTTTTTTCTACACTATTGAATCCAGTACTAAAATTTGTCACTAGACTTCCAATGTATTGTTTTAAATCGGTCATTGAGTCATTTGTTTTACTAATTTCCAATTTAATTGAATTTGTTTGAGATTTCATGTCAGATAGTTCGGTTTTCACGGTTTTCATAGTTTCCGTTTGTAATGAAAGTTCGGTTTTCATAGCTTCCATTTGTAACGAATGTTCGGTTTTCATTTGTAATAAAAATTCCAAGATTGATTTTGTTTCTATTTCCGCGTTTGCTGCCATATTACTAGTCTGTTGTCCAGTCTCTTGTAAATCACTAGAAAATGGGACCTGCTGCTTTCTTGTAATCGGTGTAGAACTCGCGATACCAGAACCTTCTACCCCACTGTCAAAGTCCGAAACTTGAGTACTATCATCTCCCTCCTTTCTTACTGTATCCATTTTAAGATAAGTTTTCAGTCCACATAAAACCCCTATCACACAAACAGTCACTAAAAAAAAAGAGGAAAAAAAAAAAAAATGAGTACTTAACTTCACACAAGGATGCGGCGATACAGGAATCTAGTAGTCCAAATTATTGCCATCTTCCTCCATTAAATTTCGACATCGTAGGTGTGGGTAGTATTGTAGTCGAATTCTGCACTTTTATGATGGTTTTACTGCACATCCATCATATACATTATTTTCCTTGTATCCTGAAACACATTCTTATATTAGCGAATACTCATTAAAATCGTTTGATCTCGTCACCACTTTTAACACTTTACATTAGTGAATACGCTTTTTAAAATCCTGGTCACACGGCACCACATCTAACGTCCATCACCTCTTTTCGGAATGACTCAAACTGAGCCCTAATATATTCCTAAATAACGGAAATGTTTATTAGTTCTCAGTCTATAACGAAATCATTCCACTGTAGGTGAAGTTGAACTTATCTTATATGCTGGCTGAAGTCCATTGCGTTGTGATTTGTCTTCGGCATTCACTAAAGAAATTGGTTTTACAGGATATTTTCATAAAGTAAATCCATCTTAGTTGATATGGAAACGATTTTATTTCCACTTAAACATTGCACAATCAAGAAATGCAGCATCAAGCCAACACAGCTCCTTACAGGCTTCTGGCCACTCACAAACTCCATCCACGACTAAACAAACAATGGTTTCTCTCCAACATCTTTCTGCTTAACCACGTATTAAAAATGATGACAAAGTTTTGTAATTCACAATTAAACAATATTCTTTTACATCAAATATGCCAAAATACAGAAATTAAAATATTACATTTAAGCTCTGACTATTTATGTCAATGTATGTATTTAGTTCACGAAATTTGTATTTAAATGTAGTGCACAAATTTAACGTCATCCTTTTGACTAGTGTTTACAGTCATCAAATTATTTACATTATGTGTGTTTTCGAAATGCACATATATTTGTTTTGCCAATATTGTGTAGGCGTACTATTATTGTAACATTGAATTTAAATGTGTTTCGGTTTGCGGTCAAATTATTTATTAATACTGATTTGCATATGGTTGTCGTAGTTTTATTAATTTCGAAGATAGTTTCTTAGTACCAAACGGATTATTAATTTTAGTGTATGAACAATTATCAGTATTTAATTTAGGATCTAGTGATATATAAAATATGGTTTGCCCTAATTTATTTAAACAAAAGGTATATATGAAATCATGTTGTGCAATAGTTTATAACATGTAGCATTGTTGTTTTTATACAAATTAGTATCTATATAGTTTCAGCAATTTCTAAAACTAATTGTAATGCATTTTTAGTGTTTGCAGCTATTATTTACGAAAGTATTAAGAACAGAAAATTACGTAAAAGGTCAGCTAAAGTTATATTTAAATGAACATACTATTTCTTAAAAGTGTTTTACTAATAGTGTTAATAGAATTTCAAACAGATGGCGAAAGTGTGAAATATCACATGTCCGGTAATGAAGTTTTACTTTAGGTGTCAGCTATTTCGTGTTTCAATGTTGGCAACAGATTTTTAGGAGTTCGCAACATAGCAGAAACGTTACAAGCCCAATCAAATTCTGTTTATTTTTGGTCTGTGCATTTTACAGCTTCTGTGGTTGTCCTGTATGCAGAGTACACCACACTCAGTTTGTGTGCACAGCTCTTGTAGCATTTTTTCTGTTGGTGATGATATACCTTCTATATTCACCAATATGATCGTCAACTTTTATGCTGAGAAGGTCCAAGATGATGTTTTTGGTGTGAAAGGCTCAGACGTCAGAGAAATATAACATCCAGGGTGCACTCGATTGCAAATCTTATATTGGTCAGAAACCATTGCAATCTTCATGGAGGCTCCTTTCATTTACCCTAAGTAGAAAATAATATGTAAACTTTTCCAATCTCCATGTCATCAGACATATATTTATTTTACCAAAGTGTTGTCACTCAGCAGGTCTCTTTTTCTGAAGCACGAAAACAGCATAATTTCTTCTTATTAAACACCCTGTCTTGTCTGCCACTTGCATGACTTTAGAAGAGTTTAGTAAATCTATAAAAGTTAACTTATTAATTAATTCATTTTTAGGTAGTTCCAGACTGAAGAGAGCACTCTCACAGTTGAGTCAGAGGTGAACATGGGACCTTAAGCCAGCACCTGCAACTCTTCTGCAACAAAGCCTGATTTCCACTCCCCTTCTCAAACAGCTAAATGTGAAATATCTTTGCTGTGGGTTCCACTCTTGGAAAACTTTGCTGTTCTATTAGGTTGCTGCCAAGCCACACCCTCAGAAATTGCAACATATTTGGAAGTAAACAGCAGGTATGTATGACAACTGATGAACCATAAATATTATTTAAGCTGTACTCTTAAGTGTCTGCCTGACCACGTTTTTGGAAAACATGACATATTCAGAATACATGGCCAAATATTTGTGATCAGAAAGTATTTAAATGTCATTATTTGTCTCACAATCTGTTACTAACATGAAGATGAGAGAAATAAATTGTCTAAGCAGAACACTAATCATTGATCATTATCTTCCACTCAAGAACTCGATATCTTTAGTCACATGGCCATACTGAAGCCTGCTGTTCACATATTTCTATTTTAGATTTTCATTATTGTTTTTATTTTCTTTGCATAATTGATCAAAATTTAACTAAAAGAAATCCTACTAGGGTGGAGTGTTGTTGATAAATCATCTTCTCAGCAAAAATAATGGCTATGTGCAGCTATTTGAGATGATAGAGTAGGCTATAATTCAGACCCTTTCAAAGTGGGCATCCTGACACCTTAGGGTGCGAAATAACAGTACTCTGGTGACACTTGTAAATTCAGAATTAATAACAAATGAAAAACTTGTGATAAAAAGTACAAAACATCATATTTATTTAGTGTAACCATATATCATGTATTAAACAAGTGTCCTGTGTGTTGAATTCTGCTAGTCAACTTCTAATTCTGTCACTATATGTTTTTCTTCTGCTACTTTGCTGCTATACAATTGTGATGTCCATCACTCCATTATAACTCCTCTGAGCAGTAACACTGGGAGATTGTACACTTTTCCTTCATCTGTTTCTTTCTTTCAATCATTACATGTGTCACATCTGAATTTCTGTTCATAAAGTAAAAGAGAACTAATTGTTTCACTGCAGTTTTCTGCATTTCAATCACCTAGTGATCATCTTCAGTGTCCTTCAAACAAGCATGTGCCCAGGGCCTTCATATGCTTGTTTGAAGGACACTAAAGATGATCACTAGGTGATTGAAATCGATCTGTGTGTTTTTTTTTTAAATAAAACATTAATGGCTAATGCTGCAAAATACATCTGGTGTGTTCATCATTGTATGGTCGAGGAGCACCTCCAGGAAATGGAATCAAACCTCAAAAAAAGTCACAAGGACTTAAGCTTTGTGAAAGAAGTGGCAACACTTTCTGTGCAACCCACCTATCATTTTGCATGACAATTCATGGGCACATACAGAGCCAGCTGTGGCTGCTCTGTTCAGTTGATGGGACTGGGAAGTACTGTATCATCCACCATACTCCCCAGACTTAAGTCCTTGTTACTTTTATTTGATTCTGAAGATGAAGGAACCACTTTATGGTATTCACTTCAGAATTGTTCCAGAGATTCAACAGGCAGTAGACTACTCCATTTGCATTATCAACAGAACAGGCTCTGCTAATGGTATACTACACCTTTCACACCGATGGAAAAAGTTCTACACAATGCTGGTGACTACTGTGAAGGACAGTAACAGGTGCAAACATGTAACACTTCTGTATGGGTTGTGAATAAATAGATGCCACTATTTAAGTTCCAACCCTTCTGTTTATGGAAGTAACTGACTCCAGTGTTTGTCCTGCTGTTCATATTTATATAATACAGGAACTTCCATCCTATGTAAATACAGAACACTTGTTCATGTTGAGGCTCAATTGCCATTCTCTGCACCACACAACAATGAGCTGCAGATCCTCCTGCATTTCGCTATCCTTTTCCAGTGTTGTGACTTCTTGATGAACTACAGTGTTATCCACAAAAAACCTCACTGAATTTACGATGTGACCTATGAAGTCATTCATATACAATGTAAAAAGCAATGGTCTTATAACACACCCCTGGGGCACATCTGAGGTCAGTTCAATGTCTGAAGTCTTTTCACCATTGAGAATGACATGCTGATTTCTGTTAGCTAGGAATGCCTCAATCAATTCACACAGTTGGTCTGAAATTCCACATGCCTGCACTTTGTATCAAATGCTTTGTGGAACTCTAGAAACATGGCATCTAGCTGTGATCCTGTATCTACTTGTCTGAATCTCATGCATGTATAGCAAGAGTTGCATTTCAAATGATCATTGCTTTCAGAAACTGAAAGGAGATTTCTGGTCGCCAGAATTGACATAATATTCAAACATAAAATGTGTCCCAAAATTCTGTAACTGACCAACGTCAGAGATATAGCACTATAGTTTTGTGCATATGATCTATGCAATGAATTTTCTTGTAAATAGGAAAGACCTGCAGTTTTTGCAATCCTTTGCTCCTATAGAGACCTTTCATACACTGCTGCTAGAAAGGGGGGGGGGTTAGTTCCTTTGCATACTCTGTGTAGAACTGAATTGGTATTCCATCGGGTCCAGCAGCCATTTCTCTGTTGAGTAATTTCAGTTGTTTTCCTAAACATCTGACACTTACAATAATATCTGCCATTTTTTTGTTCATGTGATAGTTTAGAGGAGGAGCTACAGTGCAGCCTTCCTCTGAGAAGCAGCTTTGGAAAATGATATTTAATATTTCAGCCTTTTGTGTGCACTCAGCCCTTGTGAAGCAAAACTGAGGAGCTACTTGATGGAGAAGTAGCAGCTCCGGTCTGGAAAACTGACACAAATGGCTGGGAGTGCGTGGTGCTGACCATGCCCCCCCCCCCCGTCCCCCTCCATACCGCATACAGTGGCACATGTGGGCAGAGGATGACACGGCGGCCGTTCGGTACCCCTTGGGCCCTTGCTGCCTGTATGGCGCGGAGTTCAGTTTAGTTTATGTTTTATATATCACTGGATCCTAAATTAAATACTGATCATTTTTCACACACTACAATTAATAATCCATTTGGTACTAAGGAACTATTGTTGAAATAGAGAAAACTACTATGACTATATACAAATCCACGTTTCTAAAAAAATTTGACCACAAATTGAAATACATTAAAATTATGTGCCTCAGTAATAGTACACCTACACATTATCAAAACAGATATGTGTGCACTTTGAAAACACAAATAATTTAAATAATTTGAGTAAGTTTAAAACGAGTTGAAACATGACTTTTAATTTGTGTATTACATTAAATATAAATTTCATGAAAAATGTACACAAATTAAACCAAATATTAGTAATGTAAATGTAATATTTTAATTTAAACATTTTGATGTGTTTCAAGTATTATTGTATTATTTATTTAATAACTGAAAAACATTATCATTTATCTTATTAGGCAGTACTGTGGTAGAGAAGCCATGCTTTGTCACTCCGTCCATGGATATGAGACTGTAAGCAGCTCTGTAATCTGCTGCTGGATGTTTTAGACATTGTGCAACTATGTGTCTGGTTTAATCTTGATTGAAATGGAAATAAAGTAGTTTCCATAGCCATTGACCTCATGTTATTCTGATTTAAGAAACTATCCTGTAACTTATTATACTACTTAGCTGAATGCCTAGCATCAACAACGCAAAGAACCAAGATAAGTAAAATATTTATGTTTGATGTTACCCATCTACAGTGAAGTGGTTTGCCATAAATCTGACTGTTAAAATGAAATGTGTTTTGGACTTTTAGGAAACTTCATTTTAGCAGTTAAAACCACTGTCAAAAAAAAAAAAAAAAAAAAAAAAAAAAAAAAAAAAAAAAAAAAAAAAAACGGTGGTGATGTTAGAATCTTACCCCAAAAATCCATGTGTGCACTCCACACACACTCCACTACCTTATCTGCCACTTTATGTGTGTTGCACTGCTTGACCTATTCAGGGGTATCCTACATTTCTCCACCCAATAGCTGAGGTCAAGAAATTTGCACGCAGAATTATCTGAGCCTCTTGTTTAAGCCTTCCACTTTGCTACAAATCAGAGGACTGTGACTGGTTCTGGGAATGAAGTTACAACTCAATAAGTCCACTTCTACACTGTAAGTAAGACTAGCTGTTTTCACTAAATCTGCTTTCCACCTAAACAAAGCAAGGATTGTCTCTAAACCCAGGTGGCATGAGTCATTGATACTGACATGAGCAATGATTTGCAGCTGGATGCATCCAGTGCTCTCTATTGCCACTGGAAGAACCTCCTCCACATCTCGGATGAGACCCCTGAGCAAATAAACAGATTGCACACTAGCATTCTATCCTGACCTTCTCACTATTTCCCTAAGAAGCTGCATTATCTGCCTAACATTTGAACTCTGAATGATTAGGAACCCTACCCTCTGCATCTGTCCAGACCTCTCAGAAAGACTGGCTACACCTGCAACAGGCATGGCAACCTGTGCTGCCTCAGAGGCACTGTCAGCAGCAGACAACACCTCACACCTATTGCTGAGGCACAAGGAACCATATGGCTGGTTCTTGCAATCAAGCAATAACTGGCAAGGACATTGGAAACTGCAACCTTAGTGGCACCAGGGATTGGAGAGGCTGCAGTAGGCACCAGAACTACCCCAGCAATTGACTCAGGTGCCCAGGTGATGCCGTAGACTCCAGCTGCTTGAGGACAGTAGACAATTCCTTCTGAATGTGCACACAACAGAGTCCTGATCCATCTCTGTCAAGCTACTTAACATTACCATATTTAGAAATACTGGCAAGAATAAAGCTCTTGAAAAAAGAAACACTAACAAAATTTAGGGAGGGACCATTTAGGCAGAAAAAAAATCTTCTCCTCCCACAGGTTACAAATTAATCTCAATCTATGTGTAGTTCAAAAACATGACATATCCAGGAAATGATGTATTCATCACATGACTCTGTAACCATGACCCGTTCCACACCTTAAGAGTGTGCAAAGGCTGCTCTCCAGCACCTCTCTGAAACAGTTAAATACTTGTGACAACAAAGAATATAAGTGTCACTGACCCTTGTAATCACAAGATATTCTGATAAAATGGTCAAACATTTGTGGCAAGTGGCAACACATAAGTCATTGTTGATTCTAGAACCTTTTTTAAATTTGAAGATGGGAAAAAGCAACAATATAGCTTTTAGTAGATGCAAAACCTCTTCCTCTCACTCTACATGTGATGCCTTTAACCACACATCCAATCTCACAGTTGGTCACTAGGAAGATTACTGTTACTGATCTTAGGATCTTCTGAAGGCTTTGGTAGCTAATGCTTCATTAGTTGGCATTTAGTTATAAGAATTGTTACCAAATATGATTAAAAAAAATCAATGTGCCAAAAACAACTGTTAGGAATTGATGTTGACTTTCAGGGAGACATTGCACATGTGTGCAAGGTGAGGTGTGGGAACTAGCTATATTGTCTTGCATTCAGATCGATTACTGTGTTTCCATCGTAGTCCAACTAGCATAGGAACTGGTGCCATGGCCAGTGCAAACATGCAAGTAACTAATGATGTTTGCCCTCACTCCTTCCTGCCAAAAGATTGCCCATAGGCTGATACAGAAGGTTCAGAAGAGAATCTTAACCTTAGCAGCACCTGGGAATGCTACAGCTCCTATAATTGCTACCTGCAAGACTTGAAATTTCCTTGCGTGATAAAAATACTCTGACAATGCACATAAAATGATCTGTAATGAGTATCCATATGAAAATTCCAAGTAGCAACATGGTTCAGAATCCATGTCAAATAATATATGTGAGACAGTTCATAAGATGGAAAAAGGCAATGGTGCTGTTCAAAAGTAATCCTTATAATGAGTGAAAATAACCAAAATATATTTGACAGCATCCATACCCACGTGGAATATGTAGCCACACTGTTTTTATAAAGATATGGAATATACAAATACCAGTTTAACCTTCCATCATTAGAAATGCCCAAGAACTTGGAATTTTCACAATGTAATATATTTTGGTTATCACACTTAAAGTGACTTCAAGTGTAATACTTCAATTTCTTTCTCATATGGATGTAATTGCATAGATTGAGTTTTTCCAGTATTTAGTCTTAATCCATCATACTTAAACCAGTGTAGGATATCAGCAAGTAAAGTATTATTTTGTATTTCAGTGTTTCTTCTACTTCCAAGCAAAATAATTGTCATCAGTAAAAACAGGAAAATTTGTTCACCATGATTATACTAATTGGGGGTGCCATTACAAAAGTAGGAAACAGCAAAAATCCCAGAATGGATCCTTGTGTTGCTTCACACATTAACATGCCCAGTCAGGTCAAACATGAGAGCCAGTAACAACATCACTATCACTTTCTGTCTCTATAGGAAATACAAATGTATTGCAAGCCACAGTTGCTTGATGAAAAATTTTTCACTCTTTTAAGACTTCGTATGTAATGCACAACCAGTTTCAACGTACTGTGCTGTCATTCTCAAGTGCTCCACAGTAAGGAAATTTTTTCGACGTACTGTGCTGTCATTCTCAAGTGCTCCACAATAAGGAAA
Organism: Locusta migratoria; assembly: GCA_026315105.1. Lineage (NCBI taxonomy): Eukaryota > Metazoa > Arthropoda > Insecta > Orthoptera > Acrididae > Locusta > Locusta migratoria. The sequence continues at coordinate 463,368,109 of CM048746.1, read as the reverse complement.
ATTTTATAAAAATACAAAGTAAAGACAAAAATATAAAATAAGATACAAATGATGGCACAATATGTTGAAACTGGTTGTGCATTACCCATGAATTATTAATAGAGTAAAAAAAAAAAAAAAAAAAAAAAAAAAAAAATTCAACAAGTAACTGTGGTTCGGAATATATTTTTATTTCCTATTACATAAATTATTCTGGTTGCACTATTGACTGACATTATGTCAGTTTGTAATAACTGTTGTCGATATGGTCACAAGTCGATTGGCACAAGCAACAGGGATCATTATATTTCAGCTCAACTGCAGTAGCCACAATTCATATTCTAACACCAGCCACTGTGACGCATTAATGATCCACTGATTGCCATTGAGAAGCTATCTGTCATTCAACCATTGTGTTTCATAACCAGTCTCTTGTACTACAGACTACCCTATTTTTGAAGTATGATGTTGGCTGAAAACTCGCATTTTGATTAGTTGCTGTAATGCAGTTCTTTAACGGCAGCATCCTGCTTGCATCTCACACACTACTAGCCATACAAATGCAATACCCTAAAGGAAGCATCAAGATTAGGTGAAATTTCCATCATGAGTTTGTAGCAACAAAAGATCCACATATTAGAAATTCAGCACAGACACACATCATTTCGTTGCAGTAGTGACACAAGCAAATGGAATATAAATGGGGAACAGCCAGACATGAAGTAAGGAAATACTTCTTTCATGTGGCTCTGAGGGTTCCATAGGTAGATATAATTTTTATTTTATTGAATGAATTTATTAGCAAGTTTTGTGCGCAAGCTGGCGGCAGATACATGGCTAGGCAACTTACCAACAGTAAGAGCCATTGTGGGCAACATATGGCATCAGCAGAGGAGGTGGGGCAGCAAAAGCTCCAGAACGACACTGTATCCGGGTGGGTGTCCATTGTGGCTGCCACTCATCTAAGCCAGGGAAGTATGAACAATATGGCATAAATTTAACATCTTTAATTTATTAATATTTTTATATAACAATGTTTTGGTGCCATACAGACCTTAGTAGCAGACTAGTGGTCTACATAAGTAGGTTCTGATAATTTAATTTTCTTTAACAGTGTTCAAATAGATAAATAAATGAATTACATTGCCTTTTAATGAACATTTATTAATGTTTCTGAAGATGTATCAAGTATATAGACACTCCACGGTATTTGGCATTAGGACCTAATCTGAAACTGTCTCATGGGAACCACGATCTCAGTATCAGCTGTAAAATTATAATTTTTAATTTCAAAGTCATTAATCAGTATTGTATTATGGTGTGTCTAGTACTAAAGTCCCATAATTGGCATCCCAGATTTTATTTATATGAAATTCTTACCTGTAACAAGTCAGTATTTTAGCTCTTTTAATAGCATATCATTACTCTAGTGTGCTGTCTAGCTGTGAAGGGGTGAGAGCACTTCTTATAAAACAAGTAGGAGGAGTGCCTACACATCGGTTCACAAGTCTCACTCGAAGATGGGTCAGCTTAATTCGCATATACTGGGTGGATAGTGTGGGCCAGTAAATCCGTACGTTCTTTACACCATATTCTACAGACGAAAATACACCTACACTTCCAAGATAGCTTTAGTCATGAGGAGGCTGTTTTGTGGAATCAGCTTTTGAACACCTGGGCACATTTTGTAATTAAAGTAAGGAAAAATGATTGTTTAGAAGTGATTGTGAATTATTCTGAAGAGAAATCTGAGATGATATCGAATATGACCAAGCAATTTTGATGCTTATCAGTAATTGCTTGATCCAGGAGAATACAGCAGACCAACAGAACTGATCACACCTACCTTTGTACCACTACACGTGGTCACAGGCATATGGGATGCAAGGCAGTAATGAATTACTCTGTCACACCACAAACCCCATAAAAACAAATATAGTTTGTTGTACAACAAGCAGTGTCTAGTGCAGACCATTGAACATCACTGCAACATCGTGGACTGTACACAAGACAGGTATTGCTGCATATACCACTGATTTACTGCCACAGACATCTGTGTTACCAGTGGTGTACAATGATGGACATGGACAACCAAATGAAACAACATTGTTTCTTCCAATATAGATTCTCATTCTGCTTACACAACCATGATGATTGGATTAAAGTTTGGAGCCACTGTGGTGAAAGACTATTGAACTGTTGCCTTTTGCATTACCATAACCATGGTGGCTGCTATATAAGAATACAAGTACACTTGAACACACTAATTTCTGATACTGTGGGCATTTATTTATTATTTTTGTATCAATCCCGTTAATTGTAACACAGATGTGGTAATCATGAATACATGGCACTTAAATATACCATTCTGTTTTGCATAGTTGCTCATCTAGACTTCATGAAACATAGCATCAGAGTAAGGGACATGCCTCGGCTATGCACCTTCTATGGAACTTCTGTGCAATGTCATACATATGAATTCAATAGACCACGAGCATGGTTCATAGTGAAAACGCATCATCCTTGGAAGATTATGTCAGTTGATGACACATTCATGGTAAAATCCCTCAAGAGGTACTGAAATGAATTGCAGTACTAGGAATATTCATTTTCAGCATGCCCATGTGGTTAAAAGTGTGTAGTTGTTGAGTGGAAGGTATTGATTGCTGTTATCTGTTCTGCTATAGACAACTTATTTTTCTCTCATCTTTGTATTTGTAGCAGATTATGGGACCAGCAGTTGCATTTATATTCTTACTTCTCACAAGTATTTTGCCATTTTTTCTGAATATACCCGGATTTGGCAAGGCCCTAAAAGTACATCTTAAATAATATTTACAATTCATAACTTGTCCTAAAGAGCTGCTAATTATTTCCCAATATATTGCAATTTCCAAATGTGTGGTTAGGCAGCAATGTAACAGATTGTTTAGATTATTGTTAGTGAAACAAACAGCAAAGACATTTTATTCTTCATTGTCAGAAATAGTTTAGTGTTTGAGAAGGGGAGTGCAAAGCCAGCTTTTCGGACATGTGACTGCACTTGTATCAATGCTCTTTTCAGTCTACAACTTCTTGTCACACTTTTATTGGTTTGGGGTGTTATTTAAATCCACTCCTGCACCTTCCTTATACCCATTTTTGGTACAGTAACCAGCCACTGTTAATCTCTAAAATTTTGGAACCTAATGTCTTCTCACATCTTCAGAGGTCACCAGTGGCCACATTGCAGCAGGATAATCCACGACAATAACACATGGCATGGCAGTCTTCAAGATTTCTTTGCCTCTTATCAGATTGCATTGCTGCCTTAGACTCCCCGTTCACCTGATTTCTCATCTTTAAAAATCTGTTATTGATAACTGCAGAATGATTCACCTGAGATACACCACCTGTTGCTACAACCGTTCAGTTCTTGCAGTATGTGGAAGCAGCACAGAGTGCTATAACCCAACAAAATTTTCAGAACTTCTTTGATTCAGTGACAAGGTATGTAGCAGTGGTTGTAACCAACAGCAGTGGTGACATTACATAAAGGGGTGCATTTTGAATCATATAATCTTTGTACAGTGTTTCATCTCCTGGTTAAATCTGGCTGTAATAACTTTGTTCCTTCTAGGCATTTTATTTCAGATGGCTAACAGTGTACTTTGTGCAACATTAAGTTAAAAATCTAAGTTTGCCTATACTGTACACCACTTTTAAGTCAATGCTCTCATTTCAAAAACTATTTAATACCAACAATGTCACAACTGCACTTTTTTTTTAAAGTACCTAGTCACTTTTAGTTGCCTTGCCATGTGCTTCTTGGAGTTTGTAAATTCCTATACTATGACAGAACACAAAGGTATCCTTACACAATACGACTCAAAATGCACATGATCAGGATTGTATGTACTACACTAGTCTGTAGATAGTTTGGGGCAATTGTAGTGCGATAATTACAATTTCAGCACCAAATATTGCAGTTATTCATCTTTTGTTGCAAAGGATTAAAAAAGAGCATGAAACAGAACTTAATTTCTGCCAGTATCTTGCCTCCTACTTTCCAAATGTCACAGAAATTCTCCTGCAAAACTCACTACTGGAAGAAAGGATATAGTGGAGATATGGCTTAGCCACAGCCTAAGGAATGTTTTCAGAATGAAACTTTCACTCTGCAGCAGAGCGTTCGCTAATATGAAACTTCCTGGAAGATTAAAATTGTGTGCCGGAACTGGGACTCGAATCTGGGACCTTTGTCCTTCACGGGTAAGTTTCACAGGAGAACTTCTGTGAAGTTTGGAAAATAGGAGCCGAGGTAATGGCAAAAATGAAGTTTTGAGGACGGACCATGAAGTGTGCCACGATAGCTCAGTTGGTAGAGCGCTTGCCCAAGAAAGGCAAAGGTCCCAGGTTCAAGTCCCAGTTCCGGTAATCAATTTTAATCTGCCAGTAAGTTTCATATCAGCACAAACTCCACTTCAGAGTGAAAGTTTCATTCTGGAAACATCCCTTAGGCTGTGGCTAAGCCACGTCTTCTTCCAGGAGTGCTAGTTCTGCAAGTTTTGCAGGAGAATTTCTATTGAAGTTTGGAAATTAGGAGGTAAGGTACTGGCAGAAATTAAGTTGTGAGGACTGACTGTAAAGCATTATGGAATAGCTCAGTCATTAGAATGCTTACCGGTGAAACATAAAGGTCCCAGAGTGCCATTACCTGGTCATAGATTGATCATTCTTGATGTTCTCATTGCTCATTGCTCTGGTAGTGGCTGGCTGAAAATCTGATGCAAATAATGTATGCAACACACAGTATTGCAGTTCATTGACACTTTTAATTATTCATAAATGCCCAGTTGTCCCCATTAATGGCCAGCCTACAAGTCTCATTAATTACAATTATACAATTATTCTGACCAGGAATGCACATTCCACATATCAATAATACGAATTTGCACAGTTCATTTAATGCAAGCAGATGGGAATAAATCTCGACATGCTTTATTACTCCAGGTTCAACTTCCAGGTCTGGTACACAATTTTAATCTGCCAGGAAGTTTCAGGAACAACAGTGTGTCTGAAAAAGGGAAGTATGTTTACACAGAACATAGATCTGTTAGGAAGGCAAATGGAAGGATATAAAATATAGAAAGCAAATAAGATAAAAAACATTTTGGAAAAAAAAGAAAAAAAAATGGTGTGGCTTTTTAACAAATAAAATAAAGTTATTTGGTGTTTTATAATTTGATCATGGCTAATGTTACTGTGTAGTTATTTGAAGGCTGATATATATTGACTGGTCATTGAACTCAATCTTTGTTCTGGATTAGATAAGAAATTAGATAGTCTGTGATGTCCGTGAATCCAAAATGAGCAGCTTCTCAAGGAACACATCATAAAACAAGAATATGTAATTGATATGCAGAGAGAAGGTATATACTATTATTTCTTTAACAGAGTCTAGGGGTTGATTTGTGAATCCTTTGAAAGACTGTAATGTTGCCTTTGCTTTTGATTTTTATGGTTTGTTTCTTTTTGCAAACACATTTCACTTGTCTAAATGCTCTTTTGCTCGGTGTTTCATTAGGAATAGTAAATTTGAGGGTTGTACCAAAAGTAAGGTACCCATATTTTTTACAAATGGAAAACATTTTTTATAGTTATTAATTTATGCATGTTTGTCTATTTTTCAACATAGTCTCCTTTTTTTCAACATACTTTTGAAGACGGTGCTCCAGCTTTTGCACTCCTAACTCGAAACTCGAAGAAGTCTCCCACTAACCCAATGTTTCTGTAATATTCTTTCAAGTGTGCCATGGGAAGCTTCAGGAATGCGTTCAACACGTTCACGGACAGTGACCCTCCAATCTTTGAGCAGCTCACTGTTGATAGTCTGGACAATCACATCCAAAACTGGTGATCTTCCACTCCGTTCTTCATCGTGAACTCCCATGCGACCCTCAGCAAAAGCCCTGCACCATTTGTGGACATGCTGAATGGACACGTATTCTTCACCATAAACCTCAGTCAGAAGGCAATGAATCTCCATGGGTGGTAACTTCCTTGCATGGAGAAACTGGATTACTGCGAAGGCAATGAATCTCCATGGGTGGTAACTTCCTTGCATGGAGAAACTGGATTACTGCCCGAACCTCGCACTTGGCGGGAGTGGCGATAAAAACACTTCAATCTCTGACAGCTGCCAAGTCAACACTGAGCGACTTAGTGAGTTGCAAACAGGTGGTCTTGGGAGTGGGGAAACTGCTGTGCATGGCACTGTTGTCAGATGTGGCCTAGCACCTTCCCTCAAGGCTGTAGCTCATTGGGAGCCTTACTTTTGGTACAACCCTTGCACTTCACGAGGGATTAGTATAGACAAGAACGTGCCAAGTGAAACTAACTGTGTTATTTTGACATAGAGTTTACTGCAGATCATGCAATTAAGTGATTCTGCAAAAATAACACTAGAAGTAATGTTTTCAAGTTTTGCTCAATGCTTAAAATAATTTCATTGGAAAACAGTTATGTAGACCAAGACTCAAGTTGCCATTCTGAATATTTTCCATATTCTGAGGACAAGTTAACATCAAAAACTGTAAGTAGTGATTTATTTGAGATAATATGACTGACAAACAGACTTCTTAATTCTAATAGGAAAGAATGTTGAAAATAAAGAGAGGCTTCAGTTTAAAATTTGTGTTGCAGCCAGGATTCAAACCCGAGATCTTCTGCTTACTAGGCAGATGCTTTAAACACTCAGCTAATGTGGTCTTATGGAGAACACTGCTGCTCATACTTAGGGCAAGTCTCCCTCTTTACATCTGCCTTGATGTTTCCCAATGAAATACATATTCAACAGCACTCCTTCTATTCCATATATATGATATACTGAAACAATATATGTTTGAGGAAAGAGTATGTTAGTGGCATTCTACTTAAATTCTCAGGGGCTTCAGATTTGAATAAACCAACCCATAGGCTATGAAACTGAAAAACAGAATGATCATGGAATCTGAAGAGGTATCTACAAGTAAGAAAGGAAACACATATGCCATGTGTCTAAACTAAAATACACTGGACCTATTAAAATTAAGAAAACTAAACTGAATGCTGTAATAAAGCTAATGGATTATGTCCCACCAATCTACCACAGTTTTTTATATTTCAAATTGCTTCCAGCTGCTGTTAGTGAAGAAAATAATGGAGTAGAAGGTGTAGAAGAAGTACTGGTATCTAAAGTAATTACTTATCTATTTCTGAAATGTAACATTGCCTTTTGAAAAAGAGAGTGAGAATTTATAATGTTAATCAAATGTTTGTTTAATAAATGTTAATTTTTTCCTTCAGCATTTTGCCAAGCAACATAACATCTTACAAGATAACAATTTTTGAACTACCGATATATAAAACAAAATATAGTTACCAAGTACATAACTTTATTCATTGTGTAAACATCACTTTAAATATTTAGTATTAGGCTATGAGATGTTTGATACGTCTTCCTTCTGTTGTGATGATGTAGCGCTGATGAATAGTGAAATTCTGCATAACCTGCTGAAATGTTAGAATATTGATGCTATCAATGATCTGAATATCTGTTTTCATCTCAAAAAGTCTTTTGGGGTTATAACTACACATCTTGTCTTTAATATAACCCCATAAAAAGGAGTCTCACATGTTCTTATTCAGCGAATATGGTAGCCAATCGATACCCATGTCAGTGGCCTCTGCTTACCCCAGAACCAGAAAGTGTTCCCCAATGTGCTCCTCCAGGACATCAAACAATCTTCTGCTTTTATAGGATTGAGCTTTGTCTTTCATGAACCAAATTTTGTTGAAATCAGCATCAATTTGGATAAAGGGGATGAAATTATCTTTCAACACCTGTATGTAATGTTTTGTAGTCACCCTGTCATCAAGGAATATTGCACCAGTTATTCCATGACTGGACATTACACATCACACAGTCACCCATAGAGGGTACAGATACTACCCAGTCATGAAATGCAGAGTCTCTATCCTCCAACTGTACCAATTTTGTTTATTTATGAACCTATCCAAATGAAAATTGGCTTTATTGTTAAACCAAACCATATTCACATTAAAGTCTATATACAAGTTCCCACCAAGCCCCATGACCATCCATGCTGTTTGAATGTCCTTTTGCAAATAGTTCAATAATGATCAACATCTATTTTAAAACAGCTTTTATGATACATTACGTGCCAAAAAATAAAACATACCAGAAAAACAAATTACATGTGTTAAAAATAAATTTTATAATTTCTGTGCTTTGAGGATTTGCTCAAACATTAATATCACTTTATCTAAAAAGCACTGAAATGTGGCACTTTCTCCAGGGGCTCTTCAATTGCAATAAAAATGTCGTGTCCAATTTGTACTGAGTGCAGAGATACAGGTATTAGTATATGGGCATTATTCCTTAAGCGGTAGTTAAAGTTTTGAGTAGCTATAGAATCTACAGTGGAAGTGCAAGTTCCTAGAAAACGCTCAACAATGTCCCTTGGGGCGTTGTTGGCACCCTGCTCGACTCTTTATGTACCAGTACTGCGAGAAAGCGCACGTTTGTGTTCCGTAGCAGCTATTGGTATTTTGTCGCTCTGTGCAGCTAAAACAGCTATGGATCATTATGGAATAGAACAATAAAGACTGCGGAAGCTTCTGTAAGAGGTTTTAGACGAAACATTTGAAGGAGAAGGGGATGAGGAGAAAGCAGACAGCTGTGAAGTTCGCTCTCTCATCACAGTGACATGGAAACGGAGGATGCAGACAACCTGGAAGTCGAACCGCAACCAAGTGCAGCGGATAATGAAAGCAAGCATGATTCTTTTTTATTGGAAAGGATAAGATTACAAAATGGATGAAAAATTAACCTAGTTGCAACGTAAGGACTAGAAATGTAGACCTTGTAGAATTTTTTTTAAAATTATTTTTTTCAGCAATCAGTTGTAAAAAATATATTTATTTATTCGCATATCTAGATATCGACCACTGTGTGGTCATTATCAATTAACCACTGTGTGGTCATTGTCATTGACTTTAACTGAAACTTGTACAATTGGCTTATAACGTGACATGTATGTTATTCTAACTGGTTCTTTTGTATTTATTTTAGCATTGATAATCACCACATAGTAGTTGAAATCTAGATTTGCGAATAAATAAATATATTTTTACGACTGATTGCTGAAAAAAAAAAAAAAAAAAAAAAAAAAAAAAGAAAAAAAAAAAGCTCCACAAGTCAAATACAGCTGTGGAGCACAAATTCCACCATGGAATGAAAAAAAAAAAAAAAACAACTCCACAAGTCAAATTCAGTTGTGGAGCACAAATTCCACCATGGAATGAAGCCTAATAATGTAGACCTAGTTATTCATCTCTCTGGTGTGAAAGCTGTTGCAAAATCTGTGGAAACTGCTGTGGACTGTTTTTCAGTATTTGTAAGTGACATAATAATTAGAATGACTACATCATGCACAAATATTGACATACAACACATTGCATCACATTTCACAGGATAATGTGATGCCAAAGCAATGAATGAGGATGAAATCAAATGTCTTCTGGGTCTGTTCATAGTGGCTGGTCATTACAGAACAGGACACCAAAATTGGTAAAACTTATGGGACACAAATGGTTTTGGAATAACAATACTTAATGCCACAATGAGTTTACGGTGCTTTGGTTTCTTGTTGTGTTGTTTGAGATTCTGATATTCGAGACAGACCACAGCGTAGAGTACTTGATCGCCAAGCTGCGTTCAGAGAAGTGTTTGAATTATTCATGTCAAGCTGTGTCAGTAATTATTGTATGATTTGACTGAGAAAATGTTTAATTATATGTCTAATGTCTTATACCTGTAACACAGTATGAAGAATAAGAGAAATAAATGATTAAACAAAATATTGTAAGAAAATGGGGATTATTGTGTATGTTTCATATAAGCCAATTTAATACTAAAGTAATATTAAATAAAACGATAATGTAGCAGGGGATAACATTCTAAATAGTCATTTGTGAAGTAAACATATTCATATCAGTGATATGTTGCACGACAATGTCGTTATAGATAATTTTATTTGGAGTGTTAGAAACACCCCGCGCGACTATTAACATTACGAAAAGTTGTATGACCGTATAAGGGTTAAGTGGTGTTGTAACCCCAATAATAGCCATATGTACTTGAGACAACTCTTTGTTACCAAACTCAAGCACATTCAACAGATAACTTATTCAACATGGCTGGCGGGCTCAGTGAAGCTGAGCTCCAAAGGTCTCAAGACATATTTTACAAGTCTTTTGGTATAGATTGATTGGTCAATACACACCTCCTGCCCCTCGCAATGCAGAGCACACCTTGAGATGGTTGGGAGGGGCTGGGGGAGGGCAGTGGAACCAAGGTATTAGGCAACGGCGGTGGTGGTAGTCGGGTCACTGTTAACTCAACTGAGTCAGCAGGTAAGGCAGTGTGCTGACATCACTGGGTTGAAGGTGCTATAACAATGAAATCATTGAGGTAGTGAGGTCATCGGGTAGTGTGTGCCAAATGAACCTGCAGGCTGGCGGATTTCACTGGTGTGACAATGAGAACCTCAGATGATGGAAGGAGGAAGGCCTGTACTCCGTGAGCTAGGATGGTAGCAAGAAGCAGAATATGTCTGAGGAGCTTCCACTCATTGATGGAGGGGATGAGGTATCGGAGGATGAAGGACAGAAGATGAAGACCATGCAGTCGTGGAGTAGGATCAAAATGTCTGTAACCATTTGAGGGGGAATGGGGATGACAAATTCAAGGAAGGAGGAGGGGGGAGAAGAGAAAGGGAGAAATCATGGACGGCCATCAGTGGAGATGACAGAGGGGATGGAGTAGCTAATGGAGGAGGTAGGTGTGTGTGTGTTGTGTGTCGGGGGGGGGGGGGGGAGAGGCCGGGGGAGAAGTGTAGGGGTGAGTTAACAAAAGCTGGTTTAAGGTGAGTGATGGAGACAGTGATAGGAAAGTTGTTAAGAGAAATAATAAAAGGTGTTACTGCCCCTCTTCAGGACCCAGTGGGGACCCAAGTACAGCGGCTGAAGAGGGGGCCGGACAGTGTCATCTTGTGGGAACAATTTCAGAGGGTGGAAGGGACGTGAAAGGGGGAGTGCGTGGCAGGAAGGGAGTGACTGGTTGGGGATGGAAGGGAAAGTTTGAAGCATTGAAGATGGACATGATCAACAAAGGAAGGGAGGTCACTGGAGGGAGAGGGAGGGGACAGTTGAATAAGCTCTCCCAATAATGACAGAGCCTATCCATAAACAATCTCTGCCTTTTCTGTTGAGTTCCAGCTTGTAAACTGTGTGCAAGCCAATGAGCACCAAAGGCAGTGCCTCCAACCACAGGGTGCTGTGACACATTAAGGCTGTCAGTGTCAGCGCTCGACCAGTCCATTGCCTTGGGGTTGGTAAGCAGGACTCAAATTAGTGGCCCTGGTCTGTAGTAATTACAGGATAGCCAAAACAAGAAACCCATGAGTTCATGGATGTGGATGCAGTTGTTTCTACCGTGATGGTAATGGGCATGGCTTCAACCAATATCACGTCACTACGACCAGGCCATGACCACTAGCCAACTGGCTGGCTGCTACAAGGTGGACAGCCAGTAAGCTTGTGGGTGTGGCCTGGTCTGTGTGATGTGGCACGGGCCATTTTGAGGCCTTGTCTCTAGTCTGGGTGATGTTGCTTTGAACCAGCCAGTGGTGTGATCGATGGAGGTGAGCTGGTAATGGAAACCGACAGCCAGGGGAAGGGGGCCTACTAGATCTATGTGAACATGTTGAAAGCGGAATGGGAAAAGAGCTGAGGAGAGGCGACGTGTGTGTACCTTAGCTTTCTGGCAGGGAACACAGGCATGAGTCCAGGCTTGACAATCTCACTTAATGTCTCACGAGATGAATTGGTCAGTACCATTTTAGTTGAGGCTAACACCTGGGGGAGCCAAGCAGTGTAATTTGTTGAAGATATCTTTACGTAGGCAGTGAGGAATGTAGAGGCAGAGCTTACCAGTTGAATCATCACAGCATACCTCGCCTGAAACTCCAGGGAAGGTGGTGCAGATAGGGTAAAAGAAAGATGAAGAATCTTGAATCAGTTGCATAGTATCATCATCAGCTGCTTGCAATGTGGCGAGCTGATAGAGGTCCAAGAGAGAAGAAACTGCACCAATGCACGAAAGGAAATTGAACACGACTTTGTCCCTGCCTTTGATTTTGCAGTCATCAGTGAGTTGAGAGATGTATTTAAATTAGTCGAAGCACCACAGGGGAGGATCTGCAGGAGGGTTTGAAATAGCAGCAGCTAGAGGTTTATGAGCTGTGAAAACGTAAAAATAATGGCTGTCTATTGAAGAACAGAAGTGTTTGATGGCCTCATAGATGCTAGGAGTTCTCAATCAAAAGCTGACTACATTTTCTGAGCGTTATTCAGTTGCTTCTAAAAAAACTGCATTTGATTTCATTCATTTCAATGCCAGCAGCAGCAAAGGTGTCATGCAGAATTTGTAAATGTTTTTTGTTTTCCTCAACTGAGTTGCTGAATAGTAAAACGTCATTAATATAAGCAAAAAAAAAAAAAAAAAAAAAAAAAAAAAAAAAAAAAAAAAAAAAAAAAAAACAATCAAGGGAAATAAAATCTCATTGATAAATCTCTGCCAAGTCTGGGTGGCATTCTTCTGGCTGAAAGGTATGAAATGGTAGTGAAATAAACCAAAGACAGTAGTGATAGCAGCTTTTTCAATGTCTTCAGGAGCCATAGGGATTTGGTGGTAAGCACGTTTGCACTGCACTATCGAGAACACTTTCGCACCTGCCAGAGTCTGTGTGAATGTGTAAGGTAAGTGATGTTCAGAATCAGATAATTGTCCATTATAGTCCAAGTGTTGAGATGGTGGTAGTCTCCAGACATGCACCGGGAACTGTCCTGCTTGGGTACTAAATAAATGGGAGAGGACCAGCTGCTAGATGTTCAATGACACATGACTTTAAAAGTTCAGAAATTTGTTCTTTCCCAGCTGCCTATTTCTCCGAGCTGAGGTGGCATGGCTTCTCAGTGATGGGGGCACCATCTATAAAATGCAGTTTGTGGACCATGCCATTCATAGCCACTGAGACATCATGAGTAATGTCAAGAAGGTTTTGTTCACACTCGTGGCCTATGTTTGTTGTGATGGGCCAGGAAGGAGCCGGGGAAGGAAGCATAGACTTGTGCATGTCACAAGGAGTGTGCGAAGAGGAGAGCAACTTGGCTGTGCTTGTGGCTGGTGTAGCGGGTTGAGGCACTGGGGGGTTACAGTTCCAGCCAAATGTTAACGTGGGCGCATCACTAGCACACTGGGACAAGATAGCATCCCATGAGAGTTCCTGTAGTGGCAACTAGCTAGAGGAGACATGTGTGTCACTGTTACCGACTGCTCGACTAATGGAGCAGAAACAAGTGACAAATGTGAGGCGGGGACAGAGATGTTAGTGTTCGTTGCGGCCACCAAAGTGGGACACTGCACAGGTTGAACGTTCACGTGAGGCATTGGCATGAAAACACAGGTCTGTTTACAAACATCCATGTTGTGATGATACTGCTGGCTTCTCATCTCAATGTTATCGTACGATACCGTCTGCGTCAGACCCGGAATCGTGTGGTCTAATAGTGATATATGTTGCGTGTGAAGTTAGTTACAAACGAAATAGCCAGCCTAGGAATCAGTGTAGGACAGTGTCTCAGTGATACTGTGATTAGTTAACAAGTGATAGATTTCATTAATTAAGAGATTCGTATATGAGGTTTCCAGACAGTTCTATAAACAATAGTTTCGTCATCGTACATTATTTCAATAACTAGACAGACGAATTGTAGAAACTTTTGTAAAACAAAAAGACATGAAAATAAATAGTATTGTATATATGTTAGGCTCATAAACAAGTTGTGTTGACCAGCTAATTGTGTTAATTAATGTAATAGTCAAAATTTCAATATTGTGATTCTTTGTATATATTGAATGACGGGAGATTTTGAGCCTATTTTGAGAATTGCCAAGATATTTGATAGTTCAATATATGTTAGGAACATGTATGATGTACTCATTATCTAATTAATTGCCATTTAAAATGGCACTTTGTTGTCAAACAAAAAGGACCGAGATTAAGACTTAAAAAGATATGCACCATCTAAAATTATTGTATGTGTAGTTTTCATTTTACATTGCGATTATTTTTGTGTACATGAAATGTTTTACTTTTGGGGTTCATTAACTGTAAATTAGTATATTCAATTGCTATGAACAATACATAATGTAATGTCATTATTGTCAATGTTATATATTTGCCTCACCAACTTGTGTGCGGTAGTTCAAGTTTTGGCGTTTGTAAAGTGCTATGTAATCTATGTCAGTCAGTGTTTTAAAATGGAAGTACTGTGAGTTAAGTTCTGGTGATTTGTGTATGTAAGTTATGAAGTTGTAATGTTTTGCTGGAATAAGAAGTAGTTTGATTGCAAATTAAATAATAAGTGAAAAATTGTACCTACGAGTATTTATTTCTACCACGACGCCCCAGGCGAACAATTTTGCAGTGAGCAGAATCACCATACATCATAATGTTGAAAAGCCGAGTATCGATTTTGATATATTTGAAATTGGTAGAATGACTGAACTGTAATTACTTAATAACCTAGTAACATTTTGATGTGTGAGCTGCAGTGAGGAGCACTGCCACAATGCTGTTAACCTTGCTCATGGGTGTGACAGCGCTGGGAACACTTTTTGAAGGAACACTCATACTAACCTTTGAGTGAAAATCTTGTTGTCTTGATTGCAGAGATGAAAGTTAATGTCGGACGGATAGCCAGGTGGCAAGAAATGTCCTCATTCTCATGGTGCATATGGCACACACGTTCATGTTCACTTGACCACTTTGAGAGGAGCAACTCAGATTGTTTATTAGTATCAAAACACCCACACACAACGCTTTCTCTCTTGTGACGCAGTTTGATAAATTGTTCGTGTTCGCGACACAATGTTAAGGACAAGTCCTCAGACTTCTGCGTAGTTTGTAAACACTCACCAAGAACAGGAGAGTTAGCATGGCAACAGTCAGAGGTCGACAGAGCACAAGAAAAGTAAGTGTTTGTGGAGTGGTGGAAAATCTGGAGAAAATCTGTGGTGTGTTAAGAAGTCCATGCCTAGGATTGGCTCTGGCACATCTGCTACTAGAATGTTCCATGAAAGTCTGCACTTCAGCGACAGGCAGACAGCATGAAGTACAGCACTGCGAGGGCAGAGTAGTTCAGTAACCATCAAAGGCAGCAATAATGATACATCAGCACCAATGTCGATCAGGAAACGAACATAGGAAGCACAGTCATGAATGTACAAATGAGCACTCAACAGTGAAAAGTCACTAACCGAGTGGAAAACACATAGGTGCCCAAGGTTGTCCGTGCAGGAGGCAGAATTGGATATGTCATGTTTGTTAACCAGCAGATGAAGATGACACCAGAGCTGGAATGCCTTCTTGTCCCCCAAGTGATCTTCATGGAATATGTGTAGAATGGTATCTTCAGGCACGTGAGTGACCCTCTCCAGGATTGTTCGTTTGGCTAAAGTGTGCCAGTTACCAGTTATATGCAGGTGGAGAGGTCACAGATCAAATCAATATGTCCGTGAAGGTGCGTGATTAGGCACAGGTAAGAAGCTGAGTTGTTGAGCGCATAATGGTCAAATATGTGTATAGCCAATGCAAATCACATCAAGGGAGCCTTGAAGGAGAAAGGCAGCAGCTTAGGAAGGTGTCCTGGTGGTGGATATGCAGCTGCCTCCGAATTATCAGCAGAATTAGAGGCACTGACTTACTGGGGGAGCTCAACACAGTTGTAGTATCAGGTGTGGCATCGAAGATGAGCGAGCGAGTCACAGTAGGTAGAGGTAAGACAACACAGGTGACCGAGATGGATGAGGCACCGGTGTGTGCCATTAAAATGGTTAGATGTGGAAACTGGTGTGGCTGAGAATGTACTTGGGTGTTAACAGTGTGCAATGACAGAAGTGATTGTTGAACATGGAACATGCATAATGTGATGTGGGAAGCACAAACAACACATTAGCAGTTTGAAGATTATTAAAGTTCACATCACCATTGTCAGAGCAAGCAGATCTGTTCTGAGAGTCATTCAAACCATGCGTTGGTGTGGATTGCACAAATTTGGCTGACATGTTGTTAACATAGTCCAAGTCAGCTGTGCGAGCAGAAAAAAGTGAATCCACGACCCACTAAATCTGTTCATAATTAATTAGGCAGCTGATGCACACACTGTGATGACTGTCATGAGAGGAAAGTCCAAGTCCGGAGGCACTAACAAAGTTATTACAGGTGACTGCACTTTGTTGGTGGAGCACATAGTTGGTGGAGGGATACAAACACGTGCTCGCCGGGGCAGTTGCCAGTCTCAAATTCAAATTTTGCATGTCATAAAGGTTCAAGTTTGGAGGATTTGAGTATTATGTGCACAAGAGATGTAATTCTGTGTCTGATTAACACTGTTCATTGATGAAACACTGGAAATCACAAGTGGTGAGCCAAGGTCTGAGTCTGTTAAGCTCCTCATGGCACTAGATGCACTTGGTGTGATAAACATGACCTGTGAGATATTGTTCTGAGAATATGATTTAGAAGCACTCAAAGCTGGACTTCATTGAATTCACGGTGATGAAGCTGCCGTAGCTCGAAATCCAGGTGGAGGTGGCACTGTCATGGAGATTGTAGTCACCGAAACAATAATTTTCATGTTTGCACTGAAATTCCACACAAAAACCAGATGCTGCCATGCAACTTACATGAAATGGCAGTGAACCTGCCTTCAAGGTCACCAGTATGGGAATTATGTTGTGTTGTTGCCTTAGTAATAACCACATGAGATATTTATTTATTACCGAACTCAGGCACATACAGCAGGTAACACATTCAACATGGCTGACGGGCTCTGTGAAGTTGAGATCCAAGATCTCAAGACAAAGATATTTTATGAGGTTTTTGGTTTAGGTCGATTGGCCGGTCAATTGGTTGCCACAAGAATGTAATCCAAACAGACAAAAGCAATTAACATTCAAACTTGATATTCAAAAATTTCCACCAAATTCAGTGCACTTTTGACTTATCTTGACAATACCATATGTAGCGCTTCTATGGTCATCTTTGTATTCTATTATGAAAGCTGTACATCCATAATCCATATGATCATATCAACTTTGTGTTTACTTTTTCTTTGTAAACTTAACCACCTTTTAACCATCCCCCCCCCCCCCCCAAAAAAAAATCCAAAGGTTTAGAATCTGGTTGACTTTGATGGCCAAGAAATGTACCCATAACCACTGATCTATCATCTGGGAACTGTGAGGTTTGGATGAAGTGTCACCTGATGACAAGAATGTGCAGGAGACCCGTTATGTTGGAAGAACATACATCACCCTGCAGCTATAAAAATCTCTTCCAGTGATGCTGAGAGCTCATTTTAAAAAAATGTTCATAACTAGTACCAGTAAGATGATGCAGTAACACAACAGATCAAATGAATTGATTGTCTATATTACCACATAACACATTTACAAAGGAGCATTCTTGAAAACATGTCTCAATGAAGGCATATGAGTTTTATTTGGATCCTGGATGTGCATTACAACTGTCATTGATGCTTTGTGAGTGAAACTGGCTTCATCAATGAAGAGTGAAATGATTTTCAAGTATTCTGAGCCATTCTCAACTCATACTCTTTGCTTGAACCTATATTTATTTGAGACAGCATGAGTCATCTTTGGTTGTGTGCAGACTGATGGGGCGTTTTATGAGACAGACGGCGTAGACTCCAAGAATGCTGTGTCACGCCGGTCTGGTGCATGTGCTTCATGTGGTGGGACACTTTTTCAAGAGGCCGGTGCAACAACATTTGCTCTGGCTCCCTGGAATCTTCATCAATTAGGCAATAGTGGCCATGCTCGCTGCCTGGTTACAGCACCTCGTGCTTATTCAGAACATTGGGTTTTGTATTTCTTGAACCTGGACATTTGCTATTTGGATCCAGGGAGGGTAAAACTCTTAATTTACAGTAACATTTTATATTAATTGATTGCTGAGCTGTTAGTGTGAGAATTTTCTTCCTTTAGTGCATGTTGGTCTGATTTATGTAAACATTGCTGCTCTTCCATTGACGGTTTAAAGCAGTCATCTTGTTAATATAAGCTGTGTAAAATGACTTTTGGTCTGAAATGGCAACTGTGTGCATGTGTAGTGTGGTGCCTAGATTACTTGATACAAAACAGTCCCAGGAGTGTTGAATCGTCCTGCCTTAGTGTGACCTGTTGTGGTTGTCAATGGAGCCAATGTGTTCTCTTTCTTCTTTATGTGCCATGGACTTTCTGGTGTGGTAATCTTAAGTTAAAAATAAATGAATAAATAAAAAAACTAGGTGAATTTGTAACGTATCTATGTTGTAGTTTGGTGATCCTTTTGTCTCTTGACATTTTGTGCTCTCAGTAACCACTGGCTGAAATATTTGGAGACAACACTTGTCTACCACAAATAATGTAGCTGACATGATGGATTTTAGTTAACTCACACTTTAATGAAAGAATAAACCCCCAAGTCTCCTTTTCATGGCCTTCATACAAGTCTCATTATTGTGTCCATTCAAATACTATGACAAGTATGTACATTCTATGCCACATACATGACTTTAACAGAGTTCATGTGTGGAATAGCCCTCCTGAAATACATAATAGTGCTGCACAAACATTAAGTATGTATTCAGTCTAATGAACCCTTTTTTAAATAATAACACATATATACCTAGTTCACATGGTATTGTTATATACAGAGTACAAACTAACACGAAGTGTGCATCCAACCATAGGCTAAAACAGACTAATTTGCACAGTGCAAAAGCACTACAATTTATACATTTGGACCTATGTTAAATAAACATTCCACACCAATAACAATTAATAAGTTAACTATTTCAATAATCTAGATACTGGAAAAGTTACTGTGTATTCTACTGTTTGAACTGATATATGAATCTGTACCTACTAAACATGATTGATAGGGAAATATAATATATTTGGAAAGAATGCTTTCTGCTGAAATGGTAATTACTCTTAAATTTATTAATATCAGATGTTCTTAACATGAACTGGAAATCATAGTGATAATTGCTTTATTATTTTGCTGATTGTTTTTACCTAACTTCATCAGCAACATTACCAATATTACCTATACCATACTGTAACGATCCAGTTATAGCATTGCAAATTAACAACTATTAATTGAACTAATCAGTGCACAGAAATAGGAATGTACAGAACTTCAAATAAATACATTAGTGAATCAGAATGAAGAAATTTTGGTTGTAAAAGCTACTATCACACCTGTTATTATGTACCACTGGTATTGGGAGGTATAGTAATGCAAGCAGATGGCAACAAATCCCAACTTGCTTTGTTACAAATTGGCTTGTTGACTGCTTTGGTTAATTCAACTGTTGTGGTTTAAATTACCTCTTACTGGAATTAGTAAGACTATAAATTAAAATTGTCAAGTTAGTGCAGGTCTTACACCTTGTTTAACCAAACTGATATCTTTATTCTTAAATTCTCATTGCCTCGTGGAAAGATGCTGCAGGTTTGAATTTGAGTCATTGGTTGTCTTATGCCTTGGTTTAGCCATCTAGCATTTGAGGCTTGCATTCACAACCTTACTTGAGTGTTTGTCCGCATTTTGGGGCCACAACTGGGATGCTGCCCAGCCAGCATCTCTCTCCTGACTGTCACCATCGTTTGTTAAAAGGAAGCATTGTATATGCTATTCCATTTAAAATTGATATACACCTCACACATGATTTGACAATTTTCTTGAGAAGGATAGGTTGCTTTTTCACCACAGTGACGTCCAATGAGCCACAGAAAGGTACAAAAAACAGACTAACATTACAGCTTTCGGCTGTTTAGGCCTTTGTCGGTTAGAGACACAAACATACACACACTAACACAGACATGACCGTCATCTACAGCCGTTGTGGCCAATATGATTATTTATTTATGAACTTAGCTTTTAAGAGAATTCAACTAAATGTTGTTCAGGAACATGAAATAATGAAGTAATAATTATTTGGGCTTCGGCAACTATGGTCCTTGCTGATAAAATTAAATATCAAAAAGCTGTATTTGGGACAGAGTTTAAGTTCTTTTTTTCTTTTAGAAATTATTCACTGATTCACCTTAAGGTTGTAATGTAACTGTGTACCTCAGAGTATTCCTGAGCAATCATATATTTTGTTTCTAGGTGATTTGCAGGTTCTTCACATGATGTAAATTATTATCTGTTATATGAGACCAGCTATGCGGTGCCAATAAGTAATTTAAAGTTATTTTTCATACATTTCATTGAACTTCAATTCCCGAAGTGTTTTCTATTTAAAGAGATACTTTTAAATTATTTCAATAGATTTTTTTATGATAAAGAAGAGTTTTATTGAAACACTCAATACAACTGAGTTACCGGTATATATTTCATGATACAAGATGAATGAATGAACAATTCTGAATACCAGAAAAAAGTAAATTACATTGACATTGTTACACAGATATTACATATATAACATGATGGACTTGGAGCTCCTTGCTGATATATATTTCTCCATGAATGTCAACCACTGTTCTGGGGTAGCGCAGACCCGATACTAACAGAGTTCTAAAGACAGTAATTGTCTCCATAAACCGATAAACTCCAGAAGACAAATTAATTTGATATCTTGGGATGAATGTAGGACATGTACTGCAGTGTAACTGTTACACTTACTATAATTTGTAAACTTACATAGTGAAATAATTGCTTTAAATGTGATCATTTACCCTGACACACACCATTCTCCATTACTCTTGTGTACTAAACTATTGGATATACTTATTACCTTTCTGCTAATTTTTTTCTTCTCATTTTGTGACAACAAATCAATGAACGACATTTACCTTAAATAAGATTGAGTTTTTTTTACATCAAGTAAATGATGGGATATGATATTTTTTATTGATAAATAAATATGAATAGGTGAATATTTATTAACATTTTTTGGTGACTGGCAAACTCCAATATTTTTGGCAAGAACCATAGTTGCTAGCATCTTCCAGTGTCTCGGGTAATTTTTCATTCAGTGATTCAGGCAGGAATGATGTAATAACAGCAGCTGACAGAAGAAGTAGTCCAAGAACACCATAGAGGCAACGAGAATCTACTGTAGAACCCTGCAAAAAGAGAAATGAGTTAGAGAAACCTCTGGTACATGCAGCAGCCTCTTCCTCTTAGAATATTTTCTGTACACTAGGCAACTCGGCTCACTTATTACATTAACATACACAAGATGTTTGGAAATTCCTATTTCAGACTTCACGGACTCATCCAAAGAAGTGATTGAAGAAAATATTTTTATCTTTGACACTGTGAAACAAATTTCATCTGTAGCAAGCTCTTTGCTGTCCATTATTTTTCGAGGAGGTAGTATCAACCAAAATAAGAAAAGCCTGTCCATTGAAAATTGACTCATGCATACCTAAATAGGGATGAGTACTTGACTACTTGTCCACAGCAACAAATATGTATATGTGTGCAGAGTATCCAAGGTGTGTATTTTAGAGCCCATGTTTATTTGACTATTTTTCGTCCCTACTACCTCAGTTCAAAATATGGAAAGCAAAAGCCAGATGGGATTTATACATGTCAAAAATGATCTCTATTCCTCACTGGACAACATTTACAGCCATGGGTTGATTATTAAAATATTATTTACTGTAAGAGTCCTTGAAGTTTGTAATGCAAATTTCTGAATGCCTAATATAGAGGGAGTTTCTAAACTTTGAGGGGATTTAATGGTTTCAGTACTATGAAACCACTATTTTCTACTGCAAGCTCCTTTATTTCCATATTTTTGGAGGTGGGGCTATGGACTGATATTATCAAAAACATCTAGTAAATATGGTTTAACATTCATAATTTAAGAGCTAAGAGACTTTCTTTACCTCCAGTATTATGAAACACACATCTTCTACAATTCAACTGCACACAGGTGTTAAGGTACAAATTTTAAACACCATGCTAGAGCTGCAAAAATTGATATTTGTATAGTTGTTTAGACGTTAAAAAATATGTATTTCGGTATTTTTGGAAATTCAACCATCAATGGGGTTAAATTGGAGACGGGGTGTTTTTCGGAAATATGATGTTATTTAGACAATTTTGAAGTTAGAACTACAAATTTTCGGATTTGGATTCGCGGTTCAATTTAAAAGACACGTGTTTCAGTATTTTTGGAAATTTGACCAATAAGGGGGTGAAATACGAAATGAAAAAATTGATTTTCAAAAATATGGCGCTGTTAACTCAAATTTCAAGCTATAACAACGAAACATAAGATATAGATTCTTCATAAGGATTGAAAAGAAACCACTGGTGCAGACCAACCAGCCTACACATGTGAAGCAGTGGGGGTTCAGCTAGTCATTAAAAATTTTTTTCGAGGTTGAAAGTGGGGCACCCCACGTCTGCAGTTGTTGCTATAGCATATAAACAGGTCCTGATCACCGCCTCATTGTCAGTTCGTTCTTTGTGTTATATTGTTCAGACTTTAGAATTCATTTGCCTGCATCCACTAATGGTGTTGATATAATGTTGTACCATGTAAAAACATTTCACTTTTTGAAGCTCCAGGGTCACTGAACTCTAGGACCCCAAAATATGTGATTGTTACTTAGTAACTGTCAAACATCATGTGTCTTGTCACGCATACGGAGAGATGGTAACAACAGTTCATATCTATGGAATTCAAGAGCGTAATAATTTTGATTAAGTAGACAATATCTATATACATGCCCGCAAATTTATTAACAGTGATGACCGGTTTCAATTCATTTCTCAGTCATCCTCAGATCATTAAAGATAAAGGTGAAGCAATGAATTAAAATTTGTGATGCAGCCGGCAATCGAACCCGGACCTCTAAACTTACTTAGTCAGACATCTCACCGCTGGACCATCGCATCACTAGTCATTAAGGCGTCCCCCAACAGAGTCTAAGCGCGATTTCCCTCCACGTCACAAATTTTAATTCAGTTTTCCATAAGTCATTGCCACAACTGCCAAGACTCTCCATGCAGTGGAATAGCACCTCGGAAATGGACATATTGGAACATTGCTGCCTTTAACGTTAGGCTAAGGTGATATATACATCATTGTAAATAGAAATTAACAAACCCTGAGACTGTTTCTCGTCTCAAACATGTCAAAGACATTAAAGGTAAAGGTGAAGCATTGAATTAAAATTTGTGACGCAGCCGGGAATGTTTTAACCAACATGAGTCATATACGTGCAACAACCAATGTGATTTTCTTCAAATGTTGTACCGCATTTTATTGGCTTTTATAAGTTGTAATTTGATGATTAGAAGGTTCTACTGCCTGATGGCTGATACAACTATTGTTGTTGATGTGGTCTTCAGTCCGCAGACTGGTTTGATGCAGCTCTCCAAGCTACCCTGTCCTGTGCTAGTCTCTTCGTCTGAGAATACGTTCGGCAACCTAAATCCTTTTGAATCTGCTTACTACATTCATCCCTCGGTCTCCCTCTACGATTTTTACCCCACACGCTTCCAATGCCAAGCTGACAATTCCTTGATGTCTCAGAATGTATCCAACCAATCTATACCTTCTCTTAGTCAGGAAACGCCAGAAACTCCTTTTCTCCCCGATTCGGTTAAGCACTTCCTCATTAGTTACGTGATCTACCCATCTAAATTTCATCATTCGTCTGTAGCACCACATTTCAAAACCTTCTATCCTCTTTGTATCTGAACTACTTATCGTCCACGTTTCACTGCCATACAATGCTACACTCCTGACAAATGCTTTCAGAAAGGACTTTCTAACATTTAAATAAATATTGGATGTTAACAAGTTTCGCTTCTTTAGAAACGCTTCCCTTCCCATGGCAATTCTGCATTTTATATCTTCTTTACTTCGGCCATCATTGCTACCCAAGTAACAAAACTCGTCGACTACTTTTATTGTCTGATTATCTAATTCCTTCAGCATCGCCTGATTTTCTGACATTGCATTCCATTACCTTCGTTTTACTCTTGTTGATGTTCATCTTATATCTTCCTTTTAAGACACTGTCCATCCCATTCAATTGCTCTTCCAGATCTTTTGCGGTCTGACAGAATTACTATGTCATCGGCCAACTGCAGTGTTTTTATTTCTTCTCCCTGCACTTTAATTCCCTCTCAAAATTTCTCCTTCCATTCCTTCACTGCCTGTTCAATGTACAGATTTAACAACATTGGGGAACGGCTATAACCCTGTCCTACTCCCTTCCCAACCTCTGCGTCCCTTTCTTGCCCTTCGACTCTAATAACTGCTGTCTGGTTTTGATATAAGTTGAATATGACTCTTCGCTCCCTATATTTTACCCCTGATACCTTCAGAATTTTAAAGTGTGTATTCCAGTCGACATTGTCAAAAGCTTTCTCCAAATCGACAAACGCTAAAAACGTAGGTTTCCCTTTCCTTAGCCTATCTTCACTCGTAATGTGAGTATTGCCTCCCGTGTTCCTACATTTCTCCTAAATCCAAACTGATCTTTTTCCTACAAACACAAAAACTGATCCGAGGATGACTCAGAAATTAGTTGAAACCGGTAATTACTGTTAATAAATTTTCGGTCAGGGTAGTGGCGGACTAAGGCTGTCGTAGGCCCGGGGCGGCGGAAAAACAAATTGAGGGCCCCCATACACTTGTAAATACATGTATTACTATGAAACAGTATCTTTTACGTTTCGGAGGCCCTCCCAGGGCGAGTGGTACAGGCCAGTCTGCACAAAATAGCTTTTTCGAGATTCGGAGGCCCCACAACGAGAGGCAAAGGTAACTCCAACTAACTTCTTTCTGGGTATTTGGAGGCCCCCAAAGACGAGAGGCCCGGGGGACCGCCCCCCTCCCCCGCTCCCTTTTTTATTATGAATAATCATATAATAACCTCCCCTTCTAGCCCAGCCTTTCGCTCTCCATGATCGCCTTTATTGGCGAGGCTTCATTGCCTGTAACTGAAATTCATCTCCTTGGATATAAAGTGAAATAAATGATTTCCATTCAGACAAAAGGATTTGTTGCAGTTTCGTCTCCATTGCATTTATTTATTTCCACAACAGATGGCTGTATACTTCTGAAGAAAGTAATTGGACTCCTACCCGATAACAAAATCAAAAGAAATGTTGGCGTTCTCCACAAATAAATAAAACGTAAGATAAACCAAAGAGAAAAGTTTAACTGAATAAAATAAAAATCCTTCTCCGTTCTTTTTTGTTCTCTCTGTTTCTATTGTGCTATTTTTTTCTTTTTTTTTTCAGTTTTACTGACTTGAACTTTTGTGTCTCGTTTCCGTCGTAGGTGTCGGTGGCCGAGTGGAATGAGACCGACACAGGAATAAAGATAGCACGCTGGTGCAGGTACGGAGGGGAGCAGCCAGAAACTAGAAACACTAGAGTAATTTAGAACGAGATATATATTGCACAGAATTTATACAATACTTAATTTTTACTTAGTTCAGTACACAGAATGCTGATACATAGTTGAGGCCTGCCTAGTGCCTATCCGATAGCCAAGTCTTCACTGGTGCCTATCTGATTCTGAAGGTCCTAACTGGTTGCTATCTCAGTCCCAAGTGAACGATGTCTTTCCGTGGTGGCCACAAGCGGGGTTGTAGCAGAGGGCGCTCGTGGCTGTCGTCGTAAGAACGCCGCGCCGTGCGTGCATGGCGGCGCGCGGCGAAAGTAGGTGGCGCGCACTTTGTACTTGTGCGACACCACACCCCTCCCCCCCAAACCGCGCCGTCATGGCGTAGGGCTGAGGGCCACGGCGACGGCACTGGGAGGATGGCCTGGGCGGGGGCGATACTGGTGGGACGGGCGTCGTAGCTGAGGCTGGGATCGAGACGCCGTCCGCGCCCCGGCATCCGCCTTGTGATCCTCCAGGAAACCCGGCGAAACCTGAGGAAGGGCGCACACCCCCGCCCAGAGGGAGCAGGTCATCTTCTGAGGTGCGTGGCCCAAGCTGGGGGGGCCCGCACGGTCCCGGAGTCCCTCTCGGTGACGCTGTCATCTGCGGCGGCGACGGAGGCGGAGGGGCCGACTGCATAGGAGGCGCGTCGACATCCATCGGGAGCTCGTAGCCCGGGGAAGCTGGGCCCGGCGGCGAGCGATGTGGCTGTGCTCCCTGGCGGTGAACTGGGTCTGGAATCAAGAAACCGGAGACAGGATCGCGCGGCCTGTGCAAGCGCAATTGGTTTGCGTGGCGCCACAGCTCCGACCCTGTGGAAGAACGTACAACATACATATTGCGACCGAGCACGCGCTGAATGGTGCCCGGCGTCCATCTTGTCTTTTTGCCAGCAAACACCCTGTACAGCACCGGCGTCGAAACCTGAAAACGCGAAGCGCCATACGAACTGACTCGGTGCGTGGGAGGCTGCAGCAGGTGAAGGAGAGTGCGGTGACGGCGGCCGTGTAGCAGCTCGGCAGGAGACGGGCCGTCACGTGGCATGCACCGATACGTAGACAGGAAAATTTGAAGAGCTTGCTGCCTGGAGTGCTGACCTTTCATCTTTTCCATGTGAGACTTGAATGTTCGAACGAAACGTTCTGCTTCACCATTGGACTGAGGGTGAAAAGGTGCGGTGGTGATATGCTGAATGCCATTCACACGACAAAACTGTTGAAATTCCGCACTAACAAACTGAGGTCCATTGTCACTGACGATAGTTTCAGGCAAACCTTCGATGCAAAACACTGATGTTAAGGCACTGATTGTACTAGAAGCTGTCGTTGAGTTCATGGCAATCACGAAAGGAAACTTGCTGAAAGCATCTACAATAATTAACCATCGCATATTCCAGAAAGGTCCGGCAAAGTCAATGTGTAAACGTTGCAATGGTCCCTTGGGGCGTGGCCAGTCTGAGAAACGTTGCGGAGGAGCCGCCTGATGCTCCGCACAAACTGTACACTGTGATGTCACGCTCTCTATCTGAGCGTCCATACCAACCCAGGTACAATGACGTCTGGCCAGTTGCTTTGTCCTAACAATACCCCAATGTCCTTGATGCAGGAGGCGTAACACTTATCGTTGCAGGGAACGAGGAACAATCACTCTTGCTTGGTCGTTGTCGGTATGCAACAACAGTACACCCTGTCTTAAAGATAATGCATGACGCTGTGCAAAATAACGTCGAACCAGAGGCCGATCAATGTCTTTGGCTCTGGCAGGCCACCCTGAGCGAACAAAACGTGCTACCACACTTAGGTCTGCATCCGCTGCTGTTTCCTGTGCAACCCGACGAGAGTTTAAAGGAAAGTCTGCGACAGCGGAAGCATCTCTGGAGTCTATCTGACAACATGCCATTTCTGAAGAATCAAATGACACATCCTGGCCAACCGGAAGTCGGGAAAGTGTGTCCGCGTTGGCGTGTTTAGTGGTAGGTCGGTACAAAATTTCATACTGATAATTTGACAATATCAAGGACCATCTCTGAAGCTTTTGTGCCGTTCGTGGCGGAATTGGCTTTGTGGGTGAGAACAACGACGTGAGAGGCTTGTGGTCAGTCAACAAATAGAATTTTCTGCCATAGAGATAATGATGAAACTTTGTGACGCCGTAAATGATTGCTAAGGCCTCCTTTTCTATCTGACTGTAATTCTGTTGCGGTGGCGTCAGAAGCTTGGACGCAAAGGCAATAGGACGATCGTGACATCCAATGCGATGTGACAAAACTGCACCCAGACCGTACGACGAGGCGTCAACTGCTAACACTACAGGCTTCTGTGGGTCAAAGGGAATCAAACATGCATCACTGAGTAGTGCAGACTTTAGTTTGTCAAAGGCAACCTGACAATCTTTAGACCATACAAAAGGAACATTCTTCCTACGTAAGTGATGCAGTGGAGCTGCAATCTGAGAGGCATTGGGAATAAATCTGAAATAATAGTTAAGCTTTCCCATCACTGCTTGCAATTCATGCACATTCTTAGGAGGAGGCAAGTCTTTGATTACTCTAAGATGTGACTGTAAGGGATGGATTCCTTGGGCATTAATCACATGGCCTAGGTACTCTATTTCAGTTTGAAAAAACGAACACTTTGCTTTATTACAACGTAGACCTGCTGCAGTCAAAACTTTGAAAAGGCACTCCAGGTTTGCTAAATGTTCTTCAACTGTACGTCCGGATACCACAATATCATCTAAATAGTTCGAACAACACGGTACAGAAACTGTCAGCTGTTCCAAGAAACGCTGAAAAATAGCGGGGGTGGAAGAACTGCCAAAGGGTAGGCGTTGAAATTGAAAAAAGCCCATGTGAGTATTAATGACGAAAAACTATTTTGACTCGTCATCAAGCGGAATTTGCAAGTATGCCTCTGCTAAATCAATCTTTGAAAAGTAGCGAGACTGTCCTAATTTGTCCATCAGTTCCTCAGGTCTGGGCAGAGGGTATGTGTCTACAATTGTTTGACTGTTCACTGTTGATTTGAAGTCCGCACAGAGACGAAGTTTTCCTGACGGCTTGGGTATAATTACTATAGGCGAGGCCCACTGACTCGCAGAAACAGGAGAAATCACCCCACTATCTTGCCAACGTTTAAGTTCTTCGGCAACTGCATCCCGCAAGGTGATAGGCACTGGTCTAGCTTTACGAAATTTTGGAACTGCAGATTATTTTAAAGTTACATGTGCCACAAAGTCTTTTGCACAACCTAGTTCCGGCGAAAACAAGTCACTATATTTTTCACACAATGCATTTATTTTGTCCTGAGGCACTACCGAGGAAATTTGAAGCACATCTCTTTGAATTGATAAACCAAACAAGTCAAAAGCACCTAGTCCAAAAATGTTCTGTGTCGATTTGGCCTGAAGAACTACAAAAGCAACTGTTTTTGTTACACCTTGAAAAGAGGCAGGCAGGCTACACGTTCCTAGCACGGGAATATTTTGACCTGTATATGCTGTGAGCACTTGCTGTGACGGCGACAATTTTGGCGCACCCAGAAGTTCATAAGTATCTTTATTTATTAATGTGACAGCGGAACCAGTATCAAGCTGAAATTGCACCGTCTTATTTTCTATGAAGAGAGTCACAAACAGTTTTTGCTTGCGGCGCTCGACAGGTGCGCGAATGTGGGCAACGTCTGCTACGGTTTGTTTACTGCGCTTGCGCGGGCCGCGTAGTGAAGTAAGCGGCGCAGACTCGGCACGCAGCGGATTAACAACACTGTCACTAGATAACACTACCGCCGGATCGGCGTCCGCGCAAGCATGCGAAGCTACTCCAGATGTACTAACTACTGCACTACACTTTTGAGTAGCTACTTGATGTCTACTGTCACTAGCTACACAGTACTGGGCACTATTACAAGGAGCAGTTGCAGAAGGCACTATTTTCACTACAGGAATGCACTGTTCATAGTCATTTTGCTTGTCCCGAAACCTTTTCCGTTGCACTGTTTTACGCGCTCGTCGGCGCTTGCTACGTGGTGCACTATATAGTTTTGCAATAGGTGCAGAATAATTTCCTTGCAATTGAGAACCAAGTAAAGCACTTTTCAACTCCACAGCGTCCATGACATTGACTGTAGGCACTGCTCTCGCACTCTGCGAAGCACTGTTTCTAACGTTACCGTTCTTTGAGTTTTTAATTTGCATACACACAGACTGCACATGTCCCGATTTGCCACATTGACAACAGGTTGCGTTGCGACTAGGGCAATGAGCACGCTTGTGCCGAGACACACACTGGGGGCAAGATTTACGTACATTTTTCTGAAATGAACGTTGGCGCCCGTTATTCAAATTACTGTTTCTAACACTACGGGGCGACCTTTGCGTCCCACTTTTACACTTGCTACTGTTCACTGTCTGTTCAGCACGGCCGGTAGAAAAATAAGAATCACTAGTGCTACACTGAGAACTACGGCTAGGAAAGCGTCCGTTGCGGCGCACTGAATTTACACTGTGGCTTTGCATTTCTACATCTGCTATGTCAAAAGTATCATGCGCTTCTATAAGCTGCAGTACACTGTCTAATGAAGGGTCTGACTGTTTTACAATTGCTGCCCTAATTCTGGGGTACTGAATGTTCTGCGTAATCGCATCCCTCAACATCACGTCACTATGCGAAAGTCCACAAGAGCAAGTAAATTTACATTTGCGGGTTAAGCCCTTCAATTCCGTAATCCACTCTTGGTGTGACTGCTGCGGTAATTTTTTAAGTCTGAAAAATCGGTACCGTGCCGCAGCTACGAGAACTTTTCTCTCATAATGAGCATTTAGTGCCTCTACTATTTGTTCAAAGTCTACATCACTAGGAGATGCGTGCGGGAATAGTTTTTGCAGTAACACGAAAGTTTTGGGGCCCACCACAGACAATAAAAGATGCTTAACAGTCTGACCTGTAAGTTGATGAGCCGCGACGAGTTCTTGAAACTGTGCGAAATAGTCGCTCCATTCTTCCTCACGTTCGTTGTACTGACAAAACGTAGGAAGCGTTGCGACAGCAGGTGTGGGCTGCTGAAGCGGCGGCTGTTGTTGTTGGTTAGCTGCTTGCGCTGTGAGCTGGGCCACAGCCTGCAGGAGTTGTGTTATTTGCGCCGTCTGTAACTGAATAATTTCCATTAAGTTTGGGTTCGGGGTAGTGGCCATGCTGACCGATTAGGCGCCGCGCATACAAGTAAATTATAACAAAACACAAATGTAATATGAAAGAGGACGCTCTGCAGCAAAAAAAGTCCACAAACACGTAACTGAAAATGTTCCCCCAAAAATCTTATAATAAGGGTGGGTGGGCGGGAGCAATTTCTGCGTGCTCCGACTGCTGCTGTCTGGCTGCTGGTCCAAGGTTCGTCTATCACTCCTCGTCGCCACTTTTGTGTCCCAGCCTCGTCGCCGCTTTTGTGTCTCGTTTCCGTCGTAGGTGTCGGTGGCCGAGTGGAATGAGACCGACACAGGAATAAAGATAGCACGCTGGTGCAGGTACGGAGGGGAGCAGCCAGAAACTAGAAACACTAGAGTAATTTAGAACGAGATATATATTGCACAGAATTTATACAATACTTAACTTTTACTTAGTTCAGTACACAGAATGCTGATACATAGTTGAGGCCTGCCTAGTGCCTATCCGATAGCCAAGTCTTCACTGGTGCCTATCTGATTCCGAAGGTCCTAACTGGTTGCTATCTCAGTCCCAAGTGAACGATGTCTTTCCGTGGTGGCCACGACCGGGGTTGTAGCAGAGGGCGCTCATGGCTGTCGTCGTAAAAACGCCGCGCCGTGTGTGCATGGCGGTGCGCGGCGAAAGTAGGTGGCGCGCACTTTGTACATGTGCGACACCACATGAACCATCGTCACATTTGTACCATAATTTTCAGCATGTTACCATATGTGTCCTTACAGTCCCTGAGTCCTTGCAGGGCCGGATCTAGGGGGGGGGGGGGCAAAGGGGGCAGTTGCCCCGGGCGGCAGAATTTAGAGGACGGCAAATTTCACCGATTCTCTCTCTCTCTCTTTTTTTTTTTTTTTTTTTTTTTTTTTTTTTTTTTTAAACAGAATATATCTTTCTGCTATAATTTAATAATATTAACAGGCACTGAATTATTAAAAGTAAAATGACGGCAAGGGACACCGCAATCATTTAATAAAACTAAAATTCCTGGTTGCTGACTTCAGTGTTGCCCTGTCACAGGTACTTCAGCTAATCAAACTTTAAAAATCTACTAGATATTAGCCAGAATGAGGGAGATGTTTGCGTTATTGCCTAAGTAAATGCTCAATGTTTATTAATTTGCATAGATTTCCTTTTCCAATAAATGAATATTCATATTTCATATCAAGGTAATATTTGTAGAACAGGTGAATTTGAATAACGTTCCAGTCCTTATAAAAAAAAGTATTTCAGGTGCGCACACTTCTTATTGAAAGTCAAAAGCATTAAGGCTCTAGAGTCCACTCTTGGTAGCGATGGAAGTGATAGACATCTACACAGGATAGGCTACTCTATGAATCACATTTAACAGCCTGACAGAGGGTTCATCGGACCACTTTTATACTATTTATCTCCCATTCCACTCTCGAATAGCGCGCGGGAAGAAAGAACATCTGCAGCTCTCTGTTCGAGCTCTGATTTCACATATTTATTCCTATGATCTTTTCTACTTATGTAAGTGGGAGGCAACAATATATTTTTGCATTCGGAGGAGAATGTTAACGATTGTAGTTTCGTAAGTAGCCCACGTCGTATCGATAAACGCCTTTGTTCTAATGATTCCCATTTCAGATCCTGTATCATTTCCGTGACTCTGTCTCCCCTGTATCACGACAATACAAAACAAGCTGCCCTTCTTTCGACTCTTTCGATGTCCTCCGACAAACCAACTTGATAAGTATCGCACACTGGGCAGCAAGACCAGATAAAACAGGAGGACTCTCACTGTATTATTGATGCAAGTAAAGAAGTCCTTTTAGAGGAACAAAAGAAGATGGTGATTTTGGTGATCCACATAGCGGCAAATTTCTAAATACAATTGATCTCATATCATACTATAGTGTCCCCCTTCGTCTACGTATTGAAAGCCAAAGAAAGGCCAGATTAGCTATTTTTACAAAAACATACAAGATGAGTTCTGTGACTTGATTGCTGACAAAATAAAACAAGTTATAATTAAAGATATTTTAGCTGCTAAATACTTTTCACTGATGTTTCACTGCACTCCAGATATCAGCCACAATGCGCAGATGACACAAGTAATTCGTATGTCAAGTCGAATGACTCAGAGGTTGTGGAAAGTTTTACTGACTTTTTTACAGTTACAGACAAAACAGGAGAAGGCCTTAGTCAAGAGATACTGCAAAAATTGGAACAACATGGTTTGAGAATTAAGTACTGCAGGGGACAGTCTCATGACAATGGGGCAAACAGGGCTGGAAAGTACAAAGGGGTCAAGTCAAGAATACTTCAGAAGAATGAACTGGCCTATTTCGTACCATGTGCTGCTCACTCTTTAAATTTAGTAGGAGCAAATTCAGCATTAAGCAAGACTAGGTGATCTGCAAGAGTAGATGCAGTTGAAGCTGTTTACAAGCATTTTCATGAAGTTTTGAAGGCCCTTGAAGAAAATGAAACTTATAAATTGTCAACACCAGAAACAAAATAAGAAACAAGATCTATTTTTAAAAAAATATGAGAAAACTCAAATTCATTACTTTAACTTGGTTCTGGTATTCAATATTAAAATAAATTGCTCATGTTAATCAGTTTCTGCGAAGTTAATACTTTGCAATTGATAAAGCTGTTCGAAACATTCAAGGACTTTTGGGCTTTCTCAAAACTTCCCGGGATTCTTATACCTCTGAAGCTATTTCTGAGGCCAAAGTGCTAGCATAAGATAATGAGGTATCAACGGTATTCTCCGAAAAAAGGATTCGAAGAAAGAAGAAAATGGCCGATGAGCTTTGCGAGGATGAAGTATCCAACATTCACAGAAAAAATAAGGAATAATTGACAGAGCTTAGTATCAGGTTTACCGCACTTGAGAACACTGGTGCAAAAATTAGTTTTCTGTGTGGTGGAGGACTTGAAGGCCAAAGCAGCGGAACTGGCAGAAGATCTTAGAGAGGAAGAACTTGAAAGTTTCAGACAACATGCGCTGGCAGTAGACATAGCCTTACAAGATTCCACTGCATCATCAACATTAAGTTTAATTTATAAAAATAAATTGGTAGAGGGTTATCCCAACCTTACTTCAATGTTAAAATATATCTTACGATTCTAGTTTCTGTTTCGTCTGGAGAAAGAACTTTCAGCTTGAGGAGCACGACTGCTTAACAAATCTGAGTATAATATCCATATAGCACAAACGAGCTGCTTCTCTAAACTATGATGATATCAAAAACAGTTTAGCAGCAAAAAAGGCTCGAAAAGCGAAATTTTGAATTGATTTTTGTACGATGAGTAATCTTGTAATATTTTTGTATGTATTAAAATTGTTCTGTTTTCCTTTGATCGTAATTCAGTCAATAAAATAAGTTCATGTTGTGAGATTATAACATTTATTTAGAAACATGTAACCCAATTAGTGTCAAAAAGTCGAATCTTACAGGGGGGGGGGGTGAAAGAAGGGGCGGCAAATTTAAGCTTGTTCCCCTTGGCAAATGTCCTAGATCCGGCCCTGGTCCTTGTTTGGCGCTGTGTTCGTATTCGAGGTATGCTCGGTAATCGTCAAGGGTGGCGTGACGATTGTCAAGAGCGTATACAGCCGTGTGACCTAACATCCATATTGCAGCGTTGTTTTTCCTTCGCGGATATCGCAAATTGTCGGGTCTGCCCTTGTCCACCACTGGGTCAGGACTATAGAAATTGTCTACTTACCGGTAATCAAAAATATTTGTTGTGTGCTGATAACCGTGCAGCATATTTTAAATACTTGTATTTCCTATTGTGCTGCGAGAGAACAAGTCGGTTTGTCGGATGACCTCCGCTCCATATTAGGTGACAGTGATATGACAGTGGCACGCGTTTTACGATTTTGTGTTTTGGCCGATCTCCTACCAAAGATCTTAGGTCGACGGGCCGGCCGCGGTGGCCGAGGGGACTAAGGCGCTCCAGTCACGGTCTACACGGCCACTACGGTCGGGGGTTCGAATCCCCCCTCGGGCATGGATATTTGTGCCGTCCTAGTTCGTAAGTAGTTCATAAGTAGTTTGTAAGTTTAGGGACTGATGACCCCGTAGTTAAGTCCAATAAGCTCTACAAACATTTGAATATTTTAGGTCGACGGTTCTAAAATATAGATAGAGGAAGACAGGATGGTTCGGTCCATCCCTCTATGTTTAGCCCGCCGTCTTTTTAGCCTTGTCCCCCATTTGTCTGTTTTGTCTAGTTTCTTATTAGTGTCACAGAACCTTTTTTTTTATTATACATATGACGTAGAGGGAAGAGCGTATGTCCCTTCGTATTGTCTCTTCCCTTGCCTGTCTCCTGTGCCATTTAGCAGTATTGAACTCATCTCTTCCTAGTATGGGCGCTGATGACCACGATGTTGAGTGCCCTAAAGCTCCAATAACAACAACAACAATAACATCAAAAATATTTAGACCGCCTGCCAAACATGTCATGTCAGAAAAGAGCATAATAATTACCAAGTAAACAATATACGGAGCGATTCCAATTACTGCAGCGACTGCCGCCCACTCTAATGCTGAACCAATCTGTCGGACACACGTGGGGTGGATCTCCATGCTCTGCAGCACGTTTGTGAACAGAGACATCACGCAGAAGAACTTGAGTAGAGCAGCGGCGGCAGTCACGATCCATTGCGGCCCGGACACTGAAACACAGAAAAAATGGTGTCACATTCTGTTCAGGCTACATTAGGCAATGAAAGTCAACTATGAATTCACTAACTTCTACATAGGATACTCTACATAGGATACTCTGCAAATCACATTTAAGTGCCTGGCAGAAGGTTCATCGAACCACCTTTATACTATTTCTCTCCCATTCCATTCTCGAATAGCGCGTGGGAAGAAAGAACATACGAATCTCTCCGTTCGAGCTCTGATTTCTCGTATTTTATTCTGATGATCATTTCTACCTTTGTAGGTGGGAGTCAACAATATATTTGCGCATTCTGAGGAGAATGTTGGCGATTGGAGTTTCGCAAGTAGCCCACGCCGCAGCGATAAGCGCCGTTGTTGTAATGATTCCCATCCCAGATCCTGTATCATTTCCGTAACACTGCCTCCCCTGTATCGTGACAATACAAACCGAGCTGCCCTTCTTTGAACTATTTCGATGTCCTCCGTCAAACACACCTGATA
This sequence comes from Locusta migratoria, assembly GCA_026315105.1. Taxonomy (NCBI): domain Eukaryota; kingdom Metazoa; phylum Arthropoda; class Insecta; order Orthoptera; family Acrididae; genus Locusta; species Locusta migratoria. The sequence continues at coordinate 463,332,160 of CM048746.1, read as the reverse complement.
AGGATACCACATTAGGCGGTAAAAAAAAAAAAAAAAAAAAAAAAAAAAAAAAAAAAAAAAAAAAAAAAAAATAAATAAATAAAAAAAAAAAAAATGCAAGAAGAAGAAGATAAGCGTAGTGTATGCAGTCTACAGCCTTCACTTTTGAGTGATGTAACTGGTTTCTTTTCGTACTCATGTGGACAACTTCACACTGCTCGTTAATTAGAGTCGATTGCCAATTTTTACACAATACTAATATCTCATTTAGATCGAACTGCAGTTGGTTTTGATCTTCAGATGATTTTACTAGACGGTAATTGACGGCGTTATCTGAAAACAACCCAAGAGAGCTGCTTAGATTTTCTCCCAAATCGCCGGCCGCGGTGGCCGAGGTGACTGAGGCGCTCCAGTCACGGTCAGCACGGCCACTACGGTCGGGGGTTCGAATCCCCCCTCGGGCATGGATATTTGTGCCGTCCTAGTTCGTAAGTAGTTCATAAGTAGTTTGTAAGTTTAGGGACTGATGACCCCGTAGTTAAGTCCCATAAGCTAAATCGTTTATGTAATTAAGGAACAGCAGAGGACCGATACCAGCCGGCCGCGGTGGCCGAGGTGACTGAGGCGCTCCAGTCATGGTCAGCATGGCCACTACGGTCGGGGGTTCGAATCCCTCCTCGGGCATGGATATTTGTGCTGTCTTTAGTCTTAGCTAGTTCATAAGTAGTTTGTAAGCTTAGGGACTGATGAACCTTAAGTCCCATAAGTTGTACAAATATTTGAACATTTGAACCAGTAACACTACCCTGCGGAACGCCCGATATCATCTCTGTTTTAGTCGATGCCTTACCATCGATTACTACAAACTGTGTCCTCTCTGACAGGAAATCCCCTATCAAGTCACAAATTTGGGGCGATATACCACAACCACGCAATTTGATTAAAATCCGTTTGGGAGGTACTGTGTCAAAAGCTAAAAATGTTCAAATGTTTGTAAATCTATCTGACCAAACTGCGTGGCCATCAGTCCTTAGCTTACAGACTACTTAAACTAACCTAAGGACAACATACACACACACCCATGCCCCAGGGAGGACTCGAACCTCCGACGGCGAGCAACCGCGCGCTCCGCAGCGAGGCGCCTTAGATCGCTCGGCTACTCCACCGCGGCGTGTAAAAAGCCTTTTGGAAATCTAGAAATGCAGAATCAATTTGAGAACCCTTGTCGATAGCACTCATCACTTCGTGTGAGTAAAGAGCTGGTTGTGTTTGGCATGAACGATATTTTCTAAATCCGTGTTGACCTTGGGTCAATTGTTCGAGGTAATTCAAAATATTTGAACACATGATATGTTCCAAACCCCTGCTGCAATGACCCCAACGAAATAGGCCTGTAAGTTAGTGGGTTACTCCTGCTGCCTTTCTTGAATAAAGGTGTGCCCAGTGCAAATTTCCAGTCTTTTGTTTGTATATGGCTGTTAAGTAAGGAGCTATCGCTTCAGCATAATCAAATATAAATCTAGTGGGTATACAGTCCGTACCAGAAGATTTGTTCTTAAGTGATTTCAGTTCCTTCACTTCTCCGATGATGTCTACTTCTACGTTATTCATTCTGGCCTCTGTTCGTAATTCGAAATGTGGAATATTGATTTCAAATTAAAAATTTATAAATTGAAATGGCAGTACTGTAATGAAGAATAAGCTGCGTTTGCCGCTAGACAAGACTATATGTTGCCCTGTCAATAGAAGTTTTACCACTTTTTAACAAATTGTAACAAGTGACATGCGCTAAATAGTATTGAGGAAAATAATGACAAAACCTCAGCGGGAAAAACTGGAGGTTCAAATGAGAAACAATCGTCAATGACTTATCAGATAACGTGTTCTGTGAAGTGAGTAAGCAGAGAAAGTATCCCACGAGCTCACAGAAGAAAAAGGCAGGAAAGCTACCTCATCTCTGTCTGTGGAAAAAAAATCTAATCAAAGTAAACAAAAAGCATTTTTATTCTTGTCAGTTTTTGCTACTAATTGAAAGACCCACTGTTTACGAATCTTGCAGTGAACTTACAGAAAAAGTTGAAATGGTCTCTGAAGGAAGACTATTGTTTGTAATAGTCCGGTTCGATAGATCGGAACCGTAACCCTTGTGGATCTTCTTGTGCCACACTGGAGTAGCCGCTTGATCTAAGGCATCATGCTACGGAGTGGCTGCTGCCGGAGTTCGAGTCCATCCTCGGGCGTGTGTGTGTGTGTGTGTGTGCAAGAGTGGATTCATGGAAGGCAGGGGCCACAGGGGCACGGCCACTCCCATCAGAGGTTTGGAGTCAGTCTCTCGGTCAAGGGTGCGTGTCGTCCTTAGAAAAAATTTGTTTAAGTAGTTTGTAAGACTACGGAACGATGACCTTAGCAGTTTGGTCGCTTCAGGTTACAAACATTTTAAATTTTTTTTAAGCATATGCTCTAGGTTTTTGTGCAATCACCATTAAGCCATGTGGTTAATTTAATATCATAAACCTTTGGGCATCATTGTACAAAACTTATTTTTCGACCATATTGTACAACTGTTTGATTTTCAAGGTGGTCAGCCTTTTCAGTCTTGTAGTCCAATGAAAAAATTGTTCTACCTGGAATGCAAGATGTATGAGACAGCTCAGAAACAGTTACATGTGAAATTAAATTCAGCGTGTTCATCTGTAGGCAAGTGCTTCATCCTTTATGATGATGAAGGAAACAAGTGTGTTGAACACAGTTGAACACGGGGCATTCAGGCTCTAAATTCTCTGGTTCTTTTTATTTTGTGATAAATTTAGAAAATTTAAACTATTTAATGTGATTTAATAATTGTAATAATTTTGTGATCTTGGACATTTTAAAATGACTCCAGAATGGGCAAAAACTAATAGTGCATTGGAAGTTAGATGGAAGAATATTAAATTTTTTTTTCTAAGAAGCCACTGTGGCTTTGAAACATATTTTGTGTGTTTCCTATAGCAGTTATGATGACTGATATGTAATGGCTGAAAAAAATGTTCAAATGTTTGTTAAGCTTATGGGACTTAACTACGGGGTCATCAGTCCCTAAACTTACAAACTACTTATGACCTACCTTACACTAAGGACGGCACAAATATCCATGCCCGAGGGGGGATTCGACCCCCCCGACCCTAGTAGCCGTGCAGACCGTGACTGGAGCGCCTCAGTCCCCTCGGCCACCGCGGCCGGCTGGCTGAAAACCCGGCGTCGCCCGTGTACTTAAGTATTCCAGTCTTAAGTTAAACCATCTCTCCTTTCATTTTATCTCTCTGTCTCTTTCTCTTTTCTTCTCTCTCTGTGTATCTCTTCCTCCTCTCTCTCTCTCTCTCTCTCTCTCTCTCTCTATTCTCATCTTCCTTCTTTCCGTTCATCTCCTCTTATCCCTCTCTCATTCTTCTCCTCTGCCCTCTCTCTGTTCCACCTCCTCCTCCACTACAGCGGCGTAGTGAACGAGCGCATTGAGGCGCTATGCTGCGATGCACGAGGCCGTTCCCCGTCGGTGTCCCCCCTCGGGCATGGATGGGTGTGCTGACTTTAGAATAAGCTAGTTTGTAGTTTGTAAGTTGAGGGACTGATGACCCCGCAGTTAAGGTCCTTAAGCTTAGCAAACATTTGAACATTTTATTTCTCCTCCATTACCCTCTCGCTGTCCGTCTCCTACCTCTTCTTTCTGTACGTCTCCTCCTCCACCGACTTCTCTCCCCCCAATGGTGACTAGTCAAACGGTGTAAAGGTCGCAACGTACTCTCCGCCATGCTAAATTCACTGGTTTGCAGATTATAAAAATCTTCTTCATGAAAACATATTTTATTGTACTGATTTTCATGGTAAGCAGTAAAACAATATGGATCTTTGTTGTAACGTTCCCTCCGTTATGCACCTACGGAGGCTTACGACAGGTAGCCCATGTATTAATTCGGGGTATAAGCTATCTTCATTACACATTTCATTCAATTCTGCCCAGCTGCTTCAGCATGAAGGTGTACAAACATATTAACCTATTGTAAGGTACCCTCCGCTTACGAAAAGTAGTCCATGTATTAATCAGGGACTACGCTACCTCTGTACTAAATTTCATTCATATCCCTCCAACCAATTCAGCGTGAAGGCATAAGAAGCGAATTAACTAATTGTAAAGTACTTTCCGCCATGCACTAACCGGCATAACTGTAGACTGGGATATCACCCGTCTGCTTTGAACCATGACGTCATCAACATGTCGGAAAACAAGTATATCTTAATACTTCTGTTTTGTAGATACAAATAATCTGTAGTTATTTTAGATAACAGAATGTACCATCGATCACAGGTCTTAGCCCAAAAATTCGCGCCTTCGGCGCCCACTTACGAAAAAAGAAAATAAATACATTAATAAATCTCTCGGTTAACCTACACCTAACCATCAGAGAGAAGTTACAGATCACTTTTAAACACAAAATATTAATCTGTTTTGTTTGTAAACAAACTATCGTCTTTAACCCAACCACCACATAATCACTCACGCCTTCTACAAACAAGCAAGCACCTAAAAACTACCGCGCTGCGATGAAGTCACGGGTCAAAGCAGACGGGCGGTATCCCCAACTTCAGGTGAGCCCACTAACCTTCGCGCGAGTGGAAGCAACGAGTTGACAAAGTTTTGTCGCAATCGGATGTACGGTATGGCCGTGCATAAAATGCGAACGAAAAGCAAACAAACAGACATTAATTTTTAAATATTAGATTTACGCGTTTATTATCTAATTCGCATTAAACCAATACGTAGGTAACAACAAATTCCTTCTGCTGGTGGTTTTCACCCCAATGATTCGGTACGTTTGGTAGGCATCAAAGCTGACAGTCAGTTAAAAATCTGAATGAAGTATGCTCTCCACTGAAGCGTATTTTTTTTAAAACTGACTTAAAATTGCTTACATAAAATTCACATGGTGTGAACAATATTTATATTTTAAATGTTTCATTGATGATTATCACCCTGAAAGATGTAACGTAACTTCCAGAGAGAGCTGTTAGAATTTTCAGAAATTTTATTTCAGTCGAAACCGCCAAATTTGAAAATTAACTGTTTATTCACGTTAATTAATTCAAATGATCGTAGGTAATCTGAATGTATTAATAATTCACTGATAAACTGAATTGTTCACTCATATTTAAAAATTTCATCAGGATCGGAATACAACTGTAGACTCTTACGAAGTCCATATGTAAAGTATCCTCTGTCATGCACCATCCAAAATTTTATTTGACAGTCACCTTTTTCTTGTTTTGAAGGTCAAGTGCCCAACATGTCATGAAGATTTTAGGATGAATGAAGTGTCCTTATTCGCATGTCGCCTAATGCTAGAGATTTTCAACCATATACACTCCTGGAAAACGAAAATAGAACATTTGATAAAATGCATTTTTATAAAAACCATCAGCTGTTTATTAAAACCTTATTCATCTACTAGTTTCGGTCATGGACCATCTTCAAGGATAAAAAGGTGTTAACAGAGAATGGTAAAATACATCAAATAAAATAATTCAACTGAGATAAACAACAGTCAGTACAACTAAAAGTGTAAAAAATTGCTATGGTCATCTTAGATAAAATCTATCACTAAAACATGTCATGTTTTAGTGATAGATTTTATCTAAGATGACCATAGCAATTTTTTACACTTTTAGTTGTACTGACTGTTGTTTATCTCAGTTGAATTATTTTATTTGATGTATTTTACCATTCTCTGTTAACACCTTTTTATCCTTGAAGATGGTCCATGACCGAAACTAGTAGATGAATAAGGTTTTAATAAACAGCTGATGGTTTTTATAAAAATGCATTTTATCAAATATATTACGGCTGTTGACTCTCGCCTCACCAAAGCATTCGAAAATAGAACACCATGAATTAGTCAGTCCAGCAGAGCGAAATTTTATTGACACATTCTTGAGATGTGTACAACACACGATCACGCAGTCAGAACCATACGCACGTCAGTACAGTCACCAGAGAGTGCACAATGTCGACGCTAGTATCGTGCATACCTTCCTTTTGCAGCAATGCAGAGTGCAACTTTCTCATGTAGACGATCGTTGAGAAGCCGAATGGAGTCTTACTGTATGGTCCGCCATGCAATTTCCAACTGATGCCTCAGTTGGAGCAGAACTCGTGCCGGTCATGTAGACCGGGCCAAGTTGACGTTCATCCGGCCCTAGACATGCTCAATGGGGGACAGATCTGGAGATAATGATGGGCAGGGTAGTTGACGTACACCTAGAAGAGCACGTTGAGTTGTACGGGATACGTGTGGACGTGCACTGTCTTGTTGGAAAAGCACATCGCCTTGTTGGTGCATGAACGGAGGCAAGACGGGTTGAATGCTGATTTCAGTGTACCGTGTAGTGTTCAATTTTCCCACAACGAACACCAGAGGAGAACGGCCTAAGTAGGATATGGCTCCCCACACCATGATGCCAGGTGTCGGCCCCGTTAGCCTCTGTCGTGGGCACTCCAGATTTTCTCACTCCCCTTCACGACACCACACACGCGTACGACCATCATTGGCACAGAGACATCGACGATCTCATCACTAAAGACGACACGTCTCCATTCGTCCCTTCATAAGCGCCTACCACGACACCATTGGAGGCGGGGTGGACGATGTAGGGGCGTGAGCGGAAGACACACTAACGGCAGACACGATCGTGAATCATTTTGAAGGGAGCGATATCCTACACTCGCCATTCTCCTCTGGTGATCGCCTAGAGAACATTGAACAGTGCACGGTTCACTGAAACTATCATTTAACCCGTCTTGCTACCACTCATGCACCAACAAGCCGATATGCTTTTCCAACAGGACAATGTATCCCGTTCCATCCAACATGCTCTTCAAGATGTGCCTCAACTACCCTGGACAGCACGATCCGTAGATCTCTCCCCCTTGAGAATGTTTGGGACCGCATGAGACGTCATATTGGGTGATCTGCATTAGCGGCACGAAGTCTGGCCCAACTGCGGCACCAGGTGGAAATTGCTTGGCACGCCATTCCACATAACCAAATTCGGAACCTCTACGACCGTTTCCATTGTTGCAGAAGGAAGGTATACACGGTACTAACGCCAACATTGCGAACGCTCTGGAGACTGTACTCACGTGCGTACGGCTCTGCCTGTGTGATCGTGTGTTCTATACAACCTCAAGAATGTGTCAATAAAATTTCCCTCAGTAGGGTCGATGAGTTCATGGTGTTCTTTTTTCATTTTCCAGGAGTCTAATTGTTTATGACGTCATATCTCCTGAATTATTTGTTATAAAGAGTTGTTACCCCTACGTCAATTGTTACTTTATGGAAGGAATATGTGTACCAAATTTGGTTGAAATCGGTAAAGTGGGTTAGAAGCAGACGTCGCATGATGCAGCACTTTAACGCGCATTTCATCGTTCATTACGTCATATCTCCTGAACTATTTGTCCTACAGTCATTTAATGGTACCTACGACCATTGCCAAAGTGCAAGCAATATGCAATATGTTGACAAGGTTTCACCACAATCGGTTGAACGGCATGGCCGCGCATAAAATACGAACACTCAAACATTTTATATGGGGGGGGGGGGGGAGGGTTAAAATTAGGGTCACAAAGCCCTTAAGGACATGTTCACCCTCGTCAGTCGCCAGCATTGTGTCCCCCTTCCCCTCGCAGGAAAAAATTCTGTATCCGCCAATGTTGTGTGTGTGTGTGTGTGTGTGTGTGTGTGTGTGTGTGTGTGTGTGAGTTGTCCTTAGTGCAAGTTACAGTACCTTAACTTTTCCCGGCGTAATGAATTTTCAAACAACTTACGGGTATGCTGCCGGGTGACGTTGTCGACCACCGACAGATCTTATGAATAGAGATGGTGGTTTTTGTTTAAATTCTGCTTGGAATCCGGCCCTGTCTCTCGTAAAAAAACAGAGAGACAGAATTAATGTTGCCTCACATGTTGATTAACCTTTAGTCCGTACACGGGTCTTTTGGACCGGGGCGACCCCATTCTCCTCCCTCACCTTCTCCCTGAGTGCGTGTCAGCACTCTGCCCTCCACAGTAGCCTCAAGGCAGTTGAAGAGGAAGTCGAAGTAAGTCTTTTCTTTGTTGTGCATCTGTCCGAAGTTGTGTAATTAACGAATGGCACTCTCTGCTCCCCGTCAAAAAAGGCCGATGTGTACACTCTCCGGTCCAATGTACCCCACTTACCCTCAAGTTGTGTTTTTTTTTTCTTTTCACAATCAACTGCAAGTCTATAAAATTGGAAAAAATCTACGTATCAAGTATGTGAGATAACTATTGGGGGGGGGGGGTGTATGCTGGGGAAGGGGTTGAAAGAATGGTGCACTACATGCATTTTAAGACAATTAGATGCAAAAAAGGCCGAATAAAAACTGTAAAGAAACGGCACCGCGGTCTTAAAGACCAAGTGTACCCTTTGTGTGCCATAAGGGGGTGTACGGACTGAAGGTTAAGTCACTAATGATATTTCTGATGTTGGTCATCTTTGTTTGTGTTGAGTCTGCTGTTACTTGTACCGTGTGTGTTAAATCCCTTGTTTTCCCTTTGGAAACACCCTGTCGAAATATCGGTGGCGATCGACGACGTCACCCGGCGGCATATCGTAAGTTGTTTGAAAATTAGTTTAAGTGGTTTGTAAGTCTAGGGACTGATGACCATAACCGTCTGGTTCAATAGTTTTATAGACAATTGAACATTCGATCTTCTTGATCCGACATCCAATTTTTCCCTTTATTGTTATTTCATCCCCCCTCGCCTCACGTGAGCGAAAGACGGGTCCTGACATCTCCACAAGACCCGATTTGGTTCCGATTTTGCGAAATAGTGTTACCAGGCTGTCCAGTAACACCACCTGTTAGCGCGGCGGGTAAATGCAGCCTCAGTTAGTTTCTAGTATGTGAACAAGTTTATGTCCTGTCACGGACGGAGGTGCTTATTATGTATCCTGTGTCGACGATGCAAGCATCATCAAGATATCTCGCTACCATTCGAGAAAATACCGGACTTCTCCAGTAGTAAAGGTGTGGAACTAGTTCAGCAGAATCACAAGAAATGTACTCACAATTGTGAATATCAATCAGCATCTGATACATGAAACCGCCTTCCATATTACCATTTATCACCATTTCCCCTCGCGAATCCTCTATGACCTCATCCCCTCCCACAGCCTTGTATTCTTTATTGGCCACCTCCGCGTCTGCTACCTTTCCCTTAAATTAGACCCCCAATCCTTTCGTCCATCCCCTCCTCAAAGATCATGCCGCGCCTCTCCCACTGTGTTCGCCCCGCCCTCCAACTGTCCACCCTCCGTATTCTCTCCCGTGGCAATTTCCGCACCCTCTACCTCCTGGATGATGCCATCCGCCCTGACATTTATCCTTCCCACCAGCTGTGATCCTCCACCTCCCTCCCTCCTCCTATCCCCTTCCCTCCTGTCTATCCTACCTACTCTTCTCTCCCCCTGTCCCTCCGGCATCCTTCCCGTTTCCCACTCCTCCAGGCTTCCTGGGACATCTTGCATCGTTTTACTCCCCCTGGCTCTGTAGCCCCTCCTCGAACCCCTGCCCTCGCTTTTCGCCCTACCCCCACCTCGTCCTCTAGCTCCCGCCCTCTCAATCAGTGCCATCATTTTGTGCTGGTGCTACATCTACGTGTGTTTACAAAGTGTGTGGTTTTTATTTTTATTTTATTTTTTAAATCCGAACAGCGAACGGCCAACCTGCAGCCGACGCCGACACCATGTTTCAAACTGACCGTGTTTTTCCATCACCCTCTCCCCCCCCCCCTTTCCCCCTCTCCAACCACATCATCTTCGATGTTTTAGTGCTACGTGAATTTCTGTGTGATCTTAGTCTAGTATCTTATTTTAATGAAGCCGTAGCCGACGCCTTGTGTTTTCTTTTAGAGGTTTTATGTGCTATGTGGTCTACGAGTGTATTTTTTTAATTTTTTATCTTCATTGTCATCGTGTCCATGTAAAAAGACTGCATTCTTTTCTCCATTTTAAACTTGTGTCTTTTTCTCCAACACTGCCACCCTACACATTTTAATTTTCTTCTAATCTTAACACCTTTTCTTTCTTTGCACACTCCTTTGTACTTGTCTGTCTTTCGCCTGAAGAGCGCACGTGTGTGCTGACAGCCCGGCCCATTTAGGGGAATTTTAAAAAAAAAAGGGGGGACCGGTACTCCAACCCAGATTCCCGCGTTTCGCGAGCTGTCATGTTGATCATTAAGCTATCCACGCACGCCTTCCGGACCGACAAAGACTTGCACATCCCACGCATTACCTACTTTGATACATAAATTTTATAATTCATTTGGCGCGAAAGTTCTCCGCCAACCTCTTTATTTCAGACTATAATGCATCCTACGTCCTCAGTTATTTGCTGGATGTAATCCAACTCTTTCGAGTTTTTACCTTCCACTTTTTCCTCTATAGTCGGGCCGGAATACAATGATCCCTGGCACCGCCTACTGGGCTGGGAGACCGCCCCAGCCGCTGAAACTGAATGCAACCATGTTGCCAAGTAGTTTGTTCGCTGCCTGACAGTATAGCTTAACGGTCGCTGCTGTCTGACAGAACTGGCGACAGTGCAGAGCGTAGCAGAACGCGCGCATGCGCAGAGCAAAGCTCGCATTTGACTTACTCCAATGGTCTGCTGCCGCAGTCGGCGCTCAAAGTCGATTGGCGCAAGCGCCAGGGATCCAGCTATTCAGGCTCGACTATAGTACCATAGAGGTTATTATTTCCTCATGTCTGAACACATGCCCAATCACCCTACCCACTGTTTTCAGTGTTTTCCAAACGTTCCTCAACTCGCCAATTCTACGGACACTATTTTCATTTGCTATCTTATCGGTCCATCTAACTGTCAACACAGTTCTATGGCATTATGTGTCAAATGTTTCGATCTTTTCTGTTCCGGTTTTCTCACTTTTCATGTTTTACTTCCATACAAAGCTTTCTTCCAAACGTTCATTCTCCGAAATATCTTCATCACATTAATGTTTGATACCAGTAGACTCTTGTTGGCCATGAATGCCCTCTTTGCCTGTGCCAGTCTATCTTTTAACTTCTTGCGCGACCGCTTTCGTCGGGGGTTCGAATCATCCCTTGGACATGTGTGTGTGTGTGTGTCCTTACCACAAGTTACCTATGTAGTTTGTAAGCCTAGGGAACGATAACCTCAGCACTTCGGTCCCTTAGGTTTACGAACATTTGTTTTTATGTTCTCTTGCTTTGTCGTGGGTTATTGTACTTCCAAGATCACAGAATTCCTACCCTTCATCAATGCCGTGATTACCAACTAATGTTGAGTTAATCACTGTTTCAATTTCTGCTACTACTTATTACCTTTTTCTGATTGCGGTTTGCTTTCAATCCGCACTTTGTACTTATTGGACGATATATAGTAGACCTATACATACTAGGGCCTTTCAAATGAAAAGATACGAAACGGTACTGTGGGTATAATTGTGGCATCTGGACACCGCTTAAATTAACAAGTCAAATTCGTGGTAACGATATCCACCCCTTGTCAATTGTTCAAATGCTTGTAAATCTGTAGGACCAAACTGCGTGGTCATCAGCTCACAAACTACTTAAAATAGGTAAACTAACCTAAGGACAACACACACAACCATGCCCCAGGGAGGACTCGAACCGCCGACGGCGAGCAATTGCGCGCTTCAAAGCGAGGCGCCTTAGGCCGCTCGGCTCTACCCCTTGTCACTGCGGTATAAAATCAGTAGGAAAAGAAGATTAGTACTGCCTAGTCCATGTTCTCCTCCAACCCAATTCTTCCATTTCTTCACCTAGAACTGCGTTGTATTCCCTCATAAAAATCGGATTTTCATCGTCATTTACATACCGGATTATCCTTTCTATTATAAATCATGGAATTCTTTTAGATAATCATACTATGGTTTGACTGGGGCAGTGCACAAATGGTTTAATTCATACTTAACTGGAAGAGCGCAGAAAGTTGAAATAAGTGGTTCATGTAATGTCGGAATATCAGACAATTCCTCAAACTGGGGACTATCAAGGATAGGGTGCCACAGGGTTCGGTCTTAGGTCCTTTACTGTTCTTGATATACATAAATAACTTGCCATTCTACATAATGAGGATGCAAAGTTAGTTCTTTTTTGCTGATGATACAAATATAATAATCACATCCAAAAAACAAAAACTAATTGAGGTAATCGTAGATAATGCTTTTCACAAAATTATTAAGTGGTTATCTGCAAACGGACTCACATTAAATTTTGATAAAACACAGTATATACAGTTCTGCACAGTAAATGGCACAACTCCAGTAATAAATATAGGCTTTGCACAGTAGTATGTAACTAAGGTAGAATTTTCAAAAATTTTAGCTGTGTGCATTGATGAGAGATTAAACTTGAAGCAACACATAGACGGTCTGTTGAAACGTTCCAGTTCAGCTAAGTAGGATGTTAGGATTATTGCAAATTTTGGCGATAAGAATATCAGTAAATTAGCTTACTACGTCTATTTTCGTTCACATCTCTCATATGGCATCATATTCTGGAGTAACTCATCATTGAGTAAAAAAGTATTCATTGCACAAAAGCGTGTAATCAGAATAAATGCTGGAGCCCACCCATGACCATCCTGCAGACATATATCGAAGGATTTAGGTATCCTCACAGTAACTTCACAGTGTATATATTCACTTATGAAATTTGTTGATAATAATCTAACCCAGTTCAAAAGTAATAGTAGTATGCACAGCTATAACACCAGGAGAAAGGATGATCTTCACTATATAGGGCTAAATCTGAGTTTGGCATAGAAAGGGGTAAATTATGCTGCCACTAAAGTCTTTGGTCACCTACCAAGCAGCATCAGAATCCTGACCGATAGCCAACTAGCATTTAAAAAGAAATTCAAGGAATTTCTGAATGACATAAATATAAATTAGTAAATGTAAAAAAAAAAAAAAAAAAAAGTGTGTCATGTAATATTTTGTGTAATGCAACGTCTGTACAGACACCCTTCATTAACCAGACACGTTCCACATCATTACAAAGTGTCGTATTCATGATCTATGAAACAAGTATTAATCTAATCTAATCTATGCTTCCCCCTATACCGGAATCTTTTCGCCAGTGGAAAAAGCATCACACTGTTTTAATTGCATGCCAAATGTTCTAGGCTACACGTTAAGTCCGTAATGCAGTGGTTTCCACTGAATTATGCATCCTCATCCCCCTTTATCACTACTAATTCTTTCTTTTTCTTTTTTGGGTGTGCGTGGGGGATCCCCACCCTAAGGACAAATAGTGGACTGAACTCCGTCTGTTCCTCCGCCGAAGTTGACTTCTTATCCCGGAAGTCGCAGTTGGTAATTACTGGTAATTTTCATTCAAAATACAAGGAGTGGCAGGGTTCGAAACCATGAGCGAGGACGCTAGACTGTGTGTGGAATTAACAGTAAGTAAATGAGACATTAAAGACATTTGTAGCGTGAAGCTACAGTTTCAAGACTAATCGAAATATTAGGTTAAATATGCTAGTGCAAAGTCTTCGATTAAAACCAGTTCAGGGATCTAGGACTGCTGTCCTGGATATGCATCGAGCTGGGTATGACTTCGTGATTTTTGCCATCCAAGTATACAAAGGAATCTGCCATTTATCTAAACTGACAGTGGACTAGACAATATAAAGAGACATGCTTATCTAGAGCAGAGAAAACACTCACTATATTAATTAAAACAAACAGTTTTACCTGTTAAAACGATGATGATAAACACAGAAACCATAGTTGCTGCCAAGAAAGAGAAGGCTTCTGTAAACCTGCGACCAAATTTGTTACCCATGACATGTGCTAACAAATTCCCCGGTACGTCTCCAGCTCCTTGTGCCATGAACGCCAGGAACGGGTTTCCTCCAAGGTTTCCGATGTTGAACATCATGCTGCATGTAGTCAGAATGCAGACGCTCCTGTGGACAAAGAGAATGCAACGTTTTTCCTAAACGAAGAGTGAGAAGAACAGCGTGTGTAGTGATATGTTCAAAGCTATACTGAGCAGTTCTCATAAACAATATTCACATTTAAAGATGATTGTCATTGATATGAAATTTAACAAAGTAAATAAAAAGATAAATATACTGGCGATTGAAGATGACATCGTTCTGACTGGTAAAAGCTTGATGGAGGTGGAGAAAATAGGAAGAGAACTGATGACCACAGCAGAAAGAATGGGATTTATAATCAATGGAAAAAAAAAAACAGAAAAAAACAGAAAAAAGACAGAACATACCGCAAAATATAACTGTCAAAAATCTAACATTTGAAACAGTACCAGAACTAGTCTTGTATAGTTCGCGAACGAACTAGTTCGAAAGAGCGCTCCCACAGGCGAACTGTGCGAACTAGTTCGCAGATCAGTCGCCTCTTAGTTCGTTAACGATCACAACTCAGTTTTGGTATGCTGACGAATTAAAATTTCAAATGGGGAGTATCAAAATGTGCTTCTGTTTCCTGATGATATCGGTATTATCCAAAAGAAGGAAGATGGCCACCAACGATCAATATACCATCTGAATGAAATATGCAACAAATATAAGTTTATAGAAAGTAATACAACGAATTCCGAGGAAAATATCCAGTCAGATCAAAAAGCGCTTTATATAATTCAGCTTTAGAACAAGTCTCTCTTAACTCATATTTAGTCTGTCCTAAAAGTTTCGATTATGATTGCGATATCGAAATGAAAATACTCTAATGCTAAGCTGTCTGCAGTACCATTATCAGAACAAATATAGACCATTTTGAAATTTTATAAAGTGGTGGCAGATCCTGTTTTTTCTCACGGAAGCAAAATCTATGTTACCACGAAAAGACAAGAAAGTAAAATTCGAATTGCAGAGAAGAGGTTATTGGGGGGAAACGGACTGGACAGATTAGACGTGATTGGAATTAAATGATATTAGGAAAAAAAAACACCCACACATATTTTCAGTATAAACGATGAGGTTCAAAAATAACATAAAAATAGGAAAGAACAGCTTCTGAGAAAATTCTAGCACTCGAAATTCCTCAGATGATGCTGACATACAAATCGAATGGGAAGACACATATTGGAAGACCGCAGAAAATATAGGAATTAATTTGTTTGTGTGTATGGAATGTGCAGCAGCCTGGTACTCGAAAGGAAGATGATATTAATGTTAATGCCACTCTCTTCTACCATTTTGCAAAAAACTGAGAGTAGACAATTTTCCATCAAATTCTCTCTTGTTGACTGGACTACTCTGTGGACTTCTAGTTGCGGTACTGGCGCGCAAATTCCAACCTTCGATGCTGATGAACAGCCGTCAGCATGCGAGCATGAAGCAGGAGCCTGATCTGGAGTTTCATACGCACCTGGATCACTGAACTTTCGCTGAGGAGACACTTGAGGTAGCCCCTTGGTCATCTCGATAGTTAGTTGCTCAACA
This sequence comes from Locusta migratoria, assembly GCA_026315105.1. Lineage (NCBI taxonomy): Eukaryota > Metazoa > Arthropoda > Insecta > Orthoptera > Acrididae > Locusta > Locusta migratoria. Next base: position 463,316,647 of record CM048746.1, on the reverse strand, counting down.
GTTGCAATTCGGCCTAATATCTCCGAAGCCATTTATGGACCCTGGTGCACCACAGTTTCTTCGGTGCAGTGGATAGTCCTGTTCATGATGCAGTTTTAACCGGTCAGAGGAAAACAACGAAATAAGATAGAAATGTGAAACCTACACTAAATGAAAGAGAAACTCTCCAGATTTGTATACCTGCTCCGTGCTGTTCGCTGTGGCTTTCCTTTGTCGCTGTACACACATCTAAACGATATTGTACTTCATTCCACACACGTAGAGGAACATCCGGTGTAACCATGTGAACAGCGTCTATGATTCTCTTCGTTAAATGGAAAATGTCGCTGATGTGAACTACACATTTCACTTGATATAACCTTATACGACAAAATCTAGGATGGTAATGGCCATGACTCATATCCACCTTCTTCCTATCCGTCGCTGGGGAAACGTATCCAGAAACCCCCGAATAATTCTGTCGTTGTGTGGAGGATCTTGCTGGAAGATGAAACTTCACCTTCGTACTGAATGTGTGGCACTGCATACCTTTCCAATTTGTCTAGGTAGTTGTTTGGCATGACAGTTTCTCCGCAAAACAATACGGATCTATAATTTAATTACGGACTGTAGTTTTTTTTTAAGTGCGATTCTACAGAACATGTATGCACAGATTTCCTGGGGCTCCTTAGCCAGGTGTTCCTTATAGATTTTACAGTTTCGTATCAACCGAAGGTCCACCAGAACGTTTTAGGTTCAACAAACTGCTCGTTTCCATCAACTGCTGATCCAAACGTTTAATGTTATTTCCATGTGGTGAGACCTCATTGTAGACAGGACGATATTCATACTTAACACGTCATGGATTCAAATTTAGCAATCCAGGAAACACGCTGAGCTTTCCTTTGCGCCGGCTAAAGTGGCCTGACATTCTGCAACTACTAAGTCCCTTAATTTCAGTGTTGCGTCATTACTTCGGCGCACACAACAATGAATATTACGTAATGTGGATTTGTGGAGTTTTTCTTTCATTTGATGAAGCTTTCACATTTTTCTTGCTTCGTTGTCTGTGACCAGTTAAAACTGCACCATGACTTTTCAGACACACAGCATTTTAACCACGTTACCAAGCGAACCAATAACAAATTTAGCCTTTCGGAAATGGGTCCACCCTTAGCCCGAAAGCCAATTTGCCCATTTGACGACAGAGAAATCGCTCCGTTTCCACATTGCAACTGCAAACGCAATCAGAATTTAAAATACTAGAGAGTATTCTGCTGCAGTAATTCTTTACGAAGTAATTTAACGAAAAGTGAGAGGAAGGCTGGCAAAGATTTAAGTGCAGATGAAGGGATAGTAATTATTCCAGCTGTAATTTTGAATAATGACGATTACCGGGACAACATTTTGAACCTCTTAATGTCAGGATAGTATATCAAACTGAAGAAAGACCCTACAGCCACCGTATTGAGCAAAACAAATTCTCTGACAAAGTCTTCTACTTCACTTCGAAAAAAAAAAAAAAAAAAAAAAAAAAAAAAAAAAAAAAAAAAAAAAAAAAAGCTATGTGTCTGAGACTTTACGACTCACCCAAAATTCATAAAATTGATGGTCCCTTTAAGGCCGATTGTCAACAGAGCTATCAATTCTCCTACACATCAGGTAACAAGGTATCTGGCAACACTTTTACAATCTATTTGGGGAAACTGATTCATACATTAAACACCCACGTCACTTGATTGAAAAACTTGAACGACTAATTTTGACTCCTAAAGATATTATTGTCCGTTTGGATATAGTATCTTTATTTATTCAATTCTAGTTAACGAATTTATGGTTTATATAACGAATATTTTCCTAAGGGATTTTATGAGGAAGTCGCTGGCGTCGCAATGGGGAACCCACTAGGTACCGCAATTGCAAACTTTTATATGGAGAACTTTGGACAATATGCTGTGGAAAAAGAAAATCAGAAATCTTCTAGATGGTATCGCTTGGAACACTAAGGTTTTAGGAAATTGACGCATACTGGCAGATATCAGCACAAGAACTCCAACCATCACCCACAACAAAAGACAGGTGTTAGAGCCAAAATAATTTGCACCCCAAAACGTGTTGACGATAGTTACAACAAGAATGGTTGTTCAGAGATAGAAGTAAATATAATTTTACGACCAAATAACAGTAGGCTGAAGGACAAGGAAACAACACCACATTGGAGTAATACGTTTTCTTTCCCCTTTGTTATTAAGGTAATGTGTCAGATTGGGAAAATTCTACGACAACGTAACATCAGACGGGTTTTCAAACCAACATAGAAGGTATCCCAAGCCCTCAGATCAGTAGAAGACAAACGTTCTCCTTCGTCAGCAAGAGGGGTTTACAAAATTCCAAGCTCCTCTTGTAAAGTCTACATCGGAACAACTAAGAGAAATGTAAATACATTTGTAAGTAGCACAAAAGCTTTTCACGACTTGGAAAAACTGAAAAATCAGCTGTGGCAGAACATTGTTTACAATCAGAAAATCATATAGCGAAGTTCTCTGAGACAGAAATTTTATCTTCTATGACGAATTATTATTATTATTATTATTATTATTATTATTTTTAATAAAATGTTTGTAAAGCTTATGGGACTTAACTACGGGGTCATCAGTCCCTAAGACGAATTATTATCCCGGGTTGTATGGAGAAGCGATTGAAACATATAAACATAGTGATAATTTCAACCGAACAGAAGGGACTATGAAACTCTACGATGTAGGACCGTGACTCTGCAAAATAGATTGTTTCATTTTTGACACGGTTAGATAATGTAACTGTGGTATAGCTTTATCTTTGACAAGGATCATCTCTGCTTATCACGTGGAGCTTAGATACTCTCCGGTTAGACGGTACTTAAGAAGTTCACAGAATCAGTGCTACTGTGGTGTGTTTCGCTGTTTTCGTCGCTTTTGCGTTTATAAAAACTGCATTTTTGTCACTCCGTTTCACGCAGCATATTTCCCTCCATTTTTCGCCGTGTTTATGTTTTTATATTCTCCTGTTTTGTACTTATTCATATTAGGTCTTTTTCTTCTTCATGTTAGCTAAACGCTGTAGGATTAAGAGCGCCTAAGGCGCTGCCAGTCCGCCCCATCTGAGGAATGAAATAACAATAAAAAATCCTCAAAGGGCAAGACTCAATAGACGGACAATTTTCTAAGAAATCCGGCGCAGCACCGGACGAAACGTAAGGAAGCAGCAAGTTTCTTAGAATCTGGCCTTACAACACAGAAAATTAATTAACATATATGTCAACCACTCGTGAAAGCCTTCAACAACTACAGTGTTTTTTGCGCACCCCTAACGCTTTGTAAACGCTCCATTGCAAGTGATGTAACTTGCGTTTATGCCTAACATAGTTAGTGGTCACATTAATGTGGTTGTACGGTGTATAAAAATGTAGATTTCAGTGCGTTTTATACGACTTGTGTCTTCACACTTTAAAATCACTCTGAAAACCCAAATTTCAACAATAAACATAGTATTCACAATAACAATGAAAGAGTCGTTCAATGAAGCCGCACGGGAACAGCAGAGCGGTTCTTGGCACCTTACGTTCTGCAAGGCCGCTCCCGCCGGTAGTTCGAGTCCTTCCTCGGGCATGTGTATGTGTATTGTCTTTAAGTTGGTTTATTTGAAATAGTTTGTAAGCCTAGAGATTGATGATGTCAGTAGTTTGGTCTCATATATTTACAAACATTTAAACATTTGAGTTAAATGTAAATTGTAGGTGCATCTTCTGAGGCAGTAACTTGAGTAATACTCTCGTTGTACATGAAACAAGAATAGCGAATAGGTTTTTAAATAATAAAAGGTAACTGCAGATTGTCTCTCTGTTATTCAGAACTTATTTTCAGTCTAAATGTCTAGTTGTTAATAAGACTGGACGTATCCTACTCCTTTAAGCTTTTGAGTGAATATCTCCAATATTAACAGCATTATAGCTACAGTGGTCGAAATACAGTAAAACCGTGGGTTCGGTAAATTTTTGTACCATTTTTGTACCAGCGCATACAATGTATGTGATAAAGCTTGAATTCAAATTATTTTGTACAGCACGTAAATGTATTTACCGAGTGCTAAGTTCTAAAACTACTAATTACCTGCCGAAAACCAGAATAAGTGTGTTCCTGAACAAGCTCTTGTTTGTGACCAGGCTTAGGACGCCCATGTTGGCAGATCGGCGTTTGCTCATGCTGGTGAGGACTTCATATGTGTCTTCTGGAACAGGCTTCTTGTTGGTTTCCGCTATTTTGCGAATTACAGAAAATGCTTTTTTCGTGTGACCCTTGTTAAGCAGCCACCTGGGTGACTCGGGAAGGAAACTGTAACAATGGAGACAGTAACAAATAAATATAGTTCAGAAACGTTCTCATGGAATTTTTTTAGACATCAACACTTCTGCCCATAAGTTACAAAACTTTTTATTTGTGCAGAAGACCGTACCATAGTAGCACAAGTCCCAAAATTGTTTGAAGAAAGTTGTCACAATGGAAAAAAAAGGACCAACCTCTGTAATTGCCAGGACAACCATCCAAAACCCAATAAATCACAAACACATGTTTGTGCCTTCCACCTCAAAAACAGACGGACATGAGAAAATTGCGCGTTACACGGGAAGACAACCAATCACAACCCGTCAGCCAATTACTCCATTTATCAAACACTGCTTGAACACGAAAAGAAAGGTATCAGCGAGAGATAATAACCTCTATAAAATAGCTGGTACAATTTTTGGGACACAATCTATTGTTCTGAAACCATGAAGCTCAGCTGTCTGTTACTCTGTTGCGTAAATTTACAGCCTTATTTGGTACAGCTCCAGGCATTTTTCCGTTGGCCTGCAAGGGATGCCACTCCAACAGGTCTACAGTCTAGCGTGTGAATATGAAGCCCTTGTGGTTGCGCAAGTAATTTGTGCAACGCGCGCCGTCTTCTTCAGCTGATGTCATTCGAATTGTGTAGGTTGATAGGTAGCCGATGGAGAGGAATTTCCGTTTGAGCTGTCTTTAACTGGTATCAGTAATTGTCGGATATTCGTCGGGGGCTTGAAGACTGATTTGATGTTGTGTCTCTTCAACAGGCGGCTTATGTGCGTATCAAAGACTCTTTGGAATTACTGTCCCAGTTCTTTGCAAGTGAAGTGGTCGAGCTATTTAGGCACACACTTACGTCTTCCTATTTTCTGTACAACGGCCAGTATTATGATCAGACGGACGGCGTTGCAATGGGCTTAGCTCCAGCTATTGCGGACCTCTTCATGGAGAATTTTGAAAATATTGCCTTAGGCCATTAAAGCGTAAATGTTTCTTCAGATACGTTGACGATACGTTCGTTATTTGGCCACACGGACGTGAGAAACTTGACGAGTTCTTAGAACATCTGAACAGCATCAACACTAACATCCAGTTCACCATGGAGGTAGAAAAAAAGAGAGTATATTGCCCTCCCTCGACGTTCTAGTCTGTCGCAAACGGAATTGATGACTTAGTCACAGCGTCTATAGACGTCTACACACTGATCTGTACTTGCACGCCACAAGCCATCATCACCCGGCACATAAGCGCATAGTAATGGATACTTTGGCACATCGTGCAAAAACAATATCAGACGCCGATAACCTGCCCCATGACGTGAAACATCTACGCAAGGTCTTCAGGAATAATGACTACAATGATCGTGAAATAAGTGATGCGATCTCAGGAAGGAAACACAATAAGACCACTGACGAGGAAGAAGGAAAGAAACTTGCTTTTTTGCCGTTATGTGGTTCTATGTCGGGCAAAATAAGCCGTCTGTTGAAGAGACACAAGATCAAATCAGTCTTCAGGCCCCCGACGAAAATCAGGCAATTACTGAGACCAGTTAAAGACGCAGTAGGTCTCAGAACACCTGGGGTCAACAAGATACCTTGCGAGTGTGGCCAGTCTTATGTCGGCCAAACAGTACAAACTATTTAACAACGTAGAAAGGAACATGAAAGGTTTTATCGTTTGCGGTACCCAGACAAATCTGCTTTAGCTGAGCATGCTGTAGTAAACGGTCATCCTATCAAATTCGATGAAACTGCCGTCGTGGCTCGCACGAACGGCTTCTGGGACAATATTATTGAAGAAGCCATCGTTAAAACATCTGATAACAACCTTAACAGAGACGGCGGCCTGAAGCTCAGCGCGGAGTGGGATCCAACGATCGCGCAGTTAAAAACGGGCGCATCGAACACCGACTCAAAACATGCCCATATATGGCGATGTCGAGGAGCATCAGTGACGTCACAGCCGGCAGCTAGTGTATATAAGCCCGTACTTGCAGCCACTAGGCAATCAATACCACTTGACAATGGCCAAGGAGTGCTTGGCCGAAAGCTCGTGGAGTTTTAACTACCAGACACGGACGGAAACACGAGAACTTTTTATTCAAAGTTATAGCCGCGAGACAGTGCATTGCTACATGAAAGCATATTGCCAATATCCTTCTAATGTACTTATGTCTTGGTTGACGAGAAGTAATCGTTTTAAAAAAAAGGACAAGATAAGAAAAAAGAGAACACACAAAATATACTTTAAAATTTAATAAATGAGTTTATCGTTAGTGGACAAAAATACATTCCTTAACACTTGTGGATACTTCTCGGAAGATCCGATTTTCTGCAGAAATTTAGGCTTGCTTAGCAGATAGTTGTAAAAAATATATACATGAAAATTCTTTCAAATTATACTGGACCATCTACAAATCTTTAACAGATTCAAGCTACATTCTATTCCAGTTATCTGTCCTAGATGTCGTAATTAGTGAAAATATTCTATCCGAATTTGAATTGTGCCCTAATATTCTGAAAAAGTATTCAGCAACTTTTAACAATTCTCAGTGACAGTAAACGACTAAATTTCACAAAACCATTTGCCGAGTTGTTACTGACAACGTAGGCTACACTTCAGTCTAGGGGTTGCCAGATATTTTAAGAAACTCACTCGATTACAATGAACAGCAATTTACATTAACAAGACACACGTGCACGACATGAAACCTATATTGCCAACTGCCTAGCAAAGACAATGTGAATACGGTACTGAAGATACGGATCGGAAATTTTAAATAATCGATATTTGCGCTCGCTTATGGGTAGATCCATGATAAAATCAACTATAGTGCTTAGCATTGCCAACTGCCTAGCAAAGACAATGTGAATACGGTACTGAAGATACGGATCGGAAATTTTAAATAATCGATATTTGCGCTCGCTTATGGGTAGATCCATGATAAAATCAACTATAGTGCTTAGCATTGCCTTCGTGCGTATTTATCACCAAGACAGTGCTTATAGATAAAGCGAAAAGCGCAGTATAGAGAGACTAAAGTAAATATAATTTTATTACGCTCAACTACGCGAAAAAGGAGGACAATTTAAAAATCGCGCGGTACACGGACAAAGAGTTGAAAAGGAGGACGTTCGGATTAATCCGGTCGTCTGCTCACCCTACTTACGTCCCCTACCTACTTTAACTACGGCTGGGCATGTACAACTTCTGACAATTAAGTTCAATGAAAAGTCCTTTAACATTAACTAGATGAACTATGGAACACAGTTGCCGTACTGTCCTTCGAAATTGTCACCTCCCACAACTAAGCAACGCTTAGCAACACTTTGCACGAAGGTCTTTCTCGGGGATGATGTTCAGAATCCTCGTCACGTTTCTTTGGATGTCAGGAATACTGTCAAATCTCTTTCCTTTCACAGCTTGTTTTAGTCGAAGGAGTAAGAAGAATGCAAACGTAGGCTTCCGCGGCTGTTGTCACTATCAATAAAATTCTTCCGGGTATGAGAGCGCGTCGTCATTTTATAAACTCTACCGACGTTTCGGCCGCTGTTGCAAACAGCCTTCATCAGGGTCTGTGTCTGACTGCTGAATGTACAATAGCTTGGGGTTTATACAGCAGCGGATGAGGGAGAGGAAGGGGGACATTGGTTTTCCTTTATTGGTTGGTTACGTTATTGCACACCATTGGTGGAAAGGGGCGTTGATGATTGGTGTTTTAATGGCTTGTTTTTCATATGATTCGAGGTTGCCTTCTTCCCCCTAATTGGTCGACATTTTCGATTGGCTTTTGCATTAGAAATTGCTGTTGGCGGAATGGACCCGAGAGAACGGACGGCGGTTGTGGCGTGCCGCTGTTGACTTGTCGCCTTGCGCAGACGGCGGCGGGCCGGTGCTCTGCGTGTTCGCGGCCGCTGTGGTCTCCGGGGTAGTCTGCGCGAGTCATTCCGCGCGCGGTGCCGTCACGTAGCGTTGCAACTGCTGGCAGCCAAGACGCCTGCAGCCTGTAGCCAACCTCCCTGTTCATATTGGCGGTACGCTTCGCTATTTCTATAGCCTCTCTAATCTTCCTTCTCGTTTTGCCAGCAAGCGGGCCTCACTGAAAGATAACTGTTTCCGTACTGATTGTGGTGCTCAGAAACCGCTGACTTTGTGTGCTGTCCAAGCCTTATGTACCTTACATGTTCAGAAATCCTCGTGCAGATTGCTCGTCCAGTTTCTCGTATATAGACCAGCCCACACTCGCAGCTTATTTCATAAATGCCGGCATTACTCAATTTGTCAACTGCGTCCTTAGTTGAACCTAGGAAATTAGGAAATCCCTAGTCTTATTGGTGCTGCGGAAGACTGGCTTGATGCCTGCCCTACGAAGAACCTTGCTCACACGCTCAGTGGCACCCTGCACGTAAGGTAAAAGGGCGATATTTTGTGCTTCCTCCTGCTCCCCTCTATTGCTTTCATTCCTTCTGGACATTGTTTTATTTATCTCGCCCAGTCCATAGCCATTGGCCGCAAAGGTGGATCTGAGATGTCGTAGTTCCGTCTGCAGGTGATCGGCGTCGCTGATCCTGGGGCCCCTCCTTGTTAGAGTTTGAAGGGCGGATTTCTTCTAAATGGGGTGGTTGTGGGAGGAGGAGTGGAGATAGAGTTTATAAAATGACGACGCGGTCTCATACCTGGAAAAATTTTATTGATAGAGCAGGAAGAAGTCTGAGGAATTGAGATCCGGCGAGTTTGCTGGATATTCAAGCTCCACCACCATATGTTTTGCCAGGAACTGTTTGACGATATTGGTGTGTGTGGGCGATAGTTGTCCACGACATTCTCAGGATCTCAATCCTCCAGACTTCTTCCTATTCCCTCGGCTCAAACTCTTTTTGAAATGAAAGGGATTTGACGGTGTGTGGGCGATATTTATCCATGACATTCTCAGATTCTCAGTCCTCCAGACTTCTTCCTATTCCCTCGACTCAAACTCTTAGAAATGAAAGGGATTTGACGATATTTCTGACAACCAACGAAACGTGACGAGGCTTTTGAACACCATCCCAAAGGAAGACTTCGTGCAAAGTTTCCAGGACATGTATCGTAGAGCTCAGCTGTGCATGCGTTTATGGAAGGTGACTGTTTCGAACGACAGTAACTGTAGTTCATAGTTCATCTACGCTAATGTTACAGGACTATTCATCGAACTTTCCTGTCAGAAGTTATATTATTCAATTTACATCCCTACAAAGTTTGTAATTTGTACGAGAAGACTGTTCCTAGTTGTAGGGTAATCAGAGAGATAGCACACATTTTCAGTATCGAAGTGCGAAGTCCAATGGCGCATGGCAGTGATCGACACCTGCCATGGACTATCCTGACTTGGTGGTAGTTTTTTCGCGAACGCCTGGATGAGGACAACTTTGTTATCTACTGTATAAAATAGTAAAATTGTATTTCCTACATCCTTTGTCTCACTTCGAATGATACTGGATGCCCACAACTACCGGTAGCCACGCTGGCACCTATACATCTCAAGAGGCTATCGGAACACTGATGCCGAATTGGAACATCTTTATTTTTTGTCATTTTCAGTCTGAGAACTACCTCACAGCAGCACATCAATAGTATAATACGCACACATTCTTCTGTCATTAATCCTAATATTTCTGTGTATTAGTCTGCGAAGATCGGAGATTAACACTCCCGTATACAACAGTTTATTAAAAATTCTCTTATTTACAATAGCCGTAGTTCCTGAAACACATAATAGCACATGGATATTCCACATTCCGCACTAGTTTTTAACATTTCTTCATTAAGTGCTTGGTCCAAAGAGAATCGCTATTATTCGTGTAGTTGACACAACGAGAACAACTTACCTTTGGCAGGAAAACAAGAGAAAACATGGAACTGATGATACCAGCATAAATATGACCCAGTTTCCAGTGGCCCAGGCGATGAGGGGACTCAGCATTGTACCCGCACTAAGCATTAAAGCGAACTGGAAGTTGATGTTCGACCGGTACATGACGTCCGTCAGTTCAAGTCCTGTAACGTTGAAAGGTATTTTTAATATTTGGTAAATTTCTCATTGCATATGTTTGACTTTAGACTGTCATTTTCCGTTAGTTGTACAGTGGTAGCTCTTTGGAGCCACAATATTTTACAAGTTATTCAAGTAAATATTAACAAAACGAAGGCACCGAATTAATGAACTGTAAAATTTTAATAATGATTTCAAAATTGCTGGAGATTGCTTGAATAATCAAAAGATGTATCAGTAGATTATTTATTTTCAATTGGCGACATGTTTCAGGCGTAGCCCATCATCTTGTGATCTGTCAGTAAGATACATATACAGCCAATTAAGTATATATAGAAAATTATTTGCAGTGTATAATTAACATGTGAAATATTTTGTATAGTTTTACATAATTTGAATAATTAAGGAAACTGTTCAGCCTCTACTCTAACTTCCATGTTACTCATATAATAATTCGCCATAGAATCTTTATTTTCAAATATTTTATATATATGTTTTAATCAGTTTGAGGTATGATGCCACGCTCCCCTCCAGGCCAGAGACCTGAATTCAGTCCCTCCCACATCCAAATCCATGGCTACGCCACTGATGTAGGGGCTATAGTGAGGTGGTAGGGAGAAAGTAGGGAAAACGTCGGTACATTTTTGTGAGACTGTAGATATTTTCTCTCTCTGCCATCTGGCAACACTGTCGCCGACAGACGCGTGTCATGTATTTCGTCACAAGAAGGTGTTAAACGAGTACTTCCAGCAAGTTTTAGATAACGAAACCATTCGTAACAGCCGGCCGCGGTGGCCGAGGAGACTGAGGCGCTCCAGTCACGGTCTGCACGGCCACTACGGTCGGGGGTTCGAATCCCCCCTCGGGCATGGATATACTAGTTCGTAAGTAGTTCATAAGTAGTTTGTAAGTTTAGGGACTGATGACCCCGTAGTTAAGTCCCATAAGCTAAATCGTTTATGTAATTAAGGAACAGCAGAGGACCGATACCAGCCGGCCGCGGTGGCCGAGGTGACTGAGGCGCTCCAGTCACGGTCTGCACGGCCACTACGGTCGGGGGTTCGAATCCCCCCTCGGGCATGGATATACTAGTTCGTAAGTAGTTCATAAGTAGTTTGTAAGTTTAGGGACTGATGACCCCGTAGTTAAGTCCCATAGACTATACAAACATTTGAACATTTTTGAACCATTCGTAACAAGGACAACGGCTTACATAAACCATACTCACTTGACAGACAGGAGTTGCAAATACGTCTATTATGTTAAAGCCATCTGTCGATGTGCAGCGCCGCGGCGGAGTGGCAGAGCGCATTGAGGCGCTATGCTGTGATTAACGAGGGCGTCTCCGGTCGGGCATGGATGTTTGTGCCGTCTTTAGTATAAGTTAGTTTATAGGTAGTTTGTAAGTTTAGTGACAGATGACCCCGCAGTTAAGCCCCATAAGGTTAACATTTGAACATTCGGTGTGGAGCAGAGGGTTTTTAATTTAGGACTTGCGGCTCCCTCCTTCTCTCTTGCATTCGCGTATGGCGCATTGGAAGAATCATTGTAAACCTCCTTATGAGTTATAGTTTCACTTATTTTATTTTGGGTTTTCTTTCACATGACGTATGTGTGATGTTATCGGCCTCTTCTTGATACGTACACTCAGAATTTCGGCGATAAACTTCTTCTTCAAAGAAAAAGTCTCTCACTATGACGCCAGCCACTCGATTTTGTAGAGCAGTTAAGATTATACTCGAAGTTGTACGGCCTGAAATGATATATATCGAACGTGGAACGTGCAGCTGTAAATCGATTGAGTATTCCTGAACCGGAGATACACGTACTAAAAAAAATCTTGTTTGACCTACCTTTCACTTAAAAAAGTTATCTGTAGCATAGCCTTAAGAAGGTTAGGTATATTAAACAAGAATATATATCATTTCTGGGCGAGCTACTTCGAGTGTAATCTTTCTTGAAAACTGTCCTCTATTTGTTATAGATATTTTTATTTCGTTAATAATACTCGATACGATTTTACAACTGTATTAGGAAACGCTTAAATTTCGTAGTAGTTACTGAATATATTCAGTATGTTTTCAATGTAATCGTTAAAGTGGATACTAATAACTGATCTTTGGTTTTGCGGGTGACATATCTTTGATTCAATCGACTTTGAAAGAGGCGGGGCTTAGCCTATCGGGAACAGAGTTTAGCCTCTGGAGGCGGGCTTGGTAATGGATTGTTTCCTAGCTCCAACCTTCTGTGTCTATTCCATTTGTCCAACCTGGTAAAGATTTGACGTGAGACTGATGAGCAGTTCTCAAGAACTGTCTCAATGAGTGTTCAATAACACAATTCGGTAGGGTATAAATTACAGCTCTTTAAAATAGTTCGAATGAATCTCAGCTACTCATTTCGTTTTCGTAAAGCTAATTTTATCTCACTTAAGGTCTATACTGACGGTTGCTGTTAGGATTGATGTATCGTCAACTGTGAAATGGAAGAGCTTGTACAAGGCCACTAGAACACCATTTCTGCCACTGGCTTCTGAAGAGCCGGCTGCGGTGGCCTAGGGGACTGAGGCGCTCCAGTCACGCTCTGCACGGCCACTACGGTCGGGGGTTCGAATCCCCCCTCGGGCATGGATATTTGTGCCGTCCTTAGTATTAGCTAGTTGATAAGTAGTTTGTAAGTTTAGGGACTGATGACCCCGTAGTTAAGTCCCATAAGCTATACAAACATTTGAACATTTTTTTGCTTCTGAAGACTGTGTATTAAATGTTATGTACGTGTAAGGCAAACAAATAATTAAAATTTCAGGGAAATTTGAGTATTAATTCAAAAGAAAGAGCTTCACAAATTTAGCAAGTCAGTAAGACGTAGGTAAATCTTTCGCCATTATGCAGCCTGTTATTCGGTTTCCCATTGATTGTTAGAGGTGTTAGATGTCCTGCCATGAGTATCGTTTCAAATTCTGTCGAACTGGAACGTTATGTTGGAGACATTTCACGAGGGCTAGAGAGCTCTACCCACAATGCTCCAGAAGTTCCCAATTGTGAAGAGAACCGGTGACCACGTTAGTCAAATTTGCGTTTTCCAACAACAAAAACAAGCAGTAGAAATCCTCGACACATGCAAAGGGGGCGGTGTATTATCTTGCTGAAATGTAAGGCCAGGACGGCTTCCGATGGAGAGCATCGAAACGTGTCCTGTACAATTGCCAGAGATGACAACCGAAAGGGCCCTTAGTTTATGAAATGGAATTGAGGGAGTGCACATCTTAAACCGTACAAAACTCCGCCGTCCCCAATCCATCTACTGGCCTTTGCCAGCCATTAAAATCACATGTTTCGTTTCTCTACTCGATTTATGTCGACACACGTCATAATGTTTTCAGATGCTGTCATCTGCAATGTTCAGATGGTTGCGTAACACCTGCTCTATGAACGCACGTGTGGCATTAATTATTAAATCATTTAGCGATGAAAGACTATGAATATATTTCTAACGGAGACACGTACAATTCAGAGTTCACGATGAGTTCGGAAGCGGAGCTATATGAGGCACGTTCTTGTGTTTCATCTTCCTCTTTGGCCATGTTCCCGCACATGGAGGGTCGACTTTGTTAAATTCGGATTGGGAGTGTTAACATTTACGGGGTGGCCGGATACCCTTGCTGTCGCCACCCATGGCCCCTGAAAGGAAATGTGTACCCCAAATGTCTGCGTGTAGTGTTATATGTGTGAAAGTGTAAAGTGTTAAGAAATGTTTTCGATTCGTGTAACTGAGGCGGGACTTGGGTACCAGTCCGGTTTTCATCTAGGGAGATGTGGAAAACCGCCTAAAAACTACATCCAGGCTTGCCGGCACACCGATGCTCTTCGTTGATCCGACGGACGGATTCGAACTGGGGCCGGTACGCCTCCCCATCTCGGAAAGCGGTGCGTTAGACCACACGGCTAACCGAACGGGTAAGTTCTTATATGTTTCATAAATGCTTTAAATGACATTTTACTCTGTGGGTTGTATTACAACTGGGATGATCTGCGGTCATATTCATTAGTACAAGTAAGAAACACATTTGAACACACACACACACACAGTACCTCTTCCCACGCCTCTGCCCATCGCATAATGTCGATCTCCTACTGTCATATTCATTAACGTCAGCACAGCAGCGGATTATACAGTGCTCAATACAATTAGAGGATCAGATTGGTTATCATAAACAATATACTCATGGTAACGATTTTTTAGTCAGATGTAAGTTACAATTGTAATTTGTTTGTGATGCAGTACGGCATTTTACTGTCTCAGCTCTTTACTTGAGGTTTACATGGCGTTTAATTAGAGGGAGGCACCATGGGGTTACCATAATAGTGTCACAGTAGCTCAAATATACCCAGGTTTGCAACCGTTGTGGGAGGTGCCGGTTTGGCTGCAATGCGTCTGCCAAATGCATCCCAGGCATGCTCAATCGGGTTTAAAGCCGGTGAACAAGCTGGCCACTTTATTCGTTCATTTTCCGCAGCTACTTTGGAGAGATGAGCGTTATCGTCCACCAGAAGGAATCCATCTCCTATGGCACCAGTGTTAAGCCACAGCAAAAGGTGGAAGGATCTCTTCACTATACCTCCGAGAGATTCTGTTCAACGTAGAGTTCCGTATTTCCTCAATACTGACTCATGATCAGACCATTCGTCCACCACCATGATATGGTGATGTTTCCTACACGTAAGCAGGATTTAACTTAAAATTTCCGGGCTGGTAGGCCGTGGTAGATGTATAAAACTCTCCCCTATCGTTTCATCTTCAGCTGCGGAACACATCTTCGGAGGCTAAGTGGCAACTGCGATGGAGCCTCGAGGGAGCGCCACATATATAGGCAGTGTATATGCGGCGCTCCCTCGTGGCTCCATCGCAGTTGCCACTTAGCCTCCGAAGATGTCTTCCGCAGCTGAAGACGAAACGATAGGGCAGAGTTTTATTCATCGACCACGGCCTACCAGCCCGGAAATTTTAAGTTAAATTGACGCCGGCCGTGAAAGCCTACGTTGTATGATTAGACGTAAGAAGGATTGTTCTATGTTCTTTCCAGATGAGGGAACGACACTTTTCCGGCTGAGCACTAAATCTTGGCTGATCTGTGAACAGAACCGGCGCTATTCGTTACAATTCGAATCCTGAGGTTCCTCCGCCTAGCTTCTGCGACCTAAACGGTATCATGGTTTTAATGTAACACACCTTAGGCCTGTGTGTGTAGAGACGACTTCCAAAAGGCAACTTCGGACTGTTTGTGTTGATATTGCGCGTCCTGTTGCTGTTTGGATGATGCGTTGCATAAGAGTTGCATTAAACCTCCTATCTCGACGGGCTGTTAACCGGAAATAACGCTCATCTCTGGCTGATGTTACACGTGGACGACCTTGCCTTCCCTTCTTTTAACGGTCCCTGTTGTCTGAAATTGCGTGCAAGTTCTGAAAATTACACATTGGGTCTCTCCAATAGCTGCAGCCACCTCCCTCTGTGTCTGTTCCGCTTCCAACATTCTTATGGCTGTACATGCCATAGCTTCCGGTAAGTCACATTGTTGTTGCATTGCACTACCTGCTCACTACAATATCTGATCCCAACTGCTTATGTAATTCGTTTGGTAGAGTCAATACCAACACCCCCCCCCCCCCTCTGCACAAGTTTCTGTTACTACCACTATCTCGGTTGCCGTGATGTTATCTCCACTCCGTAGAATCGGCAGAAAGACGTCGAACCATTTTAGTTCATTCTGCAGCTGACAATACTTCAGAACGTAGATATTTTAACTGATCCCCTAATTATTGCGACCAGTGTAGTTTCATTGCAATTTAATACACCACGTGTAGTATTTTAAATCTCCTGATCCGACATGTTCCGGTGGGTTCAAAAAACATTCGCTGTGAATAGCTGGAAAACCATTTCGGCACGTTCTCGCAGAAGTTAACACCTGGATCCTGCTATGAAATGAAATAGTACCCCAGACCATCACTTATGGAAGTCAGAATATGACAGGTGGGATACCCATTCCGGGGCGTCTCCAGAGACATCGTCGTCTTAGAGCGAGGTGGCACAGTAGTTTAGCACACTGGACTTACTATTGGGAGGTCGCCGGTCTAAATCCACCTCCAGCCAACAAGGTTTGTATTTTCCGTGATTTGCCTGTACTGACGATGTTCGTGTGGCATGTTTGGATCATGTTCAGGTTGCCTGGTGCAATTCTCGCCACTTCGGCGAGAGCGGAGAACATCAACAATCCCACGGGAAATCGAACCCCTGCATGGCAACCCACCACTTTGTTCACTCGAATACGAAGGCGGAATTCCCTGTATTTCGCCAGCTAAATGCCCGTATGGATCTTTTGAAAGGGTACGACCGTTTTCCTACCTTATCTTTACAAACAATAATCCGATGTGTTCCATCTCTAATGATGACATCGATGGGACGTTGAACCCAAATACTTTATCCTTCCTTGTTTATAAGAGATCATTCATGACTCAATGAGCTTCCAGGTCGAATGGGCCCCAGAGCGATGCAAACGGAATTGTTGGTATACAGTCAAGGGTACCGTGGATTCAGTCGATGTTATATGATCCACCTGTTAATATGCCTTGTGGTCTGAAGCAACAACTGGATGATAATCCAGGGCTCCGAGTAGCCTCTTGGATGATTGCTCGTTCTTGTAGGTTAACTGATTTCTACTTGACGCTTTGTTTCGCCATGGCTTACCCATTCCAGCCAACTCCATGAAATAATGGTTATCGCTATTTCTCAAATGTCGACCTATTCGTCGATTACTCTAACTGGCTTCTTTGAGCTCAACTAAACGCCCTCTATCAAAAGTTGAAACCCGCGTCAATTGTTCACGTACCTGTCTGCAAGGCTTAGCTACTGTCCAACCGGATATACGGAATGCGTTTCTCAAAGAGTTTGTGCCCTGGTATTGACGTGGATCCTGTTTACTATCTTTGCCAGCTGCGAGATTGAACTGTGGCGTCCGACATTTTCAGATTTGCATTTTTATACTCTGCTCAATGACGACTCTAATTACGTATTCGAACTCATAGAGGGACAATAAGTGAACTTCTATCACTTCCCATGTGTGGTGTCGCACAAGTACAAAGTGCGCACCACCTACTTTCGCCGCGCGCCGCCATGCACGCACGGCGCGGCGTTCTTACGACGACAGCCACGAGCGCCCTCTGCTGGAACTCCGCTCGTGGCCACCACTGAACGGATCGTTCACTTGGGACTGAGAGAGCAACCAGTCAGGACCTTCGTAATCAGATAGGCACCAGTGAAGACTTGGCTATCAGTTAGGCACTAGGCAGGCCTCTAGGTCAACTATGTATCAGCCTTCTGCAGTACTATGTAAAAGTTAAGTATTGTATAAATTCTGTTCAATATATATCTCGTTCTAATTTACTCTAGTGTTTCTAGTTTCTGGCTGCTCCCCTCCGTACCTGCACCAGCGTGCTATCTTTATTCCTGTGTCGGTCTCATTCCACTCGGCCACCGACACCTACGACGGAAACGAGACACAGAAGCGGCGACGAGGCTGGGACACATAAGTGGCGACGAGGAGTGATAGACGAACCTTGGACCAGCCCGCTTGCAGCAGCCAGACAGCAGCAGTCGGAGCACGCAGAAATTGCTCCCGCCCACCCACCCTTATTATAAGAATTTTGGGGGAACATTCTGTTACGTATTTTGTGGACTTTTTTGTTGCAGAGCGAGCCCTCCTTTCATATTGCATTTGTGTTTTGTTATAAGTTACTTGTATACACGGCGCCTAATCGGTCAGCATGGCCACTACCCCGAACCTAAAGTTAATGGAAATTATTCAGTTACAGACGGCGCAAATCACACAACTCCTGCAAGCAGTGGCCCAGCTCACAGCGCAAGCAGGTAACCAACAACAACAGCCGCTGCTTCAGCAGCCCACACCTGCCGCCGCAACGCTTCCTACGTTTCGCCAGTACAACGAACGTGAGGAAGAATGGAGCGACTATTTCGCGCAGTTTCAAGAACTCGTCGCGGCCAATCAACTTACAGGTCAGACTGTTAAGCTTCTTTTATTGTCAGTGGTGGGCCCCAAAACTTTCGTGTTACTGAAGAAACTTTTTCCCGACGCATCTCCTCATGATGTAGACTTTGAACAAATTGTAGATGCACTGAATGATCATTATGAGAGAAAAGTTCTCGTAGCTGCGGCACGGTACCAATATTTCAGACTAAAAAAATTACCAGAACAGTCACACCAAGAGTGGATTACGGAATTGAAGGGCTTAACCCGCAAATGTAAATTTACTTGCTCTTGTGGACTTTCTTATAGTGATGTGATGTGATGTTGAGAGATGCGATTATGCAGAACATTCAGGACCCCAGAATTAGGGCAGCAATTCTAAAACAGTCCGACCCCTCATTAGACAGTGTACTGCAGCTTATAGAAGCGCATGATACTTTTGACTTAGCAGATGTAGAAATGCAAAGCCAAAGTGTTAATTCAGTGCGCCGTAACGGACGCTTTCCTAGCCGTAATTCTCAGTCTAGCCCTAGTGATTCTTATTTTTCTACCGGCCGTGCTGAACAGATAGTGAATAGTAGCCAGTGTAAAAGTGCGACACAAAGGTCGCCCCGTCGTGTTAGAAACTGGCGCCAACGCTCATTTCAGAAAAATGTTCGTAAGTCTTGCCCTCAGTGTGTATCTCGCCACAAACGTGCGCAATGCCCAAGCCGCAACGCAACCTGTTATCAATGTGGCAAATCGGGACATGTACAGTCTGTGTGTATGCAAATTAAAAACTCAAAGAACGATACCGTTGGAAACAGTGCTTCGCAAAGTGCGAGAACAGTGTATGCAGTCAATGTCGTAGACGCTGTCGAATTGAACAGTGCTTTAGTTAGTTCTCAAATGCAAGACAATTTTTCTGCACCTTTTGCAAAACTAAATAGTGAGCCATGTAGTAAGCGCCGACGAGCGCGTAAAACAATGCAACGGAACAGGGTTCGAGACATGCAAAATGACTATGAACAGTGCATTCCTGTAGTGAAACTAGTGCCTTCTGCAACTGCTCCTTGTAATAGTGCCCATTACTGTGTAGCTAGTGACAGTAAATTTGATGTAGCTACTCAAAAGTTTAGTGCAGTAGTTAGTGAATCTGTAGTAGCCTCGCAATGTGCGGACGCCGATCCGGCGGTAGTGCCATCTAGTGACAGTGTTGTTAATCCCCTGCGTGCCAAGTCTGCGCCGCTTCCTTCACTACGCAGCCCGCGCATGCGCAAGCGCATTAAACAAGGCGTAGCAGACGATGCCCACATTCGCGCACCTGTCGTGCGCCAGAAGCACAAACTGTTTGTGACTCTTTGCATAGAACATAAGACTGTGAAATTTCAGCTTGATACTGGTTCCGCTGTTACATTAATAAATAAAGATACTTATGGACTGCTGGGTTCGCCAAAATTGTCGCCTTGTCAACAAGTGCTAACAGCGTACACAGGTCAAAATATTCCCGTGCTAGGAACGTGTAGTCTGCCTGCCTCTTTCCAAGGTGTAACGAAAACAGTTGCTTTTGTAGTTCTTCAGGCCAAATCTACGCAGAATATTTTTGGACTAGATTCATTCGATTTATTTGGTTTATCAATTCAAAGAGATGTGCTTCAAATTTCGTCAATAGTGCCGCAGGATAAAATCAATGCATTGTGTGATAAATATAGTGACTTGTTTTCGCCGGAACTAGGTTGTGCTAAAGACTTCGTGGCACATGTAACTTTAAAAGAATCTGCAGTGCAAAAATTTCGTAAAGCTAGACCAGTGCCTATCGTTGGCAAGATAGTGGGGTGATTTCTCTTGTTTCTGCGAGTCAGTGGGCCTCGCCTTTAGTAATTATACCCAAGCCGTCAGGAAAACTTCGTCTCTGTGCGGACTTTAAATCAACAGTGAACAGTCAAATAATTGTAGACACTTATCCCCTGCCCAGACCTGACGAACTAATGGACAAATTAGGACAGTCTCTTTTCTTTTCTAAGATTGATTTAGCAGAGGCATATTTACAGATTCCGCTTGATGACGAGTCCAAAAAGTTTTTCGTCATTAATACTCACATGGGCCTTTTTCAATTTCAACGCCTACCCTTTGACAGTTCTTCCGCCCCCGCTATTTTTCAGCGTTTCTTGGAACAGCTGACAGTTTCTGTACCGTGTTGTTCGAACTATTTAGATGATATTGTGGTATCCGGACGTACAGTTGAAGAACATTTAGCAAACCTGGAGTGCCTTTTGAAAGTTTTGACGCAGCAGGTCTACGTTGCAATAAAGCAAAGTGTTCATTTTTTCAAACTGAAATATAGTACCTAGGCCATGTGATTAATGTCCAAGGAATCCATTCCCTACAGTCACATCTTCGAACAATCAAAGACTTGCCTCCTCCTAAGAATGTGCACGAATTGCAAGCAGTAATGGGAAAGCTTAACTATTATTTCAGATTTATTCCCAATGCCTCTCAGATTGCAGCTCCACTGCATCACTTACGTAGGAAGAATGTTCCTTTTGTATGGTCTAAAGATTGCCAGGTTGCCTTTGACAAATTAAAGTCTGCACTACTCAGTGATGCATGTTTGATTCCCTTTGACCCACAGAAGCCTGTAGTGTTAGCAGTTGATGCCTCGTCGTACGGTCTGGGTGCAGTGATCTCACATCGTATTGCTTCTTACGATCGTCCTATTGCCTTTGCATCCAAACTACTGACGCCAACGCAACAGAATTACAGTCAGATAGAAAAGGAGGCCTTAGAAATCATTTACGGCGTCACAAAGTTTCATCATTATCGCTATGGTAGAAAATTCTATTTGTTGAAAGACCACATGCCTCTCACGTCGTTGTTCTCACCCACAAAGCCAATTCCGCCACGAACGGCACAAAAGCTTCAGAGATGGTCCTTAATACTGTCTAATTATCAGTATGAGATTTTGTACCGACCTACCACTAAACACGCCAACGCGGACACACTTTCCCGACTTCCGGTTGGCCAGGATGTGTCGTTTGATTCTTCGTAAATGGCATGTTGTCAGATAGACTCCAGAGATGCATCCGCTGTCGCAGACTTTCCTTTAAACTCTCGTCGGGTTGCACAGGAAACACCTGCGGATGCAGACTTAAGTGTGGTAGCACGTTTTGTTCGCTCAGGGTGGCCTGCCAGAGCCAAAGACATTGATCGGCCTCTGGTTCGACGTTATTTTGCACAACGTCATG
Organism: Locusta migratoria; assembly: GCA_026315105.1. Classification (NCBI taxonomy): domain Eukaryota; kingdom Metazoa; phylum Arthropoda; class Insecta; order Orthoptera; family Acrididae; genus Locusta; species Locusta migratoria. Next base: position 463,295,011 of record CM048746.1, on the reverse strand, counting down.
CATTATCATTAAGTCAGGGTGTTCTGTTGTTACATACGGACAACGACCAAACAAGAGTGATTGTTCCTCGTTCCCTGCAACGTGAAGTTACGCCTCCTGCATCAAGGACATTGGGGTATTGTTAGGACAAAACAGTTGGCCAGACGTCATTGTACCTGGGTTGGTATGGACGCTCAGATAGAGAGCATGACGTCACAGTGTACTGTTTGTGCGGAGCATCAGGCGCCTCCTCCGCCACGTTTCTCAGACTGGCCACGCCCCAAGGGACCATGGCAACGTTTACATATTGACTTTGCCGGACCTTTCTGGAATACGCGCTGGTTAATTGTTGTAGACGCTTTCAGCAAGTTTCCTTTTGTGATTGCCATGAACTCAACAACGGCATCTAGTACAATCAATGGTTTGCATCGAAGGTTTGCCCGAAACTATCGTCAGTGACAATGGACCTCAGTTTGTTAGTGCGGAATTTCAACAGTTTTGTCGTGTGAATGGCATTCAGCATATCACCACCGCACCTTTTCACCCTCAGTCCAATGGTGAAGCAGAACGTTTCGTTCGAACATTCAAGTCTCACATGGAAAAGATGAAAGGTCAGCACTCCAGGCAGCAAGCTCTTCAAATTTTCCTGTCTACGTATCGGTGCATGCCACGTGACGGCCCGTCTCCTGCCGAGCTGCTACACGGCCGCCGTCACCGCACTCTCCTTCACCTGCTGCAGCCTCCCACGCACCGAGTCTGTTCGTATGGCGCTTCGCGTTTTCAGGTATCTACGCCGGTGCTGTACAGGGTGTTTGCTGGCAACAAGAAGACATGGTTACCGGGCACCATTCAGCGCGTGCTCGGTTGCAATATGTATGTATGTATGTTCTTCCACAGGGTCGGAGCTGCGGCGCCACGCAAACCAATTGCGCCTGCACAGGCCGCGCGATCCTGTCTCCGGTTTCTTGATTCCAGACCCAGTTCACCGCCAGGGAGCACAGCCACATCGCTCGCCGCCGGGCCCAGCTTCCCCGGGCTACGAGATTCCGATGGATGTCGACGCGCCTCCTATGCAGTCGGCCCCTCCGCCTCCGTCGCCGCCTCAGCTGACAGCGTCACCGAGAGGGACTCCGTGACCGTGCGGGCCCCCCCCCCAGCTTGGGCCACCCACTTCAGAAGAAGATGACCTGCTCCCTCTGGGCGGGGGTGTGCGCCCTTCCCCAGGTTTCGGTGGGTTTCCTGGAGGATCGCAAGGCGGATGCCGGGACGCGGACGGCGTCTCGATCCCAGCCTCAGCTACGACGCCCGTCCCACCAGTAACGCCCCCGCCCAGGCCCTCCTCCCAGTGCCGTCGCCGTGGCCCTCAGCCCTACGCCACGACGGCGATTCGGTTTGGGGGGGGAGGGGTGTGGTGTCGCACAAGTACAAAGTGCGCGCCACCTACTTTCGCCGCGCGCCCCCATGCATGCACGGCGCGGCGTTCTTACGACGACAGCCACGAGCGCCCTCTGCTGGAACTCCGCTCGTGGCCACCACTGAACGGATCGTTCACTTGGGACTGAGAGAGCAACCAGTTAGGACCTTCGTAATCAGATAGGCACCAGTGAAGACTTGGCTATCAGTTAGGCACTAGGCAGGCCTCTAGGTCAACTATGTATCAGCCTTCTGCAGTACTATGTAAAAGTTAAGTATTGTATAAATTCTGTTCAATATATATCTCGTTCTAATTTACTCTAGTGTTTCTAGTTTCTGGCTGCTCCCCTCCGTACCTGCACCAGCGTGCTATCTTTATTCCTGTGTCGGTCTCATTCCACTCGGCCACCGACACCTACGACGGAAACGGGACACAGAAGCGGCGACGAGGCTGGGACACAAAACCATGTAACGCACTAGAACAGTAAATGGTTGTGAAAACATACTTGACCTCTTAGCAACGCATAATCCGAAGCTAATAAAGAGCATACTCAGAGTTGCCGTAGCGAGACTGAATATTGAATTTTCCAAACCCACCAAAATTAAACGAAAAATATATTTATTCAGAAGAGCAGATAAAAATCTATTAACGCTTTCTTGAGTGTGAATCTTCATTCTTTCGATACTAAAAAGGTGCTTACATTTAGACAAATAATACCTACAACTATTGATAGATTTATACCAAACAAATTAAGAAAAGAGGGGGCTGACCTGCCATGGTACACAATACAGGTTAGATCACTCTTGCAAAAACAAAGAAAAAAGCACACCAAATTTAAAGAGACTCAATATCCCCCAAGACTGGCAGTCTTTTACAGAAGCTGAAAATCCAGCTCTAACTACAATGCGAGAAGCTTATAATAGTTTCCACAAAGAAACTCTGTCATGTAATTTGGTGGAAAATCCTATGACATTCTGGTCGTACGTAAACTATACTACTGCAAAACACAATACCTTCAGTACGCAATAGCAACGGTGCTACTAATGACAGTTCTCTAAACATAGCTTTTCAAAATTCCTTAACCAAAGAAGGCGAAGCAAATGCTCCTGAATTCGAATCATGAACAGCCGCAAGCAAGCGTAATTTTGAAATAGATATCACAGGAATGTTAAAGTAACTTAAATCACTTAACAAATCTCCCGGCTGCAAGTGTATACCAATTACGTTCCTTTCAGAGTATGCTGAAGTTGTTGTCCTATACCTACCTAGCTGTCATATAACACCGGTCGGTCAGTGATAGAATCGTACCCAAAATGTTTAAATGTTTGTTAAGCTTAAGGGACTTAACTGCGGGGTCATCAGTCCTTAAACTTACAAACTACTTATGAACCACCTTATACTAAATACGGCACAAACATCCATGCCCGAGAGGGGATTCGAATCCCCGACGGGGAGCGATCTCGCGCATCGGAGCATAGCGCCTCAATGCGCTTGGCCACTCCGCCGCGGCGAATCGTACCCAAACACTGGAAAGTTGCACAGGTCACTAAAATATTTAAGAAAGGCAATTGGAGTGATCCGCAAAATTACAGGGCTGTATCATTTCCTCAAACATTATGAACTACCACTAAGGGAATGATCTAATGGTACATAAATCAACACAGATTCAGAAAGTATCGGTCTTGTGACACACAGCTAGCTCTCTACTCACATGATTCTAACGTAAAGAGATCGTCAATCGATTCCATATTTCTAAACTTCCGGAAAGCTTTTGACACTGTCCCTAACAAGCACCTTCTAATCAGATGACGTGCTTATGAAATATCGCCACAGTTTTGCGGTTGTAAATATTGACAAATGTGAAGTCATCCATATGAGTACTAAAAGAAATCCGCTGAGCTTTATTTACACGATAAATCTACAGGCCGTGTACTGAACTAAATACCTAGCAATAACAATTACAATCAAACTAGAAAGAATACAGAAAATACTGTAGTCCAGGCGAACCAAAGGCTACAGTTCATTGGCATGACACTTTGAAGATGCAATAGTGCTACTAAAGAAACTGCTTACACTACACTTGTGAGTCCTATTTTGAAGTATTGCTGCGTATTGTGGAAATCCCAAGACGGAATATAGAGAAAGTCCAGAGAAGGGCAGATCATTTTGTAATGTCTCGATATAGGGGAGAGATTGTCACGAATATGATGCAAGAGTTGGCGTGGAAATCTTTAAAAGAAAGGCATTATTCGTTGCGGCGGGATTTATTTGTGAAATTTCTTTCACCAATTTTCTGTTCCGTATTCGAACATATTTTGTAAGTACTCACCTACATAGGGCGATATGATCATAGCAATAAAATAAGAAAAATCAGATCGAAAACGGAAAGATTTAGGTGTTACGTTTTCCCTTTGCGCTACTAAAGACTGGAACTGTAGAGAAATGTTCGATGAACCATCTGCCATGTAATTCAGTATGATTTACAGAGTATTTATGTAGAGGTAGACATTACTACATCTGGATGTAGATGTAGTAATTTTGGATGATGGAAGTCACTTGTTTATGGAACAGACTGCCTTCGTTAGAGCTATAGATGCATGTTGAGATAAATGTGAAACCTAGGTATAACGTACTGTATTACTTCTTACCAACAGCTGTAGTTGCTTCTGTAGTCGAGCTATCCGCAGCAGTTGCCAACACCGACAGAACAATGAATACCGGGTAGATGTTCACCGCAGGTACACTCAATGTCCGGCAGACGGCGATCAGGAAAAGGGACACAAAATACTGAATGCGGCGGCCAAACCTGTAAACAAATTTTTTCCCATGTTTTTAAAAATTTAGTTGGCTCTCCATTTGTTTATAGTAAACAGATAAATGTGCAACAGGTAAATGTGCAACTAATAACTTGCACAAAAAATCTTCTGAAAATATCAGCACAAAAACTGTAAGAAGAAGCACTTCATGACATTTATGCTGTAAAAGGAAAACTTGAGAATGATAAAGCGCTGAAACGGTCGTCGTTTTAAAATAACACCTAGTAAAGAAAGTAATAATAGTGCAGCATTAAAACGGAATAAACATTAAAAATTTTACTTGCAGAAGTTAATAAGGGCTAAACAAGGAAAAAGTCGCTGAAATTGACAATGAAGTAACTGGAATTAGAATAGTTGTAACACTAAAGAAGAATGGAAGAACTATGGGATAAAAGAAAATTAAATACAAAGAAACACAGCCGAAGTTGATTTACCTATACTGCAAAATATATAAAGGAATCTTTGTATAACGTTTAATTTCCCAAATTAGTCAAACACTGAGCTCGTACTGGGCCATTGCTGATACTAGAATAGACTGTGATGAAGGTGCATGGTCTATTATTGTTAATGTAGTACCCTCAGCCTCACACCGTCAAGGGACTTCCTGAACAGTATGCAGATATAGTTCCAGCTACAGTGACAGTTTGGAGGAAGTCTATTATTGTCCCTCGCAGATAGTCACTCCGCCTTCCACAAGAGGGTATGTGGCTGCTCCCGAGAAATATACGTAAATGCTTCTTTTGTTCATTATACATTTTTTCGCATTAATTTGAGTAGTCTTTTCGCAACGTAACGCCTGTTACGTCACTGGACAGCAACTGCTCATGCTGTTGTGTATTACATGTTGAGTGGCATCTTGGTTTGAAATTTACGTTTCGGAAAATGACTTAGAAATGGTGTGTAGTACCACATTCTACAACAAAACACTCCTCAAAAATGTGTTTGAATGTTGCAAAGAATTAGAAGTCAAGAAAAATGTGGTTGCAGTTCTTTTAAGAGAGGTCCAAATCACATAGTAGCCACTTTATGAATTTATTTTGTAGATCATTTTGATGGCAGTAAGCACTCCATATTATTTCACTGTCAAGTATTAATATCTGTAAAAGTGTAAAATACTATTTGGTGTAGGTTAGCAGTTCATGATATGACTTGTGCCTAAATAATGTCTTTCCTAATGAATGGCTATTCTGGAAGAGTACAGGTTTTGGAATAGTTTGGAATTCATAAAGGTTACAACACCACTAAAAGTGTGATGGATTTGGACCAACTTCGAATCATGAAGGCAGAGATTGCAACAAACAATATGTCAAAATAATTTTATTTTATTTATTTATTTATTTTTGATAACACACCGCTGCGACTGTTAAAAATTCTTTCCTAAGAACTCACGACCGGTTTCGCAAATTAAATTTGCATCATCAAGTGCTTATTATTTTGACCTTTGTCGGAGCCCCACTTTTTGAAGAAAGGGATTTTATAGATGGTTTTATAGGCAAGTTGGTTACAAATCGAGAATAATAATGGGGATCAGCTAGTATAGTGTCAAAGTAACATATGGTTAAGATCAGAAAGAAATAAGCACCTGATGATGCAAATTTAATTTGCGAAACCGGTCGTGAGTTCTTAGTAAAGAATTTTTAACAGTCGCAGCGGTGTGTAATCAACAAAATGAATCAATTCGACTGTGGTTGCCCGTTGAATAAAGTATTGATGTCAATAGAAGCCAGATCCATGAGAAGGAGGGCAGCACTGGGTGAGGAAGGAGGAAATGAGGACTACCATCCAGGAGGATGATAACATTTTTTATGTATCAGTTGGTTGTACATTAAAATTTTTTCTTAAAACGCAATTTTGTCAAAATGACATTTTCCACTATAAATGCTCCTTTTTCTCAGAAACTTCAGAATCTACATCATTGAATAATTTACCACATAACATAGATGTTGTAGCTCTACTTTAGTAATATTTACTGTAATGGTTAAAATGCTAAAATTAAACTTGTGAAAATTTACATCACAAACTTAGATGTTTATGGAAAAAAATCAAAATTTTTGCCAGTTGTTATTTTAAAGTTATGGTGTCGCAAAAGTATGAAGTGCGCGCCACGTACCTTCGCCGCGCGCCGCCATGAACGCACGGCGCGGCGTTCTTACGTCAGCCATGAGCGCCCTCTGCTGCAACTCCGCTCGTGGCCACCACTGAACGACATCGTTCACTTGGGAAACAGATAGGCACCAGTTAAGACTTGGCTATCGGATAGGCACTAGGACTCCTCAGTAGGCAGGCCTCTATCTATCTAATCTAGGTATCAGCATTCTGCAGTCAAGAACTATGTAAAAGTTAAGTATTACTAAGTCTCTATGAAATATATATCTCGTTCTAATTTACTCTAGTGTTTCTAGTTTCTGCTGTCCCACTGGCTGGTCACCTCCGTACCTGCACACGCGTGCATCCTTTATTCCTGTGTCGGTCTCTTTCTACTCGGCCACCGACACCTACGACAACCGGCGGAAACGAGACACAAAAGTGGCGACAAGGCCGAGACACAAAAAAAGTGATTGTAGAGCAATAAAATCACAAAATATGCGAGAACATGTGATAAAGAAACCACATTTATATACTCAACAGTTCCCGAGAAAACGTGGCATTTATATGGTCAATTTAACATTGTCGAGATAGGTCGGTACAACTCCCATTAAAAGTTAGTCTGTTGAATAAACGAACAACAGATCCCTTTAAAATGTAGGTATAGTTTTCTTAAAATGCTGATTTCATGGTTCTTATTTTAGGAACATAACAATTAGGTGGTTTTTGGAAAAAACACGTCTACTTTCGGAAAGGTTCCACTATCACCCATCACAAAACTCTTTGCAGTGTTACTTCAAAGTTTTAAATTTGTTATCTATGCCAAGTAACTAAACTGTTTGCAGATAAACTACGAATACTAACTAACTTCGTATAGCTTCGTATTACGTGACCAGAGCTACATCCACTAACAGTGTATTTTAAGCTTTAATTACAAACGCCGGCCGCGGTGGCCGAGGAGACTGAGGCGCTCCAGTCACGGTCTGAACGGCCACTACGGTCGGGGGTTCGAATCCTCCCTCGGGCATGGATATTTGTGCCGTCCTTAGTTGTAAGTAGTTCACAAGTAGTTTGTAAGTTTAGGGACTGATGACCCCGTAGTTAAGTCCTATAGACTCTACAAACATTTGAACATTTGATTTGAATTACAAACTTATACTTTATGATAACATTGACCGAAATTGCTATGTGGTTAGGTGCATAGATAAGGCAGCAATTTCTGGGGCGGGGAGGTATAATGGCTCCCCTTCCAATCTGTCCTAGGAGTTAACGACTTGGATCGGTGTGGCGGCTAGCATCAGTACGAGTGAGAGGTGGTTTTTCACAATCATATAGCTGCAAAGTTTCCGTCGTACCAAAAAAGCGAGGTCATCACATAACTGATAATTTTCGACCTACAATGCTATTAATTTTTCATTAAGAGCAATAAACAGTAGAATGTCACCTACGGCTAAGAAGGTAATACAAAACAACCAGTAGTCATGTGTTACAGGCAGAACCAACATTGATAGAATTTAAGAAATTACAGTCATACTACCGGTAACTGCAACGACGAACATAACATGTGTGTTACTATTCGTTCACTTTTCAAAAATGTTAGATCAGTTTTGTCAACTTTGCATCATGTATATTATGGAAAAACTATTTCACCTTGTGTGTAAGATGTACGAGACAAGCGAAATAACCTCAGAGTTAAAAAAGAAGAAGAAGTAATATTCTCCCTTCCAGAGAAATCAGGCGCAGACAGGTGTGAAAAATTACCGAACCATCATTTTAAAAATTTTAATTCGAATTATTACAGAAGAATGGAAATTTGGTAGTAGCTGGCCTCGGGGAAGATCAGTTTGGATTTAGGAGAACAATACTCACCTTATGACTGAAATTAAGTAAAGGCAAACCTCCATTTCTAGCTTATGTGCATTTGAAAAAAAAAGTATGACAGTGTTAATTGGAAAACACTCTTTCAAGTTCTGAAGTAAAATATATGGAACGGGAGGTTATTTGCAACGTGTACAAAAACTAATAGTAGTTAATGGAGTCGTAGGGCTTGAAGGGAAACATTTGTTGAGAAGGCAGTAAGACAGGGTTGCATCTTTTCTCGAAAATTGTTCAATTTGTACATGATCAAACTGTGAAAGAAAGCAAGGAGAAATTTGGAGATCGAATTACAGTTCAAGGAGAATCAATATAGACTTTCCAATATGCCGATGACATTCTCTCAGCTGAAGATGTGGAAGATCAATTGAATGGAATGGACAGTGTCTTGAACGCGAACAATAGCGAAACAAGGGTAATGGAATGTAGTCGAAGAAAATCAGGTGATGGTGAAGGAATTAGATTAGGTAACAAAGGTATAACACTGGTAGATTATTTTTGTTACTTGGGCAGTAGAATAAAATATGACGGTCGCAGTACAGAGGGTATAAAATGCAGATGTCCATAGGACGAAAATCGTATTCGGAAAAGAGAAATTTATTAACATCGAATATTAATTTAACTGTAAGGAAGTCTTTTTCTGAAGACATTTGTGTGGAATGTTGCCTTTTACGGGAGTGAAACATGGACGATAAATAGTTGAGACAGGATGAGGATAGAGATCGCGTTGGCGTTGGCATTCGGTTGGCTGTTTAGCATCACTGTAAGACGAACACAGGCGAGCTGCCTTTATTTTATTTTTGACTTGCTAGCCTTTTAATAGCATGCTGCATAATTGTATAAGTTTGGACTTGAGCACACTGCTCGTAATTGCACGTCTTATGTTTTAATTTTGTATTCTTCTGATGAAGGCACCACTACGGTCGGGGTTTCGAATCCCCCCTCGGGCATGGATATTTGTGCCGTCCTTAGTTGTAGGTAGTTCATAAGTAGTTTGTAAGTTTAGGGACTGATGACGCCGTAGTTAAGTCCCTTAAGCTTAACAAACATTTGAACATTTTGATGAAGCACCCTTAAATTGTGCCGAAATTAGATCAAGGTATTTTATAAATTCTGCAACTGGTTGGGCTGAATTTTGTCAAATATTCTGGAAAATATAGGACATTCCATTATGTGTACTGATACTCGTATGTGGGTATGAATTTCATGAATAAATTTCTCTGTGTCGAAAGTCATGACAACTTGGAGCCAAGGTCTGGCTGCTTCGTCAAATGCACGGTGATTGCTGGCAGCCACATACGATCACTGCGAGGCGCGCTGTTCGCACCTGGCTGCACGCAGCCAGCTGGCTGCCGTCTACCACCATTGTTTCATTGGCTGCCGCAGTCAGTGTTGCCAACTCGTTTCCAACGATGTCCCTAAATCCCTACGTTCCCCATGAAAGTCCCTACGCACCAAACTGATTTATAAAGAAAAAAAAATGAAAAGGGAGAAAAAGAAAGAAAACCTTAAATGTAGTATGACTTCCCATTCATTAATATTACTGTACAACGAATTGTTACTTTTTGAATTAAAAAAAAAGGTACTTTCATTCTGCATCATACCTGAGAAAGGTCCCTAATTTTTGAAAATCCGGCCCTACATTCTGGAAAAAAGAGTCAAAAGTCCCTACGCGTAGGGACATGTTCCTACGGTTGGCGACACTGACTGCAGCCTGGCTGCCTAGTGCGTTACCGGCCTTAAAGTAACATCTACGGAACTCCAGCTAACAATGTGCGCACACTTCAGGGTCGCTTCTACAATGCATGCCAACGAGTACAACAATCTCGTATACTACAAAGGGTGCGTCATTCCTTATGCCGAGGAGCAGAGAGATGCGTTGCCAAGAATGGACGTCACATTGAACACCTCCTTCAAACACTTGTTTAACTCAGGAAGTATGTGTTTGCGGTCCCATATTTAATGGATGTATCTTATTTCGGTAAGTGCTATCGCCTCTTAAAGCATTTCACACTTTTTGGCTCACTTTAGGCTACGGTAGCAACACTATGGGCCTTTGCGATCGCCTTTTGACAAATCGAAATTTAAATGAAAATAACGGCTTAACTGCTCATCTTACATTTTCATATTTCGCATAGTTTCAGAGATATTTGTAAAAATAATGGCGGTTTGATGATGTCTGTCTATCCGTAATGTGTATCCACTTTTTATTTCGAACAGTTCAACCAATCGGCACCAAATTTTACAGACATAATTGTTGGCCTCAAGAGACCAGAACCTCCCTTAGCAACACTAAAAAATAGCCGTTCGTGATGGCATGTTGACAGCAGGAAATTTAATTGCAAATAAACCGTTCATATGACACCAAAATTGAGTAAAACAATTTGCAGAGGAGGAAATTCTCTACAACTTTGCTCTCTTATGATTTTTTTCATAACTCGCACCTTACAGATATATTTGCAAAAATTACGGTGATTAGACACTGTCACTTGATTTTACGTAAACCAGGCGTTCGGAAATGTCACGTGACATTCCTCGCTCGGAACTCTGTCTGGCATACGCCATCTTGCTTTCCGTATTTTACGAATTTCTTGAAATGAAATTATCGCCCTATAGTAAACTGTCACTGTAAACTCATCATCTACTATGCTACAGTTTTTACAACGATTAATCACTCTATCTTTTTCACCAACTCCATACTAGCATTTAATATATTCGTAGTTTTCCTGGTCCTATCAGATATAATACTCAATTTGCGCAACAGTGGAGTTAAGGTTGTTTATATAATTGTCAACTTTGTTGTAATGTAAACCTTTTTAAGACGATGACCACTTTCGTTTTGTCACTAGTAACACATTATATTGCTGTAGATAGTATTTAATGTTGGAAGCGGTGACAATGGTCAATTATACCACATTTTATTTGTTGATGTAAACTTCTATATTCACTTATTTTTAAAATTTGTTGATCACTGCACTTTGTAAATATGTTCCGCCAAAGATACTCCAGACCTGTTAAGAATGACTCCATAATTGTAAATTCAATGTCGGTAGCATAGGTTGTGATTGTCTTTGACTTATGCAAGTATGACATTTGTAATTTTATTGAAAGTTACTACCGCTGTTTAAGCCAGATCTATTTTATTTAATGCTGCTGACTAACCTGTTTTAATACCTTGTAAGTATTTATAACACAGATTAGTCTGATACTTCCACTTTTTCATCCTATGTGTGTTATTTTGTTTCTTACTTTTTTTTTTTTTTTTTTTTTTAGACTTTATTTTATTTTGTATTTTTGTGTTGTATTTCTATGATGATGCTCCTGGACCGAAACTAGTCGATTTTTAAGGATTTTAATAAAGCAGCTGATGGTTAAAGATGCATTTTATTACAAAAACGTACAAGACACTTATAAACTACTTATAAACATCCTCGCCCGAGAGGGGATTCGAGCTCCCGACGGGGAACGACCTCGCGCATCGTAGCATAAGGCCTCAATGCGCTCGGCCACTCCAACGCGGCTATTTATTTATTTATTATTATCTGTTTTCAGGTAGATCCAAGGTTTTTCGGTCGTTTTTTCATGTTCGTTCTGAGTTGTTCGTTGAGAATTTTGCGCTTGTATTTATTAGAGATTGCGTTGAGCCCTATTTCTTTTTTCTCTCTTATCATAGGTTCTTCGGTTTACCCACTCGGTTAGCCGTGTGGTCTGACGTACCGGCCCCGGTTCGAATCCGCCCGGCGGATTAACGAAAGGGGTCGGAGTGCCGGCCAGCCTGGATGTGGTTTTTAGGCGGTTTTCCACATCCCCCTAGGTGAATACTGGGCTGGTCCCCAAGTCCGCCTCAATTACACGGTTCGCAAATATTTCGTAACACTTTACACTTATAATACTATACGCAGACATTCGGGGTACACATTTCCTCCTGGGGACATGAGGTGGCGGCAGGAACGGCATCCCGTCACCCTGTAAATATTAACACATGTCAAATCCCTGTGTAACAGAGTCCCGACCCTGCATGTGGGGGAAAAAGGGCCAAAGAGATAGATATTATATAGATAGATCATAGGTTCTTTGGTTTGATCGGTCCTTTGTGGACGTTGGTTTGTTTTGTTTTATTTTGATCGTTTTGTCGTTTAGTTAGTTTTTTCGTTACAGAGGTCGTCGAGCCTTCTGACCGAGCACGATGAGCTACCACGTCGGCAGCCCTCTGGCCGAGAGCGCTGAGCCATCGCGCTCGGCAAGTTTCGAACCACCGTCTAACAAGTCCGTGCGTCACAAACTAATTCACCCCCCCCCCCCCCCCATTGCGCTACGCCGAAGAGCTGCGAGAGTAATCCGTAATTCTCATACCATCGATGGCAGGTGTTATCTGCTGACATGGCATTTATAGACATTAGATTATAATTCATTCACCTAAGAACGAGGGCCGGCCGCAGTGGCCGATCGGTCTGCGGCCCGCCAGTCACAGCCTGCACGGCCGCTACGGTCGGGGGTTCGAATCCCCTCTCGGGCATGGATGTTTGTGTCGTCTTTAGTATAAGGTAGTTCATAAGTAGTTTGTAAGTTTAGGGACTGATGGCACCGCAGTTACGTCCCTTAAACTTAACAAACATTTGAACATTTAAGAACGACGTGTTTTTGATAATTTTCATTGCGCCATTGCTTGTAAATGAAACGCTTGAGTTACAATAAGAAAATCATAAAATACACAAAGCAATATGGCATATGCAAAAGAGAGTTTCCGGGCAACGTTTCGGGCGAGGGATGTCACGTGACTGATTTCCGAACGCCAAAAGTACGCTACGTTCCTCCCAGGCTAAAGTTATTCGTAAACAGCGCGGGTAAAAAAAAAAAAAAAAAAAAAAAAAAAAAAAAAAAAAAAAAAAAAAAAAAAAAAAACACTTAGAACCAACTACAAAGCAATACAGATCATAATATTTTAACGGAGAAGCATAATGGAAATATGGGAGAGATATTAAAATAATATAGTTTAAAGAGGTAAAAGTGCAAAAAGGAGTATTTTTGTCAAAGCTAAACTGAAATATCAAATAATTTTGGCTGTTTATTAAAATATGGTTAGAAAGAATATTACGTGTTGGGTGCATAGATATTACCGGAACAATAATCGTGATCGTATCGTCCATAACTTTTTATATTTTTCTTATTTTTGTCCGAAATGTTTGCAAAAATCAAAACTACAGGCAAGTGTAGGGCCGTAAAACACGCCAATGCGATTTTTTTCCAACCCACTGTATATTGTATAATTTTCTCTGCTTTTCTCTAAACGAGTTAAAGAGGATCAGAGTGTTCCTGAAGACAAACGATACAATCCTGCCCCGCAGGAGTAAGATCTATAGTTGTAACGTTATGTAGTTCTGATCACTAGTTCAGGTCAGGCATGCGTAAGGAAGAAGTGTGTATGGAGGAAACAATATCGTGACCCATACTGACCTGTCTCCGATGTAGCAGATGGCGATACCCACGATCACAGACAGGCCTTGGACGGTGGCAAGGGTGTTGCTGGCCATAATCGCCTTCTCACATACCCAGTTTTGTTGAGATGGCACAGTCAGTGAAAACCACGTCTTATCGTATTCCCACCCGTACTGACAAGCTATCGTCTCATTCTTCTGGTGTAAATCTCGAAACATTGAACATTTACTATACGAATCACGCTCCCTGTAAAAACATAAAATGACACTGATTTTATTACTGTCAGTAATAAATACACTGCAGAAACATTTTGTTACTATTTTCCCATTTTCGCAAGAGTAATTTTTGAAATAGTGCATATGGAGTACATTAAAATATGATTAACTCTGCTGAACATTAGCTTGTAATGTGGGTGTGGAAATGAGGTATTGGTATGTGTGGAAAGGGTGGAATGAAGGGTCGCCAGGCAGGTTAGGCCGAGAAGTTTGGAGTGGGGAAATATTCAGAGTGGACTTACATAAAGGATAAAAGTAACAATCCGTCCTAAACTATTAATGGAATTGTCCCTCCATTCAACAAATTAATGTGATAACTCCTTAGAAACTAATGAGATAAGAATCTAAAATTATAAATAAAACTCTAATTAAGAGGTAAAAATCAACAATTTATTGCATAAAATAGATAGCAAGAAATGTTAAAACCAAAAATTAAAATTAAAAAAAAAATAATTTAGGTTTCACAAGATTAATACCAAACTTACGTAAATGACTAGGAAGTCAGGTTGAAGCGCGGGTAAATACAATTAAATAAACAAAATGATTAAAACCAGATCGGGGAGAGCAATCCGACGACAGTGTTGTGCAGCTGTGGATGCCACCTCAAAACTCGTGCAACGGTATCAGTATAATGCTGGTGGAACGAGATCTTTCCAGAAATTCGCCGAATTAGTCTCACTCTCTGAAGAGCAAGTCACCGTTCCTTAAGTTCCATTCGCTCTGGAGCAGAACTGTAAGTAATTCCACTTCCAAGTCCGTCCTTCTCTAACAAGAGCAGAACACCCAGCCCGTTTACTCACTCAAGAGCAAGCCACAGAATCCTCTCGTTACTTCTCCCAAGCACCGCTGCCTCCAAAACTAACGTAACCACGCCTACACGAAACTAAACATGTCAATTAAGCGAAGCAAGCAGTCATCAATTGTGCCGTCTTTAGTATAAGCTAGTTCATAAGTAGTTTGTAGGTTTAGGGACTGATGACCCCGTAGTTAAGTTCCATAAGCTCTACAAACGTCTGAACATTTTAGCCCTCACTAGCTCGTCCCCAGTACTGTTTCGAGAACCTGATTTATTACAGAGCCAGAGATTTCTAAATGAGGTACTTTCCCGGACTCATTCCTACGGTCCACACACAGTACTCCCAGGTCTTCATCCTCTGTGAAAGTTATTCACCAACCTGTAAGGTGCACGACGCGACCCGCTAGCTGACTCCCAGTACAATGGAAAAAATACTAGCAAAAAAATATGTGAAGTATTTCACGCTCAAGCGGCTACGAGGTACCAGGTGTCGTTCCGTGCAGAAACACCCACATTAGTGCTTGGTGTAACCTCCACGGCCAGCAATACATTCACTGATTCTGGCATCTGGCAGAGAGAGTGTGTACTTTCTTGGCATACAATATTCCATCCCTGCTCGACCTGATCACATAGTTGCTGCAAGAGCAGTGCGTTGGTGAGATGCACGTGTCAGTTGTCATTTCGTCATATCACACATGGATAGGGGATTTCCTGCCAGAGAGGACACTTCGTAGTAATCGATGGTAAGGCATCAACGAAAACAGAGGTGATATCGGGCGTTCCACAGGGTAGTGTTATAGGTCCTCTGCTGTTCCTTATTTACATAAACGATTTAGGGGAGCCGCGGTGGAGTAGCCGAGCGGTCTAAAGCGTCCCGCTGCGGAGCGCGCGGTTGCTCGCCGTGGAGGTTCGAGTCCTCCCTGGGGCATGGGTGTGTGTGTTTGTCCGTAGGTTAGTTTACCTAGGTTTAAGTAGTTTGTAAGCTACGGACTGATGAACACACAGTTTGGTCCGAAAGATTTACAGACATTTGAACATTTTTTGATTTAGGTTGTTTACCGTCTAATAAAATCATCTGAAGATCAAAACGAACTGCAGAACGATCTGAGTAAGAAATCACTATGGTGTAAAATTGGCCATCGCCGATGTCGCCTGTCTTGCAGATCAAACGACTTTGTTGTGGGGATTTGTGGAATCAAAAGCGTACGTAAACAAACCTCAAACAGAACGATATTTTCACTCTGCAGCGGGGGTGTGCGCTCATGTGAAACTTCCTGGCAGATTAAAAATGTGTGCCGGAACCGGAATCGAACTTGGGACCTTCCTCTTTCGCGGGCAAACGCTCTACCTACTGGTGCTATGCCGACAAGCTTCAGTGCCCCTTCTCACAGCTTTACGTCAGCTGTAGAATGAAAATATCATTCTTGAAACACCCCTAAGCTGTGCCTAAGCCACGTCTCCACCATATCCTTTCTTCCAGGAGTGCTAGTTCTGCAAGGTTCCCAGGAGAACTGTGAAGTTTGGAAAGTAGGAGGCGAGGTACTGGCAGAAGGTAAAGTTGTGAGGACGGACCGCGAAGCGTGCCGGGATAGCTCATTCAGTAGAGCCCTCGCCCGCGAAAGAAAAAGGTCCCAGGTTCGAACTCGGTTCTGGCACACAGTTTTATTCAAGCACAAATAGTATTCAAATTGGAGGATGAAATTAAGAGGTCAATAACGGAATCTTATCATATGTTTGTGAGTGCGCCATCGACAAATTAAATTAATACAATGCTCCTTGCCACGCGGACTTGGGAGGTCATATGGGGGATGTAATTTTTCATACACGAATCGGAGAAGTTACTTCACGTGTTTGTAATAGTAAATAATATTTTCGATAAATTTTGTATTTCCATCGCAGTTTAACATTCGTCCCTACTTCCCATACACCATCTAGAAAGGAAGTCTCCCTACCATTTTAAAATAAAGACAAAACAGTTAAATGGAGAATTTTATTGGCATCATATTGGGCTTTTTCTGTAAATAGTCATCAAGAGAGTTGAGTCACTGGTCATACCGTGTGATCAACTGTGTCGTAGAAGTCTGCTGTGAGTGAACGAGACCAGACTGTGGCGTCGTCTTGAGCTTTTCGTTGCTATCAAATCGCTGGCCGTTGGACAAGAATTTCGTGTGGTGCAAAAAAAGATGAAAATTGGTTGGAACAAAATCAGGACTGTATGCCTGGACGATCAATCCGCTTCCAGACGAACTTGCGATAGGCATTCCGTCTTTTCTTGTGTCTCCAGAAATTTCTGTCCTCTGAACAGAGGTTTGACGACGAAGAGCTGAAGACGGCAGCCACACGCTTTTCCATTCACAGGCGAAAGACTTCTGCGACAGAGTAATGCAAAATTTGATATTACGAAGTGGCAAATGTCTCAGTTCTTTTGATGATAAATTAAAAACACAATTTTGTGTGTGTTCTACAAGTTTATTTTTGTTTACTTAACCGGTTTTAGGCTTATTAGGCCATCTTCAGAGTATTGCCTGCTGTATCAAAGATGTTACAGTGTTTAGATACAGTATGGGAAGAGATGACAAATGTCTACAGATTCGACATACATAGTAAAAACTTCTTTGACATTGTGTTATTACAGTTATAAAAAACTAAACAGTAATAAATGAATATACAATGTGTGGGGGGTAAAACGAGGAATAAATTTGAATATAACATGGGAATATTATAAACAAACTGACAATGCTGATAAATAAATATATATAAGTACCTTGATAATAATTTTGGGCGATAGTTATAGATTGGTGTTACATATGACAGTTGTAAGGCCAGGTTTGGAGTGGCATCAATAACTTAAAATGAATAGTTACTGCATTAGATTAAACCAAGACAAATCTGTCTAATGAAACTAGTATTCTAAAAATTCAGGTAGCTGAAAATGGATATTATGTTGTAAGCTACACTGGGACCAAACTTTCAAAACTTAAAAATAAATCTTAATAAATTGATACACAGGAGTTTGGGACTGTGGGAGTAAACAAGAAATCCAGTTTTTAGAATTAATATTGAAACTGTGATTGTCTGACTTTGATCTATCAGTTATACAAATAAATGAATGGCTAGGTCTAAATTTAGGTTTTTAGTTTTTTTGTAATGGAGGAGTGAAACAGACAGTGTGGGAGTTGATGGAAAACTTAGGTAATTGATTGTACTATGAGGAAATGTATGAAGTGACTGGAACTGACAGTGTAGGAGGTAATGTAACTCAGGGATGAATTAAGTGAAATCCAAAAGGGGTGAACTGTTTAGTTGTGTTTGATCATTTAATATTATATCAGCACTATGGGCTAGATATTTATTGATTTCAAGCGCTTCTAATAGGTTGAGTTTTTGGCCCTTGTCTGCTAAGTGAAGGACTTGAAACTGGCTGGTAGCTATGGCCCTCACCCAGTACATGCTCAGCAAATGTGGACTCCTGATGTCTCCAGATGCGTACATGTTTGGCTAGTCTGGCTGCTATACTTCTGCCTGACTGCCTTATGACTTCGTTGCCAATAAAATTTTTAATATAAATATTCAGTCTGTGTTTAAAAAAAATAGGGAACATTACTTTCTGGTTGCGTCTCAAACATCGCGGTGACTTCACTGTAATTATTGATTATGAATGATAGTCACTTCCGTTCATTTCGTATTTCTTTCATTTGTCCCCCTCCCCATCCCCACCGACAGTACTACATCACTTCTTTATGTGTACGGTCCAAGATCATCGAGCTGCGATACTGGCAGTGACACATCATGGAGAAGTTACTTAAGTTTTACACACCAGTCTGTAATACAGTACAATGTGCAGAGAACGTTGAGTTTCAGGCGAATAGCGTGGACAAGCATTATCCTGTTGTAACATCACATTCCTGATGCAAGAATGGCAAAGTAAATGGTCTTACAAGATTCTGCTTTTACCGAGCACCAAAGGTGGACGAGTTATTTGTACGTGTAAACATCCATCATTTTCGTGCTGGCAGAATCTGCTTTCCTCGCTTGAGGACCATGTCCCGCCATTCCAAGTGACCCTCTGACGCACCAGTAGAGCCGTACACGTCGATGAGTGCAAGGTATGCGTGCTCATAGTGCCACTGCTAATAACCGATTGGCAGGAGTTCCTCTTCACATTTCTGGACTCAGAAAACCTCTCATCTGCGCTGTCGTAACTGCACGATGTGCCTCTGCTGCCTGGCAGTAGTTTGCCTCACACCATGGCATCACCCTGAGCCTTGTAGGAGTAAACATTTCATATTAAAGGGTACACAGAAATTACAGCCAAGTTTAAGGTTTTGAGATTGTTACCTGCCAAGGTATCAAAGGCTGATGCTAAATACATGGAGCTCAAATTAAAACAGGTATGGCCATTGACTTCAACAAACTATGTTTACAGTCGGATACCACTCCAGAATACGTGAAAAACTATCTAAATATGAAGCAGTGTAAGAAAATGCCTGCTGTTAGAGAGAAGTTGGTACAGCAAGTCATTTCGGACAGTATAGTAAAACTTTATATAAAGAAGGACATTTTAAACGAGGAAGCCTACTGCCTGCATTTGTCTTTAACAAAATCTTTTAAAGACCTATTTAATTTTCCAATAGATTATATATGGAATAGCATCATTGATTGGCTCTGTAAACGTAAAGACGAAATCAGCGCTAGGCATGAAAAGAAACTGTCGAGGTTTAGAAGTAGGGACGTGTGTAATAATAATGGCAGTACAATGGTTAATAATAACAAACATCAGTTTTATTCAATATAGGTCTACAGCCACATTCATACTCCGCAAGCTACCCGATAGGTGTATGGCGGAGTGTACCTTGAGTACCACTATCGGTTCTCCCTCCTATTCCAGTCCCGTATTGTTCGCGGAAAGAAAGATTGTCGATATGCCTCTGTGTGGGCTCTAATCTCTCTGATTTTATCTTCATGATCTCTACGCGAGATATACGTAGGAGGGAGCAATATAATGCTAGACTCATCGGTAAAGGTATGTTCTCGAAACTTCGAAAAGCCCGTATCGAGCGACAGAGCGTCTGCAGAGTCTTCCACTGGAGCTTATCGATCATCTTCGTAACGCTTTCACGATTACTAAATGATCCTGTATCGAAGCGTGCTGCTCTCCGTTGGATCTTTTCTCTATCTTTCCTCTATCAACCCCACCTGTTAAGGATCCCACACCGGTGAGCAGTATTCAAGCTGCGGGCGAACAAGTGTACAATATCTGTACTGTCCATGTATCTTCTGAAGAAGATTGATTTATATCAATTGAAACCGCGGTAAAGTTTATTAAACTTTAATTTGGAACTGGTTGGCTGTTACTTTTTCTGCTGTACACAGAAATGGCGCTCTTGCAGCTGTGTTACTACACTATCTATTGGCGGACAGCGCCGAAACACTTATCAATACATTTACTATCTCCCATGTGGCATCTTCCGCCATCGGATCCAAATTGACGTCGACTTTCAAGTAGGGTTACCATACGTTCATCACCAAAAAAGAGGACAGTTCATATAAAAAAGAGAGCACTTTATCTTTAACATAATGTAATTAACAACTTTATTAATGAACCACGTAAAACTACTACAAACTAAAACAGTAGCCCTGTGTGTTGGGAAACGAACTATTATGAACATTGACAGTTTATTCCTCATCACTACTCTCAATTGTCTTATTCTTGTCTCATTCACTTTTGAACCAACTATATTTGGTGGACGACGAAATCTCTCTCAAGAGCTTTTTGTTTTTTTAACAAGGCATTTCAAATGTTTGAAATTATACTGTACACATACAGTATAATGACAGTATATTTTAAATCTATTCCTGTCTCTTGTACACTTTGTCTTCACAAGAGTTTGCACTATGACTAGTTATAGAAAAAAAAAGAAGTCTACAATTTTCAGCAGTTCAGAATAACTAATAACACTAGATGACTGATTTAAATACGCACACCACACTTCAGCTGCTGGTATGTTCTGTTTCCTTTGATAATCTTTTTAAAAAAAATTATAAAACTACAAACCTGATCGGAGCACGATGTATCATTAATTCTTACATTCGTTTGATCATTCTCTTGAATGATTTGTATTTCTCCAGGAGCACATATTTAACACCGATTTTCTCTTCGGTATTATGTTATATTTAAGTTCGTAATTTATTTTGAAGCGAAAGGCTACCTACGATCTCGAACACACAATACAGCTTTAACCTAAACCACAAAGTATATCAAAAGCAACGCCATAGAACGTAATGCAGAAGACGGAATGCACTGGTTGAATACAGGATAGACAACCGGGTTCCGAATCGTTTGCAACTGTCAGACCCATGCTGCGTGCGGAACTGTGAACGGCGATTTCACTCTGTGTCTGCGCGTAATAGCTGCGAACAGTTTGGAACTGCAGTGCGAATGAACATGTTGTCACCAATAAGTTTTCTTTCTCGGAACCCAAAAAATAGGACATTTTGTAGAATATTATAAATTCCGGCCGGACACATTTTCTTGCCTCAAAAAGAGGACATGCCCGGGAAAAAGAGGACGTATGGTAACCCTACTTTCAAGTCTACAATGTTTTCTCCAGCTGTGTATACAACCTTGTTTACAGGACTTAATGACTTCCGCATGATGTGAGTCTGTCAACTAGCTCGATGTAAGTTAGTTTAACAGTGTGTTTGATGTTGGGCTGCAATACGTCTACCCAGAGCACCCTAAACGTGTCCTATGTGATTGAGAACCTGGCAGGCCACTCCATTCGACGAATATCTTGTCGCTGAAAGAGCTGAACGCTGCGGCGCACAATCCATAAAGTCAGTACCGCCTGCACCCGGGAAAAGCCTCACAGGGGGAGTGCCCACCGCGAATGTAACGTGATTTTAAGGCCACTGCACCCACATAACCTTATAACACCTGTAAGATTTCATATTCAAATGTACTGCGAATTTGAGACCAGTGTCAAGCTAGTCAGGCATGGGTCGTTTATCTTTGGTTGCAGGCTTATTTTTCGATGGCATTACTATCGATATTGGAGACGGTGATAGTATTGTTGCCGGGAAGTAGGGTTGTGATTATTGAGAGTGCAGACTTTGCTTGGCGCGCGGATGAGATTGCAGAAGCGTGGGGGCCGCGGTTGTGTGCAGATTTTGAATGCTGAGCCAAGCTGTTTCAGATACGGAGACGAAAGGAATAGATGACGTTGGAGAAACGATCTTTTGAAGTTTTTATAAGGTAAAGTTTTTCATGAAATACTTGGCATGTTTCTATGGCACAACTTCCCATTGTTAGGTTGAACTGATGGTAACAGTAACGGTTGGGAAAGATCTTGCTGTTAGCTTGTGGTCTCACGATTCGTGCTAGGGACCCCTTTCTGAATTAGGAAAAGTATTTATTGTAATAGTTCCGTTTTGAGATTGCGATTTTTATGAAATGGGAATTGCATGGGTAGTGTTCTTGAAAAATGGTATTGTTGTAACATTGTGTAAATCGAGTTAAATTTATTAACAGTAAAGAAATGTTTAGCTTTGTTTAAAAATAATTTTGTAGGCAGATTAAATATATGAGTTATATTTTTCTCTGAAAGATTTTAAAATCCAAAACATTACATTGTTAGTAATTTTCATGACGTTACATCATTTAGAAAATAAACCAGATTTCTTGTTTTTTTATTATTAGTTCGAGTTTCTTAAACAGATTACCAGTTTATCCCTACTCACATTTTTATTAAAAGTGCCATATATGTTTTCTATGGTTAGGTTTCCATTAGTTAGTACAGCAGGAAGTAGTTTGGTGTTTCGCAAATTTATGCAGTAAGTGAAAGTGAGAAAGAATCAGTTTTTGTTGTCATGCTTACAGTTCAGTTTCAGTATGATTTACAGATTTCAGGGCATGTCAATTCAGTTCTGGTTAACAAGTGTCTGCACTGAGTCAGATTGCATTGATAAATATTGTGTTCGTTACATTCCGTTAAAGATTGTTAGTTCAGTCAGAAAAATGTTTGTAGGGCCAGAATTATTAACACAGCGATTTTTAGTATCAGTAATTTTCAGACAATTAACTTTCTTACATTTTCATACAGAAACAATTAGTAGTTTGTGTCTCATTATAACGAACATTACGCAGTCAGATAGGTTTTGCAATCCCTTTACATTCACATAGAATACAGTTAAAAAATACGCAGTCAGATTAACATAACGTTGTGCAAAGGCATTCAGGTAGAACATGTTCAAACACATTCAGTTACATTTCATTCAAGTAGCGTCAGTCAGTTACATTTCTTACATCATATGGTAGAACACATAACTTTCGCAGCAGACGTAAATTTTGTAAGAGAGGACAAGCAAGAAACTTTCACACCCTTCACCGAATCACTTGGGCGTCCAAAACGATCGTATTAGACAATGTTCCTGGATGGATTATGTGTTCTCGCCTCTCACGACATAAGAGTACATTCATAATAACTAAGAAAAGGCGCTTTACTTGGCAAGAACCTGTTTGGATGTGGTATGTCGCACCATTTTTACGCACCAGTCTACAATAATATACAAATCAAATTTCAAAATATATATTTAGCTGCACCCTACACGTTACTGAACAATCAGATTTTATGCAAATGGAACACTAGTAGTAGCATACGATAACTGAAAAAAAAAAAAAACAGACATCTCATGTACTCAGTTATTTCTTACCTTGGTATTGTCATGTTCTTCCATGTTTCGACGCTGATATTTTCTGGCCTCCCAGGAACGCTACACCAGTGGTCTGGTATAATCATTGACATAACGAACATGTGACCAGGCGTAGTACACAACATCCCCGACAAACAGACAAAAATGAGGTTGAGCCGAACTTGAAATTTCCCTCGGCTGTCTATCTTCTCTAGTATGTTTTCGAATGTTGGCTCTTTCTCAGCTGCAAAGTTTAACCTTTCCGTCTCTTCATCTACACGTTTTTCAAATGTCTGGAATGTAGAGAAGAAAGAGTGAAGATTACCTTTCTAAATTACGACCTTTTAGGTGACACGGAAACAATCACGAGGCATGTGCCTCCAAATAAATAGAAGTACTATATTAGAGAAAAAATAATTACGGATATTACAAATGTTTTTAAGGATTTTAGGAATTAATGTAACAGAACGACAACGCTTAAGGAAATATTGGTGACATGGTGTTGAAAATAAAATAGCTATTATATAAGTTAGACATATGCGTACCAAATCACTTATATTTTTGTTATCATCCACTATTTACAAATACGACACAGTATTAACACTACTTTCGTGCTAGATGTGCAGGGGATAAAGTAAATCCATTATGATATTGAGACTACCATATTTAGCTTATGAAACGTAGCTCAGTGTATGTATAATAATCGAATAAATTTATATTGTCAAAGTATTCACGGGTGTACTGCCTGTCTATAGTGTCCAACGAGCACAATATTTCGGCGATCATACATGTCGCCATCATCAGGTGAACTGACGGACTGAGCTCCTGGAAACGTGGCGGCACGGAGATCCGCACGCTACTGCGGCTCGAAAGGAACTGGGTTCTAGCCCGGTAGAGGGCGATTTAAATACCCTCGGCCCGCGGAGCGACCCCTCCGTGGTCCGCGCCCCGCGCCACGGTCGCGCAGTGGAACGGATTGCGACGGCGTCTGAGATGATGTCGATTTGAGGGCTCTTTCCGCCGTGGTCGTCACTACGTTACGTTTGCTAGATTTACTCTTAATTAACCCAATCGCTGGTTCCCAAGCTTTGCTAAGATTATAGCCACAGTCACGGTTTATGAGGTCGTCACTTGTGCGAATTTCAATGGCCTCTCTAACGACGCACTCCTAGTATCTCGACGTCTGTAGCAGAATCCTAGTGCGTTCATACTCCACCGCGTGATTCGCCGACAAACAATGGTCAGAGACCGCCGACTTGCTCGGATACATCAATCGTGTGTGCCTCTAGCGTTCAGCGCATGGTCTGTCCAATATATGACTTTTCACACTGACACGGAATCTGGTACACGCCGGCCTTCCTCAAACCGAGATCATCTTTGGCGCTCCCCACCAGTGCACGAATTTTAATCGGCGGACAAAAGACAGTTCCAACCTGGTGTTTCTTCAAGATGCGGGCGACCTTCCCCGAGAGTGCGCCGGTATATGGAATGAACGCAGTGGCTACATCCTGTCCTTGTGTTTTCATCCGTTTCCACAGATTGTGCTGTAGTGGTTGGGCGGAGAGCCCGGTGAATCTGCCACTCTGATTACCCTTTTTTTGGGATACATTTCTCAGGTGTTCCAATTCCTGGGGTAGACTCTCTGCGTCGGAGATAGTGCCGCCCTGTGTACTAGAGTTTTAAGTACCCCATTACACTGTGAAGGGTGGTGACAGCTGTCTAAGTGTAAATACAGATCGGTGTGCGTTGTCTTCCGATACACACCATGAACCAGGGTGCCGTCAGCTCTTCTCTTGACCAAGACGTCAAGGAACGGCAATTTACCCTCCGTGAAGAACAAGACGAGGGCGCTTCTCAAGGATGCGGATTTACTGGAGGGTGTCGCCAAGAAACTGCTACCTCAAGGTCCGGTACCGCCAAGACTTTATCCCTAAGGTTCACAAAGATGGGGTACCGTTACGTCCCATTGTCAGTAACTTCAGAGCACCTACATACTGCTAGCTAAATACCTGACGGTAATATTAAGTCTTTATGTCGGTAAATGCCCTCATTACATCCGTAATTCTGTGGATTTTGTTAAACGCCTTAACAGCTTCAGGCTGGATGAGTCAGATACCATGGTGAGTTTTGACGTCGTTTCGTTGTTTACGAGGGTGCCCCTTCGAGAGTCACTAGATTTAATTGGTCAGAAGTTTGACGAGAAGACCATCGAACTTATTAGGCATGTCTTGACCTCCACGTATTTTCTTTTCAATGGCGAGTACTACGAACAAACGGAGGAGTCACCATGGGTAGCCCACTCTCCCCTGTGGTCGCAAATTTGTACTTGGAGAATTTCGAGGAGGAAGCCCTGGCATCATCTGAATGGAAACCTACTTGCTTTTTCCGTTACGTGGACGACACTTTCGTCATCTGGCCACATGGTATGGATAAACGCCTTGACTTCCTTACACATCTGAACTCCATACACCCCAACATCAAATTCACTATGGAGACTGAAACGGAGGGTAAATTGCCGTTCCTTATTTTTTACATTCTCTGTTTAAAATTAAAATAACGCTGATAAGTGTTCAGATCCGTGAAGGCACAAAACCGTTCAGTTTAACATTGTACATTTGGTTTTTGTACATATATATAATGACATAGTGCACCTATGCACTGTAAATTATGTTATATAACAACTGATTGACATTACAAGGTGTGTCTCATCTCTAAATATGCCCGATCTTCCTCTTATGGATTTAATTGATGTATCTTCTCGTTTTATTATAATGACATGCATGTTTTAAATTTCCGTCATTCCTTTTTAACAGATTATGGCCTTGTAAAATGATTTTATTGGACCAGATGATGCTGACATAGTTCAGCGAAACCGGTCGTCTTAAATAAAAATTGATGATAAGCGATCTTGGCTTTTTTCTATCATTCTACAATATCATAATTGGATCGCCTCCTAGAACATAAACCAACTCAACATTTTTGTTAAGATTTTAAACAAAACTTCTTCCTTTGGTAAGAATAAAAATATAAATGATGAGATTCTATTCCCAATCAAATTTCTCTTTCCATTCTGTTGATGCATCATACCTACAGTTCTTTTTTATTGCCACACTATCCTACTCCTTCTCTAAAACTATGTCCAAAATTTTGCCTAATTTATATTTATAGTCTTAAAATTTTTTTGCCTTCCAATATGCCAACTCCATGTAAATTATGAAATCCATTTTGTAGTCGGGTCCCTCTCTATTGACAATATAGTTTATATAATGGCCCATGATCCACATAATACTGTTATTTTTCTTGTGCAGAAAATATTTCTTGCCTGGTCGCAGGAGGATTTTGGTGGTGTAGTACCTCTCATCGCTTCTAGTAATGAGCGCTATTTTCTGCACGACCCACTTCCAATTTTGTAAATACCCACAACACGGAAATTTGTGTAGGAGCGTGTCGATTGCCCCACATTTAGAATAAAAAGATTGTATCACAACACCCTATACAATTTAGCTTTTCGTTAGCTGCTACATCATTTACTACTTTATAACATGCTGATGCAACATCGGTTGAATGTATTCGCATGTTAAGATTTGCTCAGGGAGAATTCAATTTAATGGATGGGAGTTTTTTATTTCTGTTTTATTCGCGGATCCGATTTTTTCCACTTGTCGGGTATTTCTCTTGAGTTAAAGTGGCTTCTTTGTAAAATATCTTTTTCTAAATAACTAATTTCGAGGTAAAATTCCTTTATGTATGTCAGTTATTGAGCCTAAATTAATCGGGGGTCGGACGCTCTCTGGTTGAACAGCTGCAAAACAATTTGGATGTGATGTTTTCCTCATTATTGATCAGGTACAACGTTCTTTTTATATATAGTGCAGCGGCTTTTCTATTGATGTCCCGAGTTCTAATCCTCCCGCAAGTCTTCCTTTCGTTACACTGTCGAGTCTCACTTTAAAATACGAATTCATTTCATGATCCGGTTAGCTTGCACTTTTGGTGATGGAAAGATTTGCGCTTTAGGGAACGTATTTAGTGCCATAAAAATAGGCAAAAACTTAAAAATAGCTTCACATTTGTCTTTTTTAGGTTTCGTAAGATCCTTGAAAAGGTACACTACTGCACAGTTTACATTCAGTTATCTTGTAACTTACAGGTTTTTACCGAAGAATTTCATTTTCTGTTATAGATAGAAACAGCTAGTAAAGGGCACAAGACTTGCTCTTTCTCAGAAAGACGTCGCTTTTATACTCGGAAACTTTACCGATTCTTCACTACAATTCAAGTAAAATCGGTGAAGGTGAAACGTAGGAAACGTATAGAGAAAGCAATAACTACAGTATTAGACGTGGCAATAGAACGTCAAAAGCAATCAAATTATATCCCAACAAAGAAGAAACCAACTCCAAAAATTGTTACATCAGCTGAACGACAAACGGCAAAAATCTTCAAAAGAAAGGCTTTTTAGGCTAAAGTAATTACACTCAAAAGAATATGCGCATATAAGAAAGACTAGTGAAAGTAAAAATGTACGTATCACTGGACATCGCAACGAATTGATAAGTGTAAGAAAAAAAAAAGCTGACTGTCACAGTAGGTATGTACGTTTTGCTTATGCCTGTATTCTATTTACTTTCAGCGGAATAAGATGCATATATACGCATATTCGTAAGTATTTGTTCATGAATAATTTGTTCTTTATATTACTGAATCAGTAAAATTAGGTTGTTTGTTTTACATGAATTTCACGATTATGCATGCATGCCTCTCGATATTTTACTAATGCTTGGAACGCAAAATTATAGTAGCTATTTCATTAATTACGTAAAAATATAACCTTCTGCGGTTTGGCCACCGTTAGGAGTACTAGTGTCCTTGCAACTGTCATTTGGCAACAGCTCTCACAGCAGTGAGTGTCGTGACTATGGAATATTAGACTGTGGTCATTCATTGCCTTGTTGAATGATGGCGTCTAGGCTGTCGCGTACGCTTATGAATCGTAGGATGTCATTCACGTAGGTGAAGCTCGCTACCGTTTCCTGGACATGCACCAACTATCGTTTGTTATTACGCCCATTTACACCTTACACCATGACGTCTTGAGAAAGCGCTGTATCTCTTTGTGCAAATGCAGTCACTCCACTCTCCTCCTCGTAGAGTCGAACCCAAATTCCGCCATCATTTCCAAACAGAGCCCGAAGACACTAGAAGACTCCACTTCTGTCCTAAAACATGTTCCATAATCCATTGCCGCCTAAACATGTTTCTGCGCACTACACAGAGGTAGGCAGAGAATTGGACGACTCACAGTGGTCCCAAATCCCAAAAAGCTAGCCAAAAGTCGAAAACGTTATAAACTCAGCTGAAAATATGGGTCGCTGATTACGAATTCGAAGTCAAAATTTAGAAAAAGTGGTGGCTCCAGTATAGCTAAAAATGCAACAAGGCGAACAATCAAGAAATTTCTTTCCAATTTCCCACATAGAGATTAGTGCTTGTACACATTCTAATATTGGAAAATCCAATAAAGTGAAATTTAGGAAATTATGATTGTGAATAAATTAAATATGGAAATGTATGGATGCTTCAATTTGTTTGAGACCTCCATCTCAACAATGTCAGTGACCACGTTGATATTATCGTTCAATACCGATTTCACAGATACGAAAATTTCCTTTCTTGTGAAATAATTTTTTTCGGTACTATCCAGAGGTTCTCTACAAAATGGAGGAATAACATTAATAGGGAAATTGTTTTGAATAGTTCCCTATAAAAAATATTTAAGACGGTAAATTTCGAAAAACTACAAAGAATGCACACATCATCGCATAAAAATTATCACTGAAACCGAAGTCGCAGCTAGTTGCAGCTAATTTTTGGATAAGGAACAATTTCTATTCGATTTTAGAGCAAGAGTAGACAAGAGTTTTGACATTGCTTTTTTTCAACAGGACTTATCGGAACGCGACCAAGAATAATACCATTACTTTCATTAATTATTTACTATTTCATATAAAGGAAATAACAATTTCAAGCTACACTTTCAAACTGTGCTCACTTTCTGGGCAAGACCTCATTTTGAAGAATTCAAATCTGTTAACGTTTCACGATTCTACACACGTCTGAACTTTGTGCTGCTTTCGACGCTCGACGAGTAAACAGTGCGGCAGGCCCGATGCTCACAAACCAAATGCGTTCCTGAGCCAGGTAGGGACGATTTCCCTTTATTTACGGTCATAATACATAAACTGTTCCAACCATTTTAAGTCCCTAGAATAACAATTTTTATGAATATAGTAAATGTAGTATGCCGCATTGGTCGTATTTTTATTGTTTTAGCAGATCGATTTCGATCATATAATGATCATGTTCAATGCACCAGATGAAATGTTCAAATGTTTGTATAGCTTATGGGACTTAACTACGGGGTCATCAGTCCCTAAGCATACAAACTACTTATGAACTAGCTAAGACTAAAGACGGCACAAATATCCATGTCCGAGGGGGGATTCGAACCCCCGACCGTAGTGGCCGTGCTGACCGTGACTTAAGCGCCTCAGTCACCTCGGCCACCGCGGCCGGCTGCACCAGATGATCATTATATGATCGAAATGGATCTGCTAAAACAATAAAAATACGACCAATGCTGCATACTACATTTACTGTATTATTTTGTGGTCGCTGAGCACACCGTTCCAAAAAAATGGAATCAAACCTCAAAACAATTTTTATGTCCTACTTTTGGCCAGCTTTTTGGAATTTGGGACTACTGTGCGACGCGGACGTAACCTATGCAGTAATAAACCGCGACGGGCTGTGACTCCTGATGGTGTACGATGCCTTACACTGTTCATTTGTTGCACAGAGCCAATAACAAGCATATTTGTTTAGCAATGCCATTCGCATGAGGTGTTGCTCTTATCGGGGGAGGTTGATCTGGGTGGCACTGAAGCCCTGAAGCAGGGACAACGTTTTATGTTTGGATTACCGACAACTGCGTCTTACCACTGGTCAGTTGCACGTCGTGTGGTACTCGGCAGCCATTCCTGGGCAAACCTACCCATTACGTATACATCAGAAATGTACTAAAATAAGATTTATTACTTCATACGAAAGTTGAGTGTCATAAAAGTTCGTTTTCTGTTAACTGAAGATCCTAATAAACTGTTTTATGGTATAGCATTCAAGTCTTTACACGGCAGCTTCGTATTTACTCTGGCTCACTGAGAGATATAGTTCGTATTTCTGGGTCCCAGGAAAACTGTAGTTATCTCACGCCTATCTGATGTTTAATATATCAAGCGTGTGGGGAGGCGAGAGATTGTAAGCAGAGGATGGGACACGGAATGGAGTGCCAAGCGAGGGTGGGTGAGGAGGGGAGGGGCAGAGAGGGGGCGCTTATATACGGGGAAGGATTAAGATTGATAGGAAGGACAGATGTCGGGACGGAGGGCGTCATCTGGGAGAGGAAGCTGATGGAAGTTACCCTCGGAGAGTATGTGTGGAGTGTGGAGATGGAGGGACGGAGGAATGACTTGTTAACCATTTGTCAGAGGCCCAGGATTCAAGGGAAGGTGGGAAATCAGAGGGTGTCGGGACTCCATCCCGGCCTGACCCAAGTCATCGTGTTCTTCTGTGAACTCTTCTGCACAATATTGTTGCACTTCTAAAGCTCTATGTCCCACAATACCAGTAGTTTCCCGGATGGATGTATCACATTTTCTCATGCCTATAACGAGTTCTCTTTCAGACTCACAGATATGACGATATGGTTCGTGCATACATCTGCGAGATATGTTGCACGTCTGCTTACACATCCATTACTTTCGGTTTATAGCATCAACGACAGCCACACACACATTTTGCCTGCAGGTGGTGTTGAGCAGTGATATCGATATGGCTAGGAACGCTAGATCCG
Source organism: Locusta migratoria (assembly GCA_026315105.1). NCBI lineage: Eukaryota > Metazoa > Arthropoda > Insecta > Orthoptera > Acrididae > Locusta > Locusta migratoria. Next base: position 463,263,732 of record CM048746.1, on the reverse strand, counting down.
AAATGGCTCTAGTATTAATTTCTTCAGAATATACTAATGAAGATGCCCTGTGAATATGAACTTCCTATCGCTAGTATTTCGAGGCCATCTGCTCGTGACAATCACCCCGTTTACATGGGCTCCCAAAACCGCTTTTCGTAAACCGATTTCCTAAATCCGCTTTTTGGTTAGTCATGTAAACACTCCAAAATCGATTCTGGAAATCCACTTCTATAAAGCGGTTTTCCAGTACCACAATCGATTTTTGTGCCCATGTAAACGCAACCGTTTTTAAGCGTTCTTGGCTTGTCACCTTGTTTTTTCTTGTTAAGTATTTTCGGCACATAAAGACAGAGTGACATTTTCTAGCGTGAAATGAAAGTATAAATATTAGAGTAAGCATGAATCTGTGTATTTAAGTAAAGAAAAAAAAAGCGATTGTGGAGACTGAATCAGGAGCTGAATAAGCTGTTTTTCAGCCGCCATTTTAAGTGGGATAGGAAATCCGATTCAGGCTGTGACATGTAAACACGACAGCGAAAAACGGTTTACGAAAATCGGATTCCGTCTCCCATAAGATAAAAGGAGTATTGCTTTTGGAATTTCTGCCTCGTAATGAGACAATCAATGCAGCAGCTTACTGTAAGACCTTGCACAATCTTCGCCGTTCAACAAAAGACGTGGCAAGTTGAGCAAGGGCATCGTTTTGCTGGAAGACAAAGCCAATCTGCATGTGGCTAATCCGACCACAGATCTCATCACATCTTTTCGATGGTAAACTCTAGATCATCCTCCGTACAGCCCTGATCTGGCGCCCAGTGACTACCATCTGTTCCTGCACTTGAAGAAACACATGGGCGGGCAGCGTCTTCAAGACGACGACGAAGTCAAAACTGTTGTGATGCAGTCAGGCGGCAGACGTCTATTAGGAGGGTATTCGAAAACTGGTACAACGTTATGACAAGTGCCTCAATATTGACGGAAATTATGTAGAAAAGAAGATTAAGGGACAGGCTTTCGTGTAAAAATAAAACAGAGATATTTTAGCACATCTTTATTTTATTTTAAAACGGTACTTAATTAAAAACACGCCTCGTATTATCTATTTGTAGCATTTTATAGGAGTGGAACATGGTCGATAAGGAAAAAATATGATAAAAGCTTCCGAAATTTGGTGCTACAGACGGTTGGTGAAGATTAGATGGGTAGATCATGTAACTAATAAGGAGGTGCTCAACAGATTTGGGCGCAAAAGGGAGTATCTGGCATATGCTGACTAAGAGAATTGATAGGTTGGTGGGACACATTATGAGACATCCAGGAATCGACAACATAGCATTAGAAGGAAGTTTGTGGGGTAAAAATCGTAGAGCGAAACCGAGGGACGAATACAGTAAGGAGATTCAAATGGATATAGGAGATGAGGAGATGAAGATGTTCGCTGAGGATAGAGTAGGTTGGAGAGCCGCATCGAACCTGTCTCCAGACTGAAGAACACAACAACAACGTGCCCTCTTTTGCATAATAAAGAAATAACTAGAATTACACTGTCTCATTTAATAACGCTCTTGCAAAGCAGTACTTACATTAGGAAGTAATAGGTTTACTGTGGTTCTGAAACGCCATCGTTGCTGTAGCTTAATCTGCACCGTTTTTTGCTTCTTGAGCATTGGATAAGCTGTGCGTGGCTTAGATCTCCGCTGATTCCCCTATTTTCCCCTCCTAATTGTCAGATACGTAACGGTGCAAACAAATAACACATCATGGCCGATGGGAAGCTTCATTTAATCAGAGAAATAATGTTAAAATGTTTATGTCTATCGGACTCAACTACGAGGCTATTGGTCAGTAGCTTACAAACTGCTTAAAGGTAAACTAGCCTAAGGACAACACAAACACCGATGCCCGAGGGGGGACTCGAACCCCCGACGGCGAACGGCCGCGCGCACCGCAGTGTGCACGGCTAACCCGCCGCGGCTTCATAAGACAATTTAGGAAAACAAAAATGTGTCAGAGGGAGAGAGCAATTACACCTATCGCTACAGTACGGCAATACTACCTTTTTCTCATTCTTATTACTCTTCGAGGAATAATGCCTCAGTGTCATGCCCTAAGTTGCAGCTCACCCCACAAGAAGAAAGTAATATGGAATGTCGCAGGGTGTGTTTGCATACATTCGCTTATGAATCAGCTAAACTGTGTGAGCTCAGACACCACATTTCTGTATTACTTTTATTATTACAACAAGGCATGATTTCACTTTCTGTGATTGAGCTAATGATTCATATCAAACGGATGCTTTCCACGCACTTCTAGGTGGGTTGAGCACATTCTTTCGATGGCGCATAAACGGCTTGGGAAACAAAGTTATAAGACAGGCGCAGGAGTACGAACATGAGAAATGCAAATTGAGTTCGTAATATCGTAAACATGATGTTACGTCCAGTGTCATAACATTAAAATAATTATTTGGTTTTTCAAGCCATTCTTTTTATTAGTTTAGCACTAATATATCATGTACAAATTAACATAAACTTAATCTTTCAATCCGATCTTTACTGAGTTATTTCTCGTAAACGTAGGGTTTCTTAAAACTTATCGTAATACACATTATTTTATCTCTAGCATTTATTGACGCAGTAGTAGTAATGTGCTTCCGTATATTTTTGTACCATTTCGCTATAATTTGCACTTTCACTCCCATCGTAAAATGATTGTAAACTCGTTGTAATGCAGCAGGCCTATTGTACGTTATGGGAGCATGCCAGTCGCAAGGCCCAACAATGGCGGCCGCCGTTGAGTTGGCGGTACTTTCTCTATCCATGACATCAGGTGGTATGGCCTAACCTTTTTTTTTTTTTCTTTTGGTTATTTTAATGCCCTGTTGGGCAGGATTAGCAGCAGCCTCATACGCTGCTCTTCAACCGCATGAACATTTGTATTAGAGAATTGGAAAAAAAAAAACAGGTAAAAACTGTAGAAAATAAATGCAGAACTTCTCTGTAGTTATAAGACGCATTTGTTGCATGTTCTCTTATAACTCAAGATCAAGACAACCAAATAACGTGAAATTTGGTATACGTACACAAAATTACATGGGGAAATTTCTTAAAGAGGTTTCGTCGCATTTTTTGGAAAAACAACCGGAAAATTTGAGGAAAAAGTCATAGTGCGTTTTCAATGTGACCGTGTAAATCTATATCTTCGCACTGATCTTCATGAAATTTTGCACAATTGACCTTCAAAACAAGAGGAAGGGCACTGTCTGTATAAAATTTCGTTCAGTGCATGGTTGAGGGTACTTATGGATTTCGCCAAAATCCACAGTTTTGCTCCGATGTTGATGAAATTTTGTACACTTGACCTTGAAAACAACATGAAGGTTACTGTATACATACAATTTCGTTCGGTGCATGGGGGAGAGTTCTTTACTTACAGACTTCGATTGCAATCTCTATACATATAAGACGCATTTGTTGTCTGTTTGGTCAAAAATGTTGTTTATCACCTTGCTTTAATATAAATGTACCCTTTTATTACAGGTAAAAAAAAAAAAAAACGGTTTTGTACGCTTCTACAGACAACCTTATTTTAAACCCGGACAAAGTCGGATACTTCCAGCTAGTAAAATATAAACAGGTGATAAAAGTTGACGGATAAAAGACAATGAAATGACGGCGTTAAAAAAACATACATATTCAAATTGCTGCAGTGGCTAAGAAAACAGTGACTTAACAAACGGCGACGATAACTGAGGCACTTGATAAGACACACGACGGCACAGTGTTCTGCCTGTCTGGCGGCTGCTGACGCCTTAAATACATGAAGCAAGACAACCCTGTACACAACACGTGACAGTTAAAATCGCTAGTATTGAGGCCCCGCAGGGGATCAGGAAAGGAAGCTTCGAGTTTAACGTTCCGTCAACAGCGTGGTCATTAGAGGGGATGGGGAGGCAGGGGCCGGCCGCAGTGGCCGAGGAGACTGAGGCACTTCAGTCACGGTCTGCACGGCCACTACGGTCTGAGGTTCGAATCCCCCCTCGGGCATGGATGTTTGTGCCGTCTTTAGTATAAGGTAGTTTGTAAGTTTAGGGACTGATGACCCCTTAGTTAAGTCCCATAAGCTTAACAAACATTTGAACTTTTTTTTTTTTTGAGGGAGGCGATGGGGAGGCGAGAGAGTGTAAGCTGAGGATGGGACACGGAATGGAGTGCCAAGCGGGGGTGGGAGAGGAGGGGAGGGGGAGAGAGGGGGCACTCATACACGGGGAAGGATTAAGATTGATAGGAGGGATAGGTGTCAGGCCGGAGGCGTCATCCGGGAGAGAAAGCTGACGGAAGTTACCCTCGGAAAGGATGTGAAAAGTGGAGGTAAAGGGATGGAGAAATGACTTGGTAACCGCGTGGCAGAGGCCTGGGTTTCAAGGGGAGGTGGGAAACAGTGGGTGTCGGGACTATCACAGCCTGACCCAACTCGTCGGGTTCTTCTGTGAACCTTTCTGCACAATACTGTTGCACTTCTAAAGCTCTTTCTCCCACATGACCAGTAGTTTCCCAGATGAATGTATCACATTTTTTCTCATGCCTATAAAGAGTCCTCTTTCAGTCTCACAGATATGACGGTATGGTTCGTGCATACGTCTGCGAGACATCCTGCACGTCTGCTTACACATCCATTACTTTCGGTTTATAGCATCAACGACAGCCACAGACACATTTTGCCGGCAGGTGGTGTTGTGCATCGATGTTGACTAGGAACGCTAGATCCGACAGGGCTCTAGTATTAATAATTTCTTCAGAATATACTAATGAAGATGCCCTGTGAATATGAACTTCCTATCGCTAGTATTGCGAGGTCATGTGCTCGTGAGAATGTTAATTGGAATACACTCTCAAATTCTGAAAATATCATGGAAAGAAAAGTTATATTCAATTTCTAGAAAAACGTGAGAGCAGTAAGAAGAGCCGAAGAACACGATAGGGGCGGAATGGTTGGGGAGGGAGTAAGACAGGGTTGTAGCCATTACCCAAAGTTATTCAATCTATACATTGAGAAAATTGTGAAGGGAAGCCAGGAGAAATTTGGAGAAGGAATTAAAGTTCGCGGAGACTCAATATAGACTTTCCGATTTGCCGATGGCGTCGTAATTCTCCCAGACACAGCTAAGGACCTGGAAGAGCAATTGACTGGAATGGACAGTATCTTTAAGAGAAAGTATGAGATGAACATTACAAAAATCAAAATGGTCTGGAATGTAGTCTAAGGAAATCAAGCGATGCTTAAGAAAATACATGAGGCAACAAGATAATAAAAGTAATAGATGAATTTTGTCATTGGTGTAGTAATATAACTTCTGATGGCTGCAAAAAAATATAAATATAAATAGAAAGATATACAATTCAGAGTGATTATGTGAAGAAAAGTATTTCTGAAAAACATAAATTCGTTGGCATCCAGTATTAATTTAAAAATTATGAAGTCTGTTCTGAAAGTATACGTTTGGGACTGGTGGACAATGAGGAACTGAGACAAAGATATGACGGAAGCATTTGATATGCGATGCTACAGAAAAATGCTGTTTATTGTATGGGTAGATCGCTTAACTAATGAGGAGGTATTGAACAAACTTGAAGAGAATCGAAACTTCTGGCATATCTTCTCCAAAAGAGAGCATCGGTCGGTGGGACACATCCTCAGACATCAAGGAATTGCCCATTTAGTAATGGAGGGAAGTGTGTGGGCTAAAAATCGCAGAATGAGATGACAGACGAATACAGTGTACAGGTTAAAAATGACGAAGGTTTCCATTCTTAAGAGATGAAGAGACTAACACAGGATAGAACAGGATGGGATAACTGCATTAAACCAGTCATTCGACTAAAGACCACAATAACAACAACAACAAGAACGAGATAGTGAAAATTTGCAGAAGAAAGCTTTACGTTTCAGTTGCAGTATCAGTGGATCTACTTCGATTGGTAAACATGTTAGTAATGAGATTCTGCACAAGACGCTGATCATCATAGATCAGAATTTTTACTAAATATCATTAATGTACGTTACATGTCAATAACTTCTCTTGCGACATTTAATCGACACTTATCCTCCATTAGTCCCTTGGTTTTTCTTTTTCCTATTTACTACATCATATATTATATTTATATGTCATTGGCAGTGACTACTGTATCATAAAGCGTCAGGAAAGGTTTTGAATCGATTTTCAAATTTATTGGAAGGTCATTGATGAACAGAGCGGACAAATAACAGAATAAGTTGTTGTGTGACCTGTTGATTCCTCATTTCGTAGTATCACTGACGAAATATTTACTGTTTGTTGACACTGGACGAAAATATTCATCTTTCTTTTTGTGAAAAAGACAGGTGCTGTACGTAAGTAACTATTGGCTTATTTTTCTAGTTTGAACTCATGCTAATGAAAAGCGAATACCAGTAAGAATAAAAACACATTCTGAAGCATACTATTGTCGAATGAATGTTCATGGTTTTCTGCACAAAGTGTTAGACAAAGCTACAGTAACAAAAAATAAGCAGTACAAAATAAATATTTCACTCGTATGAAGAATAGGGTGAAACAAATTTGTTCAATAAACTAAAATTGATTGCAAAAATTGGGTAAAAGTTATTTTTGCTATCAAATAAATTGACTTTAACTGACAGCTGTCGGAAAAAGCAGCAAATATATAAATATATCTGACAACGCTGATAGGTTCACGGATGTTTCCATCGCTTGTCACAATATGAGAAAAATGTCTTTAGTCTTCTTCGCAAATTAGTATAATCCTGTCCTCATATTAATGTTAACTTCAACAGTAGGCTATGAAGGTTAATGCAGTGAAACACTCTAAGCAATTAATCTTAGAAATAAACTAGTTATCAATAGGAGTGAAAGATTGATTTTGTTTAATTTATATTAAAATCATGCTGTTTACATACAGTAGAATGTTTTGTCTATGTTAGGAGGCCAGAAATAATAATAAAATACTAATAAGGAAATAGAACTGTCCTATTAAAATATAAGGACACAGAGAAGAATAGCAATTAAGTAAGAGACATAGAATACTCCTGTAAGGACTTACTTAACTAAATCAGGATAAGATCCACATGTGGAAATCTGAACATCGCCGAAATCTTATAATCGCCGTATTACCGACGGATAGAATAAATCTGCATCATAGGCTATTAAAGGTAGGCACAGATATTTGTCGAATTCTGTCTTCAGAGGAACGTAAGTACGATAACTTGCAAATCTGTACAGGAGACTGGAATAAAAACCATTGTTTCGAATGAAGAAATACTGAAACTAGGTGGATAATTATAAACAGTTATTCATGTCTGCAACGAATAGCGTACAACAATGCCTTTGTTGAAGAGCTATCCTATGGCATCCGTTTCACATGTCACCAAATTTTCCTCCACCAATTAATGTACACTTACTAAACTGGCCATGCTTTGCTGAGTTTCAGTCTGGTGGTAACAGCGGCAAATTACCTCAAAATTACTCTTATACAAGAGATAGTGGATTGAGGACACGAATAAATAAAATCAGTTACAGACTTCGTTACGGTGATGTTTTGATTTCCAATGATTATATCATCTAACTTGTAGTTGCGGCATTATACCTGCAAATTGAAGGTCAAAACGTGAACAGTCCCTAATGCGATTTCACGAAACCTTGTTCACGTGTTATCATTACTATTATGTCAGTCGTAGAATTCAAAATGTTCAAATGTTTGTAAAGCTTATGGGACTTAAACTACGGGGTCATCAGTCCCTAAAATTACAAACTACTTATGAACTACTTACGAACTAGGACGGCACAAATATCCATGCCCGAGGGGGGATTCGAATCCCCGACCGTTGTGGTAGGTAACAACAGAATTAGAGGTATCATAACAAATACTTCCTTTTACCACGACATTTGATTTGTGCATATCTCGGCAAAGCACCTTCCTTTGGTCTCTGTGTACGTAATTAAAATAAAACTCGCTTTGCCACTTTGTGCCATTAAAATTAAAAATGGGTACTTTTTTTCTATTCCTATGTTACGGTTAATGAAACGTTATACAACCGTACTACGTCACTTGTAAAATTCGTTGCGTGTGTGCTTGCACGTAAAAAGAACACATCATCAGTAATTAAGAACTAGAACGTCATTGTGCTGGACGTTTATCGTTCGACTTTATACCCGTCTCGTGCATTTAACCTGTAATTAGTATAACAACGTTGGAGTAAAAGTCCTGAGGACATTTCCACACATATCATGTAATTACTAGCCACCGAGCCAATTATGCAGGTAATGTGAATGTGTCATTCTACAAAACTAATTTTTAGCGTATCTAACATTTCGTGACATGTGGGTATCTGTTACGATTTACTTTTAAGAAATGCGCTAACGAAGCAGAGATTAATTATTACAAACCTCGGCTTTGTTCTGTCTGTTTTACTTTGTACGACATTTAGCTCATCGAGAACGCTTGAGTCATAGGGGCTCTACATATTTTTTAGATGAAGAGAATATATACATTAACTTCAGAGTAGCAATGTATCCGTCTATAATTAAAGAAAGGGGCCGAATACGTTATCCGAAACCAGAAAAGAAAATGTAAAAAGATATAAAAAAAGCCAAGATCACTGATCATCAATTTTTATTTACGACGACCGGTGTCGCTGAACTATGTCAGCATTATCTGGTCAAATAAAATATTTTACAAGGTCATAATCTTGTAATGTCAATCAGTTGTTATACAACAATTTACAGTGCATAGGTGCACTATGTCATTATAATAAAACATAATTATCACAGTGAGTGACAATAGCAAAATTGTTATATAACAACTGATTGACGTTACAAGATTGTAAAATATTTTATTTGACCAGATGATGCTGACATAGTTCAGCGAAACCGGTCGTCGTGAATAAAAATTGATGATCAGCGAGCTTGGCTTTTTTATATCTTTTTACAATATCATAATTGGATCGCCTCCTAGAACGTAAACCAACCCAACAGAAAAGAAAAGTTTCACCGAACACCCTAATTCAAAATCAGGTAAAAGGTATATCTGAGATACGCGGCGAGTTGACCTGGATTACATCATGACCAGATACATATTTAAAAATAAAATCGTGACTGCATATTATAGCCATTTGTGAATAAAGATCGTAATTAAGAAGTGATAAAAACAGTTTAAAAGAAAGAAGAAAAGAACATACGATAAAATACTGAAAATATAAGACGGTACAAAGCGTGAAGTGTCAGACAACTGTCGACTGTAAGGTAGTTAAAATCGACCAAACAAACAAAACGGCTGGAAGATGTTTAAAGTTCCATAGACGCGGAGTTCATTAGCACAAGGAAGGAGAAAGAAACTCGCTGTGCTTTTTCAACGGATCATCCTGACATAAGCTTGGAGCAATAGAGGGAAATAAAGGAAAAACATCTGGATGGCTGTACGTTGATTTAAACCATCGCCCTTCCACCAGTGGAACAGAATTTGCATTAAATGAAAATGAAAGGCTGGTAAGACATGGTATGTTAAGAGAGAACTGGAGGGAAGAAATATGGGTGTACTAGTAAATACTCGAGATTAATGTGTGAATGTCAACAGTGAGTTAAGACACTCGTGACATGAAATGCTCAAAAATGAAATTAATAACTGCTGTCTGGCTATATCAGCACAGACCAGCGGTCTGGCGGACCTCAGTTCACGTCCGGACTTCGGAAGGCCAAAAACTGGACCGACAAAAGTATTTTTATTAAAAAAATAAAACAATTTTTTCTGTAGATAACAGCACCGAGCTACAAGGAAATGGGAAATTAAAACGTGATTTCGTTCAAAGTGTATCATCATTAGGTCGAAAGCTGGTTCTTTGAAAGAGACGTTTTAAGTCAAGAATTTCTTCATTTCGCTACAATTTTTTAATCTAAAAATAATCCTGAAATATACTTTTCCATATTATCAAATTTCTTGGCAGATCTTAAGAAGGACTTTGCAGTAAGACTCAAAGACTTTTCCAGAAATAGACAAGTTGTCACGACTTTCAAAATCACCTTTTGAGGTTTTTCCTTCAGCAGAATGGACAGCTGTGGCTGCCAAGTTGTCCCACATTTCAAAGCCTTTACTCCAAACGGAGATAACAGACTTGCAGGAAGACATTTCCTTGCAAAAGTATAAAACTTTATCTACAGAAGAATTTTGGAGTCAACATGACCCTGAAAAACATGAAAATTGTAAAAAAAATTACGATCTGCCTGGCTGCTATGTTTGTTTATTTCCGTCAACAGTTGCTATAAAATTGTTTCATAACATGTTTCGATCACTTGGATCATCTTCAGATCTAAAAAACAAAAGTAAAATAGCAATGTACAATTTGATAAATTTACTAAGGGTTAATTGACAATAGTTAATTTATACATAAATGGATAGATTTTTCTTTACCTTATAGTTGCGTCCGCAACTCGTCTGGCTGAGTACTAATTGGTACTGAGTTTTACAGTTCAAAGTAGGCATTTTTAATTTGGTTGCAGGTGGTGGTGGGGAGGGAAAGAGTAGGTGGGGGGGAGGGGGAGGGGCAGGGATTGTAATGGATAGGTTCAGCCCTAATATTCCGTACATTTGTTTGTTATAAAAATAATTTCTAAAAGTGAGGTTCTTGAATATATCCGGACATAAAAATTATAAAACTGTATGTTATATCAGTTTAAAAATGTGGTACGATAATTAAAAAATGCATACGATATTTAAAATATTGAATGTGTAAAACAGAGATGTATAAAATTACATATGTTATACTTTAAAGTTTTTTAAACGTCAGTTTGTTAAAATATCGTTAAAATATAAAAATATATAAAAATTTTATAGAAAAAACTTATATAAAACAGTATGGTATGGGCGTTAGTTGCCTCTGTCGCTACTTGGTGGCGTTGTGCGGCGCGCAGTTTTTCTTGTACGTTCGGAAGCCAGTCTGCACGCCGACCTGCTGCTAGGGCGGTGTCCGGGCCGACGCGCTGCCGCCGCCAGCCACCGGAAAGTGGGGCCGCCGCTCCAACGCGTGCTGCGTCCAGGACGAAGGTTGCAAGAGGCCTTCAAAGTTTTTAAAAAATGCGCTGTTATTAAAATCATTTTGTTGGTTGAGTGTATTTCCAGGTTCTTGAAGCCGGTGTGTGAAAATTTCGATTTCTTCTAGTGTCGTTAGGAGGCGTCCTTTTGGTTCCCTATGAAGCACTTGTAAATGGGTATTAATTGTTCCAACAGTGTGCTTTTCTGTCACTAAATGCTCTCCAAATGCTGTTTTATTATTATGAAGAGAGCAATGCTCTTTAAAACGTGTTTCGAACGTTCTGCCTGTCTGACCTACGTAGATTTTTGTACAATCTCCACATTTGAGTTTATAGACGCCTGCTGCCGCGAATTTCGAGGATTTTTTGTTCACACGGTGTCTCAGTCTAAAACGAGTGACATCGTTGGTCTTAAATCCGATTCGTACGTTGGTGTTTCGAAATTGCCAGCAATGATGTCTGAAACCTTTCCTTTGTAGCTCATTGGCATGTAGATGATTTTCTTTTCTTCTACGTTACTTGTCAGCGTAATGTCATTATTTTTTCGTTGTTGTTTGTTAATTTTTTGCAGCAACTTATTTATTGTTGAAGCTGGGTAACCGTTGCTTACTGCAACTTGCTTTATGATGGCAATTTCTTTTATCTTCTCATGTTCGCTTAACGGCAGTTTCAATAATCTGTTGGCCATTGAACGAAAATATGCCATCTTTACTCTTTTTGGATGCCAAGATTTTGAATTGATGATAAGGTCTGCACAAGTAGGTTTCCTATATACACCAAAACGATGTCTACCCGCTTCTCTTGTAACTGTAATGTCGAGGTAGTTGATGAATCCATTATTTTCGTGCTCGACTGTGAACTTGATTTTTGGATGAATAGCACTCATTTTTTGCGCAATGTTATTAACATCATTTTGGTCTCCTTTAACTAATAAAATGGCATCATCTACATAACGGTAATAATAGAGAATTTTGTTGGCTATTGTAGGGTTAGTGGTGAAAAATTCGTTCTCTAAATGATTAAGGAAGATCTCGGCCATAATGCCTGCTAGGGAGTTTCCCATGGTTGGTGATATATCTTGCCGTTGAATGTGAAAAAGTTATAGGAGAGCGTTAGTTCTAGGAGTTCTATAAAGTCAACTATTTCTCCTGTAGCCATTTTTTGGTGTCTTATAAGATTGCGCTTGATTATATCTATTGTTTCACGGACAGGCACGTTAGTATATAAATTCACTACATCTAGGGATGCAAATATGGAATCAGATGGGATGACTGTGTCTTTCACTTTCTCCGCAAATTCGTACGTATTTTTTAGACTATGCAGTTCATGAAATGTGTATAACGTTCTTAACCTTTGTGCTAAAGTGGCATTTAATGGAGCGTTATGACTTTGTCTTGTGTTACATATCAGCCTGATGGATTTGTCTTTTTTATGCAGCTTTATCTGTGCGCGGGCGTCTGGTGTTTGCGGATTCATGACTGTATACTACTTTTTCTCTCTGTCTGAAAAGAGAAAGTCAGAATTTTGGATTTTTCGTTTTAATTGTGTATGAAACTTTTTTGTTGGATCTCTAGCTATTTCTTTAATACCGTTATCAGAGAAGAATTTTTCAGTTTTACTTACATACTCGTCGTCGCTGACGAGAACTACAGTGCTGCCTTTATCTGCCCGTGTAATTAGTGCTTTGTGCCTCTTTAACTTTTTATTTAAATCGTCTATGATCTTGTTCTCATTATTCAGGTTATTTTCCGGCTTAATTTGTGATTTTAACGCGTTGGTGATCTTGACTGCTATGTTATTCTGTTTATGTGTGGGGAGCTTTGCAATATCACTTGCGCATTTGACCTCTGCTATAATTCTCTTTACATCTTCCTGCCCTAGCGTTGGTTTTGGATTATAGTTCAAACCTTTTGACAAAAGAGATATTTCTTCATCTGTGAGAGGAATCACAAATTAAGCCGGAAAATAACCTGAATAATGAGAACAAGATCATAGACGATTTAAATAAAAAGTTAAAGAGGCACAAAGCACTAATTACACGGGCAGATAAAGGCAGCACTGTAGTTCTCGTCAGCGACGACGAGTATGTAAGTAAAACTGAAAAATTCTTCTCTGATAACGGTATTAAAGAAATAGCTAGAGATCCAACAAAAAAGTTTCATACACAATTAAAACGAAAAATCCAAAATTCTGACTTTCTCTTTTCAGACAGAGAGAAAAAGTAATATACAGTCATGAATCCGCAAACACCAGACGCCCGCGCACAGATAAAGCTGCATAAAAAAGACAAATCCATCAGGCTGATATGTAACACAAGACAAAGTCATAACGCTCCATTAAATGCCACTTTAGCACAAAGGTTAAGAACGTTATACACATTTCATGAACTGCATAGTCTAAAAAATACGTACGAATTTGCGGAGAAAGTGACACAGTCATCCCATCTGATTCCATATTTGCATCCCTAGATGTAGTGAATTTATATACTAACGTGCCTGTCCGTGAAACAATAGATATAATCAAGCGCAATCTTATAAGACACCAAAAAATGGCTACAGGAGAAATAGTTGACTTTATAGAACTCCTAGAACTAACGCTCTCCTATAACTTTTTCACATTCAACGGCAAGATATATCACCAACCATGGGAAACTCCCTAGCAGGCATTATGGCCGAGATCTTCCTTAATCATTTAGAGAACGAATTTTTCACCACTAACCCTACAATAGCCAACAAAATTCTCTATTATTACCGTTATGTAGATGATGCCATTTTATTAGTTAAAGGAGACCAAAATGATGTTAATAACATTGCGCAAAAAATGAGTGCTATTCATCCAAAAATCAAGTTCACAGTCGAGCACGAAAATAATGGATTCATCAACTACCTCGACATTACAGTTACAAGAGAAGCGGGTAGACATCGTTTTGGTGTATATAGGAAACCTACTTGTGCAGACCTTATCATCAATTCAAAATCTTGGCATCCAAAAAGAGTAAAGATGGCATATTTTCGTTCAATGGCCAACAGATTATTGAAACTGCCGTTAAGCGAACATGAGAAGATAAAAGAAATTGCCATCATAAAGCAAGTTGCAGTAAGCAACGGTTACCCAGCTTCAACAATAAATAAGTTGCTGCAAAAAATTAACAAACAACAACGAAAAAATAATGACATTACGCTGACAAGTAACGTAGAAGAAAAGAAAATCATCTACATGCCAATGAGCTACAAAGGAAAGGTTTCAGACATCATTGCTGGCAATTTCGAAACACCAACGTACGAATCGGATTTAAGACCAACGATGTCACTCGTTTTAGACTGAGACACCGTGTGAACAAAAAATCCTCGAAATTCGCGGCAGCAGGCGTCTATAAACTCAAATGTGGAGATTGTACAAAAATCTACGTAGGTCAGACAGGCAGAACGTTCGAAACACGTTTTAAAGAGCATTGCTCTCTTCATAATAATAAAACAGCATTTGGAGAGCATTTAGTGACAGAAAAGCACACTGTTGGAACAATTAATACCCATTTACAAGTGCTTCATAGGGAACCAAAAGGACGCCTCCTAACGACACTAGAAGAAATCGAAATTTTCACACACCGGCTTCAAGAACCTGGAAATACACTCAACCAACAAAATGATTTTAATAACAGCGCATTTTTTAAAAACTTTGAAGGCCTCTTGCAACCTTCGTCCTGGACGCAGCACGCGTTGGAGCGGCGGCCCCACTTTCCGGTGGCTGGCGGCGGCAGCGCGTCGGCCCGGACACCGCCCTAGCAGCAGGTCGGCGTGCAGACTGGCTTCCGAACGTACAAGAAAAACTGCGCGCCGCACAACGCCACCAAGTAGCGACAGAGGCAACTAACGCCCATACCATACTGTTTTATATAAGTTTTTTCTATAAAATTTTTATATATTTTTATATTTTAACGATATTTTAACAAACTGACGTTTAAAAAACTTTAAAGTATAACATATGTAATTTTATACATCTCTGTTTTACACATTCAATATTTTAAATATCGTATGCATTTTTTAATTATCGTACCACATTTTTAAACTGATATAACATACAGTTTTATAATTTTTATGTCCGGATATATTCAAGAACCTCACTTTTAGAAATTATTTTTATAACAAACAAATGTACGGAATATTAGGGCTGAACCTATCCATTACAATCCCTGCCCCTCCCCCCCCCACCTACTCTTTCCCTCCCCACCACCACCTGCAACCAAATTAAAAATGCCTACTTTGAACTGTAAAACTCAGTACCAATTAGTACTCAGCCAGACGAGTTGCGGACGCAACTATAAGGTAAAGAAAAATCTATCCATTTATGTATAAATTAACTATTGTCAATTAACCCTTAGTAAATTTATCAAATTGTACATTGCTATTTTACTTTTGTTTTTTAGATCTGAAGATGATCCAAGTGATCGAAACATGTTATGAAACAATTTTATAGCAACTGTTGACGGAAATAAACACATTTAAAATAACGTAGTGCAGTTGCGGACTCTCTATAATCGACCATGTCGACTATAATGAAAATATACTCGTATTCGTGAAATTTCATTTTCAAAAATGAATTTCTTGGAGAATAATTTTTGCCAAGACCGCCCATTTTGAACATATTATTCGCATAAGCAGCTCCACACGTGACATAACTTTAAGAACCTGCTCAAGAACCGTCGGTTACATTTCGTGTCTGTAGCGCGTCATCATCGTGGTGTAGCAATTTTAATGGCCAGGAGTGTATTAAACATGGCCTTAAATGAGAAAAACATTGGAGAATCAAACAAATTCTCAATGACAGAGAACGCAACAAGTAAGCACTTGCAAGTCAGGCAGGTAGCACTGACTGAAAATTGAAATGATGCGAAAACGTAAAATGTCTGCTTTCGTAACAAAAAGTTGTATTACGCAAGCGCCCGTCCTGAAGCTTGTCGTGTTCGCCCAAGAAATACGGTCAGCTTACTGTTGTGCCTGAATAAAGAAGTACTTCGGCGAATGGCCGCCACATGAAGTGATAATGAGGAGGGGAGGACAGTCGACCGATGTTCTTCGGCGACGACGACATGTTGCAAGCCGGGCCCTAGAATGATAAGCAACTTTTGAGTCACGAAAACCGGAATTTTACGGAGTTTTGGCCTTCATTTACTTTTCAGCCAGTGCTCAACCTGCCTGGCTGCTCGCAATGGTTAGTTATTGTGTTACCGACTTGTTGATTCTACACTCTTTTCTCCTTTACGTCCCACCTAGGTCCCATTTACTGGCTAATTAAAATTTTCACACACCCCACCCGCACGGGATTTCATAATTACATTTGCTGGTACCAGAATGAAAGTTTCACTCTGCAGCGGAGTGTACGCTGATATGAAACTTCCAGGCAGGTTAAAATTATGTGCCGGAACCGCGTCTTGAACTGGAATCATTTGCCTTTCGCGGGCAAGCGCTTTACCGTCTGAGCTACCCCGGCACGCTTCATGGCCCGACCTCACTACTTTACTTCTGCCAGTAACTCGCCTCCAACTTTCCAAACTGCAGAGAAGTACTTCTTCGATACTTGCAGGAAAGAGAAGGCAAGGTACCGGAAGAAGTAAAATTGTGAGGACGGACCGTGAAGCGTGCCGGGATAGCTCAGACGGTAGAGCGCTTGCCCGCGAAAGGTAAAGGTCTCAGGTTCGAATCCCGGTTCCGGCACACAATTTTAAAATGCAAATGAAAATGCGAGCATGTGTAATAGGTTCACAGATTGGTGACTGACTGTCTGGCAGACTTCTTTAGTAATAGAAAGCAGTACGATGTTCTCGACGGCGAGTTTGCATCGGAGACGAGTGAATCGTCAGGTGTGCCCCAAGGGAATGTGGTAGGACCACTACTATTTTCTATCTGCATAAATGATCTGATGCACAAACTTATAATTTGCCGCTGTTTGCTAATGATGCTGTGGTGTTTAGGAGGGTGTCGTCATAGATTGACTTTAATAGCATAAACGATGACTTAGACAAAAATTCTAGTTGCTGTGAAGAATGACATCTGGCTCTGAATCTAGAAAAATGTAAAGTGATGCACGTGACTAGGAAGAGCGATCTTATAATGCTCGAACACAGCATTAGTAGTGAGCTTCTTGCTACAGTTGCGTCATTCAAGTATCTAGGCGTAACAGTGCAGAGCGATATGAAATTGCACAAACATGTAAGGACAGTTGTGAATAAGGCGGACAGTCGACTTCGATTTATAGGGAGAATTTTGGGAAGATGTACCTCTTTAGATATATACATCAGAAATCGCGAATTTTCCGACATCTGCTGCTCTTCTATAGATGGACAATTGATGTGCAACACTTGAAAATTTGTGCCGGACCGGGACTCGAACTTGTGTCTCCCGCTTTTCGCGAGCGGTCGCCTTAAGCACTCTGCTACCCGTTCACGCTCCACGGCCAGACCCAAACATTCATGTGTTACTCTATACCTCAAATGCTCGTACACATTATAGTGTTAGTCCCGCGAGAGGTAGAGACACCATACCACCACCTTAAGCCTGTCATGGCATTGATGTTTATTATTAATTGTCTGTTCCTAAGAAACAGACGTTAGGAATGGTAAATATTTACATATATACATCGCAGATCGCGATTTTTCCATCTGCTGCTATTCTAAAGATGAACAATTGATCTGTAAAGGAGACCGTGTATAAAACGCGTGTACGACCACGACTTGAGTATTGCTCAAGTGTTTGGGACCCGCAGCAGATTAGTTTAGAAGAAAGACATGGTAGCAATTCAAAGGCGAGCAGCTAGATTTGTTAACGGTAGGTTCGACCAATGCGCGAGTGTCACGGAAATGCTCCGGGAACTCAAATGGGAATACTGGAGGGAAAACTACGTTCTTTTCGAGAAATTCTTTTGAGGAAATTTAGAGGGCCGGAATCTGAAGCTGACTGCAGAACGATCATGCTATCGCCTAATAACATTTTGCGTAAAGATCACAAAGACAAGAGAAATTAGGACTCGAACAGAGGTATATAGACATTCAGTTTTTCGTCGTTTTATTTGGGAGTGGAATAGGTAAGGAAATGCCTAGTAGTGGTTCGGTGTACCATCCGCCACGCACCTTACAGTGGATTTCGGAGTATTTATGTAGATGTAGAAGTTTCATTTTACTGGTTTTGTACGCGACTGGTGATATCCTTTTGTAGTCGATAAGGCATGCATTTAAACTGCCTAAAAATAGTACATCCAGAAAATGTTCAAATGTTTGTATGGCTTATGGGACTTAACTACGGGGTCATCAGTACCTAAAGTTACAAACTACTTATCAACTAGCCTATCCTAAGGACGGCACAAATATCCATGCCCAAGGGGGTATTCGAACCACCGACCGTAGTGGCCGTGCAGACCGTGACTGGAGCGCCTCAGTCCCCTCGGCCACCGCGGCTGGCAGTACATACAGAAAGACGACATCGACTTTAATTCGACAGATGCCAAATGGAGGATAGTAGATATATAATGAGAATACTTTCCAAATCCTAGTGGTGTTGCTGCCACAGCACGTGTGTCCTTTAATAGGGAACGTTTACAGCCATAAGCCATAAGGCTCAGTGTGATATCAAGTGTGGAGCAAACACGCGCTACGCCACGCACACGCACTGTTGCTTCCTAAAGCCAACCGCGTTAGAAAGGGTTCAGATTGTGTCCCTCAGGATGGGGGGATGATCCTTTCAGAGAATTTCCCCACACCTTGGATGTGCTCCGTCAGTTGTACACCGATGCTGGTATCAATGGTCAAGTGAATATTCTCACAACGGTATATGAGATTGTGGACGACCGACGTACTACAAACGTCCGCCAAGATCGGGGGTATCGCAAGGGCAGCACTGGTAGATTTAACAACGATCACAACAAAAATTGGAGGGTTTGTCAGCCCAAAAGTGTCAACGTGGACTATTGGCAACCAGTTACTAGCAGCGGGATTATCGTTAGGCACTTTTCCAACTTGTCTTTCAATAACGTCACAGAATAAGCTTGCACGGGTAGATTGTAAAATCCGATACCCAAGTGATCTCCTTGTTAGAGGAAAGCACTCTACGAGATAGCGTACGCCAGGTAATGAAAAACGACTAACACTTCCACAACGGTAGAAACTCCTGTCATCGGCATTCCATCTTCATGACAATCAGTGGATCATTTGGAAGTTGATTACCAATGAAAGAAGTTCCTACTGTCGTGGAAGTGATAGTCGTTTCTCATTACGACGGAGATTAGGCGAATGCTGACTCGTAGAGTGCTGTCCTCTAACGAGGAGACCACATAGGTATCAAATTTTAGAATTTTTTGATATTTACGGTACGTGAAGTACCAATCAACCAATCAGCCAAAGCCATTCGATGCAACTCTACAAAATTATCGACAAAATCTACTTTGAACTTTTGTAAGTAAGCGTAGCTACCAATCGTTAAATGAGTTGCAACATATGAAAGTGTTATGAAAAGCCTAAATGCTAAGACAGAGTTAATGTTAAGGTTAACGTAGTTAAAAACTGAACTACGAAATAATGAGTGAATCAACATGTTGTTTTTGTGATTGTGTATATGCAATATCACTAGGAGTTCACGTGTAAAGTATCTTTATATGTCTCCTAAAATGTCATAATTGAATTTTACTAATATATAGTAGAATGTATAATTAAAAATAGGTAGTGGCGTTCTGGCCTTAAACCCTAGGGTCGGTGGTTCGAATACTGTCGTGACAGAGTTTTTATGTTTTTTTTCCATGTGTTCGAATACTTATACAATATGTAATTGTAATTTTTACGAAATTTTGTTTATTCGTAATTTTATATATTTTATAGAAGGCCGATAATAACGATTGTTTCAATAATAAAAACATAAGTTACTTTTGTTATAGTGTTGGTTTAACTATTAGTTGACGACGGGCAGTCTTTAACTGTTCAGTTTGTGAAGCGCTACGACACTGTTTTTGAAAAGTCACCTCCATAGCTACTACTGGCTTTCCAAGAATCTAACCAGCTCAATCATGGTTTTACAGGATGACAAGGTTTTCAGCTCGTTTACATACACATATACAAAACCTGACACATACGTGGAATTAAAGATCCCAAAAGGTTTTACATAAATGAATTCTGATACATTCCAGAAAGGATAAAGCCAAGTTCGCTGGTATATAATTTTATTTGGACGACCGGTTTCGATGGTCTCTGCCATCATCGTCTAGTCAAAACATGTTTTACATACCAGTCATCTTGTAATGTCAACACTTCAGCATCATCATCATATACTAAAGGCTATGTCTTGTCTATTTAGCCACGTTCCTCTCTCCATTGTCATTCTCTTCAATTCTTCATACGATTTTATCCCCATATCTTCTTTGATGTTATTAAAATACGTTGCTTTTGGCCAGCCTCTTGGCTTTTCCCTAAAAATTTTACTTCAAATACATTATTTAGGAACTAGTTGTGTCTCATTATGAGCCCTATCATTTTTTATTTTCTTCTTCCTATATAATTTAGCAGAGTTCTGTTCTCATTCATTTCTCTTAAGACCTGTTCATTACTTTTCCTATCTACCCAGCTTGTTTTCGTAAATCTTCTCCATATCCACATTTCTATTGCTTCCAGTCTCTTTTTCTCGGCCTTTCCCAGAGTCCAAGCATCCCATCTGTAAAGACAATCCAAACAAACGTTTTGGCAAACTTTTTCCTACTTTCTAGGCTTATATGATTGTCTGTTGGTAAATTTCTTTTATTTTGGAAAGCTTGCTTCGCCAAGGCTATTCTTCTCTTTATATCTGTGATACATTTATTGTCGTCAGTGATTGTGCTCCCCAAATAACAGAAGTTCTCAACCTGTTCTAGAATATCATCTTCTAGTTTAATATGAATTTTACCCCGTTCTTTTCTCTTCCCAACTAACACAGTCTTTGTTTTCTTCTTATTAATTTTTAGATTAAATTTTCTTAGGATTTTGGCAAATTTTAGCAACATAAACTTCATATCAACACTTGTTGCATAAAATCATTGTAGTCGAAGTTTACATATAAGTGAAAGTAGCCTACTGAGCTACACCGACAGATGCTGCAACTGTGCTAATTATTGCTACTTACGTGTACTTTGCAAAACTTGAAATTCGATTTCCTCGAGAATTTTTTAGATTTGCGTTTACATGGGTTTGTCTGATTGTTATTTAAGTTCTGAACATGACGTACCATAAATGTAAAGAATTTGTAAAATCCCACAGCCATGTGGTCCCCTTGTCCCACCCGAGGCCTTATGATCTGAAGTGGGATGTCTATAACTCTCGTTTGCCTTCAGTGTTAGTGGATAGAATGCTATCCTCCGCTCGGTACATGCAGACTGTTGTAATGTCGGTTCTTTTGACATTCTTGTGATTTGTTGTTCCAACAGGATAATGTTTGCCCACAAAATAGGCGTATAACTGTCGATTGGAGCACGTGTACAACTTGGTGGGACGACAGCTGACACGTGCGACAACTCTTCCATGACTACCAAGGGGAGCAGGCGTGGAATAATGCATTCCAAGGCACCATCTATATGATCGAATGGATGCTTGCATTGACACTCGTGGACGCTGCATCACGAACTAAAATGGTTCCTTATCATGGATCGCCATGCGGAAATGGCCGCGCGGTCTTAGGCAACAAGGCACCGACTGCGCGGCAGCCCCCGTCGGAGGTTCGAGCCCTCCCTCGGGCGAGCGTGCGTGAGTGCGTGTGTGTGTGTGTGTGTGTGTGTGTGTGTGTGTGTGTTGTCCTCAGCATAACTTAGTCTAAGTAGTTTGTAACTCTAGAGACCGATGACCTCTACAGTTTGGTCCCTCAAATTTACAAACATTTGATTTTTTAAAATTTTTATTTTATTTTATCTTTTTTTTTTTAATTACTTATATCGAAACCTGGCACCTCAGTACCGCATGAATCATTGATCTGTTAATGTAATCAATTCTTTTACTCCATATGCACTGTTTGAACATCTTGAGTCAATTGGAAAAAAGATGGAATTTGAATTTTTTTTTTTATTGCCCAACTTGGATCACGTTAACAACTTCAGTTCCTCTTCTTCCTTTCTAGTGCATAAGTAGTTTGTATATTTAGGGACTGATGACCCTGTAGTTAAATCCCACAAGCTCTACAAACATTTGAATTTGATTCTTCTTCCTTTGTTGTCGTTTTCTACTTTTCCAGTATTCCCTCATTTCTTCTGTCGAATTTTTTTTTTTTTTTAAATAAAATCGCCTTCAGTCACAAATGGTGTTTTATTTTATACAATGCATTTCGAGCTCTGAGGGCTCTACATCAGGTGCTTCTGTGATTTATTATAAACCTTTCAAGGCCTGGCCTGTTAAGATCAGAACATAGGTTGTAACAGTATGGGAAATTTTAAAAAGAGTTTCATATAATAAAAAAGATTTAACAGTTGACTCACTTATTGAAAAGTGGTGCTCAAATAAGTCTGGCGCAGTATTGTCTATACATACAACTGTACTCCAATTATCATACTGCACCAGACTTAACTGAGCATCACTTTTTAATAAAAAATCAATTGTTAAATCTCTTTTATTATACGGAACTCTTAAATTTTCCATATTGTTAGCCGGCCGCGGTGGCCGCGGGGACTGAAGCGCTCCAGTCACGGTCTGCGCGGCCACTACGGTCGGGGGTTCGAATCCCCCCTCGGGCATGGATATTTGTGCCGTCCTTAGTTTAACGTAGTTCGTAAGTAGTTTGTAAGTTTAGGGACTGATGACCCCGTAGTTAAGTCCCATAAACTTCACAAACATTTGAACATTTGAACCATATTGTGACAACCCATATTTTGATATTAACGGGCCCAGACCTTTAAACATGTATAATAAATCACAGAAGCACCTGATGGTGACCCCTTTAAGCTCGAAATCCATAGTGTAAAATAAAACACAAGTTATGACTGAAGGCGAATTCATTTGATTTTAATGAAGTTCAATAGTCACGAAACATGACTGGTAATAATGGACAAAATTAAGTTTTTTATCTTTTCTCAACATTAAGCTGGAATTACCACGTGATATTGAGACAAACCCACTCTTTCCACACATTTATTTGCTCTTACGATTGGTTTGTACCGCATTGGCTGAAAAGAAGCCCCACCTCCTTTTCGCAGAGCAACCACATAACAAGAAATAATATCTAAATAAATTACGAAGTAATTACTGCAGGGCGTGGGGACAGGTATTAGCTGAAAGAGTGGCCGATGCTGCTAACAGTCACGACAATTTACTGGAAATACTATACTTAATGGAAAGTTTTATACAGCACCATGACGTGTTATTTAAAGAGACATGAACTACTCTGTTGATTGAATTTCCAAACTTGCAGCATTCGTCGAGTTTTCGATAATAGGGATAACTGCATACAGAATAACTACATTGTCCGCAGTGCAACACTGCAACATACTAATACTTCAGCATATACTTACTGTGTGAAATAAACAGTTTAGTTCTACACCATAGAACCAATACATGACGCTGTTATTATTATTACTATATCTCAAAATCTTCAAATGTTTGTATAGCTTATGGGACTTAACTACGGGGTCATCAGTCCCCAAACTTACAAACTACTTATGAACTAGCAAGGACGGCACAAATATCCATGCCCGAGGGAGGATTCGAACCCCGACCGTAGTGGCCGTGTAGACCGTGGCTGACGCGCCTCAGTCCCCTCGGCCACCGCGTCCGGCTACTATTTCTCATCTCAACGATAGAAGTGTTTTCAGAAGTTTACGCCAAACAGATAATTATACACGGCAGTCTTAATTTTATGAACATAAACTAACATTCAATTTACATCGTTCCGGACTACGGACTTAAATTAATTTCCATTTTTGTGTGAACAATTTTATGAACATTCATCATTTTCCACGACTTCTACTTAAATTTGATTTCTTGACTAGAAGAACTGAGTTTATTGACGGAGCTATCCAACAAGGATTCTGTTTTTATGACCTAAGTGTGGAACACTTAAACAACTGTTGCGAAGCACGGGCATATTAGCTAGTCTCTAAATAAGCGTTCATCAGCTGCCGGTGAATTTTATGCGGCGGTTACAAGTTTGAACCACAACCATCAAATAACTGAGTATATTTAACACAAAACCTTTGTTGGCGGACATCCACAGCTGAGATTGATACATCTTTGAGAAAAGGGTCCGCTTCAGCTTTATACTTAAAATAAATAAATAAAAAAATAAATAAAAAAGACGATCGGTTTCGCGACTTAATGTCGCATCTTCGGGTCAAATACGCTTTAAAACATAAAACCAGGGGCTCCCAAGTACAAACAACAACAACCCGGGTGTCAGAACACTCCTCATAAAACATCAAGGTGACAATCGCCCTCGTGGACCAAACCACCAGACCAAGTGTTACGGGCAGCGGCTAGGCTGGACGTAAACAACTGAAGCGGGCCCTTTTATCAATATTTACTTGCGAAACCGGTTTACCAGGCGAGACGCCATTTGTGTGTACCTGCAAGTAGCGCTGCCGCGGCGGAGCGGCCGAGCGCATTGAGAGGCTATGCTACGATGCGCAAGGCCGTTTCCCGTCGGGGTTTCGAATACCCACCTCGGGCAAGTATTTTTATGTCGTCTTTAGTATAAGGTAGTTCATAAGTAGTTTGTATGTTTAGGGACTGATGACCCCGTAGTTAAGTGCCATGAGCTTTGCAAACATTTAAATAAAAATTTAAAATCAACTAGCGCTGTACGTGGTGGCTGGCTGAAACCACTCGCTTGTTTCATAATTACCGCACACACTATTGATGTACGTTGCCGGAAATAAAAAAGTAGTGCACGTTATTAGAGTTTTCCAATTATTCAAGATACAGTGTTGAAACAGTACATATGGAGTACAGTTCTGCAAGGGTCACCGAGTTAGGTGGCGTACACTGAGGTGGAACGGGTAACACACTGGTCTCTTGCAAGGACAGGACGCCTACTCATTATCGCCGAATCTTCCAAATTTGTGTACATGTAGGACGTGGTGAAATATGAAAGTGCACCAAGTGGGAACTTCAGGTGGCCAAGCGTTCAGGAAATAAAAGGAAGTTTGCTGCGGATATCACAATATGCATCTTATCAACTGTCCCTGTAAGTGAGTGTTTAGGAAGCGGTGTTTGGCTTACAAGGGGAGGCCGCCAATTGTGAAATTCAGATTCGATTCATACTACGCATAATAAAAGCTCATGGCCAGAGGTGTAATTTGGCAAAGCACCAAGATGCACTTCTCAGCCGTTGTCGAGAAAATCGACAATTAAAGAAAGCCGTTGCGGTGGAATACTCTCTTCGATCTCTACGAATAGTAATATTGTACAGAGGCGTGGCGTACTGGTAAGCGCTCGGGTTCGCAATCCGAAGGTCGCCGGATCGAATCTCGCGGCAGGCAACTTTTTTATAATTTGTTTTTTGTAATTCAAATGTATACACATATGAAGACAATAGCTTTTGATTAATAACATTCGATGTTCGAAGTCGTCAGTTTATCCACGACAAACGACTTTCAAACAACTCATTATATGCAACTGGCGAATTCGAACATCATTGTGTTTTCCGCAAACAAAGTTGTATTTCACAAATGTTATTAATTGTCTTCATAATGTTTACCACATATAGTTAACGGAAGACGTATAAACGATATTCCGAAATGAATGCGTATAGTGTAAGTCAAACCTGACGAACGAAATAACAATTTTTCAGAATGTCAATCAGGTGTGTTTCCCAACAGATAATTTAAAAAACAATTGTTTTTGTAAAAACGCATCGTTTATCAGATGTGCTGGATGTCGTGCTATTTTCTGTTTTCCTTATTTCTATGATAACTATCTCTCTGTTTCGTACGAGATATATATATATATATATATATATATATATATATATATATATATATATATAAAAATAATAATAAAAGAAAGTTGCATGCCGCGAGATTCGATACGGCGACCTTTGGATTACCAACCCGAGCGCTTACCGCTTCGCCACGCCTTTGCACAGTTCTAATAATCGTAGAGATCGTAGAGAGTGTTCCACCGCAACGGCTTTTATTAATTGTCGATTTTCTGGACAACAACTGAGAAGTGCATCTTGGTGCTTTGCCAGATTACACCTCTGGCCATGGGCTTTCATTACGCGCAGTATGAATCGAATCTGAATTTCACTATTGGCGGCCTCCCCTTGTTAGCGGTAAAAGATCGGATTCGTAATGGCAAGGTCGCGGTTGCAGCTCCACCCAGCGGAAATTTTCATCTGCTCCTTGGCAATGCGTACACTTACATATTGTTCCTGCAGGGATCCTGAGGACAAGATTAGATTAATTACAGCACGCAAAGACGCATTTAAACAATGATTCTTCCCACGCTCAATACGTGAATGGAATGGGGAAAAAACCCTGATAACTGGTACAGTGGGATGTACCCTTTGCCATGCACTTCACGCGGGTTTGCAAAGTATTGATGTAGATGTAGAATGACGTCGCAATTAACCTCAACATCATATAGGTTATTTTATTAATTTTTATAAGCAAAAAAAAGGGCATTGGGTGAAATTCGGACCTACAAACATTTAAAAAGGGGCTTAGTTAACGCGTACTTGGGGACATCGTGTGTGTAAATCGATACTTCCATTCTTTTTCAATTGTTCAATTACATGTACCGGGGTGAAGAAACAGCGGAAGCAATAATTTTGACCGCATCTTGCGTATGTTATGAACGCCGCAATTTTGCAGTTACATGTTTTTTTAATGTCTCCATAGAAAAAAAAAACTTGACTGACTTTCTGAAAACAGCTTCATTCATCGCATAGTCCAGCAGCGAACCACGCGCAACGCAGCAGGTCGCTGAATACTTGCAAGGAAAGTAGTATAATTGATGCAAGCTTCTTTCTCGATTAGGTAAGTGCAGTTTTGAATTTTTTTTTAATTACATTTTTTACCTGACGATGGTTTACATATAGATTTAAATTTTCCGCAAGCTCCTTAAATCACTCGAAGGAAATGCCGAGATGGTTCCTTTGAAAGAGTACCGTCGATTTCCTTCAGCATTCTTTTACCAACAATACGGACGTGAGCTTCGTATCTAATGATCCGGTTATCTTTCTGCAGGAAAGGGCGGCGAGTCGCAAAATGTTAAGATGTATGTAAATCTATTGGACTCAACTACTGACGTTATCCGTCCCTAGGCCTACAAACTACTTTAACTTAAACCAAGTAGTTTATAAAGATAATAGCGGAAACTTCGGTGGTATTTGCATGTGTTTCAGGTCACATCGCTACAAGTGCCTTCTGTTGGTTCGAGTTGTAGGCTATAATTTGCAGTAACAACTGTGATTCCGTATCTTATCTTGCTGCGTACCAAAATTACATTGCAAGGTTTCTATTTGTTACGCCATTTAAGAGATTATGATAGATGTGTTAGATGATAATTTTTTAAAGCGTAGGGCAGAAAAAGCTTAATCAGTCGTCTCTGTCATGAACTTCGCAACACTTCGCCGCTACATGTCAGGCGAAAATCTAAAAATAAAAAAAAAAATAAATAAAAAAAAAGTGGATAGTTCTCGTTTCAAACCACCGAAGATGTTTTATATACAGTGAAACGAAACGCGTCTTCTTAAAAAACGATAGCATTTATTGTAGTTGCGTAGACGGACAAATGATACCCTTTATAATGTGTACAGTTTATTTCGATAGAATTCGAAATGAAAATTACAAAAATACATGACGTAAGTTTTAACCATATACATGAACGCAGTCCCACGGGCAGTTAGGCAGCAGAAAGGAAAGCAGTGCATCAGACAAATACTAGTTATGACAATGAAAATTTAAGACATTATTTTAAATTTTTATTTAGTATTGTGTTTTATAAAAAATAATTTTTGAGTAAATACAAAAAGCTGAGAGTGAAGGTATTGTGCTTGTGTTTTTAAAGCCTCGTCTACACGTTCAATGAAGGGATTCAAATAAAACTTGTTGCTATACGTTTGTTGTTGTAATACAGGCATGGCCAAACGTCGCCCCGCGGGCACAGGCATCTTTGCCGTGCACCTGCCTCGCGCAAATGGTTTTGTTTTTCAAGAAAGTTATCTATTTCTGCTAATCACATGAATAATGCGTAATGTGCTTATTTCGTTAAAGAATAAAGTTAGTGCTTTGGCGAATGAAAAAAAAGGTAGCATACATATATTAGTGCTAAAATCCCGATTATAAAAGTACTCCACGATATTCCCATCTCCATTCAGTAGCCTCACTGTGTTGCAAAATGCCTTCCTTTGTTTCCTTCTTGCAGCTTGAAACATAAGTCTTTCAGCAGAAGGCTACTGTGTATATGACGAGTGTTCATGTACAATACTAATAGAATCAAATCTGGGTGACAAAATTAATAAGTTTTTCTTCGATACGTATTTTCGATATTTTCTAACGCTTCGCGTAGTGATTCTGCCATACAGGCCCTAATTGTTTCCTAAACATTACATTACAGAGCTGTGCTTCCTCCGTTACTTCTTATAAGGTGGATCTCACCGCGGGGCAGTCCAGCCCAGAGTATTTCTGTGTGGTCTTTCTATTTACGTAGCTATCTCTCTCACTTCTTTGCCGACACTAGTGACACACGTTCGTGGCTGGAGCGGTGAACTACAGCGTACTACAGTGTTGGCCATGCCTGTTATAATACATTTACCACTTTTTTTTAAATACACGCATTGAACAATATACATTTACATTTGTCTTCACAAAATCTTATTTCTGAAATCTTTCTCCACAGCGTAGTATGGACATAATACATAGTTTTTATTCAAATGCTCTGGGCCCATCTTTCTCGAACTTTTATCCATGTTAGCTCTTTGCTTACGAATAATCCACCGCCTGTATCTATAAATAACTTATCATATTTAGAATTTTTGGAACCTGAAGACATATTTCGACGTTTGTAGTTAGCAGTTACAGCCGTATGTAGCACACACATTCCCTCTTCCAACTATTTCAAAAACTTCTATAAAGTACGCTGAAGAACGATGTAAGTAAGGAACTCATTATTGGGGCGATCTTCAATTATTTAAGAACAGGTTTGCAGCCAAAATAGCTTTCTTCATTTAATTACATTACCGGTTTGGGCGTGCTAGACGCCATCTTCAGACCTGTAGTAATCTTACACGAATTTACTGCTATTAAAACAATTTTTTACATAGTAAAACGGTGTACATCCACATTGATGTGTCATCAACATAAAATTTACAAGTCAACAATCAAACTTCTGAACCAATCTTTCTTATGGTCTTAACCAGAGGCACTTCAAGTTAATTCAGTATTGAACTTGGATTCTGTAGTGCCTCTGGCTAAGACCATAAGAAAGATGGGTTCAGAAGTGTTATTGTTGACTTGTAAATTTTATGTTGATGACACATCAATGTGGATGCACTCCGTTTTACTATGTAAAAATTGTTGTAATAGCAGTGAATTCATGTAAGATTACTACAGATCTGAAGATGGCGTCTAGCACGCCGAAACCGGTCATGTAATTAAATGAAGAAAGCGATCTTGGGCTCCAAACCTGTTATTAAATGGTGTAAGTGTTCTGAGTGTTCTGAGTCTCACAGTGTTATCTGTGCTGTGCTAGCTGTATGATTTACCACTGCTACTCTGTTGTTGTGGTCTTCAGTCCGGTTTGATGCAGCTCTCCACAATACCCTATCCTGAGCAAGCCTCTTCATCTCCACATAAGAACGGCAACCTACATCTGTCTGAATCTGCTTACTGTATTCATCTCTTGGTCTTCCTCTGTGGTTTTTACCCCACACATTTCCCTCCAACGCTAAATTCACAATTCCTTGATGTCTAAGAATATGCCCTACCAATCTATCCTTTTAGTCAAGGTATGCCAGAAATTTCTTTTCTCCCCAATTCTGTTCAGTTCCTCCTCATTAGTTACGCGATCCACCCACCTAATCTTCAGCATTATTCTGTAGCACCACATTTCAAAAGCCTCAATCCTCTTCCTGTCCGCATAGTTTATCGTCCATGTTTCACTCCCACACAAGACAACACTCCACACAAATGCCTTCAGAAAGGACTTCCTTAGGCTTAAATCAATATTCGATGTTAACAAATATCTCTTTTTCAAGAACGCTTTTCTACCCATTGCCATTTTAATGAAAAAGAGACGGCGAAGGAAGAGAATGATGCATGTGCACCCTATGCTATCATTAAGGGACTCTAAAGGATTGTACTATGCTCTTTTTGATGAACTGTGTTGGGACGAAAACAAGTTTTTGAATTACTTGGGGATGTCTAAATCATGTTTCTTTGAATTACTGTCGCTAATACAAGTTGATATTGCCGGCAAAGATTCGTGGATGAGAAGATGATCTCACCAGAAGAAAAGCTCGAAATCACTTTGAGGTTAGTAAACCAAAAAATCGTATTGTAAGTCATTAATTTTTTGCTGTAGGAAATATTAATTACTTTTTAAATAGTTTAAAGTTAAAAAAAACATGAATAGTTCAAATGTTCAAAAGTTTGTAAATCTATCGGACCAAACTGCGTGGTCATCAGTCCGTAGCTTACAAACTACTTAAACCTTGGTAATCTAACCTAAGGACAAACACACACATCCATGCCCCAGGGAGGACTCGAACCTGCACGGCGAGCAACCGCGCGCTACGCAGCGAGACGCTTTAGACCGCTCGGCTACTCAACCGCGGCCGTAAATAGTTTACTTCAATATTTTTATCCACTTATGTCAAAAGAAAATTGATTCATATTATGACTAAAAATAAACCGCTGATAAGAACAAACCGCTGCTCAAAATCAGGTAGGAATCTGCAAATAATTTCATTCCAAGCATTAATTTTAATTGCTTATTGCTGTAAGATTCAGAACTGGGGTCCCAAATTGCGGAATGTTGTTCAATGACGTATATAAAATCTTCGGTATTCACTTTTGTTTCCAATAACCTCTGACACTCTTTCAGGGATTCTTCCAAGTTCTTCCCTTTTGTCGTCAGTGGCGTAGCTATCATAGGGCTGGGCGGGGCAGTGCCCCGGGGCCCCCGAGCTTATGGGGCCCCTCGGCCTTCGTGATCTGCCTCCGGAAAAAGTTACAATAGGGCGTCGAAATTTTTAATTTTTGTTTTTTACTCTCCCTCCCTAACGTCCATCACCTCTCCCTAGCCTCCCACCAAGTTTCCAATAGTAACCGCATTGGGCCACTGCTAGGCGGAGCAAAGCTTCCTATTGGGGCCTTCACTTCACACGGCACCATCGGAAGCGCAGCTGACCGGCCAAGCCGCCACTCGCTGTGTCCAACAATCGGCACACTTCAGTCGGTGTAGCTGCAGAAGTAGCGGCAGCATCAACGCTGCTCACAGCCACAGCTGTGACTTCCAAGTGTTGCGGCGTGCCGCTCGGCGCAGTGTGAAGGATCGCGCGCCTCCAAATACTGTATGAACTTCTTATTGGTAAATAGAAGTGTACATTGCGGTTATCTGTATAAACCGGTTTTTCGAACATCCATGTCTCCCAATTACTTTGGATAATCGACGTTCTTCTCTATATAATATTTTAGTTGAATGAAGGAATTTCGACTTTACCCTAGACCAACAAACCTCAAAGGCACGAAGTGAAATCCAAAATTATTCCCACCTCAGTATAGAACAAGGTCTATTGCTTGTCCGCTAAGATGTGGACCTTGTCACATTAAGCGTTCTTGTCGAATTGCGAAATGACAGTCAATGGCGCTGAATTACGAGCAGCCGGCCGCGGTGGCCGAGGGGACTAAGGCGCTCCAGTCACGGTCTGCACGACCACTACGGTCGGGGGTTCGAATCCCCCCTCGGCCAAGGATATTTGTGCCGTCCTAGTCCGTAAGTAGTTCATAAGTAGTTTGTAAGTTTAGGGACTGATGACCCAGCAGTTATGACCCATAAGCTTAACAAACATTAGAACATAGTCTTATGTTACTTAAACTGTGAAGACTTTTCTCTTTGACTAGTAACATAGAACCTGCTTAATTATTTTACGAGCTGATTATATACACTCCACCACCTTGCTCCTCATCCACTTTCAAATTAAGGCGACCCACTCATTTTATTTCTTGTGCAATTGTTTCATAGTGTAATTGGTTAAATTGCAAAAAGTATAAAAATAAGTCATAAAATCAAATGTTTGTTAAACTTAAGAGACTTAACTGCGGGGTCATCAGTCCCTAAACTTATAAACTACTTATGAACTATCTTATACTAAAGACGACATAAACATCCATGCCCGAGACGGGGATTCGAAACCCGGACGGCCGCGCGCAACCGCAACACCCGCTCCAGTACGCGCGGCTAATCCGCCGCGTCAAATAACTCATAGATTAATAAATTCAATGGGTTTTATTTTTTTAAAAATGAGCCCCCCCATAACTAAATCCTGGCTGCACGACTGTAACAAATTGCGTGTATAAAATATTACATTACTTACACAATAACGTGGTAATGACAGTGAATTGACACTAATGTCAGGTTATATTCATGTGTACAATAATTGGCAACTGTAAAGATGGTGATTACAATCAAACACTTTTACAATATCTTCTAAAGTTAAAAAGTAATATGGGAGGCTAAATATCATCTGTTATAGTTTCTCTATGAATTAGATATTATTTAGAACAAGCAGAGTGAACGTTAACATAACGCCATTAGGACTCACACGTGCCATGGAAGTACGGTAAGGCGGTCAACCGTCTCGGATTCTGCTGGACAGTCCTGTATTTGGACCCTCTGTCCCGCGTTGGGATAGTTCCTGAAAATGTCTAGAAAAATGACAAAAGCCTCCCTTCCAGTAATATTAAAATTGTTGTTCTAAGACCATAAACCAAACTATTTGCGTACGACACGCTATGTCACACTCCTTGCTAGTCAACTTCGCAATGCATCACATACGAATAAATAAATTAATTAATATAATAGGATGCACATCATCTATTTATAAATGACAAATTCGCTAACAGTGGAAGTTATTTTCTGTTTTAAGCTGGTACTACATTTGGTGATAGGATGGGTTATTAAAAAATTCTGCTTTTGGCATATTTTCTGTACCGTCTTAAGTACGTTTCAATAAATGTTATAGACTATTTTCCGGTGCTAGTGGCAGCAAACTTGATGTGATAGTACCACAGTCTGTATAAACGTATTTAAAATCTGACATGCAAATATAATACCAGCATTCATCTTACTTCCTTCATGAATAAAAAGGTGGTTAAATTCTGAAAATGCTACGAAGAAACTGACTAAACACAATTAAACTCTGCACTTCATCAAAAGCACTTCTATAATAGAGCAAATAATTGAAACAAGTACTTTTGTTCAAACTTAATTCAAGACCCCCCCCCTGGATAGGCCACTGCACAAAAGTATTGCAAACAACGTAGGTGATCGGAAAAACGTAACGGAAAAAGTATATGAACAAATTATCAAACTCTACAATTCAAAGTAAGAGTATCAGAAAATATTTATGAACTGTAAATAAAGATTGAAAATTAAGAATAAAATATCACTCATGTTAGATACGTTACTTTAAAAGTAAATGAGTAAACCTAATCTGCTCGCCTACATTTCCTTCCTAGTTTCAGAATAACTGGCACAGTAAGTCACGTGATCTTAGCCCTCCTTCACATGAAATGTCCCACGTTGAGGTTTGAAACAGTTGGCCGCCTTATTGTAGTATAATCAAAGTAGATCTTTGTATCACACCGCAACGAACTTCTACTATGTGGAGCTCCTCACTGACGACATTCTTAATATAAACCTACCGAAAAAGTCTTCCTGTCTGACAAGTTTCAACAGTTTATTTGTTGAGGTTAATCGTAGAATAACAACAATGACTTAGCAAAACTAGTAAATAAAGGAATTGCACCATTCGAATTATCGGCGGTAAGCCGATTAAATCTCTTAATTACAGGCCAATATCGTTGACATCAGTTTCCTGTAGAATTTTGGAGCATATTCTCACCTCAAATATAGTAAAATAACTGAAAACCCGGCGTTGCCCGGGTATTTATTTATTTATTCGAACCTTGAGTTAGTACTTTTCCTATCCACTCTCTCTCTGTCAATCTCCTTTTTTCTAAAAACATGTTACATTTATCAGAGAATATATAAGAAATCACAGGTAAATATGCACTAGTTTCGAAGAATCCAATCACGAAATTCAACAATAATGATTGTAATAATATCACAGATGGATTACTTGGTGTAATGCGCGAAACGTCAAATAGTTTTTTTTGAAGAGGTGTATTAAAAGAAATATCTTTTTTACTGCTTTTTTCATTTATTATTATATTTCCTTATTCATATGCTTATCCTTACAGAGAAAGAGCTGAAGACATTGTAGCACGCATAGACCAAAGATATGGTCGTGACATCACGTTTCGCTGTACGTAACCTCCTTGCTATATACTCGCCAACGTCATCGCTGGCCTTCAGTCCGAATTTTTTTTTTTCAATAATTTGACGACTTTCTGTAGTGTCGCACAAGTACAAAGTGCGCGCCACCTACTTTCGCCGCGCGCCGCCATGCACGCACGGCGCGGCGTTCTCACGACGACTGCCACGAGCGCCCTCTGCTGGAACCCCGCTCGTGGCCACCACGGAAAGACACCGGGCACTTCGGACTGAGATAGCAACCAGTTAGGACCTTCGTAATCAGATAGGCACCAGTGAAGACTTTGCTATCGTACAGGCACTAGGCAGGCCTCTAACAACTGTGTATCAACATTCTGCCGTACTATGTAAAAGTTAAGTATTGTTACATTCTGTGCAATATATATCTCTTTCTAATTTACTCGAGTGTTTATAGTTTCTGGCTGCTCCCCTCCACCGACACCTACGACGAGGCTGGGACACAAAAGCGGCGACGAGGATGGGATACAAAAGTGGCGACGAGGATGGGATACAAAAGTGGCGACGAGGATGGGATACAAAAGTGGCGACGAGGATGGGATACAAAGGTGGCGACGAGGAGGGATAGACGAACCGTGGACCAGCACGCTTGCAGCAGCCAGACAGCAGCAGTCGGAGCACGCAGAAATTGCTCCCGCCCACCCACCCTTATTATAAGATTTTTGGGGGAAGATATTCTGTTACGTATTTTGTGGACTTTTTTGTTGCAGAGCGAGTCCTCTTTCATATTGCATTTGTGTTTTGTTATAAGTTACTTGTATACGCGGCGCCTAATCGGTCAGCATGGCCACCACCCCGAACCTAAACTTAATGGAAATTATTCAGTTACAGACGGCGCAAATAACACAACTTCTCCAGGCGGTGGCGCAGTTGACAACTCGACAACAGCCGTCGCATCAGCAGCCCACACCTGCCGCCGCACCGCTTCCGACGTTCCGCCAGTACAACGAACGTGAGGAAGAATGGAGCGACTACTTCGCACAGTTTCAAGAACTCGTCGCGGCTCATCAAATTACAGGTCAGAGAGTGAAGAACCTTTTCTTATCGATTGTGGGCCCCCGGACCTTCGTATTTTTGCAAAAACTTTTCCCTCACGCCTCTCCTCGTGATGTAGACTTTGAACAAATTGTAGATGCACTGAATGCTCATTACGAGAGGAAAGTTCTCGTAGCCGCTGCGCGGTACCGATTTTTCAGACTTAAAAAATTACCGCAGCAGTCACACCAAGAGTGGATTACGGAATTGAAGGGCTTAACCCGCCAATGTAAATTTACTTGCTCTTGTGGACTTTCGTATAGTGACGTGATGTTGAGGGATGCGATTACGCAGAATATTCAGGACCCCAGAATTAGAGCAGCAATTCTGAAACAGTCTGACCCCTCATTAGACAGTGTACTGCAGCTTATAGAAGCGCATGATACTTTTGACTTAGCAGATGTAGAAATGCAAAGCCACAGTGTAAATTCAGTGCGCCGCAACGGTCGCTTTCCTAGCCGTAGCTCTCAGTATAGCACTAGTGATTCTTATTTTTCTACCGGCCGTGCTGAACAGACAGTGAACAGTAGCCAGTGTAAAAGTGCGACGCAAAGGTCGCCCCGTAGTGTTAGACACAGTATTTTGAATAACGGGCGCCAACGCTCATTTCAGAAAAATGTACGTAAATCATGCCCCCAGTGTGTGTCTCGCCACAAGCGTGCTCATTGCCCTAGTCGCAACGCAACCTGTTATCAATGTGGGAAATCGGGACATGTGCAGTCTGTGTGTATGCAAATTAAAAACTCAAAGAACAGTAGCGTTGGAAGCGGTGCTTCGCAAAGTGCGAGAGCAGTTCATTCTGTAAATGTTATACGGGCTGTGGAATTGAGCAGTGCTTTCCTTGGATCTCAATTTCAAGAAAGTAGTTCTGCGCCTATGGCAAAACTATATAGTGCACCACGTTGCAAGCGCCGACGAGCGCGTAAAACAATGCAACGGAAAAGGGTTCGGGACAAGCAAAATGACTATGAACAGTGCATTCCTGTAGTGAAAATAGTGCCTTCTGCAACTGCTCCTTGCGATAGTGCCCAGTACTGTGTAGATAGAGACAGTAGACTTGTTGTAGCTACTCAAAAGTTTAGTGCAGTAGTTAGTAAATCTGTAGTAGCTTCGCATGCTTGCGAGGACGACGATCCGGCGGGAGTGCCATCTAGTGACTGTTGTTAATCCGCTGCGTGCCGGGTCTGCGCCGCTTCCTTCACTACGCGGCCCGCGCAAGCGCAGCAAACACGGTGTATTAGACGTTGCCCACATTCGCGCACCAGTCGAGCGCCGCAAGCAAAAACTTTTGTGACTCTCTTCATAGAAAATAAGACGGTGCAATTTCAGCTTGATACTGGTTCCGCTGTCACATTAATAAATAAAGATACTTATGAACTTCTGAGTGCACCACAATTGTCGCCGTCACGGCAAGTGTTAACAGCGTATACAGGTCAAAATATTCCCGTGCTAGGAACGTGTAGCCTGCCCGCCTCTTTTCAAGGTGTAACAAAGACAGTTGCTTTTGTAGTTCTTCAGGCCAAATCGACACAGAATATTTTTGGACTAGATGCTTTTGACTTGTTTGGTTTATCAATTCAAAGAGATGTGCTTCAAATTTCGTCAATAGTGCCTCAGGATAAAATCAATGCATTGTGTGACAAATACAGTGACTTGTTTTCGCCAGAACTAGGTTGTGCAAAAGACTTCGTGGCACATGTAACTTTAAAAGAATCTGCAGTTCCAAAATTTCGTAAAGCTAGACCAGTGCCTATCGCCTTGCGTGATACAGTTGCCGAAGAACTTAAACGTTGGCAAGATAGTGGGGTGATTTCTCCTGTTTCAGCGAGTCAGTGGGCCTCGCCTATAGTAATTATACCCAAGCCGTCAGGAAAACTTCGTCTCTGTGCGGACTTCAAATCAACAGTGAACAGTCAAACACTTGTAGACACTTATCCCCTGCCCAGACCCGAGGAACTGATGGACAAATTAGGACAGTCTCGCTTCTTTTCTAAGATTGATTTAGCAGAGGCATACTTACAAATTCCACTTGACGACGAGTCAAAAAAGTTTTTCGTCATTAATACTCACATGGGCCTTTTTTAATTTCAACGCCTACCCTTTGGCAGTTCTTTCGCCCCCGCTATTTTTCAGCGCTTTTTGGAACAGCTGACAGTTTCGGTACCTTGTTGCTCTAACTATTTAGATGACATTGTGGTATCCGGACGTACAGTTGAAGAACATTTAGCAAACCTGGAGTGCCTTTTCAAAGTTTTGACTGCAGCAGGTCTACGTTGTAATAAAGCAAAGTGTTCGTTTTTTCAAACTGAAATAGAGTACCTGGGCCATGTGATTAATGCCCAAGGAATCCATCCGTTACAGTCACATCTTAGAGCAATCAAAGACTTGCCTCCTCCTAAGAATGTGCACGAATTGCAAGCAGTAATGGGGAAGCTGAACTATTATTTCAGATTTATTCCCAATGCCTCTCAGATTGCAGCTCCACTGCATCACTTACGTAGGAAGAATGTTCCTTTTGTATGGTCTAAAGATTGTCAGGTTGCCTTTGACAAACTAAAGTCTGCACTACTCAGTGATGTATGTCTGTAGTGTTAGCAGTTGACGCCTCGTCGTACGGTCTGGGTGCCGTTCTGTCGCATCGTATTGGTTCTTACGATCGTCCTATTGCCTTTGCATCCAAGCTACTGACGCCAACGCAACAGAATTACAGTCAGATAGAAAAGGAGGCCTTAGCAATCATTTACGGTGTCACAAAGTTTCATCATTATCTCTATGGCAGAAAATTCTATTTGTTGACTGACCACAAACCTCTTACGTCGTTGTTCTCACCCACAAAGCCGATTCCGACATGAACGGCACAAAAGCTTCAGAGATGGTCCTTAATACTGTCTAATTATCAGTATGAGATTTTGTACCGATCTACCACTAAACACGCCAACGCGGACACACTTTCCCGACTTCTGGTTGGCCAGGATGTGTCGTTTGATTCTTCGGAAATGGCATGTTGTCAGATAGACTCCAGAGATGCTTCCACTGTCGCAGACTTTCCTTTAAACTCTCGTCGGGTTGCACAGGAAACAGCTGCGGATGCAGACCTAGGTGTGGTAGCACGTTTTGTTCGCTCAGGGTGGCCTGCCAGAGCCAAAGACATTGATCGGCCTCTGGTTCGATGTTATTTTGCACAACGTCATGCATTATCTTTAAGTAAGGGTGTACTGTTGTTGCATACCGACAACGACCAAGCAAGAGTGATTGTTCCTCGTTCCCTGCAACGAGAAGTGTTACGCCTCCTGCATCAAGGACATTGGGGCATTGTTAGGACAAAGCAACTGGCCAGACGTCATTGTACCTGGGTTGGTATGGATGCTCAGATAGAGAGTATGACGTCACAATGTTCAGTTTGTGCGGAGCATCAGGCGGCTCCTCCGCAACGTTTCTCAGACTGGCCTCGACCCAAGGGACCATGGCAACGTTTACATATTGACTTTGCCGGACCTTTCTGGAATACGCACTGGTTAATTGTTGTAGACGCTTTCAGCAAGTTTCCTTTTGTGATTGCCATGAACTCAACGACAGCTTCTAGTACAATCAGTGCCTTAACACCAGTGTTTTGCATCGAAGGCTTGCCTGAAACTATCGTCAGTGACAATGGACCTCAGTTTGTTAGTGCGGAATTTCAACAGTTTTGTCGTGTGAATGGCATTCAGCATATTACCACTGCACCTTTTCACCCTCAGTCCAATGGTGAAGCAGAACGTTTCGTTCGAACATTCAAGACTCACATGGAGAAGATGAAAGGTCAGCACTCCAGGCAGCAAGCTCTTCAAATTTTCCTGTCTACGTATCGGTGCATGCCACGTGACGGCGCGTCTCCTGCCGAGCTGCTACACGGCCGCCGTCACCGCACTCTCCTTCACCTGCTGCAGCCTCCCACGCACCGAGTCGGTTCGTATGGCGCTACGCGTTTTCAGGTTTCTACGCCGGTGCTGTACAGGGTGTTTGCTGGAAACAAGAAGAACCTGTGGATGCCGGGCATCATTCAGCGCGTGCTCGGTCGCAATGTGTATGTTGTACGTT
Source organism: Locusta migratoria (assembly GCA_026315105.1). Taxonomy (NCBI): domain Eukaryota; kingdom Metazoa; phylum Arthropoda; class Insecta; order Orthoptera; family Acrididae; genus Locusta; species Locusta migratoria. The sequence continues at coordinate 463,224,058 of CM048746.1, read as the reverse complement.
CTTCCACAGGGTCGGAGCTGCGGCGCCACGCAAACCAATTGCGTCTGCATAGGCCGCACGATCCTGTCTCCGATTTCTTGATTCCAGACCCAGTTCACCGCCAGGGAGCACAACCACATCGTTCGTTCCCGGACTACGAGATCGTCCCGATGGAGATCGACGCGACGCCGCCGCTGTCGCCGCCGCAGATGACAGCGCCACTGAGAGGGACTCCGGGACCGTGCGTGCCGCCGCCGTCTGGGCCACGCACCTCAGAAGAAGATGACCTGCTCCCTCTGGGCGGGGGGGTGCGCCCTTCCCCAGGTTTCGGTGGGTTCCCTGGAGGATCGCAAGGCGGATGCCGGGGCGCGGACGGCGTCTCGATCCCAGCCTCAGCTACGGCACCCGTCCCACCAGTAACGCCCCCGCCCAGGCCCTCCTCCCAGTGCCGTCGCCGTGGCCCTCAGCCCTACCCCACGACGGCGCGGCGGTTTGGGGGGGAGGGGTGTGGAGTCGCACAAGTACAAAGTGCGCGCCACCTACTTTCGCCGCGCGCCGCCATGCACGCACGGCGCGGCGTTCTCACGACGACTGCCACGAGCGCCCTCTGCTGGAACCCCGCTCGTGGCCACCACGGAAAGACACCGGGCACTTCGGACAGAGATAGCAACCAGTTAGGACCTTCGTAATCAGATAGGCACCAGTGAAGACTTTGCTATCGTACAGGCACTAGGCAGGCCTCTAACAACTGTGTATCAACATTCTGCCGTACTATGTAAAAGTTAAGTATTGTTACATTCTGTGCAATATATATCTCTTTCTAATTTACTCGAGTGTTTATAGTTTCTGGCTGCTCCCCTCCACCGACACCTACGACGAGGCTGGGACACAAAAACGGCGACGAAGTTGGGACACAAAAGTGGCGACGAGGATGGGATACAAAACTTTCAACCACCATATCTTCCATCCCCTTATAGCTGTCGGCATGGAACTGCTATGGTGTACTTCGGGAGACTTCGGACAACAATTACACACAGACCATTCGTTTCCGTTCTGTAGTCTTCGCTGCAGACTGAAATATTGACACACACACACACACACACACACACACACACACACACACGTAGAATTTTATATACACCGATTTTCCATCACAATATACTCCATCCTTTTATCATTATCTACCCTCAAGCAACAATGCAACCAATAAAACCATTTTCAAGGAGTATATATAATTTTCAAAGTGTCATTATTGTTCCGCATTTCGCGTTATATTCTTCAAATTACTAAATATCTATCAGATCGCTATATAACCGTGCCTAAAACCTTCCTGAGGTATAAATTAGTAACTGTACAAATATTTAAGTCTCTGCATCTTGTCGTTTGGACGTGATAAGCGTACACCGAACAGACATTCACATTTATAGATATAGATTACCTGGAGACGGATAAGCTTCCTTCTATGAATCAGCACAGAATTTAGGAAACATCGTTCGTGTGAAATTATGCTTGCCCTTTTCTCACATAACATTTTGCGAGCTATGGATTAAAAGCAACAGGCAGATTGTAATTTTCTCGATTTCAAAAAGGCATTTGACGTAGTGCCACACTGCAGACTTCTAACGAAGATACGAGCATATGGAATAGGTTCACAGATCTGTGACTGGCGGATAGCTCGCAGTACATCGTTATAACGGCCAGTGTTCATCAGAGACTAATGAATAGTCAGGCGTGCCCCAGGAGAGTGTGACAGGACCGTCTATTTTCTATCTGTAGGACAGAGTAACGTAATTTGCGACTGTTTGCTGATGATGCTGTGGTGTATGGGAGGGTGTCGTCTTTAATTGACTGTAATAGCATACAGGATTAGACAAAATTTCTAGTTGGTGTGAAGAATTGCAGCAGCTCTAAATGTAGAAAAATTTAAGGCGACGCACCTGACTAGGAAAAACAATCTCATAATGTTAGAATACAGCATTAGTAGAGAGTTTCTCGGTGCAGTCGCGTCGTTCAAAAATCTAGGCGTAACATTGCAGAGCGATATGAAATGGAATGAACATGTAAGGGCCGGCCGCGGTGACCGAGGGGACTGCGGCGCGCCAGTCACAGTCTGCACGGTCACTACGGTCGGGGGTTTGAATCCCCCCCTCGGGCATGGATATTTGTGCCGTCCTTAGTAGTAGCTAGTTCATAAGTAGTTTGTAAGTTTAGGGACTGATGACTTCGTAGTTAAGTCTCATAAGCTCTACAAACATTTGAACATTTTGAACATGTAAGGACAATTGTGAGTAAGGCGGACAACCGACGTCGTTTTATTGGAAGAATTTTGGGAAGATGTACTTCATATGTAATAGAGACCGCGTATAAAACGCTTGTACGATCACGTCTTGAGTGGTGCTTAAGTGTTTGGGACCCGCATCAGATCAGTTTAAAGGAACACATAGAAGCAGTTCAGTGTTACTGATGTATATTTCAAGTTGAATGTACCATGGAATTTAGTATAACATACCACTTAGGGTCGGAATTGGCCCTTGTTGTATTTCGTTTGCTATTATAGTCGGTGTACTTCAAAGATTCTTAATAAGAAATGGCAGTTGACGACCATACGTTTGCCGATCGTCAACTTATAATGATATTAACAATTTTTCTTTTGATCAAGAGTAAATATATTCACATAAAATTTGTAAAGACTCCATTTAACAAAAATAATTATATATGGGCCTAGGTATTATATGAAGAGTAATATGCTAAAACCCTGAGATGTGTGTGTCACATGATGTGACGTAGTTATGACGTCAACTGTATTATATATACAGTCTTTCTGTGTTGTGGAAGATGTATTTCGACAGTATATGTGAGCTATGAATGTTTTAATGTTATGCCAATGCTGTGAGCGGTTATCTGATGTCAAAACTCAATATGAAAAACATTCTCGACTTTGTATGGAGGTAATATGTTCATAAAGGAAGTCCATTTGGATCAAACAAAGAAGACGATTTTGATTTATGTACTTTTGGTGTTGAAATAAAAGTTTTGTTTTCTGTTTGTAAATCTATCGGACCAAACTGCGTGGTCATCAGTCCTTAGCTTACAAACTACTTAAACCTAGGTAAACTAACCTAAGGACAAACATACACACCCATGCCCCAGGGAGGACTCGAACCTCCACGGCGAGCAACCGCGCGCTCCGCAGTGACACGCTTTAGACCACTCGGCTACTCCACCGCGGCGTTTTGTTTTCTGAAGAACATTTATGAGTGCAGTATGGATAGATGAACCTGGTAGTTTTACCCCGATTTATAAACATTTTCTTTGTGAGTGTTTACAGTTTTATTTGCATGAAGTGTTCAGCTTACACGCTGAGACATTTCAGCCGGAATTTGAAGTCGACTGTAGAACGATCTTGCTGCCACGTAAAGATCAAGAGAAATTAGGGCTCGTACAAAGGCATATAGACATTCTTTTTGCCGCTCGTATTTGGGAGTGGAGTAGGAAAGGAAATGCCTAGTAGTGGTACAGTGTACCCTCCGTCACACACCTTATGGTAGATTGTGGAGTATACAGGATTATCCATTGATAGAGAGCGAGCCAAATATCTCACGAAATAAGCATCAAACGAAAAAACAGCGAAGAATAAAATTTTTCTCGCTTGAAGGGGGAAAACAGATGACGCTATGGTTGGCCCGCTAGATAGCGATACCATCGGTCAAACGGATATCAACTGCATTTTTTTTTAAATACGTAGCCAACCTCAATTTTTATTACATATTCGTCTAGTACGTAAATAAATATGAATGTTTTATTTGGAACAGTTATTCGCTTTGTGATAGATGGCGCTGTAATATTCACAAACATATTACTCAGTGGGTAACAGTTAGATTTTTTAAATTAAAACACAGAACGTAGGTACGTTTGAACTTTAGTTAGGCTGTTCCAATGTAATACATGTATTTTTGTGAAATTATTATACATTATGAGAACGCATGCTGTTACTGCGTGATTACCTGTAATTACCTCGTGACTTCAATAAATGCTCAGAATGACGTCCTTCAACTTCAATGCATTTGGTAAAACGCGTAATGAAATTCCTCTCAACAGCGAGTAGTTCGCCTTCAGTAATATTCTCACACACATAGACAATGCGCTGTCGCATGCTTTCAGGAGTTGTCGGTGAATCACGGTAAAAATATCATTCAATTTTCCTCACAGAAAGAAATCCGGGGATCTAAGATCCGGTGAACATGCGGGCCATGGTGTGGCGCTTCTACGAACAATCCACCTGTCATTAAATATTCCATTTCAAGACCGCATCAACTACACGCGAGCCATGCGCCGGACATCCATCATATTAAAAGTACATTGCTATTCTGTTATGCAGTGAATCATCTTGTAGTAAAATCGATAGAACATTACGTAAGAAATCAGCATACATTGCACCATTTAGAGTGCCATCGATAAAATAGGGGTCAATTATGCTTCCTCCCATAAAGCCGCACCATATATTAACACGCCAAGGTCGCAGATGTTCCACTTGCCGCAGGCATCGTGGATTTTACGTTGCCATAGTGCATATTACATGCCGGTTTACGTTACCTCTGTTTATGAATGTCGCTTCGTCACTAAACAGATGGCGTAAACAAATCTGTTATCGTCCCGTAATTTATTTTGTGCCCAGTGGCAAAACTATACACGACGTTCAAAGTCTTCACCATACAAATCCTTCTGCATAGAAATTTATTTTGATGTAGAATTCTCAACTCCGGCGTTTTTGAGATTCCCGATTCTCGCTCAATTTGTCTGCTACTGATGTGCGGATTAGCCTAAACTGCAGCTAAAACACTTACCTGGGCATCATCATTTGGTGCAGGTCGTGGTTGACGTTTCACTTGTGGCTGAACACTTGCTGTCTCTTTAAATAACGTAACTATCCGACGAAAGGTACGGACACTTGGATGATGTCTTCCAGGATAACGATCAACATACACAGCATAGGCCCGTTAGGCATTTTGATCGCAATAGCCATACATAAATAGCATATCGACCGTTTCTGCAATTGGCAAACGGTCCATTTTAACACGAGTAATGTATCACGAAGCAAATACCGTTCGCACTGGCGAAATGTTACGCGATACTACGTACTTACACGTTTGTGACTATTACAGTGCCGTCTATGAGAAACCGGAAAAGTGTTCCAAATAATTCATATTTATTTACGTAATGGAAGAATATGTAATAAAAAAATGAGGGCCCTATTTTTTAAAAAAAATGCAGTTGATATCCGTTTGACCTATGACAGCCCCATCTAGCGGGCCAACCATAGTGCCATCTGTTTTACCCCTTCAAGCTAGAAAAGTTTTGATTTGACAAATCAAAAACCTTCAGCCGTTATTTTTGAACATTTAATTACTATTTTCGAGAATACATTATTCTCTTCTTCAGACCCTTATAAGTATCTGTGCAGTAATGTAAAACTAGCCATCCATTATAATAATGCATTATACCAAGATGTACAGATAAGATGTAGCCATCTTGGTGTGAAAGGGTGTAATGCAGTATTATAGTGGATGGTTAGTTTTGCATTACCGCACGGATACTTATAAGGGTCTGAAGAAGAGAATAATGTATTCTCGTAACTAGTAATTCAATGTCCAAAAAAAAAAAAAAAAAAAAAAAAAAAAAAAAAAAAAAAAAAAAAAAAAAAAAACGGCTGAAGGTTTTCCTTTTGTCAAATTAATACATCGCCATCGTCCCATCATCCGTCTAACTGAGATGGATAAACAAAGATAAAAGTTTGGTTCTTTATAGCTTTTGCGTTTGATGCTTATTTCGTGAGATGTTTGTCCCGGTGACTATCAATGGACCACCCTGTATATGTAGAAATTTATCGGCTACGTACTCGTAATTTGCTCGAATACTAAACACGCCGGGAAAAGCTTAGGTTAAAAAAAGATAAAAATAAAAATAAATAAATAAACTAGTCATAATTGCTGTTTAGAAACGGAGTTACTACAAATGCACAGAGATTGTGACTAACGAAAAAGAAAACGCACCACTGCCGTGTTGTTGGGAGCCATCGCTGAACGGTGGAGTGGCGAGGTCTCAGGAAGGAGTGAATGCTCTCTGCAGGAACTGCACGACGGCACTGGCGACCGACTGTCTGCGCGCGCTTTGTAGAGAGGAGGAGGCCAGGTTATCAGCGAGCCAGCCGAAGGGGAAACCACACGGGCGGTGAGCGGCACGAATAGGTTTCCAGAGGAAACCTCCGCCCACGGAGAACGACTTTGAATTCGTAAATTAGAAACAGATAAAATAACAAGGCGTCGGGCTGACAACTGCCTGTCAGTAACGTAGCCTGCCTTCGAACCGGTTTCCCCCTTCATTGGTTCTCATTTACTTTTATCGCTGTTTTGAACAGAACTAGTTAATATTGTACTGTTGATTAACGTGGTAAGTGTGCATGTGAAGAAGCACAAACAATCTGGTTCGTGTTCTGGCGATGAACTTATTCTTTAGCACGCGATTTTCGTAAATGAGTTCCAAGAAGGTATCGTACAGATAAGTTGAGCGGGACGTTAATTAGTTTTTATTCTGTTACTGGGAATTCCATTCTTTTTTTCTGTATAAGCACGTTGCTGCGGGTTCCTGATCCATGAAGACAATGTTCGTTTGTAAATCTATCGGACCAAACTGCGTGGTCATCAGTCCGTAGCTTACAAACTACTAAAACCTAGGTAAACTAACCTAAGGACAACACACACACACCCATGCCCCAGGGAGGACTCGAACCTCCACGGCGAGCAACCGCTCGCTCCGCAGCGAGACGCTTTAGACCTCTCGGCTACTCCACCGCGGCATGAAGACAATTCGTGACGTCTATGAAGATGTCCTGTCGTGTTTCATAGAAGAATAGTTGTGCATCACTATAATGTGACAGGGCGTGATTGGGCCGCATCCAGTAACGACTCCGTAATGTAGTACATGCTTGACATTTTTAAGTGGAGGGAGAGTGACCTAAGTTATTTGTTGATAATATAAAGGATGAATCTAAATTCGCGCACTTGCGCTTCGCAGCTCGATTAATCACATACTAACAATAAAAAAAGTCTTTCACAAAATTTCGACCTGCGCATCTTTCAGGCAGTAAATGGGCGTCGAAGATGGGTGTGTGTCCCATACGTCAGTGTGTTTCAGAATTACTCTACAACACCAACAAACTTCTAGGGGATGTCGGAGGTGTCTTGAGGAACAAAGTGAGCATAGAAATCCTTGCCCGGAAACGTCATCCAGAGCGTCGAAGTTGCTGGAGGATATGTCTAGCGGCAGGAGCTGGTGCATGTAACTTAGACTCTCTGTAGCGTCTTTGAATGGCGTTTCCGGGGCATGGATTTCTATGCTCACTTTATTCCTCAAGACACCTCCCACATTCCCTAGAAGATTGTTGGTGTATTAGTGTAATTCTGAAACACACTGACGTATGGGACACACACACACACACACACCCATCTCAATCCTTAACGTCCATTTATTGCCGGAAATATGCTCATGGCGAGATTTTGTGAGATACTTTTTTTTTATTGCTATCACGTGAGGAATCGCGCTGCGAAGGCCGAGTGCGCGAATTTAGATTCTGACTGTATGTACCAAGATCGCTTGCTGTAAACGAGTTACGTATACGTGACGCTGCAACTTCAGGTTGAAAAACGGTTAGTACCGATAATTTTGTCCATTGTTGTCAGTGATTATTCCGTGACTGACTTACTTCTGTAAAATGAAGAACTCGCTTTCAGACACTAAAATCATGGTGTATTGGTTCACAATACTTTTTGAGCCCTTTGGGCTCCTCTTCAGGTATTTGACACATATTTAAAAACCTGGGCATTTCAAGAGAAAATATAGACGGTATTTAAAATTTGCCATATTGCTACCAAGCATATTTGGTCTTGGCAAGCTGAGACTATACATAAAGCATCAAAGAGGTATCTGAAGACATCAGGCCCGAAATGCATCGTGCAACAGCTGCTGCTGCATATTATTCTCTTTATTTCATTATTTCATTTTTTGTTGTTGCATTTATTGGTTAGGATGTTTCTTTCCTATTTACTTGTTTGTTTTTTCAACATTGTTTATTAATAGACTAATAATTACAATGTTTCTAAACACTTGACTCATTGGCTAGAACTGAGTATCATGTACTTTGTTTATTTGAATCTGAGTCTCTTGTTTACTTAAAATCAATTTTTTAAATAATATTTAGAATTTTACGTTTCTTTATTTCTTTTTGATGAATGAATGTTGTTTTTGTCTCATTAATCATGAATGTGGTACGACCAAGATATATTAATAGTATGAATGTTCAGACAAGGTATAGTTTGTTTCTGTTTGGGGTTGGGGTTTTGGAATGATCATAGAGATCAGCCCCAACGAAGAGATGACCCAACTAAAAAGATAGGGAGAGTGATTGGGGCTTATTTAACGAGAATATATTTTGAGCATTCTTTGTTCAGGTGTTTGGGATACCAACCAGATACGTTTAAAGGAGGACACAGAGGCAGTTCAGAGTGGGCGGTGACGTTTGTAACTGGTAGATTCGATCAATGCGCGACTATTACCGAAACGCATCGGGAACTGGGAGTCGCTGTAGGGGAGGCGACTTTCTTTTCGAAAAGCACTGTTGAAGAAATGTAAGGCACTGCAGAACGATTCTACTGCTGGCAAGAGTTGTGAGAGTGGAACGAAGGCAAGTAGTGGTACGGGTACCCTCCGCCACGCACGTTTGGGTGGATTGCGGAGTATGTATGTAGATGTAGAAGTAGATGCGGATGTCTGAGCAGAGCGGGGAAAATTTGGGACGAAAACTTACCGAAAGCAATAATAAGGCATGATGCTACCGCAATTTACTGAAAAAAATAAAAATCATGGTGGTGGCATGAAAACTTGACCCCCGTTACTACCAAAATCTTGCTTCTCAATTTTTTTTTTATTTTTTTTTATTTTTTTTTTTCAGTATGCACTATTATCTGTAAGCTATAGTTCTCATGAGTCCTAACTTGAATCTTTTCTCTCCTCAGGAAATCGACTAACTGATCAAAAACTGGTTAAAATAGCCAACTCGTAATCTCGAATCTTAGGCAGGAAGCTTATCGAACATGATTGGTTGTATTATCCGGAAAGATGATGTAAAAAGTGTTTTTCGACCACCTAAGATGAAGGCCCTATTGGGGTCCGCAAAGGATGTGAGACGGGGTCTGTAATTAGTCTATTTTTCATACTAACCTTGTGTTACTGTACCTTTCTCTTTACCCTAATTATTGAAATATGTAACTTTTTTCTTTGTAGATCTTTATTTATTTTGATTTCTGTGCCTTTGGGGACACATCAGGAGTGATGGACTCCTGGGATTGTAGTACATTCTCTGTTTGTATGACAATTTCGGGATTTTAATGTTTATTGGCACAGCTTGGCTGCTAAAAAGTGGTTTTACGTGTTGGGCACGGTCAGGCCGCGACAGAGACGCCCTTGGGGGTCTTGCCCTCCCACCAACTTTCGCTCGCCTTCGGGGAAGGACGAGAGGGGCTGGCTTGACCTGTTTGACGCCGACGCTACAGGCGGCGAAGTATGTGGAATGCTTTACAATGCTGGCCCGCGGTTTACGGTGGGCGATAGTAGGGACTGCCTTTTTAGTCATTCGGCCGTTTCGCAAGAGAGGAAAGTTTTCTGCCCGTCTGGCGCCCCAGGGGTTTGGCTCCAGCAGCTGTATATATAGCACAACGTTAACATTTTTAGGTCGTGTGACCGTAGCAAGGAGCAAGGTGAAATTCCTTGCAGAGCATTCACCCTGGGAATGGTGAAATAAGCGGGAAGCTTTGGTGGCATGGGCGGAGCATCTTGGCAGCCGCAGAGAACGTGTCCTGATTCGGCCGAGTATTTTAGTATGATAGCTAAGCAATTTATCAACAGCGCTATGCCATCCGATTGGTTTGACTATTAGCCATTAGCAGATATTGGTGCGTCTTTTCGCGTGTGGGTGTGGCCGCCCGGCACTTGCCGTGAACTGCGGCAGAGCGTGAGGACGTACGAAGACTCGTGTCGGAGCGTTCGAAGTGCACGGACCTAGAGACTCCTGTGTGAGCGTCCGAAATGTACGGACCTCGGGAGACACGGAATACTCCGTTTAGATTCGCGGGGAGGGCATCGTCTTAAACTGTCCTCTGTTTAGACTTGTGTGTGATTCCGAAGATTCGGACCTTGTAGAACTTGTGTTTACTTCGCGGACGTTACATTGTGCTGTGGTTACGCTGTGAGCGGCCACAGTTTACTTTTCGTTTTGCTAGAAGTCTCTATTTGAGCATTCGCGCCTTTGCGAATCAGGCATTGTTTTTACAGATCTTATTACGCAAGTGACTGATCGATTTGTGCCAAGTTGCCTTTGTGTCACCTATGGAAAATATTAGTCTACTAGCGTGATAGAATCGCACAGCAACTTCATAGCGACGCCGACGCCAGTGACGCTGTGTTAAGTTACATGTCGACCCTGCTTAACAGGTCGCAGCAATTACGGTCGGATAAAAATTTCAGCTCATCTGCTCCCACCGCCTGCTGCATGCGAGCCTGAGACCACAGAATAAGGAGTATACAGAAAGGAAACTCCCACTGCAGTCTGTCGTCCAAAATTTAGTGCGCATGCGCGGAACAGCCATCTTGAAAAGCAGTAAACGCGTGATCACTCCCTACTCTGTGGCGTGGTAATGCGCCGTCTTTGTTTGTTAATTCTGTATTTTAACTGCCTGAATCTCATAAAAGTAAACAAGTATTTGGTACAGTGAAGAGAAAGAACTGTGTGTCAGTAGTTGGAGCTGTTCCGTTTTTATTATGAACAGCAAAAGGCGACCGATGGTGTTCAGCACCTAATTGCCGCAATAATTCGAATACAAATAAGGATATAAGTTTCTTCACTTTCCCAAAAGATGCTGAGCAGTAAGTGAACGTCGCTATATGTGTAGTGAAAGTTAAATGTTATCAGTTTCGAACGAGAGTAATGTGTGCGTAATTATGAAAAGTAGCCTTGTTTCTTCTCTTGACGATAACTCTCGCTGTTGCTGCAGCAGTTCAACAGAATCGAAATGTTGAAGTACATTTATATTTTATAAGTTTAACGTTGCAGGGAATAATTTAGAATGAATGACAAAGAATAGTGCGTAAGTAGGCAGGTAAAATTTTACTTACGGCATTGGAGGCGTAGTGTGCTAATGTTGGCAACGAATGCTCTTCGGATACTCAAACAAATAGATTAAGGGGAATAATTATTTTATGCTGTTCCTGCTCTGTAGTTGACAGATTCCTCTATATGCACTTCTCCGGTCAGTTAATTAATGATACTCCTGAAGCAAATACAACTTTTATATATGCACAGACGTCATTAGTTCTGTGTAATCACGTTGTACTGCTAAGTCTCACTCAATATTTTATGCGAATTTATTCGTGTCAAATAAAACCTGGCAGTTGTAAAGTCAATTTGTTTATAACTAATTTCCCACACATAACTCCGCGTTATTTGGAATTTTTCTAGAGATAAGCACCAAATAAAACGATCATCGATTCCACTGTACATTTTCGTAGTTGTATTAAAATTTAGGCCTTTTTTTTTCGTTGGATTACAATTAGGTGCAAGAAGATGGCGCAAAATAGATGAAAGCCGTTTCCTTTCGTAAAAGTCGGTGAGATTAGCTGCATTTCGTAAAAAGTCCATTTCCAGCCAAAGTACTAAGTGGCTATAGTTCCGCGTTTGCTGCTTTTCAATATGGCGTCGAGCGCAACGCTTGGTAACATACAGATCAAAGGCGCCGCCCCCAGCTTTCCCTTCTGTATACTCCCTATTCTGTGCTGAGACGCTGCCGTCAATGATCATCTTTGTGGGTAAGGTGACACACTTGCTGGAGGGTTATATGAATCATACTTGTTGGATTCTGTCCCTTATTTTATTCTTTTGAGATCGGCCTATTTACTCTGGGAAGGTTAGGGTTAACGATAATTTCAAGCCCCTGTGTAACCAATCTATAGCATTCTGTCTTGCAAAACCGCCGACCTTTGACTCAGCCAGTCATTTTTTTGTGTCTCAATTTTTTAACATTTGTAAAAAGAGTGTTTGAATACCATTATCTGTTGTACATGATAGGAAATGTCATCTGAATGTTTAATTATAATAAATTGATTTTGAGCATATCATCTTTCATTTAAGAACGTTCCTTTGTCACTATTTTGGAGGGGAAACAATAGTTAAATCCACAGTTTACCAATAATTTGTCAAGTAAATTTTCGTTTGTTTGGTACAACTGATACATTGCAATCGAGTAGGAATGTTTATTATATGTTTGAAAATATGATCACATCATAGCTGATAAGTAACATTTTCATTTTCCATATTTTAGACAAATATGGTGGTGACCCAAGATAATTAATTGCTGTCCTAAATATATATAAATATATTAATTCATAACTAAGGACATAGTTCACACCTGACAACTTCAGCCATAGAACAATCGACTAGCTTACACTTGGCGACCCTGCCAGGATTATGGAATGTTAGGAGATTCTGTGATGTGGTCATATGTTGTCCAGTTGCAGGCAGGCCTAACCCCTTATTTGTAGTTAGTTTTTAGAAATTTTCATGTGCGCACTGCATCATCAAGTATTTCTTTGCAGCGTTCATGTAATGTGGTTTCTGCACCACACAACGGCGTTGTTTTTACGGCGTTGACATTGACGGCGTGGTTTTGCTTGTGTCATTTGGTGGGAAAATATTTATGTACGTGTTTTCAACAGTTATTCGCGTACGAATTTTATTATTGTCACCGACTTTTTGATGTTTTTTAATCTCAAATACTCAGGCCAATACGTTGTATGCCGGGTAGACACTTGCATATAAAAGTAGGTAAATTTGTGTATTAAAAATTTATGATTACTAGGAGTAGGGCTAGGCTTTTAGAAAATACTGGTGTTTCAGTTAACAGTGCCACAATGAGTGACACGGAGCGCCATTCAGATGAGTCTGACTTTTCTAGTCGTCATGAATCATGTAGAAAACGCGACTTGAGAAAAGTGTCAAGGAAAGCTTCTAGAGAAATATTAAATAGGCAGAGTTCAGTAAACAACTCAAGTGAAAGTGAGGTTGAAATTCCTCACAGTCACAATAAGAGCAAAATTTATGCTCACAGTGATGAGGTAACTTCTTATACAAAAGCGCAAAGCCGTAAGCCAATTGCTTCAAGGTCGTCCACGCCAGCTGGAAATTATGAGGATATTCAGCTGGGGGATTTGATGAGATATTTAATTCATGATAAACAAGAAAGAAAGAAAGAAATACAAAAATTAGAAAGAGTTATAGATGCTCGTGTTAGTGAAAATGCAGACAAATTAGGGAGAGTTATCGATGCCCGTGTGGAAGAGGAATTATCGGTAGTCAGGCAAGAACTTGTTTCTATTGGTAAAACAGCGACTGGAGCAAAGCATTCGGCAATAGAGGCAAAGAAAGACTCCAGAACTGCTCGCTACGAAGCAGCTGGTGCAAGAATGACGGCCGAATTGGCCAAAAGAGTCGTAGTAAAGTCACGGGTTGACATCGCTAATGTCAAGAAAGTAGTTGACACATTACGTGAACAAGGGAAGGAAATTCTGAAGCAGACAACAGAAAAAATCACAGAAAATTCAAAAGCGATCGTTGAAATTACAAGTCAGCAGACAGAAATAGCGGAAATCAAAGAGGCATAAGCTAACATTTCTTCACAACAGAAGAAATTGAGTCGCGATATAATAAAAAATCGCGGCGATGTAGATAAAATTGCGACATTGTCGACAGCGACCAGAATTACGGAAAATGCGGGAGAAAGTGCGGATCGTGTACCACGCGAAATAGATAGACCTACAGAACCGCGACAGAACGAAAGAACTCATATCTTCCGTCACCATTCGCCAGTCATAAGGGAATCAAACACTCGGGGGGAAATTTCCCACAGTGTATACACCCGACCCGAGGCAGATGATAATTGATATCGTCTATGGAGGACATACTCCCACCTACTCGGATCAGCTGTTTCTGAGAGGTATGATCCAGCTGGTAATAATCAGCAGAGCATGAGAACGGAAGGGCACCCGCAATACGGCGGTGGAGCCACAGCATATAATCTATTCGATCTGAATCACTTCCTTTCTGTTCAGAATTTTCAGATCTATCATGAATCGAACACTGTACTGCACCTGAAGTCGTTCATTGCACAGTTTGATAGAATACTCCCGCCAGAGTTGCCACTGCAGTATAAATTTGAATTCATTTGCGGCCATCTACAAGGGAGCGTGGCGGAACACTTGCGCTCTTTGACGGAATCTTGTACGTCGTATGAGCAGTTCAGGAAAGCGTTTCTTGCTTCATATTGGCCTTCACAAGTGCAGGAGCGAATCCGAGATGAAATTGTTATGGGATGCGACATGTTGTCCGCCGGTTTTAAGAACCCAGTCAAGTTTCTGGATTCACTAATAAAGAAAAACAGAGTCCTTGATAACCCATATTCGGACAAGGAAATTATGAATCACTGCTTTACCAAGCTCCCTGAAGGATACCAGACGATCATGATAGGAAAATGCGACGGAACTCTTGATCAATTTATTTCCGCGCTTAGAGAGGCAGAATACGTAGAAATCCGACACGGGAGGCGTCCTCAAGATAACAGGGACGAAATTCCTCCGTAAAATGAAGGTAATAATTCTTGGGGAAACAACGGCGACCGTGGGCGAGAGAAGAATCGCAAACGCGGCAACGATTGGAAAAAGAGGAATCATAACAACGAAAACTGGCGCAATAATAATAATGACGGCCAATAATAATAGTTCAAGACAAGGCCAAAACAATGTACAATGGCAAAATAACGGTCTCCCCCGGTTCCAGAACCAGAATAATGGTAATTGGCAGTCACAATAAGTTCAGCAGTGGTCGTCTGCCCAAGGTAGCGGTAATTCTGGGGGTACACCACGTCTGCCACATTAAGCCTTTTATCGAATAGACTTCTGGTTTTTTGTATGTACTGTAGATATATATTTCCTGTGTGAATGTAAGTTTGTATTTGTACTTTAATTTGCTGATTGTTAATGTGTTCCTTTTGTTTTTTAGAAATAAGTTGTGTGTAATCAATTGACTCATTTACAGGTTTTCCTTGTTTGTTTATCGTCGTATTTCAGCATGTAATTGGTTTTGTGATAGGGATTGGATTATCTCGACTTGCCTCCTTGAACACCTTTGGGCGGATATTTGTTATCTAATTTCTGTCTTTTTCTGAGGCGTTAGCTGTCCAAGTTCTTCATCATGTTGTTCTGTGTTTATCGTTCTTTATCTGAATTGTATTTGCCAGGTAATTTATTAATCTCTAGGCTGCGTCAACGTTGCTCACTGCGAATGCCATTGTATATGTTGTGTTGGTTGAGTCTGTCTGTGTGTAGCGACTCTGCGAGAGTGGATGGATAATTCTCGCCGTTGACGTAATTTTTTTCCTCAGTTTGTTTTGTGGGTATTTGATTTCGCTGTGGTTTTGTTGCGTCTGTGAGCGCAATTCGTTGTGAATAAGACTTGATGGAACGGCTATCCACGAGTGATTTGCCTAGTGAGTCTTTGGAATCCGTAACCTTGATATAGGTGTGGGGTTACACGTCTTTTTTCGTTGTGATTTCGTGGTGTCCACGCATATGGCGTGTTGACATTTTTGTATCGTGTAGTGTATTGCAAGATATTTTTGCTGTGTTCGATAGTGGCTCCCACAATATCGATTAAACTTGGACAGGGCAACATTTTTCCTTCGCTATAACCATGATTGTTTATTTTCATGGTAAACTTCTACAACATGTACACTAACATTAATCTACAGTTTCAGAATGACTGAACTGCATTGTACTCTTAAGCCCATGACAGCTTAACAGGTCGCAGCAATTACGGTCGGATAAAAATTTCAGCTCATCCGCTCCCACCGCCTGCTGCCTGCGAGCCTGAGACGCTGCCGTCGATGATCATTGTGTGGGTAAGGTGACGCACTTGCTGGAGGGTTATATGAATCAGACTTGTTGGATTCTGTCCCTTATTTTATTCTTTTGAGATCTGCCTATTTACTCTGGGGAGGTTAGGGTTAACGATAATTTCAAGCCCCTGTGTAACCAATCTAATAGCATTCTGTTTTGCAAAACCTCCCTTTGTGTCTCAATGTTTTAACATTTGTAAAAGATTGTGTGAATACCATTATCTGTTTTACATGATAGGAAATGTCATCTGAATGTTTAATTATGATAAATTGATTTTGAGCAGATCGTCTTTCATTTAAGAACGTCCCTTTGTCACTATTTTGGAGGGGAAACTGAATAGTTTAATTCCACAGTTTACCAATAATTTGTCAAGTACATTTTTGATTGTTTGGTACAACTGATACATTGCAATTGAGTAGGAATATTTATTATATGTTTG
This sequence comes from Locusta migratoria, assembly GCA_026315105.1. Lineage (NCBI taxonomy): Eukaryota > Metazoa > Arthropoda > Insecta > Orthoptera > Acrididae > Locusta > Locusta migratoria. Next base: position 463,207,587 of record CM048746.1, on the reverse strand, counting down.
AAAATACGATCACATCATAGCCGATCAGTAACATTTCCATTTTCCATATTTTGGATAAATATGGTGGCGACCCAAGATAATTAATTGCTGTCCTAAATATATATAAATATATTAATTCATAACTAAGGACATAGTTCACACCTGACAACTCCAGCCATAGAACAATCGACTGGTATACAAGGATAATCTTGGTTTGCGTAAGGCTGGTGTCTGTCGTATTCCTTGCACTTGTGGCATGTCATATATTGGTCAGACAATCAGGACTACGATGTTACTCTGATGACAGAAGTCATCGAACAGCGGCATCCACACATACAGATGATGTAGTACCGCGAACACAAGGTATAAAAGGGTGGTGCGATACCAAAGCAATCATTTCTACTCAGTTGATTCACCCGAAAAAGTTTTCGACGTGATCAGAGCAGCACGGCGGAAATTAACCGACTTTGAACGACGAATAGTCGTCATAGGTCGTGGCACGGCCCATTCCATTGCCGTAATCGTTATGGACTTCAATATTCCGAGAGCGAAAATGTCAAGATTGTGGTGAGAATACGAAATTTGAGGCATTACTTACATTATCACGGATAACGCTGTGGCAGACAGGCTGCCTTCAATGACCGAAAGCAGCGACCGTTTCGTTGTGCTAACAGACAAGCAACACTACACGAAAAAAACAACAACATAGAAATCAGTGTGGGAGGTATCCGAAGGAGGTATCGGAAGGAATTGGGCGATAATGACATATGACAACAGGCGACTGACTAGAATGCATTTGCTACCAACACCTTGGCTCCTGACCATATCGCTGCAACATGGGTGACTGGAATACCCTCAATTTCAATGGAAAAGACCAAATGCCAGAGTTCCAGTGTGGCAATGCACATCCTCGAGCCGGTCATACATTGTGGCGTCAGACTAGCAACGGGCGCTCTTCGCACAAGTCCGGCACTAGCCTTCTTGTAGAAGTAGTACTCCGTACCATGCTAAAGTCATGGCATTGCTTCTAATATCGTGGTGGACTCCCTCGCCGGACGAAGTGGAGCAAATCGACACGAATGGAATCAACAAATATGAAAGTCCTTACATGAACATTGAATCATTCTGCTTCAATAAACGCCAAAGTATTGGCAGTGTACCATTTTGAACACGAACTGACCTCTCTTTGATGTCCCACAGATATTCAATGGAATTTATTTTTTGTAATACGGGTGGTATTGTCCAGAATGTTCTTCATACCAATTTACAACAATTGTAGCATAATGACATGAAGCATTTTCATTTAAAATTCAATTATTATTATTATTATTAGGTTTAGAAAAATTTTATTCGAATTAGGGCCAAGTTTTTATCAGAATTAATCAATTGTCTTGATGTGTTTGCTTACGTCTGTGCATTAATATTATCGAACATATAATTTATTTGTTTTTTTCATCATATTAAGTACCAATAATTAGAGAAAAGGATGAACATTGAAATAAACACTGAAATCAAATGATGACTTTTGCCGCCCCATTTTAAAGAAGCCTAGGTTTCCAGTCATCGTACAACGTACTGTGCAGATGGTTATCTAATCCCACCTACTACAAACAGCCTTTTTTAGCACAATCTTACATGCTTCGTTGGCTCTTTTTCGTAGTCTGGAAAATTTGGAAATCTGACAGCGTAACGAGCCAGTTCGATTATTCTTTACATCACATTGCGTGACAGCCATAGGTACAGTACGTTGGATGATTCACGAATGTTCGCAACAAACATGCATTTAGTTCGCTAATTTTTCTGACGTTATACCTGCGTCATATGCGGGTGGATTTGTGCTATCCAAGTGTCCTTGTGCAGAAATTCGGGCTCTCGTATTCCGATAGCATTTCTCCGTAATTCTGATGTAACATTACCTATCAGAATGACACATAGCAGCTCTTCACTTTGTCCTTACCAAATTATTTTATTGTTTGCAAAGTGAGCAGTCAGTCCGACAGTATCAGTTTGGATAGTCATACAGCATTTCGCGCTTTTGCATTGTCCGAGAGTTTTGACTGTTTCGTTTAAGAGAGCACTTCACTTTTATTTTGTGTATATACAAAGGGTCAATGAACAGCTCAAGTTGTGACCAAGGACTCGCCAACTCAGATGCTTCGAGAGCACAAGCCGACACCGCAATAGCACCGGTGTTCTGCTGCAGCGCAGGTGGGGCGGGGAATGGGAACACTGTTGTGGCAGTGGTAAGAGGAATGTGTGGTCGCAGCGCTTGGCGAGGCGATACTCGTCTTCTTGTTGTGAATGTAGCTGGGCAAATCAGTGGGTGCCAGGCGGTGTATCAGTGTTAAACCAATGATAATAATAATGCCAAATTTGTGTATAGACAAAAATAATAGTTTTATTTCACTCCTTATTTTGCAGCAATTTTCAAATTTCTTTTTTGATCTTTGACATCGCTTTGAAGCCACAAATTTTCCCATATTCTGTAAAATCGTTTTGACAGTACAGTATCCAACAAAATACACTACTGGCCATTAAAATTGCTACACAGAGAAGAAATGCAGATGATAAACGGGTATTCATTGGACAAATATACTGACATGTAATTACATTTTCACGCAATTTCGGTGCATAGATTCTGAGAAATCAGTACCCAGAACAACCACCTCTAGCCATAATGACGGACTTGATACGCTTGGGCATTGAATCAAACAGAGCTTGGATGGCGTGTACAGGTACAGATGCCCATGCAGCTTCAACACGATACCACAGCCCATCAAGAGCAGTGACTAGCGTATTGTGACGAGCCAGTTGCTCGGCCACCATCGACCAGACGTTTTTAATTGGTGAGAGATCTAGAGAAAGGGCTGGGCAGGACAGCAGTCGAACATTTTCCGTATCCAGAAAGGCCCGTACAGGACCTGCAACATGCGGTCGTGCATTATTCTGCTGAAATGTATGGTTTCGCAGGGATCGAATGAATGGTATAGCAAGGGGTCGTAAAACATTTGAAATATAACAGCCACTGTTCAAAGTACCGTCGTTGCGAACAAGACCGAGTCGTGTAGCCAATGGCATCCCATACCATCACACCGGGTGATACCGGTATCTGACGAATATACGCTTCCAATGTGCGTTCAGCGCGATGTCGCCAATCACGGATGCGACCATCATGATGCTATAAACAGAACCTGGATTCATCCGAAAAAATGACGTTTTGCCATTCGTGCACTCTGGTTCGTCGTTGCATACACCATCGCAGGCGCTCCTGTCTGATGCAGCGTCAAGGGAAATCGCAGCCATGGTCTCCGAGCTGATAGTCCATGCTGCTGCAAACGTCGTCGAACTGTTTGTGCAGATACTTGATGTCTTGCGAACGTCCCCTTCTGTTGACTCATGGATCGAGACGTGGCTGTACGATCCGTTACAGTCAAGCCGATAAGATGCCTGTCATCTCGACTGCTAGTGATACGAAGCTGTTGGGATCTAGCAAGGCGTTCTGTATTGTTGTCCTGAACCCACCGATTACAGATTCTACTAACAGTCATTGGATCGTGACCAACGCGAGCAGCAATGTCGCGATACGATAAACCGCAATCGCGATAGGCTACAATCCGACCTTTATCAAAGTCGGAAACGTGATGGTACGCATCTCTCCTCTTTACACGAGGCATCACAACAACGTTTCACCAGGCAACGCCAGTCAACTGCTGTTTGTGTATGAGAAATCAGTTGGAAACTTTGCTCATGTCAGCACGTTGTAGGTGTGAAGAGAAAATTTATTAATTGCGATCGCTGAAGCGAGTTGGTAAAAACTAGTCTCTCAACTTATTTCCATATGAAAATATATTTGTAGCTCATTACCTAGTTGGTGCTAGCTTTACCTGGCACTAATGCTGCTGCAGAAAGAGTGTTCTACACCACAAATACTTTATAGACCGCGAAAACAACATAAAAGGAAATAATTACAACAAGAACTGATTTTCAGAATACTTAATCTGTTGATTTTTATGAAAATCTGTGTGAAAATAGCGAACTCCTCTATGACATACATTCTTGTGCAAAATACAAGGTGATGGAAAACGTTGCGCGCAAACTCAAGGAGGTTATAGAGCGGTCGAAATGCAACAACTTCGATTATTTTGTTGTATTCATGAGCCACAGTTATACAATATTTGGTAAATGATTCAACCGCCATTTAACTGTGTTATTTTATTATGTTGCGTCACAATTCGGATTTCGGCTGTAAAGCCATTGTCAAGTGCACAATTATGTCAATTGATTGGTACTCGTATGAAACCAAATAGTCATTCTTTAGACTAAGAGAACAATGTTCCGTGCATCTTAAACATATTAACGTCCAATGCAATTAGTAGAGTATTCAGTTACCACTTCATCATACACTGAGCACCAATTAAGTTCCTGATCTTTTTGTAGTGGCGTGTGATAATAACTACAAAAGGATCTACAAAAGAATCAGGAACTTAGTTGGTGCTCAGTGTATGATGAGAGGTACTTTAATGCTCTACTAATCGCACTTGACATTAGTATGTTCAAGTTGCATCGGAACATAGTTCTTTTACTTATTGGCGACCCATATAGTTGTGAATGTGTAAACTGTTACTCTCAAGAATGACGATTTGGTTTCCTACGTGTACCAATCAATTGAAATAATTGTACAATTGAAAATGGCTATACAGCCGAAATCTGGATTGTGACGAGTAATAATATAATATAGTCAAATTGCGGTTAAGTCATTTAACAATTTTCGATTAGGTACTTATGGTCGGAAAAGAAATCTCGTGTTATTACCTGAGTGGGACGTTGGTAAAAATACAGGATAACAACAGTCCATTAGGTTCTTACGGATGCACGCGTACTTTTCAACGAGTCACTGTTAGATATGCTATTTTATGAATTTATAAGGTTGCTCCCCGTGCAGTGCAGCTCATTTCTTGTTTACATCTGATGGTCATTTGTCATTTGAAAGAGTGCGCCACAATTTTCTTCGACGATGTTATCTCTGTGTTCAGTCTGGCGTTAAGCATTTTGAGCATCTAGTGGCCGGTCGCGGTGGCCGAAGGGACTGAGGCACTCCAGTCACGGTCTGCACGGTCACTACGGTCGGGGGTTCGAATCCCCCCTTGGGCACTGATATTTGTGCCGTCCTTAGTATTATCTAGTTCATAAGTAGTTTGTAAGTTTAGGGACTGATGACCCCGTAGTTAAGTCCCATAGACTCTACAAACATTTGAACATTTGAGCATCTAGTGCTGCAAAACAAAACTTGAGAGAAACGTTTGAGTTGCTTAAGTGTGTGCACAAACAATTTATTGTCCATCCTGATATTCCCAGTCTTGTACTTCCTATTTGGAAGTTAATGAACTTCGAGCGCTCTTTAACCTCAACCTCTACATTTACATCTACAACTTCATATATACCCCGCAATCCACCGTAAGTTGTGTGGCGGAGGGTACACTGCACCACTACTAGGCATTTCCTTTCCTATTCCACTTCCAAACAGAACGAGGGAAAAAAGAATGTCTATGTGCCTTTGTACGAGCCATAATTTCTCTTATTTTGTCTTTGTGATCATTGCGCGAAATGTAAGTAGGCGACTGGAACGTTATTCTACACTCAGCTTCAAATTCCGGCACTCTAAATTTCCTCAACAGAATTTCTCGAAAAGAACGTCGTCTTTCCGCCCACGATCCCCATTTGAGTTTCCGGAGCATTTCCGTGACACTCGCACATTGGTCGAACCTACAGTAAAACAGAGTGGAGCGGGCTGTTTGAGATCCGGCCCATAATGAGTCGCGGTTCTATTCAGCCAAATATCTGACAAGCTGACAGTGGGGCAAAGGGGGAATCCCAATTGGGAATAAGTGGGAGGGGCTTGCCAGTTCCGGCATACGCCTTACAACAAAGGAAAACCTCTAGAAAACCATGGTCGGAACTGGGGGATTGGGACCAATTTAATTTATCACTGGGAAGTTGCCCCAGACTACAAATGGATTATCGGGAGACCACGAGTGCACTCACGACAATCAAGGATCGGACGCCCGAGCTACTCTCGTAAACTCGTAGAGATCAGCTCGACCAACAGTGAACAAGCATCCCTCTAAAGGAACCGCACCCGTGAACACGGTATCTTCTGCGTAAAGAACCTAGCTGCTGACCTTTGAACTGCTTCTATGTCTTCTTTTAAACTGATCTGCTGTGAGTCACAAACACTTGAGCAATACTTACAATTTTCCTTACTTGTTCGTTTTATTTCATATCGCTCTGCAGTGTTACGCCTAGACATTTGAACGACGCGATTGCATCAAGAAGATCACTACTAATGCTGCATTCGAACATTACGGGATTGTTTTTCCTACTCATGTGCATCACCTTACATTTTTCTATATTTAGAGCTGGCTGCCATTCTTCACACAAACTAGAAAATTTGTCTAAGTCATCCTGTATGGTAGTACAGTCGATTAACGACAACACCCTTCCATACAACACAGCATCATCAGCAAACAGGGCCGCAAATTACAAGTTATTCTGTCCATCAGATCATTTATAAAGATAGAAAATTACAGCGTTCCTTTCACACTCCCCTGGGGTACCTCTACATGCACTGTACCATAACTAAACGATGTCCATTCATTTTCTAAGAGTGATGCTAACAATTATTTATCGGCTCTTTCTAACAAAACACGCTCCTAGCCTTTTTGATTAACTTTGGTCAACATTGACACTATGTCGATATCATGATTGACTCTTGTCTCTACAATGACATCTCCTGATAAGGTCGGGCCTCTTTATAGCTATAAGGTCTAAAATATTTACATTGCGTGTGGGCTGTCGGTTTAACTGTTCAGTTTCGAAAAAGTGTCCAATAGTAGCTCGCAAGACTGCTTGTCTGTACCGCCTTAAATGAAACTAGAGAGTGTGACGATACTGCTGGCCCTCTCATCTTAATGTTATCGTACGATACCATCTGCCTGGTCCTCTCATCTCAAGTTGCGTGTGAAGTTAGTTAAAAACGATATAGCCAGCCTAGGAATCAGTGTAGGACAGTGTCTCGGTGATACTGTGATTAAAACAAGTGATAATTAATGAAATCTAAGAGATTTGTATAAGACGTTTCCAGACAGTTCTATAAACAATAGTTTTGTCATTGTATGTTCTTTCAATAAATAGACAGACGAATGGTAAAAACTTTTGTATCTACATAAAGACATTAAAATAAATAGCATTGTATATATGTTAGGCTCATAAACAAGTTGTGTAGACCAGCTAATTGTGTAATTAATGAAATAGTCGAGATTTGAATATTGTCATTCTTTGTATATAATGAATGACGTAAGATTCGGAGTATATTTTCAGAATGGACAAGATTTTTGATAGTTCAATTTATGTTAGGAACATGTATGATATACTCATTAACAAATTAATTGACATTTAACATTGCACTTTGTTGTCAAACAGCAAGATCGGAGATTTCAATTAAAAAAGAAACGTGTCATCTAAAATTGTTGTATATATAGTTTTCATTTTTTATTGTGATTATTTTTGTGTACATGAAATGTTTTCTTTGTGTATTTGTTCATTGTAAATTAGTATACTCAATTGCTATTCTACATAGCTTCCGAAATTTTGTAGGCAATTGTCATAGCATGGCACAAGGTTTTGTGTGCCTTTTTCATAGAATGTTGCCGCCTGTGTATTCAACCATATGGTAACTGTTCTTTCAGCTCGTCATCATCATTGAAGTGTTGTCCACCAAGGACAGATTTTAAGTGTAAGAAGAGGATTACTGTTAAAGATTTTTTTTTCACGATAATGCCTGACCTCACACACCGAATGTGACCAAACAATTCTTACAGAAATTTCAATGGGACCTGTTTGATCATCCTCCATACAGCTCGGACCTCTCTCCAGCGACTTTCATCTCTTCTTACACCTAAAATCTGTCCTTGCTGGTAAACACGTAAACGATGATAAAGAGCTGTTACCACATGGTTGAATACACAGGCGGCAACTTTCTGTGAAGGATGCATGCAAAAACTTGTGGTACGCTATGACAAGTGCCTACAAAATTTCGGCAGTTATGTAGAAAAGTACTTTAAGAGTTGTAGAATTTTGTGCAATAAAAATTTCTTCTGTATCTGTGTACACTTTCATATTATTACTAAACGGAACTTACTTTCTGGGCGCGCCTCGTATTTCCCGTCAACGTACATTCTCCATAGATCAGCAGCATTTGTACCATATCTTCATGTGTGTACATAATACAGTATAAGTTCCACAACATAACGTTTATTCACAATATGTACTACCTTCGTGCCGTCACTAGCTTACTCTAATGCACGACTACACTGGAAAGAGGTGTACTGCACGCCAAGGCAACAACAAATGGGATGCTCGGAGGGTGGTGGAGTACAGGAGTTTGCGTGGGTAGCAAATCACAAACAAGGCGAAGTGGTAACTGTGGCTGTAGTGGGAACTACGTTGGACACGTGTCTAGGTATAGCTAGGCCCTGGATGAACAAGTGAACGATAAGCACAATGGGTCATTTAACGCATTCGATAAACCTTATCTTGGGTGTGCAGGATAAATAAGACAACCTGACTGGTGTATACCGATCGGTACTGGTTCATATTGTGTACACATAAAACTTGCAAGAGGGAAACCATTATGTGCTTATGAGGTTTGATGGCAGCAGACCGTATTATTCGTTTCGGACCTCTTGATAAGTATGGAAGTGCGATTACACATGTCAATCACATCGCGATTACGGGCAGCATGGGGTTCACGCCTGAGCCTCAGGACGTGCGCTAGCAGCGTATTTCGGGGTTTTCAAGCGTCAACTTCTCGTCGCAATATTTCGGGATGTAATTGGAATATTGCGATGTAATCAACGCCATAGTTTATGTGATTTGTCATGCTATGGATTGCTGAACAAAAAATATAGGGTGTCCATTTAAAAGAAACATAAGTTTGTTTTAAAAACACTTTTGCTTTCGTTTTGGAATGTTTCCAAATATGTAAATTCATGGGACCCAGCCGTACATTGATACCAGTGAAAGTCGTTTTTCAATAGCTGTTATTGTTCCAGAGATATTCTGGGTGGACAAGATAGCTGGGACACCCCGTATAAGAAAAGCAAAACAACGGACCTACGAAGTTGCAGACCTATATCATTAACATAAGGTCGCTGTAGAATTCTTGAACATATTCTCAGTTTAAATTTCCTTCAGATGCAAAAGCATCAGTCCAATCATGAGCGCTGCCTTAGGAATAATCAATCGTACGAAACCCAGCATACCCTTTTCTCCCATGATATCTTGCGTGCTATGGGTTAAGGGCAACAGACGGACTGCATATTACACGATTATCGAAAGGCGTTTGACACGGTACCGTACTACAGACTGCTAACGAAGGTACGTGCTTATGGAATAGGTACCTAAATAAGTGGGTGGCTCCAAGACTACTTAAGTTATAGAACCCAGTACGTTGTCTTCGAAGGAGAGTGTTCATCAGAGACTAGGGAATCGTCAGGGGTGCCCAACGGAAGTGTGATAGGACCGCTATTATTAAAGGACGGACAGAGTGAGTTGTATTCTGTGGCTGTTTGATGATGATGCTATGATGTATAGGAGTGTCTTGTCATTGAATGACTGTAGTAGGATGCAGGATAATTTTGACTAAACTTCTAGGTGGTGTGAGGAATTCCAACTAACGCTAAATGTAGAAAAATTTAAGGTGATGCAGACGAGTAGGAGAAACAATGCCGTAATGTTGGAATACAGCATTAGAAGTGTGCTGCTTGACAGAGTCAAATATTTAAGCTTAACGCTGCACAGCGATACGAAGTGTACGATCATATAAGGACATTCGTGGGGTAGGCCAATGGTCGACGTCGGTTTATATGGAGAATTTTAGAAAGGTTTCATTCGTCTGTAAAGGAGACCGCATATGAAACGCTTGTACGACCCAGTTTTGAGTATTGTTCAAGTGTTTGGGATTCCAATCAGAGGACATAAAGGCAGTTCAGAGGCGGGCGGCGAGGTTTGTAACTGATAGATTAGATCAATGCGCGAGTGTTACTGAAATGTTTCGAAAACGCCGTGGCGGACGGGCCAAGCGCATTGAGGAGCTATGCTCCGATGCCCGAGGCCGTTCCCCGTCGGGGGTTCGAATCCCCTCTCGGGCATGGATGTATGTGTCGTCTTTAATGTAAGGTAGTTGATAAGTGATTTGTAAGTTTAGGGACTGATGACCCCGTAGTTAAGTCCCATAGACTATACAAATATTTGAACATTTTTCTTCAGGTCGTCGTATTAAATACAGGAAGTCCTGTTCATAAAAAAGTGATGTCTGCATCCTGTGCTGGTTGCCTGAAGGAGCGTAAATGTTAATAAAACGAACGCCATGGATTAAGCAAGACAACCCTCGGCCGTTTGCTATTCATTCTATATCAGAGATAACGATTCCCTCGTTAATCAGGAGCCTTGGTGTGCCGGAGTCACTGCGGTACAACTCTCATCCGCCACGCGATCGTCAGCAGGGGGCACCGCTGTGTCACAGGAGTCCATGTGCATATCGTCTGCCGAAGTGTTTTCGGCGACAGGGGCGTCCGTAGTTATCTTGTTGGAATCCACCGCGACACCGTTTACCGTTTCACGGTAACAGTCGTGTCTGTCGCTACAGCACTAGATTCTCTTGGTGCACCTTCTACAGACTTGTCATCGGTGACAGATGTGACAGCCGCTACGGTCGGTTGTGTGGCCACGTGTTCGCGGGCTATCGCTGCGTACTTAAGTGGCAGTGTAGTCACGGCGGTCTGCACTTCCGCCTCGCCTACTTTTTTTTTTTTTTTTTTTTTTTTTTTTTTCGCGTCTCCTTCGTCCCCTACAACCCGTCCTTCCGCTCACCAAATTCGCCTTCATCGGCCTTTGGGTAAAGTAATTTCTTCTTCTTCTGCAGGTGAAGGTAGTGGATTGCTTCCACGAAGAAAACAAAAGCTTCCTCCATAAATAACAAAAGAAAACTGACTTACCTCCGTAAAAGACACTTTTTTTTCCTGGCTCTCTGAACGCTTCCGAGTTCGCCTTCTCGAAAAATTGAAAGTTACCGTTTTGTTTCTATCGTTTCTTGCAATTCAGTTAATTTCTTTGCTTCTTCTCTTTATTTACCTTCTCTTAACTCGCGAATCGTGAGCTGCCAGGTTTTGATTTTTTATGATGATAGATGTCAAACCATAAGGAGAATGCTTAGTACATCATTAAAGGAAAGGCGTCCTCTCGCCATTTAAATGTAGAACTTATTGACCAAAAGTGTTTGACATAACAGAAAATAAAGGGATAAAAATGCTCTTATTAGAAGGACATCAAATTACATTCTATCTTCGTGTTCCACGCTTTCAAATGTCTGGGATTCTCAGTAATTCCTAAATTCTTCTCTGAAAACTGCTTCCAAAAAGTTCGCATAGTTTCGCTTCTAATATTTTTTTCGTAATAACTGGCGAAGTTGCTGAAATATGTACATGCAGAAGTCCTCTTAGCTTTTAGTTGTACTTGACATTAAATAGTGGACGAAGTGACTTTTTAACCAGTTAACAGAGTTCCGCTTTGTTTTAGGGTACGGAATAGTATCTGGGTACAAGAAATCATCAGGTGTAATGCGAAGAACCGATGTTCTTGTGATGGTTGCAAACTTTTTACGAATATAGTTCCAGACTTCTTGGACCTTGGAGCAAACAAAAAGATGTTCGTCGCTGTCCAATATGTTGCACGTTGCGCACAAAGGTGATTCTATCAAATGTATCGAATATAGCTTGGAGTTCGTGTGGACTTTCCTGTTCACTAAACGATACCAGGAGGCTCTGACCGCAGTTATCAAATCACGGCAGTGGATGTTCTTCCAGATTATTGGCCATCTGTGATTGGGATATTTTTCTTCAATGACGTTTCGGTTCTTGTTTTCCATTAACTTCTTATAAACTGTCTGCACCGTCATGAGCTCATCATCTGGCATGTTTAGCTGTAGGTAGCTCAACTCGACTAAAAAGGTTTTAAAATGCGACATAGCGCTAGGAATATGTCGGACGTCGATTGGAGGCTGCAGACTGGTAGGCGTGATCTCGTTTAACAGATGGGCTGTTAAACTGTTTGATAAGTTCTTCCAGATCTTGTATGTATTACACACGTATAGCGCCAGTGCCGTATTTGCAACAGGCGTAAGATTTAATCCACCATCCCAAATGGCCAAGGCGAGCGTGTCGTATTTGACTTTGAAGATGTACCCTCGAGTGACAAAGTGACCCAAAGCTGACATAATTCGTTTCATTGTCGTGTGGCATCGGTAAAACTTGAGCAACATAATTGATCTTTGATGTTATGTAAACGTTAGCGAGGGCAAGTTTCCTGATGTAGTGGCTCTGTATGCATGCACGCAGACGTGCGAGAAGATTTCTGTAATTGACAGCGATCGTGTGCGTTATGCCACTCCGGTATTCGATGCCTAAGCATGCCAGTTTGGAGACTGGATTTTAGTATTCATGGTGCGGCACGGCAATCCCACGTCCTATGTTCATAAGACCACACTTTCTTTCATTTAACTTCGCCCCTGAGGCAAGTTCGTATTTGTTAACAATTTGGAGAGCTGCTCCTAACCCCTGTTCGTCCGTAACTAAGAAACATACGTCATCCGCCTAAGCATTGCAGGCTATCTTAATTCCATTGATTGTCAATCCTCGTAGACGTTGGTCCAGTGTAGCAAGAAGCGGTTCAATGGCGATAGCAAAAAGTGCCATTGACAAAGGGCAGCCCTATCTCACCGAGCTTTTTATTCTAATTTCTTTTGTGAGCTGTCCATTCACTAATGCTCTTGTTACACCTTTACTGAGGATTTCACTTATGAAGTTTATGAAGCGCTGCGGAAAGCCCATAGCACGAATGGTGCTCAAGAGGTACTGGTGGTTCACTTTATCAAATGCCTTCGCAAAATCAAGTGATACCAAGGCACACTGAATTTTGCTAGCCTCGTTGTAGCGATCACGTCTCTGTATTCACATAAGTTGTGTTGGATTTTTCTGTCAAGGCCCACGCACGTCTGGTATCTGCCTATTACTGGATTCAGCATCAGTTTCAATCTATGTGCAAAAATTCGTGCCACGATTTTGTTATCACAGTTTAGTATCGTCAGCGGTCTAAAATCGTCAATATGTCTGCTTCCTGGGTGTTTCGGGATGAAAACTGCAATTTCTTCTACCAGCTCTTTAGGCAGATTAAAATGTGGCTGCAACAATTCATTGTACATAGCTAATAATTTTGACTGCAGTTGTTCTCGAAAAGTATGATAAAATTCCGCAGTGAGGCCGTCAGGGCCCGGTGACTTGTTTTTGGGGCTTCGTTGTATGGCATATTCCAGTTCGTCCTCATCAATTTCTTTAAGGAGATTCTCGGTTTTGTGCGTCACTTAACGTCGCTTAAAGGTTGTGTAACAGCTCCTGTTGCATTATTGCATCGTTGCTTCCCGTTGACAGCAGCTCTTCCAGGTGAGTGTGAATTGCATTTTTTATTTCGTTTTGCTGCACGAGGATGGTCCATTCACGTGACCGGCGTTGCGTGATAATTTTTCTTTTGCCTCTATTATTCTCACGAATTACGTGGAACATAGAAGGTTCTTCCTGCTCTATCACGTTATCAGACCGAGACCGGACTTTGTACCCATCACACTGTTGTCGTTTAAGTTTCAGAAGTTTTGCTTTAATGCGCTTTATTTGTACGTAATTGTCAATGATCGTCGCGTCCGATTTGTATAACTCTCTTAAGCAAGAGAAGTGAAATTCTGTAGCCTTATGTTGCCAGTAATACTTTTCTCGTGAATGTGCTTGAAACATTTTCCGTATCCTTGGTTTGGCATGTTTGAGCCACCATTCCGTCACTGAGTTGTATTGTGCTGCTTTACTTTCACATGCCCTCCATGTATCATTAAATGCACGCTGGCATTCTACATAATGGAGAATGGAGCTATTTAGTTTCCACGTGCCTCTGGCCCGGTATGTGCCTTGTTTGCACATGTTAACTGTACATATATATGCGGCATGGTCTGATAAAATTGTCGGCCAAATTTCGGAATGTAGGACGGCAGAAGTAAGTTGTTCGGTCACATATATTCTATCCAGCCGACTTGCAGAGTGGTTCGTGACATACGTGAATCCTTGTAACGTGCCGTGCAGGTGTTCCCAAGTGTCAATTAAACTCAGATCATAGACAATACGTTTCAGTTCCATCGATGTCTTGAAATTGGGTGTCTGGTCTTTACGGTGCAGAACACGATTAAAGTCACCTGCAAGTATTAGATTATCATAATTCCTTCCAAAAAGCTGTACAATTTCACTGCTAAAGAATTCTGCCCTGCCTCGCCGATTGCTACTGCCGGATGGCGCATACACGTTAATTATGCGAGTGCGGTAAACTGTGACTTCAATTCCCCTGCTATTTGATAATTTCTCCAAATCAGTCATTATGATGCCTTCTTTTGCCAAAACAGCTGTCCCTAGATCCGCTCCACTTCCCGGATTGGTGATAACAGTATATCCGGCAATTCGTTCAAGTTCTATGGCAGCCACTTCCTGTAGCAATATGATGTCAATGTCGGCAGCACGTAACAGATCCTGTAAAATAGACAGTCGCAACCCTGACCGGATCTTATTGATGTTGAGAGTGGCTATTTTATAGGCTTGCGACCGATTCATGGTTTAAGGTTTTCCAGCAGTTAATTTGTCCTGTTAGGGTGACTGGGAATAGGAGGCGTTTTGGTTACCATCGTGCCATCTTTTGCAGTTGTAGTCTCCTCCCTCGAGATGGTTGAGGATTCCGTCCCCAATTTCTGGACCGCGGACGTGTCAGCGTTCTGCTCTGCGTCTTCCATTTCCTCTGCCCAGGATTTGGAACATGAGGACTGATGCAAAACTCTGCTTGTTTTATTTCTGCAGATGGGGCCAGTGCTAGTTGTGTTGCCGTGGTAGACGCTATGCCATCACTCGACCCTTGATGCGAAATCGATCCGGAAGAGGCAGACATCTCGACATCTATTGCTCCCGACACCGGTTGACCCACATCAGCAGTCACAGAATTTTCATGACGGTTCTTGCTTATAACCTTCTGAGCTTTTTCCCGCAGTAGTGGGACGACTTGATTAGCGCCCTGGTGTGCTCGTCTCCGTTTCTTAGTATTCTTTGTCGAGGATGACCCATTCGATGACTCTGAACCATCAGAATCAGAAGTCCGTTGTTCCGTCGACTCGTTCTCATCAATAAATCCAGCATCCATAGACTCCCGCACTTCATGAGGTCCAGGTATAGGAGGGCTTCCCTCAACCCTGTGTGTTCGCGGTCTGGTTCACTCGGTCCTGCGTCATCACTCGTTTCATATGTGTGTCAGTGGGAATTTCAACAGTTGAAAGGACATCGACGTTTGAACTTTCAGGTACGCGTTCCGTAACTGTCAGCGCTGCAGCACGTTTATCATTGCCGTCTGGTGGCGGGACATCTAAAGGTGGAGTCGCGGTTTGCACTGCAGCTAGCGCCGATGAGTAAGTCAGGGGCAGCTCCGTTGTCACGGAGGGACGTGCGGCATCCCCGGCTGGTATCTGCGCCACGCAGCGTTGTAAACACTGCGCTCTGACGTGGCCTGTCGCGCCGCAGCCAGCGCAAGTCCTCGGCTGTCCATCGTATATGACAATCCCACGGTGTCCGCCTACAGTTATGTAAGAGGGGATATGTTTTGTTAGGTCGATCTTAACCTGTCGCACACCGCTTAACACAGGGAATTTGTGGCTCTGAGAGAACTTTTCCGCAAAATTGTTCAAGACCTTGCCATACGGCGCTAGGACTGCATTAATTTGTTCCGCTATTGTTTCAAAAGGCAGCTCGAAACTGCGCACTGTCCGGATGCCAAGTCCTGCATGAGTGACCGTCACCTCACCGACAGCACCGTCCCTGTATTTAAATTTCAATGCCCCTCCACTACTTCCTACTACTCTATCACATACGTCTGAGTTGATAACTTTAAGGAAAACCACACTAGTGACGATAGAAAAGTTAATTCCAATGACTTCATCGGCAGATATCTTAGCGGTTTCTTCTAACCAGTGTTCTACTTCGAAAGAGCTCGGTCGGGGAAAAGTCGTATCTAAGGTGAACTTCAGGGTATCTATTCTTTTAGTCTGATTCATGGTTTCCTCTACAGCTAGGACGACGCTGTATGCACTCGACTTACCGCGCACATGTAAACTCGCCCTCTTACACTCGCCATTTCGGATTCCTGGCCGGCCGCGGTGGCCGAGGTGACTGAGGCGCTCCAGTCACGGTCAGCACGGCCACTACGGCCGGGGGTTCGAATCCCCCCTCGGGCATGGATATTTGTGCCGTCCTTAGTATTAGCTAGTTCATAAGTAGTTTGTAAGTTTAGGGACTGATGACCCCGTAGTTAAGTCCCATAAGCTTAACAAACATTTGAACATTTGAACATCGGATTCCTGTGCGAGGTCAATCGTATGACCGCATCTGCGGTGAAGTAATTGAAGCTGACGCCGTCGTCGCGTCTAAATAATTATTTTGGTGTGGTGTCGGACATGTCCGAAAGAACAGACACCACACCAAAATAATAAATATTTGTTAGTGACGCCGCAGGTAAAAAAACAAAGTTTGGTTTCGCAATCTTCGGCATCCATATGTGTCTTGTATTTTGTAGTTGGAAATCTCGTCACCTTATAATAAAGTTGAATCGCACTGTAGCTTTATCAGCTCATTTTGGAGACTTGATGGAGCATCTCTAAATTCTTTATGCAATGACAGAAACGGTTTTGTGTACTCACTGATGTTGGTCAAAAGTACTTGTCACACGGTTCGTGGGTAAACCTCCAGGAGCCAAGTGTTCTACGAAAACTGCTAACTTGGCAATACGGTTTGACCTCTCATTAAACGGAGGGTCTTAAATAAATTTTAGAGTTAATTTTTTAATACCAATAAAATTACATACAGCGCTGCAGTACTATTCATAGAATATCTTTGAAAATATTAATACGAACCTGATACAATTCATTGTAAGTATTTTAATGTTTTAATATTTATTTTAAATATCAGAAAGATGACTATAATTATTTTATCTTAGACACTGACAAAGAAATGTGTGGCTAATTATAATTTTATTTCGCTAAATTCATTTATGTAGTCTTTTCATTGGCTATCAAAGATGGGTGGAGCTGGCAAAGAGGCGGAGCCTCAGCTACTCAAGAGCAGCAAACCTTGCTCCAGCCAGCAGTGACGCACTGGAAAGCTCCAAGTTTCCTGCCAGCTCCATGACATCAATGGATATAACATCGATTTATTTCTCTTTATTAATTTAGTTTAAGTTTGACACTAATGTATAATGCTGAAAGTCCTCTAAATGTAACTATGATATATTTCAGAGTTAAAATTCCTGAAGATGGTCTAAAAGAAGATCGAAACTAGTCGAATAAAATAAATTATTGCACCCTAGACTGTTTTCTGTATATAAATTTAAATAAGAGTGCTGTAGCCCCAAAAAAATTGAAACAAAAATGTTTCTAAAAATATATCTCTTTGACCTTTTTACTGAAAAATAATTGTACCACCACTTTCGAACTGAAAATATGTTATATCAACATTTTAAACTTTTTCGTCCAAATTATTTCCTTCAAAAATTCTTTCATGTTGTATACTGAATATATAATATCCCTGATAGAAACGAAATGTTGTCAGTATACAGTACAACGACCGAATATGCGAAGGAAATAAGTGGAACAGAAACATTTAACGTGTTGAAATAACACGTTTTCATCTTGAGCATGGTGGTATAGTTATTTTTGAATAAATTAGAAGCAAAAAGATACTTTGAAAATATGAAGCACTAATTTTTAACAATATTTCACATATTAGTACTACATTGGTTAATTTATTTGATCAGTTAAAAGAACAAGAATCTTAAATAACGGAATAATGAAAATAAAGTCATGGACTGAGGATTCGACCACGGAACCTTTGTCTTGCTAGACTTGCAAGCTACGATGTCGACCATGTATATATCATACAGGACCGAAACTTTCGGCGCATTTTCCTCGTCAACGGCTGGCTATCTGACCGTACGCCTGTGACGTCAATGATAAATAGGTTGCGCCGAGTGTGGAGTTTTAAATTTCCGAGTGTGCTTTCGAATGCACATGCGCAAAGGTAAGGAACAGAAGTGTTGTTTGCTAACATTGGAAATTAACCTATTCTGGCCGAGCTCATTAATGATATAGAAATGCTTTCGCATCTTCTTAAACTCTATTCTGTTGTTTACGTTGTATTATCACACCGAAAGGATTTCAAAAGATCCTAGTATTTTTTTTCTACTAGATTCTCCTATAAAAGAGAAGAAATATCTGCAAACAGAAAGATATTTACGTTGTACAAGGGAAAAGCCTACACTATGCATAAATAAGAATGTAAATATACAAATTTTTGTTGATGAAAATTATATCAACAGTGAAAGATTAAGCCGCGGTGGAATGGCCGAGAGGTCTAAAGCGCCTTGCTGCCGAGCGCTCGGTTGTCGCCGTAGGGGGCATGGGTGCATGTGTTGTCTTTAGGTTTAAGATAGTTTAAGTAGTTTGTAAGCTTAAGGAGTGATATCCACAGACGTTAATTTCCTTAAGATTTTTTGAAAGACTCAGTATTATTAGTTGATAAAATTATTTTCTACGTAATTTGACCATCTACAAGGATATGAAAACTAACGTAAGCAGGCACTTCTTACTGCATTTTTGATATTGTTTGTTGTCTTTGCAAATATAAATTTTCTTCAGCTAATAAGTGAAAGTTTTGAAATGTTTGGACGACTCTTTTTCTATTTTATTTTTTTTTTTTTTTTTGGTCCGCAATATACAGAATTTACTACATGATATCTTACGAGAATATCAGTTACGTATTACCCTTTTATAGGGCACTTGGATATAGACAGGCATGCGCATTAATTTCTGCTATAGCGGCAGTTCCCGCCGCCATTTTGGTTCCAGCCCGTGATAGCGTGAGCATGCGAAACACGGAGTTTTTCTGCTGTTATTGCGTTGAAACGTCGCTTGTTTCATTTTTAATACACATACTAAAAAGAAAATATATATTTGTATCAAAAATTAATCTCGTCGTAATAAGTTATTGAAATATGGTTTGACAAAACGTTAAATATGTTTTCTGCTATTTGTCCACCTGGGTGTGTATTGTGAGCAACTCTTTCGCATTCGACAGTTCACTTTTATGGGATACCACATGCACTACCAAAGCTGCGCTAACATGCAAGAAATCTCCGTTTTAGAATGCCATAAATTTGCTCCAGAATAGGCCTCCACTCCCAGGTTGCTACTTTTTTACGACGTATTTTTCAGAATTCATATAAAATACTTTTTCAATGCACAAAATATATCACCATGATAAACTAGAATGCAGTAAAAGATTTATGTATACGAGATATTTTAATTTTTTATTTTACAATTTACTTTCTCATTGGTCAATTTTACTTACGGCCTCGACGGCGTAGTGTACTGATGTTGGCAACGACCTATGAATGCTCTTTGAAAACTCGAACAGGTAGAATGAGAGAAAATTTTTCATGTTTACCATCTTCTTGTATGTACACTTGTCCGGTCAGTAAATTAATTATCCTCTTAAACCCAACATTCTCTTGCCAACATTAGCAAATTATGCCACCGATAGTGTAACTAAAATTAACATCGCAGAAGCTGTAACTAAAATTAACATCACAGTAGCTTCAAACATCGTTACGAAGCGTATGAGCCATTATAACTAGTAAAAAACAGTGTGCATTATTTAAAAGTAATTAGTATTGTCTAAATGTTGCTACTGTATTATTGCGTAGCGTCGAAAAAAATATAAATAAAATAAATAAAAAAGTGTCAAAACCTGTCGTTTACAACGTGTAGAAATTGTGCATAACCTTTTTCTCCACTTCAAAAAGGCGTTCGACGCAGACTGCTAACGAAGGTACGAGCTTATGGAATAGGTTCACAGATTTGTGACTGGCTGGAAGACTTCCTAAATAATAGAACGCAGTACGTTATTCTCGACGGCGAGTGTTCATCAGAGACGAGTGTATCGTCAGGCGTGCCCCAGGGGAGTGTGATAGGACCGCTATTATTTTCTATCTATATAAATTATCCGATGGACAGAGTAAGTTGTAATTTGCGGCTGTTTGCTGATGATGCTGTGGTGTATGGGAGGGTGTCGTCTGTAACTGACTGTAATAGCATACAGGATGACTTAGACAAAATTTCTAGTTGATGCGAAGAATGGCAGCTAGCTCTCAATGTAGAAAAATGTAAGGTGATGCGCATGAGTAGAAAAAAACAATCCTATAATGTTCGAATACAGCATTAGTCGTGAGCTTCTTGATGCTGTCGCGTCGTTCAAATATCTAGGCGTAACATTGCAGAGCGATATGAAATGGAACGAGCATGTAAGGACAGTTGTGAGTAAGGCGGACAGCCGACTTCGGTTTATTGGGAGAATTTTGGGAAGATGTACTTCACCTGTAAAGGAGACCGCGTATAAAACGCTTGTACGACCACGTCTTGAGTATTGCTCAAGTATTTGGGACCCGCAGAAGATCGGTTTGAAGGCAGACATAGAGGCGGTTCAGAGGCGAGCAGCTAGATTTGTTACCGGTAGGTTCGACCAATGCGCGAGTGTCACGGAAATGCTCCGGCAACTCAATTGGGGATCGCTGGAAGAAGACGACGTTATTTTCGTGAAATTCTGTTGAGGAAATTTAGAGGGCCGGAATTTGAAGCTGAGTGTAGTACGATCTTACTGCCGCCTACTTACATTTCGCGTAAAGATCACAAAGACAAGATAAGAGAAATTAGGGCTCGTACGGAGGCATATAGGCATTCTTTTTTTCCTCGTTCAATTTGGGAGTGGAATAAGAAAGGAAATGACTAGTAGTGGTACAGTGTACCCTCCGCCACGCACCTTACGGTGAATTGCGGAGTATGTATGTATGTAGATGTAGAAATAACTCAACCCACCTCGCACAGTTTTGAACACCTTGTTGGTATCCATTTGTCACGACGAAAATTTATTAACCATATTTTACGCCCTTCAGGATTCATTGGAAACGAAAATCAAAACCAAACCATTTCCTGAACGATTAGAACAATTCGGAGCTGCACAGCCCACCATGCTGAAAGCGTATTGACTGTTCTATTCTACAATCCCGCGTCGAAGCGAAGGAACAAAAATGGCGGATGCGCATGCCCGTCTATATCCAGGTGCCCTACCCTTTTATCGCCAATAAACTCAATGTCATTTCCTGCTCCCACGTAAAAATTGCACTCTTAACCTCACTTCATCATTCAGATGCGACATTACACAGCAGACAGCTCTAAAGGTTTTGGTGCTGACGTTCAAACGAAAACTACCACTCGATACAGGCGAGCTTCAGTACGGGAATACCACGCCAGGGGCGCTGCAGTAGACCCATTAGTCTCCAGTAGCCAACGAAGACAAGAAAGGGTATCGTGTAACAGAGGCTAACACTGGTGCAGTGGCGGCTGGTGATAATGTGCTAATGTTCTGCAGCACACAGTAAATATATTACTAAAATTATGCCATTTCTCTTCGAAAGCAAGAGAGAAATCGCTGTAAAATTACATCCTTTCTCTTGGAATGAGATCCAGATATCACAATAAAATTATGCCAATTCCCTTGAAATACATATTACAATGCTAGTAATAAGGATGAAAACGCATTTTGGAACGCTCTCGCCGCGATAGCTGGAAACCAGCTCCGTGTGCTGAAGTAGGATTCAGCCGCGCTGGTACGTCTGCAGAGAGGCGGCGCAGTCGTCTGTTCGCTAGTGCGCATGAACAGACATGACGTCAGGCCTGGCGACTCATGTGTGCTGAGACCGACTGCAGCACCAGATCAATATTTCTCTCCGCACTGCGTATAACATTTGCGGAAAAATAGTATATGACGAATATTGCAGCATAAGAGTCAAATAGCGCGCTGGCTCAGGCGTCTTGCGCGTTGTCTCTCAAACCTACTTGTGTGAGGCTCGAATTCAAATACCTCTTAGTCCAAATTTTTAATTTCTGTAAATAAAACTTCAATCACAAACGACATTAGTAATGTATAGCGAACATGCGGATGAAACTGCGCTTTTCAGCCAAGCAGTTTCGTTAGTCACTTGTGTAGAACGCAGATGACGTGGTGGGGATATTGCTAAGCTCCGTTATTTCCATTGTCAGTCACGCTTTTTATTTTAGTATATTTTGTAATATTGTAGCATACTGTTCAAATTTTGTACGAGCCGCCACTGCACTGGTGTAGTGTTGAACACGAGCTGTCACACCTCCAACTTCATTTCACAACCCTGGCACTCGTCAGTGGCTTTACTACAACGCCCCTGACGTGTTATTCCTGAACTGCGCTCGCCCGTCTCGAGTAGTGATTTTCGTTTAGACGTCAGCGCCAAAACTGTAGAGTTTTCTGTGCTAAATGATCGAGTGAGGTTATGAAGACACATTTTATGTATGAATAGCAAATAATAATTGAGTTTATTAATGACAAAATGATAATATGTAATTATTGTTCTCGTCAAAAGTCATGCGGTGAATTCTGTATACTACTGAGAACCAAAAGAATAGGAGCCCTTCGCTCCCCCACGCGGATCCTTTTACGACCTCATCCCATTCCCGCATCTGATCCAATTCCTTCAACACATCCGCCTCAACTACATTCACCGAAAGTTAGGAGTCCCGTCACCCACTAGTATCTCCTCTCATCCTGGATCCTGGGCCCCTGCCACGCCTTTACCACGACATCCCTCCCTTGACCTCCACACCCTCTACCTCCTCTCCGAGGGTGGCTTCCACCACCTACCTCTCCCGGACGACGTTCTCTACAACTGTCCCAACATCTATCCCTCCTTCCAACTCTTACCTCTCCCTATAGATTATCTGCCCCTCCTCCCTCCCCCTCTCGTCACCATCCCATTCCCCGATTGGCTCATCCCCTCCTTCTCCGCCTCCCCGGGAGTCCTGGTTCACCCCCCCTTCTCCCCTCCCCCACCCCTTCCCCATCCTCCGCGCTTTCTCCATCCTCCCCCCCCCCCCTGCAAGGCCAGTACAGTGCTAGTGGGTGTTTTAACAGTGTTCAGTGCTTCGTGTGTATAGTGTTTTGTCGCCCAGTGTTTTTTAACGTTGCGAACGTGCCAATGCTAAATCAGTGTTCAGTGTTTCTTACTTCAATGTCGCCGTCATGTTATGTCTAGTCGTTTGCAGTGAGTGTTTTTTTAGGCACCGTGGCAATGTCTTGTTTTAACAACCATTTATGTCTATTCACTGTCATGTTATTTTAACATTCATTGTAAAAACTCCGTTTTATCACCTTGTTAATTTTATATTCTGTTGTCCATCGATCTCATTCGTTCAGCTGTAGAGCAGCATCATATGCTGCTGTCAGCCTGCCTGTAACAGGGCAACAGGGGAAAAAAAAAAAAAAAAAAAAGGAATAAGAATAGTGTCGTCCAAACATTTCAGAACACATTTATTTGCTGAAGAAAACGTATACGTGAAAACATACGAAACAGTAGCGAAAATTCTGTTAAAAGCGCCTCTTTAAGTCAGTTTTCATGTCTTTGTTTCTTGCTAACGGACAAATATCGAAAATAATTTTCTCATCTAATAATTCTGACTCTCGCTGTTCAAATAATTATCGTTAGAACACATTTATATACTTAGGTTCGTATTTGTGCATAGTGTACGCTTTTGCCCGGTAAAACGTAAATATCTATCTGCTTGTAGATAATTCGTCTCTTTTTGTAAGAGAAGGACTAATACTAGGCTGTGTTGAAATCTTTTCGGTGTTTATTTAATGAGAACGCATAGCAAACAACAGAATAGATTTCAAGATCTGCGAAATCATTTCTGTAATATGAATGAACGCGGCCGGAATAGGTTAATTTCCGATGTCAGCAGACACTGTCGTTAATCCTTGCTTATGCGCATTCTGCAGCACACTCGGAAATTTAGAATACCATATTGGGCACAATCTATAGATCATTGACATCATAGACGCAATAGCCTTGGGGTTGGCTGCTGATTTACACGCAGGCACAGAAGGCGCATCCCCTTTCAGGAGTGAATTTTCACCACGAAGCCGATTGTATTAAACGGGTTTAAAGGACGAACGGCTTATGCGGAAGGGGAAACGCCAAGGAAAATTCCACTTCACAAACTGTAGTCAGAAGCGTATCTAATCTACAGCAATTTATGCAGTACTTGCGGTTAAACATGTTCTGACCCTGCAGAAAACCATGATACGAAACATTGACAGTGTTCGTGCCGTAATATATCGGCACTTGTCTCATTGTTTCAAACGCCATTAATGTCAACGCCACGCGACTGCAAGAAGGTAAGTGGGTGGTAGGTAATTTACACTCAGCTTTGAAAGTAATTATTCAAATTACAATTTTTTTCTTTTTATCTGATCAATTACAAATGGTTTGTGAAAGTTTGCGACTGAAAGTTATAACGGTTAAAAATAAATAAATAAAATAAAAAACTAAACAAAAAACACAATTTTTTTCTGCTACTAGTCACGTTTTGTTATTTATTTACCTGGACCTAAACATTACAAGACAACAACATATGCACAATTAAAGTGAATAGGGAGAGAGACAATGACAAACATCACAATCCATGCAACCTCATGTTATCCAAACACCCATAAACAGGCAGCATATAGGTCAATGTTACATAGGGCAACCAAACTACCTTTGAAAAAAGAAAACTTTGAACAAGAAACATAGTAAAACAGATTGCTGTTGCAAACGATTATACTGCCTCTATGGTTGACAGTACTTAAAAGAATGGGAGAGGCCCAGGCAAAAACCACACCACAGAAGAAAAAAACAAAAACAAATATATATCTAGTATCCCCTATGTTGTCCATATATCTCAAAAGAATGCAAATATTTTCAAAAAATGGAATCCTCTACATCTAACAAGCTACAACAAAAACTAATAGATAACAAAGTGTAACCATAACCCACATTCAGACTCTGCAATTTATAAAATAATATGCCAAGCATGTTCCATGTTTTACATAGGACAAACAGGCCGAGATTTCAACAGTAGGTATACAGACCAAGTATACAGAACATAAACGCCTACACACAGAACAGACACACAACATCAGCTATAACCACACACATTCACAACACAAGACATCCTTTTGGTAAAATAGAAAAAAGTGTCAAAGTTCTCCACCGACAAAACAAAGGCCATCAAATGGATCTGCTAGAAGAACTGGAGGTATATGCACACTACAAAAAATACGAAGAGACAATACTCGACGAAAAGCTGGAAGGTGGATCAGTGAATTTTTTCAGTTGTTTTGACAATATTCTTACATAAATGGTGTCACGTAAAAATTATACCAAAAGCTTTTCTCAGATGTTTTGGAACTATTTCATAAATAAAATAGTGTTAGGCCTACATCAAATTTTATACCAATGTAAATATATATGCATGTATATATGTAATTTTTTTACCAAACTCTGGACGACATATGAAGTTATTATCTCTGTTGACTACATGTTACAATCATCTTTGCAGCTGTTTATATGTTATTGTATATCAAATGTGTGCTGTGTACAAAATGTTGTTTATGATGTGTAATATGTGTGAGCTTCTGTGCAAATGGAACATAAGGAAATCGTAAGTAGAAACCCATAAAAATTTCGCCACTAACTTGTTTTTAAACCAACATAAAATAATATTGTTCGTGTTTTTACATTGCAGTAAAGACGACAGAAACATTACAGCACCTCACAGATAGGAAACAATAAAATATATAAAAGATATTTGAGCCGGTAGCATATTGATGGACGTTTACTGGAGGATCCAGACTTTGTGGCCTGACTGCAGCGAATGCTGTAAGGCCTGTTGGGTTATCCTTGATTACTTTGGCCGTCCTTCGAATATAAAGCGCCATGACTTTGCCCTTTACATCGCCTAAACCCATTCCTCCATGGGTGTAGTTCTGCAGTTGTTGCAGCCACCCTAAAAATCTCTCCATTCCAGATAAAATTGGTCACATGTGACATAATGTTTTTAGCTACTGTTGAAGGAATTGGAAAAACCTGCGCCATGTAATATGCTTCGGACAGTACATACAGGGTGTTTCACTGTGTTTGCCTCTGTAACTTATAAAATAATAGGTGACGGGAAATTTTAATGCAGTCGGTCAACACAAGAAATGTTACACTTTCTGCGGAGCTATGAACATAGTTTATTGTATCATTTTCCAAAGAGTTACAGCACACAGATATAATTTTTTAAATGGAACAATAGTTTTTTCTATCGTGCATTGGATTCGTTGAAACCAGCTGAGTCCAAATCAATTTAAACTACATTCCTATCACTGTTAGTTCGGGAGCTACAACCCTTCAAAGTTTCAGGGGCAGATACCACAAGCGCTGCGCATAATGCAATGCGCCTTTTAAATGTGGTGCGGCCGAGTTGTAACGTCGCCGGTGGCACGGAGCGAGAAGCTTCAGTGGCATCGTGTCGGCACTCGCCGAGCGTCAGCAACATGTCAACGTACTCGTTGTTCGTGTATTCCATCGTCATTCGATGTCAGTAACTGTGTTATATTGAGCCCCGGTTGTTTGTGTGGCTCCAACTGTCGGGTATACGGCCGTGTGCGGCGACAGTCGGTAGTCTAACAGCGCATCGAGGAAGCTTCTCGCTCCGTGACACCGGCGACGTTACAACTCGGCCGCACCACATTTAGAAGGCGCATTGCATTATGCGCAGCGGTTATGGCATCTGTCCCTGAAACTTTGAAGGGTTGTAACTCCCAAACTAAAACACTGATACGAATGTAGTTTAAATTGATTTGGACGCAGCTGGTTTCAACGATTACAATGCACGATAGAAAAAACTATTGTTCCATTTAAAAAATTCTTTGTGCTGTAGCTCTTTGGAAAATGATGCAATAAACTATGTTCATAGTTCCGCAGAAAGTGTAACATTTCTTGTGTTGACCCACCGCATTAAATTTTACCGTCACCTATTATTTTGTAAGTAACAGAGGCAAACATACTTAGTGAAACACCCTGTATATGTTAATGAACTTAACCCTATCGAACTGGTTCAGACTTCGGGGGTGATTGTCGATCAGCGCTCGAGTGATTCTTTGTGCGCCAGTTCGCCGCCATCATTTGTAAGGAGGACGGCTTTAATATTATTTCAAGAGCCTTGTGTTCTGCAACTGCCGTTGCTCAAGGAATCTGAATACGCTCCAGACCTCTTAAATTCAAAAATTTACTTTTCCTTACATTAATTCACATTAATTCTCCTGAAGAATAATCGTGAGTTTATTAACGTCATCCTCATTTCTGACTACAACTCCTATATCGTCGGCATAAGCCGCTGTTACTGTCTTCACTCCAGCTAAAGTGATCCCCATCAGAGTTGCACGTAAATTCAATATTAGCGGCTCAAGCGATATCACAAATAATAACATAGGCAAAGGGCTCCCCTGGGGAACGCATCTGTTAACCTTAAAAGGTTTGGTGAGTTGTGAGTTTACTGATACTTTCGCTCTAACTCCCACGGCCAGATTTCGTATTAGTCCAGTCACATTTTGGCAAAAACCCCATTCGTCTCATTGTCTCTATCAGGTATCTGTGATTGACCAGAACGAAGGCCTTGGAAGAATCAACAAAAAGCAAACCACACTTTATATTAGTGGCATCCGCCAAGGCAATGGTATCACGATACAGCGCAGCCATTTGCAAGATAGAGCGCCCATAAGCACATGTTTGCTGTTTGCAGATTATTTTTTCAGTGAGCGGCAGAAGTTTCTTCTTAACAGCACGAGCCACAATCTTATAATCCGAGTTAAGGAGTGAAATCGGCCGAAGATTCGTTAACTTTTTACAACCCCTGGTTTTTGGGATCAGTACAATCTTACAATCCTTAAAATCTGTGGGAATGGATGCCCCTTGAAGAACTTTGTTCACCATTTGTGTGACTTTTTCCCCTGTTATGTTCCAGTACTTTTTATAAAATTCAACTGGAAGCCCGTCAGGTCCAGGTGATTTGTTAAGCTGGGAACTGCAGACGATCCCAAAAACTTCTTTACTACTAAGCGCAGAAGAAATGTTGTCACATTCTTCTCTTGTAATCTGTGCGTGTAAGTGAGCATAAAGTTGGTCATAGCTATCTTCGTTCGTAGGACTGGGAGTGTACGTCCTTTGTTAGTAATTGTATATTTCCGTTACTATATCTCTCTGATTAGACAGTGTCGTGCCGTCATCTAATTTTATTTCATCGATAAAAGTCCGTCTCCTATTTCTCTCGTGTTTCACAAGGTGGTAGAGAGCCACCGATTCATCTTCAGCAACAGATTTCACTTTTGATTTTAATTTGAGGCCGTCTAATTGTTGTCTTTTAATATAAAGTAATTTCGCTTTAATCTTCGTAATTTCCGTTATTCGGGTTGATGTGTAATCCGCCCAGTCACACAGTTCTCTTAAAACAGAATAATAGAATTCCATCGTTTTCCTAATTTCCTCAGCTCTATGAAAACCGAAATATATTAACACTTTTCGAAGTATGTTCACCACTGTATGGTGCTGGGAAAAGTAGTTATAGTGCGTAGACACTGTTCCCATTCTCGACACACAGCTTCCTCTAGATCCGATTCAGTTAAGAGGGAAACATTTAAATGCCACTGATTTTTTAAACCAGCGCGTAGGTTGCTGTTGTAAATTGATACACGTTATGACACAACTGTGATCAGAGAAGAAAGTAGGCACAGTTTCTACTTTTAATAAACTGTGTTCAAATATGTCAGATATGTAAATTTTGTCTATTCTACTACAGGAATTGGCAGTAATATATGTAAAACGGACAAGTGTTGGCTACTTTACTTCCCAACAGTCCTTAAGCTTAAGATCAGAGATCAAACGGTTTACCTCACTTGAGTAGTTAAAACTGGGAGACTGATCTTTACGGGACTAAACACAATTAAAATCCCCTCCTATTAAAAGCCGACAAGGATCCTCCTTAGTAGATAGATGACTTCTTATGTGAAAAACCGTGCTGTCTCAACTCTGTGTGAACTCCCTGAGGGTGCGTATAGATTAATGATAGTAAAACCATAAATGTTAATACTTAGTCCTCTCCCGGAATCTAATTTTTCGATGTTGGTAACAAGAATCCCTTCACGAATGAGAATTGTAGTCTCCACAGTCGATTGAGGAGAGAGATTTACAATTTCTATAAAACCAGGTGTGTTTGACGTCGGCACCGCTACCTCTTGTAAAAGGGCTATATCCGTACCGGATTCATGGAGAAATTGTCTCAAGGCACTAATTTTGATCTCCGAAATGATACTATTAATATTTATAGTCGTATATGCTTGAGACATAATAACAAAATTATGTAGGAGGGATGGGGACCAGTCTTCGTTAATTTAGTTTATCGTCATGCCAGTCCATTTGGGAATCGTTCTTTGACGCCGTTCCTGGATCGGTATTCGTCGTCTCCTTTGCATCTTTGTTTTCTTCCTGACAGCATTGACGTTGGGCTGTACTTTATTTCGCCTGCGCCGACTGTTGAACGCTTCCACGGCTGGAGACGTGGGGGGGGGGGGGGGGGGGGGGGAGGGGGGTTGTCGCAGACGTCAAGCTGCATTTGTTTCGACGTTTCTGCAGTGGAAACTCTTTTTTCAGTCTTCTCCGAATTACGACTAGCGGGATTGCCACTGTCGGTCACAGCTTGTTTGTCATCGCCCGAGCCCGAAGTTTGTTTAGCGTTTACCTCAGTCTCTGACATTAGTGTTTGAGACGCGTCCTTCGTTGTGTTGTGTTTCCTGGTGTTGTCCGCCCCCCCACCTCGCCAGACGTAGCAACTTGTTTACTACGCTCGCCGGGAGGCGTGGTCTGTATACTGTCAACCTGTTGTCAACCTCACTTGAACTGCTACCGTCACTAGTTATGCACCTCTTGTTATTTAGTGCGTCACTTTTTACAGGTGGTACTACTTCTTTTTCCGGCACAAGTAGAACAGGGAAGTTTGCAACTTGAACTGCAGGCTCTTCTGGTATATTTACTACACTGTTAGAGAAGCCTCACCTCCTATTATATGGTTGTTTGAAACAACATCGGTCAGTATTAACCGTTTACGCTGTTGGAACGTACTTCTTGAGTACAACCATACGATTCGGACATTTCTGCCGCAATTTGCCACTCTCGTTACATACAGGGTGTTTCACTAAGTGTGTTTGTCTCTGTAACTTATAAAATAATAGGTGACGGGAAATTTTAATGCGGTAGGTCAACACAAGAAATGTTACATTTTCTGCGGAGCTATGAACATAGTTTATTGTATCATTTTCCAAAGAGTTACGGGTGAAACCTGTGGCCGTGTACTATACGCCATACAGATGTGAGACTAACACCAGCGACTGCAGCAACGGCTCGTAAGATGACATGAGTATCCCGGTGTATTGCAGCTAAAACAACCACCACCATCTCCTCACTTCTTGCAGGTCTTCGTCTGTTACTGCGGCGCATTACCAAGCTGCCTGTTTCCCGAAGTCGTTGCTCGGCACGTAAGAACGTAATGGCTGCCGGGGCTCTTGGCCTAGGATATCTCACGGCATACGCCATGTCTGCTTCAGTGGCATCGTGTTGGCACTCGCCGAGCATCAGCAACTTGTCAACGTACTCGTTGTTCGTGTATGCCATCGTCATCCGATGTCAGTAACTGTGGTATATTGAGCCCCGGTTGTTTGTGAGGCTCCAACTGTCGGGTATACGGCCGTGTGCGGCGACAGCCGGCAGTCTAACAGCGCATCAAGGAAACTTTTCGCTCCGTGACACCGGCGACGTTACAACTCGGCCGCACCACACTTTAGAAGGCGCATTGCATTATGCGCAGCATTTGTGGTATCTGCCCCTGAAACTTTGAAGGGATGTATCTCCCAAACTAACAGTGATAGGGATGTAGTTTAAATTGATTTGGACGCAGCTGGTTTCAACGATTACAATGCACGATAGAAATGACTATTGTTTCATTTAAAAAAAGATTTCTTTGTGCTGTAACTCTTTGGGAAATGATACAATAAACCATGTTCATAGCTCCGTAGAAAGTGTAACATTTCTTGTGTTGACCTACCGCATTAAAATTTCCCATCACCTATTATTTTATAAGTTACAGAGGCAAACACACTTAATGAAACACCCTGTATATGGCACGTAGGAATTGGCTGGCGTACGTAACATATGCCTTATATTCACACACCATGCTGTGAGACGGAAAATTACGTTTAACATGCATTTCTACCGCACGAACACCACTAAAGTATTGTAGCCTGTGTTGCCTGGACCAGCGTTCGTTCCTATCTTGCCAAATGTCCCCATATTGAGACAAGACTTCTTGCTAATAAGAATTTTCGACTTCCGGGGGAAGGGTAAAGACTCGAACGTTCGTGTACTCTACACCAGCATTTGATATGAACACTGTACTTACAGAGTTCTTCCGGTGTCGAAATGTCGCCTTTACAACGTGCATCAGGAGCCGCTTGTTCAGCAAAACAGGGTTCAGCAGCTTCACGAAGAAACAGTACTCCTCACTGTCATAATATGCGGTGTGGACCGGATCCGTCGTGATTTCAATTACATCGACAATCCAATCGTGTATTTCCATGGAGCTGGGCTGCACATGACGGGTAGACTTGGAAAAATCGAACCTGAGTGTACACTTTCTTGGAAATAACCTGGACATTATCTCACAAAACTAGCGCTCAAACCGCTAGAATTGAAACACACACGTTACTAACACACACAAACAAGTACTTCGCGGGTATTAACAATACACTTGTAACACAAGTAATGTCAATAACGCGAAGAAACGGTTTGTAAACAAACGCGCGGGTTGCGGAGCTCTCGACTACAACCGTTAGACCACCACACCACTAACAAATAAGACGTCACTAGGCATCAAGTCTTGGTTAAAAACATAAAAGCAATGCCAGGCTGTGTGATGGCGAACCAAGCTCTATTACAAGATTATTTTTATTATGTGACATGCATGCCAGTGTGCATAAGGAGACATATAATGCACCTGTTTAATCAGTCTGTCTAGTTCTCTTCCGTGAAGATGGTTTATAACCGCAACCGGTAGAAGTTTGGAAAAATACTAAATCGCAGATAGTCTACAGTATGCATTTACTCAAATAATAAAAATTTGAACGAATGATTAAGGCGCCTTGGAATAGTGTAAGTACGATTTCCCTCCACGTCACAAACTTTAATTCAGCTTCTGTGTTCCAAAGATAATTGCCACGACTGCCAAGGCTCTCCATGCAGCGGAATAGCACCTCGGAAATGGACATATTGGAACAGTCCTGTTAAGGTGATATAAATATCAATTTAATACAAAATAAACAATCCATGAGACGGATTTTCGTCTCAAATATGTCAAAGACATTATTGATAAGTCTGAAGCATTGAATTAAAATTTGTGTGCGGCCGGGAATCGAACCCGAACCTCCATGCTTACTACTAGGTAGACGTCTTAACCGTTAGACGTGGAGGGAAATCGTACTTAAACTTTTCCAGTGGTGTGGTGGTCCAACGGTTAAAAAAAAAAAAAAAGTTAAGACGTCTGCCGAGTAAGCATGGAGATTCGGGTTCGATTCCTGGCCGCACCGTAAATTTTAAGTCAATGCTCCAGATTTATCAATAAAGTCTTTGACATATTTGAGACGAAAATCCGTCTTAGGGTTTCTTTATTTGTATTAAATTGGTAATTTTAATTGCTAATAAACGGTTCATCTGACGCGAAAATTGAATAACGGAATTTGTTGAGTAGAAAAATCTCTACAACTTTGTTCCTTATGCTTTTTTAAAATATCTCGTATCGTTTGAGAGATATTTGAAAAAATAACAGAGATTTGACACCCTCCATTGAATTAACGAAAAAAAGCCGTTCAGAGATGTCACGTGACATTCCTCGCCCAGAACTCTCTCTTGCATACGCCATCTTGCGTTGCGTATTTGATGATTTTCTTATTGTAACTTACACGTTGTCATTTCAAAGCAATGGCGCACTGAAGAAGTAACAAAAACACATAGTTCTTCGTACGATAATCTAGTGTCTACACATGCCATATTAGTATCAATTAACAACAGCTAGGAATAATATGAGATTAAGAACATAACTTTTGATTGATAACGCCGGCCGCGGTGGCCGAGGAGACTGCGGCGCGCCAGTCACGGTCAGCACGGCCACTACGGTCGGGGGTTCGAATCGCCCCTCGGGCATGGGTATTTGTGCCGTCCTTGGTGAAACATTCGCGGCCGCACCACCTCAGCGGTCGGACTTGCGGCTAGAGCGAGCTAGCCGGCGCCGCCGGCTTTGTTTACTTTCGCGCGCGTGTGATAACCGATTGCGTAGCAATGGAATCTCAAATAAGAAAGTGTACGTTAAAATTTAGTTTCAGTTTTGAAATAGACCGTCCGAAAATCTACGAGCTTGATGACTGGTTCTTCGGAACGTTTAATGTACCGGAAGAAGACGTGTTCGGCGTGGCGTACGACTTCATCAGTAACTTATACACCGTGAAGCTGAAAGACGATGACTGCTGCCGGAAGATCATGGAGAAGACCAATGGGACAGCTGAGTACAAGACAACCAAAGGCCAGGTGAGCAAAGTGACAATTACATATGCGGGACTGGGTCTTAGAACCGTGAAAGTGCACTTGCTGCCTTTTGAATTAGATCTGGGCCATGTAAAAGATGCTCTTTCCACTTACGGTACCGTATACGCAGTCACAGCCGACCGGTGGAGCGGAAATTTGCATTACAAGGTAGATAATGGTGCGAGGTCCGTCAAAATTGACTTAGAAAAACATATACCGTCCTTCATAAATGTATGTGGCTTCCGAGCCCTCGTTGTGTATGAGGGGCAACCTCGCACCTGTTCTTCCTGTAACTTAGCTGGCCATTACAGAGCACAATGTCCGCGCAGGCGTCCCGTGCAATTACCTGTAGAGGTGGACGCGGAAGGCAGACAGCGAGCCCAGTACGCAACGGTCGCGAGCCGCTTGTTTACACGTCCTGATGCCGCCACAGCCCCGCCGGATGACGTGCTCGCCCTGGCGGCGGCAGCGTCTGAGGTGCCGCAAGCGAGCGCCAAGCCCGTCAGCTCTGACGTGGAGATGTCTGACGCTCCCTCAGTTAAAGAACCAAACCCCACATCGAATGTCGGTTGTGAAACAATTTCTGCTCCTAGTACGCCAGACACACTTACAAACATGACAGAAGTTACTAGACCACAAGAAAGTGCACACGGTGTACCGTCGAAAGATACTAGCACCAATTCCGAAGTACCTACACCTGCTTCCTTAACACAAGCTCAAAGTACCGAAGACAGTAGTTCGCAAATAAAGCAAAACACAACGGAAAATGTGGTGGACCCTTCGGGGGTGACTGATGTACAGTCGGTTGCTCCTGAGCGAGCAGTTCCCGCCTCAAAAAAATCCAAAAAGTCTCCGTCTGGGTCCAACAAACAAGATAAAGGACAAACCTCGCCGGACAAAAAGAAATTACGCGTAGCTCGTGAAGGTGCTTCAGAAACTGCCGAACACCTCCGACCGGTAGCACAATAGGTTGCCGCAAAACTAAAAAGCAGACCACCTGACGAAACCGATATACCCAGCGCCACTGCCGCGGCGACCACGGAGCCTGACGGCAGTACACGAGATACTCTAGTCGATCCATGGCGGCAGGATGTGGAAATGGAATCGAACGAGGGCCAAATAAGTCTCAAATAATGCGTGCTGCGTGTGTGCGTGTCCTTGATATAGTAGTTATACGTTTGTGACTACCCCCCCCCCCCCTACAAATGAGCGATACCTTCACTTACAATATAACAACTGTCAACATTAATAAGATTCAGAGTGAGACAAAATTCAGAGCGCTCACAGACTTCCTATATAGCAGTAACGTAGACATCGGGCTACCGCAGGAGGTCAACGTAGAACCAAATGTGGCGGGATTTGTCACGATAGCGAATATCAGTGTCGAACATCATACTGGAACGGCAATCCTGCTACGTGACGGCATTCCTTATATCAACATCGTGCGGCTCACGAACGGCCGAGGCATATCGTGTGAGATTAATGGCGTTCAAATAATAAACCTGTATGCGCCGTCAGGCAACAACCGCCGGCAAGAACGCGCCTCCTTTTATAAAAATGCTGTGCCATTCTTGATTAATGACAATGCCGCGAACTGTGTTGTAGGGGGAGATTTTAATTGCGTCATCTCAGCCAAGGATCAGACGCCACACTTCAATAACTGTCTAGAACTGGACCACCTAATCCAAGGGATGAAACTGATAGATACATGGGAAAAAATACACGGCGACCGCATTGCGTACACCTATATCGCCAACAATTCAGCCAGTCGAATCGACCGCATTTATGTCTCTGAAGACCTAGGGCAACAAGTAGTTAATAGTGACATCGCTCCCATAGGGTTTTCGGACCACAGTGTCCACCAATGCTTCATGAACCTCCACCGCCCCCAGGTATTTCGTGGGAGAGGATACTGGAAGCTGAACACCAGCCTATTAAAAGACAAACAACTGGAAGAAGAAATCCGGCGGGTATTTACACAAGCGCAACGATC
The DNA here is from genome assembly GCA_026315105.1 of Locusta migratoria. Classification (NCBI taxonomy): domain Eukaryota; kingdom Metazoa; phylum Arthropoda; class Insecta; order Orthoptera; family Acrididae; genus Locusta; species Locusta migratoria. Next base: position 463,171,808 of record CM048746.1, on the reverse strand, counting down.
CCAAACTCGTTATCGATCGGTCATAGACTGGTGGATACAAAAAGCGAAACCTAAACTTAGATCAACAGTTAAAAGTTATGCATACCAGAAATCCTATTGGTATAAAGAGACGATAGAATTTTATTTCTCATGCCTTCGACAGCTATATCACGCCACCGATTTGCCTCCCAACGATGCTTATAGGCGCATCAAAAAATACAAGGCGAAGATTACCAACTTGTATCGCAAACGAATGGAGGGAGCCATAATACGTTCACAACCGAAGGATATCGCATCAGAGGAATCAGCGTCGTTGTTCCACGCATTACGTACACTGTGGCTGCAAAAATCTAAACTCATTGAAGGGGTTGAAGACGACGCAGGGACCATAATCACAAGACAGTGGGATATTATGTCACGGATACGTAGCTACTATACAGACCTCTATGACGGACAAGACATTAACGTCGGACACTGTAATGACATTATTGCTGGCATAGCACCTGTCATTTCACCAGAAGATAATGAAGCGCTTGAATCTCCATTTAGTGAGGACGACATCAAAGAGGCAGTCTTTAGTGCCGCAAACAGGAAGTCACCCGAACCGGCGGCCTAAGCGCAGAATTCTATCAACAATACTGGCACATCTTGGGCTCTACATTGACTCAACTCGCCAAAGAAATGTGGCAGCGGGCCTCTATACCAGACGAACTGAAGGAAAAACTTATGTCCCTTTACCAAAACAAGGCAACAGTAGAAACGTTAGTGAACTACGGCCTATAACATTATTAAATGCGGATTTCAAAATCATAACGTGTGCAATTAAGCAACGTGTGCAACCCTTACTGAGCAAAATACTCGGGAAACACCAATTTGGTGGGGTACCAGGACGCAGCGTCATAACGGCCGCCTGCGAACTTCGGGACGTCATATGCATGTTTGCACACAACAATGAACCCGGCGCTCTGCTCTTCCTCGATTTTGAAAAGGCTTATGACCGCATAAGCCACGACTAACTGTTCCAGGTAATGGAAAAGATGGGGTTTGGACGACGTTTCCTCTGCCTACTGAGACACTGCATTTTACACCGCCTCATCTAGCGTGCTCATTAATGGCCACCTGACTGACGCAATACCGATCAGACGATCAATCCGGCAAGGTTGTCCATTATCAATGGCGCTATACGCCATAGCAGTTGAACCTTTGCTCGTGACCATAACACGCACATCACCTGGAATCACCATAGGAACTGAGAAGATCACTTGCGTTGCGTACGCTGACGACGTTTGTTTAGCGGTGACATCTCTGGAAGATCTTTCGAATGTAAGGAATCTCATCACCAACTTCACTACGGCCACTGGCGCTAAGTTGAACACGAAGAAGACTACGCTGCTTCACATAGGAAGAGGCATTGGCGACACGACCCATCTCGGCTGGTGTGCAACTAGAATGCTCCACAAAACACTCGGCGTCCGCTGGTGTGCAAAACCAGACGACATGGCAACCAAAAACTGGACGGACATATTGCATAAAATTAGAGCAACAATATGCATCTACTCTGATAGAGACTTGGACATTTTGCAAAAGGTACACACCGTAAGGATATCTATAGCAAGTAGAATGTACTACATGGCTCAAATTTTACCTGTCTCTCATCAACTTGCGGACTCGATACAGAAAGCATTCAGTTGGTACGTCCTACGAGGCCAACTTTTCAAAGTGAGCTTCGACACATTGACATTACCGACTAGCCGAGGGGGACTTGGGCTAATCAGTGCCAGGCATAAATGTCGAACATTATTATTCAACCGGATCACTAAAACCGTCAAGTTTAATTAAATTTGTAACGTTATATTGGATGCCACGCAGTATGATGCCACCTATCCATGAAGCCGCGATACCAGTATCATTTCGTCACATCAGGATTTATTGCAGTGAAATCAGCTACCTAAGACATTCCGACAAAATCTAGCCGCCTTACACGAACAATAAAATTTATGACTTCCTCACAACAGACAATAGAGACAATAGAGTCACTCAAAAATACCCGCATGCAAAGTGGAATACCATTTGGCGAAACATCCACAGTCACTTTTTGCAATCACGCATTAGATCCATGTGGTATTTAATCACTAATGACAAGGTACCCACTAACGACAAGCTCAACAACATTCACCTGAGCCCAACACCTGCTTGTGCAATATGTGGTCTCGTGGACACGTTAATACACAGGTTCACCTGCGGTAATGCGAGACTTATAGTGGCACATATGCGGGAAAGATTGGCCATTATAGACCGTACAGTGCCGCACACCATCGAGATTACGGAACTCATAAGACCAGAGAAATTAGGTATCCCCGAAAGAAGAACAACGCGGCTCTTTGGGTCTTAGGACACACAGCCGACTACGGCATCCTCAACCGCCAGGCGACGCTTATAGATTACTGCTCATACATGGAATATGAGCACGCAAAGATATGTGGACACACTGACTACAAAGAAAGATATGGTAACATGTTGCGAATCATGCTCCAGGCGTGAACCAAAATTAGTTTACACAAGTTCATTTCAAAAATGTTTTAATATAAGAACACGGATCTTTCAGTGTATGACGCTACCAGAGTTATGAGAAGAAATACTAAAAAAAGGGGGGAAAACCCCTCGGGAAACGGACGTACCACAAGAGAAAGAAACGGACAAAATTAACAACAAACTTCGAGAAGACGAACACTGAGGGGGCGAGTACACTGAAATTGAACTGCAGAGAAAGGAGACGTGCATTTTATTTCTACTTTTTATTCTAACTAATTTCGTTTTCCGCTTATGCGCAAGAACGTACATTTAATTTAGTATGAACAATATTTATGCTAACAGAAGCTACATTTCTTTATATACATATATATGGCAGCAAAGGGAAATAGCTGCAATAATCTTCATTCAAGAAACAGAACATATAAGAAAAGTTTGAGTTTCCTTATTGCTTGAAGAAGCGTTTTTTGTACTTTACCAAATTTCCATGAGAGGGGAAAAAAGAAAGGACTGACCAATAGAAACAAAAGCACGCCGAAGAAGGCGACATTTGGAGAGCGAAAGGAGGGACTGTGAGGGGAGGTTGGAGGCCCTAAAAATAAAAAATAAAAATAAAAAAAATAGCCGTAGCGTAGTGGGGAAGACGTTGGACTGTGATGCTAAAGGTCAGTGGTTCGGAACACGCCAGTACCTAGTTTTTTTTTCTTAAAAGGGTTTTAGACACTGTTATTAATTAATTGTTTATTATTCAATTTATTATTTTGGTCCAAAATGTTTGCAAAAGCTTATAAAACTACAAATCTAAAGTGGGTCGTAAAACACGTCAGTGCGATTTTTTTCATTAACTCAGTATCTAACGTGTCCCTTACGCGGAACGCATATCAAAACAATATTTTGAGAAAATTTATTTATTTATAAATGTATAAAATTTCTATGTAACATTTGCGTTGCATAAAAGTCCTCTTTCGTCATGTATATTGTATTATGTAAACTTTATATTTCGTTGTCAACTGTTTTTTTATTATGTATATCATGTAGATGTTGATGTTTATTTTATTATTTCTTTGTAAGTGTATTTGTGCTTGTGTTTATTTATATTGTTTAGGTGAAATGTTTAGTTTTAAGTAAGAACCTAAAGATCGATAGTTGTTTCGAGCTGCTCTTCTCAGACCAAAGACAATGTTACATGAAACAGACTGTGGCGCTGGGGACTAGTAGCACAGTAACATATACAGTCACGACACTCCAGCAGATTTTGTTATACACTACGACAGCAGCGCTCCAAGCGGCCAACAAGCTACGTTTCTCAATACGGTATTGGATAAGTTCGAATAGTATCTTTTATATTGATTTTTACAGACTTTTCACACTAGGAAAAGTATGTAGTGCCATAAAAATAGGCAGTAAATTAAAATTATCTCCACGTTTGTCTTTATTAGGTTCACTGAGTTAGGTTCACTGATGAGTTACGAAACGGTACATTGCAGTATCTTGTAACCTACAGGCTTTTCTACTCAGGAACGTTATGGGCTCTTCACTACAATTCCAGTAAAGTTGATGAGAGTGGAACGTAGGAAACGCATACAGAATGCAATAACTACAGTATTTACCGTACCAAAGTAGCCACCACAGCTGTAGCTGAAGGAGAAACGCCACAGATCTGGCAATAAAAAGAAACAAGCTATCACGCTGTTTTCAACAAAGAAGAACCCAATTCCACAATTGTTGCTACAACTGAACCACAAACGGCAAGAATCTTCAAGACATTGTCTTCTTAAGCTAAAGTAACGACACTCAAACTAATATGCGCGTATCAGAAAGGGGAGTGAAGCCTAAAAATGTTCGAATCATTAGACTACACACCGAATTGATACGCATCAAAAAAACTCTTGCCATAGTAGGATCACACCATAATAGAAATTTATGTTTCTCATATGTTTCTATTCTACTTACTTTCAGCGAAACAAGCTGCAAAATAACACATATTCGGAAGTATTTGTTCATGACAAAGTTGTTCATTACACTTCTGAATCAGTTAAATTCGGCTGTTTTTATATTAATGTCCGTGTTTTGTATATTTCTTAATATTTGACTAATGCTTGTAACGCAAAAATTATACTATTTCGCTAATTACGCGCACAAATAATTTTAAACAAACATCACTCTTACTGCGGCTTGTCTACCACTAGGAGCGCTAGTGTCGTTGCAACTGTCAGTTGGTAACAACTTTCACAACAGTGAGTGTCACGACTATATGTTAGACTGTGCTAGTAGGACGCGCAGCTCAGCAGTATCTACCGCATACTGACAACTGTCGGACGTACGTCTCGCAGCTCGCGGAGTGCTCAAGTTTACTTTAAATACAATTTTTTTTATAGCAAGTGATAAAAGTGAAACTAAAGTATTTTTATAACAAGCGATAGAAATGAAAATAAGTGATATACATTCAACAGATGTTATGCTCGATCTGCTTGCGATAGAACTAACGTCTAAACCCTTAAAACAGTACCCCAGTGCTAATCCCAAAAGAAAAAAAAAAAAAACCTGCAGAGAATGTGACGTTTCATTGATTAGCGTTTTATCGCCATCCAACCTAAATGAATGTAGGAGAAGTACGCTAACGAAGTGATTACATTTACCTCAACAGATCCACTCTAAATTACGTACATCTACAACATGCAGAGTGCTATTTGACATATCGAATATTTTGGGGTAACTCTTCAAGTCAAACAAAAGTTTTCAGTGTCCAAATCCGTGTAATCCGTCTTATTTGTGGGGTAAATTCACAGACATCCTGTAGAAGCCTGTTAAAGAACTGGGTATCTTAACTACTGCCTCTCAGTATATTTATTCCTTAATGAAATTTGTCGTATCCCATTTCCCAACAAACAGCTCAGTTCAAACATACAATAGTAGAAACAACAATGATCTACAAAGGACTTAAAAGCACTCACTTTAGTTCAAAAAGGGGTCAACTACTCAGGAACACATATTTTCAATAATTTACCAGCAACTGTAAAAAAAATTAGCTACAAATAAAGATCAGTTTAAGAGCCTCAAAGACTTTCTAGTGACCAATTCCTACTCCACTGACGAATTCTTAAACAGAACCCAATAATTCATTTATCTGTATTCTTACTATTAGTATTATTATATTATCAGTTTCTAAGTACATATGTACCTGAATTAGTATTATTGTATTAACTAATTAAAAAATAAATAAATAAAAATAAAGGTGTTCCACATGCACAAGGTTCCCCTCAAAACAGATCTATGGAACGAACAACTAATCTAATCAAAGACAGCACAACGGGGACAAGACCTAATCCTTCCCTCCGGTTTAACCTTTGAATTTTCGTTAATCATACGATTTTGTTTGCCCATATGTCTATACTTTTAGAAGTCCAATTTCCAAAGGACCATACTTCTTAACTTATTTATGAAGGATAGGGTACCACAAAAGTAGGACGAGTTTCACCGTAGAGTGGTAAGCAACTGATCTACTTGGACAACACTTCTTTTTAAATTTACTAATTAAACAGTTAACGGCAAATCCGCATACATTGGTACATAAACAATCTGTGAATTTACATTATTCAGGTTTATTTTAAAAGTCACCGAAACAATCTTAAACCAATTTATGATAATGTCTGTTACTGATAAATTTAGGAAAAAAACAATCCATACCTGACAACCTTACACAAGATTCAGTGGCGTAGCTATGTCACTAAGGGCCCCGGGGCAGAAATGACAGTGAGGCCCTCTTTAAAACTAGACAGGTGCAAAACTACCGCCCACTGTTCGACATTATAAGGCAAACCTAAATACTACTAAGGAAATTATTATGTGTCATGCAGCAGATAATATTTAATCATAGAGTCTAATAAAATTATAACTGTGAAATTTTATTATGATTCCACGCAAAAATTACTGAGGGGCTTTGGATAAAATTTTGCAGAGGTATAGAGTTGGACCTGGGTAGGACATTTATATAAAACGACCCCATAGTTTCCTAAGCTGCTCCATACTAGGTGAATGAAGTCCCAAGCAGAAGCTAGTAAAAAAATAAACAATGAAGAAATATTACTTAACCACGGAAACATAACAATAATAATTTCGTGTGGCTCATTGGCCTGGTGCAAGTCTTTCAATTGGACACCACTTTTGGCCCTAGGCAATCCCAGTTATCCAACCGGGGAAAGGAAAGGGGACCTACAGCTTAACATGAAAGCCGAACCGCGTGTCATTTCTGGCGACTCCTCACGTCTTTGGAAGGTGAAGGATGGTTAAAGCGCAGATTGAAAAAAGTCAAGGTCCAACCGGGTTCCGAACCCGCGACCCTTCGCTTTCCAGTCACATTTTTATGCTTCTAAATTAGTACTACGATGTGGCTTTTGTTATAAATGAAGACTTCGAATGCATACGAATGAGATACACCTGTCTGGAAAGAAGAAAGTGACGAGGATTGTGTACTGTCCTCAGTTATTGCTACTCCCAAACAAAGGAGATATTTCGGTTACATACTTGAGATATTTCGTGGTGTCATTGACAAACAATATTTCAGTTTTGCTTAATTTATTTGAAGTTGTGCAATCATACACCAGTTAACCTCCATGCTTTAAATAATGAAAAACTACACCAGTTCGGACAGTTTATTGCTTATCACAACGATTTTCGAGGATTATTCGCATATTCTAGTGCATTTGTTTACATAAGTACTTTTTCAACGTTTCACTGTGTGATTTCCTGACACACTTGCTCTGCAGTTGTCTCTTTTAGGTTAGCTACTGAAGTTCGGACAGAATAAATATTGAGGTGTGTGTTTTATCCTAATGTTACAAACTATAACTTTTCTGTCCGCATAAAGATATTGTGCCTCTTCCGTTACTCAGAAAATGTACCATAATAATCGTGATTAGGCCTACTGTAGCCTACCTGTGTACAAAAACCAGTGTAAGTGACTATTTTTGTGTTGTGACACCCAGTTTAATGGAGCAGACATAATACCTGCAAGTATAGACAGACGTAGTAGTTAGTATGTAAAAAAGTTGCCAAGATTTTATTATGTAGGCCTATGCTACGATTTCCCTTATTACAGAAACAGGTAACGCACTGGACTCGCATTCGGGAGGATGGTGGTTCAAATTCACGTCCGGCCATCCAGATTTAGGTTTTCCGTGATTTCCCTAAATCACTCCAGGCATATACCGGGATGGTTCCTTTCAAAGGGCACGGCCGATTTCCTTCCTCATCCTAACCCAAAAACTCCGAGCGTTAGCTCTGTCTCTAATGGCCAAGCTGTCGACGGGACGTTAAACCCTAAGCATCCATCCATCCATCCAGAAATCGGGTCAAGTCTAGTCTCCGATACCACCCGTCGGCTTTGACCAAGGACGTCACTTATTACGTTATTATTTCCATCAACGTTTCTATTTATATATTCGCTGATAAAACTGTTCCACAGATAATACTTACATGAGAATGTACGTGTGTCACTATTTCGTGAATTTTTTAATAATAAAAGCCCCCTTTTAATATATGATTTCTTACAAGTTTAAAATATGTAATATAATGATTATTAAACGCATGGAATGTATTAAATTTTGTCCTTTGTTAATTGAGCGTAAATTGTTTTATGGATATGTTACGTGTATTTTAATATTTTTTATATCTAGTGTTACTGATTTTTAATGTTCATAATTGCTAAAATATCGATTTATACCTTTTTTCCGTTTAGTCCTTACATAATAATTTCATTTCCGTTAGAAAAATTGAACTTTTCTTTTTAATTCCAATTACGATATGTCCGTTTGTATACTATTTGTACATGACAAAAATATGAAGACCCGGTATCGCTATCTAGACTTAACCTATATACGTCAAGTCTAATTACTGATACCACTTCATATTTTCTGGTTCACAAAGTATGAAGGACTGGTATAGGTAACTGGACTTGACCTATCTAGGTCAAGTCTAGATAGCGATACTAAGTAATTTTATCTGAAATGTGTTTTTGCGTTTTATTTTGCTCCAATTTAAAATGTTCCCATTCTAAACCCCCAATTTCCCGCGGTAGTACCGTCAAGGTTTATGAATATTAATATTAATTACAACGTGTTGTAATTATGGGACTGTATTTTTTGAACATTTTTATATGTTCCAATTTAGCATTTTTCTGGCCAAAACCTCCAATTTTCTCGCGGTAGTCTCATTATGTTACTTAGATACTTTTTATACCGGTCAGATAGTTATTCTCTTGTCACATTTCTGTAATTGCGCTGAATATGTAATTCGAGTCGTATACACAATTGTATACTCCAACCAGAGACATACCTTATGTCTGTGACTTAACGAAAAACAGTAATTAATACATTCAATTGTTTATTATAATGCTATCCTTTTATCCATAGACCATAGATAATATAGACTGCGCGTGACGTCATTACACTGCAACCAGCATCTAAGTCACGTGAGTCGGGGCAGGATATCGGTTTCATCATTACGAGTAATGAGAAATATCGCTGAGAGTTGCAGTTCTTATTCTTTGTAGTAGAAATTAAGCATATATTTGAACAATGAAACGTATTAGCATATTCGTATTACATCTTTAGATGGAAAATTGCCGTTAGTTCTCCGCAATTGCAACAGTTAATGCGATAGCTACAGTTTTTACATGCGCCTATATGAAATGTATCGGCATTCTTTTTACAAGCAACAGAAATACATTGTTGTCGTTGTACTGTGGGTCTTTTAGTCTGAATTTTACACAGGAGTAGAGGATCAAATATCGATTTGAAAAGAGCAACAGCTTCCTTACGAGTCCTCAACAATATATGTAAAATATTTCGTTGTGATTTTATAAGAAATGAAATCTGTTTGCATCCATCATGTCCGATTTTAACAAAACACAACTGTTTGTATTTTAAGACTTTTGGCACAGTCCGTAATGCCAAAACGTAGAACAAAGTATTGACTGTTCACATTAAATAATAGAGTGTTGAGGAAACATCATCGATGCATTAGCCAAGAAATGACTTCATGTGGAAAATAAACAGTCTGTATGAATGTTTAGTTTTGTATAACGTTATTGAAAGCAGATTTTCAGCAGAAATTACTTACTTGCTGTCCTATAAACTTGCTCAAGAGCAGCTTAAAGTATTTTCCCGTCGATAATCACATTCATAAGTTACAAAAGGTAAAAGATTCACAGCGTAACACAAACACCGAGGATATGAAATTCTCTTGCTTCTAAAAGTAACTGACAATACAGTACTTTTCAACTGGGCACATGTAAACACTACAATCACTGCATTAATATTAACAATATGATGAAATTACGTTACCATTACGAGATGTGTAATAGGAATACGAGAAGTCGTTTTATTGTTAAAATCAACGCTTGATATCACCTGTAAATGAGAAAAACCGTTGCTCATAATGAGCGGAACTCGGTCACGTGACTCGGGGCAATTTTAGATGTTGGTTTCAAACCACAACATAGCGGAGATAGGGACATGCGCAGTCTATGTTATCTTTGGTCTATGCTTTTATCAAAAGTATCGTGACTAACGTCTCTGAACAAAGTATGACGTCATTGTTCAAAGCCGACGACTGGTATCGGACACCCGACTTTATCCCAGAAATCTCAAAAAGATTACATCTGTGCAAGAGCTGCATAAAATCACACAAGGAAACGTATCGACGTATTTATGTAAACAAATGCACTAACAGCGAGAAAAATTCTCGAAATGCGTTGAGCTGAGCATAAAAATACACAATGGATGCCGTTTTTCAGTATTTAAATTTATGATGAACACAGTTATAAGCCATCCAGAAACATCCGATTATGATGAACGAAATGAAGTTACGGTACATTGAACTTCAATGACTGTCTTTCAATATATATGTGAAAGACAAATGAGAAATTAAGAATAATTTTGAACACAAAAACCAATGAAAAGCGGAAGCATACTTAGGCCTGCACCACATTTGCAGGTCACTTCAAGAACAGACTCATCACCTTGTTAAAGAACGCAAGAACCAGTAAGAATAATTTGTGGACAGCTAATTCCCGATTATCACAGTGCAAAACAACGTAACAAAGCCACTACAAAAACATTAAGATACGCCACAATGCCGAAATGAACACATTTTTAGATTATAATTTACGCCTAAAATTTCTGATAAAGGATTTAACTAACCTGGAGTTTCCAAGAAACTGTAATATCAGACCATAGTATCCGAATTATATCCAGATTGTGATATTTATCGTCTTCTGGGTGCCACAATCTCTCTCTTTCTTTCACTAAGCATATCAGTTTCTTACTGTCCATATGTAGCACGTGAGAACGTCGGTCGATTTGATCGAAGAAATCGAACTGATTTGAATTTCACTGACTGTCGTCCGAAGTCTCTATGTTCGGCCTATGAGATTGGGCACACTGACCGTGCTGATAGTGGAGTACTGATTTGAAACGATCGCCCGTTTTCCAATTATGTCTGCCGTCGGTAAAACCCACGGATATCGGAGCCACTATGACCGCAGCCTTAGCTCATTGCTCCGTATCGATCAACGTAATTTCGTTGCTGGCCCACTCAAGGAAGAAAAATAGGGGAAATACTCGTTAGGGTGGTTTCAGCAGAAAGTTGCCGTGTCCCTACCAAGCTTCATAAAGCATACGTTAGTGTCTGGCCAGGAAAAACTAATAGGCCTTAGTAAACTAAGTCGACATCTTCGGTTATTATCGTGACATTGGCATAGAGGGCAGCGTCATGAATGCTCAATTCATTATTGTGACAAAGTAACCATATTTTCTCTTCTTCTTGCATGTATTTCAGAGTGCAGTTGCTTACAGCACTTCATTGGGATCTATGATTAAGAAGCACTCCCTTGGGCAGTTGAGTTACCATAATAACACCATTCTGTAGTAATAAATTGTAGAGACTTCATATTCAAATGTGGTTATGTTGTGTAATGTCAAACACTCTGCTAGTAATTGACAGTTATTTCGCAAAGATTGGCAGCCATGGAAACTCTGACTTCAACCGACAGCACACTAACCATGGAGCTCTTTTTACCTCCATGACACTAACGGTGGCAGGGTCCTAGCGGACAAGCAATCGACCTTGTTATGTTTATATTCTGAAATGGGAATAATGTTTTGATTTCTATTCGTGCGTGTGAGGTTTGATGGTCAGGGTTCAAAAAAGTTAAAAGTGGAAAATCCTTCATTCAACTAAAATATTATATACAATAGGATGTCGATTATCCAAAGAAACTGGAGGACATAGATGTTCGGAAAACCGATTATTCGGATAATCGAACTGTACACTTCTAAATATATTAATTATACAGTATTCGGAGGCGCGCGATCCTTCAGGAGTGGCGTCGTGTGAAGGCCGCATTAGAAGCAGTGTTCCGCCACCCGGTGGCCCAGTGCGGCTACTACGAGAGACTTGTTTAAGGGGAGGAGGAGGTGATGGACGGTAGGATGGGAGAGTAAAAAAGTAAAATAAAAATATTCTCGCTCTACTGTAACTTTTTCGAACGTCGCTCACGGAGGCCGAGGGGCCCCTAGAGCTTGGGGGCCCCGGGGCACTGCCCCGCCTAGCCCTATGGTAGCTACGCCACTGACAAGATTGTACAAACGGGCACCGCCCACAAATCTTCAGTTTCGCCTTTGGCACCAAAACTGTCCGAAATCAATTTATCAAAATGTCCTTGCTTTAGGCAACTGGTAAGTGTGTAACTGTTAGATGGCAGAGCTCTCCCTAGCCCTGAATCGGTACATGTCGGTAGACGTTGGGCGGCTTCGGCAGGCAGTCTTTGTTTCGAGGCTGTAGCCAACATTACTGACTGAAAGTGCTGTGGGAGGCAACAATAGACGTCTGCTTTCTTGTTGTTAGCCGCATTAGAAGCAGTGTTCCGCCACCCGGTGGCCCAGTGCGGCTACTACGGGAGACTTGTGTGAGGGGAGGAGGAGGTGATGGACGGAAGGATGGGAGAGTAAAAAAGTAAAATAAAAAAATTCTCGCTCTACTGTAACTTTTTCGAACGTCGCTCACGGAGGCCGAGGGGCCCCTAGAGCTTGGGGGCCCCGGGGCACTGCCCCGCCTAGCCCTTTGGTAGCCACGCCACTGACAAGATTGTACAAACGGGCACCGCCCACAAATCTTCAGTTTCGCCTTTGGCACCAAAACTGTCCGAAATCAATTTATCAAAATGTCCTTGCTTTAGGCAACTGGTAAGTGTGTGACTGTTAGATGGCAGAGCTCTCCCTAGCCCTGAATCGGTACAAGTCGGTAGACGTTGGGCGGCTTCGGCAGGCAGTCTTTGTTTCGAGGCTGTAGCTAACATTACTGACTGAAAGTGCTGTGGGAGGCAACAATAGACGTCTGCTTTCTTGTTGTTAGCCGCATTAGAAGCAGTGTTCCGCCACCCGGTGGCCCAGTGCGGCTACTACGGGAGACTTGTGTGAGGGGAGGAGGAGGTGATGGACGGAAGGATGGGAGAGTAAAAAAGTATAATAAAAAAATTCTCGCTCTACTGTAACTTTTTCGAACGTCGCTCACGGAGGCCGAGGGGCCCCTAGAGCTTGGGGGCCCCGGGGCACTGCCCCGCCTAGCCCTATGGTAGCTACGCCACTGACAAGATTGTACAAACGGGCACCGCCCACAAATCTTCAGTTTCGCTTTTGGCACCAAAACTGTCCGAAATCAATTTATCAAAATGTCCTTGCTTTAGGCAACTGGTAGGTGTGTAACTGTTAGATGGCAGAGCTCTCCCTAGCCCTGAATCGGTACAAGTCGGTAGACGTTGGGCGGCTTGGGCAGGCAGTCTTTGTTTCGAGGCTGCAGACAACATTACTGACTGAAAGTGCTGTGGGAGGCAACAATAGACGTCTGCTTTCTTGTTGTTAGCCGCATTAGAAGCAGTGTTCCGCCACCCGGTGGCCCAGTGCGGCTACTACGGGAAACTTGTGTGAGGGGAGGAGGAGGTGATGGACGGAAGGATGGGAGAGTAAAAAAGTAAAATAAAACAATTCTCGCTCTACTGTAACTTTTTCGAACGTCGCTCACGGAGGCCGAGGGGCCCCTAGAGCTTGGGGGCCCCGGGGCACTGCCCCGCCTAGCCCTATGGTAGCTACGCCACTGACAAGATTGTACAAACGGGCACCGCCCACAAATCTTCAGTTTCGCCTTTGGCACCAAAACTGTCCGAAATCAATTTATCAAAATGTCCTTGCTTTAGGCAACTGGTAAGTGTGTAACTGTTAGATGGCAGAGCTCTCCCTAGCCCTGAATCGGTACAAGTCGGTAGACGTTGGGCGGCTTCGGCAGGCAGTCTTTGTTTCGAGGCTGTAGCCAACATTACTGACTGAAACTGCTGTGGGAGGCAACAATAGACGTCTGCTTTCTTGTTGTTAGCCGCATTAGAAGCAGTGTTCCGCCACCCGGTGGCCCAGTGCGGCTACTACGGGAGACTTGTGTGAGGGGAGGAGGAGGTGATGGACGGAAGGATGGGAGAGTAAAAAAGTAAAATAAAAAAATTCTCGCTCTACTGTAACTTTTTCGAACGTCGCTCACGGAGGCCGAGGGGCCCCTAGAGCTTGGGGGCCCCGGGGCACTGCCCCGCCAAGCCCTATGGTAGCTACGCCACTGACAAGATTGTACAAACGGGCACCGCCCACAAATCTTCAGTTTCGCCTTTGGCACCAAAACTGTCCGAAATCAATTTATCAAAACGTCCTTGCTTTAGGCAACTGGTAAGTGTGTAACTGTAAGATGGCAGAGCTCTCCCTAGCCCTGAATCGGTACAAGTCGGTAGACGTTGGGCGGCTTGGGCAGGCAGTCTTTGTTTCGAGGCTGTAGCCAACATTACTGACTGAAAGTGCTGTGGGAGGCAACAATAGACGTCTGCTTTCTTGTTGTTAGCCGCATTAGAAGCAGTGTTCCGCCACCCGTTGGCCCAGTGCGGCTACTACGGGAAACTTGTGTGAGGGGAGGATGAGGTGATGGACGGAAGGATGGGAGAGTAAAAAAGTAAAATAAAAAAATTCTCGCTCTACTGTAACTTTTTCGAACGTCGCTCACGGAGGCCGAGGGGCCCCTAGAGCTTGGGGGCCCCGGGGCACTGCCCCGCCTAGCCCTATGGTAGCTACGCCACTGACAAGATTGTACAAACGGGCACCGCCAACAAATCTTCAGTTTCGCCGTTGGCACCAAAACTGTCCGAAATCAATTTATCAAAATGTCCTTGCTTTAGGCAACTGGTAAGTGTGTAACTGTTAGATGGCAGAGCTCTCCCTAGCCCTGAATCGGTACAAGTCGGTAGACGTTGGGCGGCTTCGGCAGGCAGTCTTTGTTTCGAGGATGTAGCCAACATTACTGACTGAAAGTGCTGTGGGAGGCAACAATAGACGTCTGCTTTCTTGTTGTTAGCCGCATTAGAAGCAGTGTTCCGCCACCCGGTGGCCCAGTGCGGCTACTACGGGAAACTTGTGTGAGGGGAGGATGAGGTGATGGACGGAAGGATGGGAGAGTAAAAAAGTAAAATAAAAAAATTCTCGCTCTACTGTAACTTTTTCGAACGTCGCTCACGGAGGCCGAGGGGCCCCTAGAGCTTGGGGGCCCCGGGGCACTGCCCCGCCTAGCCCTATGGTAGCTACGCCACTGACAAGATTGTACAAACGGGCACCGCCAACAAATCTTCAGTTTCGCCTTTGGCACCAAAACTGTCCGAAATCAATTTATCAAAATGTCCTTGCTTTAGGCAACTGGTAAGTGTGTAACTGTTAGATGGCAGAGCTCTCCCTAGCCCTGAATCGGTACAAGTCGGTAGACGTTGGGCGGCTTCGGCAGGCAGTCTTTGTTTCGAGGCTGTAGCCAACATTACTGACTGAAAGTGCTGTGGGAGGCAACAATAGACGTCTGCTTTCTTGTTGTTAGCCGCATTAGAAGCAGTGTTCCGCCACCCGGTGGCCCAGTGCGGCTACTACGGGAAACTTGTGTGAGGGGAGGAGGAGGTGATGGACGGAAGGATGGGAGAGTAAAAAAGTAAAATAAAAAAATTCTCGCTCTACTGTAACTTTTTCGAACGTCGCTCACGGAGGCCGAGGGGCCCCTAGAGCTTGGGGGCCCCGGGGCACTGCCCCGCCTAGCCCTATGGTAGCTACGCCACTGACAAGATTGTACAAACGGGCACCGCCAACAAATCTTCAGTTTCGCCTTTGGCACCAAAACTGTCCGAAATCAATTTATCAAAATGTCCTTGCTTTAGGCAACTGGTAAGTGTGTAACTGTTAGATGGCAGAGCTCTCCCTAGCCCTGAATCGGTACAAGTCGGTAGACGTTGGGCGGATTCGGCAGGCAGTCTTTGTTTCGAGGCTGTAGCCAACATTACTGACTGAAAGTGCTGTGGGAGGCAACAATAGACGTCTGCTTTCTTGTTGTTAGCCGCATTAGAAGCAGTGTTCCGCCATCCGGTGGCCCAGTGCGGCTACTACGGGAGACTTGTGTGAGGGGAGGATGAGGTGATGGACGGAAGGATGGGAGAGTAAAAAAGTAAAATAAAAAAATTCTCGCTCTACTGTAACTTTTTCGAACGTCGCTCACGGAGGCCGAGGGGCCCCTAGAGCTTGGGGGCCCCGGGGCACTGCCCCGCCTAGCCCTATGGTAGCTACGCCACTGACAAGATTGTACAAACGGGCACCGCCAACAAATCTTCAGTTTCGCCTTTGGCACCAAAATTGTCCGAAATCAATTTATCAATATGTCCTTGCTTTAGGCAACTGGTAAGTGTGTAACTGTTAGATGGCAGAGCTCTCCCTAGCCCTGAATCGGTACAAGTCTGTAGACGTTGGGCGGCTTCGGCAGGCAATCTTTGTTTCGAGGCTGTAGCCAACATTACTGACTGAAAGTGCTGTGGGAGGCAACAATAGACGTCTGCTTTCTTGTTGTTAGCCGCATTAGAAGCAGTGTTCCGCCACCCGGTGGCCCAGTGCGGCTACTACGCGAAACTTGTGTGAGGGGTGGATGAGGTGATGGACGGAAGGATGGGAGAGTAAAAAAGTAAAATAAAAAAATTCTCGCTCTACTGTAACTTTTTCGAACGTCGCTCACGGAAGCCGAGGGGCCCCTAGAGCTTGGGGGCCCCGGGGCACTGCCCCCCCTAGCCCTATGGTAGCTACGCCCCTGACAAGATTGTACAAACGGGCACCGCCAACAAATCTTCAGTTTCGCCTTTGGCACCAAAACTGTCCGAAATCAATTTATCAAAATGTCCTTGCTTTAAGCAACTGGTAAGTGTGTAACTGTTAGATGGCAGAGCTCTCCCTAGCCCTGAATCGGTACAAGTCGGTAGACGTTGGGCGGCTTCGGCAGGCAGTCTTTGTTTCGAGGCTGTAGCCAACATTACTGACTGAAAGTGCTGTGGGAGGCAACAATAGACGTCTGCTTTCTTGTTGTTAGCCGCATTAGAAGCAGTGTTCCGCCACCCGGTGGCCCAGTGCGGCTACTACGGGAAACTTGTGTGAGGGGAGGATGAGGTGATGGACGGAAGGATGGGAGAGTAAAAAAGTAAAATAAAAAAATTCTCGCTCTACTGTAACTTTTTCGAACGTCGCTCACGGAGGCCGAGGGGCCCCTAGAGCTTGGGGGCCCCGGGGCACTGCCCCGCCTAGCCCTATGGTAGCTACGCCACTGACAAGATTGTACAAACGGGCACGGCCAACAAATCTTCAGTTTCGCCTTTGGCACCAAAACTGTCCGAAATCAATTTATCAAAATGTCCTTGCTTTAGGCAACTGGTAAGTGTGTAACTGTTAGATGGCAGAGCTCTCCCTAGCCCTGAATCGGTACAAGTCGGTAGACGTTGGGCGGCTTGGGCAGGCAGTCTTTGTTTCGAGGCTGTAGCCAAAATTACTGACTAAAAGTGCTGTGGGAGACAACAATAGACGTCTGCTTTCTTGTTCTTAGCCGCATTAGAAGCAGTGTTCCGCCACCCGGTGGCCCAGTGCGGCTACTATGGGAGACTTGTGTGAGGGGAGGAGGAGGTGATGGACGGAAGGATGGGAGAGTAAAAAAGTAAAATAAAAAAATTCTCGCTCTACTGTAACTTTTTCGAACGTCGCTCACGGAGGCTGAGGGGCCCCTAGAGCTTGGGGGCCCCGGGGCACTGCCCCGCCTAGCCCTATGGTAGCTACGCCACTGACAAGATTGTACAAACGGGCACCGCCCACAAATCTTCAGTTTCGCCTTTGGCACCAAAACTGTCCGAAATCAATTTATCAAAATGTCCTTGCTTTAGGCAACTGGTAAGTGTGTAACTGTTAGATGGCAGAGCTCTCCCTAGCCCTGAATCGGTACAAGTCGGTAGACGTTGGGCGGCTTCGGCAGGCAGTCTTTGTTTCGAGGCTGTAGCCAACATTACTGACTGAAAGTGCTGTGGGAGGCAACAATAGACGTCTGCTTTCATGTTGTTAGCCGCATTAGAAGCAGTGTTCCGCCACCCGGTGGCCCAGTGCGGCTACTACGGGAGACTTGTGTGAGGGGAGGAGGAGGTGATGGACGGAAGGATGGGAGAGTAAAAAAGTAAAATAAAAATATTCTCGCTCTACTGTAACTTTTTCGAACGTCGCTCATGGAGGCCGAGGGGCCCCTAGAGCTTGGGGGCCCAGGGGCACTGCCCCGCCTAGCCCTATGGTAGCTACGCCACTGACAAGATTGTACAAACGGGCACCGCCCACAAATCTTCAGTTTCGCCTTTGGCACAAAAACTGTCCGAAATCAATTTATCAAAATGTCCTTGCTTTAGGCAACTGGTAAGTGTGTAACTGTTAGATTGCAGAGCTCTCCCTAGCCCTGAATCGGTACAAGTCGGTAGACGTTGGGCGGCTTCAGCAGGCAGCCTTTGTTTCGAGGCTGCAGCCAACATTACTGACTAAAAGTGCTCTGGGAGGCAACAATAGACGTCTGCTTTCTTGTTGTTAGCCGCATTAGAAGCAGTGTTCCGCCACCCGGTGGCCCAGTGCGGCTACTACGGGAGACTTGTGTGAGGGGAGGAGGAGGTGATGGACGGAAGGATGGGAGAGTAAAAAAGTAAAATAAAAATATTCTCGCTCTACTGCAACTTTTTCGAACGTCGCTCACGGAGGCCGAGGGGCCCCTAGAGCTTGGGGGCCCCGGGGCACTGCCCCGCCTAGCCCTATGGTAGCTACGCCACTGACAAGATTGTACAAACGGGCACCGCCCACAAATCTTCAGTTTCGCCTTTGGCACCAAAACTGTCCGAAATCAATTTATCAAAATGTCCTTGCTTTAGGCAACTGGTAAGTGTGTAACTGTTAGATGGCAGAGCTCTCCCTAGCCCTGAATCGGTACAAGTCGGTAGACGTTGGGCGGCTTCGGCAGGCAGTCTTTGTTTCGAGGCTGCAGCCAACATTACTGACTAAAAGTGCTGTGGGAGGCAACAATAGACGTCTGCTTTCTTGTTGTTAGCTGCATTAGAAGCAGTGTTCCGCCACCCGATGGCCCAGTGCGGCTACTACGGGAGACTTGTGTGAGGGGAGGAGGAGGTGATGGACGGAAGGATGGGAGAGTAAAAAAGTAAAATAAAAAAATTCTCGCTCTACTGTAACTTTTTCGAACGTCGCTCACGGAGGCCGAGGGGCCCCTAGAGCTTGGGGGCCCCGGGGCACTGCCCCGCCTAGCCCTATGGTAGCTACGCCACTGACAAGATTGTACAAACGGGCACCGCCAACAAATCTTCAGTTTCGCCTTTGGCACCAAAACTGTCCGAAATCAATTTATCAAAATGTCCTTGCTTTAGGCAACTGGTAAGTGTGTAACTGTTAGATGGCAGAGCTCTCCCTAGCCCTGATTCGGTACAAGTCGGTAGACGTTGGGCGGCTTCGGCAGGCAGTCTTTGTTTCGAGGCTGTAGCCAACATTACTGACTGAAAGTGCTGTGGGAGGCAACAATAGACGTCTGCTTTCTTGTTGTTAGCCGCATTAGAAGCAGTGTTCCGCCACCCGGTGGCCCAGTGCGACTACTACGGGAGACTTGTGTGAGGGGAGGATGAGGTGATGGACGGAAGGATGGGAGAGTAAAAAAGTAAAATAAAAAAATTCTCGCTCTACTGTAACTTTTTCGAACGTCGCTCACAGAGGCCGAGGGGCCCCTAGAGCTTGGGGGCCCCGGGGCACTGCCCCGTCTAGCCCTATGGTAGCTACGCCACTGACAAGATTGTACAAACGGGCACCGCCCACAAATCTTCAGTTTCGCCTTTGGCACCAAAACTGTCCGAAATCAATTTATCAAAATGTCCTTGCTTTAGGCAACTGGTAAGTGTGTAACTGTTAGATGGCAGAGCTCTCCCTAGCCCTGAATCGGTACAAGTCGGTAGACGTTGGGCGGATTCGGCAGGCAGTCTTTGTTTCGAGGCTGTAGCCAACATTACTGACTGAAAGTGCTGTGGGAGGCAACAATAGACGTCTGCTTTCTTGTTGTTAGCCGCATTAGAAGCAGTGTTCCGCCACCCGGTGGCCCAGTGCGGCTACTACGGGAAACTTGTGTGAGGGGAGGATGAGGTGATGGACGGAAGGATGGGAGAGTAAAAAAGTAAAATAAAAAAATTCTCGCTCTACTGTAACTTTTTCGAACGTCGCTCACGGAGGCCGAGGGGCCCCTAGAGCTTGGGGGCCCCGGGGCACTGCCCCGCCTAGCCCTATGGTAGCTACGCCACTGACAAGATTGTACAAACGGGCACCGCCCACAAATCTTCAGTTTCGCCTTTGGCACCAAAACTGTCCGAAATCAATTTATCAAAATGTCCTTGCTTTAGGCAACTGGTAAGTGTGTAACTGTTAGATGGCAGAGCTCTCCCTAGCCCTGAATCGGTACAAGTCGGTAGACGTTGGGCGGCTTGGGCAGGCAGTCTTTGTTTCGAGGCTGTAGCCAACATTACTGACTGAAAGTGCTGTGGGAGGCAACAATAGACGTCTGCTTTCTTGTTGTTAGCCGCATTAGAAGCAGTGTTCCGCCATCCGGTGGCCCAGTGCGGCTACTACGGGAGACTTGTGTGAGGGGAGGAGGAGGTGATGGACGGAAGGATGGGAGAGTAAAAAAGTAAAATAAAAAAATTCTCGCTCTACTGTAACTTTTTCGAACGTCGCTCACGGAGGCCGAGGGGCCCCTAGAGCTTGGGGGCCCCGGGGCACTGCCCCGCCTATCCCTATGGTAGCTACGCCACTGACAAGATTGTACAAACGGGCACCGCCAACAAATCTTCAGTTTCGCCTTTGGAACCAAAACTGTCCGAAATCAATTTATCAAAATGTCCTTGCTTTAGGCAACTGGTAAGTGTGTAACTGTTAGATGGCAGAGCTCTCCCTAGCCCTGAATCGGTACAAGTCGGTAGACGTTGGGCGGCTTGGGCAGGCAGTCTTTGTTTCGAGGCTGTAGCCAACATTACTGACTGAAAGTGCTGTGGGAGGCAACAATAGACGTCTGCTTTCTTGTTGTTAGCCGCATTAGAAGCAGTGTTCCGCCACCCGGTGGCCCAGTGCGACTACTACGGGAGACTTGTGTGAGGGGAGGATGAGGTGATGGACGGAAGGATGGGAGAGTAAAAAAGTAAAATAAAAAAATTCTCGCTCTACTGTAACTTTTTCGAACGTCGCTCACGGAGGCCGAGGGGCCCCTAGAGCTTGGGGGCCCCAGGGCACTGCCCCGCCTATCCCTATGGTAGTTACGCCACTGACAAGATTGTACAAACGGGCACCGCCAACAAATCTTCAGTTTCGCCTTTGGCACCAAAACTGTCCGAAATCAATTTATCAAAATGTCCTTGCTTTAGGCAACTGGTAAGTGTGTAACTGTTAGATGGCAGAGCTCTCCCTAGCCCTGAATCGGTACAAGTCGGTAGACGTTGGGCGGCTTGGGCAGGCAGTCTTTGTTTCGAGGCTGTAGCCAACATTACTGACTGAAAGTGCTGTGGGAGGCAACAATAGACGTCTGCTTTCTTGTTGTTAGCCGCATTAGAAGCAGTGTTCCGCCACCCGGTGGCCCAGTGCGGCTACTACGGGAAACTTGTGTGAGGGGAGGATGAGGTGATGGACGGAAGCATGGGAGAGTAAAAAAGTAAAATAAAAAAATTCTCACTCTACTGTAACTATTTCGAACGTCGCTCACGGAGGCCGAGGGGCCCCTAGAGCTTGGGGGCCCCGGGGCACTGCCCCGCCTAGCCCTATGGTAGCTACGCCACTGACAAGATTGTACAAACGGGCACCGCCAACAAATCTTCAGTTTCGCCTTTGCCACCAAAACTGTCCGAAATCAATTTATCAAAATATCCTTGCTTTAGGCAACTGGTAAGTGTGTAACTGTTAGATGGCAGAGCTCTCCCTAGCCCTGAATCGGTACAAGTCGGTAGACGTTGGGCGGCTTCGGCAGGCAGTCTTTGTTTCGAGGCTGTAGCCAACATTACTGACTGAAAGTGCTGTGGGAGGCAACAATAGACGTCTGCTTTCTTGTTGTTAGCCGCATTAGAAGCAGTTTCCGCCACCCGGTGGCCCAGTGCGGCTACTACGGGAAACTTGTGTGAGGGGAGGATGAGGTGATGGACGGAAGGATGGGAGAGTAAAAAAGTAAAATAAAAAAATTCTCGCTCTACTGTAACTTTTTCGAACGTCGCTCACGGAGGCCGAGGGGCCTCTAGAGCTTGGAGGCCCCAGGGCACTGCCCCGCCTAGCCCTATGGTAGCTACGCCACTGACAAGATTGTACAAACGGGCACCGCCCACAAATCTTCAGTTTCGCCTTTGGCACCAAAACTGTCCGAAATCAATTTATCAAAATGTCCTTGCTTTAGGCAACTGGTAAGTGTGTAACTGTTAGATGGCAGAGCTCTCCCTAGCCCTGAATCGGTACAAGTCGGTAGACGTTGGGCGGCTTGGGCAGGCAGTCTTTGTTTCGAGGCTGTAGCCAACATTACTGACTGAAAGTGCTGTGGGAGGCAACAATAGACGTCTGCTTTCTTGTTGTTAGCCGCATTAGAAGCAGTGTTCCGCCACCCGGTGGCCCAGTGCGGCTACTACGGGAAACTTGTGTGAGGGGAGGATGAGGTGATGGACGGAAGGATGGGAGAGTAAAAAAGTAAAATAAAAAAATTCTCGCTCTACTGTAACTTTTTCGAACGTCGCTCACGGAGGCCGAGGGGCCCCTAGAGCTTGGGGGCCCCGGGGCACTGCCCCGCCTAGCCCTATGGTAGCTACGCCACTGACAAGATTGTACAAACGGGCACCGCCAACAAATCTTCAGTTTCGCCTTTGGCACCAAAACTGTCCGAAATCAATTTATCAAAATGTCCTTGCTTTAGGCAACTGGTAAGTGTGTAACTGTTAGATGGCAGAGCTCTCCCTAGCCCTGAATCGGTACAAGTCGGTAGACGTTGGGCGGCTTGGGCAGGCAGTCTTTGTTTCGAGGCTGTAGCCAACATTACTGACTGAAAGTGCTGTGGGAGGCAACAATAGACGTCTGCTTTCTTGTTGTTAGCCGCATTAGAAGCAGTGTTCCGCCATCCGGTGGCCCAGTGCGGCTACTACGGGAGACTTGTGTGAGGGGAGGAGGAGGTGATGGACGGAAGGATGGGAGAGTAAAAAAGTAAAATAAAAAAATTCTCGCTCTACTGTAACTATTTCGAACGTCGCTCACGGAGGCCGAGGGGCCCCTAGAGCTTGGAGGCCCCGGGGCACTGCCCCGCCTATCCCTATGGTAGCTACGCCACTGACAAGATTGTACAAACGGGCACCGCCCACAAATCTTCAGTTTCGCCTTTGGCACCAAAACTGTCCGAAATCAATTTATCAAAATGTCCTTGCTTTAGGCAACTGGTAAGTGTGTAACTGTTAGATGGCAGAGCTCTCCCTAGCCCTGAATCGGTACAAGTCGGTAGACGTTGGGCGGCTTGGGCAGGCAGTCTTTGTTTCGAGGCTGTAGCCAACATTACTGACTGAAAGTGCTGTGGGAGGCAACAATAGACGTCTGCTTTCTTGTTGTTAGCCGCATTAGAAGCAGTGTTCCGCCACCCGGTGGCCCAGTGCGGCTACTACGGGAAACTTGTGTGAGGGGAGGATGAGGTGATGGACGGAAGCATGGGAGAGTAAAAAAGTAAAATAAAAAAATTCTCACTCTACTGTAACTATTTCGAACGTCGCTCACGGAGGCCGAGGGGCCCCTAGAGCTTGGGGGCCCCGGGGCACTGCCCCGCCTAGCCCTATGGTAGCTACGCCACTGACAAGATTGTACAAACGGGCACCGCCAACAAATCTTCAGTTTCGCCTTTGGCACCAAAACTGTCCGAAATCAATTTATCAAAATATCCTTGCTTTAGGCAACTGGTAAGTGTGTAACTGTTAGATGGCAGAGCTCTCCCTAGCCCTGAATTGGTACAAGTCGGTAGACGTTGGGCGGCTTCGGCAGGCAGTCTTTGTTTCGAGGCTGTAGCCAACATTACTGACTGAAAGTGCTGTGGGAGGCAACAATAGACGTCTGCTTTCTTGTTGTTAGCCGCATTAGAAGCAGTGTTCCGCCACCCGGTGGCCCAGTGCGGCTACTACGGGAAACTTGTGTGAGGGGAGGATGAGGTGATGGACGGAAGGATGGGAGAGTAAAAAAGTAAAATAAAAAAATTCTCGCTCTACTGTAACTTTTTCGAACGTCGCTCACGGAGGCCGAGGGGCCCCTAGAGCTTGGGGGCCCCGGGGCACTGCCCCGCCTAGCCCTATGGTAGCTACACCACTGACAAGATTGTACAAACGGGCACCGCTAACAAATCTTCAGTTTCGCCTTTGGCACCAAAACTGTCCGAAATCAATTTATCAAAATGTCCTTGCTTTAGGCAACTGGTAAGTGTGTAACTGTTCGATGGCAGAGCTCTCCCTAGCCCTGAATCGGTACAAGTCGGTAGACGTTGGGCGGCTTGAACAGGCAGTCTTTGTTTCGAGGCTGTAGCCAACATTACTTACTGAAAGTGCTGTGGGAGGCAACAATAGACGTCTGCTTTCTTGTTGTTAGCCGCATTAGAAGCAGTGTTCCGCCACCCGGTGGCCCAGTGCGGCTACTACGGGAGACTTGTGTGAGGGGAGGAGGAGGTGATGGACGGAAGGATGGGAGAGTAAAAAAGTAAAATAAAAAAATTCTCGCTCTACTGTAACTTTTTCGAACGTCGCTCACAGAGGCCGAGGGGCCCCTGGAGCTTGGGGGCCCCGGGACACTGCCCCGCCTAGCCCTATGGTAGCTACACCAGTGACAAGATTGTACAAACGGGCACCGCCAACAAATCTTCAGTTTCGCCTTTGGCACCAAAACTGTCCGAAATCAATTTATCAAAATGTCCTTGCTTTAGGCAACTGGTAAGTGTGTAACTGTTAGATGGCTGAGCTCTCCCTAGCCCTGAATCGGTACAAGTCGTTAGACGTTGGGCGGCTTCGGCAGGCAGTCTTTGTTTCGAGGCTGTAGCCAACATTACTGACTGAAAGTGCTGTGGGAGGCAACAATAGACGTCTGCTTTCTTGTTGTTAGCCGCATTAGAAGCAGTGTTCCGCCACCCGGTGGCCCAGTGCGACTACTACGGGAGACTTGTGTGAGGGGAGGATAAGGTGATGGACGGAAGGATGGGAGAGTAAAAAAGTAAAATAAAAAAATTCTCGCTCTACTGTAACTTTTTCGAACGTCGCTCACAGAGGCCGAGGGGCCCCTAGAGCTTGGGGGCCCTGGGGCACTGCCCCGTCTAGCCCTATGGTAGCTACGCCACTGACAAGATTGTACAAACGTGCACCACCCACAAATCTTCAGTTTCGCCTTTGGCACCAAAACTGTCCGAAATCAATTTATCAAAATGTCCTTGCTTTAGGCAACTGGTAAGTGTGTAACTGTTAGATGGCAGAGCTCTCCCTAGCCCTGAATCGGTACAAGTCGGTAGACGTTGGGCGGCTTGGGCAGGCAGTCTTTGTTTCGCGCCTGTAGCCAACATTACTGTTAGAAAGTGCTGTGGGAGGCAACAATAGACGTCTGCTTTCTTGTTGTTAGCCGCATTAGAAGCAGTGTTCCGCCACCCGGTGGCCCAGTGCGGCTACTACGGGAAACTTGTGTGAGGGGAGGATGAGGTGATGGACGGAAGGATGGGAGAGTAAAAAAGTAAAATAAAAAAATTCTCGCTCTACTGTAACTTTTTCGAACGTCGATCACGGAGGCCGAGGTTCCCCTAGAGCTTTGGGGCCCCGGGGCACTGCCCCGCCTAGCCCTATGGTAGCTACGCCACTGACAAGATTGTACAAACGGGCACCGCCAACAAATCTTCAGTTTCGCCTTTGGCACCAAAACTGTCCGAAATCAATTTATCAGAATGTCCTTGCTTTAGGCAACTGGTAAGTGTGTAACTGTTAGATGGCAGAGCTCTCCCTAGCCCTGAATCGGTACAAGTCGGTAGACGTTGTGCGGCTTCGGCAGGCAGTCTTTGTTTCGAGGCTGTAGCCAACATTACTGACTGAAAGTGCTGTGGGAGGCAACAATAGACATCTGCTTTCTTGTTGTTAGCTGCATTAGAAGCAGTGTTCCGCCACCCGGTGGCCCAGTGCGGCTACTACGGGAAACTTGTGTGAGGGGCTGATGAGGTGATGGACGGAAGGATGGGAGAGTAAAAAAGTAAAATAAAAAAATTCTCGCTCTACTGTAACTTTTTCGAACGTCGCTCACGGAGGCCGAGGGGCCCCTAGAGCTTGGGGGCCCCGGGGCACTGCCCCGCCTATCCCTATGGTAGCTACGCCACTGACAAGATTGTACAAACGGGCACCGCCAACAAATCTTCAGTTTCGCCTTTGGCACCAAAACTGTCCGAAATCAATTTAGCAAAATGTCCTTGCTTTAGGCAACTGGTAAGTGTGTAACTGTTAGATGGCAGTGCTCTCCCTAGCCCTGAATCGGTACAAGTCGGTAGACGTTGGGCGGCTTCGGCAGGCAGTCTTTGTTTCGAGGCTGTAGCCAACATTACTGACTGAAAGTGCTGTGGGAGGCAACAATAGACGTCTGCTTTCTTGTTGTTAGCCGCATTAGAAGCAGTGTTCCGCCACCCGGTGGCCCAGTGCGGCTACTACGGGAAACTTGTGTGAGGGGAGGATGAGGTGATGGACGGAAGGATGGGAGAGTAAAAAAGTAAAATAAAAAAATTCTCGCTCTACTGTAACTTTTTCGAACGTCGCTCACGGAGGCCGAGGAGCCCCTAGAGCTTGGGGGCCCCGGGGCACTGCCCCACCTAGCCCTATGGTAGCTACGCCACTGACAAGATTGTACAAACGGGCACCGCCAACAAATCTTCAGTTTCGCCTTTGGCACCAAAACTGTCCGAAATCAATTTATCAAAATGTCCTTGCTTTAGGCAACTGGTAAGTGTGTAACTGTTAGATGGCAGAGCTCTCCCTAGCCCTGAATCGGTACAAGTCGGTAGACGTTGGGCGGCTTGGGCAGTCAGTCTTTGTTTCGAGGCTGTAGCCAACATTACTGACTGAAAGTGCTGTGGGAGGCAACAATAGACGTCTGCTTTCTTGTTGTTAGCCGCATTAGAAGCAGTGTTCCGCCACCCGGTGGCCCAGTGCGACTACTACGGGAGACTTGTGTGAGGGGAGGATGAGGTGATGGACGGAAGGATGGGAGAGTAAAAAAGTAAAATAAAAAAATTCTCGCTCTACTGTAACTTTTTCGAACGTCGCTCACAGAGGCCGAGGGTCCCCTAGAGCTTGGGGGCCCCGGGGCACTGCCCCGTCTAGCCCTATGGTAGCTACGCCACTGACAAGATTGTACAAACGGGCACCGCCAACAAATCTTCAGTTTCGCCTTTGGCACCAAAACTGTCCGAAATCAATTTATCAAAATGTCCTTGCTTTAGGCAACTGGTAAGTGTGTAACTGTTAGATGGCAGAGCTCTCCCTAGCCCTGAATCGGTACAAGTCGGTAGACGTTGGGCGGCTTGGGCAGGCAGTATTTGTTTCGCGCCTGTAGCCAACATTACTGACTGAAAGTGCTGTGGGAGGCAACAATAGACGTCTGCTTTCTTGTTGTTAGCCGCATTAGAAGCAGTGTTCCGCCACCCGGTGGCCCAGTGCGGCTACTACGGGAAACTTGTGTGAGGGGAGGATGAGGTGATGGACGGAAGGATGGGAGAGTAAAAAAGTAAAATAAAAAAATTCTCGCTCTACTGTAACTTTTTCGAACGTCGCTCACGGAGGCCGAGGGGCCCCTAGAGCTTGGGGGCCCCGGGGCACTGCCCCGCCTAGCCCTATGGTAGCTACGCCACTGACAAGATTGTACAAACGGGCACCGCCAACAAATCTTCAGTTTCGCCTTTGGCACCAAAACTGTCCGAAATCAATTTATCAAAATGTCCTTGCTTTAGGCAACTGGTAAGTGTGTAACTGTTAGATGGCAGAGCTCTCCCTAGCCCTGAATCGGTACAAGTCGGTAGACGTTGGGCGGCTTGGGCAGGCAGTCTTTGTTTCGAGGCTGTTGCCAACATTACTGACTGAAAGTGCTGTGGGAGGCAACAATAGACGTCTGCTTTCTTGTTGTTAGCCGCATTAGAAGCAGTGTTCCGCCACCCGGTGGCCCAGTGCGACTACTACGGGAGACTTGTGTGAGGGGAGGATGAGGTGATGGACGGAAGGATGGGAGAGTAAAAAAGTAAAATAAAAAAATTCTCGCTCTACTGTAACTTTTTCGAACGTCGCTCAAGGAGGCCGAGGGGCCCCTAGAGCTTGGGGGCCCCGGGGCACTGCCCCGCCTAGCCCTATGGTAGCTACGCCACTGACAAGATTGTACAAACGGGCACCGCCAACAAATCTTCAGTTTCGCCTTTGGCACCAAAACTGTCCGAAATCAATTTATCAAAATGTCCTTGCTTTAGGCAACTGGTAAGTGTGTAACTGTTAGATGGCAGAGCTCTCCCTAGCCCTGAATCGGTACAAGTCGGTAGACGTTGGGCGGCTTCGGCAGGCAGTCTTTGTTTCGAGGCTGTAGCCAACATTACTGACTGAAAGTGCTGTGGGAGGCAACAATTGACGTCTGCTTTCTTTTTGTTAGCCGCATTAGAAGCAGTGTTCCGCCACCCTGTGGCCCAAGGCGGCTACTACGGGAAACTTGTGTGAGGGGAGGATGAGGTGATGGACGGAAGGATGGGAGAGTAAAAAAGTAAAATAAAAAAATTCTCGCTCTACTGTAACTTTTTCGAACGTCGCTCACGGAGGCCGAGGGGCCCCTAGAGCTTGGGGGCCCCGGGGCACTGCCCCGCCTAGCCCTATGGTAGCTACGCCACTGACAAGATTGTACAAACGGGCACCGCCAACAAATCTTCAGTTTCGCCTTTGGCACCAAAACTGTCCGAAATCAATTTATCAAAATGTCCTTTCTTTAGGCAACTGGTAAGTGTGTAACTGTTAGATGGCAGAGCTCTCCCTAGCCCTGAATCGGTACAAGTCGGTAGACGTTGGGCGGCTTGGGCAGGCAGTCTTTGTTTCGAGGCTGTAGCCAACATTACTGACTGAAAGTGCTGTGGGAGGCAACAATAGACGTCTGCTTTCTTGTTGTCAGCCGCATTAGAAGCAGTGTTCCGCCACCCGGTGGCCCAGTGCGGCTACTACGGGAGACTTGTGTGAGGGGAGGAGGAGGTGATGGACGGAAGGATGGGAGAGTAAAAAAGTAAAATAAAAAAATTCTCGCTCTACTGTAACTTTTTCGAACGTCGCTCAAGGAGGCCGAGGGGCCCCTAGAGCTTGGGGGCCCCGGGGCACTGCCCCGCCTAGCCCTATGGTAGCTACGCCACTGACAAGATTGTACAAACGGGCACCGCCAACAAATCTTCAGTTTCGCCTTTGGCACCAAAACTGTCCGAAATCAATTTATCAAAATGTCCTTGCTTTAGGCAACTGGTAAGTGTGTAACTGTTAGATGGCAGAGCTCTCCCTAGCCCTGAATCGGTACAAGTCGGTAGACGTTGGGCGGCTTCGGCAGGCAGTCTTTGTTTCGAGGCTGTAGCCAACATTACTGACTGAAAGTGCTGTGGGAGGCAACAATTGACGTCTGCTTTCTTTTTGTTAGCCGCATTAGAAGCAGTGTTCCGCCACCCTGTGGCCCAAGGCGGCTACTACGGGAAACTTGTGTGAGGGGAGGATGAGGTGATGGACGGAAGGATGGGAGAGTAAAAAAGTAAAATAAAAAAATTCTCGCTCTACTGTAACTTTTTCGAACGTCGCTCACGGAGGCCGAGGGGCCCCTAGAGCTTGGGGGCCCCGGGGCACTGCCCCGCCTAGCCCTATGGTAGCTACGCCACTGACAAGATTGTACAAACGGGCACCGCCAACAAATCTTCAGTTTCGCCTTTGGCACCAAAACTGTCCGAAATCAATTTATCAAAATGTCCTTTCTTTAGGCAACTGGTAAGTGTGTAACTGTTAGATGGCAGAGCTCTCCCTAGCCCTGAATCGGTACAAGTCGGTAGACGTTGGGCGGCTTGGGCAGGCAGTCTTTGTTTCGAGGCTGTAGCCAACATTACTGACTGAAAGTGCTGTGGGAGGCAACAATAGACGTCTGCTTTCTTGTTGTCAGCCGCATTAGAAGCAGTGTTCCGCCACCCGGTGGCCCAGTGCGGCTACTACGGGAGACTTGTGTGAGGGGAGGAGGAGGTGATGGACGGAAGGATGGGAGAGTAAAAAAGTAAAATAAAAATATTCTCGCTCTACTGTAACTTTTTCGAACGTCGCTCACGGAGGCCGAGGGGCCCCTAGAGCTTGGGGGCCCCGGGGCACTGCCCCGCCTAGCCCAATGGTAGCTACGCCACTGACAAGATTGTACAAACGGGCACCGCCCACACATCTTCAGTTTCGCCTTTGGCACCAAAACTGTCCGAAATCAATTTATCAAAATGTCCTTGCTTTAGGCAACTGGTAAGTGTGTAACTGTTAGATGGCAGAGCTCTCCCTAGCCCTGAATCGGTACAAGTCGGTAGACGTTGGGCGGCTTCGGCAGGCAGTCTTTGTTTCGAGGCTGTAGCCAACATTACTGACTGAAAGTGCTGTGGGAGGCAACAATAGACGTCTGCTTTCTTGTTGTTAGCTGCATTAGAAGCAGTGTTCCGCCATCCGGTGGCCAGTGCGGCTACTACGGGAGACTTGTGTGAGGGGAGGAGGAGGTGATGGACGGAAGGATGGGAGAGTAAAAAAGTAAAATAAAAAAATTCTCGCTCTACTGTAACTTTTTCGAACGTCGCTCACAGAGGCCGAGGGGCCCCTGGAGCTTGGGGGCCCCGGGACACTGCCCCGCCTAGCCCTATGGTAGCTACGCCACTGACAAGATTGTACAAACGGGCACCGCCAACAAATCTTCAGTTTCGCCTTTGGCACCAAAACTGTCCAAAATCAATTTATCAAAATGTCCTTGCTTTAGGCAACTGGTAAGTGTGTAACTGTTAGATGGCAGAGCTCTCCCTAGCCCTGAATCGGTACAAGTCGGTAGACGTTGGGCGGCTTCGGCAGGCAGTCTTTGTTTCGAGGCTGTAGCTAACATTACTGACTGAAAGTGCTGTGGGAGGCAACAATAGACATCTGCTTTCTTGTTGTTAGCTGCATTAGAAGCAGTGTTCCGCCACCCGGTGGCCCAGTGCGGCTACTACGGGAAACTTGTGTGAGGGGCTGATGAGGTGATGGACGGAAGGATGGGAGAGTAAAAAAGTAAAATAAAAAAATTCTCGCTCTACTGTAACTTTTTCGAACGTCGCTCACGGAGGCCGAGGGGCCCCTAGAGCTTGGGGGCCCCGGGGCACTGCCCCGCCTAGCCCTATGGTAGCTACGCCACTGACAAGATTGTACAAACGGGCACCGCCAACAAATCTTCAGTTTCGCCTTTGGCACCAAAACTGTCCGAAATCAATTTATCAAAATGTCCTTGCTTTAGGCAACTGGTAAGTGTGTAACTGTTAGATGGCAGAGCTCTCCCTAGCCCTGAATCGGTACAAGTCGGTAGACGTTGGGCGGCTTCGGCAGGCAGTCTTTGTTTCGAGGCTGTAGCCAACATTACTGACTGAAAGTGCTGTGGGAGGCAACAATAGACGTCTGCTTTCTTGTTGTTAGCCGCATTAGAAGCAGTGTTCCGCCACCCGGTGGCCCAGTGCGACTACTACGGGAGACTTGTGTGAGGGAAGGATGAGGTGATGGACGGAAGGATGGGAGAGTAAAAAAGTAAAATAAAAAAATTCTCGCTCTACTGTAACTTTTTCGAACGTCGCTCACAGAGGCCGAGGGGCCCCTAGAGCTTGGGGGCCCCGGGGCACTGCCCCGTCTAGCCCTATGGTAGCTACGCCACTGACAAGATTGTACAAACGGGCACCGCCAACAAATCTTCAGTTTCGCCTTTGGCACCAAAACTGTCCGAAATCAATTTATCAAAATGTCCTTGCTTTAGGCAACTGGTAAGTGTGTAACTGTTAGATGGCAGAGCTCTCCCTAGCCCTGAATCGGTACAAGTCGGTAGACGTTGGGCGGCTTGGGCAGGCAGTCTTTGTTTCGCGCCTGTAGCCAACATTACTGACTGAAAGTGCTGTGGGAGGCAACAATAGACGTCTGCTTTCTTGTTGTTAGCCGCATTAGAAGCAGTGTTCCGCCACCCGGTGGCCCAGTGCGGCTACTACGGGAAACTTGTGTGAGGGGAGGATGAGGTGATGGACGGAAGGATGGGAGAGTAAAAAAGTAAAATAAAAAAATTCTCGCTCTACTGTAACTTTTTCGAACGTCGCTCACGGAGGCCGAGGGGCCCCTAGAGCTTGGGGGCCCCGGGGCACTGCCCCGCCTAGCCCTATGGTAGCTACGCCACTGACAAGATTGTACAAACGGGCACCGCCAACAAATCTTCAGTTTCGCCTTTGGCACCAAAACTGTCCGAAATCAATTTATCAAAATGTCCTTGCTTTAGGCAACTGGTAAGTGTGTAACTGTTAGATGGCAGAGCTCTCCCTAGCCCTGAATCGGTACAAGTCGGTAGACGTTGTGCGGCTTCGGCAGGCAGTCTTTGTTTCGAGGCTGTAGCCAACATTACTGACTGAAAGTGCTGTGGGAGGCAACAATAGACATCTGCTTTCTTGTTGTTAGCTGCATTAGAAGCAGTGTTCCGCCACCCGGTGGCCCAGTGCGGCTACTACGGGAAACTTGTGTGAGGGGCTGATGAGGTGATGGACGGAAGGATGGGAGAGTAAAAAAGTAAAATAAAAAAATTCTCGCTCTACTGTAACTTTTTCGAACGTCGCTCACAGAGGCCGAGGGGCCCCTAGAGCTTGGGGGCCCCGGGGCACTGCCCCGCCTAGCCCTATGGTAGCTACGCCACTGACAAGATTGTACAAACGGGCACCGCCCACAAATCTTCAGTTTCGCCTTTGGCACCAATACTGTCCGAAATCAATTTATCAAAATGTCCTTGCTTTAGGCAACTGGTAAGTGTGTAACTGTTAGATGGCAGAGCTCTCCCTAGCCCTGAATCGGTACAAGTCGGTAGACGTTGGGCGGCTTCGGCAGGCAGTCTTTGTTTCGAGGCTGTAGCCAACATTACTGACTGAAAGTGCTGTGGGAGGCAACAATAGACGTCTGCTTTCTTGTTGTTAGCCGCATTAGAAGCAGTGTTCCGTCACCCGTTGGCCCAGTGCGACTACTACGGGAGACTTGTGTGAGGGGAGGATGAGGTGATGGACGGAAGGATGGGAGAGTAAAAAAGTAAAATAAAAAAATTCTCGCTCTACTGTAACTTTTTCGAACGTCGCTCACGGAGGCCGAGGGGCCCCTAGAGCTTGGGGACCCCGGGGCACTGCCCCGCCTAGCCCTATGGTAGCTATGCCACTGACAAGATTGTACAAACGGGCACCGCCAACAAATCTTCAGTTTCGCCTTTGGCACCAAATCTGTCCGAAATCAATTTATCAAAATGTCCTTGCTTTAGACAACTGGTAAGTGTGTAACTGTTAGATGGCAGAGCTCTCCCTAGCCCTGAATCGGTACAAGTCGGTAGACGTTGTGCGGCTTCGGCAGGCAGTCTTTGTTTCGAGGCTGTAGCCAACATTACTGACTGAAAGTGCTGTGGGAGGCAACAATAGACATCTGCTTTCTTGTTGTTAGCTGCATTAGAAGCAGTGTTCCGCCACCCGGTGGCCCAGTGCGGCTACTACGGGAAACTTGTGTGAGGGGCTGATGAGGTGATGGACGGAAGGATGGGAGAGTAAAAAAGTAAAATAAAAAAATTCTCGCTCTACTGTAACTTTTTCGAACGTCGCTCACAGAGGCCGAGGGGCCCCTAGAGCTTGGGGGCCCCGGGGCACTGCCCCGCCTAGCCCTATGGTAGCTACGCCACTGACAAGATTGTACAAACGGGCACCGCCCACAAATCTTCAGTTTCGCCTTTGGCACCAATACTGTCCGAAATCAATTTATCAAAATGTCCTTGCTTTAGGCAACTGGTAAGTGTGTAACTGTTAGATGGCAGAGCTCTCCCTAGCCCTGAATCGGTACAAGTCGGTAGACGTTGGGCGGCTTCGGCAGGCAGTCTTTGTTTCGAGGCTGTAGCCAACATTACTGACTGAAAGTGCTGTGGGAGGCAACAATAGACGTCTGCTTTCTTGTTGTTAGCCGCATTAGAAGCAGTGTTCCGTCACCCGTTGGCCCAGTGCGACTACTACGGGAGACTTGTGTGAGGGGAGGATGAGGTGATGGACGGAAGGATGGGAGAGTAAAAAAGTAAAATAAAAAAATTCTCGCTCTACTGTAACTTTTTCGAACGTCGCTCACGGAGGCCGAGGGGCCCCTAGAGCTTGGGGACCCCGGGGCACTGCCCCGCCTAGCCCTATGGTAGCTACGCCACTGACAAGATTGTACAAACGGGCACCGCCAACAAATCTTCAGTTTCGCCTTTGGCACCAAATCTGTCCGAAATCAATTTATCAAAATGTCCTTGCTTTAGACAACTGGTAAGTGTGTAACTGTTAGATGGCAGAGCTCTCCCTAGCCCTGAATCGGTACAAGTCGGTAGACGTTGGGCGGCTTGGGCAGGCAGTCTTTGTTTCGAGGCTGTAGCCAACATTACTGACTGAAAGTGCTGTGGGAGGCAACAATAGACGTCTGCTTTCTTGTTGTTAGCCGCATTAGAAGCAGTGTTCCGCCACCCGGTGGCCCAGTGCGGCTACTACGGGAAACTTGTGTGAGGGGAGGATGAGGTGATGGACGGAAGGATGGGAGAGTAAAAAAGTAAAATAAAAAAATTCTCCCTCTACTGTAACTTTTTCGAACGTCGCTCACGGAGGCCGAGGGGCCCCTAGAGCTTGGGGGCCCCGGGGCACTGCCCCACCTAGCCCTATGGTAGCTACGCCACTGACAAGATTGTACAAACGGGCACCGCCAACAAATCTTCAGTTTCGCCCTTGGCACCAAAACTGTCCGAAATCAATTTATCAAAATGTCCTTGCTTTAGGCAACTGGTAAGTGTGTAACTGTTAGATGGCAGAGCTCTCCCTAGCCCTGAATCGGTACAAGTCGGTAGACGTTGTGCGGCTTCGGCAGGCAGTCTTTGTTTCGAGGCTGTAGCCAACATTACTGACTGAAAGTGCTGTGGGAGGCAACAATAGACATCTGCTTTCTTGTTGTTAGCTGCATTAGAAGCAGTGTTCCGCCACCCGGTGGCCCAGTGCGGCTACTACGGGAAACTTGTGTGAGGGGCTGATGAGGTGATGGACGGAAGGATGGGAGAGTAAAAAAGTAAAATAAAAAAATTCTCGCTCTACTGTAACTTTTTCGAACGTCGCTCACAAAGGCCGAGGGGCCCCTAGAGCTTGGGGGCCCCGGGGCACTGCCCCGCCTAGCCCTATGGTAGCTACGCCACTGACAAGATTGTACAAACGGGCACCGCCCACAAATCTTCAGTTTCGCCTTTGGCACCAATACTGTCCGAAATCAATTTATCAAAATGTCCTTGCTTTAGGCAACTGGTAAGTGTGTAACTGTTAGATGGCAGAGCTCTCCCTAGCCCTGAATCGGTACAAGTCGGTAGACGTTGGGCGGCTTCGGCAGGCAGTCTTTGTTTCGAGGCTGTAGCCAACATTACTGACTGAAAGTGCTGTGGGAGGCAACAATAGACGTCTGCTTTCTTGTTGTTAGCCGCATTAGAAGCAGTGTTCCGTCACCCGTTGGCCCAGTGCGACTACTACGGGAGACTTGTGTGAGGGGAGGATGAGGTGATGGACGGAAGGATGGGAGAGTAAAAAAGTAAAATAAAAAAATTCTCGCTCTACTGTAACTTTTTCGAACGTCGCTCACGGAGGCCGAGGGGCCCCTAGAGCTTGGGGACCCCGGGGCACTGCCCCGCCTAGCCCTATGGTAGCTACGCCACTGACAAGATTGTACAAACGGGCACCGCCAACAAATCTTCAGTTTCGCCTTTGGCACCAAATCTGTCCGAAATCAATTTATCAAAATGTCCTTGCTTTAGACAACTGGTAAGTGTGTAACTGTTAGATGGCAGAGCTCTCCCTAGCCCTGAATCGGTACAAGTCGGTAGACGTTGGGCGGCTTGGGCAGGCAGTCTTTGTTTCGAGGCTGTAGCCAACATTACTGACTGAAAGTGCTGTGGGAGGCAACAATAGACGTCTGCTTTCTTGTTGTTAGCCGCATTAGAAGCAGTGTTCCGCCACCCGGTGGCCCAGTGCGGCTACTACGGGAAACTTGTGTGAGGGGAGGATGAGGTGATGGACGGAAGGATGGGAGAGTAAAAAAGTAAAATAAAAAAATTCTCCCTCTACTGTAACTTTTTCGAACGTCGCTCACGGAGGCCGAGGGGCCCCTAGAGCTTGGGGGCCCCGGGGCACTGCCCCACCTAGCCCTATGGTAGCTACGCCACTGACAAGATTGTACAAACGGGCACCGCCAACAAATCTTCAGTTTCGCCCTTGGCACCAAAACTGTCCGAAATCAATTTATCAAAATGTCCTTGCTTTAGGCAACTGGTAAGTGTGTAACTGTTAGATGGCAGAGCTCTCCCTAGCTCTGAATCGGTACAAGTCGGTACACGTTGGGCGGCTTCGGCAGGCAGTCTTTGTTTCGAGGCTGTAGCCAACATTACTGACTGAAAGTGCTGTGGGAGGCAACAATAGACGTCTGCTTTCTTGTTGTTAGCCGCATTAGAAGCAGTGTTCCGCCACCCGGTGGCCCAGTGCGGCTACTACGGGAAACTTGTGTGAGGGGAGGATGAGGTGATGGACGGAAGGATGGGAGAGTAAAAAAGTAAAATAAAAAAATTCTCGCTCTACTGTAACTTTTTCGAACGTCGCTCACGGAGGCCGAGGGGCCCCTAGAGCTTGGGGGCCCCGGGGCACTGCCCCGCCTAGCCCTATGGTAGCTACGCCACTGACAAGATTGTACAAACGGGCACCGCCAACAAATCTTCAGTTTCGCCTTTGGCACCAAAACTGTCCGAAATCAATTTATCAAAATGTCCTTGCTTTAGGCAACTGGTAAGTGTGTAACTGTTAGATGGCAGAGCTCTCCCTAGCCCTGAATCGGTACAAGTCGGTAGACGTTGTGCGGCTTCGGCAGGCAGTCTTTGTTTCGAGGCTGTAGCCAACATTACTGACTGAAAGTGCTGTGGGAGGCAACAATAGACATCTGCTTTCTTGTTGTTAGCTGCATTAGAAGCAGTGTTCCGCCACCCGGTGGCCCAGTGCGGCTACTACGGGAAACTTGTGTGAGGGGCTGATGAGGTGATGGACGGAAGGATGGGAGAGTAAAAAAGTAAAATAAAAAAATTCTCGCTCTACTGTAACTTTTTCGAACGTCGCTCACAGAGGCCGAGGGGCCCCTAGAGCTTGGGGGCCCCGGGGCACTGCCCCGCCTAGCCCTATGGTAGCTACGCCACTGACAAGATTGTACAAACGGGCACCGCCAACAAATCTTCAGTTTCGCCTTTGGCACCAAAACTGTCCGAAATCAATTTATCAAAATGTCCTTGCTTTAGGCAACTGGTAAGTGTGTAACTGTTAGATGGCAGAGCTCTCCCTAGCCCTGAATCGGTACAAGTCGGTAGACGTTGGGCGGCTTCGGCAGGCAGTCTTTGTTTCGAGGCTGTAGCCAACATTACTGACTGAAAGTGCTGTGGGAGGCAACAATAGACGTCTGCTTTCTTGTTGTTAGCCGCATTAGAAGCAGTGTTCCGTCACCCGTTGGCCCAGTGCGACTACTACGGGAGACTTGTGTGAGGGGAGGATGAGGTGATGGACGGAAGGATGGGAGAGTAAAAAAGTAAAATAAAAAAATTCTCGCTCTACTGTAACTTTTTCGAACGTCGCTCACGGAGGCCGAGGGGCCCCTAGAGCTTGGGGACCCCGGGGCACTGCCCCGCCTAGCCCTATGGTAGCTACGCCACTGACAAGATTGTACAAACGGGCACCGCCAACAAATCTTCAGTTTCGCCTTTGGCACCAAATCTGTCCGAAATCAATTTATCAAAATGTCCTTGCTTTAGACAACTGGTAAGTGTGTAACTGTTAGATGGCAGAGCTCTCCCTAGCCCTGAATCGGTACAAGTCGGTAGACGTTGGGCGGCTTGGGCAGGCAGTCTTTGTTTCGAGGCTGTAGCCAACATTACTGACTGAAAGTGCTGTGGGAGGCAACAATAGACGTCTGCTTTCTTGTTGTTAGCCGCATTAGAAGCAGTGTTCCGCCACCCGGAGGCCCAGTGCGGCTACTACGGGAAACTTGTGTGAGGGGCTGATGAGGTGATGGACGGAAGGATGGGAGAGTAAAAAAGTAAAATAAAAAAATTCTCGCTCTACTGTAACTTTTTCGAACGTCGCTCACAGAGGCCGAGGGGCCCCTAGAGCTTGGGGGCCCCGGGGCACTGCCCCGCCTAGCCCTATGGTAGCTACGCCACTGACAAGATTGTACAAACGGGCACCGCCCACAAATCTTCAGTTTCGCCTTTGGCACCAAAACTGTACGAAATCAATTTATCAAAATGTCCTTGCTTTAGGCAACTGGTAAGTGTGTAACTGTTAGATGGCAGAGCTCTCCCTAGCCCTGAATCGGTACAAGTTGGTAGACGTTGGGCGGCTTGGGCAGGCAGTCTTTGTTTCGAGGCTGTAGCCAACATTACTGACTGAAAGTGCTGTGGGAGGCAACAATAGACGTCTGCTTTC
This sequence comes from Locusta migratoria, assembly GCA_026315105.1. Classification (NCBI taxonomy): domain Eukaryota; kingdom Metazoa; phylum Arthropoda; class Insecta; order Orthoptera; family Acrididae; genus Locusta; species Locusta migratoria. The sequence continues at coordinate 463,133,042 of CM048746.1, read as the reverse complement.
TTGTTGTTAGCCGCATTAGAAGCAGTGTTCCGCCACCCGGTGGCCCAGTGCGGCTACTACGGGAAACTTGTGTGAGGGGAGGATGAGGTGATGGACGGAAGGATGGGAGAGAAAAAAGTAAAATAAAAAAATTCTCCCTCTACTGTAACTTTTTCGAACGTCGCTCACGGAGGCCGAGGGGCCCCTAGAGCTTGGGGGCCCCGGGGCACTGCCCCACCTAGCCCTATGGTAGCTACGCCACTGACAAGATTGTACAAACGGGCACCGCCAACAAATCTTCAGTTTCGCCTTTGGCACCAAAACTGTCCGAAATCAATTTATCAAAATGTCCTTGCTTTAGGCAACTGGTAAGTGTGTAACTGTTAGATGGCAGAGCTCTCCCTAGCTCTGAATCGGTACAAGTCGGTACACGTTGGGCGGCTTGGGCAGGCAGTCTTTGTTTCGAGGCTGTAGCCAACATTACTGACTGAAAGTGCTGTGGGAGGCAACAATAGACGTCTGCTTTCTTGTTGTTAGCCGCATTAGAAGCAGTGTTCCGCCACCCGGTGGCCCAGTGCGGCTACTACGGGAAACTTGTGTGAGGGGAGGATGAGGTGATGGACGGAAGGATGGGAGAGTAAAAAAGTAAAATAAAAAAATTCTCGCTCTACTGTAACTTTTTCGAACGTCGCTCACGGAGGCCGAGGGGCCCCTGGAGCTTCGGGGCCCCGGGGCACTGCCCCGCCTAGCCCTATGGTAGCTACGCCACTGACAAGATTGTACAAACGGGCACCGCCAACAAATCTTCAGTTTCGCCTTTGGCACCAAAACTGTCCGAAATCAATTTATCAAAATGTCCTTTCTTTAGGCAACTGGTAAGTGTGTAACTGTTAGATGGCAGAGCTCTCCCTAGCCCTGAATCGGTACAAGTCGGTAGACGTTGGGCGGCTTCGGCAGGCAGTCTTTGTTTCGAGGCTGTAGCCAACATTACTGACTGAAAGTGCTGTGGGAGGCAACAATAGACGACTGCTTTCTTGTTGTTAGCCGCATTAGAAGCAGTGTTCCGCCACCCGGTGGCCCAGTGCGGCTACTACGGGAGACTTGTGTGAGGGGAGGAGGAGGTGATGGACGGAAGGATGGGAGAGTAAAAAAGTAAAATAAAAAAATTCTCGCTCTACTGTAACTTTTTCGAACGTCGCTCACGGAGGCCGAGGGGCCCCTAGAGCTTGGGGGCCCCGGGGCACTGCCCCGCCTAGCCCTATGGTTGCTACGCCACTGACAAGATTGTACAAACCAGTACCGCCCACAAATCTTCAGTTTCGCCTTTGGCACCAAAACTGTTAGAAAACAATATATCAAAATGTCCTTGCTTTAGGCAACTGGTAAGTGTGTAACTGTTAGATGGCAGAGCTCTCCCTAGCCCTGAATCGGTACAAGTCGGTAGACGTTGGGCGGCTTCGGCAGGCAGTCTTTGTTTCGAGGCTGCAGCCAACATTACTGACTTAAAGTGCTGTGGGAGACAACAATAGACGTCTGCTTTCTTGTTGTTAGCCGCATTAGAAGCAGTGTTCCGCCACCCGGTGGCCCAGTGCGGCTACTACGGGAAACTTGTGTGAGGGGCTGATGAGGTGATGGACGGAAGGATGGGAGAGTAAAAAAGTAAAATAAAAAAATTTTCGCTCTACTGTAACTTTTTCGAACGTCGCTCACAGAGGCCGAGGGGCCCCTAGAGCTTGGGGGCCCCGGGGCACTGCCCCGCCTAGCCCTATGGTAGCTACGCCACTGACAAGATTGTACAAACGGGCACCGCCAACAAATCTTCAGTTTCGCCTTTGGCACCAAAACTGTCCGAAATCAATTTATCAAAATGTCCTTGCTTTAGGCAACTGGTAATTTGTAACTGTTAGATGGCAGAGCTCTCCCTAGCCCTGAATCGGTACAAGTCGGTAGACGTTGGGCGGCTTCGGCAGGCAGTCTTTGTTTCGAGGCTGTAGCCAACATTACTGACTGAAAGTGCTGTGGGAGGCAACAATAGACGTCTGCTTTCTTGTTGTTAGCCGCATTAGAAGCAGTGTTCCGTCACCCGTTGGCCCAGTGCGACTACTACGGGAGACTTGTGTGAGGGGAGGATGAGGTGATGGACGGAAGGATGGGAGAGTAAAAAAGTAAAATAAAAAAATTCTCGCTCTACTGTAACTTTTTCGAACGTCGCTCACGGAGGCCGAGGGGCCCCTAGAGCTTGGGGGCCCCGGGGCACTGCCCCGCCTAGCCCTATGGTAGCTACGCCACTGACAAGATTGTACAAACGGGCACCGCCAACAAATCTTCAGTTTCGCCTTTGGCACCAAAACTGTCCGAAATCAATTTATCAAAATGTCCTTGCTTTAGGCAACTGGTAAGTGTGTAACTGTTAGATGGCAGAGCTCTCCCTAGCCCTGAATCGGTACAAGTCGGTTGACGTTGTGCGGCTTCGGCAGGCAGTCTTTGTTTCGAGGCTGTAGCCAACATTACTGACTGAAAGTGCTGTGGGAGGCAACAATAGACGACTGCTTTCTTGTTGTTAGCCGCATTAGAAGCAGTGTTCCGCCACCCGGTGGCCCAGTGCGGCTACTACGGGAGACTTGTGTGAGGGGAGGAGGAGGTGATGGACGGAAGGATGGGAGAGTAAAAAAGTAAAATAAAAAAATTCTCGCTCTACTGTAACTTTTTCGAACGTCGCTCACGGAGGCCGAGGGGCCCCTAGAGCTTGGGGGCCCCGGGGCACTGCCCCGCCTAGCCCTATGGTTGCTACGCCACTGACAAGATTGTACAAACCAGTACCGCCCACAAATCTTCAGTTTCACCTTTGGCACCAAAACTGTTAGAAAACAATATATCAAAATGTCCTTGCTTTAGGCAACTGGTAAGTGTGTAACTGTTAGATGGCAGAGCTCTCCCTAGCCCTGAATCGGTACAAGTCGGTAGACGTTGGGCGGCTTCGGCAGGCAGTCTTTGTTTCGAGGCTGCAGCCAACATTACTGACTTAAAGTGCTGTGGGAGACAACAATAGACGTCTGCTTTCTTGTTGTTAGCCGCATTAGAAGCAGTGTTCCGCCACCCGGTGGCCCAGTGCGGCTACTACGGGAAACTTGTGTGAGGGGCTGATGAGGTGATGGACGGAAGGATGGGAGAGTAAAAAAGTAAAATAAAAAAATTCTCGCTCTACTGTAACTTTTTCGAACGTCGCTCACAGAGGCCGAGGGGCCCCTAGAGCTTGGGGGCCCCGGGGCACTGCCCCGCCTAGCCCTATGGTAGCTACGCCACTGACAAGATTGTACAAACGGGCACCGCCAACAAATCTTCAGTTTCGCCTTTGGCACCAAAACTGTCCGAAATCAATTTATCAAAATGTCCTTGCTTTAGGCAACTGGTAAGTGTGTAACTGTTAGATGGCAGAGCTCTCCCTAGCCCTGAATCGGTACAAGTCGGTAGACGTTGGGCGGCTTCGGCAGGCAGTCTTTGTTTCGAGGCTGTAGCCAACATTACTGACTGAAAGTGCTGTGGGAGGCAACAATAGACGTCTGCTTTCTTGTTGTTAGCCGCATTAGAAGCAGTGTTCCGTCACCCGTTGGCCCAGTGCGACTACTACGGGAGACTTGTGTGAGGGGAGGATGAGGTGATGGACGGAAGGATGGGAGAGTAAAAAAGTAAAATAAAAAAATTCTCGCTCTACTGTAACTTTTTCGAACGTCGCTCACGGAGGCCGAGGGGCCCCTAGAGCTTGGGGGCCCCGGGGCACTGCCCCGCCTAGCCCTATGGTAGCTACGCCACTGACAAGATTGTACAAACGGGCACCGCCAACAAATCTTCAGTTTCGCCTTTGGCACCAAAACTGTCCGAAATCAATTTATCAAAATGTCCTTGCTTTAGGCAACTGGTAAGTGTGTAACTGTTAGATGGCAGAGCTCTCCCTAGCCCTGAATCGGTACAAGTCGGTTGACGTTGTGCGGCTTCGGCAGGCAGTCTTTGTTTCGAGGCTGTAGCCAACATTACTGACTGAAAGTGCTGTGGGAGGCAACAATAGACATCTGCTTTCTTGTTGTTAGCTGCATTAGAAGCAGTGTTCCGCCACCCGGTGGCCCAGTGCGGCTACTACGGGAAACTTGTGTGAGGGGCTGATGAGGTGATGGACGGAAGGATGGGAGAGTAAAAAAGTAAAATAAAAAAATTCTCGCTCTACTGTAACGTTTTCGAACGTCGCTCACGGAGGCCGAGGGGCCCCTAGAGCTTGGGGACCCCAGGGCACTGCCCCGCCTAGCCCTATGGTAGCTACGCCACTGACAAGATTGTACAAACGGGCACCGCCAACAAATCTTCAGTTTCGCCTTTGGCACCAAAACTGTCCGAAATCAATTTATCAAAATGTCCTTGCTTTAGGCAACTGGTAAGTGTGTAACTGTTAGATGGCAGAGCTCTCCCTAGCCCTGAATCGGTACAAGTCGGTAGATGTTGGGCGGCTTCAGCAGGCAGTCATTGTTTCGAGGCTGTAGCCAACATTACTGACTGAAAGTGCTGTGGGAGGCAACAATAGACGTCTGCTTTCTTGTTGTTAGCCGCATTAGAAGCAGTGTTCCGCCACCCGGTGGCCCAGTGCGGCTACTACGGGAAACTTGTGTGAGGGGAAAATGAGGTGATGGACGGAAGGATGGGAGAGTAAAAAAGTAAAATAAAAATATTCTCGCTCTACTGTAACTTTTTCGAACGTCGCTCACGGAGGCCGAGGGGCCCCTAGAGCTTGGGGGCCCCGGGGCACTGCCCCGCCTAGCCCTATGGTAGCTATGCCACTGACAAGATTGTACAAACGGGCACCGCCAACAAATCTTCAGTTTCGCCTTTGGCACCAAAACTGACCGAAATCAATTTATCAAAATGTCCTTGCTTTAGACAAGTGGTAAGTGTGTAACTGTTAGATGGCAGAGCTCTCCCTAGCCCTGAATCGGTACAAGTCGGTAGACGTTGGGCGGCTTGGGCAGGCAGTCTTTGTTTCGAGGCTGTAGCCAACATTACTGACTGAAAGTGCTGTGGGAGGCAACAATAGACGTCTGCTTTCTTGTTGTTAGCCGCATTAGAAGCAGTGTTCCGCCACCCGGTGGCCCAGTGCGGCTACTACGGGAAACTTGTGTGAGGGGAGGATGAGGTGATGGACGGAAGGATGGGAGAGTAAAAAAGTAAAATAAAAAAATTCTCGCTCTACTGTAACTTTTTCGAACGTCGCTCACGGAGGCCGAGGGGCCCCTGGAGCTTCGGGGCCCCGGGGCACTGCCCCGCCTAGCCCTATGGTAGCTACGCCACTGACAAGATTGTACAAACGGGCACCGCCAACAAATCTTCAGTTTCGCCATTGGCACCAAAACTGTCCGAAATCAATTTATCAAAATGTCCTTTCTTTAGGCAACTGGTAAGTGTGTAACTGTTAGATGGCAGAGCTCTCCCTAGCCCTGAATCGGTACAAGTCGGTAGACGTTGGGCGGCTTCGGCAGGCAGTCTTTGTTTCGAGGCTGTAGCCAACATTACTGACTGAAAGTGCTGTGGGAGGCAACAATAGACGTCTGCTTTCTTGTTGTTAGCCGCATTAGAAGCAGTGTTCCGCCACCCGGTGGCCCAGTGCGGCTACTACGGGAGACTTGTGTGAGGGGAGGAGGAGGTGATGGACGGAAGGATGGGAGAGTAAAAAAGTAAAATAAAAAAATTCTCGCTCTACTGTAACTTTTTCGAACGTCGCTCACAGCGGCCGAGGGGCCCCTAGAGCTTGGGGGCCCCGGGGCACTGCCCCGTCTAGCCCTATGGTAGCTACGCCACTGACAAGATTGTACAAACGGGCACCGCCCACAAATCTTCAGTTTCGCCTTTGGCACCAAAACTGTCCGAAATCAATTTATCAAAATGTCCTTGCTTTAGGCAACTGGTAAGTGTGTAACTGTTAGATGGCAGAGCTCTCCCTAGCCCTGAATCGGTACAAGTCGGTAGACCTTGGGCGGCTTGGGCAGGCAGTCTTTGTTTCGCGCCTGTAGCCAACATTACTGACTGAAAGTGCTGTGGGAGGCAACAATAGACGTCTGCTTTCTTGTTGTTAGCCGCATTAGAAGCAGTGTTCCGCCACCCGGTGGCCCAGTGCGGCTACTACGGGAAACTTGTGTGAGGGGAGGATGAGGTGATGGACGGAAGGATGGGAGAGTAAAAAAGTAAAATAAAAAAATTCTCGCTCTACTGTAACTTTTTCGAACGTCGCTCACGGAGGCCGAGGGGCCCCTAGAGCTTGGGGGCCCCGGGGCACTGCCCCGCCTAGCCCTATGGTAGCTATGCCACTGACAAGATTGTACAAACGGGCACCGCCAACAAATCTTCAGTTTCGCCTTTGGCACCAAAACTGACCGAAATCAATTTATCAAAATGTCCTTGCTTTAGACAAGTGGTAAGTGTGTAACTGTTAGATGGCAGAGCTCTCCCTAGCCCTGAATCGGTACAAGTCGGTAGACGTTGTGCGGCTTCGGCAGGCAGTCTTTGTTTCGAGGCTGTAGCCAACATTACTGACTGAAAGTGCTGTGGGAGGCAACAATAGACATCTGCTTGCTTGTTGTTAGCTGCATTAGAAGCAGTGTTCCGCCACCCGGTGGCCCAGTGCGGCTACTACGGGAAACTTGTGTGAGGGGCTGATGAGGTGATGGACGGAAGGATGGGAGAGTAAAAAAGTAAAATAAAAAAATTCTCGCTCTACTGTAACTTTTTCGAACGTCGCTCACGGAGGCCGAGGGGCCCCTAGAGCTTGGGGGCCCCGGGGCACTGCCCCGCCTAGCCCTATGGTAGCTACGCCACTGACAAGATTGTACAAACGGGCACCGCCAACAAATCTTCAGTTTCGCCTTTGGCACCAAAACTGTCCGAAATCAATTTATCAAAATGTCCTTGCTTTAGGCAACTGGTAAGTGTGTAACTGTTAGATGGCAGAGCTCTCCCTAGCCCTGAATCGGTACAAGTCGGTAGACGTTGGGCGGCTTCGGCAGGCAGTCTTTGTTTCGAGGCTGTAGCCAACATTACTGACTGAAAGTGCTGTGGGAGGCAACAATAGACGTCTGCTTTCTTGTTGTTAGCCGCATTAGAAGCAGTGTTCCGCCACCCGATGGCCCAGTGCGACTACTACGGGAGACTTGTGTGAGGGGAGGATGAGGTGATGGACGGAAGGATGGGAGAGTAAAAAAGTAAAATAAAAAAATTCTCGCTCTACTGTAACTTTTTCGAACGTTGCTCACAGAGGCCGAGGGGCCCCTAGAGCTTGGGGGCCCCGGGGCACTGCCCCGTCTAGCCCTATGGTAGCTACGCCACTGACAAGATTGTACAAACGGGCACCGCCCACAAATCTTCAGTTTCGCCTTTGGCACCAAAACTGTCCGAAATCAATTTATCAAAATGTCCTTGCTTTAGGCAACTGGTAAGTGTGTAACTGTTAGATGGCAGAGCTCTCCCTAGCCCTGAATCGGTACAAGTCGGTAGACGTTGGGTGGCTTGGGCAGGCAGTCTTTGTTTCGCGCCTGTAGCCAACATTACTGACTGAAAGTGCTGTGGGAGGCAACAATAGACGTCTGCTTTCTTGTTGTTAGCCGCATTAGAAGCAGTGTTCCGCCACCCGGTGGCCCAGTGCGGCTACTACGGGAAACTTGTGTAAGGGGAGGATGAGGTGATGGACGGAAGGATGGGAGAGTAAAAAAGTAAAATAAAAAAATTCTCGCTCTACTGTAACTTTTTCGAACGTCGCTCACGGAGGCCGAGGGGCCCCTAGAGCTTGGGGACACCGGGGCACTGCCCCGCCTAGCCCTATGGTAGCTACGCCACTGACAAGATTGTACAAACGGGCACCGCCAACAAATCTTCAGTTTCGCCTTTGGCACCAAAACTGTCCGAAATCAATTTATCAAAATGTCCTTGCTTTAGGCAACTGGTAAGTGTGTAACTGTTAGATGGCAGAGCTCTCCCTAGCCCTGAATCGGTACAAGTCGGTAGACGTTGGGTGGCTTGGGCAGACAGTCTTTGTTTCGAGGCTGTAGCCAACATTACTGACTGAAAGTGCTGTGGGAGGCAACAATAGACGTCTGCTTTCTTGTTGTTAGCCGCATTAGAAGCAGTGTTCCGCCACCCGGTGGCCCAGTGCGGCTACTACGGGAAACTTGTGTGAGGGGAGGATGAGGTGATGGACGGAAGGATGGGAGAGTAAAAAAGTAAAATAAAAAAATTCTCGCTCTACTGTAACTTTTTCGAACGTCGCTCACGGAGGCCGAGGGGCCCCTAGAGCTTGGGGGCCCCGGGGCACTGCCCCGCCTAGCCCTATGGTAGCTATGCCACTGACAAGATTGTACAAACGGGCACCGCCAACAAATCTTCAGTTTCGCCCTTGGCACCAAAACTGTCCGAAATCAATTTATCAAAATGTCCTTGCTTTAGGCAACTGGTAAGTGTGTAACTGTTAGATGGCAGAGCTCTCCCTAGCTCTGAATCGGTACAAGTCGGTACACGTTGGGCGGCTTCGGCAGGCAGTCTTTGTTTCGAGGCTGTAGCCAACATTACTGACTGAAAGTGCTGTGGGAGGCAACAATAGACGTCTGCTTTCTTGTTGTTAGCCGCATTAGAAGCAGTGTTCCGCCGCCCGGTGGCCCAGTGCGGCTACTACGGGAAACTTGTGTGAGGGGAGGATGAGGTGATGGACGGAAGGATAGGAGAGTAAAAAAGTAAAATAAAAAAATTCTCGCTCTACTGTAACTTTTTCGAACGTCGCTCACGGAGGCCGAGGGGCCCCTGGAGCTTCGGGGCCCCGGGGCACTGCCCCGCCTAGCCCTATGGTAGCTACGCCACTGACAAGATTGTACAAACGGGCACCGCCAACAAATCTTCAGTTTCGCCTTTGGCACCAAAACTGTCCGAAATCAATTTATCAAAATGTCCTTTCTTTAGGCAACTGGTAAGTGTGTAACTGTTAGATGGCAGAGCTCTCCCTAGCCCTGAATCGGTACAAGTCGGTAGACGTTGGGCGGCTTGGGCAGGCAGTCTTTGTTTCGAGGCTGTAGCCAACATTACTGACTGAAAGTGCTGTGGGAGGCAACAATAGACGTCTGCTTTCTTGTTGTTAGCCGCATTAGAAGCAGTGTTCCGCCACCCGGTGGCCCAGTGCGGCTACTACGGGAGACTTGTGTGAGGGGAGGAGGAGGTGATGGACGGAAGGATGGGAGAGTAAAAAAGTAAAATAAAAAAATTCTCGCTCTACTGTAACTTTTTCGAACGTCGCTCACGGAGGCCGAGGGGCCCCTAGAGCTTGGGGGCCCCGGGGCACTGCCCCGCCTAGCCCTATGGTAGCTACGCCACTGACAAGATTGTACAAACCGGTACCGCCCACAAATCTTCAGTTTCGCCTTTGGCACCAAAACTGTTAGAAAACAATATATCAAAATGTCCTTGCTTTAGGCAACTGGTAAGTGTGTAACTGTTAGATGGCAGAGCTCTCCCTAGCCCTGAATCGGTACAAGTCGGTAGACGTTGGGCGGCTTGGGCAGGCAGTCTTTGTTTCGAGGCTGCAGCCAACATTACTGACTAAAAGTGCTGTGGGAGACAACAATAGACGTCTGCTTTCTTGTTCTTAGCCGCATTAGAAGCAGTGTTCCGCCACCCGGTGGCCCAGTGCGGCTACTACGGGAGACTTGTGTGAGGGGAGGAGGAGGTGATGGACGGAAGGATGGGAGAGTAAAAAAGTAAAATAAAAAAATTCTCGCTCTACTGTAACTTTTTCGAACGTCGCTCACAGAGGCCGAGGGGCCCCTAGAGCTTGGGGGCCCCGAGGCACTGCCCCGTCTAGCCCTATGGTAGCTACGCCACTGACAAGATTGTACAAACGGGCACCGCCCACAAATCTTCAGTTTCGCCTTTGGCACCAAAACTGTCCGAAATCAATTTATCAAAATGTCCTTGCTTTAGGCAACTGGTAAGTGTGTAACTGTTAGATGGCAGAGCTCTCCCTAGCCCTGAATCGGTACAAGTCGGTAGACGTTGGGCGGCTTGGGCAGGCAGTCTTTGTTTCGCGCCTGTAGCCAACATTACTGACTGAAAGTGCTGTGGGAGGCAACAATAGACGTCTGCTTTCTTGTTGTTAGCCGCATTAGAAGCAGTGTTCCGCCACCCGGTGGCCCAGTGCGGCTACTACGGGAAACTTGTGTGAGGGGAGGATGAGGTGATGGACGGAAGGATGGGAGAGTAAAAAAGTAAAATAAAAAAATTCTCGCTCTACTGTAACTTTTTCGAACGTCGCTCACGGAGGCCGAGGGGCCCCTAGAGCTTGGGGGCCCCGGGGCACTGCCCCGACTAGCCCTATGGTAGCTACGCCACTGACAAGATTGTACAAACGGGCACCGTCAACAAATCTTCAGTTTCGCCTTTGGCACCAAAACTGTCCGAAATCAATTTATCAAAATGTCCTTGCTTTAGGCAACTGGTAAGTGTGTAACTGTTAGATGGCAGAGCTCTCCCTAGCCCTGAATCGGTACAAGTCGGTAGACGTTGGGCGGCTTCGGCAGGCAGTCTTTGTTTCGAGGCTGTAGCCAACATTACTGACTGAAAGTGCTGTGGGAGGCAACAATAGACATCTGCTTTCTTGTTGTTAGCTGTATTAGAAGCAATGTTCCGCCACCCGGTGGCCCAGTGCGGCTACTACGGGAAACTTGTGTGAGGGGCTGATGAGGTGATGGACGGAAGGATGGGAGAGTAAAAAAGTAAAATAAAAAAATTCTCGCTCTACTGTAACTTTTTCGAACGTCGCTCACGGAGGCCGAGGGGCCCCTAGAGCTTGGGGGCCCCGGGGCACTGCCCCGCCTAGCCCTATGGTAGCTACGCCACTGACAAGATTGTACAAACGGGCACCGCCAACAAATCTTCAGTTTCGCCTTTGGCACCAAAACTGTCCGAAATCAATTTATCAAAATGTCCTTGCTTTAGGCAACTGGTAAGTGTGTAACTGTTAGATGGCAGAGCTCTCCCTAGCCCTGAATCGGTACAAGTCGGTAGACGTTGGGCGGCTTCGGCAGGCAGTCTTTGTTTCGAGGCTGTAGCCAACATTACTGACTGAAAGTGCTGTGGGAGGCAACAATAGACGTCTGCTTTCTTGTTGTTAGCCGCATTAGAAGCAGTGTTCCGCCACCCGATGGCCCAGTGCGACTACTACGGGAAACTTGTGTGAGGGGAGGATGAGGTGATGGACGGAAGGATGGGAGAGTAAAAAAGTAAAATAAAAAAATTCTCGCTCTACTGTAACTTTTTCGAACGTCGGTCACAGAGGCCGAGGGGCCCCTAGAGCTTGGGGGCCCCGGGGCACTGCCCCGTCTAGCCCTATGGTAGCTACGCCACTGACAAGATTGTACAAACGGGCACCGCCCACAAATCTTCAGTTTCGCCTTTGGCACCAAAACTGTCCGAAATCAATTTATCAAAATGTCCTTGCTTTAGGCAACTGGTAAGTGTGTAACTGTTAGATGGCAGAGCTCTCCCTAGCCCTGAATCGGTACAAGTCGGTAGACGTTGGGCGGCTTGGGCAGGCAGTCTTTGTTTCGCGCCTGTAGCCAACATTACTGACAGAAAGTGCTGTGGGAGGCAACAATAGACGTCTGCTTTCTTGTTGTTAGCCGCATTAGAAGCGGTGTTCCGCCACCCGGTGGCCCAGTGCGGCTACTACGGGAAACTTGTGTAAGGGGAGGATGAGGTGATGGACGGAAGGATGGGAGAGTAAAAAAGTAAAATAAAAAAATTCTCGCTCTACTGTAACTTTTTCGAACGTCGCTCACGGAGGCCGAGGGGCCCCTAGAGCTTGGGGACCCCGGGGCACTGACCCGCCTAGCCCTATGGTAGCTACGCCACTGACAAGATTGTACAAACGGGCACCGCCAACAAATCTTCAGTTTCGCCTTTGGCACCAAAACTGTCCGAAATCAATTTATCAAAATGTCCTTGCTTTAGGCAACTGGTAAGTGTGTAACTGTTAGATGGCAGAGCTCTCCCTAGCCCTGAATCGGTACAAGTCGGTAGACGTTGGGCGGCTTGGGCAGGCAGTCTTTGTTTCGAGGCTGTAGCCAACATTACTGACTGAAAGTGCTGTGGGAGGCAACAATAGACGTCTGCTTTCTTGTTGTTAGCCGCATTAGAAGCAGTGTTCCGCCACTGCCAGTGCGGCTACTACGGGAAACTTGTGTGAGGGGAGGATGAGGTGATGGACGGAAGGATGGGAGAGTAAAAAAGTAAAATAAAAAAATTCTCGCTCTACTGTAACTTTTTCGAACGTCGCTCACGGAGGCCGAGGGGCCCCTGGAGCTTGGGGGCCCCGGGGCACTGCCCCGCCTAGCCCTATGGTAGCTACGCCACTGACAAGATTGTACAAACGGGCACCGCCAACAAATCTTCAGTTTCGCCTTTGGCACCAAAACTGTCCGAAATCAATTTATCAAAATGTCCTTTCTTTAGGCAACTGGTAAGTGTGTAACTGTTAGATGGCAGAGCTCTCCCTAGCCCTGAATCGGTACAAGTCGGTAGACGTTGGGCGGCTTGGGCAGGCAGTCTTTGTTTCGAGGCTGTAGCCAACATTACTGACTGAAAGTGCTGTGGGAGGCAACAATAGACGTCTGCTTTCTTGTTGTTAGCCGCATTAGAAGCAGTGTTCCGCCACCCGGTGGCCCAGTGCGGCTACTACGGGAGACTTGTGTGAGGGGAGGAGGAGGTGATGGACGGAAGGATGGGAGAGTAAAAAAGTAAAATAAAATAATTCTCGCTCTACTGTAACTTTTTCGAACGTCGCTCACGGAGGCTGAGGGGCCCCTAGAGCTTGGGGGCCCCGGGGCACTGCCCCGCCTAGCCCTATGGTAGCTACGCCACTGACAAGATTGTACAAACCGGTACCGCCCACAAATCTTCAGTTTCGCCTTTGGCACCAAAACTGTTAGAAAACAATATATCAAAATGTCCTTGCTTTAGGCAACTGGTAAGTGTGTAACTGTTAGATGGCAGAGCTCTCCCTAGCCCTGAATCGGTACAAGTCGGTAGACGTTGGGCGGCTTCGGCAGGCAGTCTTTGTTTCGAGGCTGCAGCCAACATTACTGACTAAAAGTGCTGTGGGAGACAACAATAGACGTCTGCTTTCTTGTTGTTAGCCGCATTAGAAGCAGTGTTCCGCCACCCGGTGGCCCAGTGCGGCTACTACGGGAGACTTGTGTGAGGGGAGGAGGAGGTGATGGACGGAAGGATGGGAGAGTAAAAAAGTAAAATAAAAAAATTCTCGCTCTACTGTAACTTTTTCGAACGTCGCTCACGGAGGCCGAGGGGCCCCTAGGGCTTGGGGGCCCCGGGGCACTGCCCCACCTAGCCCTATGGTAGCTACGCCACTGACAAGATTGTACATACGGGCACCACCCACAAATCTTCAGTTTCGCCTTTGGCACCAAAACTGTCCGAAATCAATTTATCAAAATGTCCTTGCTTTAGGCAACTGGTAAGTGTGTAACTGTTAGATGGCAGAGCTCTCCCTAGCCCTGAATCGGTACAAGTCGGTAGACGTTGGGCGGCTTTGGCAGGCAGTCTTTGTTTCGAGGCTGTAGCCAACATTACTGACTGAAAGTGCTGTGGGAGGCAACAATAGACGTCTGCTTTCTTGTTGTTAGCCGCATTTGAAGCAGTGTTCCGCCATCCGGTTGCCCAGTGCGGCTACTACGGGAGACTTGTGTGAGGGGAGGAGGAGGTGATGGACGGAAGGATGGGAGAGTAAAAAAGGAAAATAAAAAAATTCTCGCTCTACTGTAACTTTTTCGAACATCGCTCACGGAGGCCGAGGGGCCCCTAGAGCTTGGCGGCCCCGGGGCACTGCCCCGCCTAGCCCTATGGTAGCTACGCCACTGACAAGATTGTACAAACGGGCACCGCCAACAAATCTTCAGTTTCGCCTTTGGCACCAAAACTGTCCGAAATCAATTTATCAAAATGTCCTTGCTTTAGGCAACTGGTAAGTGTGTAACTGTTAGATGGCAGAGCCCTCCCTAGCCCTGAATCGGTACAAGTCGGTAGACGTTGGGCGGCTTCGGCAGGCAGTCTTTGTTTCGAGGCTGCAGCCAACATTACTGACTAAAAGTGCTGTGGGAGGCAACAATAGACGTCTGCTTTCTTGTTGTTAGCTGCATTAGAAGCAGTGTTCCGACACCCGGTGGCCCAGTGCGGCTACTATGGGGGACTTGTGTGAGGGGAGGAGGAGGTGATGGACGGAAGGATGGGAGAGTAAAAAAGTAAAATAAAAAAATTCTCGCTCTACTGTAACTTTTTCGAACGTCGCTCACGGAGGCCGAGGGGCCCCTAGAGCTTGGGGGCCCCGGGGCACTGCCCCGCCTAGCCCTATGGTAGCTACGCCACTGACAAGATTGTACAATCGGGCACCGTACACAAATCTTCAGTTTCGCCTTTGGCACCAAAACTGTCCGAAATCAATTTATCAAAATGTCCTTGCTTTAGGCAACTGGTAAGTGTGTAACTGTTAGATGGCAGAGCTCTCCCTAGCCCTGAATCGGTACAAGTCGGTAGACGTTGGGCAGCTTCGGCAGGCAGTCTTTGTTTCGAGGCTGTAGCCAACATTACTGACTGAAAGTGCTGTGGGAGGCAACAATAGACGTCTGCTTTCTTGTTGTTAGCCGCATTAGAAGCAGTGTTCCGCCACCCGGTGGCCCAGTGCGGCTACTACGGGAGACTTGTGTGAGGGGAGGAGGAGGTGATGGACGGAAGGATGGGAGAGTAAAAAAGTAAAATAAAAATATTCTCGCTCTACTGTAACTTTTTCGAACGTCGCTCACCGAGGCCGAGGGGCCCCTAGAGCTTGGGGGCCCCGGGGCACTGCCCCGCCTAGCCCTATGGTAGCTACGCCACTGACAAGATTGTACAAACGGGCTCCGCCAACAAATCTTCAGTTTCGCCTTTGGCACAAAAATTGCCCGAAATCAATTTATCAAAATGTCCTTGCTTTAGGCAACTGGTAAGTGTGTAACTGTTAGATGGCAGAGCTCTCCCTAGCCCTGAATCGGTACAAGTCGGTAGACGTTGGGCGGCTTCGGCAGGCAGTCTTTGTTTCGAGGCTGTAGCAAACATTACTGACTGAAAGTGCTGTGGGAGGCAACAATAGACGTCTGCTTTCTTGTTGTTAGCCGCATTAGAAGCAGTGTTCCGCCACCCGGTGGCCCAGTGCGGCTACTACGGGAAACTTGTGTGAGGGGAGGATGAGGTGATGGACGGAAGGATGGGAGAGTAAAAAAGTAAAATAAAAAAATTCTCGCTCTACTGTAACTTTTTCGAACGTCGCTCACGGAGGCCGAGGGGCCCCTAGAGCTTGGGGGCCCCGGGGCACTGCCCCGCCTAGCCCTATGGTAGCTACGCCACTGACAAGATTGTACAAACGGGCACCGCCCACAAATCTTCAGTTTCGCCTTTGGCACCAAAACTGTCCGAAATCAATTTATCAAAATGTCCTTGCTTTAGGCAACTGGTAAGTGTGTAATTGTTAGATGGCAGAGGTCTCCCTAGCCCTGAATCGGTAAAAGTCGGTAGACCTTGGGCGGCTTCGGCAGGCAGTCATTGTTTCGAGGCTGTAGCCAACATTACTGACTGAAAGTGCTGTGGGAGGCAACAATAGACGTCTGCTTTCTTGTTGTTAGCCGCATTAGAAGCAGTGTTCCGCCACCCGGTGGCCCAGTGCGGCTACTACGGGAAACTTGTGTGAGGGGAGGATGAGTTGATGGACGGAAGGATGGGAGAGTAAAAAAGTAAAATAAAAAAATTCTCGCTCTACTGTAACTTTTTCGAACGTCGCTCACAGAGGCCGAGGGGCCCCTAGAGCTTGGGGGCCCCGGGGCACTGCCCCGCCTAGCCCTATGGTAGCTACGCCACTGACAAGATTGTACAAACGGGCACCGCCCACAAATCTTCAGTTTCGCCTTTGGCACCAAAACTGTACGAAATCAATTTATCAAAATGTCCTTGCTTTAGGCAACTGGTAAGTGTGTAACTGTTAGATGGCAGAGCTCTCCCTAGCCCTGAATCGGTACAAGTCGGTAGACGTTGGGCGGCTTGGGCAGGCAGTCTTTGTTTCGAGGCTGTAGCCAACATTACTGACTGAAAGTGCTGTGGGAGGCAACAATAGACGTCTGCTTTCTTGTTGTTAGCCGCATTAGAAGCAGTGTTCCGGCACCCGGTGGCCCAGTGCGGCTACTACGGGAGACTTGTGTGAGGGGAGGAGGAGGTGATGGACGGAAGGATGGGAGAGTAAAAAAGTAAAATAAAAAAATTCTCGCTCTACTGTAACTTTTTCGAACGTCGCTCACGGAGGCCGAGGGGCCCCTAGAGCTTGGGGGCCCCGGGGCACTGCCCCGCCTAGCCCTATGGTAGCTACGCCACTGACAAGATTGTACAAACGGGCACCGCCCACAAATCTTCAGTTTCGCCTTTGGCACCAAAAGTGTCCGAAATCATTTTATCAAAATGTCCTTGCTTTAGGCAACTGGTAAGTGTGTAACTGTTAGATGGCAGAGCTCTCCCTAGCCCTGAATCGGTACAAGTCGGTAGACGTTGGGCGGCTTGGGCAGGCAGTCTTTGTTTCGAGGCTGTAGCCAACATTACTGACTGAAAGTGCTGTGGGAGGCAACAATAGACGACTGCTTTCTTGTTGTTAGCCGCATTAGAAGCAGTGTTCCGCCACCCGGTGGCCCAGTGCGGCTACTACGGGAGACTTGTGTGAGGGGAGGAGGAGGTGATGGACGGAAGGATGGGAGAGTAAAAAAGTAAATTAAAAAAATTCTCGCTCTACTGTAACTTTTTCGAACGTCGCTCACGGAGGCCGAGTTGCCCCTAGAGCTTGGGGGCCCCGGGGCAGTGCCCCGCCTAGCCATATGGTAGCTACGCCACTGACAAGATTGTACAAACGGGCACCGCCCACAAACCTTCAGTTTCGCCTTTGGCACCAAAACTGTCCGAAATCAATTTATCAAAATTTCCTTGCTTTAGGCAACTGGTAAGTGTGTAACTGTTAGATGGCAGAGCTCTCCCTAGCCCTGAATCGGTACAAGTCGGTAGACGTTGGGCGGATTCGGCA
Source organism: Locusta migratoria (assembly GCA_026315105.1). Taxonomy (NCBI): domain Eukaryota; kingdom Metazoa; phylum Arthropoda; class Insecta; order Orthoptera; family Acrididae; genus Locusta; species Locusta migratoria. The sequence continues at coordinate 463,115,890 of CM048746.1, read as the reverse complement.
TGCAGTCTTTGTTTCGAGGCTGCAGCCAACATTACTGACTAAAAGTGCTGTGGGAGGCAACAATAGACGTCTGCTTTCTTGTTGTTAGCCGCATTAGAAGCAGTGTTCCGCCAACCGGTGGCCCAGTGCGGCTACTACGGGAGACTTGTGTGAGGGGAGGAGGAGGTGATGGACGGAAGGATGGGAGAGTAAAAAAGTAAAATAAAAAAATTCTCGCTCTACTGTAACTTTTTCGAACGTCGCTCACGGAGGCCGAGGGGCCCCTAGAGCTTGGGGGCCCCGGGGCACTGCCCCGCCTAGCCCTATGGTAGCTACGCCACTGACAAGATTGTACAAACGGGCACCGCCCACAAATCTTCAGTTTCGCCTTTGGCACCAAAAGTGTCCGAAATCATTTTATCAAAATGTCCTTGCTTTAGGCAACTGGTAAGTGTGTAACTGTTAGATGGCAGAGCTCTCCCTAGCCCTGAATCGGTACAAGTCGGTAGACGTTGGGCGGCTTGGGCAGGCAGTCTTTGTTTCGAGGCTGTAGCCAACATTACTGACTGAAAGTGCTGTGGGAGGCAACAATAGACGACTGCTTTCTTGTTGTTAGCCGCATTAGAAGCAGTGTTCCGCCACCCGGTGGCCCAGTGCGGCTACTACGGGAGACTTGTGTGAGGGGAGGAGGAGGTGATGGACGGAAGGATGGGAGAGTAAAAAAGTAAAATAAAAAAATTCTCGCTCTACTGTAACTTTTTCGAACGTCGCTCACGGAGGCCGAGTTGCCCCTAGAGCTTGGGGGCCCCGGGGCACTGCCCCGCCTAGCCCTATGGTAGCTACGCCACTGACAAGATTGTACAAACGGGCACCGCCCACAAATCTTCAGTTTCGCCTTTGGCACCAAAACTGTCCGAAATCAATTTATCAAAATTTCCTTGCTTTAAGCAACTGGTAAGTGTGTAACTGTTAGATGGCAGAGCTCTCCCTAGCCCTGAATCGGTACAAGTCGGTAGACGTTGGGCGGATTCTGCATGCAGTCTTTGTTTCGAGGCTGCAGCCAACATTACTGACTGAAAGTGCTGTGGGAGGCAACAATAGACGTCTGCTTTCTTGTTGTTAGCCGCATTAGAAGCAGTGTTCCGCCACCCGGTGGCCCTGTGCGGCTACTATGGGAGACTTGTGTGAGGGGAGGAGGAGGTGATGGATGGAAGGATGGGAGAGTAAAAAAGTAAAATAAAAAAATTCTCGCTCTACTGTAACTTTTTCGAACGTCGCTCACGGAGGCCGAGGGGCCCCTAGAGCTTGGGGGCCCCGGGGCACTGCCCCGCCTAGCCCTATGGTAGCTACGCCACTGACAAGATTGTACAAACGGGCACCGCCCACAAATCTTCAGTTTCGCCTTTGGCACCAAAACTGTCCGAAATCGATTTATCAAAATGTCCTTGCTTTAGGCAACTGGTGAGTGTGTAACTGTTAGATGGCAGAGCTCTCCCTAGCCCTGAATCGGTACAAGTCGGTAGACGTTGGGCGGCTTCGGCAGGCAGTCTTTGTTTCGCGGCTGCAGCCAACATTACTGACTGAAAGTGCTGTGGGAGGCAACAACAGACGTCTGCTTTCTTGTTGTTAGCCGCATTAGAAGCAGTGTTCCGCCACCCGGTGGCCCAGTGCGGCTACTACGGGAGACTTGTGTGAGGGGAGGAGGAGGTGATGGACGGAAGGATGGGAGAGTAAAAAAGTAAAATAAAAATATTCTCGCTCTACTGTAACTTTTTCGAACGTCGCTCACCGAGGCCGAGGGGCTCCTAGAGCTTGGGGGCCCCGGGGCACTGCCCCGCCTAGCCCTATGGTAGCTACGCCACTGACAAGATTGTACAAACGGGCACCGCCCACAAATCTTCAGTTTCGCCTTTGGCACCAAAACTGTCCGAAATCAATTTATCAAAATGTCCTTGCTTTAGGCAACTGGTAAGTGTGTAACTGTTAGATGGCAGAGCTCTCCCTAGCCCTGAATCGGTACATGTCGGTAGACGTTGGGCGGCTTCGGCAGGCAGTCGTTGTTTCGAGGCTGTAGCCAACATTACTGACTGAAAGTGCTGTGGGAGGCAACAATAGACGTCTGCTTTCTTGTTGTTAGCCGCATTAGAAGCAGTGTTCCGCCACCCGGTGGCCCAGTGCGGCCACTACGGGAGACTTGTGTGAGGGGAGGAGGAGGTGATGGACGGAAGGATGGGAGAGTAAAAAAGTAAAATAAAAAAATTCTCGCTCTACTGTAACTTTTTCGAACGTCGCTCACGGAGGCCGAGGGGCCCCTAGAGCTTGGGGGCCCCGGGGCACTGCCCCGCCTAGCCCTATGGTAGCTACGCCACTGACAAGATTGTACAAACGGGCACTGCCCACAAATCTTCAGTTTCGCCTTTGGCACCAAAAGTGTCCGAAATCATTTTATCAAAATGTCCTTGCTTTAGGCAACTGGTAAGTGTGTAACTGTTAGATGGCAGAGCTCTCCCTAGCCCTGAATCGGTACAAGTCGGTAGACGTTGGGCGGCTTGGGCAGGCAGTCTTTGTTTCGAGGCTGTAGCCAACATTACTGACTGAAAGTGCTGTGGGAGGCAACAATAGACGACTGCTTTCTTGTTGTTAGCCGCATTAGAAGCAGTGTTCCGCCACCCGGTGGCCCAGTGCGGCTACTACGGGAGACTTGTGTGAGGGGAGGAGGAGGTGATGGACGGAAGGATGGGAGAGTAAAAAAGTAAAATAAAAAAATTCTCGCTCTACTGTAACTTTTTCGAACGTCGCTCACGGAGGCCGAGTTGCCCCTAGAGCTTGGGGGCCCCGGGGCACTGCCCCGCCTAGCCCTATGGTAGCTACGCCACTGACAAGATTGTACAAACGGGCACCGCCCACAAATCTTCAGTTTCGCCTTTGGCACCAAAACTGTCCGAAATCAATTTATCAAAATTTCCTTGCTTTAGGCAACTGGTAAGTGTGTAACTGTTAGATGGCAGAGCTCTCCCTAGCCCTGAATCGGTACAAGTCGGTAGACGTTGGGCGGATTCGGCATGCAGTCTTTGTTTCGAGGCTGCAGCCAACATTACTGACTAAAAGTGCTGTGGGAGGCAACAATAGACGTCTGCTTTCTTGTTGTTAGCCGCATTAGAAGCAGTGTTCCGCCACCCGGTGGCCCAGTGCGGCTACTACGGGAGACTTGTGTGAGGGGAGGAGGAGGTGATGGACGGAAGGATGGGAGAGTAAAAAAGTAAAATAAAAATATTCTCGCTCTACTGTAACTTTTTCGAACGTCGCTCACCGAGGCCGAGGGGCCCCTAGAGCTTGGGGGCCCCGGGGCACTGCCCCGCCTAGCCCTATGGTAGCTACGCCACTGACAAGATTGTACAAACGGGCACCGCCCACAAATCTTCAGTTTCGCCTTTGGCACCAAAACTGTCCGAAATCAATTTATCAAAATGTCCTTGCTTTAGGCAACTGGTAAGTGTGTAACTGTTAGATGGCAGAGCTCTCCCTAGCCCTGAATCGGTACATGTCGGTAGACGTTGGGCGGCTTCGGCAGGCAGTCTTTGTTTCGAGGCTGTAGCCAACATTACTGACTGAAAGTGCTGTGGGAGGCAACAATAGACGTCTGCTTTCTTGTTGTTAGCCACATTAGAAGCAGTGTTCCGCCACCCGGTGGCCCAGTGCGGCTACTACGGGAGACTTGTGTGAGGGGAGGAGGAGGTGATGGACGGAAGGATGGGAGAGTAAAAAAGTAAAATAAAAAAATTCTCGCTCTACTGTAACTTTTTCGAACGTCGCTCACGGAGGCCGAGGGGCCCCTAGAGCTTGGGGGCCCCGGGGCACTGCCCCGCCTAGCCCTATGGTAGCTACGCCACTGACAAGATTGTACAAACGGGCACCGCCCACAAATCTTCAGTTTCGCCTTTGGCACCAAAAGTGTCCGAAATCATTTTATCAAAATGTCCTTGCTTTAGGCAACTGGTAAGTGTGTAACTGTTAGATGGCAGAGCTCTCCCTAGCCCTGAATCGGTACAAGTCGGTAGACGTTGGGCGGCTTGGGCAGGCAGTCTTTGTTTCGAGGCTGTAGCCAACATTACTGACTGAAAGTGCTGTGGGAGGCAACAATAGACGACTGCTTTCTTGTTGTTAGCCGCATTAGAAGCAGTGTTCCGCCACCCGGTGGCCCAGTGCGGCTACTACGGGAGACTTGTGTGAGGGGAGGAGGAGGTGATGGACGGAAGGATGGGAGAGTAAAAAAGTAAAATAAAAAAATTCTCGCTCTACTGTAACTTTTTCGAACGTCGCTCACGGAGGCCGAGTTGCCCCTAGAGCTTGGGGGCCCCGGGGCACTGCCCCGCCTAGCCCTATGGTAGCTACGCCACTGACAAGATTGTACAAACGGGCGCCGCCCACAAATCTTCAGTTTCGCCTTTGGCACCAAAACTGTCCGAAATCAATTTATCAAAATTTCCTTGCTTTAGGCAACTGGTAAGTGTGTAACTGTTAGATGGCAGAGCTCTCCCTAGCCCTGAATCGGTACAAGTCGGTAGACGTTGGGCGGATTTGGCATGCAGTCTTTGTTTCGAGGCTGCAGCCAACATTACTGACTAAAAGTGCTGTGGGAGGCAACAATAGACGTCTGCTTTCTTGTTGTTAGCCGCATTAGAAGCAGTGTTCCGCCACCCGGTGGCCCAGTGCGGCTACTACGGGAGACTTGTGTGAGGGGAGGAGGAGGTGATGGACGGAAGGATGGGAGAGTAAAAAAGTAAAATAAAAATATTCTCGCTCTACTGTAACTTTTTCGAACGTCGCTCACGGAGGCCGAGGGGCCCCTAGAGCTTGGGGGCCCCGGGGCACTGCCCCGCCTAGCCCTATGGTAGCTACGCCACTGACAAGATTGTACAAACGGGCACCGCCCACAAATCTTCAGTTTCGCCTTTGGCACCAAAACTGTCCGAAATCAATTTATCAAAATGTCCTTGCTTTAGGCAACTGGTAAGTGTGTAACTGTTAGATGGCAGAGCTCTCCCTAGCCCTGAATCGGTACATGTCGGTAGACGTTGGGCGGCTTCGGCAGGCAGTCTTTGTTTCGAGGCTGTAGCCAACATTACTGACTGAAAGTGCTGTGGGAGGCAACAATAGACGTCTGCTTTCTTGTTGTTAGCCACATTAGAAGCAGTGTTCCGCCACCCGGTGGCCCAGTGCGGCTACTACGGGAGACTTGTGTGAGGGGAGGAGGAGGTGATGGACGGAAGGATGGGAGAGTAAAAAAGTAAAATAAAAAAATTCTCGCTCTACTGTAACTTTTTCGAACGTCGCTCACGGAGGCCGAGGGGCCCCTAGAGCTTGGGGGCCCCGGGGCACTGCCCCGCCTAGCCCTATGGTAGCTACGCCACTGACAAGATTGTACAAACGGGCACCGCCCACAAATCTTCAGTTTCGCCTTTGGCACCAAAAGTGTCCGAAATCATTTTATCAAAATGTCCTTGCTTTAGGCAACTGGTAAGTGTGTAACTGTTAGATGGCAGAGCTCTCCCTAGCCCTGAATCGGTACAAGTCGGTAGACGTTGGGCGGCTTGGGCAGGCAGTCTTTGTTTCGAGGCTGTAGCCAACATTACTGACTGAAAGTGCTGTGGGAGGCAACAATAGACGACTGCTTTCTTGTTGTTAGCCGCATTAGAAGCAGTGTTCCGCCACCCGGTGGCCCAGTGCGGCTACTACGGGAGACTTGTGTGAGGGGAGGAGGAGGTGATGGACGGAAGGATGGGAGAGTAAAAAAGTAAAATAAAAAAATTCTCGCTCTACTGTAACTTTTTCGAACGTCGCTCACGGAGGCCGAGGGGCCCCTAGAGCTTGGGGGCCCCGGGGCACTGCCCCGCCTAGCCCTATGGTAGCTACGCCACTGACAAGATTGTACAAACGGGCGCCGCCCACAAATCTTCAGTTTCGCCTTTGGCACCAAAACTGTCCGAAATCAATTTATCAAAATTTCCTTGCTTTAGGCAACTGGTAAGTGTGTAACTGTTAGATGGCAGAGCTCTCCCTAGCCCTGAATCGGTACAAGTCGGTAGACGTTGGGCGGATTTGGCATGCAGTCTTTGTTTCGAGGCTGCAGCCAACATTACTGACTAAAAGTGCTGTGGGAGGCAACAATAGACGTCTGCTTTCTTGTTGTTAGCCGCATTAGAAGCAGTGTTCCGCCACCCGGTGGCCCAGTGCGGCTACTACGGGAGACTTGTGTGAGGGGAGGAGGAGGTGATGGACGGAAGGATGGGAGAGTAAAAAAGTAAAATAAAAAAATTCTCGCTCTACTGTAACTTTTTCGAACGTCGCTCACGGAGGCTGAGGGGCCCCTAGAGCTTGGGGGCCCCGGGGCACTGCCCCGCCTAGCCCTATGGTAGCTACGCCACTGACAAGATTGTACAAACGGGCACCGCCCTCAAATCTTCAGTTTCGCCTTTGGCACCAAAACTGTCCGAAATCAATTAATCAAAATGTTCTTGCTTTAGGCAACTGGTAAGTGTGTAACTGTTAGATGGCAGAGCTCTCCCTAGCCCTGAATCGGTACAAGTCGGTAGACGTTGGGCGGCTTGGGCAGGCAGTCTTTGTTTCGAGGCTGTAGCCAACATTACTGACTGAAAGTGCTGTGGGAGGCAACAATAGACGTCTGCTTTCTTGTTGTTAGCCGCATTAGAAGCAGTGTTCCGCCACCCGGTGGCCCAGTGCGGCTACTACGGGAGACTTGTGTGAGGGGAGGAGGAGGTGATGGACGGAAGGATGGGAGAGTAAAAAAGTAAAATAAAAAAATTCTCGCTCTACTGTAACTTTTTCGAACGACGCTCACGGAGGCCGAGGGGCCCCTACAGCTTGGGGGCCCCGGGGCACTGCCCCGCCTAGCCCTATGGTAGCTACGCCACTGACAAGATTGTACAAACGGGCACCGCCCACAAATCTTCAGTTTCGCCTTTGGCACCAAAACTGTCCGAAATCAATTTATCAAAATGTCCTTGCTTTAGGCAACTGGTAAGTGTGTAACTGTTAGATGGCAGAGCTCTCCCTAGCCCTGAATCGGTACAAGTCGGTAGACGTTGGGCGGCTTGGGCAGGCAGTCTTTGTTTCGAGGCTGTAGCCAACATTACTGACTGAAAGTGCTGTGGGAGGCAACAATAGACGTCTGCTTTCTTGTTGTTAGCCGCATTAGAAGCAGTGTTCCGCCACCCGGTGGCCCAGTGCGGCTACTACGGGAGACTTGTGTGAGGGGAGGAGGAGGTGATGGACGGAAGGATGGGAGAGTAAAAAAGTAAAATAAAAAAATTCTCGCTCTACTGTAACTTTTTCGAACGACGCTCACGGAGGCCGAGGGGCCCCTACAGCTTGGGGGCCCCGGGGCACTGCCCCGCCTAGCCCTATGGTAGCTACGCCACTGACAAGATTGTACAAACGGGCACCGCCCACAAATCTTCAGTTTCGCCTTTGGCACCAAAACTGTCCGAAATCAATTTATCAAAATGTCCTTGCTTTAGGCAACTGGTAAGTGTGTAACTGTTAGATGGCAGAGCTCTCCCTAGCCCTGAATCGGTACAAGTCGGTAGACGTTGGGCGGCTTGGGCAGGCAGTCTTTGTTTCGAGGCTGTAGCCAACATTACTGACTGAAAGTGCTGTGGGAGGCAACAATAGACGTCTGCTTTCTTGTTGTTAGCCGCATTAGAAGCAGTGTTCCGCCACCCGGTGGCCCAGTGCGGCTACTACGGGAGACTTGTGTGAGGGGAGGAGGAGGTGATGGACGGAAGGATGGGAGAGTAAAAAAGTAAAATAAAAAAATTCTCGCTCTACTGTAACTTTTTCGAACGTCGCTCACGGAGGCCGAGGGGCCCCTAGAGCTTGGGGGCCCCGGGGCACTGCCCCGCCTAGCCCTATGGTAGCTACGCCACTGACAAGATTGTACAAACGGGCACCGCCCACAAATCTTCAGTTTCGCCTTTGGCACCAAAACTGTCCGAAATCAATTTATCAAAATGTCCTTGCTTTAGGCAACTGGTAAGTGTGTAACTGTTAGATGGCAGAGCTCCCCCTAGCCCTGAATCGGTACAAGTCGGTAGACGTTGGGCGGCTTGGGCAGGCAGTCTTTGTTTCGAGGCTGTAGCCAACATTACTGACTGAAAGTGCTGTGGGAGGCAACAATAGACGTCTGCTTTCTTGTTGTTTGCATACCAGTGTTCCGTTTTGTGAAACACATAACTTGACTGAGTGATTCGTGTAGTTGATATCGTTATCAACCATTCTCGTGAGTATGCTGCTTTGTTTCGTTTACGACCAAAATTTAAAACGATGTCCGCCACCTGTACTTTCGCGGACGCATGCCGCATAGTTTGTGTGTCAGCACTGCAGGGCGTAGGCGTGGGTTGTCTCCCCCGCTCGCCTCTCTCCCCGCGGCTGCCATGGTGTAAGGTTGGACTGGCTTCCTCTGCACCCGCTGCCCCAACTCTGCCATCTAACAGTTTACACACTGTACTTTACCCTTCCTCGGGAGATTCTAAAATTAGCTAGGCTTACCATCGAAGGAAATTTACGGTTAAAAAAAAATTAAAGGCCTTGTGAACGAGTAACCAAACCAACAACATTCCTGGTAATAGGATTGAAAACACCACTGGGTCTAATCCAGACCATTACAGATTAACAAACAATATCTTGAATACATAGCTAAACATACGTCAGACGTACATTGTGTAAACAGATGGCAGAGTCGTGAGGTTGGGAGCGGGAAGCAGAGGAAGCAATTCCCGCCTCACACCACGACAGCCGCGGGGGGAGAGGCGAGCGGGAGAGACAAGCCACGCCTACGTCCTGCAGTGCTGACAACACAAACTACGCGGCATGTTTCCGCGAAAGTACAGGTGTCAAACATCGCTTTAAATGTTGGTCGTAAATGAAACAAAGCAGCATACTCACGAGATTGGTTGATAAAGATACCAACTACTGGAATCACTCACTTAAGTTACGTGTTACACAAAACGGAACACTCAGAACAGTGGTATGCAAACAATAATAAAGCAGACGTCTATTGTTGCCTCCCACAGCACTTTTGGTCAGTAATGTTGGCTGCAGCCTCGAAACAAAGACTGCCATCTAAAAGTTAACACACTGTTCTTCGCCTTAAACAGCCCTTAATACAACTAAGTTTAGACACAAAAAAGTATTTTAGAATTTAATGAATTACTGGACTTATTCGGAAGCTAGGCCTTGCATTAACACAACCTAAAACCACAGTAAATACACTTGTTTTAAAACACCTTACAGCTAGAACTTGGAGCTCCAAGCAAGGTTACCGCAAAAGGTAGGGTTGCCAGATTGAACTCGAGGCAGGCCCGGAGACCAGACGTCCCCCATCCCCCTTGGCCAATGACTCACCCCCCCAACCAGGATTACACATGAATTCCAAAAGACAGGAAAAAAACTAATCATCTCCTCCCTCCCAGCAAGTATCCCCCCCCCCCCCCCCGGTGGAACATTGCTAGGGGTGGCCTTGACATGCCGCAGCTGACCGGCCAGGCAACCAGTTGCTGTGGATCAACAATCGGCACACTTCAGTCGGCGTGGCAGCAGAAGTGGTGGCAGCATCAAAGCTGCTCTCATAACAGCTGCGCCTTCGAAGAGTTGCCGCTTGCGGCTCCGCGCACTGTGAAGGATCGCGCGCCACCAAGAAGAGCTTCTCACCGGCTCCATGTGAAGAGAAGGGGCATAGTTACCGTCTGCTCCCTGTTACGACCACTTGCTGCCGCGTAAAGAAGTAAACTTGAAGGCATAAAATGATTAAACGTAATAGTGCTGTCCTTTCTATGAGAGATAAATACGAGATTATTACTGTACTAAAAAAGATGCCTGTTGTTATAAATACATTTACTGTAAAGTACTTATTGGCAAATGAAACTGTACAGTTCGATTATTCGAATAAACCAGAAAAGTTTTCAGAGGAAGAATAGAAAAGTCGCGTTTTGTTGCAATAATAAATTGACATTTATATAAAGTTATTCATAATTACTAGAGAGGAGCCGGCCGGGAATGGCCGAGCGCACTGAGGCGTCTTGCCACGGTGCGCGAGGCTGCTCCCGCCAGAGGTTCGAATTCCCTCCTAGGGCATGGATGTGGTGTTCGTCCTTGCTTTAAGTTACGTTAAGTTCGATGCAGATCGTCGCTACATGAGCATAGTACTTACAAATCGTCGTAAAAAAAAAAGAGTTCAGATGAAAGTTACATTCAAGCCCGGAGATGAGAGTCATTGGCCCGTAGACCCGGAGAATTCATTCCAAACCCGGGCACTCCGGGCGGCGCCCGGAGATCTGGCAACCCTAGCAAAAGGGGAAAAAATTACTATTTATAGAAATTATAACGACTCCAACGAAGCCAGTTTTGCCTCCGACCAGCGTGCACTCGCTGCGCAGGACAGCACGGGCGCAGGAAGGGAGGCCGCAGCAGCCACAGCTAACTCCGCAGAAAAAACTCCCACCACAGAGTAGAACACAACAAATGAGACGAGAGATGACTAATGTTTTACAATAAGTAGCACAACTTGAACGCTCACAAGCGTTAAACGAACAGTACTGAGCTCTGCAAAAAGGCACACAAATAAGCATTACACTCCAAGGTCATCCAACAGTACAATATAAGCCACAGTCTAACATATACAGTCGTGACTCTCACTGCTGTCAGAGTTGTTACCAAGTGACAGTTGCAACGACACTAGCGCTCCTAGTGGTGGGCAAGCCGACGAAAGAGTGATGTTTGTTTATAATTATTTGTGTAAGTAATTAACTAAATAGTTAGTATAATTTTTGCGTTACAAGCATTAGTAAAATATCAAGACACGTAAGTAATACGGAAATTAATGTAAAAATAGCCGAAATTAACTGATTCAGTGATATAACGAAGAACTTAAAAAAAAAGTTCATATGTTTGTATAGCTTATGGGACTTAACTACGGGGTCATCAGTCCCTAAACTTACAAACTACTTATGAACTAGCTACAACTAAGGACGGCACAAATATCCATACCCGAGGGGGATTCGAGCCCCCGACCGTAGTGGCCGTGCAGACCGTGACTGGAGCGCCTCAGTCCCCTCGGCCACCGCGGCCGGCCGAAGAACTTCGTCAGGAACCAATACCTACAATTATGTGTACATTTGCAGCTTATTCCGCTGCAAATAAGTAGAATATAAACGTAAGAGAAACAAATTGATATTATGGTCCGTTATTACTATCTACATCTACATCTACATCTACATCTACATGGGATACTCTGCAAATCACATTTAAGTGCCTGGCAGAGGGTTCATCGAACCACAATTATACTGTTTATCTCCCATTCCATTCTCGAATAGCGCGCGGGAAGAAAGAACACCTGAATCTCTCTGTTCGAGCTCTGATTTCTCTTATTTTATTCTGATGATCATTTCTACCTATGTAAGTGGGAGTCAACAATATATTTTCGCATTCGGAGGAGAATGTTGGCGATTGGAGTTTCGCAAGTAACCCACGCCTCAGCGATAAGCGCCGTTGTTGTAATGATTCCCATCCCAGATCCTGTATCATTTCCGTAACGCTGTCTCCCCTGTATCGTGACAATACGAAACGAGCTGCCCTTCTTTGGACTCTTTCGATGTCCTCCGTCAAACCCACCTGATAAGGATCCCACACTGGGCTGCAATACTCCAAAAATGGACGACAAGCGCAGTGTATGCAGTTTCTTTAGTAGTTCTGTTGCATCTTTTAAGGATTCTGCCAATAAAACGCAGTCTCTGGTTCGCCTTTCCCACGATATTATCTACGTGTTCTTTCCAGTTTAAGTCTGAAGTAATAGTGATTCCTAGGTATTTTGTGGAGTTTACGGCGTTCACATTTGATTGATTTATGTTGTAAACAAAGTTTAACGGATTTCTTTTCGTACTCATGTGGACGACTTCACACTTCTCATTATTTAGAGTCAATTGCCAATTTTTACACCATACTGATATCTTATTCAGATCGTTCTGCAGTTGTTTTTGATCTTCAGATGATTTTACTAGACGGTAAATGACGGCGTCATCTGCAAACAACCTAAGAGAGCTACTTAGATTTTCCCCTAAATCGTTTATGTAAATAAGGAACATCAGAGGACCAATAACACTACCTTGTGGAACGCCCGATATCACCTCTGTTTTAGTCGATGCCTTACCATCGATTACTACGAACTGTGTCCTCTCTGACAAGAAATCCCCTATCCAATTGCAAATTTGGGGCGATATACCATAACCACGCAATTTGATTAAAAGCCGTTTGTGAGGTAGTGTCAAAAGCTTTCTGGAAATCAAGAAATACGGATAGCACCCATCACTTCGTGTGAATATAGAGCTAGTTGTGTTTCGCATGAACGATATTTTCTAAATCCGTGTTGACCTTGGGTCAATAGATCGTTCTGTTCGAGATAATTCATAATATTTGAATACAGGATATGTTCCAAAACCCTGCTGCAAATTGACGTCAATGAAATAGGCCTGTAGTTTAGTGGGTTACTCCTACTGCCTTTCTTGAATATAGGTGTGACCTGTGCAACTTTCCAATCTTTTGGTACAGATCCTTCTATGAGAGAGCGGTTGTATATGACTGATAAGTAAGGAGCTATCGCTTCAGCATAATCAGATAGAAATCTAATGGGTATACAATCCGGACCAGAAGACTTGTTCTTGTTAAGTGATTTTAGTTGCTGCACTACTCCGATGATATCTACTTCTATGTTACTCATTACGGCATCTGTTCGTAATTCGAAATCTGGAATATTGGTTTCGTCTTCTTTAGTGAATGAGTTTCTAAAAGCTAAGTTTAGTAACTCTGCTTTAGTAGCGCTGTCATCGGCAGGATCGCCATTACTATCACGTAGTGAAGGTATTGTTTGTGACTTTCCCCGAGTATATTTAACATATGACCAAAATCTCTTTGGGTTTTCAGTCAAATTACGAGAAAGAGTTTCGTTGTGATAAATGTTGTAGGCATCTCGCATTGAAATCCTCGCTAAATTTCGAGCTTCTGAGTACAATCGCAAATCCTGGGGATTTCGTGTTCGTTTAAATTTAGTATGCCTTTTCCTTTGCTTTTGCAACAGTGTCCTAACCTGTTTTGTGTACCAAGGGGGATCGCCTCCTTCTTTTATTAATTTATTAGGTATAAAACTTTCAATTGCTGTCGATACCACTTCTTTGAATTTGAGCCACATCTGGTCTACACCTACGTTTAGTGTTAGAAACGAGTGGAAGCTGTCTTTCAAGAAGCAATGTATTTTGTTTCTATCTGCTTTCCTGAACAAATATACTTTGCGTTTATTTTTGGTAACTTTGGGACTTTCGATATTCAATTTCGCTACTACAGCTCTGTGTTCACTAATACCTGTATCCGTTTTGATGCTCATTATGAGCTCAGGATTATTTGTTGCTAAGAGATCAAGTGTGTTTTCACATCCATTTACAATTCTAGTTGGCTCATGAACTAATTGTTCGAAGTAATTCTCAGAGAATGCGTTGAGTACAATTTCGGACGATGTTTTATGCCTACCTCCTGATTTGAAAATATAATTTCGCCAACAGATCGAGGGTAAATTAAAATCACCACCTACTATTATCGTGTGAGTCGGGTACGTTTTTGTAATTAGACTCAGGTTTTCTTTGAACCTTTCTGCTATTGTATCGTCAGAGTCGGGAGGCCGGTAAAAGGAACCGATTATTAACTTCTTACGATTTTCGGGTACAACCTCTACCCATAATAGCTCGCACGAACTATCAACTTCAACTTCGCTACATGAAATACTACTTTTGACGGCGACAAACACGCCCTCACCTATTTTGTTTAATCTATCCTTTCTGAATACCGTTAGATCTTTTGAAAATACTTCTTCTGAACTTATTTCCGGCTTGAGCCAACTTTCGCTGCCTATAATGATGTGTGTTTCGGTGCTTTCTATTAACGCTTGCAGTTCTGGAACTTTCCCGACACAGCTACGACAATTTACAACTGTTATACCGATAGTTTCCGGATCTACATTTCTCCTGTGATCCACCTTAACCCTTTGAGATTGCCCATTTTCTATTTCCCCGAGGCTCTTTATCCTAAAAAACCGCCCAGTCCACGCCACACAGCCCCCGCTACCCGTGTAGCCGCTTCCTGCGTGTAGAGGACTCCTGACCTATTCAGCGGAACCCGGAAACCCACCACCCGATGGCGCAAGTCAAGGAATCTGCAGCCTACACCGTCGCAGAACCGTCTGAGCCTCTGATTCAGACCCTCCACTCGGCTCTGTACCAGAGGTCCACAGTCGGTCCTGTCAACTATGCTGCAGATGGTGAGCTCTGCTTTCATCTTGCAAGCAAGACTGACAGTCTTTACCACTTCAGTTAGCCGCTCGAAACCTGAGAGGATCTCTTCAGATCCGAAACGACACACATCATTGGTACCGACGTGAGCCACCACCTGCAGTTGGCTGCACCCCGTACCCTTCATGGCATCCGGGAGGACCCGTTCCACATCTGGAATGACTCCACCCGGTATGCACACGGAGTGCACGTTGGCCTTCTTCACCTCCTTGGCAGCCATCTCTCTAAGGGGCTCCATCACCCGCCTAACGTTGGAGCTCCCAACGACAAGTAAACCCACCCTCTGTGAAAGCCCGGATCTTGCAGGCTGGGTGGTGACAGGGTGAGAGACACCATCCGACTCAGGAACGTCGTCCTGAGCAGACAGCGCCTCAAACCTGTTCGCAAGACGAACCGGGGAGGCCTCACGATCGGTCCCCCGGAATGTCTTGCGCCTCCTGCCACGCACTGGAGCAAAGAGTGTTTTGACACATATCAATTTGGTCTTTCTCATATCCGTATATTCTTTTCAGTGTGCCGCGGTGGAGTAGCCGAGCGGTCAGCCGGCCGCGGTGGCCGAGGGGACTAAGGCGCTCCAGTCACGGTCTGCACGGCCACTACGGTCGGGGGTTCGAATCCCCCCTCGGGCATGGATATTTGTGCCGTCCTAGTTCGTAAGTAGTTCATAAGTAGTTTGTAAGTTTATATAAAGCCGGGCGCCGTGGCTCAGCGCGCCCGGTCAGAGGGCTCAACGCTCTCTGTAATAAAAAAGCTGAGCCAACAACACATCGAACAAGAACGAACAAAACCGATCAGCGTCCGCAACAAAGAGAACTACCAAAAAAAAAAAAAAAAAAAAAAAAAAAAAGCGTCTCGCTACGGAGCGCGCGGTTGCTCGCCGTGGAGGTTCGAGTCTTCCCTGGGGCATGGGTGTGTGTGTTTGTCCGTAGGTTAGTTTACCTAGATTTAAGTAGTTTGTAAGCTACGGACTCATGACCACGCAGTTTGGTCCGATAGATTTACAAACATTTGAACATTTTTTTTCTTTTGAGTGTGATTACTTTTGCTTACGAAGACAATGTCTTGAAGATTCTTGCCGTTTGTGGTTCATCTGTAGCAGCAATTGAGGAATTAGGTTCTTCTTTGTTGAAAACAGTTTGACTGCTTTTTCCGATTTCTTGTCTCGTCTGTCACGTTTTTTCTTCAGCTACAATTGTGATAGCTGATTTGGTATGTTAAATACTGTAGTTATTGCATTCTATATTCGTTTCCTACGATCCAGTGTCACCTATTTTACTGGAATTGAAGTGAAGAAACGTTAACGATCTTGAGTAGAAAAGCGATGCCTTTTTTCCCCAACGGCAGGTCTTCCGGTATTTCTTAGCCATCTTTCTATTTTTAATAGTAAATGAAATTATTCAGTAAAAGCCTCTAGGTTACAAGATAATTGTAAATAAACTCTGCTGCAATGTACAGTTTCGTACCTTGACAGGAATCTTAGGAAACCTAAGAAAGACAAAGGTGTAGCTATGTTTACGTTATTACGTGTTTTATAATACTACATACGTTTCCTAATGTAAAAAGTATGTTAAAATCAATATAAACGATGCTATTCTCACTCATCCAATATGGTATTCAGAAATGTACCTTGCCGGCCGCTTGGAGGGCTGCTGTCGCAGTATATAACAAAATTTTCCGGGAGTGTCGTGACTGTAAATGTTAGACTGTGATATAAGCTGATAAGGCGCTTGACCAAAATACTAGCAATGCGCGCCTCAAAGAGACTAGTCGGCGCTGACCTTTAGTATTTCTCTCGTTCGAGCACATCACACAAGATGACAGACAAAGAGCACTTAAATTATTTTCTACGCAAGTGTCTGAGAAGTTTAGAGATTAAATGACTACCCAATCTCGTAACACACGTGATGAACGGTCTAATTCCATCAAAACGACACTTGCACACGATTTTTTTCTTTGTTGTTTTTTAAAATCCACAGAAAGGGCAGGCTGGTAGCAGCTAACATGCTGCTCTTCAGCCGAGAGCATCTGTATATGAAAACAGAAGATTTAAAATAATAAAAACAGGTGACAAAGATGAAGAATTTAAAAACAGACACGGTGAGATAAATGGGTAGAATGACAATGACTGTGAAAATGATAACCAAATGTATATATTTAGAAATTAAAAAAAAACCATGGTGGATAAAATTTTCATGCCTAAGAAACGGAGCGATGACGACGAGACGAAGAGACACATTTAAAACACATGGCAACATTATGTTCTGCCTGTGCGACGGTTGCTAATGTTTTAAAAACACACGTACACTCGAAGCACTAAGTCACTGTACACTTAAAATCACTGACACAGAATCACTGAGCAGGCCCCGCAGTGGAGAAGGAAGGGGAAGCAAAGTGCGGTGGGTAGAAAGGGAGGGGCCGGAGAGGGGATGGGATGAGATGGAAGAACTCCAAGGGATTGGGGGGTGGGCTGGGATCCAAGCGGAGGAAGGGAAAAGGAGGGGTGGAGGGGGACGTGGCACTAATCTACAAGGAAGGCTAACGTTGATAGGAGGGGTACATATCAGGAAGGAGGGCGTCATCCGGGAGAGGAAGGTGATGGAAGTTACCCTCGGATAGGGTGCGGAGGATGTGGAGAGAGGGAGGAACATGCTGGTAAAGGTGTGACAGAGACCCAGGATTCAGGAGAACAGGAGAGACTAGTGGGTGACGAGATTCTATTTTGTGGGAGGTGTATAGGTTGCGGAGATGCTCAAGGAATTTTGGAAGGTGCGAGGGATAAGCTCATATAGGATCCGCTTGGGGGAAGGGAGACGGATACGTTAAGTGAGACGGAGGGCGTGGCGTTTTGGGATCTGGAGGGATTTATAGTAGGAGGGCGGGGCGGATATCCAGACGGGATGAATGCTACACAGGACGGGACGCATTACGGAGCGGCAGGTGTAGAGGATGGTGGAGGGTTTCAACCCTCATGTCCGGCCGGAAAGGAGCTTGAGAACTTGCACACGATAGGAAAGCAGGTTTTGATATACTGCAGGCACCAAACTGAGTAAGCGATCACAGTCAGGCGAATAAGCCCGAAATCTTCGCATTACCCGGATTCCGTTGCTCGAAGCGGCGAGAACTCCAAACCAGGGGTGCCCTCCACTTCAGATCAGCAGTGGCCCAGCACCGTTACTCAGCGGGCTGACAACCCCGTGGCCCAAAACTGACCGCCGCGCATCGAGATTCCCAGAACTCGCAGTTTTTTTCCGCCTCACGAGCAGCGCTACGCGCACATTACACCCTGCCGGCACCACAAACGACCCCTCGATGCGTGCACCGATTCAGAAAACAAGGGAAACAAAATTGTCCGCTCAATACGAACGTAACAATTTCCAACATATGCTACAATGATTACATGAAACATGCGATATAAAGCTCATCAAGAGAATATATTCTGGCGAGTACTTCCTTGTACCTTAAACAGCTACCTGTGCTGGGAAAAAAAATTCTCTCGAGACCTTAGAAACAAAACATCTGGCTCAAGTCCTCAATACATCACCACTTCTAAATCCACCCTAATCCTCAGAATTTCTGTTCTATTTTATTCCTCCAATTCTTGTATCTCCTTATTTTACTTTACTATGTTTTTCAGTCCGCATCTGTTCGTAACAGATTTCAGTTCTTTGGTCTTACACTTATTTTACTGATATGTAAACCTAACTTAAATTTGATACAGTCACGTACTTTCTGTGTTAATACCAATCAAGCTTTTCAATCTACATCTACATCTACATCTACATGGGATACTCTGCAAATCACATTTAAGTGCCTGGCAGAGGGTTCATCGAACCACATTTATACTATTTATCTCCCATTCCATTCTCGAATAGCGCGCGGGAAGAAGGAACACCTGAATCTCTCTGTTCGAGCTCTGATTTCTCTTATTTTATTCTGATGATCATTTCTACCTATGTAAGTGGGAGTCAACAATATATTTTCGCATTCAGAGGAGAATGTTGGCCATTGGAGTTTCGCAAGTAACCCACGCCTCAGCGATAAGCGCCGTTGTTCTAATGATTCCCATCCCAGATCCTGTATCATTTCCGTAACGCTGTCTCCCCTGTATCGTGACAATACGAAACGAGCTGCCCTTCTTTGGACTCTCTCGATGTCCTCCGTCAAACCCACCTGATAAGGATCCCACACTGGGCTGCAATACTCCAAAAATGGACGGACAAGCGCAGTGTATGCAGTTTCTTTAGTAGTTCTGTTGCATCTTTTAAGGATTCTGCCAATAAAACGCAGTCTCTGGTTCGCCTTTCCCACGATATTATCTACGTGTTCTTTCCAGTTTAAGTCTGAAGTAATAGTGATTCCTAGGTATTTTGTGGAGTTTACGGCGTTCACATTTGATTGATTTATGTTGTAAACAAAGTTTAACGGATTTCTTTTCGTACTCATGTGGACGACTTCACACTTCTCATTATTTAGAGTCAATTGCCAATTTTTACACCATACTGATATCTTATTCAGATCGTTCTGCAGTTGGTTTTGATCTTCAGATGATTTTACTAGACGGTAAATGACGGCGTCATCTGCAAACAACCTAAGAGAGCTACTTAGATTTTCCCCTAAATCGTTTATGTAAATAAGGAATAGCAGAGGACCAATAACACTACCTTGTGGAACGCCCGATATCACCTCTGTTTTAGTCGATGCCTTACCATCGATTACCACGAACTGTGTCCTCTCTGACAAGAAATCCCCTATCCAATTGCAAATTTGGGGCGATATACCATAACCACGCAATTTGATTAAAAGCCGTTTGTGAGGTACGGTGTCAAAAGCTTTCTGGAAATCAAGAAATACGGAATCGATTTGCGAACCTTTGTCGATAGCACCCATCACTTCGTGTGAATATAGAGCTAGTTGTGTTTCGCATGAACGATATTTTCTAAATCCGTGTTGACCTTGGGTCAATAGATCGTTCTGTTCGAGATAATTCATAATATTTGAATACAGGATATGTTCCAAAACCCTGCTGCAAATTGACGTCAATGAAATAGGCCTGTAGTTTAGTGTGTTACTCCTACTGCCTTTCTTGAATATAGGTGTGACCTGTGCAACTTTCCAATCTTTTGGTACAGATCCTTCTATGAGAGAGCGGTTGTATATGACTGTTAAGTAAGGAGCTATCGCTTCAGCATAATCAGATAGAAATCTAATGGGTATACAATCCGGACCAGAAGACTTGTTCTTATTAAGTGATTTTAGTTGCTGCACTACTCCGATGATATCTACTTCTATGTTATTCATTACGGCATCTGTTCGTAATTCGAAATCTGGAATATTGGTTTCGTCTTCTTTAGTGAATGAGTTTCTAAAAGCTAAGTTTAGTAACTCTGCTTTAGTAGCGCTGTCATCGGCAGGATCGCCATTACTATCACGTAGTGAAGGTATTGTTTGTGACTTTCCCCGAGTATATTTAACATATGACCAAAATCTCTTTGGGTTTTCAGTCAAATTACGAGAAAGAGTTTCGTTGTGATAAATGTTGTAGGCATCTCGCATTGAAATCCTCGCTAAATTTCGAGCTTCTGAGTACAATCGCAAATCCTGGGGATTTCGTGTTCGTTTAAATTTAGTATGCCTTTTCCTTTGCTTTTGCAACAGTGTCCTGACCTGTTTTGTGTACCAAGTGGGATCGCCTCCTTCTTTTATTAATTTATTAGGTATAAAACTTTCAATTGCTGTCGATACCACTTCTTTGAATTTGAGCCACATCTGGTCTACACCTACGTTTAGTGTTAGAAACGAGTGGAAGCTGTCTTTCAAGAAGCAATGTATTTTGTTTCTATCTGCTTTCCTGAACAAATATACTTTGCGTTTATTTTTGGTAACTTTGGGACTTTCGATATTCAATTTCGCTACTACAGCTCTGTGTTCACTAATACCTGTATCCGTTTTGATGCTCATTATGAGCTCAGGATTATTTGTTGCTAAGAGATCAAGTGTGTTTTCACATCCATTTACAATTCTAGTTGGCTCATGAACTACTTGTTCGAAGTAATTCTCAGAGAATGCGTTGAGTACAATTTCGGACGATGTTTTATGCCTACCTCCTGATTTGAAAATATAATTTCGCCAACAGATCGAGGGTAAATTAAAATCACCACCTACTATTATCGTGTGAGTCGGGTACGTTTTTGTAATTAGACTCAGGTTTTCTTTGAACCTTTCTGCTATTGTATCGTCAGAGTCGGGAGGCCGGTAAAAGGAACCGATTATTAACTTCTTACGATTTTCGGGTACAACCTCTACCCATAATAGCTCGCACGAACTATCAACTTCAACTTCGCTACATGAAATACTACTTTTGACGGCGACAAACACGCCCCCACCTATTTTGTTTAATCTATCCTTTCTGAATACCGTTAGATCTTTTGAAAATACTTCTTCTGAACTTATTTCCGGCTTGAGCCAACTTTCGCTGCCTATAATGATGTGTGTTTCGGTGCTTTCTATTAACGCTTGCAGTTCTGGAACTTTCCCGACACAGCTACGACAATTTACAACTGTTATACCGATAGTTTCCGGATCTACATTTCTCCTGTGATCCACCTGAACCCTTTGAGATTGCCCATTTTCTATTTCCCCGAAGCTCTTTATCCTAAAAAACCGCCCAGTCCACGCCACACAGCCCCCGCTACCCGTGTAGCCGCTTCCTGCGTGTAGTGGACTCCTGACCTATTCAGCGGAACCCGGAAACCCACCACCCGATGGCGCAAGTCAAGGAATCTGCAGCCTACACGGTCGCAGAACCGTCTGAGCCTCTGATTCAGACCCTCCACTCGGCTCTGTATCAGAGGTCCACAGTCGGTCCTGTCAACTATGCTGCAGATGGTGAGCTCTGCTTTCATCTTGCAAGCAAGACTGACAGTCTTTACCACTTCAGTTAGCCGCTCGAAACCTGAGAGGATCTCTTCAGATCCGAAACGACACACATCATTGGTACCGACGTGAGCCACCACCTGCAGTTGGCTGCACCCCGTACCCTTCATGGCATCCGGGAGGACCCGTTCCACATCTGGAATGACTCCACCCGGTATGCACAAGGAGTGCACGTTGGCCTTCTGTCGTACCAGTTTTGTATCGTCCTTTGTTAGTACTAACATTACTTTTTATTTTGTACTCTGTCCTTACATTAATTCTTTATTTGTGATCACTATAACTGAATCTGTTTATTTTTACCGTTTTTCAGTTCCAATGCATATCTCCGATTTGTTAAGCTTTACAATTCTCCAATGCATCCCACCTATACCTTCCCATACCATCCCTCTATTTTTGTCTAATTGTTTATTTAGTTATAATAATTTCCAGGTTTCTAATATTTATTCTGTATTTCTTAGGTTTGTCATCTTGTGTTTGAACAACCCTTCAAACTTTATATTCTTGTTTAATTTTATTTTATTCACTATTGTCATTGTTGCCATCAAACTGTTATGTATGCACTGTTTCTTGAGATATAGTGTTAATATTTCCTTCTTGCAGTACTATTAATTTACAAAATTTCATTTAAATATTTATTTACATGGTAACTGCTCCATCAAAGATAATAATTTATTTCTCTGCATGTAACAACTCTTCCGGTTTGTTGACATTGCAAGATCTTTGAATAACTTCAGTAAATGTCTGATGATGACCTAAGAAGCCGAAAAATCGATTCGCATAATAAACAAACCTGTAGAACAAATACAAAATTGAGTTCTTCAAATTTCATAATGAATTTTTTCTATCTTTTATATATTTCTAAGTGTGGCGACTTAATGCCAACACCATGAACACAGTTACATCCTACTTCCACCTAAACAATAAGCAGGACCACTATCCGCCCAGAATCACTTTCAGAAAACAAATAGCGAGATACAAGCCTCGCTCAAAATACCTCGGCATAACGCTTGACCACACTCTCACCTTCAGAGAGCACCTGGATAATACAGCCTACAAAATCAAAACTAGGAATAACATAATCCAGAAACTGACAGCAAATTGCTGGGGAACAATTGCGATAACCCGAAGGACATCAGACGTTGCTCTTGTCTATCCAGTAGCAGAATACTGCACCCCTACGTGGTTAAATAGCACCCATACAAGAGCTGTAGATACTCAACTCAATAACAGTATGAGGCTGATATCGGAAACCATCAACACCAATCCAGTGGCTTCCTTACCTGTCCAACACACATCCTCCACACTTACGAAGACAGCTGGCACTGACAAAAGAGGGGCAAACATGACTATTCAACCGTCAACTTTCTGTCCATCAAGGCCTCATCTCACAATCTCGACTAACGTCTCGTAAACCATCATGGAAAGTTGGAGAGAGTTTAGTAAGAGACAAATTTAACCTCACTTTTCTCTCTCCAATTTTCCCCGTTGTCCCTTGATTATTTTTCTCTACATCATGTGTGTTACTAATGGGCTCATAAATAATACTTCACTCCTTTACCCCTTCTACTTGAAGTGAGCGTACCAATGAAAACATTTTTTTTACAGATTGTAAGGTACTCCATACCACTCTAAAAAACCTACTATTTATATGCGTGTAGAGAACGTGTAATGTTGCAATGTACGTATTAATTCGTGTAACAGTGTAGGTTAAAGAGTTTGTGTATGTGTGTGTGTGTAATAGTAAACGTGTCACAGTGTTAATCCGCCGACGAAACTCTCAGGGTAAACACTGGGGTTGAAATGATTGGAGCCGAAGAAGAATAGAAGATAGCCCAGAAAGATAGGAAACACCCTCGAAGAAAAGTGATCTTGTGTGTGTGAAATATGTATTTGTAACTGCGTGTGTGCGTGTAAGTGTACATAGTTTGTAGCAATCCCCACTACAAACTAAAGTAATAACACTCCCCATTTTTATTACTTATGAAATTGACAAAATATACAAAACCACCAAGTAAAAGAATTATCGTCAAGGCGAGAAATCTTTTATGAAGCGTTTCTGTTGTTGTGGAGACCAATAGTATTTCCTCTGTACTTTTTTAAGGATCAGAAAATACTCAATTGTAACTATGTACAAACATACATTCCTTGAATTTCATTAAAATTCAAATGAAATTCGGTCATGTGTGTATATCATCCTCGTAATTGTCACGTCCATATTTTAAATGTCACATTCTTGTGTTTTGTGAACTGTCAAATTTTGAAGAAGGAAATAGTAAGAAGATCAGAATAAGGAACAGTAAAAGAAAAAGGAATACGTCTTTCAGAAATCCAAAAGGAAGAAAAATAAGAAATAATTGGCTTCCTGGTGGGCGTCAAACCACCTAATTAGCAAAGAGAGCTAATCAGCCTGAGGGTTCTTTTACGGTTTGAGCGCATTAATGAGCAGATTATATTCGCGTTTAAAACGCTCGCCCACTTACAACCAAAATCGTCACACAGTTCCTGGCAAGAAAGGTGGTGGTGCAACTTCAACCTCTACCATACTCTGCGGAACTCAATCCTCCGGATTTCTTCCTAGTCCCTTGACTCAAACTCGCTTTGAAAGAAAAGAGATTTGATGATATTCCTGACATACAATGAAACGTAAAAAGGCTTTTGAACACCATCCGAACGGAGGACATCGAACAAAGTTTCCAGGACACGAAACGCAGAACTCAGCGATGCATAATCATGGATGGTGACTATTTCGAAGGACAGTAAGGTAATTGTAACTCACAAATTATGCACCTTAATGTTACAGGACTATGGTTACCAGACGTCCGCATGTATGAGCACGTCTCCGCATTTTCGACGCTTGATTTTTTACAATTTCTGCTAATGTCAGAATTTTTCAGTTTTGGCAAATGTTTTGATTTTTGTTTTCATCTTGTACCGTAAACAAAGTATATATACTTCTTACTTCGTCTACTGAATAACGTAATTTATTATTTGCTTAAAGTCGATGTGTTATATTTGGAACACTACAGTCTGACATGTAACACGGAAACATCGATATGTATTGCTCACAATCGATTTTTCTGTATGATTACAGACCATTTAATGAATTTCCTCATTTCAAGAGGCTTGGTTTTCAAACTGCATTGTGGATTTACGTAGGAGAAAGTATGAAACTTATGTTGGATAAAAATATTGCAATTTATGATAAGTGATTTGGCGAATTTACAAATTTGAAAATCAAACAAACGAAAGAAATGTGGCGTGTATAGTAAAACGAGTAAAACCAGGACCGTAGCCAAGGGAACGGTGAAATTAGGAAATTATGTTGTAGTTCTCTATAAATAAAAAAAATTACAGTTTACATTGTATGATCCCCCCTCACCTCAAAACAAAATTCTGGCTACGGCCTTGGTTATAACTGCAAAGTTGTTTGCAGTGCCAGCTGAAAACGTTTCTACTGACAGGTCGATCTACTTAACACAGGAGCAATGGACATCGAAGAAAACTAAAAATGTAAATTTTGATTTTAGGAAACTGTGGAATTTAACTAGTCTGTTTCCCCTCCAAAGTAGGGACAAAGGAACGTTCTTAAATGAAAGACGATGTGCTCAAAATCAATTTATTATAATTAAACATTCAGATGCCATTTCCTATTATGTACAACAGATAATGGTATTCACACAATCTTTTTACGAATGTTAAAACATTGAGACACAAAAAAATGACTGGCTGAGTCAAAGGTCGGAGGTTTTGCAAGACAGAATGCTATAGATTGGTTACACAGGGGCTTGAAATTATCGTTAGCTCTAAGCTCCCCAGAGTAAATAGGCAGATATCAAAAGAATAAAATAAGGGACAGAATCCAACAAGTATGATTCATATAACCCTCCAGCAAGTGCGTCACCTTACCCACACAGATGATCATTGACGGCAGCGTCTCAGGCTCGCAGGCAGCAGGCGGTGGGAGCGGATGAGCTGCAATTTTTATCGGACCGTAATTGCTGCGACCTGTTAAGCAGGGTCGACATGTAACTTAACACAGCGTCACTGGCGTCGGCGTCGCTAAGCAGTTGCTGTGCGATTGCATCACGCTAGTAGACTAATCAATATAGGTGACACAACACACTTGGCACAAATCGATCAGTCGCTTGCGTAATAAGATCTGTAAAAAGAATGCCCGATTCGTAAAGGCGCGAATGCTCAAATAGAGACTTCTAGCAAAACGAAAACTAAACTGTGGCCGCTCCTGGCGTAACCACAGGACAATGTAGAGGACCGTTTAAGACGATGTCCTCCCCGCGAATCTAAACAGAGTATTCCGTGTCTCCCGAGGTCTGAACACTTCGGACGCTCAGACACGAGAGACTGTTCGAGCTCCGTACACTTAGGACGCTCAAACCGGAGTCTTCCGAGGTCCGTACCCCTCGGATGCACAAACAGGAGTCCCCGTACGTCCTCGCGCTCTGCTGCAGCTCACGGCAAGTGCCGGGCGGCCACACCCACGCGCGAAAAGACGCACCAATATCTGATAACGGCTAATAGTCAAACCAATCGGATAGCGTAGCGCCGCTGACAAATTGTTTAGCTGTCATTCTAAAATAATTTTCCGAATCAGGACGCGTTCTCTGCGGCTGCCAAGAGGCTCCGCCCACGCCACCAAAGCTTCCCGCAGATTTCACCGTTCCCAGGGTGAATGCTCTGCAAGGAATTTCACCTTGCTCCTAGCTACGGTCACACGACCTAAAAATGTTAACGTTGTGCTATATATACAGCCACTGGAGCCAAACCCCTGGTGTGCCAGACGGGCAGAAAGCTTTCCTCTCAACCTAACCATTTGTCACACTAACTGTGTGCAAACTCTGATGCTTTCTAGGAAGTTTTTTAGATAACGCCTAAGGGCAATACGTCCCCATAAACCGCCTGGGGCCCAGAGCACTCTGCTATTGTTCGGCAAATTCCACTCTTGTGAAACGGCCGAATGACTAAAAAGGCAGTCCCCGCTATCGCCCACCGTAAACTGCGGGGCAGCATTGTGTAAAGCGTTCCACACACTCTGCCGCCTGTAGCGTCGGCGCCATACAGGTCAAGCCAGCCCCTCTCGTCCTACCCCGAAGGCGAGCGAAAGTTGGTGGGAGGGGGAGACCCCCAAGAGCATCTTTGCTCTGCTCGGCCTGGCCCTGCCCAACATGTAAAACCACTTTTTAGCAGCCAAGCTGCGCCAATAAACCTTAAAATCCCGAAATTTTCATTTAAAAATAGAAGTACTACGATCCCAGGAGCCCATCACCCCTGATGTGTCCCAAAGGCACAGAAATCAAAATAAATAAAGATCTACAAAGAAAAATGTTACATATTTCAATAAATAGCGTAAAGAGAAAGGTACAGTAACACAAGGTTAGTATGAAAAATAGACTAATTACAGCCCTCGTCTCACAACAGTCTTCGAAATCTTCGAAATCAAATGAAAGTCACAATGACTTAAGGTTTGCGAAAGAAGCGGCAATACTTTCTATGCAACTCACCCATCATTCTGCACGACAATGTGGGGGCGCATGCAGCATAAACTGTGGCTGTTCTGTTCGGTCGATGGGACTGGGAAGTGCTGTACCATCCCCAGACTTAAGTCCTTGTGACTCTGATCTCTGATTTGATCCCGAAGATGAAGGAACCACTCTGTGGCATTCGCTTCAGAATTGTACTAGAGATTCAACAGGCAGTAGATGGCTCCATTCGCAGCATCAACATAACAGGCTCTGCCTTCCACATCACGGGTTCTACACAACGCTGGTGACTACTTTGAAGGACAGTAACAAGTGCAAACATGCAATGCATTTGTATCGGTTGCGAATAAATAATTGCCACTATTTATGTTCAAACCCTGGTATATAGAGGACACGGGATCTCATGTAATACAGATATGTGTTGTTGATGTATTATTCTTTTTTTCTAGTGTAATGAATGTGGAGAATGTCCTCATTTTTGCATTTCAAAATCTGGTAACCCTATACAGGACCATTCACCGAACTTTATTGTCAGAGTTTGTACGTGGTAATTGGATATACAACCTACACTTCTTTATCGCTGTGCTTATAGCTTCTTTCATCTATATGCCTGTTTCTGACCTCTTTACCCTCTTAGGATTCTCACAATTGCTCGGGTATTTTACTAATTCCAATATTTAGTCAGTCCGTGTAGTCCCTCCTCTTTATGTCCATTTCCTCCTCCCTTCTTCCTGTCTCTTTGTACCTACGTCTGCTCCCTATTCCTCTCCATCCACCTACTCCCCTCTATCAACTTATCCATCTCCCTGTCATTACCTACCAACTCTATGCCAGTATCCTCATGTCCCCTATCTCTGTTCATCCCTTCCCTCCCCTGTATAAGAACAACTAAAATACCTGCCAAATTCATGTTGATCGGTCAAATTGTATCTACGTTACGTAGAAGGTGCCATTCTATTTGTTTTGAAGCTAAAGTGTTCAGTTGGACTAGGCGATGCCACCCTTTCAGAATTACCAATGTCTTTTTATTTTTATTTTTCAGCAGTTCCTTTAGGTTTGGTTACCCTACTTTTTCTAAACCACCCCTGTATTAAAGCGAAAACTAAATATCAAAATGGAAAAATTCCTGATGATCTGCAAAATTATTTATTGAGTTTCTAACCGGCTTTCATCTTCTTTGGCCAACATCAGGTAAGAACTTAATATCGTTACCATTTCTTCACGGATATACGACTTAGTAATAGGTTAGTAAATTACGGACCATACAAATTCACATGTTCATAGTAAACTAATACATTTTTATGACATGAATTACATTTACTAAAATATAAAAATATATAAAAAGCTGATATTATCGTTAAAAGAAGGGGAGAATGGGGAGAGGAAGGTGGGGATTGTGAAATGGATTGTGAAATGGATTTAACAAGCTGATAACTAAAACATATTTTAGATTTGCCCTGATTGACAATGTACTATATAAGAAGAACATGAGAAAATTACACCACTTTTGTATTATTGTCAACAAGAGCAATACAGTAGCCAGGAAAACTGGTGTGTCATCCCATATTTACGCAAAATTTCAGATCACCTACTTAAAAGTTAAAATCTAGAAATTACAGACCTGCATATTTACAACATAATAAGCATTTAAGAATATTTATTCTCCCAGTTTCCCTTTTCCCCCCTATTAAAATAAGTTACAATTATCAGTTTGTTAAATGGATCCATGTTACCAATTCAGTACTATTTCACAATGTAACAATCCACACCTCCCTCTACCGCCCTGCTTTTAACGATAATATTCAAGTTTAGAACTCAACATATAACATCAGGTTTTTACAAGGTTTGGAACGTAAACGATGGCAACTATTTATTCACAGATCATCTAATGTGACATGTTGTTTGAGATTTGTATTCTATTCTTCGAACTGTTTATAGTGCACAACAGACTGATCTAGCTGCGGTGGAGTGGCTGAGTGCATTGAGGTTCTATTCTGTAATGCTGTGTTTAATATAAGGTAGTTCATAATTAGCTTGTAAGTTTAGGGACTGATGACCACGCAGTTAAGGCCCACAAGCTTTACAAACACGTGAACATGTGGACTGATCTGACTATTTACTGTACTCCAGGCTCCTGCAAAGAAGACATGAACAGCATGTCACATAGAAAGATGCTCCTTGCCTACCTACAGTCGGTGAAACTATCACTTATATGAAGATAGATATACATGACATCTCCTATAAGAGAAAATCTTAAAATTAACGAAGTATAACTAGTGATGATCTGTTTGGGTACTGAAATGATGTTGCTAGTTCTGAAATAAAATACTGATTTTAAATTTTGGCTTTATTTACTTTTATGAAAACTCAAATTAATAAAGAAACAAGTTAATTTTTTATAATTTCCAAGTTCCAGATAGGTTGACAGGATAAATGAAATGTATAAACAATATGAAAATAAAATAAACTTGGTAGAATGGCTGAACATCCGCGACTATTTGATTTTCAAATTAATTTAATTTCACCAGTTTACGTTCAAGGCTGACACAATTTCAGAAATATTACGCAATGGTGAAAAAAATGTATTTGTTATTGCTGTTTTGGGATGGGTGGAGTTCGTCGAAAGCGTTTGCATACAATACTGTTAACTGTGCCGACGGCTGCTAGCTGCGTCTTTGCTGAAATCAAAACTAAATAAATACTGTCTGTCTTCATCGAATATTGCTTATTGCATTTTACCTGCATCTTGATGAAGTCAAGTTCGACCTATAAATGCTAGTCTGGCTATTAATTGGCGTGGTACATCACTGAGTTCGTACTAAAAAAATGCGCCCATATGCGTTAACTAATTCACTATATTTTCACACTGGATATGAAGTATCTCGGTAAACACTATGAAAAACTTGCAATCCTTAGTACTCTCCACTGGAGATTCGCTAAGATCCACTCCATGACCGAGGTGCTCCTTACAGTGTAATACTGTACAGGTGTTTTTATCACCTCTCACTGTGTGTCGCACCGATAGCACGATACGCACAGCTGGCGCAAAGGATAGAGCAAGTCTGTCTTAATTTTTTTCGATCTGCTTATGTATATCTTACAATGACCCTGGCGATTCCCTGCCAGTGGCTCACCTACCAGTCGGATAGTGCGTCTTAAAATGCCGTATGGCTCACCGACCAATAGTGATTCAGCTAACGTCTCCCTTAAGTATTTTCTTTCAGACGTGATGACGCCATCTGGCATTTGCTTTCCAGCTGTGTCTTAAAAGCTGCAAGTAAAAATCTTTTGTTGAGAGCAGTATTGTGTGGCTTTTAAAAGGACTTTCAGGCGTCCTTATTTCCCCAACAACGCAGTGGCTTTCTGCCCGAACACCACCCGGAACGAGCGAGTTGGGGTGAAGAGCCTTCCGCTTACCTGACTATTCACCAGTTGCCGCCACGCGGGCACATCACCTCGCTTTAGAGAAACAAGTGTTTGTTCACTAGTATGTGTCAGCCTTGATTATCTTATTGCTCTTGCGACATGATCTTGTAATTTGCATATCATACTGTAATTAATATTAATTTTTAAAGCTTTTTTTTGTAAACAACATTTTTTTAATATATAATTAAAATACGACAGTCTGTATCGCAAGTTGGTGAGTTTTTAATTGGCAACCGGTTTCAGTCCTATAGGACGATCTTCAGGCTTTGGTACTGTAATATAACATAGAGAGATTTAAGTGATACCACTAATTACATTCTACATTAAATAGTAAAATAGCTAATAAAATGACAATAGTTTTTACGCTTGTCGATCGATGTTGGTGATGACCAGTGCCGGCGTCAACTGCTGGTGAGTGTAACTAGAACTCTCAGTTATATATTCAAAAGATTCGTCTCAACGAGTAGAATGTGATTTTGAGGTCGGAATATGCAGGGAATGACAGGGGGAAAACTTGTCTCTTCACATATCCCTTCCCTTGTGACAAAATATTTGTCTGGGATTTCGTTAATGCCGAGGAAAACATTAACAAAAACAGGCAAACATTACCATTTTATAATTATCATTCATCCATTCCTAACAATTTTATATTTTTTATGTTCTACGTGGATTCAACTAATACTTATACAATTGTGTTTCGTTTTTATAGAAAAAAATTAACTTTCCCAACTTTTGTTGCCATTATGTGTTTATGTGTTTTTTTATATAATGCAAGTGTACAATTGATTTATTTCTCTAAACTCGTTTGTGTACAATGTTAGTGTACATGATCTTTTATGTTTTAATTTTTTCGTTAGCTATGCATGAAGTATGCTAGAGCTTTTTTGTGTTTCCCTGTTTTAATTTAGGAATGGTTTTATCTATTTGTGTTTCTGTACTTCAATCAAAGAATGAAGAAGCTGTTCTACTTGCTGTTCCTCATTACTGGTTATGTTTTTTACAAGATTTTAAAATAAAAAATGTTAGGTAACTTTACAAGAAACATAGTTTCAAAATTTACATACAAATCAATACAATAAATTATAGAGAGTGGAATGTTACTTTACATAGATAAATTACATAAGGAAATAGGTATTGTATTACTATCATTTTTCATTGCACAAATAACTAATTATTGACTTTTCACTTGTGTCTTTTAATAATGAATTCCTTTTTATTTTTATTTAACACTCACTTTTTATGTTTTCACATTGTATATTTTTCTGCTACATTCGTTGTTTTCTTGTCTGACGTTGTCTGTAATTGTGGAATTTCGTCGACTGTCTTTAGAGTGGTGTACTTCATGAGAGCATTACTATAGAATGCTATGCTGGGTTTATCAGTGTTGAGGCGCAATGTAGTGGAATTGTGCCTCCAGTTGACAGCAATTGATGACTGTAAGCCAATGCATTGAAGAGATGACATAATTCTTCCGTTACACCTGAACCAGTATGACTAGACCTTTACGTTGGTTTTGCGGTAGAAGAATCTGCTTTGCATCAATCTTTCATGTTGCTCGTTTTTCATGACGTTGTATTGTAAGTGCGAGACTTGCATCACTTCGCTGGATCGCATAGTTAGCAGTGCAAATGTATCTTTGAGATATGGTTAGTGTGGTGACCACTTTACAATGATTTTGGAAAGACTTTTATTAATTGTTTTAGGATAGAAAAGAAAGGTATCTCAATCTTCTGCCAATCTTCTGTTCTCTTGCGACTATGGTTACTTCTCACCTTCTTTCTTCACTTCTTTCTTCTGTATTTTCTTCTCGGGCTAGGAATAGTGATTTATTTATGGAATGTAAGGATTTGGGATCTGTCTTTCCAATTGTGTATTGAGATGATGATAGGTCTTTACATATTGTAGTTTTCCTATACTATTGCAACATGACTATTCTTCTCTCATACTCGTAGTCATATTATAATGTCTGTGGTATACATTGTTCTGGTTAAGTCCAACCTGGATGCAACCTGCCTCTCCAAGTTGTAGTTGCTGGATGGGATGGACAGGGTCTCCGATGAATTTCCTCTGTGGTGCCCTGATGTGCAGGATGAATTTACATTTTTACATAAATTAAATTTTTATTATTTTATACAATGCAAAATTCTAATATTATTGCAGAGAATTAAAACTATTTTTATAAACGTTAAATCTTATATTTATCACTTCTTTTTTTTTGTCTTGGTGTAGTGTGTTTATTCACCTACCACTGTACGAAATTCTTAGACTGAAATTGGTTTAATTTACTTCTTTTTTATTTAGTGTGTTCTCTTTGTATTTTGCAAAGTTTTTATTTACATGATTTCTCATAGTATAAATTTAGTAAATTTAGATTTAGATTTTTCCCTCTTTTTTACTGCCATTTTATAATTATTGGTCCTCTATGCGCTGCAAAGAACTCTCTTAAGTCTCTGAAGCTATTAACTTTATTTTTCTTTGTGTCTATGTTTGATCTTATAAAAATTATTGTTATTTCGTGATACTTCCTCTAATGGTGCAATTTTAGAAAGGTATGATCCTTTCTTTGTTTGTGTTGTATTTGGTTAAGAATCCCATAGCGGTATTGGTTGTGAGATTTCTGTTACTTTTCGTCTCCTATCTAATTCTTCTCTCTCTGTCTTCTAGACTTTCCCTTATGTACTCAATTACAATATCTTGGTAATTATTTGTGTTATATACATTACGTGTCTATTGTTGCGTCTTTGTTTATACCTTTGTGTCATTTGTCTGTTTATGTGACTTGTTTTTATCCTTGCTGGTTTCGTCGAATACATCGACCAAACCTCTAATTCCTCATCTGTACTTTTTCTAATTTTAGGAGGAGGTGGCAACTCGTCTTCGCTTTCGTAATTTAACCAATTAATGTTATCTTCCCATGCTTTGTACTGTGCTTCTATCTGTTCTGAAGTTACATTATGGTTTCAATATTGAATTTTATTTTGTTGGTTTGAACTGTTACTGTTATGATCTGATTGAATTGTATCTGATTTATTTACTTAAATGCAATGAATGTTTTGATTTTGTTGTGCTTGTGTGCGGTCTGTGTATTGGCTATCCCCCTCCATGTTTTCTGGATTTGGTGGTCTAACTTTTACCACTTTGTTTGAATGCTCTTGTCTACGTGGACTTTGATGTCCCTTACAGTTGTTTGAGCCCTGGTCTCGATAGTTTCTCACATCATTCCCTGTGACAAAATATCCCTGACTGTTTTGGTGCCGGCCGCGGTGGCCGAGGTGACTGAGGCGCTCCAGTCACGGTCAGCACGGCCACTACGGTCGGGGGTTCGAATCCCCCCTCGGGCATGGATATTTGTGCCGTCCTAGTTCGTAAGTAGTTCATAAGTAGTTTGTAAGTTTAGGGACTGATGACCCCGCAGTTAAGTCCCATAGACTATACAAACATTTAAACATTTTTAAACTGTTTTGGTTTCTGAATCCATATCCACCTTAATATGAATTGCGGTAACCATTGTTATAATTACGGTATCCGTTATTTATATTCCCATAGGTTCCGCCATTTTATCATACTTCTATGCTCTCTCCATTGTTTCATTATTGAAAGTTTTTATTGTTTGTATTATTATTAAATGGTATGAAGTTTCCGTTATTATTGAGATTAAAATTACTGTGATACTCATTTCTGGGCCTCTCCGTCTGGCTTTCCCTTTTATTTTTTATTTTCTTTACGTTATTCCTCTTTGAAGATGAATTCTAGTTCCCTCAATACTTCCTTAAAACCCTCAACATCTTCATTCTTTCCTACTGTCGATTGCTGATATTTTATGGGTAGTTTCATTCTATGTAAACGTATTAGTCCTCCATTGCCGTACGGTCTGTCTAAGCATTAGTTCTTTTTGTTCATGCAATATAATTGTTTAATAACATGTTTCGATCACTTGGATCATCTTCAGATCTTATAGTTGCGTCTGCAACTCGTCTGGCTGAGTACTAACTTTTTTTTTTTTTTTTTTTTAGAATGATTAATGCTGCAGCAGCAGTCACTGTTAAAATAAAAAAATAAATGCATTTTTCATTAAAATATAAAATTAATAAAATTAAAATATAAAATTAATAATGTAACACTGATTGATCAATTCTTCAAAATGTAGTAACTTCTGTTTAAACTCATGCATATTCACTATATTCACTGATGTAAGTAGTTTATCTTAGCTTTTAAGGATCTTTGTACAGTAACCTACAAATTCAAAACAGTGACTGCTGCAGCATTAATCATTCCAAAAAAGATTATAATACAGTCGCAGACCTCAAAAAATCCAAATAACATGGATAAATTTATGAGTACTAACTGGTACTGTTGACGGAAATAAATACATTTAAAATTCGTATTTTATTTTATTTTGCGCTTCATTTGACCAATAACTATTAAAAATGCTGTCCTAAACTGTTGATACGATGTACAGTTTTGTGCGACTCTTTGCATTACTTCTGCTATTGGTCCTGACATGTGTGCACATACAAAATCTAGCCTATGTGCTAAACTCCAATGATTAAATCAGAATAAAAAAAGTGAACCATGCACTAATTCCAATCGTTATGTCATTTCCACTATAGAGTCCGGATGTGCCCACACTGCTTACCCGCGGGCGGTTTCTCCTCCAGCTCTCTGGTGACACCGCTAGAATGTTAAAAACACGCGCGACAACACACGCTTTTCTAGTTCGTGTCCTTAGTGTTTTCGGTGCCGAAGTCTCGTTGCTTTTCGTGGTCGAACAAACTTGGAGGAAATGAAATGGCTGAGGATAAGTGCAGAGTCTCAAAACTAGAATGATGAGCGGTCTTTATATTTGGTTTTACATTTCTAACTAACCTTTTACTACATATTTGCTACATACTCACCACCAATTTGCCAATATTTTTCACACTGCTTTGGGATATAAATGAAAGTTGCTGTTGTGGATAGACCAACTTTCAGGAAGGTGATTCTCGCACTTTCAAAAAAGAATTTCATGTTTGTAAAGCTCATGGGACTGCGAGGTCATCAGTCCCTAAATTTACAAACTACTTAAGAACTAACTTAGACTAAAAACAACACAAACATCCATGCCCGAAGGAGGATTCGAACCTCTGACGCGAGAGGCGATTCGCACTTTCCGATTAGCAGCAGTTCTAAATGAAGTAGTTCTTTAAAAGGAGTCCTTGAGCAAACGGTTTATTGAATTTTTTTGTAGTCTTACACGCAAATTTGCAAAATTTTGACAATAGATTTATCGACTTACATCGATTTGACACTAATTTAGCATAATACTGCTCATATTCGAAGCCTTATCCTCAGTTTATATTTGAATTTTATGTGTTGTCATAAATTGTGAATGAAAATTTTTATTCCTCTCTACCATGGTCAGAAAGTCCCGTCTTTTGCAACTAAAACTTTTATTGTTCTTCAATACCATTTCAGTTCAAAAATGTTTTTAGAGCTTATGGGACTTAACTACGGAGTCATCAGTCCCTTACGAACTAGCTTATACTAAAGACGGGACAAACATCCATGCCCGAGGGGGATTCGAACCCCCAGACCGCAGCGCCATTTCAATTGCAAAACGCCAAAGTCTATCTTTACGAAATGTTTGTAAATCTATGGGACTTAACATCGTTGGTCATTACTCCCTAGGCTTACACACTACTTAAGCTAAACTAAGGACAACACACACACACACACACACACACACATGATAGAGGACGCGGAAGTCCGACGGCGGGCGACCACGGGCTCCGCAAGGAGGCACCTTTGACCTCTCGGCCGAACTGATTTAGCATTTTTTGCAGTGGGCATTGGAAGTGCAGTTCCGGAAAATCAGTTTGATATTCGTTGCTTTCACTTACGTCGTTGGCTCAGGTATAGGTTTTTGCATGTAAAACAAATTGAAATAGGAAAAAAGAGAATTTCGCTCACTGACAGCTTTATGACAACAACACGACTGTTTTACATCCTAATAACAGGCATTCAAAGCATTTTGTGAAGAGATGGCATAGCATTACGTCAATTCATTTCATTAGGTTTACGATGTAAGTGTGAAACCTGCTATTTCATTTTCATTCGACATCACTTCTGCACACTATAATTAGTACAAAGAAATTATTTTCAGTTACGTTCATTGGCATGGAAGGATACTATTTGCAAAATATATGTCGAATACAGTAAGTAACAAACAAGTAATAAATTTAAATATCATTCATAAAGCGGCAGTTTTTCATGCATCTTATTGTTCATGACGTCATATCTCCTTAACTATATGTCGTACAGTGACAATTATGCGTATAACCTTCACGAAAGTGCAAGAATTATGTTGATAAAGTTTTATCGCAGTTGGATGTACGGCATGGACGTGCATAAAATACGAACTAAAAGACAGACAAACATTAATTTTTATATATTTTATCTGTGTCTTAAGGAATACGACCTGCTACTGTTAATACTTTCTTGGCAATTTATACACGGACGTGCTAATTTTACAGCAGTAATATCTTGAAGTAGTTCACGCTCAGCCGCCAGTTCCCAGCCGAATTTCTGAAGGTAGTAAGAGTGAATGAAAATGTTAAAGATGTTTTTCCATTCCTGAAAGAAAAACTATCCTCAGTAAATGCGCAGTTGTCATTCGTAATGTTACTTGCGTACTGTTCAGCGTACTTTTCAATTCCTGTAATATATTTCTGATACCAGCCACATTTTATAGCGACACAATAAATATCTATATAACCGCATTTTAAATGTGCTGCTCTGCTCCATATTAAAGATGGACTGATTTGTTCAATTTTGGGAAATAGTTCCTTATTAACTATTTGTACTAGGGAACGGTTCCTTCCTACTTGTTCACCGTTCCTTTCTATTCAATTACTCACCAGATAAAAAAAAAAAAAAAAAAAAAAAAAAAAAAAAAAAAAAAAAAACAAAAAAAAAAAAAAAAAAAAAAAAAAACACTGAAACTGAGTAGTTGGTTTTAAAGCTATTATTGAACAACCACATATTTAGATAAAAAGTAATTAAGATTTTATTGCACTCTGCATTCTTCAAAATCGAAATCCCTTTTCTATTAAGGCGAAGTCATGCACAATATTTCTGTTTAATTTACGCAACCAAGTCTATAACAAAGCAACAACCAACCTTCAAATTGCAGCCACATAAGTGTCATGTTTAGTCTAGGGAGGATTAAAAGTTACATTAAAAACATTGATATAAAATGAAAATTAATAAAATTTAAAAAAAAATCATAATTTGCGAGGATTATGTCTTCTGAAACACAAGAAGAAAGGCCAAGTGCAATGAACAAAATGTATACTACTCGATTCTGAGGTGGAACTGAAACATAGAGACTGGTACCAGAGGCCGTTCCTGGAACTGGAAGTCGTCGCAGCCGTTCCGGACAGAAACCGACGAATCGGACCGTTCCTGATGTGTAGTCCGCCGTTCGTTCGTTAGCGACCTACCTGTCTTCTACTCCAAATACACACACAATAACGCAATCATTGGCGCTGTGTTTATATAGCGCAGCTGCTGCGGTCGCAAAGTTGCAGAAAAGCCCTGGTAGTTGCGTGTCTCATATATTAGTCTCTGGTTAAACAGCTGGTAACTACGACCTGTGAGCTACAGGGTTAATGTTGCTTGATTACGTGCTGACACTTAGAAATATCCCCCACGGAAGAGAACTTCGAAATATCAGTCACAGGTAAACCTACCTAATGGTCACTCTCCGATTTGTCAGGAATTTGGACATGTTATAATACATGAAGAACTGTTGTTGTTGTTGTTGTGGTCTTCAGTCCGGAGACTGGTTTGATGCAGCTCTCCACAATACCCTATTCTGTGCAAGCCTCTTCGTCTCCACATAAGAACGGCAACCTACATCTGTCTGAATCTGCTTACTATATCCATCTCTTGGTCATCCCCTGCTATTTTTCCCCATACACTTCCCTCCAACGCTAAATTCACAATTCCTTGATGTCTAAGAATGCGTCCTACCAATCTATCCCTTCTTTTAGTCAAGGTATGCCAGAAATTCCTTTTCTCCCCAATTCTGTTCAGTACCTCCTCATTAGTTACGCGATCCACCCACCTAATCTTCAGCATTCTTCTGTAGCACCATATTTCAAAAGCCTCAATCCTCTTCCTGTCCGCACTGTTTATCGTCCATGTCTCACTCCCATACAAGGCAACACTCCACACAAATACATTCAGAAAGGACTTCCTTAGGTTTAAATCAATATTCGATGTTAACAAATTTCTCTTTTTCAAGAACGCTTTTCTACCCATTACCATTCTGCATTTTATATCCTCTGTACTGCGACCATCATTTGTTATTTCACTGCCCAAGTAACAAAACTCATCTACCTCATTCATTGCTTCGTTTCCCAATCTAATTCCTTCAGCATCACCTGATTTTCTTACACTGCACTCCATTACCCTAGTTTTTCTCTTGTTAATGTTCATCTTATATGCACCTTTCAGCACACTGTCCATTCCGTTCAATTGCTCTTCCAGGTCCTTTGCTGTATCTGACAGAATTACTATGTCGTCGGCAAAACGCAATGTTTTTAATTCATCCCCCTGAACTTTAATTCCTTCTCCAAATTTCTCCTTGCTTTCCTTTATAGCTTGCTCAATGTACAAATTGAACAACAATGGAGATAGACTACAACCCTGTCTTACTCCCTTTCCAACCACTGCATCCCTTTCATGCCCTTCAACTCTGACAACAGCTGTCTGGTTTTTGTACAAGTTGTAAATAACCTTACGTACCCTATATTTTACTCCTGCTTGCTTCAGAAATTGAAAGAGTTTATTCCAATCAACATTGTCAAAAGCTTTCTCCAAATCTACAAAAGCTAGAAATGTAGGTTTGCCTTTTCTTAATCTATCTTCTAGGATAAGCCGTAAAGTGAGTATTGCCTCCCGTGTTCCTACATTTCTCCTGAACCCAAACTGATCTTCCCCGAGGTCGGCTTCTACCAGCTTTACCATCCTTCTGTATATAATTCGCGTTAATATTTTGCAACCATGACTTATTAAACTGATGGTTCTGTAGTTTTCACACCTGTCTGCACCTGATTTCTTAGGGATGGGGATTATAACATTTTTCTTAAAGTCTGAGGGCACTTCGCCTGTCTCATACATCTTACACACCAGGTGAAACAGGTTTGTCATGGCTGGTTCTCCCAGAGACTTCAGTAGCTCTGAGGGAATATCATCTACTCCAGGGGCCTTGTTTCGACTTAGGTCTTTCAGGGCTCTGTCAAATTCTTCTCTCAGTACAGTATCTCCTATTTCATCTTCATCTACATCCTCTTCCCTTCCTACAACATTGTCTCGAAGTTCATTTCCTTTGTAGAGTCCCTCTATATAGTCTTTCCACCTTTCAGCTTTCCCTTCTTTGCTGAGAACTGGTTTTCCATCAGTGTCCTTGATATTCATAGAGCTGTTTTTCTTATCCCCAAATGTTTCTTTTATTTTCCTGTAGGCTGTATCTATTTTTCCCCTGTTTATACATTCTTCTACATCCTTGCATTTGCCTTCTAGCCACTCCTGCTTAGCCATTTTGCACTTCCTGTCAATCTCATTTCTTAGTCGTCTGTACTCCATTTTGCCTGTTTCATTTACTGCATTTTTATATTTTCTCCTTTCATCGATTAAATTTAGTATCTCCTGTGATATCCAAGGATTTTTTGTAGGTCTTTCCTTCCTACCTATTTTGTCCTCTGCTACTTTCACTATTTCATCTCTCAATTTTACCCATTCCTCCTCTACTGTTTTATTTCTCCTGTTTCTGTCAATTGTTGCCTAAAGCTACCTCTGAAATTCTTAAGAACCTCAGGTTCCTTCAATTTATCCAGGTCCCATCTCCTTAGTTTCCTACCTTTTTGTAGTTTCTTTAGTTTCAGCCTACAGTTCATAACCAACAAGTTATGGTCAGAGTCTATATCTGCCCTTGGGTATGTCTTACACTGTAGAACCTGGTTGCGAAATCTATGTCTTACCATTATAAAATCTATCTGGTATCTCCCGGTGTCTCCTGGTCTCTTCCACGTATACAACCTTCTTTTGTGATTCTTGAACCAGGTGTTTGTTATAACTAAATTATGATCTGTGCAAAATTCTACCAGGCGGCTTTCTCTTTCATTCCTTTTGCCCAGACCATATTCACCTACTCTCTACCCTCCACTTCCTTGTCCTATTACCGAATTCCAGTCTCCCATCACAATTAAGTTTTCCTCTCCCTTAATTGTCTGAATAATTTCCTTTAGCTCCTCATATATTTCTTCGAACTCCTCATCGTCGGCAGAGCTAGTTGGCATATAAACCTGTACTACTGTTGTCGGTGTTGGCTTCGTATCTATCTTGACAATGATAATGCGATCACTGTGCTGGTCATAGTAGTTTACCCGCATTTCTGTTTTCTTATTCATTATCAATCCTACTCCTGTGATACCCCCAATTGATTTTGTATTTATAATCTTGTACTCACCTGACCAGAAATCCTGTTCATCCTGCCACCGAACTTCACTAATCCCCACTATATCTAACTTCAACCTATCCATTTCCCTTTTTAAGTTTTCTAATTTTCCTACCCGATTAAGGGATCTAACATTCCACGCTCCGACCCGTAGAATGCCAGTATTGTCTTTCCTGATGATCACATCCTCCTGAGTAGTCCCCGCCCGGAGATCCGAATGGGGGACTATTTTATCTCCGGAATATTTTACCCGAGAGGATGCCATCATCATATGTTCATACAGTAGAGCTGCATGTCCTCGGGAAAGGTAACGGCTGTAGTTTCCCTTGCTTTCAGCCGTTCGCAGTAGCTGTGTGGCAAAGCCACATTAGCTGATGTTACAAGGCCAGCTCAGTCAATCATCCAGACTGTTGCCCCTGTAACTACTGAAAAGGCTGCTGCCCCTCTTCAGGAACCACACGTTTGTCTGGCCTCTCCACAGATACCCCTCCGCTGTGGTTGCACCTACGGTACGGCTATGTGTATCGTTGAGGCACGCAAGCGCAAGCCAACCCACCTCGGCAATGTCTGTGGTTCATGGGAGTGGGCATGAAGAACTAAGGGACAGATATTTTATTTTTGAGGCGATAAAACAGATTTAAGTGGTGAAACGGTCCCCCAAAATTCGGTCTAAAATGGAAGAATTGCGAGAACTACTTAGAGATTAGTGATGCGATTTAAATGATTTTTTATGAAAGTATCTTTTGATAAAAGACGAAAAATCGACCTATTGGAGGGGGAGTGAAAAGTAGCGGATCAACTATCCCTAAAGTGACCTATTGTTTTCTTTGTGTCCCGACTTCGTCGCCGCTTTTGTGTCCCAGCCTCGTCGTAGGTGTCGGTGGCCGAGTGGAATGAGACCGACACGCTGGAGCAGGTACGGAGGGGAGCAGCCAGAAACTATAAACACTCGAGTAAATTAGAAAGAGATATATTGTACAGAATGTAACAATACTTAACTTTTACATAGTACGGCAGAAAGTTGATACATAGTTGTTAGAGGCCTGCCTAGTGCCTGTACAATAGCAAAGTCTTCACTCGTGCCTATCGGATTACGAAGGTCCTAACTCGTTGCTATCTCAGTCCGAAGTGGCCGATGTCCTTCAGTGGTGGCCACGAGCGGCGTTCCAGCAGAGGGCGCTCGTGGCTGTCGTCGTGAGATCGCCGCGCCGTGCGTGCATGGCGGCGCGCGGCGAAAGTAGGTGGCGCGCACTTTGTACTTGTGCGACACCACACCCCTCCCCCCCAAACCGCCGCGCCGTCGTGGCGTAGGGCTGAGGGCCACGGCGACGGCACTGGGAGGAGGGCCTGAGCGGGGGCGTTACTGGTGGGACGGGCGTCGTAGCTGAGGCCGGGATCGAGACGCCGTCCGCGCCCCGGCATCCGCCTTGCGATCCTCCAGGGAACCCGCCGAAACCTGGGGAAGGGCGCCCGCCCCCGCCCAGAGGGAGCAGGTCATCTTCTTCTGAGGTGCGTGGCCCAGGCTGGGGGGGCCCGCACGGTCCCGGAGTCCCTCTCGGTGACGCTGTCATCTGCGGCAGCGACAGCGGCGGCGACGACTGCGTCGGATGTACGTCGACGTCCATAGGGATCTCGTAGTCCGGGGACGAACGATGTGGTTGTGCTCCCTGGCGGTGAACTGGGTCTGGAATCAAGAAACCGGAGACAGGATCGCGCGGTCTGTGCAGGCGCAATTGGTTTGCGTGGCGCCGCAGCTCCGACCCTGTGGAAGAACGTACAACATACATATGGCGCCCAAGCACGCGTTGAATGGTGCCCGGCAACCATGTCTTCTTGTTTCCAGCAAACACTCTGTACAGCACCGGCGTAGAAACCTGAAAACGCGTAGCGCCATACGAACCGACTCGGTGCGTGGGAGGCTGCAGCAGGTGAAGGAGAGTGCGGTGACGGCGGCCGTGTAGCAGCTCGGCAGGAGACGGGCCGTCACGTGGCATGCACCGATACGTAGACAGGAAAATTTGAAGAGCTTGCTGCCTGGAGTGCTGACCTTTCATCTTTTCCATGTGTGACTTGAATGTTCGGACGAATCGTTCTGCTTCACCATTGGACTGAGGGTGAAAAGGTGCAGTGGTAATATGCTGAATGCCATTCACACGACAAAACTGTTGAAATTCCGCACTAACAAACTGAGGTCCATTGTCACTGACGATAGTTTCAGGCAAACCTTCGATGCAAAACACTGATGTTAAGGCACTGATTGTACTAGAAGCTGTCGTTGAGTTCATGGCAATCACAAAAGGAAACTTGCTGAAAGCGTCTACAACAATTAACCAGCGCGTATTCCAGAAAGGTCCGGCAAAGTCAATATGTAAACGTTGCCATGGTCCCTTGGGGCGTGGCCAGTCTGAGAAACGCTGTGGAGGAGCCGCCTGATGCTCCGCACAAACTGTACACTGTGATGTCATGCTCTCTATCTGAGCGTCCATACCAACCCAGGTACAATGACGTCTGGCCAGTTGCTTTGTCCTAACAATACCCCAATGTCCTTGATGCAGGAGGCGTAACACTTCACGTTGCAGGGAACGAGGAACAATCACTCTTGCTTGGTCGTTGTCGGTATGCAACAACAGTACACCCTGACTTAAAGATAATGCATGACGTTGTGCAAAATAACGTCGAACCAGAGGCCGATCAATGTCTTTGGCTCTGGCAGGCCACCCTGAGCGAACAAAACGTGCTACCACACTTAAGTCTGCATCCGCAGCTGTTTCCTGTGCAACCCGACGAGAGTTCAAAGGAAAGTCTGCGACAGCGGAAGCATCTCTGGAGTCTATCTGACAACATGCCATTTCTGAAGAATCAAATGATACATCCTGGCCAACCGGAAGTCGGGAAAGTGTGTCCGCGTTGGCGTGTTTAGTGGTAGGTCGGTACAAAATCTCATACTGATAATTTGACAATATCAAGGACCATCTCTGAAGCTTTTGTGCCGTACGTGGCGGAATTGGCTTTGTGGGTGAGAACAACGACGTGAGAGGCTTGTGGTCTGTCAACAAATAGAATTTCCTGCCATAGAGATAATGATGAAACTTTGCGACGCCGTAAATGATTGCTAAGGCCTCCTTTTCTATCTGACTGTAATTCTGTTGCGTCGGCGTCAGTAGCTTGGATGCAAAGGCAATAGGACGATCGTGACATCCAATACGATGTGAGATTACAGCGCCTACACCGTACGACGAGGCGTCAACTGCTAGCACTACAGGCTTCTGTGGGTCAAAGGGAATCAAACATGCATCA
This sequence comes from Locusta migratoria, assembly GCA_026315105.1. Classification (NCBI taxonomy): domain Eukaryota; kingdom Metazoa; phylum Arthropoda; class Insecta; order Orthoptera; family Acrididae; genus Locusta; species Locusta migratoria. Next base: position 463,071,848 of record CM048746.1, on the reverse strand, counting down.
CTGAGTAGTGCAGACTTTAGTTTGTCAAAGGCAACCTGACAATCTTTAGACCATACAAAAGAAACATTCTTCCTACGTAAGTGATGCAGTGGAGCTGCAATCTGAGAGGCATTGGGAATAAATCTGAAATAATAGTTAAGCTTTCCCATTACTGCTTGCAATTCGTGCACATTCTTAGGAGGAGGCAAGTCTTTGATTGCTCGAAGATGTGACTGTAAGGGATGAATTCCTTGGGCATTAATCATATGGCCTAGGTACTCTATTTCAGTTTGAAAAAACGAACACTTTGCTTTATTGCAACGTAGACCTGCTGCAGTCAACACTTTGAAAAGGCACTCCAGGTTTGCTAAATGTTCTTCAACTGTACGTCCGGATACCACAATATCATCTAAATAGTTCGAGCAACACGGTACAGAAACTGTCAGCTGTTCCAAAAAGCGCTGAAAAATAGCGGGGGCGGAAGAACTGCCAAAGGGTAGGCGTTGAAATTGAAAAAGGCCCATGTGAGTATTAATGACGAAAAACTTTTTTGACTCGTCATCAAGTGGAATCTGTAAGTATGCCTCTGCTAAATCAATCTTAGAAAAGAAACGAGACTGTCCTAATTTGTCCATTAGTTCGTCCGGTCTGGGCAGGGGATAAGTGTCTACAATTGTTTGACTGTTCACTGTTGATTTAAAGTCCGCACAGAGACGAAGTTTTCCTGACGGCTTGGGTATAATTACTAAAGGCGAGGCCCACTGACTCGCAGAAACAGGAGAAATCACCCCGCTATCTTGCCAACGTTTAAGTTCTTCGGCAACTGTATCACGCATTGCGATAGGCACTGGTCGAGCTTTACGAAATTTTGGAACTGCAGATTCTTTTAAAGTTACATGTGCCACGAAGTCTTTTGCACAACCTAGTTCCGGCGAAAACAAGTCACTATATTTGTCACATAAAGCATTGATTTTATCCTGAGGCACTATTGACGAAATTTGAAGCACATCTCTTTGAATTGATAAGCCAAACAAATCAAATGCATCTAGTCCAAAAATGTTCTGTGTCGATTTGGCCTGAAGAACTACAAAAGCAACTGTTTTCGTAACACCTTGAAAAGAGGCGGGCAGGCTACATGTTCCTAGCACGGGAATATTTTGACCCGTATAAGCTGTTAGCACTTGTTGACACAGCGATAATTTTGGAGAACCCAGAAGTTCATAAGTATCTTTATTAATTAAGGTAACAGTGGAACCAGTGTCGAGCTGAAATTGCACAGTCTTATTTTCTATAGAGAGAGTAACAAACAGCTTGTGCTTCTGGCGCACGACCGGTGCGCGAATGTGGGCAACGTCTAATACATATTGTTTTCTGCGCTTGCGCGGGTTGCGTGCGGTAGGAAGCGGCGCATACTCGGCACACAGGGGAGTAACCACACTGTCACTAGATGACACTACCGCCGGATCGGCGTCCGCGCAATGCGAGGCTACTGCACTAAAATTACTTTGAGTAGCTACACCAATTCTACTGTCACTAGCTACACAGTACTGGGCACTATTACAGTTAGTAGTTGCAGAAGGCACTATTTTCACTACAGGAATGCACTGTTCATAGTCATTTTGCTTGTCCCGAACCCTTTTCCGTTGCACTGTTTTACGCGCTCGTCGGCGCTTGCTACGTGGTGCACTATATAGTTTTGCAATAGGTGCAGAAGAACTTTCTTGTAATTGAGAACCAACTAAAGCACTGTTCAATTCCACAGCCCGTATAACATTTACTGTATGCACTGCTCTCGCACTTTGCGAAGCACTGTTTCTAACGCTACTGTTCTTTAAGTTTTTAATTTGCATACACACAGACTGCACATGTCCCGATTTGCCACATTGATAACATGTTGCGTTGCGACTAGGGCAATGAGCACGCTTGTGGCGAGACACACACTGGGGGCAAGATTTACGTACATTTTTCTGAAATGAGCGTTGGCGCCCGTTATGCAAATTACTGTGTCTAACACTACGGGGCGACCTTTGCGTCGCACTTTTACTCTGGCTACTGTTCACTGTCTGTTCAGCACGGCCGGTAGAAAAATAAGAAGCACTAGTGCTATACTGAGAACTACGGCTAGGAAAGCGTCCGTTGCGGCGCACTGAATTTACACTGTGGCTTTGCATTTCTACATCTGCTAAGTCAAAAGTATCATGCGCTTCTATAAGCTGCAGTACACTGTCTAATGAGGGGTCAGATTGTTTCAGAATTGCTGCTCTAATTCTGGGGTCCTGAATATTCTGCGTAATCGCATCCCTCAACATCACGTCACTATACGAAAGTCCACAAGAGCAAGTAAATTTACATTGGCGGGTTAAGCCCTTCAATTCCGTAATCCACTCTTGGTGTGACTGCTGCGGTAATTTTTTAAGTCTGAAAAATCGGTATCGTGCAGCGGCTACAAGAACTTTTCTCTCATAATGAGCATTTAGTGCCTCTACTATTTGTTCAAAGTCTACATCACGAGGAGATGCTTGCGGGAATAGTTTCTGCAGTAATACGAAGGTTTTGGGGCCCACCAATCGATAAGAAAAGGTTCTTCACTCTCTGACCTGTAATTTGATGAGCCGCGACGAGTTCTTGAAACTGTGCGAAATAGTCGCTCCATTCTTCCTCACGTTCGTTGTACTGGCGGAACGTCGGAAGCGGTGCGGCGGCAGGTGTGGGCTGCTGATGTGACGACTGTAGTTGTTGGTGAGCAGCCTGTGTCGTCAACTGCGACACGGCCTGGAGCAGCTGGGTTATTTGCGCCGTCTGTAACTGAATAATTTCCATTAAGTTTGGGTTCGGGGTAGTGGCCATGCTGACCGATTAGGCGCCGCGTATACAAGTAACTTATAACAAAACACAAATGCAATATGAAAGAGGACTCGCTCTGCAACAAAAAAGTCCACAAAACACGTAACAAAATATGTTCCCCCAAAAATCTTATAATAAGGGTGGGTGGGCGGGAGCAATTTTTGCGTGCTCCGACTGCTGCTGTCTGGCTGCTGCAAGCGGGCTGGTCCAAGGTTCTATCACTCCTCGTCGCCACTTTTGTGTCCCGACTTCGTCGCCGCTTTTGTGTCCCAGCCTCGTCGTAGGTGTCGGTGGCCGAGTGGAATGAGACCGACACGCTGGAGCAGGTACGGAGGGGAGCAGCCAGAAACTATAAACACTCGAGTAAATTAGAAAGAGATATATTGTACAGAATGTAACAATACTTAACTTTTACATAGTACGGCAGAAAGTTGATACATAGTTGTTAGAGGCCTGCCTAGTGCCTGTACAATAGCAAAGTCTTCACTCGTGCCTATCGGATTACGAAGGTCCTAACTCGTTGCTATCTCAGTCCGAAGTGGCCGATGTCCTTCAGTGGTGGCCACGAGCGGCGTTCCAGCAGAGGGCGCTCGTGGCTGTCGTCGTGAGATCGCCGCGCCGTGCGTGCATGGCGGCGCGCGGCGAAAGTAGGTGGCGCGCACTTTGTACTTGTGCGACACCACAGTTTTCGCTAAAAAAGTATTTTGATGTAATCGAAGTAGAATCTATTAAAACTTCAAAAGGAAGACTAATAGATATAACTATTTTTTTGTAATTTTTTTATATCAGTATTTGAGGGGTAAACAACCCTTTTATTGCCGCGCTCCTTCGCTGAATCCAAATCTAAATCAGACTCAAAATTCAGTATGCCTGATCGAGTATAACGGACGAAACCTCGTCAAAATGATTTAATACATACTAGCAAACCCGGCTACGCTTCGCAGTCGCTAATGTGTATGGGATATATACCCTAATCTCTTCTCTTCTTCTCCCGATGTCTATCCCTTTCTCCCTCCTCCATCGCCTCCTCCCACCTTCCTTTGTCCACCTTTTTTTCCCCCTATCTTCACACTACTCCATCTTACCCCACACCATATCCAACTCCTCCCCCTTCCTATCATTCCCCCTTTTTAAATCCTTTCATTTTCCCATTCTCTATCTCCTCCTCTCCCATTCTCTGATCTTATTTATTATTATTGCAGTCGGAAACCGGATTGGAAATAGAAGTGAAAAAGGATAGGTAAAACAATTGGAAACGGGTTATTAGAGAGAACTTTCGAGCTGATCTATCTGTGAGGTTAGTAGCTTTAATGTCCGAACTCTTAATGGTTTTATTGCACGAACATACGTATCAGCGGCGAACTGATGAAACAATCTGCGGAATTTCAGTATGTGATTGTCCTCGTTTCGGTCAATCATCAAACGGTAGGCATAAAAATTCATACAGTTGACTTTCTTATTAGCTACTTTACCCGTAAGTAAATAATGAACTCTTATTAGGAATCTAATTGAAACAATTAACAACATTGTTACATACCGGTAAAATTTTATATTCCGCGACACAGGCAACAGCTGTTGGATCCTGGGAATGAAGCCGTCCAATCGTGCCAAAGCTTGACACAGCGAATGATATTTCAGTTGGCGACAGTTGTTTTCTCGTCATACTAAACGATATTATTTTGAGAATCCGCATAGTAATTTAGTTTCAGCCACATTAAACTTACTGAGGAAGATGATGTTTCTCATGTATGGACTTCACTTATGGAAACGGTCTTACAAATGCTAATCACGAGAACAATCAATAGTGTTTCCATGAACGAAAAACGTAGTACTGGTAAGAAATCGGCAAATCTCATTGGATATTGTATACTATCACCCGATTGGCTAACAGTGGCGTAAGGCAATTTTCCAGAATCAACGGCTGTTGCTAACATTGCCCGCTAGATTTGTGTGGCGGATTTAAAATTAAACCCTACATACCAGTTAATCCCTGGCTTCAAGCAATGCCCTCCCTTTCTTCTAACCTCCTTGGTGTTCAAATCAAATGTTTGTAGAACTTATGGGACTTAACTACGGGGTCATCAGTCTCTAAACGTACAAACTACTTATGAACTAGCTAATCCTAAGGACGGACAAATATCCATGCCCCAGGGGGGGGGGATTCGAACCCCGACCGTAGTGGCCATGGAGAAAAAAAAAAAAAGTTCAAATGTTTGTTAAGCTTATGGGACTTAACTACGGGGTCATCAGTCCCTAAACTTACAAACTACTTATGAACTACTTACGAACTAGGACGGCACAAATATCCATGCCCGAGGGGGGATTCGAACCCCCGACCGTAGTGGCCGTGCTGACCGTGACTGGAGCGCCTCAGTCCCCTCGGCCACTGCGGCCGGCGAAGCCATTCTCAAGTGATGCGCTTTCATACCTGCGGCAATTCATTTTTATTAATAGAGATAGATGTGTCATACATAAAATATTAAATAAATAGGTATCTAAAAACCTTCCTATGTCCGTTTCCTGCTTCTAAGCTACCTCCCCACCAATTTTGAGCCAAATCGGTTCAGACGTTCTCTAGTTATAAATAGCCTAACACGACTAACTCGACATCCGACATTCAAAATACGATAAAATCTACTTTTGAAATATTGGCGAATAAAAGTGAATAAAACGTATTGAAATGTATCTTGATTTTACCCGCCGACGATAGCGTTGCCCGTGATGTAGCAATATACATCACAACGTGTTTCATAGGCAATATAAGGGTTGTTTAGCCTTCAAATATTGATATAAAAATATAAAAAATACTTATTTTTTTCATTAGCCTTCCTGTGAGTCCAAAAACACGGTTAGCATAACAATAGAGGCGGTGCATCCTATGTGTTCACTGCTTCAGTGAACCCCTAGAAAAAAGCTCGTCGTGTAAAAAGTAAATAAATGAAAGAAAAGGAGTTTTTAAATTATCGTTCTTCGTTTCGTTCTTCTATCAGATGATTTTATGTGCACATTCAAATTATTTTTATTGCATGAGAAACGTTTTACGTCGCGGTGACAGCACGTACCCGAGTCGTAACGGCCGCTTAATTAAAGGTGGCAACGAAGGAGCTTAGAATACAGGGAGACGCCCTTACGCTGAAAAAGTGAAGCCTGCCTTCACCATATTGCTATATCTGGGAGAAGTCTTCGTATTGTAGAGCGAATGTTTTATGTCACTTAAATGAGGAATAAAACGTCCGGCGGTTTTGCCGTGACGTACAACGTGTTAAAAGAGTGCATATTGGCCGTTAAAAATCAAGTTTTGAAATATATTGTGATGAGTATTTATTACTGTTTTTTTCAATAAAGTATATTGTTTGTAACCGTGTAAGTACATACTTTGCACTGACCGTCAGTTCAATGCATTAACAGTAAGAGGGACGACTTAACGTATATTTTTAACGGAGAAATAGCATTCCACAACACACCAAGATGGCGGACAGGCTTCAACTGACGTATGTGCTCGGAATAGATAACGCCATCTCCCTTTATTCTAACCTCCTTGGTGGCAACGGCTGCGCGGCTGATGTTCAAATTCTCTTCTGAACCCCCTGGAGCATATTTGCGCTCCCACGGCAGGGAGGGGCGAGGGGAAGCGCCGCTTTTAACATGGGCGTTGGAGCTGGTAGAGATGTCAGCTGCTGCTACTCGAGCTCTAGGCGGTTATGCACGAATGGTCCCGAAGCAATGGAGCTACTGCGCATCTCGCCTTGCGCATCGGTAAATCCGCCATTACGGCAATATCCGCCTTTCATATTTCTTTTTGGCGCATTGGAGATTCACCAGAGATACATCATACTTGGTAACTTATCTTATAACTATAAATTAAAGACGCATCAACTGTAAAAGCCTTCAGAAGATCCCATCATCAATAATAATGAAGTTACTACTCTTTACTTAGCATGGGTAGCGGCATCGCGTTGCACTGTCGAAGGTAGTGGGTTCGAGACCGACTGCAATCATCTTTTTTAAAACCCATATTTTCTTTTTAACGTATGTCGGAACAACAATGAGTTTTGTATTGTTACTTGGAACATTGGATGTTTTAGAAAATGTATCTCGATTTTGAGGGTAAATGACATTTATAATCTTCGTTATAACTAATATTAAACTGTTTTAGAAGTTGTGGGAGAGAGCAGGCTTTGTGCTGGCGTAAGGTTAAGAGGGGGTGCTGCTTACACTGTCACGTGCCCCGAAAGTAGCTTGTCTCTTCATCGTAACAGATTCATTTTGTTACAGTCACCTGATAGTGTACTCAATTATTTACTGTGTTTTAGTGTTCATATGCATATTTCTATGTTCTTGGTGTTTATTAACAAAGAAAAATGAACATCGTTCAGTATCTTTTAGACTGAAATTACTCAGCTTTAAGTTTGGAACAAAAGTGTGAAATAAAGTACCTTGATAGGCCGACGCTTCAGCTAGAGTCGAAGTAAGCTCAAAGAAGCCGAGGTAAGACATTCTACTTATCTTTTAGGGCCGGTGGCGGGAGGCGGGGCGGGGGGGGGGAGGCGGTCCACTATCAAGACCCGGCACCCAAAGAAGTTAATCCCCAGTCAACTGAAGCATCAGCCACCACTGCATAACATCTCCTGCAAATTGACCTGTCTTGAATATTACTCTCGTCGTCGATCCAAGGTGTTTTCACTCCATAATCTGGCGCTTTGAGTCAAACTCGTACTGATGCACTCATGTTTGACCACTGCTGACAGTTCTGTTCAAGAATACGTCATCTTCGTTGTTGAAGCGAATGAATAGACTCTAACACGGGTGAGATTATGTTCGTCGGTACGTTTTCCGGGTTACTCACCGTGGACATACCATATGGAAACAGAGCTCGTCTTGGATAATGTGATGGGCAGAGCCATGGCTGATGTTCAAAGCGGATACTTCCTCCTCGTTAGGGATTCGCCTGCTCGCCAGAATCATCTCTCGAGCTCGCTGAGTATTGTCGTCTGTAGTGGAGCTTGGTGGCCATCCTCCTCCCTCTTCATGCTTGACACTTGTTGGACCACTTTTAAACTCGCTGATCCACAAAAACATAGTTTTACGAAATAGGGCACTTCTCCCATACTGCGACGATAGTCTGCGATGAATGTCTGCCCCTTTGACACGCTCCGAACAGAGGAATCGGATCGCCGCTCGTTGATTCTTATTGGTGCGCGGCTGTAATGGAGCTGTCACGATATATCCGCAACAGAAGGAAGAACAATGGCGGAAGTAAAATCAAACTATCACAGCTTACCATAACAGAATAACAATAACATGTGTTAGAACAGGAGACAACGTGCGCAATGTAACAAACAGTATGGCAAAAATGTAGATAATTTTAGACTTGCCCTCGTACCTAGGCCGATTTTCGTCTTTTATCAAAAGATACTTTCATACCAAAAATCGTTAAAATCGCATCACTAATCTCTAAGTTATCACTATTTTTATATTTTAACCCCAGTTTTTGGGGGACCTTTTCATCCCTTAAATTTTTTTTCCGCCGGTAAAAAAATACGTTTCCCTTAGTTTCTCATGTATAATCCAAATTTTAGACAAATCGCAGAATGACATTTAGATAGGTTTACAAGTCAGTGTCTTATTTAAATTTTCAGTCTGGACTTTCTGTTAACAGTCCAATGCCCAAAGGGTATTTATTTGGGGTAACTCTGCAAGTCCAACAGAAGTTTTCAGATTCCAAAAGCATTTAATACGTATTATTTATGGTGTAAATTCACGGACATCCTGTAGAAGCCTCTAAAGAGAACTGGGTATATATACTACTGCCTCTCATTATATTTATTAGTTAATGAAATTTGTCGTAAATAATATATCCCTTTTCTCAACAAACAGCTCAGTTTATACCTACTGTACTAGGAACAAAAATGATCTACACAAGGACTTAAAAGCACTTACTTTGCCGGCCGCGGTGGCCGAGGAGACTGAGGCGCTCTAGTCACGGTCTGCACGGCCATTACTGTCGGGGGTTCGAATCGGGCATGGATATTTGTGCCGTCCTTAGTTGTAAGTAGTTCATAAGTAGTTTGTAAGTTTAGGGACTGATGACCCCGTAGTTAAGTCCCATAGACTCTACAAACATTTGAACATTTTTTAGCACTTACTTTAGTTCAAAAAGGGCTCCACTAGTCAGGAACACACATTTTCAATAATTTACCAACAACCATAAAAAATTTAGCTACAAATAAAGATCAGTTTAAGATGGGCCCAAAAAACTTTCTACTAGCCAACTCCTACTCCGTAGGTATTATATATTCTGGGTTGTAAGGTCGTGTTCGTGGAATCTTGCTGCTTCCTGACGTTTCGTCCGATGCTGCGTCGGACTTCTTCGGAGGTTCTCCGTCTGTTGAGTCTTGCCGACTGACGGGTCGGGGATCTGAGAGCGTCTTAAATACCGTCGAAAAGGGGGGCGTGGCTAAGATCCATGTGATAAGCAGAGATGATCCTTGTCAAAGATAAAGCTATACAATCGAACCAAGTCAAAAACAGTCATCGATTCTGCAAAGCCCCAGTCCAAATATCGTTGAGTTTCATAGTCTCTTCTTTTCGATTGAAATTATCAATATGTTTATATATTTCAATCACTTCTCTATACAACTTTCCATAGTAATTCGTTATGGAAGATAAAATTTCTGTCTCAGAGAATTTTATTATTCAAGGCTGTATAGAGAAGCGATTGAAATATATAAACATAATGATAATTTCAATCGAAAAGAAGGGACTATGAAACCCAACGATATATGGACTGGGGCTTTGCAGAATCGATGACTGTTTTTATCTTTGATATGGTTCGATTGTATAGCTTTATCTTTGACAAGGATCATCTCTGCTTATCACGTGGATCTCCGCCACGCCTCGTTTAGACGGTATTTAAGAAGCTCTCAGACCTCCGACTCGTCAGTCGGCAAGACTCGGGATACCTCTGAAGAAGTCCGACGCTGCATCGGACGAAACGTTAGGAAGCAGAAAGATTCAAAGAACACGGCCATACAACCCATAATATATAATACCTACAATATCAACCGGTCGTGAAAGCCTTCACTCTATCCTCCTACTCCACTGACGAATTCTTAAACAGAACCAGATGATGAATGTATCTGTATTCATAGTATTAGTATTATCATATTATCAGCTTGTAAACAGTGTATATACCAGTATTAGTAATATTGTATTATCAACTTGTAAGAAAAAGAATAAAAAAATAATTATTGACATGTTCCACATCCACGAGGATCACCTCAACACGGATCTATGGAACGAACCAACTAATGTAATCTAATCTTTGTTTCAATGATTGTCGTGTATACTAATGAGGAGGGATCGTACCTGTTAATGTGTTTTGTCGTAGCATTAGCAACATCCTTTTCCCCGAGCACACAGTACAATGGCCTGCTTGATATTGGTGTGTCCGTCGATATTTGTTACATTTAAATAACTCAACACAAGGATAAAAATGATAAATAATTTAATGGTACTGAGTACACGGTGAAGATGAAATGAAGAAAGGTGTTGGCGTCGGCGCCACGCGCTGGGAGCTTTCAGGTCTTCCTGGTCGCGGGCAGACTCCAGTACTTCTGAGCGGTGGCGTCCTCCAGGGTCTCCGGCAGCCTCTCGTTGAGAGACTCCGGCAGGAACGAGGTGACGACGGCCGCCGACGCCAGCAGAGCCCCCAGCACGCCGTACAGGCACCGCGAGTCCACATCCGTACCCTGGCACACGAAAAACACACCGTCTCTCTACCAACCTGTCCTTTTTTTTCCTTTATTGTATTTCCACACCAGCATACAGCCAGTAGGCTGGCAGCAGCTCCATAGGCTGCTCTTCAGCCGAGGGATAGATAAATGGAGATGAAGATGCATAAAATATATAACTGGAGATAAAATAACGGAGAATAGTAACATAGACGTGGTGACAATTCGGAGTACAAGCAGTTGACGATTAAAAACACATTTAGTCTGGTAAAAGCGAGGAGCCACGGTGACATTAAAACCATATAGCATGACAACAAACACTGGACGCCGAGCACACAGAGACACAAAATTAAAAGACACGGTGCGACACTTTTTTGTTAGCGGTGGACGCATATAAAAAGCACTTCCTGGAGCTATTATCTGGAGGGGTGTGCTCAACGGCCACAAAATCACTTTTATCAATAATGAAAGGAGCAGCTTTAGCCGGAAAATCTTTTGCTTTATTCAGGCAAATCGATTTCGGTTTTCCAAGAAACCATCTTCAGTGCTGTCAGCAAGTTCGAAACAGCATTTTTGTTTTGTTTGTTTGTTTGTATAGTCTATGGGACTTAACTGCGGGCCGGCCGCGGTGGCCGAGGGGACTGAGGCGCTCCAGTCACGGTCTGCACGGCCACTACTGTCGGGAGTTCGAAACCCCCTCGGGCATGGATATTTGTGCCGTCCTAGTTCGTAAGTAGTTCATAAGTAGTTTGTAAGTTTAGGGACTGATGACCCCGTAGTTAAGTCCCATAAACTATACAAACATTTAAACATTTGAACTTAACTGCGGGGTCATCAGTCCCTAAACTGACAAACTACTTATGAACTACTTACGAACTAGGACGGCACAAATATCAATGCCCGAGGGGGGGATTCGTACCCCCGACCGTAGTGGCCGTGCAGACCGTGACTGGAGCGCCTTAGTCTCCTCGGCCGCCGCGGCCGGCAGCATTTTTGTGAAATGTACAATGACATTTACGTCTAACATATCCGTTGACAACATAGCTAGATACATGTGATATTATCTGGTGTCATACGAAGTCAAACTCAAGTTTGACTTCAAACTCAAGTTTGACTTCGTATGACATAGCTAGATACATGTGATATTATCTGGTGTCATACGAAGTCAAACTCAAGTTTGACTTCAAACTCAAGTTTGACTTCGTATGACACCAGATAATATCACATGTATCTAGCTATGTTGTCAACAGATATGTTAGACGTAAATTTTATTGTACATTTCACAAAAATGCTGTTTCGAACTTGCTGACAGCACTGAAGATGGTTTCTTGGAAAACCGAAATCGATTTGCCTGAATAAAGCAAAAGATTTTACGGCTAATGCTGCTCCTTTCATAATTGATAAAACTTCCTGGAGCACTGCACACAAGACACCGAACGTAGCACTGTTAAAACTGTCGGTGCAGGACTCCGTGGGATACGGGAAGGCAGGAAGCACGGAGGAAGAGGAGAAAAAGGGGGGGGGGGGGGGAGTGGCGGCGGGGAGGAGCCGTAGGGACTCCTGGGTAGGGACGGTGTTTGCCAAGCGTGGTAGAGGAAAGGGGGGGGGGGAGAGGGGGCGCTTCATCTACGGGGAGGCATCAGGGCTGGTAGGACAGATATATGTCAGGACGGAGGACGTCATCAGGTATGGGGAGGTGGCGAAATTTACCCTGGGAAAGGACATGAACAGTGTTGTGGTGAAGGGAGGGGGGGGGAGATACAGTGGTAAAGGCGTGGCAGAGGCCCGGGATCGGTGAGGATGGGGTGAACCAGGGGGTTGCGGGAGTCTATTTTGCAGTTGGTGTAGAGGATGTGAATATGTTCGAGGTATTCTAGGAGGTGGGGTTGTCCTTCAGTTACTCTGCCCATTTGATTTCTCCAAATGATGTAAAACAAATGTAGGTTCATGAGTTCCTGAGCAATAGTGTTTTGTATTTCCAAGAATAAAAAACCGTATGTGTTACAAATCATTATACACAGGGCGGTCCATTGATAGTTACCAGGGCAAATATCTCACGATATAAGCATCAAACGAAAAAACTACAAGGAAGATAACATTTCTAGCTTGAAGAGGGAAAACAGAGGGCGCTATGGTTGGCACGCTAGATGGCGTTGCCATTGGTCAAACGGATATCAACTGCATTTTTTAAAAATAGGTACCCCCATTTTTATTGCATTTTCGTTTAGTACTTAAATAAATATGGCGTTGTAACAGTCACAAACGTATAAGTACGTGGTATAGCGTAACATGTCACCAGGGCGGGCGGTATTTACTTCGTGATACGTTACTCCAGTTAAAATGGACAGTTTACCAATTGCAGAAAAGGTCGATATGGTATTTATGTATGGCTATTGTGATCAAACTGCCCAACGGGCCTGTGCTATGTATGTTGATCGTTATCCTGCAAGACATCATCCAAGTGTCCGGACCTTTCGTCGCATAGTTACGTTATTTAAAAAGACAGGAAGTGTTCAGCCACAAGTGAAACGTCAACCACGACCTGCAACAAATGATGCCCAAGTAAGTGCTTTAGCTGCAGTTGCGGCTAATCCGCACATTAGTAGCAGAGAAATTGAGCCAGAATCGGGAATATCAAAAACGTCGGTGTTGAGAATTCTACATCAACATAAATTTCTCTCTTACCATATTTCTATGCACCAGGATTTTCATGGCGAAGACTTTGAACGTCGTGCATAATATTGCCACTGGACTCGAAATAAATTACGGGACGATAACAGATCTTTTGAAGCGTTCTGTTTAGTGACGAAGCGTCATTCACAAACACAGATAACGTAAACCGGCATAATATGCACTATTGGGTAACAGAAAATCCACGATGGCTGCGACCAATGGAACATCAGCGACCTTAGCGGATTAATGTATGGTGCGGCATTATGTGAGGAAGGACAATAGGCCCGGGGGAAGGGGGATAGGGAGGGCGTTGTGGGAAGAGCATAAGGACTCCAAGGGTGAGAGGAATGGAAAGCCAAGCAGTGGGAGAAAAGAGGAAGGGAGTGGGGGCGCTGCTGCTATGGGGATGGGAAAGGGGGAAGCTTAGGAATGGGATGAAGGATAGCTGTTGGGATGGAGGGCATCATCTGGGAGAGAAGTTACCCCGGAGAGGATGTGGAGAGTGTCAAAGTGAAGGGAGGGAGGGATGGAATTGGTAAAGGTATTTGGTTACGGGAATCTATTTTGCTGGTCATGTAGAGGATATGGATATGCTTTAAGAACTGCAGAAGTTGAGGGAATGGGCTTAGGTCATATAGGATGCACGTGTGGCAGCAGAGGCGAATATGGTGAGTGAGGCACAGGTCATGGCGTTCTAGGATCTGGTGGTCTTATAATAGGTGGAGGGCGCGGATACCAGGCGAGGTGGAAGCTGCGAACGACAGGGTGCATGATGGAATGGTAGGTGTAGAGGATAGTGTCAGGGCTGAGATCTTCCGTTCTGCTGGAGAGGAGTTTCAGTAGGTTGACACCAGGTAAGGCTTTCTGATGGACTGTGCGCAGGTGGGGAGTCCAAGCAAGGAAGCGATCGAGGATAAGACCGAGTTATTTAATGGTGGTGGTAAGGTGTATGGGGGCGGATTGAGGCGGAAGGAAGGGGTTGCACGACCTATGACAATTGCCTGGGATTTATAGGGGTTGACGAAAAGCAGCCAGGAGTTAGAATTTTGAGAATTTAAAGCGAGACTGGAGCAGGTGCTGGGTGTGCAAGGGAGGAAGGGGGCGATCTCGATGAAGGCAGTGTCGTCGGCATATTGGCGGCGGTGGACAGGAGGCTTGGTTGGGGCATGTCGGCGGATTAGATAACGTGGTGCGGGTGGGGGGGGGGGGGCACCCTGAACAAAGGGGAATTTGAGTTACAGAGAGTGACATAGGAAGGGCGATGGGTGAGGAAGGAAGAGATGAGGCGGAGATAGATTTGAAGTTTTAGGAAGTGACGGGGATGCCACTCACGGTCATAGGATTTTTTATGTGCAGGGAAACAAAAACGGCCGAGCGACGGGAATTAAGCTGTGCTAAAAGAAGATACGAGAGGCGAAGGAACTGGTTGTTGTTGTCGTTGTTGTTTAGAGGGGATGACTGCTTAGTCATCAGTCCCGAAGGAACTGATCATCGGCAGAGAAGGGAGGTCGGAAACCACATTGGGAGAGGGGGATGAGTTGGCGTTGACGAAAATGCAGATGGATGCGACGGAAGAGGATGGTTTCCAGTTCCTTGCTGAACACAGACGTGAGACTGATGCGACGATAGGATGAGGTCTGGGACGGCAGCTTGGCAGGTTTGGGGAGTATATGCAGCCGTTTAGAGTGGTTAAAGTGATTCAAATGTTTGTAAATCTATAGGACTAAATTATGTGTTCATCAGTCCATAGCTTACAATCTACTTAAACTAAGGTAAACTAAGGACAACATACACACACCCATGCCCCAGGGAGGACTCGAACCTCCGACAGCGAGCAACCGCGCGCTCTGCAGCGTGGCGCCTTAGACCGCTCGGCTACTCCACCGCGGCTAAATGAATTGTATGGTACCGTACTAAAGCGGTATTAGACGACGATACGTCGATAGAGGCACAGCTACATATCAGCAGTATTGGTGGAACTACGTAGTCGACCACAGTGGAAATTAACATTTCGTGGTAATGGAATAACGTTATTCTCTGGCGCCACTGTTTAGCGTGTAATCCTGCGTGATGTCGTCAATGCCCGAACCGTGTCGCCTGCAGCTACGCGGGCGCGAGCCTCACGGAACATAGCCTGCACAGGGTGCCATCTGGTACTCTCCGAGTTTAGGTAAACACTGATTCATGTCCCTGACTATCTAGCAATAAACTGTTTCTTGCCAGTCCTTGCCTTATATTAACTGCACTTCACCACCCTCGAATACAAGACCCTACATTACTAACTTTGTGTTTACGTGCTGCTTCTACCTTATGATTCAGGCAAGTTACTAATACTTAATTACTTCGTTTTGAACAGCAAGTACTTCTTTTATTATATGGGAATGCTGGGTCAGGTATAAAGTAAGAATCTGCATACCAATAAATCTAGGTTTCAATAAACGTTTGTGTGTTTTATTATTTAGTAAATACATCTGGTTGATTTTCGACCAGGGGCAATACTACCATTTATTATCTATTTAATTTGTCAGTAGATGTATCCGACCACGTTCCACTGAGGATCAGGCTGATATGCAGAAAATGGGACAATAACCGAAAGAATTATAGCAAATACAGCCACATCCAATAAATACAGCAACCAAATAAAAACTCTGCTTTGCTATGCGTATGTGGATCAAACTAAATTTATAATCATATTACCTCTGAAATTCATTTATTGCAAAGTTTGTGGATTTACTATAATTTTTGTTGGGCCTTTAACTGCATTAAGATCAGATGTTTTACTGACTCTAGATTATACATCGTATGAGAAAAAGTTTTTAATACTTTATCTATCTATTCCCGATCTCTCTATTTGTATATCTCCTCTTTTTCCCCAGACCTCTCTTTCTCCGCTTCCTCGCCCCTCTATCCATCCTACGTATATGTCTTTCATCCCATCCTTCTGCGTTTCATCTCCTTCTCACTCCTCTACTTGCCCATTTCCTCTTCCCCCTCTTTCTATTTTCTTTCTCCTGGCGTGGATACTCAAAATTAAGAATTTACAATTTAGGAAGTTACTTGGAACTTTATTCTACATCTACATTTTCACTCTGCACATTTAAGTGCCTGACATAGCATTCATCGAACTGCTTTCATAATATTTCTTCTCTAATAGAGCGCGGAAGAAGAAAACTCCATTTTTTTAAAAAGTTTTCGATCTGATTGCTCTTATTTTATGATGATGATGATGATGATGTAAGTGTGTGGTAACAAATTATGTTCGCATTCGGAAGAGAAAGTTGGTGTAAGAAATTTCGCAAATAGATCTCGCTGAAATGAATATTTGTTTAACGTCTTCCACCTCATCGCGTGCATCCTTTCCGTGACATTCTCTTCCCTGTCTTGCGATAAAAAATGAACTGACCTCCGTCAGTCCCACGTGGTGAGGATCCGACAGTGCTCAGCAACACTCCAGAATAGGACGGACAAGTGTAGTGTACGAGGTTTTAGTAGAACTGTTGCGTCTGCTAAGTGTCCAGTCACAGAAACATAGCCTTTGGTTCGCCTTACAGATTTTGTTTCCAATTAAAGTTGTTCGTAATTGTAATCCCTAGGTGTTTAGTTGGACTTACGGCCTTTAGATTTGACTGATTTATCGTGCAAATTTAGATTAACGGATTTCTTTTAGTGCCCATTTGGAGGACTTCACACTTTTCAGTTTTTAAGGTCAATTGCCAATTTTCGCACAGTACAGATATCTAAATTGTTTTGCAGTTGTTTTTGACCTTCTGCTGACTTTACCAATTATCTTCTATCTTCCTCTCTTCTACCTTTCATCTGCCTTCCATTTCCTCCTCCCTTCTCTCTGACCACTTTATCCTCCTGCTTCTGTCTCTCTCTCCCTGTCCATTATCTTCCCTTCGTCGCAGCTGTTCATAATAATTGGGAACTTGATTCAGATTTTGTGTTAACTGTAACAATGACCAAAACATAGTTTTACAGAAAAGGATGAATTGTAGCTGCCGGTATGTGTGTCTTACTCAAAATGAACCGATTAAATATGAACGTCTCTACAATCCTTTTTCGCAGAACGTTCGTATTTTCGTGTGACTTTTCTGCCCTATATCACCTGTTGCGTTAGAGATCGAGGTTCATTTATTACTTAAGGAGATTTCATGATAAACAAGGTCGCATCATAGTTACTTAAATGAAAGGATCTACTACTACCTGTTAGCACTCCTAACGCCTACGTACATACGTGACTTTTATTTTGCGCATATTTGTGTCTACGACCGTTTCGAATTATATGAGTTTAATTGGCCTTCTTGTACAATTAATATTAGAAATTGGCTCTTCAGTTTTCGAGTTTACATATTAATATTATTGCTGTCAATGACGGTTTGGTGTTTATTCTGCGCATCTTTAGGTTTTCTTAACGCGAATTCGGTATTAGTCATGTGTAAAATGCTCTAAAATAATGGTGCTGAAGCGAGTAATCACGTACGTATATGACTGCATCATAATGGAAAAACGGTACGAGGTAAGTACGCGAACAAAGTCATGAGGCACACGGATAAACAATCATTGTTTTGTGCACATCTATTGACAAGGCCCCATCGAATTATGTAAGTTTCACTGGTTCATTGTATGATTAATATATACATAAAATGGTTTGGAACACAGACTTTTTTTATTCTTGTAAATACAAAACACTACTGCTGAACCAGGCCATAATAGTGCTCAGGAACTCATGAACCTACATTTGTTTTATTTCATTTGGAGAAATCTTATAGAATAATGTGTGGAAGATGTCACTGATAATTTAAATAAATGCTTCAGACACTTTTTTTATTCTTGGAAATACAGCTCCAATAAATTTACTTCACCAATTTATAAAATACAAAGATCTATACATGCTTATGTTCAAATGTTTGTAAAGTTATGGGGCAACTCCAGTGGTCATCGGTTCATAAACTTACAAACTACTTAAATTATCCTAAGAACAATACACACACCCGTGCCCGAGGGAGGACTCGAACCTCCGACGTGGAATGGACGCGCGCACCGTAGCAAGGCGTCTTAGTGCGCTAGGCTATTCCGCCGCGGCGATAAAAGACTAACGTGAATAAACAAAGGCGTGGATGAACTACTTACTAGGTATACGATGTACGGCGCAATTCCTATTACAGCTGCAACAAACGCCCACTCCACAGCTGATCCTATCTGCCGAACACATGTTGGATGGATCTCCATACTTTGAAGAACGTTGGTGAAGAGAGACATTACACAGAAAAACTTGAGGAGTGTTACTCCACAAGAAACAATCCACGTCGGTCCGGACACTAAAATAGAAAGAAGTAGAAATACATTTTTATGTGCGAAGTGAAAGTAACTGTGAGATTATAATACTTTCTGCTACTGTACTGATCGCGCGTTCGACACAAAAATTATGCTATGCAAGTAATAATTTTAGTGCTGTATAGTAAGATGTAAATGTAAGAACAAGTTTACAAAGACAGTTATACTGAGAAATGTCATATGTCATAAAGGTTTGTCATGTTTGGGGGCGATCTTTTAATCAGTTTATTGAAGACAAGAGCCAAGATTGCTTTTTATTTTTATTAATATTTCGGCCGTTTAACTGCCATCTTCGGATCTGGAAGTACACACAAAGTCACACTTAAAACGCAATAATACAACAAGCCAAAGAAGTGCATATTTTTAAATATCCACTTTCGAAACCCAGCTCAGATTTCTTTCTTTAGAATATTATTATTAAAAACTTTTAAGAAACACATCTACTCGTCAACTTATTTGTTTCCTTGTCAACATATAAATAAAACACGAACGTTACCATCCTGTTATAAGGTGTGGACTCTAAATTAAAAACAATCCTAAATAACTCAGCCATTCAAACTCACAAGTCGATACCAGATGGCGCTCTAGATGTGACATTTCAGCATCACTTCCTTGATGTCAAGGAAAATAATCTTGTACATATGAAACGACATTCACATGAGATAGATGTATACATTTATACACTATTGGCTATTAAAATTGCTACACCAAGAAGAAATGCAGATAATAGACGGGTATTCATAGGACAAATACAGGTTGTTTCACTAAGTGTGTTTGCCTCTGTAACTTATAAAATAATAGGTGACGGGAAATTTTAAGGCGGTAGGTCAACACAAGAAATGTTACACTTTCAAAAATGTTTGCAGAGTCTATGGGACTTAACTACGGGGTCATCAGTCCCTAAACTTACAAACTACTTATGAACTACTTACAACTAAGGACGGCACAAATATCCATGCCCGAGGGGGGATTCGAACCCCCAACCGTAGTGGCCGTGCAGACCGTGACTGGAGCGCCTCAGTCCCCTCGGCCACCGCGGCCGGCTGTTACACTTTCTGCGGAGCTATGAACATAGTTTATTGTATCATTTTCCAAAGAGTTAGAGCACAAAGATATAATTTGTTAAATGGAACAATAGTTTTTTTCTATCGTGCATTGGAATCGTTGAAACCATCTGCGTCCAAATCAATTTAAACTACATTCCTATCACTGTTAATTTGGGAGCTACAACCCTTCAAAGTTTCAGGGGCAGATACCACACGCTCTACATAATACATGGCTGTGTAGTGAGTGATGGATGCTATGGTGGTGGGAAGTTGATTTACATGAGATGTTCAAATGTGTGTCCATGTTCCTCAATGCATAATGCAATGCGCCGTCGAAAGGATCTGCAGACGAGATGTAACATTGCCGATGTGACGAAGCGACATGCGTCCTCGATGCACCGTTTTAGATCATCTGGGGATGCGGACTCAGTGACATAAACACGATCCTTTAGATATCCCCACAAAAAGAAATCTACTGGTGTTAAATCGGGCGACCTCGCGGGCCATGAATGAGGCCCATGGCGCCCCAACCATCTTACTTTAAACCTGTTGTTTAGTTCTTCCACAGCAACACGCGATTCCATATTCTGCTAACAGTCATTGGATCGCGACCTACGCGAGCAGCAATGTCGCGATACGATAAACTGCAATCGCGATAGGCTACAATCCGACGTTTATCAAAGTCGGAAACATGATGGTACGCATTTCTCCTCCTTACACGAGGCATCACAACTTCGTTCCACTAGGCAAAGCCAGTCAACTGCTGTTTGTGTCTGAGCAATCGGTTGGAAACTTTTCTCATGTCAGCACGTTGTAGCTGTCGCCACTAGCGCTAACCTCGTGTGATTGCTCTGAAAAGCTAATCATTTGCATATCACAGCATTTGCTTCCTGTCGGTTAAATTTCGCGTCTGTAGCACGTCATCTCCGTGGGGTAGCAGTTTTAATGGCCAGAAGTGTATGTGATGATTATAATAAATATTCCTTATTATGTGGATAAGCTGTTTAACAACACAAGAATATGAAGGGAAAAGATAATGAAGCCGCTTATATAAACAAGCAACAGCTTTGTATTCCAAAGTCTATTCAAGCAACTGCATTGTAGTCCAGAGTCTATGCTCAGACATCAGATACCAATAACCAGATATAGTGTATACACATATAGGTTGAGAAAAAGAATTAACATGATATGTAACATTTTAGAAAAAATTACAATACATACAGACTGTCACTGTAAAAACGGTTCGTTATGAGGAACCTGCCTTGTAGCCTTAGGTCTGGGTATAGCTAGCTTGTTGCATTGTTGCATTTTGAGTATGACTCTGTGTGTACTTGCAGATCCGATAATCTTAAGAAAAATAAAAAGTGAAGAGCGATCTTTGCTCTTGTCTTCAATAAACTGAGAGATGTGTTACTAAAGACTAATTAATATGTGTGAAACTGTGACAGATACGAATAACAGGTAAGTAAAAATGTGAACTCTGGTCAAATAGTATTCAATTATAGTCAGAACTCAGAGATTTTGACGATATTAGCCACAAGAGGAAATTTAACCTCCTGTAGTATGGAGGTAGTGCCCACGAACTTGGGAAAAATCGTATTGTTATCCATTGATTACTCACTAAATATGGTTGCTAATGTTATATTAAATGTATTCTCTGACCAGCTTCGGAAGACCCAGTAATTGTTATAAGAATCATATTTAAACTACCGAACCCAGAATTGTTTCGTAATTGTTAAACACTGTATGTATGATGATTGGATTTACGTACATCCCCCACATGTTCGCAAATTTGAATACATTTCTTTTAATTCTGGAAGCTGTGCTCGACGTATTTGTCCTTTGCTTCAGACATCGTTCCATCCACAAGCACGAAAACTTCATTTCATATTCAAATCTGATGAGATTAAAATAACCAGCTAAGCCATTGCACTTAGAGTTTAAAGTTTTATTCGAGCCATTGTGCTAGATATCAGTAACAGTAATATTACTTTCTCCATGAAAGGCGCCTCGCTGCGGAGCGCGCGGTTGCTCGCCCACGGAGGTTCGAGTCCTCCCTGGGGCATGGGTGTGTGTATTGTCCTTAGGTTAGTTTACCTAGGTTTAAGTAGTTTGTAAGCTACGGACTGATGACCACGCAGTTTTATCCGATAGATCTACAAACATTTGAACATTTCTCCATGAAAATATCTCAGATGATACCTACCGCTTGGCTTCATTATTGTTAGTAGAACTGAGTCGTTTGCCATTCATGACAGGTCAGGTTGCGCCAATTTAAATTTGTACATATCAGAAAAAATATTCGCAGTAAGGACATGAACAGAAACAGTATTACTTTTTTCCACTTATTTTGCTCAGTGTTGAAAAATTTTCAGCGCATTGAACATTTTTAGAGCAAACACTGTAATAATATCTTATGATTCAGTCACCTGACAGCTCGGTATTGCAGTGTTGTTCGTGTTGCAGATTTCATGATTGTTTGGCTCAAGCCATTTACGAGGCATAAAAACATATGCTAGACGCAGATTCACGTAAGTCCGACATGAGTCACTATACAGGTAGGTTTGCAGCGCTACAGTCTTTAACTTGATGCAATTATTCTGACAGCTTTGTTTTAGTATTAAAACATCCTTGCAAGCTGAAAAGTGTTCACATAACCATAGGCCAAAATTAATGACGCAGTGATATACTGTTTTTTCTGCATTTTAATTTAATTTTTGATGAATCCTCTTTGGTGTTTTGCATATTGCATAAGTGTCTCCGTTTAGTGTACATTGTCAGTTATTTTATATAAGAAGGTCCTCCATGTCTTCCGAAAAACAAAAATATTACTAAAGAATAGGTCAAGGTTTGCAATAAAGCTTTATTTGGAACTGAATGGATGATTATTTCACCTCTTAAAAATCTGAACAAATTATAGTATACAAATAACGGTGCTGCCTTGATGAACTTGGAACACTACACGGTGTCACAAACCTTTTGGGTCAAATTGGAACAGCCTGTTATACTGAAATGTTGTTGTTCTTGTCTTCAGTCAGGAGATTGGTTTGATGCCGCTCTTCACCCTTCTGTATCCTGAGCAACCCTCTTCATCTCCTCAATACGAACGGCAATCCACATCTATTTCCTTACTGTATTCGTCTCTTGGTCTCCCTCTGCAACATTTCCTCCACACGCTTCCCTCCAATGCTAAATTCCTCGATGTGTAAGAATGTGTCCTACCAATCCATTCCTTATGTAAGATGAGGTATGCCAGAAATTACTCTTCTCCCCAATTCTGTTCAGTACTCACCTAATATCAGCATTCACCACATTTCGAAAAGTTCTTCCTGTCAGAAGTATTTATCGTCTTTGTTTCATTCCCGTACCAGGCTACAGTCCAGACAAATACCTTCAGGAAAAACTTCCTTACACTTCAATTAATATTCGATATTTACAAATTTCTCTTTCTCAAAATTCTTTTCTTCTCATTGCCATTTAGAAATTTAGTATCCTCTGTACTGCCAAAGTGACAAAACTCATGAGCCACCTTTCTTGTTTCGTAACCTAATCTATTTACTTCAGCATCACCTGATTTTCTTAGACTATACTCCATTACCATAGTTTTGATCTTGTTTATGTTCATCTTATACGCTCCTTTTAAGACTCAGACCATACCGTTCATTTGCTCCTCCAGGTATTTTGCTGTTCCTGACAGACTTACAAAGTCGTCAGCAAAACCTATTGTTTTTATTTCTTCACGTGAACTTTAATTTCTTCTCCAAACTTTGTTTATGAAACCGCCGTAGAAACGAATGAAGACTTGCTTGCTTGTACCGCGATAAAAAAGACACCAGCGATCTCAGAGAGCGAGCCAGAGATTCATGCGCCGTTAATATGCAAGCACTGGCACTGGTGGTAATCACAGAGAGCTGATTCTACGAGCACGGTGTGCGCTGTCGATGGCCAAAACACAATTCCAATTAGGGCCATAGATTCCATATATCCGGTTGTGAACCCACTATCACTCACAATGGCATTTTCACTCTGCAGCGGAGTGTGCGTTGATACGGACTTGGAGGATTAAAACTGTGTGCTGGAACCGGGCTTCGAGCCTGGGACCTTTGCCTTTCGCGGGAAAGCGCTCTATTGACTGACCTATCCCAGAATGCTTCACTGTGCGTCCCCACAGCTGTATTTCCGCCAGTACCTCGCCTCCTACTTTGCAAACTTCAGAGAAGTTCTCCTGCGAAACTTGGAGGACTAGCACTCCTGGAAGAAAGGATATGGTGGAGACATGGCTTAGCCACAACCCAGAACGGCATTTTCACTTTGCTGCGGTGTGTGCGCTGATAGGAAACTTCCTGCAAAGTCGTAGGAGAACTTCTGTGAAATATGGAAAGTAGGAGTCGAGGTAAAGACGAAAGTAGAGCTGAGAGGACGGACAGTGAAGTGTTCCGCGGTCTACCATAAAAAAAAGAAAAAAAAATTTTTTAATTTTAACTGAGATGAGAGGTAACGACCATAATACACTTTTAAAAACTGCATATTGCCAACCATCAGCTGTTTATTATATTTACAACTTTATCGGTTTCGGTTATTAACCATCAACATAAAAGTAAATTAAACAGACTGATTACTTTGGTACATTTTCGGTCACCATATCCATGTCAAACAATATAAGGTACGTAAAATGTCACTTGACGTTAGGTTGCTGTTGTTGTTGTTGTTGTTGTTGTGGTCTTCAGTCCGCAGACTGGTTTGATGCAACTCTCCAAGCTACCCTGTCCTGTGCAAGTTTCTTTATCTGAGAGTACGTTCGGCAACCTAAATCCTTTTGAATGTACTTACTATATTCGTCCCTCGGTCTCCCTCTACGATTTTTACCCCACAGGCTTCCTTCTAATGATAAGTTGACAATTCCTTGATGTCTCAGAATGTGTCCAACGAATCTATTCCTTCTCTTAGGATATGCCAGAAACTCCTTTTTTCCCCCAATTCGGTTAAGCACCTCCTCATTAGTTACGTGATCCACCCGTCTAATTTTCATCATTCATCTGTAGCACCACATTTCAAAAGCTTCTATCATCTTTTTATCTGAACTCCTTATCGTCCACGTTTCACTCCCATACAATGCTGCACTCCAGACAAATGCTTTCAGAAAGGACTTTCTAACATTTAAATTAATATTGGATGTTAACGAGTTTCGCTTCCTTAGAAATGCTTTTCTTCCCATAGCAATTCTGCATTTTATATCATCTTTACTTCCGCCATCAGAAGTTATCTTGCTACCCAAATAACAAAATTCATCTACTACTTTTATTGTCTCATTACCTAACCTAATTCCTTCATCATCGCCTGATTTTCTGACATTGCATTCGATTACCTTCGTTTTACTCTTGTTAATGTCCATCTTATATCTTCCTTTGAAGACACTGTCCATCCCATTCAATTGCTCTTCCAGATCTTTTGCAGTCTCTGACAGAATCACTACGTCATCGGCAGATCGGAATGTTTTTATTTCTTAGGTATTTATGATAAATAAAACAATACCGGGCTGCATTATAGTGATCCAAGGTCTCCACCCTGGTTCACTATAATTCAGTATGGCTTTTTTTTTAATATATCCTGAAGTGACATTTTATGTATCTTTTATTGTTTGACATGGGTACGGTGACAGAAAATGTACCAACTTAATCAGTCTATTCAATTTACTTTTCGGATGATGGTTAATAAACGAAACAGGTAAAGATGTAAATACATAAACAGCTGATGGCTGGCAATATTAATTTAAAAACAAAAAGGTCGGTAGAGCCTTGCCCGCGAAAGGAAAAGGTCCCCGATTCGTACCCCGGTTGCAGCACACAATTTTAATCCTCCAGAGAGTGCCACTGTCACCCACTTACGTTTGAGCCAAAAGGTTTGCGACACTCAGCGTAAACATCTTACGTAATAGATACGCAATTACACCAGTGTTTCGGGTGTTTTGCGTGTGTGCTACTACCTGTTATTGCAACAATAATGACAACAGCAACCAGAGTCGCGCTCAGCAGAGACAGCGCCTCGGTGAACCTACGGCCGAACCTGTTGCCCAGGAAGTGCGCCGTGAGATGTGCCGGCGCGTCTACCACGCCCTGAGCGATGAACGCCAGGAACGGGTTGCCGCCGAGGTTGCCGACGTTGAACCGAATGCAGCTAGTCGTCAGGACGCACACGCACCTGAGGACAACAAGGCGACACATGAGAAAAAAAATCCAATCTTAATAGAAGAAAACGTCATTACCGATCATAAAGTACACTACTCGCCTGCAACAATGTTAACAGCAAGAATGACACCAGGGAGATATCGTACCGAAATTTATTTGGGAGACAACACGATTGATAAACGGCGCAATGTTAAATGAGGTATCTAATGAACTCAGTATTGTATGATGACTTCATAATGGGTTTGTTTGCCCAACCAGCATAATATTATAATAATTATAACAATTTTCAGCTTGGTGGCATGCTCTATCTAATATATAAAGCACAGTGTCCGTATGTTTTTGTGTTTCTGTGTAAGTGTTACATACAAATCTATACTTTTGTACACGTAAGCTTCAATCCATGACGACGGTCGCCGTAATGGTTAGGATTACGTACGATACATAGCTCATGAGATACGACATCTTAAACAATGAGATGCGCGAAAAACTGCTACAGTAAGCGATAATGCTGCTCATTTTCTCTTAAACCACTCGACCGATTTCAACCAAATACCTTCTAAATGGTATCACAGTACGACACATAGTTCATGAGATATCAGCACATAAACAGTAACGTTAAACCAAGTTTAAATCTGTTACTTCTTTACTACTAATTGTATTCCCAAGAGTTCTTACAGACATACAGCCCTTATACAAATGAATATATAACTCAAAAATGGCAGAAATTAATACCCAGGCGAAGTCGGGTTTTCAGTAGAAAGGTTTCATGCCGAGTATATGAGTTCTCAGGAGTCTGAACTGCATTGACGATGTTTAATCATTCAACGAAATCGTTTTGCGATATTTTTAAATGCATATTATATGTAAGTACTGATTGTAGTATTATTGCTGGCTATATCCTCTTCTACACACCGCGGCAATGGATCAGACCGGCTCTGGATGTGTTATACATCTACATAGATAATCTGCAAGTCACATTGCAGTGCATGTAGAGGGTTCATAGAAGCACTTTTATGTTCAAAAATGTTCAAATGTTTGTAATCCGATGGGACCAAACTACGTTGGTCATCCTTACCTAGTCTTAAAAACTACTTAAATTAACCTAAGGACAATACAGACATCCATTCCAGCGGGAGGATTCGAACCTTCGACGCGGGAGCCAGTTTTATGATATTTCTCTATAGTTCCATTCTATAATAGTTTATTTTATTGTGATGATCATATCTCCCTCTATAGTTGGGTGCTAAAAAAGTATATTCGCATTCGGAAGAGAAAGTTGGTGAAAGAAATTTAGCAAATAGATCTCGCCATAACGAATAACATCTTTCTCTTAATGATTTGCACTCCAAATCGTGCATCATTTCCGTGATACTCTCTCTCCCCCTTATATGACGATAATACAAAACGAGCTGCCCTTCTCTGAACTTTCTCTAAATCGTCCGTCAGTCACACCTGATGTGGATCGCACAGTGCGCAGCAATACTCTAAAATAGGGCGCACAAGTATAGTGTAGGCATTTTCTTTAGTAGGACTGTTGCGTCGGCTAAGTGTTCTTACAATGAAACGTAGACTTTGGTTCGCCTTCTCTACAATATTTTCTGTGTGTTCTTTCCAATTTAAGGTGTTCGTAATTGTTAATTCTTAGGTATTTAGTTAAATTGACAGCCTGTAGATTTAGCTGATTTATCGTGTAATTGAGTTTTAACGGATTCTTTTAGTGGTCAAATGGATGACCTGAAACTTATCATTATTGAGGGTCCGTTGCCAGTTTTTGCACTATGCAGATATCTAAATCATTTTGCAGTTGCTTTTGATTTTCTGGTAACTTTACTAACCAATAAATGACACATCAATCGCGAACAGACTAACAGAGATACTTAGATTGTCTCCTAAATAGTTTATAAAAATAACGAACAGTACGGGCCATATAACATTTCCCTGGGGAACGCTAAATATCACTTCTGTTCTATCGATGACTTACCGTCAATTACAACTTACTGTCCTTTATGACAGGAAATCACGAATCTAATCGCAGAGTTGTGGCGATATTCCATAAGCACGCAGTTTGATTAGAGGACGGTTATGAGCTACAGTGTCAAAAGTCTTCCGGAAATCTGGAAACAAGAAATCTATTTGATTTCCCTTGTCGATAGAACTCATCACATCATGTGAGTAAACAGCTAGCTGTGATTCACAAGAATGATACTTTTTCAATCCGTGTTGACTATGGGTGAAAAGGTCTTTCTCTACAAAGTAGTTCATAATATTTGAGGTAAGAATATGTTGTAAAATCCTGCTGCAAACCGATGTCTATAGTATAGGCCTGTAATTCTGAGGATCACCCCTATTGCCTTTGTCGATTATTGGAGTGACAAGTGCAACTTTACAATCTTTGGATACGGAACGTCCTAGTTCGTAAGTAGTTCATAAGTAGTTTGTAAGTTTAGGGACTGATGACCCCGTAGTTAAGTCCCATAAGCTTTACTAACATTTGAACTTTTTTTTTTTTTTTTTTTTTTTTTTTTTTTTTTTTTTTTTTTTTTTTTGTACGGAACGTTCGCTGAGCGAGTAGTTGTATACGATAGCTAGCATACTCTGGAAGGACCCTGGTTCGTATACAATTGGGACCGAAGACTTACTTTTGTTAACTGCAGGGAGTTGTTGTATAGCAGTCCATGTTGCCTCCACATACTGCCAAAGTTGATCTGGTGTATCAGCGGATGGTGTATTCCACACATCGTGTCACGTGTGTTCGCGTAGTAGCCTGCTACATTGTGGTCGGCGGCAAGCTCAGGACGTATGGAAACTGAACAGGATCATATATTTAACATATGTAGCGGTGGATGGTTAGTGTGTTGCCAATGCATGGAGTTAGAGTGAGGAAGTGTCATCCCAAAATATAATACGATTCGCAGACTCAGTATGGCGACGCATTAGCCAACAGACTCTCCCCCATCTGAGTCTTCAGACTCTACTTCCAACATTGTGGTCATGTGGTCATGCAGGCAGAAATAAGAGTCGCCAGTAAAAAATGTAGTTCTGCCTGCACCAGCTGTCTGAAGAGACAGTAGTGAGAGCCTGTTGAACTGTTGCCTGCTTCGCCATATTAGTCCCTTATGCGGTAGCAGATTCCACTCCTGTATCCCTCTACCACACATGGCCAATATATGAAGCATTCAGCTTTACATTTATATAGTGTTCAAGCTGAGGTTGCGTCGACTTTTCCGGCGCTATAACTAATAATATTTTTCCCGGACTTGCATCCGGATTCGTCAACTTGCCACAATATTTCGACAGACCAACTGGCTGCGATCTTCAGATGAGTATGCTGAATACATTTACTCGCTAGAAAATGAGATTAGGACAGAAACGGTGACACTTCTATACACTGCAGATGGCCCACCGCGCGTGCGCGAAACCAAAGTAGACGCCATCTAGGCGAAACAGAACCAGTAGCGCAGCGGAGAAATTCGCGCAGAAACGATGGGTCGAAACATGTTCTAGTTAAAAGAAACTGCAGGTCGAAATGAAGACCGCTGTTGTTTAAAATCAGATAAAATTAGGTTCCAAGTTTTACTTAAACGGAAGCCCTTGTCCCTATTAACAATATATCAGCCATTTTAATTTCCATCGCGTGTTTAAAAACACATTCCCAGTAGTGGAAGGTAGGATCAATCATTTGTGACTCGTTGTATAACATCTTGTGTCCCTCATTAATACAATGTCCTGCAGCAGCTGACTTTTCAGTTTGAAGCAAACGAGAATGACGGTGATGTTCCACACGTAGATCCTGAATAGTGCAGACCGTTTGACCAAAGTAAGTCTTCCCATTATACATATGTGGATCTCATGGTTAGTTGGGGCTATCTGGAATTAAATTACACAGGTTTCCAGCCAACATCGCGTTTTTTATTGATTCGGGTGACCTGTTTCGACGTGTCGTAGACGTCATCTCCTGTATTCTCGATGTTATATCTCATGTAGCTAGGGCCTACAGAAATGTAACATCGATAGGTGCAGGGGATCAGAAGATTACGTCTAAGACACGTCGACACCGGTCACCCGAATCAATAAGAACGCGACGTTGGCTTGAAACCTGTGTACATGGAATTTGGTATACACCGGGATTCCTCAGTCACAAATCATCTTACACGACCCATGGATGGCCCTAGTCTTTGCTGGTGTCATACAAAAATTTTAATGGCAAATTTTCTTAAAATTCTTGAAATTTTCGAGGATATATTCCCGGCGAAAACTAAAAGAAGCAACAGATTTGTAGTTGTGCTCAAATGCTTTACCTGGTGGTCCAAACTGAAGAGCAAGACAAATTTGTTGAGCGGTGTACCCATTCTGTTTAAAGACAATCTTAAGACGCTCCAGTTCTTCATTCAAGTGTTCCGCATCAGAGATGGGATACACTCTTTCTCAATAGACTACGCAAAACCGCACGCCATGGTGAGCCGGATGACAGCTAGTCGCATGAAGATGAAGCTCAGCATGTGGGGGTTTGCGATATATGCAATCTCCCAAAGTCCAATCATTCTTCTTGTGAACCAAAACGTTCAGAAATTGAAGTTTCCCAGTTAGACAGTCGAAATATTATGTCAAGTTGACGGTGTTATCTGGCTGCAAAACTGAGAAGAATATTATCAGTGTTCGAGCTTCAGGAAAAATTTAAAATGGATAAGGTGAAAAACTGAAGAATTTACAACAACCAGAGACGGTAGAAGTAGTTATTAGAATTCATGCGATAGCGGCTTAAAAGCACACTGACGAACACAAAACACTGCTCACGATGAAAAACGGAGACACTGAATAAAATGCACATGCGACTCACGTTCAAATTGTGGTGGTCCCAACTTGTTAAAAGAAAATGAATGCATTGCACAAACTGCAAACTGGACGAAGCAGCTGTTAAAATCGTTGAACTGAGGAACCTACGAGGGAAGGAGGGGAGGAGATGGGAAGCGCAGGGGAGGGGATAGTGAGAAGAGTGGCAGGCAAGGAGGACCGTAAGGACTGGGGGGGAGGAAGACCAAGAGGGTGAAGGAAAAGGAGCGGGTGTGGGAGGGGGCATGTGTCTATGAGGAAGGGGAGGAGGAAGGATTAGGGCTGATGGGGTGGGTAGATATGGGGATGGAGATCGTCATCCGGGAGGGGGTGGTGGCGAAAGGTATCTTGGGAGAGGATGTGGGGAGTGTGAAGGTGAAGGTAGGCAGCGATGTAATGGTGAAGATATGGCAGAGGCCCAGGATTGGGAAGGATGAGGTATGTCGCTTACTCAGGGATGGGATCACCACAGAAAGTATTCATATTACATCCTGGACAAATAACAAGAAATATGGTTGATAGTCAAGTTTTGAATTAAATGAATGTATGAATGTTACACATGATTTGTATTTTGATTTCTATGTTTGTTTGTTTGGATCTGTACTTGAAATTTTGTACATTATGCAAGACAGCCTTATTTATTACATATTCTCTGATAAATATAACCTATTGTTAGAAAACAGGAAATGGGCAGAGAGAGGAAGGTTAGGAGAAGTACAAACTCAAGGCTTCTATCAATAAATACCTGGGCAACACCGGGTTTTCAGCTAGTAAAATTTTGTTGTACGAGCCACACTGTGGGTGGGAAAATACAGGGTGAGTCACCTAACATTACCGCTGGATATATTTCGTAAACCACATCAAATACTGATGAACCGATTCCACAGACCGAACGTGAGGAGAGGGGCTAGTGTAATTGGTTAATAAAAAACAATAAAAAATGCACGGAAGTATGTTTTTTTAACATAAACCTACGTTTTTAAAAAATGGAAACCCGTTAGGTTTGTTAGCACATCTGAACATATAAACAAATACGTAATCAGTGCCGTTTGTTGCATTGTAAAATGTTAATTACATCCGGAAATATTGTAACCTAAAGTTGACGCTTGAGTACCACTCCTCAGCTGTTCGATCGTGTGTATCGGAGAGCATCGAATTAAGTAGGGATCCAAAGGGAACGGTGATGTACCTTAGGTACAGAAGAGAGTAGAACAGCACATTACGTCCACATGATAACACCTTTATTGGTCTTTTCCACTGCCGCACATGTACATTACCATGAGTGGTGAGGTACACGTACACACGTGGTTTCCGTTTTCAATTACGGAGTGGAATAGAGTGTGACCCGACATGTCAGGCCAATATATGTTCAAAGTGGTGGCCATCATTTGCTGCACACAATTGCAATCTATGGCTTAATGAATGTCGTACATGCCGCAGTACATCTGGTGTAATGTCGCCGCAGGCTGCTACAATACTTTGTTTCATGTCTTCTGGAGTTGTAGGCACATCACGGTACACATTCTCTTTTAACGCACCCCACAGAAAAATGTCCAGAGGTGTAAGATAAGGAGAACGGGCTGGCCAATTTATGCGTCCTCCACGTCCTATGAAACGCCCGTCGAAATCCTGTCAAGGGTCAGCCTAGTGTTAATTGCGGAATGTGCAGGTGCATCATCATGTTGATACCACATTCGTCGACGCGTTTCCAGTGGGACATTTTCAAGTAACATTGGCAGATCATTCTGTAGAAACGCGATGTATGTTGCAGCTGTTTGGGCCCCTGCAATGAAGTGAGGACCAATGAGGTGGTCGCCAATGATTCCTCACCATACATTTACAGTCCATGGTCGCTGTCGCTCTACTTGTCGGAGCCAGCGAGGATTGTCCACGGACCAGTAATGCATGTTCCGTATATTCACTGCCCCATGGTTTGTGAAACCCGCTTCATCGGTAAACAGGTAGAACTGCAATGTATTCTCTGTTAATGCCCATTGACAGAATTGCACTCGATGATTAAAGTCATCACCATGCAATTGCTGATGTAGCGACACATGAAACGGGTGAAAGCGGTGACGATGCAGTATGCTCATGACACTATTTTGACTCAGTCCACCGGCTCTCGCAATGTCCCGTGTACTCCTGTGTGGGTTCACGGCAACAGCAGCTAACACACCAACTGCACCTGCTTCTCCCGTGAAGGGCCTGTTACGGAACCGTTTGCGTACTACGACCATACCTGTTGCATACAGTTGGCGGTAGATGTTTCGAAATGTGCGGCACGTTGGACGCTCTCTGTCCGGGTACCGTTCTGCATACACCCTGCAGGCTTCAGCTGCATTTTGTCGACACTCGCCATAGATTATCAATTCCGTCTTTTCAGAGTTCGAATACACCATGGTCACAGTTCCAACAACACTACACTATCACAGACGTCTGGTAACACAGTATACTACAGCTAGTCTGCGTGCAAAGACGAATGCAGAATAACAATAGCAGCCAGCGCTACATGCGGACACTGCGACAGCTAGACCAAACCACAACAGTGTACTACAGCCACACTCGTAAACACGGCATCATCGTAAATATGTCCCAGCAGATGCTGCTCGCCGACCATGGTCCGTGTTTGTTACAAAACGCAACTGAACGTCAGAGGTTCCAAGCTTCAACTTTAGGTTACAGTATCTCCGGATGTAGTTAATATTTTACAATGCAACAAACGGCACGGATTACGTATTTGTTTATATGTTCAGAAGTGCTAAGAAAACTGACGGGGTTCCATTAAAAAAAAAAAAAAAATACATAGGTTTGTGTTGAGTAAAATACTCTCGGTGTTCTTGCCGCGTCAAATATGGGTAGGAGCCCAATCTTTCGACTATATCCTCCATAGTACTCGTCTCCTGGAGAAGGAGAAGGAACAGAGGTTGGCTCCCAGAACCTTTAGTACTTCACGCAGATTACCACCTGCTGCGAGAGATGGCGCTGCTAACAACGCGGAGTAGAGTGCACTAGAAAATTCTAGGTGGTTAGATGGCACCAGCCAAGTACGCGCCATTACCGCTGTGACGTAAGCTAGCCAATGAGAAGCCGTCTCCTGGTTATATAAGCGGAAGCCTCCAGTTCACGACAGTCAGTTTTACCCCTGACGACGACTGTGGAGGATATAGTCGAAAGCTTGAGCTCCTACCCATATTTGACGCGGCAAGAACACCGAGAGTATTTTACGCTAGAACTACGTCGCGAAAGACTTCGTACTCATAGGTTTGTGTTAAAAATATACTTCCGTGCATTTTTTAATGGTTTGTATTGACCAATTACACTAGCCCCTCTCCTCACGTTCGGTCTGTGGAATCGGTTCGTCAGTATCTGATGTGGTTTACGAAATATATCCAGCGGTAATGTTAGGTGACTCACCCTGTATATTTTACCGTATGGTGATTCACTGTACCCACCTGCCAAAGATGAGGATGAGGGTGTTCCTGAAGAGGCTCCTGTTGGTGACGAGGCTGAGCACGCCCATCCTGGCCGACCGCCGCTGGGCGATGGTGTTGAGCATGGCAGGCGTGTCCTCGGGCACCGGCCGCTCGTTGGTCTCAGCGACCCTGCGGACCACTTGGAACGCCTCCCGCGTGCGTCCTTTGTTGAGCAGCCAGCGCGGCGACTCGGGCAGGAAGCTGTGACGATTAAGAAAAAAAAAAAAAAAAAATAAAAAAAAAATAAAAAATAAATAAATAAATAAATAAATCATGTGGTTAATACACCAACAGGAACAGTAAGTACCGATTTTTAATATTACTTATGTAAGGAGGCCAATGAAACTTATATAATTCACAGATGTGCACAGAATAAAAGGCATGTACATATAAGAGTAAGGGCCGGTTTGTGAATGTCTCGTTAAGTTCCAGTTAAGATTTTAACTTGTCGTTAGCGAAGAATTGCGTTTGTCAAAGTTTCGTTATGAGGTAACCTGACGTTAAATGACCTCAAACTGGCCGTTAAGTTAACGAGTAGAATTCTGCTCGTTAAACGGCTAAGGACCGGTTAAGTGAGAATGTGTATGAAAATGGCAGGCTTATAAAACGCTAAAATACCGCAATATATTACGTGATAAATACCGGTTTATCGAACAAAATTACAGAAGCACTACATGTATGAGAAACTTGTGTGGAAAGAATCTTTACTGGAAAATTTTATCGCCCCAGCGATGTTTGACATATTTCAGATACGTAACATAACTTTAAAATTATTGTTACGATATCAAAATACAGCCGGCAGCGGTGGCCGAGGGGACTGAGGCACTCCAGTCACGGTCTACACGGCCACTACGGTCGGGGGTTCGAATCCCCCCATCGGGCATGGATATTTGTGCCGTCCTTAGTCTTAGCTAGTTCGTAAGTGGTTTGTAAGCTTAGGGACTGATGACCCCGTAGTTAAGTCCGATAAGTTCTACAAACATTTTGAATTTGAACCTGACGTTAAATGAGCTCAAACTAGCCGTTAAGTTAACGAGTAGAATTATGCTCGTTAAACGGCTAAGGACCGGTTAAGTGAGAATGTGTATGAAAATGGCGGGCTAACAAAACGCTAAAATACCGCAATATATTACGTGATAAAGACCGATTTATCGAACAAAATGACAGAAGCACTACATGTATGAGAAACTTGTGTGGAAAGCATCTTTACTGCAATATTTTATCGCCCCAGCGATAAGTTTGATATATTGCAGATACCTTAAAATTATTCTTACGATATCAAAATTCAAGCTTACGGGAAACGGCTAGATGATTTGGTTGACAATGAAGAGGATGTCAAACCACCAAGCTAAAAGGATTCGTTCCAATGCTCCTTGGTTTCCACGAAAATCGAGATCAAAGTCCAGCGCGTAACATCTATACCTTTATTAATGCTCTACAGGTACAATAATCAGTGTAGTGTAACTAGAAAGGCACTCGAGTGTTACGTGGACGACCCGAGTTCAATTCCCGCTTAGGTGATTTGTTTTCTTTTTTCTTTTCTTTTCTTTACACTTGGCAGACGATTTGTTGTGCATAATTATATGCTTTCATAGTCACTCTTATGTTAATGCTTGTATAATTGGTCATATAATAATAGCTTATGTTAGTTGCTCAATATGTTATGTATTGCGTATTTTACGGCGACTGAAAGATCAGTAAACCGCCTCTAGTTATCACCTATAACATTTGAGCAGCATTTGATAGCTGCGTTTAGTCCCTGGCCCCAGTGTTATACCACCGAATGCAGTGTGTGCCCACTTGACTCGTAGCGTGTCGTTCACATGTAACTGAAAATTTTCGTGGAAACCAAGGCGCACTGGAACAAATCCTTTTAGCTTGGTGGTCTGGAGGAATTCCCGCACAACATACTTGCGACCCAACAAAATTCGTTTGTACCATTCTTGGTGTTCCCCTTGTCAGTCCCAAGTGTCCTTATATTTCTCTATTAAGGCCGCAAGACAAACGCACTCACTTCTTTCACGTTTGTTACGGTCTGCTAACCTCTTCCCTGCCAGTCAAATACGGCGAACAGCTGTTCATTCGGACGGCACTTTCGTTTGTTCTATTGCCAACATAGTCGAAATATATCATACCTTCTCGTTTTCTTCGGGTTCGCAAACGAGAGGTTATCTGGCAATGACATACGCAATGCACTTAACGAACACATTTAACTGGACGTTAAAGTCATCCTCTAGTTAACTAACGAGAAGATTAACGAGAGGTGGACGAACCGGCCCTAAGACAGAAAATCATGAGGTTAATACACCAATGGGAACATCAAGTACCGATTTTTAATATTACTTATGTAATGAGGCCAATGAAACAGATGTGCACAGAATAAAAGGCACGTACATATAAGAGTAAGTTTGTCAGTGTCTCGTTAAGTTCCGGTTAAGATTTTAACTTGTCGTTAGCGGAGAACTGCGTTTGTCAATGTTTTGTCATGAGTTAACCAGACGTTAAAAGACCTCAAACTGGCCGTTAAGTTAATGAGTGGAATTCTGATCGTTACACGGTTAACTATCAGTTAAGTGAGAATCTGTAAGAAGATTGAAAGATTCCAAAGCGCTAAAAAACCACAATATATGCACGTGATTAGATCGATTTATCAAACAAAATAACAGAAGCACTACATGTATGAAAAACTAGTGTGAAAAACAGCTTCATTGGAAAATTTTATCGTCATATTTCTCGCCCCATCCATGTAAGTAGCTAGCAGATGAGTTTGATATATTGCCGATACGCAACATAACCTGAAAATTATTGTCGCGATATGGAAGGAAGGAAACTTAGGGTTTAACGTCCTGTCGACAACTTGGTCACTGGAGCTAATGCTCGGATTTTTTGGGTGAGGATGGGGAAGGATATCGGCCGTGCCCTTTGAAACGAACCATCCCGACATTTGCCTGGAGTGATTTAGGGAAATCACTGAAAACCTAAATCTGGATGGCCGGAGGTGGATTTGAACCACCATCCTTCCGAATGCGAGTCCAGTGCGTTACCACTGCGCCTCCTCGCTCGGTTTGTTGCGATATCAAAATACAAACTTATGGGTAACGACTAGTTCAGAGACAATCGGTATGATGAAAATGGTTGGAATAAGAGATTTGGTTGACAATGAAGACGATGCCAACATTTTAGACGATCTAGAGGTCATTGCTCCTATAATGCGACCTAGACGTATTTATGTTCGCCCAAGTCATTTTGAATGCTGAGTTGATGCAGAATTTGTTACGGTATTTCGTCTTGGAAACGCTACATGAAAAACTCCACGACCATCTCAAGAGCCCAACAGATAGTTACGTATTTTGTAAGTTATCTGTCATAATAGAAAACAGAATACATTATTTATGTCTGCAAGCTTATTAATTCAGTATTTGGTTAAATTGTACCACGCTTCTCGCCGGGCTGCAGTGGGTATGATGGCACCAATGGTAATGACGGCAACTCAGCGACCAATAAAATGTTTTATCGTGACAACTTCAATTGAAATGAAAATTATTTTTTTCTGACCGGACAAGGGTACATACAAGAACCTGTTAACCATAGAGCTGGTACAATATTAATTTTGCTGCGAGTGAAACGAGCAGCAATAACATTTACTCTGTAGCTCGTGAAAAATATTAACACAATTCAACACTTCATTGTTTATCTGTTGCCAACATAAACACTGGAGCCCGGCGAGAAGCGGCATAAAATTTTACCTAGTATTTACTTGTGCTTGTTGTGCATAGTGTGAGGCCTAAAATCTGATTCCTTCCTCCGGTCTACAGGAAAAGTATAGTTTTGCCTATATGCAAGCTTGCACTAAGATACACTTGGCATGTTATCGTACTGTCCTACATTTTCCGTGGAAAGCAATGAATTCATTTGCCGCACGCGATAATGTAGCTTTTTTCTTCTCCTTCCATGTCGTAGCGTCCGTTTTTCTACATTCCAATGCAACCTAATATTTCTCTATTGAGGAAACAACACACTCGCACTAACTTCTTATAAAATTCGAGCTTCTTTCACGTTTGTTTTCCATAACGCCAATTAACAACTATCTGCTAACCTCTTTCCTGATAGTTAAATAAGGGAAACAGCTGTTTATTCAGACGGCACTTTCATTTATTTCTATTGCCAACCTAGTCGAAATATATCGTACCTTCTCGTTTTCTCCAGGTTGGCAAACGAGAAGTGTATCTGGCAATGACAAATGCAATGCACTTAACAAGCACATTTAACTGGACGTTAAAGGCATCTTCTCGTTTACTAACGAGAGATGGACGAACCGGCCCTAAGTCTCCTATAAACACGAGCTGGCGCATCCGCCATTTTGTTTCCCACCCCTCATAGAAGTACCAAGTGGGTCATCTTTGACCCATGGAGGTGTTTCAAGTACCCTAATTCCCTCCATATACATTGTAGCACCAAACCCTCTAGTGACTTTCAATTATTTATGGAGGTCGTATAACTCATGAAAATTTCACTCCCCCTAGGCCAACTAGAAGTATGAAAAATTTAACCGTTATACCAGCAGTACTGTTGTTGTTATGGTCTTCAGTCCGGAGACTGGTTTGATGCAGCTCTCCACCCTACTCAAACCTGAGCAAGCCTTTTCATCTCCTCGTAAGAACGGCAACCCACATCCACTTGAATATGCTTACTATACGCGTCTCTTGGTCTCCCTCTGCGATTTTTACCCCACACATTTCCCTCCAATGCTAAATTTACGATTCCCCGATGTCTAAAAATGAGTCCTACCAAGCGGTCCCTTCTTTTAGTCAGGGTATGCCAAAATTCCTTTTCTCACCAATTCTGTTCAGTACTTCTTCATTAGTTATGTGATCTACCCACCTAATCTTCAGAATTCTTCTGTAACACCACATTTCAAAAGCCTCTATTCTCTTCCTGTCCGCACTGCATATCGTCCATGTTTCACTCCCGTACAAGGCAACACTCCACACAAATGCCTTCAGAAAAGACTTACTTACACTTAAATTAATATTCGATGTTATCAAATTTCTCTTTTTTAAAAATGCTTTTCTTCCCATTACCATTCTGCATTTTATATCCTCTGTACTGCGACCATCGCATGTTATTTTACTACCCAAGTAACAAAACTCATCTACCACCTTCATTGTTTCGTTACCTAATCTAATTCCTTCAGCATCGCCTGATTTTCTAAGACCGCATTCCATTATTTTTGTTTTGCTCTTGTTAATGTTCATTTTATACGCTCTCTTCAACACACTGTCCATTCCATTCAACTGCTCTTCCAGGTCCTTTGCTGTCTCTGACAGAATTACAATGTCATCAGCAAATCGCAATGTTCTTATTTCTTCCCCCTGTACTTTAATCCCTATTCCAAATTTTTCCTTGCTTTCCTTCACTGCCTGCTCGATGTACAAATTGAATAACATCGGAGAAAGGCTACAACCCTGTCTTACTCCCTTCCCAACTGACGCTTCCCTTTCATGCCCTTCGAGTCTAAT
Organism: Locusta migratoria; assembly: GCA_026315105.1. NCBI lineage: Eukaryota > Metazoa > Arthropoda > Insecta > Orthoptera > Acrididae > Locusta > Locusta migratoria. The sequence goes on along the minus strand of CM048746.1, from coordinate 463,032,229 downwards.
AACTGCGGTCTGGCTTTTGTACAAGTTATAAATAACTCTCCTTTCCCTATATTTTACCCCTGATGACTTCAGAATTTGAAAGAGTGTATTCCAGTCAACATTGGCAAATGCTTTCTCCAAAAGCTAAAAATGTAGGTTTGCCTTTCCTTAATCTATCTTCTAAGATAAGACGTAAAGTGAGTATTGCCTCCCGGGTTCCTATGTTCCTCCTGAATCCAAACTAATCTTCCCCGAGGTCAGCTTCTACCAGCTTTTCCATTCTCCTGTAGATAATTCGTGTTAAAAGTTTGCAACCATGACTCCTCAGATTGATGATTCTGTAATTTTCACACCTGTCTGCGCCTGATTTCTTTGGAATGGGGATTATTACATATTTCGTAAAGTCTGAGGGTATTTCGCCTGTCTCATACATCCTACACACCAGTTCAAATTGTCTTGTCATGGCTGGCTCTCCCAGAGACTTTATTAGCTCTATTACCCTTAGGATTAGCTAGTTCATAAGTAGTTTGTAAGCTTAGGGACTGATGACCCCGTAGTTAAGTCTTATAAGTTCTACAAACATTTGAACATACCAGTGAAAGCCTGGCGCAGTGTCCGAGCGGTCTGCGGCGCGCCAGTCACGGTCTACACGGCCGCAACGGTCTGAGGTTCGAATCCTCTCTCGCGCATGGGTGTTTGTGTTGTCCTTAGCGTAAGTCAGTGTAAGGTAGTTAAGTTATTAGTGTAACCAGGAAGTTTGGTCGCGTAAGACATCACACACATTTGTACATTTTCAACGTACCAATGAAGTAGGTATAACTTATTAGCGGGGTGTAAACGTAAACAAGAAGTGCACAGGAAAGCTCTGCAGCTGAAACAACTTACTTTTAGGCACTATAGTGATCATTTTATTTATTTGGTTATTTAACCTGACCACATTAGGTTTCATAGGGCCCTCTCTTACATCTGACTAGGAACAACATAAACAAAGGATTTAAAAACAAAAACACAGTATTAATAATAGCAATATATGCTAATACTAATAATAATAATGATAATAATAACACAAAAATCACCGTAATACTAATAATAAGAAGAGATATTTACATGGAGATAGATGTTTAATACATTTGAATTAAGTTTAATATACACAGAAGGGAAAAATGATAAATGAAAGAGGAGAAAATCGACAAATGACAGTGCCAGTGGTTGTTATGATGTGGAGATATATATGAATAGAGATGTCTGCTGACGAAAGGAAAGGAAAACATTTTTTTTTTGGGGGGGGGGGCGGAGGAATTGACAACAGTGATCTACAGACTAGTAAGAGGAGAAAAATATGTCTATTGTGATAGAAGGTGGACCCTTAGCTGTCTTTTGAAGTTTGGAATTGATTTTATCTCTCTTAACTTTTGAGGAAGATTGTTCCACAGACGTGTTCCCGATACAGAAAATGATTTAGAGAAGACTGGAGTGTTATGTGATGGTACAGAGAGAGTTTTATTTTGGTAAGAGCGTGTGTTTCTGCTGTGCTGTTTAGATAGTAGTATAATCGTTAAGGGTAAGAAGTTTTCCAATGATTGAAAAACGATGCAGCAAACACAATGTATGATAGGTTCGACGCGTATCTGCACGTAGTCAAGATAACTGCTGGTATGCGGGACTGATATGGTCTTAGAAACGTATGTTATAAATGTATCGGACACAAGAATTCATCGCCAGCTCCATCCTATGTGAACTTTCGTGTGACAGTCCTTGCAGAATAGCATCACCATAATCTAGGATGGTAAGTATTAGTGTCTCAACGAGCTTCTATTTCGGCTGCAAAGGAAATACTTTTTTGTATTTCTGCAGTTACTGAAGTGACGCATATACCTTCTTACAAACTGTGGTTGTGTGCTCTGTCCAGTCCAGGTGTTGATCCAATATTACTCCTAGGTTCTTTGCTGAATGAGAAAAGCGTATTTGTGTGTCGTTAAGTATCAAAGGTAGAAAAGTTCCTCTGAGCTGTGGAGTGATAAGTCTTTTATAGGCGACAACATCAGTTGAAGAAGGGTGGTGTCAAACTTGTGTGCTCCATTTACTCAATTTTTATGTTTGTTATATACTGGATTTTTTTTTGGTAGGACGAAGGTTTAGTTGTTCTTCCCTTTACTTTTATTTTCGAATTATTGGATATTCATCAAGCTCTACTTCTTTTGCTAAGAACTGTCAAATGCGTGTAGGAAATGAACGGTCTTGTAATGAAAAACTTTTAATAACTTCTATATCACGATAGATGTAAACATTCTCCATACACATGTTACAGAAAAATATTAGTTGCCTCTAGTAATTTGACGAAAGCCACTTTTCCTTAACCACAGTCGGCACCAAGCAGAACGGTTAGTTAAAGCAAGAGGTAGCATGTACGGCGGAAGGGCCAGAGTATCAATTTGGGAAGCAGCCTATGCCTTTACCTCAGTGTCCCGAATTTCTAACAACTGTCTACACATTCCATCTTCTCACAAATATGTCTTTCAACTGTCATAAACTCATTGATCAACGCGGAGAGTTGCAGCAAAACAAATCTAAGAATGAAGAACTCATTAGCATTATAAATGATTGAACTCTTCGAAGTGGACATCTGTGTATGCCAAAACTGAAGCGATTAAAGTATTGAAGTTCAAAATATATGACATCAGCTGATAATCGCTGTCTGATAACTTATTTATGGATGTCGCAGTTCTTAGCAGTATACTTTTGTTTCACTCAATGTCTGCCATAGTGTCAGTACTTAGTGCTTATGTAAGCTGCAGCAATTACGGTAGACATAAAGTAGTTATTACTGTGGACAGAAAGCGCTGCACTGCGCTGATAATCCTGTTTTATTTACGCAGTCAACAAGAGTAAAACCACTTCAACTAATTACCGGCACTGTCAGTTGTCTCCGCACTTTCTGCCGGATGACCTTATTTCCCTCCGTAACAGGAGTAAACATATGTAACCCGTTTCCTTGATTCGAAGTATATACGGTATCGTTCGTTCACAGAATTTTACCTACACAATGAATACGTATGCGGACCATATCCCCTGGTGATATAGCTGTCAACTGAAGTTACAAATCCGAGCACAGTCACTTGATCAATGGCAAGTTCGAAGAAACTCTTCGTTCCACGGAAAAAGTAATCACCTAACGAACAAGGCGGTAATTATCTTAGAAATCTCGTGACTGAGCATCTAGAATATTTTATACACTGATGACACCGTGTTAAACTACAACACCATTGCGAAACAATGTTTACTATTGAACAATACCAAATATAGCAGAACAAAAATATAATAAAGCATACTGAATGAATTTCTAAAGGAAAATTATGCAGAATAATCGAAATTAGGATTTATACCCTGGACGTGGACAGAAGCGGATATACAGGGTGTTACAAAAAGGTATGTCCAAACTTTCAGGAAACATTCCTCATACACAAAGAAAGAAAATATGTTATGTGGACATGTGTCCGGAAACGCTCAATTTCCATGTTAGAACTCATTTTAGTATTTCTCTTTAAATGTAAATTGAAATAATTCGTTCAGACAATTGTCAAAATACCCAATTGTTTCAAATCAAATGTTCAAATGTTTGTTAAGCTTATGGGACTTAACTACGGGGTCATCAGTCCCTAAACTTACAAACTACTTATCAACTACTTTATACTAAGGACGGCACAAATATCCATGCCCGAGGGGGGATTCGAACCCCCGACCATAGTAGGCGTCCAAGACCGTGACTGGAGCGCCTCAGTCCCCTCGGACACCGCGGCCGGCCCAATTGTTTCGTTAGTATGTACTGTACTTCCTTCATTCACCGCCAGTTGGCCCAATTGAAGGAAGGTAATGTTGACATGCGACTCATTCCTCTACAGTACTAGCAGCAAGCACATCAGTACGTAGCATCAACTGGTTAGTGTTCATCATGAACGTGGTTTTTCAGTCAGTGCAATGTTTACAAATGCGGAGTTGGCAGATGCCCATTTGATGTATGGATTAGCACGGGGCAATAGCCGTGGCGCGGTACGTTTGTATCGAGACAGGTTTCCATAACGAAGGTGTCCCGACAAGAAGACGTTCGAAGCAATTGATCGGCGTCTTAGGGAGCACGGAACATTCCAGCCTATGACTCGCGACTGAGGAAGACCTAGAACGTCGAGGACACGTGCAATGGACGAGGCAATTCTTCGTGCTTCTCAATAACAGATTCGGTGACCGTTGGATTGGTAGAGGCGGACCAATTCCATGCCCTCCACGCTCTCCTGACCTCAACCCTCCTGACTTTCATTTATGGTGGCATTTGAAAGTTCTTGTCTACGCAACACCGGTACCAAATATAGAGACTCTTCGTGCTCGTATTGTGGACGGCTGTGATACAATACGCCATTCTCCAGGGCTGCAACAGCGCATCAGGGATTCCATGCGACGGAGGGTGGATGCATGTATCCTCGCTAACGGAGGACATTTTGAACATTTCCTGTAACAAAGTGTTTGAAGTCACGCTGGTACGTCCTCTTGCTGTGTGTTTCCATTCCATGATTAATGTGATTTGAAGAGAAGTAATAAAATGATCTCTAACATGAAAATTAAGCGTTTCTGGACTCATGTCCACATATTTTCTCTCTTTGTGTGTGAGAAATATTTCCTGAAAGTTTGGCCGTACCTTTTTGTAACTATATATATATATATGGATATCACAGGAAATACTAAATTTAATTGATGAAAGGAGAAAATATAAAAGTACAGTAAATGAAACAGGGAAAATGGAGTACAGACGACTAAGTAATGAGATTGACAGGAAGTGCAAAATGGCTAAGCAGGAGTGGCTAGAAGCCAGTTGCAAATCTGTAGAAGAATGTATAAGAAGGGGAAAAATAGATACTGCCTACAGGAAAATAAAAGAGACATTTGGGGACAAGAGAAACAGCTCTACGAATATCAAGAACTCAGATGAGAAACCAGTCCTCAGCAAAGAAGGGAAAGCTGAAAGGTGGAAAGAGTACAAGGAGCAGCTCTACAAAGGAAATGAACTTAGAGACAATGTTGTAGGAAGGGAAGAAATCAGGTTCAGACAGGTGTGAAAATTACAGAACCATCAGTTTGATAAGTCATGGTTGCAAAATTTTAACATGAATTACCTACAGGAGAATGAAAAAGCTGGTAGAAGCTGACCTGGGGAAAGATCAGTTTGGATTCAGGAGGAACGTAGGAACCCGGGAGGCAATACTCACTTTACTCCTTATGTTAGAAGATAGATTAACGAATGGCAAGCCTACATTTTTTAGCTTTTGTAGATTTGGAGAAAGCGTTTGACAATGTTGACTGGAATACACTCTTTCAAATTCTGAAGTCATCAGGGGTAAAATACAAGGACAGGAGAGTTATTTACAACTTGTACAAAAGCCAGACCGCAATTATTAGACTCGAAGGGCATGAAAGGGAAGCATCAGTTGGGAAGGGAGTAAGACAGGGTTGTAGCCTTTCTCCGATGTTATTCAATTTGTACCTCGAGTAGGCGGTGAAGGAAAGCAAGGAAAAATTTGGAATAGAGATTAAAGTTCAGGGGGAAGAAATAAAAACATTGCGTTTTGCTGATGACATTGTAGTTCTGTCAGAGACAGCAAAGGACCTGGAAGAGCAGTTGAATGGAATGGACAGTGTGTTGAAGAGAGCGTATAAAATGAACATTAACAAGAGCAAAACAAAAATAATGGAATGCGGTCTTAGAAAATCAGGCGATGCTGAAGGAATTAGATTAGGTAACGAAACAATGAAGGTGGTAGATGAGTTTTGTTACTTGGGTAGTAAAATAACATGCGATGGTCGCAGTACAGAGGATATAAAATGCAGAATGGCAATGGGAAGAAAACCATTTTTGAAAAAGAGAAATTTGCTAACATCGAATATTAATTAAAGTGTAAGTAAGTCTTTTCTGAAGGCATTTGTGTGGAGTGTCGCCTTGTACGGGAGTGAAACTTGGACGATAAGCAATGCGGGCAGGAAGAGAATAGAGGCTTTTGAAATGTGGTGATACAGAAGAATGCTGAAGATTAGGTGGTTAGATCGCATAACTAATGAAGAGGTACTGAACAGAATTGGTGAGAAAAGGAATTTTTGGCATACCCTGACTAAAAGAAGGGATCGCTTGATAGGACACATTCTTAGACATCAAGGAATTGTGAATTTAGCGTTGGATAAATAATTTAGAATGTAAGGCTACGACTCGGCCGTTGAACGTCTCCGCAGGGCACGATCCCAGGATGTACAAGTTTTCTTGTTTTTTTGTTCACAACAACTCTCGCCAATATCGCCAAACAGTTCCTGAGAAAAAAGGAGATGCTGCAACTTGAACATCCACCATACTCAATGGATCTCAATGGACGTAAACTGGCTTTGAAAGGAAGGAGATTTGACGGTATTCTTTACATCCAACGAAACATGATGAGGCTTTTGAACGCCATCCCAAAGGAAGATTTCGTGCCAAGTTTGCAGGACATGTATCGCAGAGCTCAGTGGTGCATGGTTATGGGAGGTGACTGTTTCGAAGGACAGTAAAGTAATTGCAGTTCATAGTTCATCTGTGTTATTGTTACAGGACTATTCATAGAACTTTATTGTCAGAGATTGTATTAATAATACACTAGTTATGAATGACAGCAAAACTCATAGTGTAAGACAAGCCTTACTATCATTCAAACCAAGACTAATTTCTTTAATTTCAAAAAACAGCCCAGAATATTGGCTTTAAATATATTTTGATATAATCGCAATGGAACCGCCACTGGCAAACGAAATTAAAATTGGAAAACACGACAAAAAATTGTTGAAAATTTAAGTAATTGGGAGTAATAATAACACATAGCTTAAGTGAGAAACAATAATGGCAAAGAAGAATAAACAAAACTATTATGACGCGTCATGTTACGAAGAACACATATAAAAAAACATGCCTATCAATAGCCATGAAACTGAAACACTACACAGCAGTCACACAACCGCAAGTAATATATAGTGGAGAAACTATATTTTAAGTAACCGCCTCTGTAGCAATAGGCAAATTACACAATAAAGAAAGAAGGATAGTCAGAAGATGCATAAATAAAATATAAGAAAAAGTTGATGTTTGGATAAAATGAAACAGTTTCTAAAGAAATAGAGCCAATGACAAATACAATAAAAAAGAAAAGGATCTCTTTCCTAGGTTATTTGATGAAAGCTACAGAAACTAGATCTAGTAGGAGAATAATTATGGAATGGCAAGAGCGATATGAGATGATGACATGGATGACAGATATCAAGGACATGAAATTACAGATTAAGATGGAGGACTTAAAAGGCAAGACCGACATGCTGAGGATAATTCAGAACATGACGCTACCAATAAAAATTAACAAACAGAAACTGTGATTGGTGATTTCTAATGAGGAGAGAAGGGCACGATCTGAAAGAATGAAAAAGTATTGAGCCAACAAGAAACAGAAGAACCTAATTTCGACTAAACTGGTCCAATGTTGGCCATAAAAAATAAAAATAAACTATCACTTCTCTGATCCTCAGACGCAGAACTATACAGAATTCGTCTCCTACAATCTGCTGTACGTTAAGCAGTTTAGAATGACAACAGTTAGTAAGACACATTACTACATGTGTGTCTGCGAAATCAAAACAATAACTTTTACTATCTTGCGCCATTACAGTTATTTAGCTGCACAATACATGTTCAATAGTTTTTGGCGTGCAAGGCAATAAATATTATGTAAATCCGAGAGAATTGTGTATTTTTAACAATGATAGTATTAATAAACCAGAGTTTCGCTTTTAGATGAAGCATTGGCGAAGCATGTAAAGAAAGAAAGAGCGATCCCGATAAAAAGAAACCCTGGATCGCGGAATCAGGCCATCGTTTAGTTTGGTAGGAATTTACCTCTGACAGGAGACGAGGAGAAAACACGGCAGTGACGTCACCAGCGTAAAAGTCCTCCAGTCCCCAAGCGCCCATGCAAGGAGAGGCTCAGTATTGAACCGATACTGTGCGTTAAGGAGAACATGAAGTTCACTGTCGAACGGAACATGACGTCCGTCAGTTCCAGTCCTGAAAAGTTTTGACTAGAGTCACTGATACATATTTATTATGCTGCATTATAAACATTAACATCGGAATTTTACCGTACACATTCTGTTGGGGCGATATGGTATGATTTTTTATATTAAATTTGTTATATTAATTTTTTCAATTTCGTCGTTGAATATATGTCAACTCCCGAAACGGTCAAATTGTTTCAATATTTTGAATTTGTAAGATTACGACCGTTACCTGTCAACCGCTAATGATGAAACAATATATTTCATAACCAGTTTCAGAAGAAATAGCTTCCAGCCTCAGATCTTATTTCGTAAAAATAGGTGTAATCGTCGTCATTGGAAATTTATCAAGTTATAAAATATGTCAGCACACTGGATTGTCACAATATTAAAAAAAAATCGGAAGTTTTATTACTATTACGATCCGGTATGGTGACATATTTATATAGTATAAAGCAGAATGTCCGTGCGCCGGCCGCGGTGGCCGAGGTGACTGAGGCGCTCCAGTCACGGTCAGCACGGCCACTACGGTCGGGGGTTCGAATCCCCCCCTCGGGCATGGATATTTGTGCCGTCCTAGTTCGTAAGTAGTTCATAAGTAGTTTGTAAGTTTAGGGACTGATGACCCCGTAGTTAAGTCCCATAAGCTTTACAAACATTTGAACATTTGAACATTTGAATGTCCGTGCGTTTGTGAGTACACAGTTCACCGAAACCGGTCCTCATTCAATAAAATTATAAATTCGCGATCTTGGCATTTTATTTTGAACAGTATAGATATAAGATTCGATGATTACACGGAAATGAATTAGAGGATCCTTTCAGTGGAATGACTGGTCTACTTAGTACAGAATGTGAGTAAACCAGAGGGCATCCATTTCCAGGAAAAGGCTACTGATATGAATAATTGGCCTTAAAGTGAGGAAGAAATTTATGAGACTTTACTTCTGGAGCCCAGCTTTGTATGGGAGTGACAAACGGAACGGTATACAATTGAAGCATTTGAGACGTGGTGCTACAGACGAAAGTAGAAAATTAGGTTGACTGTCGCCCAGCGGACGTCGTCCAGAGCACACCTCTCCAGTGGCTTAGCAGTAAATTCTCAGTAGTAAGTGTAACCGGCTTCTCTCTAGAAGCTACCTATTTTTACTTTTCAGTGCGTTTTCCCTTGAGTGGATTAAATTTATTGTGTGCTCGCGTTTTTATTTGATTCACATTCACGTTAAATATCTGGTTAGTGTATTATTCCGCCGTGTGAACCGCGTCGCGACAGTCGTCTGTCTTTATTTTCTGATTAGAAGCGACATATAGTATTTTGATTTTAGTCTACACTTTCTCGTCTCAATTTGTAAAGTTGTACTGAGCTGTCGTGCGTATTGGATTCACATCCGCGTTCTAACGAACAGTTTAGTTTTCCTTTGAACGCATCGCGACTGTAGTTTTTGTTTTTGTTGGCACTGTAATCATGAATAGGGACTGGTGACACTTCGCTCCCAGCTTCAAGCTGTGATAACCTCGGTTGCGCAGTTGGAAGCTGCGATCGATGGGCGTCGTTGTTGTTGGCCGGCGGTGGGGACCGAACGGACTCCCGTCGTCTCCACCGATCGGCCTGCGGCAGCGACATGTCCTGAAACTGCTAGCAGTGAGGCAGACATCCCACCCGTGGTTGCGTGGGAGGTTGCTCCAGTGCGTGGCAGGAGGCGCAAGACATTCCGGGGGACCGATCGTGAGGCCTCCCCGGTTCGTCTTGCGAACAGGTTTGAGGCGCTGTCTGCTCAGGACGACGTTCCTGAGTCGGATGGTGTCTCTCACCCTTTCACCACCCAGCCTGCAAGATCCGGGCTTTCACAGAGGGTGGGTTTACTTGTAGTTGGGAGCTCCAACGTTAGGCGGGTGATGGAGCCCCTTAGAGAGATGGCTGCCAAGGAGGGGAAGAAGGCCAACGTGCACTCCGTGTGCATACCGGGTGGAGTCATTCCAGATGTGGAACGGGTCCTCCCGGATGCCATGAAGGGTACGGGGTGCAGCCAACTGCAGGTGGTGGCTCACGTCGGTACCAATGATGTGTGTCGTTTCGGATCTGAAGAGATCCTCTCAGGTTTCGAGAGGCTAACTGAAGTGGTAAAGACTGTCAGTCTTGCTTGCAAGATGAAAGCAGAGCTCACCATCTGCAGCATAGTTGACAGGACCGACTGTGGACCTCTGGTACAGAGCCGAGTGGAGGGTCTGAATCAGAGGCTCAGACGGTTCTGCGACCGTGTAGGCTGCAGATTCCTTGACTTGCGCCATCGGGTGGTGGGTTCCCGGGTTCCGCTGAATAGGTCAGGAGTCCACTATACGCAGGTAGCGGCTACACGGGTAGCGGGGGCTGTGTGGCGTGGACTGGGCGGTTTTTTAGGATAAAGAAAATGGGCAATCTCAAAGGGTTCAGGTGGATCACAGGAGAAATGTAGATCCGGAAACTATCGGTATAACAGTTGTAAATTGTCGTAGCTGTGTCGGGAAAGTTCCAGAACTGCATGCGTTTATAGAAAGCACCGAAACACACATCATTATAGGCAGCGAAAGTTGGCTCAAGCCGGAAATAAGTTCAGAAGAAGTATTTTCAAAAGATCTATCGGTGTTCAGAAAGGATAGATTAAACAAAATAGGTGGGGGCGTGTTTGTCGCTGTCAAAAGTAGTATTTCATGTAGCGAAGTTGAAGTTGATAGTTCGTGCGAGCTATTATGGGTAGAGGTTGTACCCGAAAATCGTAAGAAGTTAATAATCGGTTCCTTTTACCGGCCTCCCGACTCTGACGATACAATAGCAGAAAGGTTCAAAGAAAACCTGAGTCTAATTACAATAACGTACCCGACTCACACGATAATAGTAGGTGGTGATTTTAATTTACCCTCGATCTGTTGGCGAAATTATATTTTCAAATCAGGAGGTACGCATAAAGCATCGTGTGAAATTGTACTCAACGCATTCTCTGAGAATTACTTCGAACAATTAGTTCATGAGCCAACTAGAATTGTAAATGGATGTGAAAACACACTTGATCTCTTAGCAACAAATAATCCTGAGCTCATAACGAGCATCAAAACGGATACAGGTATTAGTGAACACAGAGCTGTAGTAGCGAAATTGAATATCGAAAGTCCCAAAGTTACCAAAAATAAACGCAAAGTATATTTGTTCAGGAAAGCAGATAGAAACAAAATACATTGCTTCTTGAAAGACAGCTTCCACTCGTTTCTAACACTAAACGTAGGTGTAGACCAGATGTGGCTCAAATTCAAAGAAGTGGTATCGACAGCAATTGAAAGTTTTATACCTAATAAATTAATAAAAGAAGGAGGCGATCCCCCTTGGTACACAAAACAGGTTAGGACACTGTTGCTAAAGCAAAGGCAAAGGCATACTAAATTTAAACGAACACGAAATCCCCAGGATTTGCGATTGTACTCAGAAGCTCGAAATTTAGCGAGGATTTCAATGCGAGATGCCTACAACATTTATCACAACGAAACTCTTTCTCGTAATTTGACTGAAAACCCAAAGAGATTTTGGTCATATGTTAAATATACTCAGGGAAAGTCACAAACAATACCTTCACTACGTGATAGTAATGGCGATCCTGCCGATGACAGCGCTACTAAAGCAGAGTTACTAAACTTAGCTTTTAGAAACTCATTCACCAAAGAAGACGAAACCAATATTCCAGATTTCGAATTACGAACAGATGCCGTAATGAGTAACAGAGAAGTAGATATCATCGGAGTAGTGCAGCAACTAAAATCACTTAATAAGAACAAGTCTTCTGGTCCGGATTGTATACCCATTAGATTTCTATCTGATTATGCTGAAGCGATAGCTCCTTACTTAACAGTCATATACAACCGCTCTCTCATAGAAGGATCTGTACCAAAAGATTGGAAAGTTGCACAGGTCACACCTATATTCAAGAAAGGCAGTAGGAGCAACCCACTAAACTACAGGCCTATTTCATTGACGTCAATTTGCAGCAGGGTTTTGGAACATATCCTGTATTCAAATATTATGAATTATCTCGAACAGAACGATCTATTGACCCAAGGTCAACACGGATTTAGAAAATATCGTTCATGCGAAACACAACTAGCTCTATATTCACACGAAGTGATGGGTGCTATCGACAAAGGTTCGCAAATCGATTCCGTATTTCTTGATTTCCAGAAAGCTTTTGACACCGGACCTCACAAACGGCTTTTAATCAAATTGCGTGGTTATGGTATATCGCCCCAAATTTGCAATTGGATAGGGGATTTCTTGTCAGAGAGGACACAGTTCGTAGTAATCGATGGTAAGGCATCGACTAAAACAGAGGTGATAGCGGGCGTTCCACAGGGTAGTGTTATTGGTCCTCTGCTATTCCTTATTTATATAAACGATTTAGGGGAAAATCTAAGTAGCTCTCTTAGGTTGTTTGCAGATGACGCCGTCATTTACCGTCTAGTAAAATCATCTGAAGATCAAAACCAACTGCAGAACGATCTGAATAAGATATTAGTATGGTGTAAAAATTGGCAATTGACACTAAATAATGTGAAGTGTGAAGTCGTCCACATGAGTACGAAAAGAAATCCGTTAAACTTTGTTTACAGCATAAATCAATCAAATGTGAAGGCCGTAAACTCCACAAAATACCTAGGAATCACTATTACTTCAGACTTAAACTGGAAAGAACACGTAGATAATATCGTGGGAAAGGCGAACCAGAGACTGCGTTTTATTGGCAGAAACCTTAAAAGATGCAACAGAACTACTAAAGAAACTGCATACACTGCGCTTGTCCGTCCATTTTTGGAGTATTGCAGCCCAGTGTGGGATCCTTATCAGGTGGGTTTGACGGAGGACATCGAAAGAGTCCAAAGAAGGGCAGCTCGTTTCGTATTGTCGCGATACAGGGGAGACAGCGTTACGGAAATGATACAGGATCTGGGATGGGAATCATTACAACAACGGCGCTTATCGCCGAGGCGTGGGTTACTTGCGAAACTCCAATCGCCAACATTCTCCTCCGAATGCGAAAATATATTGTTGACTCCCACTTACATAGGTAGAAATGATCATCAGAATAAAATAAGAGAAATCAGAGCTCGAACAGAGAGATTCAGATGTTCTTTCTTCCCGCGCGCTATTCGAGAATGGAATGGGAGATAAATAGTATAATTGTGGTTCGATGAACCCTCTGCCAGGCACTTAAATGTGATTTGCAGAGTATCCCATGTAGATGTAGATGTAGATGTAGATAAAGAATGATGAGGTTCTGTATAAAATCGACGAGGAACACACTTATGTTGAGAGATTAGGGAATTATCTCTGAGACATTAGAATGAGATGTATAAATTCTAGAGGAAAACACATTTAATCTGGTATATGAAGTGGTACTCTGAAATAACAGATTTTCGTAGTAGCAGAATTCGTGTCCGGCCACTCCAACTAACTAATGAAAAAAATATAAAAGGAGGGAGAGAGAAAAATAATTTGGTATGGCTATAAGACGGAACTTCGTGGTATGCCTGCTCGAGGTTTTTGTGTGTCCTATCCTTTTCCTTCTCTCCCTTAGGAAATATGACGATGAGCTCATGAGCTTCTTGTGGGCGGTGGTACTGTACTTCTAACTTGTATGTACCTTACGAAATTGACTTAGCAAACCTTATCATATGCTTTCTGTGCGTCAGTGACCTCAGGCGCAGATGAGCTGTTCAGGCTGAAATTGCTGGTATTCCTTTCGTGAACGGCTGCCCCTCCACACCTCGTGGAAACCATCTGCTTGTAGGATAAACTCTTTCACTGCCGTCCCCTTACGTAAAGTCAATAAACAGCGCCCCCGCGGTGAACGCTGTCAGGGACGATAAATCTCTATCGGGTACGTAGGTCAATGGATTCTGGTGGAACAGTTGAAGACTATTGTCTTTTTTCATTGTTTTTCAAGATGAAATAGATCTTCTACTTTAATAAAAAGCATTTTATAGAACAAAGTTTAGCACAAGTGGTAATTTTAGTTGTGTATTAATATTTTCAAATATAAATAAACAGCCAAAATTACGACCAATTTGAAATTTTCTCTGCTACGTTTATTGATATGGTCGTGGTTCCTTTGCAGTCTCTGACAAATTTACTATGACATCGGCAAACTACAAGATTTTTATTTCTTCTCCCTGAACTTTAATTCCCGCTCCAAATTTCTCCTTGCATTTCCTCACTGCTTGCTCGATGTGCAGATTGAACAGCATGGGGGAATGGCTACAACCCTGTCTTACTCCCTTCCCAACCTCTGCGTCCCTTTCTGTCCCTCCGGCTATAATAACTGCTGCCTGGTTTTTATATAGGTTGAATATAACTCTTCGCCCCCTGTATTTTACACCTGCTACATTCAGAATTTGGAATAGTGTATTCCAGTCGACACTGTCAAAAGCTTTCTCCAAATCTAGAAAAGCTAAAAAAGTAGATTTGCCTTAGCCTATCTTCTAAGATAAGTCGTAATTTGAGTATTGCCTCTCGCGTTCCTACATTTCTCCTAAATCCAAACTGATCGTCTCCGAGCTTGGAATGCACAAGTTTTTCCATTCGTCTGTAAAAAATTCGTGTTAGTATTTTGCAATTAATGAAAAAGGTGAGGTCATCCATGTCAGTACTGCAAGTCATTCGTTAAATTCCGGCTTCACAAAAAACCCTCAGCTTTAATGCCTGACAATTGAACTGAATATGCAAGGATAACAATTACGTACAAATTAAATCGGAACACTCATAGTGTTGAGAAGGCAAACTAAAATCTTCGTTTACTAGCGGACCAAAGGGGAGGGGGGAGTGGAGATGCAGGAAATATTGCTGTACAGTACTGGATCCTTACGATATAACACATAAGATTGACAGAGAACGTCAAGAAGTACAAAAATTGCGGCTCATGTTTTATTACCGTGAACAAGAGAGACAGTGTTATCGATATAATCCTCGAGTTTGGATGACAATCAACATTTTTTGCTGCTACTAGCTTTTTTCGCAATATTTAATATCTAACTTTGAACCTCGAATGACAAAATATTTTTGACGCTTATCTGCCTAGAGACAAATGGTGATCGTAATAAAATAAGAGAAATCAGGGATCCCACGAAAATAATTTTGCGTGTTGATTTTTCGGTTGCACAGTTCGGGAGCAGGACGGTGAAGAAATTATGAGAAATTCGTTAGATGAACGTTCTTTTGAAGCACTTGTCATGCTTGGTAGTCATCTGTATGTAGAAATTGATTACGCAAAACGTTTTAGTAATCAAGAAAAACAATAAGTACTTGAGGTCAAGACGAGAGTTTGTATTAGCATTTTGCGTTCTGGCTGCGAGCTTTGCTTGCAGTCCGTGCACTAACCGTTGACGACGAGCGACGAACTATGCTAGCAGTGACGTAAAAAATGCACAGAAAACTAACTACGGGCTATACTCGCAGTTTGTGTGTTTCGTTATGCAGCTTGATGGTTTAGATATGTTAGAATCCATCCAAAAAGAAAAGTATGAAACGATGGAAGGAACAGTTATATTATGTATAAAATGTCACAAAAGTTCTATACATAAATTCATGTGTGTTATTGGAGAAATACTGGCTCTGAAGGCTGGGGAGAAACAAGTAGGAGTGAATCCTTCGACTGCAGGCATTTTGGAAGAAAAATTCCTCCAACTGATAACAAAGAGAGGCCGTGAAGATCGTCTAAAGTGTGTGGTGACAAAGCCAAAAAAGAAACTGGAAACATGAAAAGGAAAGAAACAACATACTATCGTCCAATGTCTCATGTTGCGCTGTGAAGGCCAGAATGCTTTGAATTATTTCACACAAATGCCAATTACGTATAAAAATGTAATGGGTTTTGTTTTAAAAAACAACTTTTTTCTGCTAATTACCAGTCACGTTTTTATTTATACTTTGCACGACGTGTTACGGAATATGAATTCCATTGTCAAGTGCGTTTCATTGCGTGCTATGTCATGTTTTATTGTTTCCTATGTGTGAGGTGTTGTGATGTTTCTGTCGTCTTTACTCCAACATAAAAAAGCTTGTGGCGAAATTTTTGATGGGTTTGTACTTACGATTTCCTTATGTTCCATTTGCACAGAAGCTCACACATATTACACATCATAAACAACATTTTGTACACAGAACACATTTGATATACAATAATATATAAACAGCTGCAAAGAAGATTGTAACCTGTAGTCAACAGAGATAATGGCTTCAAATGTCGTCCACAGAGTTTGGTAAAAATTTACATATACACATGCATATATATTTACATTGGTATAATGTATTTTATTTAGAAAATAGTCTTAGGCCTACGTAAAATTTTATACCAATATAAATATATATGCATGTATATATCTAAATTATGTTGACTACATGTTACAATCATCTTTGCAGCTGTTTATATGTTATTGTATATCAAATGTGTTCTGTGTACTAAATGTTGTTTATGATGTGTAATATGTGTGAGCTTCTGTACAAATGTAACATAAGGAAATCGTAAGTACAAACCCATCAAAAATTTCGCCACAAGCTCGTATTTTAAACCAACACACAACAAAATTGCGCGTGTTTTTATACTGCAGTAAAGACGACAGAAACATCACAGCACCTCACACATAGGAATCAGTAAAACATAATGACATAGCACGCAATGAAACGCACTTGATAATGGGATTCATATCCAGAAACCCGTCTTGCAAAGTATAAATAAATAAATAATAAAAACGTGACTGGTAGCAGAAAAAAGTTTTTTTTTTTTTTTTTTTTTTTTTTTTGTTTTTTGTTTTGTGGACAAAATCCATTACAACTTAAGTTGCAGGCTTTCACAAACCATTTACAATGGATCATATCAAAAAACGTATAAAAAGGATTATTAAAATAGTTGGCCTAATGTAATTTAGTTCTGTATTAAGATTTTTGTAAATAAGTACCTTTCAGTTTGTTTTTATAAAACTGAAACAAGAGCAATAAGATCCCGAGCTTTACAAAGCTTTTACGATACTGTATTGACAATGAAAGAGACTAATAAGATATCAAACCGCATTTATCTATCAGTTTGTGGTTTTCACCAACACAGTTGTTTGCATAAATAACATAGCTTGAAAGCAGATTCTGTGAATTAATTTAGTTATTATGTAGAAGATATCAGCTTGTGCTGTCTGCAATGACATTTTTTATGATAGATTTCAAGTAAGCGCCGCACAAAGTCTAGAGCTTTTTCAAAATTGTACTGCTTCTTTGTCAGACATCTAGATTTGTGAAGTAACAGTGAAATATTTACACTGATTTCTTACCAATTGACACGGTTGCTTCTGTCGTCGAGCTATCCGCTGCAGTGGCAATCACGGACAGCACAATGAATAACGAATAGGCGCCCGTAGCTGGCACACTGAGGCTGCGACAGGCCGCTATCAAGACAAGCGATACGAAATACTGGATCCGACGGCCGAACCTGTAAACGAAATTGTGGACTTGTATAATTATGCCACAACTACTAGTATGAGAATGCCATGCTTCGTAAAAATCAACGAGAAATTAAAATATTCTTCTACAGCAGTGTTCCAAACATGTTTTGTAATTAGAACCACTATTTAATAAAATAAACATTACATTTAATGTGAAACATTATTATATATGCAAATATTTTCGAGGCAGAATATTCAAAACCGTGTTAGAGAATATTATTAAAAATTATTTAAAAAATTCCAATAAGATATTTTCTTTAACGCAAATGAAATAGTGCATACAGCATTTGTGAAATTGTCGTGTTGGTGCAAGTAATACTATATCTATTGTTGGTTTTCGATCTAAGGGCCGGTTTGTCAATGTCCATTTCAGTTCCAGTTTACATTTTAACTCGTCGTTAGTGGAGAATTGCGTTTGTCAGTGTTCGTTATGAATTAACGTCACGTTAAAGGAACTCAATCTGGCCGTTAACAGATAGAATTCTGCTTGTTACACGGCTAACGACCAGTAAGCGAGAATCTGTATGAAAATGGCAGCGTCCTAAAACGCTAAAATACCGCAATATATTAACGTGATAAAAAGCGATTTATCGAACCAAATAAGATGCATGAAAACCTAGTGTGGAAAGCAGCTTTATTGGAAAATTGTATCCTCATATTTCTCGTCTCATCCATGGCAGTAGCGATTAGATGAGTTTGATATATTGCAGACTAGCTTATATGCCCGTCCCTCGCAACGGTTGTTGAAGGACGGCCTGTGTGCATCATGGATTTTTAGGGTTCTGGACCTCAGGCAGTAAAAATAGAATCCTTATTGGATCGCTCTGTCAATAAACTCAATTGTCCTAGCCAAGATGTCAAATGTAAGTATAAGTCATTGTTTGAAACGATGTATCTTCACAAAGGTTTTGATACAAAGGTTGAAACATGCCAAAATAAGCAAAGAAATGTCGTTAAATACTTAATACACAAAGCGAAATCAGCAACACTATGTTCAATGTTTGTTGGTATTCGTAGACATAAGATTGCTTAATTCTGTCACAGACGTTTGCTTTCTTGTTGTACTATCTGTGGTACTACCCAATACTTACTACACAGTCTTAGACTGTGCTTATTCTGCAGCAGCGGTGTTTATTAGTTCTTTGGTACACTACAGCGCCTCTATCGCTTGTTTGCTGTACTACACTATCCGTACTTTAAGCATAACCTACATCTAAAACAATTTCCCTGATTCCACTTTTATGAAACGAAGTTGCTCCATGCAAATCCGTGAAGTAGTTTAGGAGATTAGGTATTTCTAATAGATGAACAGTTACTGAAAACACTTAAGATTACGATGTATCTTTCTTTCTGTGATATAATAAGTAATAAGTATTTCCTTAATGAATTAGAAATAGCACTGAAAACAATTATTATTCTTACGGTTGGCTCTCGTTCGTTAGATGCCATATATGGAATAAACACGGCGAGGATTGTATCAGTTTTATATTTACTGCGTTGAATGATATTTCGTAGAACATAGCAACCAAGAAAACGATTTTTAGAAATATGTTAAATTTGAAGAGTCAAAGAGTAAGTAGTATTTTCACAGGGTAATAATCCGATCGCTGCCCCAAACTTCAGACGAACACCCGCAGTGATATCTATTAGTTCTTTGCAGCATTACGCCGTTCTTTCAAATTACGATATCTTTTAATTTCCTGATCTGATTTTGATGAAATGAAGCCTACATGCTGCCCCAGGATATTCTCTAATTATCTGTGGTATCCACCATGAATGTTCATTTAGTACTTTTGGAGATTACTTTCAAACAGACACATGCAATTGCTTTCAGAGAAATGTTTACATTGTGATATCTTACTTTTTCTGATTCGATTTTGTGAAATGAAGCGTTTATGTAACCGCAAGATACCCTCACGTTTCCTGTGAAAACCCCCTGAAAATTCGTCTATTAGTTTTGAAAATGAAAGAGAAAGATAGACATGGCAGTTGTTTATGAAAAACGTAAAATTGTGATGTTCTTCTTTCCGTGATTCGATTTTTATGAAACTAAGTCTGTATGTTGTACCAAGATGAACAGACAGACACGACGGTCTATGAAAACACTTCGTGATTCTATTTTGATGAAATCAAGCCTCGATCCTGAACCAATCTTCGCTCATGTTTCCTGTGAAAACCGCATGAAAATTCGTCCAGTAGTTTTGACGATTGAAGCGAACAGCGAAGGCCTTCATTTACAGATTTATTATTAGAATAGATATGTTGTACAACTGTAAAATTTTCCTGGAATATATCGATTTGTGTAAGTGATGTATGTCGGTAAAATCTGTTGCGAATATGGTTAATAGTAAAGAAATAATAGATAAAAACGTGATACTTGATGGGGCGGTTTTCCATGAACGTTACTGTTTACGTCCTCATATCTCATGAACTACGCGTCGCACTGTGATACAATTTCGAACGTGTATTCTATCTGCAAAATTTCCTGCGACTACAATTGGAAGTGTAGAAATTATAAATTGTAACGTTATACCGAATGCCATAGTTTTGCTCCATAACAGCGGAAAAGTAGTAACCGAGAAACTTTTTTCCTTTCATTATTTTGATGTTGTTACCTGCAAGAGAAAGTTTAATAAAGGTTTGAAATTATGTTTAAAGTTTGTTGCAAGTCGCCAAGTACTATCATTCTGATACAGCGTATTTATAAAGTCTCGTCGCATTATGTAGCAGTTTTTTTCGATTCCTATTCTTCATGACGTTAAATCTCTTGAAGCATGTGTCGTATGTGGTTCGTTCTCCTGCAGAAATTGTTATCTTACGTAAGGAATATGTGTACCAAATCTGGTTGAAATCGGTCCAGTGGTTTAGGAGAAAATATGCAGCATTGTCGTTCGACACAGCAATTTTTTGCGCATCTCATTGTTTATGACGTCATATCTCCTTACGTATGTATCGTAGGTGATTCTTACCCCAACAGAGATTGTTGCCTGATATTAAGGAACATGTGTACTAAGTTTGGTTGATATCGGTCCAGTTTAGGTGGAGATGTGGAACATACATACACACATACAGCCTATTTTATAAGATGTAAGATACGCAACGTAACCTTAAAATTAGTGTTGCATATCAGTATACAAACTTACGGTTAACGACTAGTCAAGTGAGATGAAAATGGCCGGCCGCGGTGGCCGAGGTGACTGAGGCGCTCCAGTCACGGTCAACACGGCCACTACGGTCGGGGGTTCGAATCCCCCCTCGGGCATGGGTATTTGTGCCGTCCTAGTACGTAAGTAGTTCATAAGTAGTTTGTAAGTTTAGGGACTGATGACCCCGTAGTTAAGTCCCATAAGATTTACAAACATTTGAACATTTTTTTTTTGAGATGAAAATGGCTGGACTAGAGATTTGGTTGACAATGAGGACGATGTAAATATTTTCGACTATCTAAAGGTCATTGCCCCTATAAGGCGTCCTAGACGTATGTTCGTTCAAATCATTTTGAATGCTGGAATGGTGCAGAATTTGTTAGGCGATTTCGTCTTCGAAAGGACACTTTGGAAATGATGCATGAAAAACTCCTCGACCATCTGAATAGTTCAACGGATAGTTATGTAAGTTATGTGTCGTTATAGAAAACAGAATACATTATTTATGTCTGCAAACTTATTAATTCAGTATTCACTTATGCTTGTTGCGCCTAGTGTAAAGCCTAAAATGTGATATCTTCCTCCGATTTACAGGAACAGTGGCACTTTCGCCTATGTGCAAGTTATTGCTTGTACTGAGGTACTGTGCACTTGGCAGTATGTTATCGTACTTGGCCCTAAGCTCTTTTGCTGTCCTACATGTTCCATGGACAGCAGTGAATTCATTTTCCATACACGACCGTGTCGCTTTCTTTTCCTTCCATGTTATAGCGCCGGTTTTTTTTTTACATTCTAAATTGTCCTTATATTTCTTTATTAAGGACACAAGATTCTCGCACTCCCTTCTTGTAAAATTCAAGCTTCTTTCACGTTTGTTATCCATAGTACCAAATAACTGTCTGCTAACCTCTTCCCTGCTAGTCAAATATAGCGAACAGCTGTTTATTCGGACGGAACATTCATTTGTTTTCATTGCCAACATATTCGAAATATATCGTGCCTTATCGTGCTTTCTCCAGGTTAGTAAAGAGAGGTGTGTAAGAATATTGCGTGTTGGAGGTCGTCAAATAATCTCAAAATTTAGAATGTGTAATGTTATGCTCTAGTAATAATAATTTTGTTATTGAATGTTGTAGCAAATCACAACTAATGGGTCGCAACAACACTTTCGCTGTGTAAGTTAGAATTTTGAATAATAAAAAATTGATATTAATTAAATTAAAACAGTCACTGTAGTAATTAATTAAGCTTGGCCCTATCTGACTTAGCATTGACTACAGCCTCCAACTAGCACCTCTTACGATTCACGAACAGCATAACTTTACTAATAAATGTGTCAGAATTCGTGTAGTGGTGATGGCGTGTTCGTGTTATAATCAAAATCGTAATAGCTGATAGACTCTGATTGCGATGATAATAGCTGAGTACTGTGAAACTGCGTGGTGCAATGAGCTTCACAAATACTACAGTTAAAGTTCCCAAATATTTTAATTATATAGTTTAAAGCATTCACCTTCCTTATAAAACTTTACGTAAACTATTTTTTTTTTTTTTTTTTTTTTTTTTTTTTTAAATTGGTTCCAGGGCCTGGGTAGCGTACGCATGTAACTGGCTGAGCAGAGTTTGGCAAAATTACTTCAGTCAAGTCTGGTTACTTTCTACATAAATGAAACCAAATTTACTTTACTTGCAAATTCTCTTGCACTTTAATTACTAGTCTCTGTGGTTGTAACACGTTTAGCAATTCTTTAAATCGTCCAGCAATTTCTTTAGGACTGATCGTAATTTCTTTGAAAATGATTGAACTTGTTAGTCAATGTACAGGCTTGCATAATCAACATAATCTAATAATGGTGATAATGGGGTGACTACAACTACTTACAAAATTAAGACTGGTTTCAAAATAAGTCATGTATAATTGAACCAAAGTTCTGATTGGGTTGACACTACATTTACATGCATACAAAATAAAATGTTACAAACGTACTCATCTGCTTTCGTCGTCTTCGTCGTGAAGTCCAAACAAGACAGATATGATTACAATAGGTACTCTTACTACACAACGATCACACTCGGTGACAATAGACTTGATACCAAACAATTACTTTTCTTGCACACATGGAAAAGGATTACACTGATCGAGTATAAATAAACTTATTTCGCACTTCGTTCATTACATTAAACAGTAAGCCTCTCAGGCTTATTGCAATTGCATAAAACTCGCGCCACACTGCGCCTACCGTGCCTCTGCACCATCAACATAACATCTACGTGTTTACTATAGCGAGTCCGTTCCTCGACTGCTTCAGCAGCGCGACACTCACAGCTACTACTTATGTGCCAAAGACTGTCTTTACAAGAGGTTCAACATTGTCTCTGGCGCATTGCTAACTTATAGCATAAGAATGTCCTTGCATTCATGCGGGTTTACACTAAATGATTCAATATTGAAAGTGACGTTACATAAGAAATATCTCTAGCATACAAGAAATGAAAAATACATTAACTAAACAAATTTAAGACAATATATACATTACTTTAAATCAAACTGTAAGATACACCAACAGGTGTACTCTTACATCCTGCCCGGGTTGAGAAAAAAAAAAAAAAAAAAAAAAAAATTTGTTAACCTTAAAACACATATTTCATATAATAAAAATTACATGACATAAAATATAGATACATAATATTGGTTACATGGCATTACATAAGATACAAAGGTAGGGAGTTGCATTACATTGTTTACAAAATTTGATATGTTGGGATGCGTCGGTGTGTGACCTTATCGGCGTATAAACCTGCAAAAAATAGCACTGCACTGAATTGACCTTCATGGCCGAGCTTGATAGCTCCACTTTATTGCACATCACTTCACACGCTACGTTTCGTAGTCCCGTTGGATGAAGCGGTGTGTGTTCCTTTGAAGTCGCTACCGCCCATGGCTGTCGGCTCCTTCAAGTCGCTCGCGCCGGCCGCTGACCGCGCGACGCAATTGTTGCCTCTGGTAGCGGCTGCCGCTGGCGGCTCCTCTAATGTCCAAGAGCGCATTGTCGCCGCTCCGCAGGCCCGCATACCAAGGTCTCATGGACTTGTTTTGTTTACTGTGTGCTAACCTGCAAACGGAGCTTAGCTTCAGTCTTTTATCTCACATTCACATACTCAGTAATTAAAATAAATGATAAGTTAAACAATACATTAATATCTTCAAGTCATGTTTATCACATTAGTCTTTCAAATGTAGTGTAGTTCCCCTTACAATATTATGATTATAACTTACATACTAGTGATAAAAATTTTTAATGTCACAAATGTGTCTGAGTCCTACATTTTTATTGTTCTTTATGGGCACCAGTTCCATAGCATTAGTATGTTTGACTTTGTTTACACGGTAGGGTCCCAAATACCACCGGTAAAACTTCTTGCATCCGTTATCATGTGGTTCACCCAGCTTTTTGATTCGTAGTAATTCAAGGTCTCCTTCTTCAAATTTTCTTTCTGGATATCTATTATTATGGGTTCTGTTCCTGGCTTCAACACTTTCCTTTAAATTCTGCACAGCTAAAGATAGTATTCTTCTAAGCTGCTCTAGCTCGACTAGCCTCTCCTCAGGAATGTTTTCAATATTAACCACTTTCTGACGAGTCCTTGGTCGTATCTCTTCCTCTTCAACAGTAGAATGATTCACGTCATGATAATTAGTCTCCTCTTCTTCGTTAAGGTACACAGAGTCAACGTAGTGTTGCGTCTCTGCGTCTGTTTTTTCTTTCTTTTCAAATAAGTTCCATTTCGTCTTGATTCCACCCACATTCCATTCTACATATTTTTCATAATAATTAATCTTCATTTCTAACTTCCGCATCGTGTCCGCACCAATCACGACGTCGATCTTTAATCCTCTGACAACTAAAAATTCTGCCACTATCGCCTGTTCACATACAATAATCTCTAGCATTACTCGTTTCCGTACTTGCACGCTTTGCTTTGGTATAATAGATGATGCGTTTATATTGCAAGAGTCTTCTTTGATAATTAGCTTCTGCTTGCGGCTAATTAAGTACAAATCCTCTTCGATTGCATTGTACTGGCTTCCGGTGTCCGGTGTCACAGTAACAATCCGTTCTCCTACAAATCCGGTAATTATCAAGTTCATTTCGGTGTCCTCTTGGGTGTCGTCTTCTTCGAGTAAAAAATGTGTCCTTTCTTTGTGTGTCAATCCAAATAAGGTTTCATTTTGCTGTACCCCACTTCTTCGTCCGCTGAAATGCTCTTGATTCACATAACTACAGTCAGACGGTTCATTTACAGTTGAGTGTTTCATTTTCACGCGTCGTCTTCTCCAGTACTCTGTGCCTGCTCGCGGCGCGTCACGCCTCATTGTTGTCGGCACGTTGCTTATACCGTTAAGATCTTCGAATTGTTCTTTATTCTCTTTTAACCTTTCTCTTTGCCTTTGTTTGCCATGACTTGTTTTTATGTCTTCCTGGCAGCACCTGATATTAAATGTCTTTACTGGATGTTCCACTTGCTGTAATAATTCGGTGGTGTACTGGTTTCCTTCGTCTTCAACAGTCAAAATATTTGTTTTCAGATCCACGATCGCTTTAACTTTCTGTAGCCAATCAGCTCCAATTATCAACGGAATATTTATTTCTTCCACTACTGCAATCTCATGGTAAAATAGTTGGTTAAGCTGATTGATTTTAAACGGCAAGAAAATCTTCTTCTTTGCTTCCACAAATTTAGAATTGAAAGCTCCATATATTTTGAATCTAGTTGCTGGAAGTTCTTCTATTCTATGCAAGCTTTTCTTAACATCCTCATAAATCGATCGTGTCAAAATCGAAATCATCGACCCAGTATCAATCAATGCTTCATAATCCTTGCTTCCGATTACCAGTTTTAGTTTCGGACATGTATTGCTTTCGCTTTGTCTGGCGTCTCTCAATACTCGTATTTCAGTTCTAAGCACATCTTCTTCTTCCGTTGATAACTTTTGTTGTTCATCTGACTTTCGGATGTCATTGCATTGTCTCATCTGCGGTGCTGTTGTTGCATCGTCGTGTGGCTCCAAATTTCGATATGCTCGATGATGTCAAGAAACTCATTCTGCAATGAATCATAATTTTCTGCTACTTCTTCCGTACAGGTGGTTACGGTATCTGCCGCTTTGTTGTCTGGCCGGCCGCGGTGGCCGAGGTGACTGAGGCGCTCTAGTCACGGTCAGCACGGCCACTACGGTCGGGGGTTCGAATCCCCCCTCGGGCATGGATATTTGTGCCGTCCTAGTTCGTAAGTAGTTCATAAGTAGTTTGTAAGTTTAGGGACTGATGACCCCGTAGTTAAGTCCCATAAGCTTAACAAACATTTGAACATTTTTTTGTTGTTGTTGTCTGGTTCTCCCTGCTCATCTTCTGTCGTATCCGATTCGTCACCGTCTTCCGTCTCTTCCACGTCAGTATCTTCTTCCAGTTGAACACAAGTTTTCTTATCTTGATCATTGTTGTCCAGTAACGCATCTATTGCTTCAACGAACATTCTTTCATGGTATTCTTGTTCCGTTTCTGGCCCAACTGTTGCTTTATTTATTTGCGCTGATGCGTCAATAACTTTGTTTATTTGCGCGCCCTCAAGCTTCTTTGCTTCTACAGTTGTTGTTCGTTCATTCTTGCCACGTTCAATTACGTTCGTAGTCTTGTATATAACGTCAATTTCGTCTTCATCATCTGTCGTTATCCATTCATTATCGGAGTCTTCTTTCTTTGCATTTTCGTCTGAGCTCGTCGGGCCTTCAGTCCGCTTCAAAGGCTTTGCGGCCTCGCCGCGGGGCAAAGCAGGCCGCTCAATTAGTTTAAACAACGTGCGTTTTCTTCATGATTGTTCGTACTTTGATTACGTATTTCGTGGTTGGTGTCTCCATTATGTACTGTGCGTGCTTCTAACGCATAAACCTGTTTGTCGCGAGGTCCCGGTTTCTCGTAAACTGTTCTTCCGTCTCCTCTACTTCTGTCTACATTACGTGACTGATTGTATTCTTTGGGCTTAGCTCCGGTGTTTTGCCAATCATTTCTATTATTCCTCTCTCTATTACGATTTTCCTGTCGGTCTTGTCTCGGTTCTTCTTCTCTCTGATGACGTTGCCGTCGATCATCTTGTCGGCCGTCATTGGTATCACCTCCTCGTGACCTGTCTTCCCGTGTATCCGCTTGTCGGTGCCCGTATCCGTTATCTTCACGGCGAGTACCTTCGTCCCTCCGATAATGTCGATCATCTGTTCCATTCCTATTCCCTCTGTCCTGTCGGTTGGGACGGTCTCCATTTTCCCAGCTTCGATCACATCTTTCCAAGACTTCCATAAATTTTTCTATAGATAAAACTGGTTGTACAATGAAAAGATCTCGCACACGTCTGGGCAATTTTGCTAACATTACTGAAATGAAAGCTCGCTCCGGTATTGGATAGCTAAGATACCTATTCTTATTCCAGTAATGTTTCACATATTTCTCCATCGTACTGAATTTATTTGCGTTAAAGATCGGTGCTGTGTGAATATCTTCATAAACTTCATCCTGCTTTGCTGATGATCAATATTTGCGTATTAACTGATCCTTAAATTCGCGGTAGCTTCTGCTCTCGCTACTCATGTCCATAACGTCATTATGAATACTTTCATGCACGTTGGACAGAATATAATTTATACACATGCGATCCGACCAATCTCGCGGTAAAGTTTGTTCGATGTGATTCAAAAATTTCATTATGTGGATGTCGCCATCTGGCTTGAATAGTAGCGGTCTGATACTACGCAAATACTTTTCCATTCGTCTATCATTTTCGGTGCGCCTTGCCTCCTCATTGTTGTCAACACAAGGCAATGGTGCAACATTTC
The DNA here is from genome assembly GCA_026315105.1 of Locusta migratoria. Taxonomy (NCBI): domain Eukaryota; kingdom Metazoa; phylum Arthropoda; class Insecta; order Orthoptera; family Acrididae; genus Locusta; species Locusta migratoria. The sequence continues at coordinate 463,004,608 of CM048746.1, read as the reverse complement.
TTTGCTCCGATACAGTTCCGTTCAAATTTATTTCGTAATGCGAATTCCCGTTACTGGTTTCGGTGACAGATTTTGTCGTTTCAAAGCTGATGTTTCCTGCAGCAGGCTGCCTCACGAGATGATAACAATTATTTGTTGCGTCATCATTGTGACTGCCAACTTGCGCTTCTGTACTAGGCGGGGTCCACGTATTGCTTCCATGTTCCACGACACGCTGCATTTCTCTTTGTATCTGAACAATTCTTTCCTCATGCTGTTTTAATCCCTGTTCGAGTCCCGCGACTTTGTCTTTGGTTCTGTTTAATGATTTTTTAACCAAAGTGACTTCGTTACTGCACTCGGTGTGACGCTCCTCACAATTTTTTTGCGCATGCGTAATCTGTTGTTCCGTTTGCGTGGCTAAATCATCTATCCTTTTGTCCTGTTTACTTATTTGCTTCCTGACGTGTTCATTTTCCTTGTTTATTTCTTCGATTTTTTTATCTATTTTCTTTATGTCCTGTCCAAGTTCCTGTCTTAGTTCTAATTGTGATTTTTCGATTTTTTGACCAAGATCCCGGCTCAAATTCTGTCTCATATTTTGCATGAATTGCATTAACGCACTTATGTCTGCATTTCCTTGAGGCACAGCATCCCTCATTTTTGTCCTTCGCTTAACCTTTTTATTTCTGTCGATTTTCCGTTCCTCCTCACTACTTGATGACAGATCATCTGATGAACATTTAGCCTCCGATTCGTTCTGATGTTCGTCAATTACCTTTTGCTGATCACTAACATTGTCTGCGACCTCATCCTGGTTAGTTTTCTCTCCATTAAATACGTGACCCACGTTTATCGCTAACCTGCGATCGTTTGAGTGTCTCAAATCTGTACTACTTCTTCGAACCTCATTTTGATCAGGCGTAATTTCTTGTCGATCTACGTTCAAATTTGCATTTTCCATTTCTGGTACATTTTCCATTTCGGTTACTTTTTCTAATCTTGAATCCATTGTTGATGCCTGGCTTCTACGCATTATCGCGTTCCTAGTAAGGACCCTAATCTTCTTTATTGTTGCGTCACGATGACGCTGCCCTACTGGTGCCATGTTTGAACTTTTCAACAATGTTTCAAAATCAACAAACGATATACAAGTTTCAAATCCAATAAACAGTCAATCAATATACAGAACAAAATAATAAATCAAAATGTAATGATAACTTAATTACTATTACTTTATTAACAAATTTCTTGCCAAACCAGTTACAACGTAGGCGCCCAAACTATCCTGGCAGTGGTGTCGCCAATTGTAAGAAAATTGGCTGTTGGAGGTCGTCAAATAATCTCAAAATTTAGAATGCGTAATGATATGCTCTAGTAATAATAATTTTGTTATTGAATGTTGTAGCAAATCACCACTAATGGGTCGCAACAACACTTTCGCTGTGTAAGTTAGAATTTTGAATAATAAAAAAATTGATATTAATTAAATTAAAACAGTCACTGTAGTAATTAATTAAGCTTGGCCCTATCTGACTTAGCATTGACTACAGCCTCCAACTAGCACCTCTTACGATTCACGAACAGCATAACTTCACTAATAAATGTGTCAGAATTCGTGTAGTGGTGATGGCGTGTTCGTGTTATAATCAAAATCGTAATAACTGATAGACCCTGATTGCGATGATAATAGCTGAGTACTGTGAAACTGCGTGGTGCAATGAGCTTCACAAATACTACAGTTAAAGTTCCCAAATAATTTAATAATATAGTTTAAAGCATTCACCTTCCTTATAAAACTTTACGTAAACTATTTTTTTTTTTTTTTTTTAAATTGGTTCCAGGGCCTGGGTAGCGTACGCATGTAACTGGCTGAGCAGAGTTTGGCATTTAACGTATTTCATAAAGAAATTACTTCAGTCAAGTCTGGTTACTTTCTACATAAATGAAACCAAATTACTAAAATAAAATATTTTACAAGGCCATAATCTTGTAATGTCAAATAGTTGTTATATAAAACGATTTACAGTGCATAAGTGCACTAAGTCATTATAATAAAACGTAATTAACACAGTGAGTGACAAAAGCAAACTTTGCTTTTGTCACTCACTGTGTTAATTACGTTTTATTATAATGACTTAGTGCACTTATGCACTGTAAATCGTTTTATATAACAACTATTTGACATTACAAGATTATGGCCTTGTAAAATATTTTATTTGACCTGATGATGCTGACATAGATCAGTGAAACCGGTCGTCATTAATAAAAACTGATGATAAGCGATCTTGGCTATTTTATATCTTTTTACAACAATAGGTACTCTTACTACACAACGATCACACTCGGTGACAATAGACTTGATACCAAACAATTACTTTTCTTGCTCACATGGAAAAGGATTAAATTGATCGAGTATAAATAAACTTATTTCGCACTTCGTTCAATACATTAAACATTACGCCTCTCAGGCTTATTGCAATTGCATTAAACTCGCGCCACACTGCGCCTACCGTGCCTCTGCACCATCAACAAAACATCTACGTGTTTACCATAGCGAGTCCGCTCCGCGACTGCTTCAGCAGCGCGACACTTACAGCTACTACTTCTGTGCCAAAGACTGTCTTTACAAGAGGTTCAACATTGTCTCTGGCGCATTGCTAACTTATAGCATAGGAATGTCCTTGCATTCATGCGGGTTTACACTAAATGATTCAATATTGAAAGTGACGTTACATAAGAAATATCTCTAGCATACAAGCTTTGATAAATACATGAACTAAACAAATTTAAGACAATATATACATTACTGTAAATCAAACTGTAAGATACACCAACAGGTGTACTCTTACAGGTGTATCCGGCAATGACAAACGCAATGCACTTAACGAACACATTTAACTGAACTTAAAAGCGTCTTTTCGTAAACTAACGAGAAGACTAACGATTGATGGACGAACCGGCCCTAAATCGTTTTCCAAGAATAGTTTGTTTCTATAGTGATAACAAAAATAAAAAAGGCCTAAAATGCATCCTCGTCAATTTTTTCAAATAATCGATATCTCTTTTTTCTGATGCAATCAAAGAAGAACCACTTGATAGTTCCATGCTCATATACTGTTTTGGGAGTTTTATGTCTACCTCTGCAAACGGGATTTCTTATCCATAAAAATTCATAAGGAAATTTTGGAAAGTAGGTAACAAATAATAAAACAGAAACTAGTTTCAGTAATGCTTTGGGAAAAACAAATTACTTTCACTGGGCCTAATGTTAGCACAGTGGACCCGCAATCGGGATAACAGTGGATCAAATGCACCTCCAGCTATCCAGATGTTTTCCGTGATTTCCCTAAAATACTCCAGGCAAATTACAAAATGGTTTATTCCGTAGGGCGCGGACTTCCTTCCCCATCCTTACCCAAACAATTCGTCTCTCAAAAATGTTCAAATGTTTGTTAAGCTTATGGGACTTAACTACGGGGTCATCAGTCCCTAAACTTACAAACTACTTATCAACTACCTTATACAAAGGACGGCACAAAAATCCATGCCCGAGGTGGGATTCGAACCCCCGACCGTAGTGGCCGTGCAGACCGTGACTGGAGCGCCTCAGTCCCCTCGGCCACCGCGGCCGGCCAATTCGTCTCTAATGACTAGGCTGGCCGCGGTGGAGTAGCCGAGCGGTCTAAAGCGTCTCGCTGCGGAGCGCGGGGTTGCTCGCCGTGGAGGTTCGAGTCCTCCCTGGGGCATGGGTGTGTGTGTTTGTCCTTAGGTTAATTTACCTAGGGTTAAGTAGTTTATAAGCTACGGACTGATGACCACGCAGTTTGGTCCGATATATTTACAGACATTTGAACATTTTTGACTACGCTGCTGACGTTATAACCTAATCTTCCTTCTGTCCTTCGTAACGGAAAAAATATCAGTTCGTAAAAGCATTCAACTTAACATGAAGTATAAATTGTAATATTATTACTTGAAACCGTGAAGCGGCGTGACATAATTGTTCGTTTTCTTTGCCAGACGAAAAGTAATGTCATAAAAATAATACTTATATAACCCACTTTTCTATTTCTTTCGAGAAGATATTTTGCTATGACAACCCACATAAACAATATGGAAACCACAGTTCTAAAGTGTTTCATTGTTTATCCCTTTTACGTCTTGTTGGTGTACATTGTGTACCATTATAAGGTGTCTGTATTGGCAATTTTAGAATATTTTTGCATCCACTAACTCCCTTGGATGCCTGAGGTATCACGGATTACTCCGAACATTTTTGTTGACGGTCTAAGAACAAAACATACATTATGTGATCAAAAGAATCCTTACACCCGGCTGAAAATGACTTACAAGTTTGTGGCACCCTCCGCCGCTAATGCTGGAATTCAGTATGGTGTTGGCCTATCTTTATCCTTGATGACAGCTTCTACTCTCGCTAGCATACATTCAGTCAAATGGTGGAAGGTTTCTTGGGCAGTCCATTCTTCACGGAGTGCTGCATTGAGGAGAGGTATCGATGTAGGTTGGTGAGGCAAGAAGTCGGAGTTCCAAAACATCCCAAAGGTATTCCATAGGATTCAAGTCAGGGATCTTTACAGGCCAGTCCATTACACAGCGGTTACTGTCGTGTAACCAATCCGCCATGGGCCGTGCATTATGAACAGGTGTACTATTGTGTTGATAGATGTAGTCATCATCCGCGCATTGCTCTTCAACATTGGGAAGCAAGAAGGTGGTTAAAACATCAGTGTAGGGCTGTGGTGTGACAGTGACAAGCAAAACAACAAGGGTGCAAGTCCACTCCATGAAAAACACGACCACACCACAACAAAACCGCCTTCGAATTTTACTGCTGGCACTACTCACGATGGCAGATGACGTTCACCGGGAATTCGCCATAACTACAACCTAATACAGGATCGCCACATTGTTTAACGTGATTCGTCACTCCACACAATGTTTTTCCACTGTTCAATCGTCCAATGTTTATGCTCCGTACACGAAACGAGGCGTCGTGATGTGCGGTTTATGGGCAGCCGCTCGACCACGATACCCAAGTTTTCTCACCTCCCGCCTGTCAGTGGACTTTGAGTGGATCCTGATGGAGTTTGGAATCCTTGGTAGATGCCTGCCTATTACACTGTACGGTCCTCTGTCGGAGGTCTCTACCATTCAATAGACGCGGTCGGTTGGTATGCTTTCCTGCTAGCCGTGTCGCTTCACGTTTCCGCTTCACTATCACATCAAAATCAGTGGACCTAGGGATGTTTAGGAATGTGGACATATCGCGTACAGACTTTTGACACAAGTGACACCCAACAACCTGTCCACGTTATAATGTTTTAGTAGATTTTTTTCGTAATTACAGTTCATTCTACCGATACTCATCTTTTCAAGGTTACGATGTATGGGGGTTCTGCTCGCTGCAACATTATTCTCCTGGGGCATCGTGGTAGAAATAAATACTCGTTATGTACAATTTTTCACTTCTTCTTTAATTTAAATCGAACTTCTTCTCCACCAAAACATTACAATAACGTACACAAACACAGACTGACATAGATTCCGAAGTAATCGACAAAAGACAAAACTCGAACTCCCCCACGCAAGGCGGTGAGGCAAATATATAACATCGGCAATAATGACCTTACATTATGCTTTGTTCATAACAATTGCTTATACTAATTTAAAATTAACAAACACACAAGTAAAACATTTCATGTACACAAAAATAATCACAATATAAAATGGAAACTATACATACAATAATTTTATATAGCACCTATCTTTTTAAGTTTTAATCGCGCTCCTTTTTGTTTGACAAGAAACCAAAATGTTAAATGTCAATTAATTAGTTAACGACTACATCATACATGTTCCTAACATATATTGAACTATCAAATCTCATGGCCATTCACAAAATATACTCAAAATCTCACGTCAGTCAATATATACAAATAATTCAATATTAGAAATTTCAACTACTATGTTAATTAACACAATTTGTTTGTGAGCCTAACATATATACAATGCTATTTATTTTAATGTCTTTATGTAGATACAAAAGTTTTTACCATTCGTCTGTCTATTTATTGAAATAACATACAATGACAAAACTATTGTTTATAGAACTGTCTGGAAACGTCTTATACAAATCTCTTAATTAATGGAATCTATCACTTGTTTTAATCACAGTATCACGGAGAAACTGCCCTACACTGATTCCTAGGCTGGCTATTTCGTTTTTAACTTCACACGCAACATGTATCACTATTGAACTACACGATTCCGGCTCCGAAGCAGACGGTATTGTACGATGACATTGAGATGAGAGGGCCAGCAGTATCTCACAACGTTCAAAGTCCTGAGTTCCGCGGATTTTCACGATGTCTAATGACTATTGAGGTCGTTGATATGGAGTACCTGACTGTAGGTGGCAGTACAATGCACCTAATATGAAAAATGTATGTTTCTGGGGGTGTCCTTATATTTTTGTTCACATAGCGTATAATATAGTGCAAGGTAACATGCAAGACTTAGTACGTCAGTGGTTTACTGTGGTCGCGTCAACACCCACGCATCGGTGCGAACTTGCAAGATGGTTCATGCTATTTTGTCAACTCACTGTACCTCACACAACTGAAATAGTGTCTTCCCCGTCCTCATTATCCAACTGCTTAAAATGTATTCTCACAAAATTCTGAGTTGGAAACTTCCTGGCAGATTAAAATTGTGTGCCGGAAAGCGGACTCGAACCTGGGACTTTTGCCTGTCCCAGTTTCGAGTCCCGGCTCTGGCGCACAATTTTAATCTGCCAGGAAGTTTCATATCAGCGCACACTACGTTGCAGAGTAATAATTTCATTATGATTCTGAGATTGTTTGTGGATCTGCACGGAAACTGTCGATGCATACAAATTACTAATCTGACACCACGAACTCGGATGGCTGAAATACGCACGTGTATGTTCGTCACGCCTTAAACCCGCCCTATTCCTGACCTTACACAGTTACGTAATTCCATTGCCTTGTTTTCTCTTTGCTCCATGAACTCGTTTTTTTACTGATAAGAGTGATAAGGAAAAACAATATTCTACGCTTACTTTGCGTATGGCAGGACAGAAAAGACGTAACCAAACTATGTATGCAGTACCTAATCACTCAAAACAATTCAATAAACCTGTTCATTACTCATAATGTAGTCGGGACATTAATTTTTCGTCAGCGCAAAATTTTGTGGCAGATGCCTGTGAAATCCCAGAATGAAATTGCAATACTAAAACTGGAGAGTGTAGACGCAAGTGATGTCATCCATCCGTTAAGAAAAGCGTATGCCGGGAAATTCAAATAGACGAATGTAATTTTATTGTTGTTTGCAGAATTACCTTACAACTCTACAATAGAGAACTATATCATACAAAAAATTAGTTCGTGCGAGGCCATGACATAAGATTCCAACAGGTCCGTACTTCGCCTTCTATAAGATGTGAGTTTTAAGTACAGCAACTATGGACGTAAATTTATAATGCAATGGAAAGTTGGTGCTAACTCGAAAGGTACGGTGTTGCTGGCAGTACATTGACTACATACAGGGAGGATACGGCTGTAGTTTAGGTGGTTTGTACCGTGAAGATGAGTCTGTAAAAAACTGGCAATATCACCGTTCGGAGTTATCGAAGCGAGAAGCCTGGGGTCGGAGCTTTTGGCAAATAAAAAGCATTCGTCTACCAAAAGTACCATATATACAAGGTGATTCACGGAGATATGCAAATATCTTAATATGTTATTCTATAAATAAAACTAAAGAAAAAAGTTCACGTAATCATAGGTCCACAAATGTTTAGTTACGGAGTTACGCCTAATAAAAGATTTTGCCGATATTTAGTAACCTCGCTAATATGAAGTCATCGCAGAACTGTATTAGGTTAAAATAAGTTTTCAATTTATTTTTTTTGTTATTGATTTACTGAATCTAATAAAACTTGTCCTAGATAATTATCAGTAGTAGTTGTCCAGAAATTCCAAATGTTATACAACTAAATTTGTTTAATTCCCATTAAGAATATTGGCTAGCGTTAGTGAGTAGTTTCTGTTGTTTCCTAATCTTGAAAGTAGCTACTTTCCCTTACTGTTCAGTGAAAGAACATAATAACAACAGTGTATTAAGTAAAACCACATAGTAGCTGTTGCAGTTTGTACATTATTTATGAAGGATGCCTTTCATGTTTACGACAGAGGAATACGCCTATATGGTGTTTATTTATGGCAAATTTGATGGTAATACTGCGCCTGCAGGTGATGAATATCCGACTCGGAGAAATCCGAATACACGATTAGCGGAGTATTTCGCATGTTACGGGAGACAGGTTCTCTACGTAGCGTTCGTAATCAGTAGGAGCGCTTGATACGTGAAGACGTTGATGAGGACATGGAGGTTGTTCAACGTAGCCCGGCCACCAGAACACCTCATATCTCTCAGCGATTAGGCACTACACAATTTAAGGTATGGAATACAATAAAGTACAATAATCTGTATCCTCTTCATAGGCGCGGTTGCTCGCCGTCGGAGGTTCGAGTCCTCCATGGGGCATGTGTGTGTGTGTGTGTGTGTGTGTGTGTGTGTTTGTGTGTGTGTGTTGTCCTTAGGTTAGTTTACCTTAGTTTAAGTAGTTTGTAAGCTACGCATCGATGACCACGCAGTTTGGCCCCATAGATTTACAAATATTTGAACATTTATCCTCTTCATAAACAAAAACTGCATCATTTACAACCGGGAGATAGTCTATCGCTTGGAGTTTTGCAACTGGTTAGATAGTAATCGGCAGTTACACTAATATATTTTATTTATTGGTGGTATAAACAATTTACATAACGAGCACGTATGGTCTGAAGCAAACCCACACGAAAGAATGCGACGTAATTTCCAGCAGCGATTTAGAATAATTGTATAGTGAGCTATAATCAACTAAAGTTTTAGTGGACCATTCATTTTACAAGGACCTGTAACTGGTGAGACGTACGTACAATTCATTCAAGAAGAAATGCCCCAATTGCTCGAAGATGTTCCACTTGCTACATTTGACCATAATGGCATGCTTCCACGTTTCAGCAAAGCCGCTACTAGACACGTAAATCAACATTTTCTACATAAATGGATTGGTCGTAGTGGTCACGTCTCTGGCCACCCAGATCCCCAGATTTAACACCAATGGATTTTTATGTTTTGGGATGGATTAAAGATATAGTTTATGATAGGATGTATAGTCAGTATACGTGAGACATATCATTCTCGCGTCATGAATGCAACAGACGAAATTAAGAACAATCCTATGAAACTGAAACGAGCAACAAAATCTATTGATACACGTGCAACTAAATGGACTGAACTTGGTGGAGACATTTTCGAAAAAATTATATGTATTGTAAAATTGTATGTTCACTGTACAATTCCTTAAGACTGAGCTTGTTTTTTTCTGGTTCAACATGAATTTACGCATTCAGCGATATTAATAAAAGCAGATTATCTCACACTCTCATACAGCTTTAGGTAACTTTATTACCACCATTTTACAAAATGAAATTCTCTACAACTTCAGTTGAAAACTTTGTGCACTTGTCTGACATTAAAAATAATGTAAAATAATAATAAAAAAAGGGCCAAGTACTTAATAAATTATAATTTTTTCGGAATTTTTTTGGAATTTCTTGAAAACTACTGCAGATACACATCTGCAACATGTTTCATTAGATTCTACAGGTCAATAACAACAAATCGAGCTTAACTGTAACCTCGTACAAATTTACGATGGCCTCGTATTAGCTAGGGTGCTAAATTTCAGGAAAAAATCTTTTATTAACCATAATTCCGTAACTAGACAGGACTCCAGTCCTAATGTTCCTCCGTCCAGTTTCTGCGCACTTTACTGTGTCGTGGTTTTAATGGGATACACATCATAGAACTCAGTGCGCAGATGCCACATTTCCCAAGGCGATTTTGCACTTCATGTGTTCATATGGCAGGTCCTGTTACTGCCTGAACGGGGCGTTGTAGCTGAGTTGCATTTAGCTTCGTGTCTCGAGTGGCTTTTAACAGGAGATAACGGCCATATCTCGTTCATGTTACGCGTGACGACCTTGGCGTTGCCGTCATTTACCGGTTCCTGTTGCCTGAAATCGCGTCCATGTCCTGGAAATTACACTTTGGGACGCAGAGACGTCCTCCTGTGTCTGTCCCGCTTCAGAGCTTCGTATGGCTCTCCATGCCATATCTTCTGGTAAGTCACATTGTTTCTGCAATGGACACATGTTCAGTAATCTGAATCGAACTGTTAGTGTAATTTGATGGGTAAAGAAGCGTCAACACAACCTCCTTTGCAATTTCGTTGTCTCCACTCAGTAGAGACGACAGAAAGATGTCGAAACATTTTAGTTCATTCCGCTGATTACCATATTTCAGAACGTCGATGTCTCAGATGATCCCCTAATTGTTTTTACGAACCGGTCACGCGTAACTGTTCCTCAGTCTGTTATAATACACTCCTGGCCATTATAATTGCTACACCACGAAGCTGACGTGCTACAGACACGAAATTTAACCGACAGGAAGAAGATGCTGTGATATGCGAATGATTACCTTTTCAGAGCATTCACACAGGGTTGGCACCGGTAGCGACACCTACACTGTGCTAACACGAGGAAAGTTTCCAAGCGATTTCTCATACACAAACACCAATTGACCGGCGTTGCCTGGTGAAACGTTGTTAGGATACCTCGTGCAAGGAGGAGAAAATGCGTACCATCACGTTTCGGACTTTGATAAAGGTCGGATTGTAGCTTACCGCGATTTCGGTTCATCGTATCGCGACATTCAAAAATGTTCAAATGTTTGTTAAGCTTATGGGACTTAACTACGGGGTCATCAGTCCCTAAACTTACAAACTACTTATAAACTACTTACGAACTAGGACGGCACAAATATCCATGCCCGAGGGGGGATTCGAACCCCCGACCGTAGTGGCCGTGCTGACCGTGACTGTAGCGCCTCAGTCACCTCGGCCACCGCGGCCGGCTATCGCGACATTACTGCTCCCGTTGGTTGCGATACAATGACAGCAGAATATGGAATTGGTGTGTTCAGGAGGGCAATACGGAACGCCGTGCCCAACGGCCTCGTATCACGCAGTCGAGATGACAGATCCGCATGGTTGTAACGGATCGTGCAGCCACGTCTCGATCCCTGAGTCAACAGACAGGGACGTTTCCAAGACAACAACCATCTGCAGGAACAGTTCGACGACGTTTGCAGCAACATGGACTATCAACTCGGAGACCATAGCTGCGGTTACCCTAGACGCTGTATCACACACAGGAGCGACTCCGAGGGATAAGCAACGACGAACCTGTGTGGACGATTGGCAAAACTTCATTTTTTCGGATGAAATCAGGTTCGGTTTTTAACATCATTATGGTCGCATCCATGTTTGGCGACATCGTGGTGAAACCACATTGACAGCGTGTATTCGTCATCGCCATACTGGCGTATCACATGGCGTGATGGTATTGGATGCCACTGGTTACACTTCTCGGTCACCTCTTGTTCGCATCGACGGCACTTTGAACAGTGGCCGTTACATTTCAGTCGTGTTACGACCCGTGGCTCTCCCTTCAATCGATCCCTGTGAAACCCTACATTTCAGCACGATAATGCACGACCGCATGCTGCAGGTCCTGTACGGGCCTTTCTGGATACGGAAAATGTTGACTGCTGCCCTGGCCAGCACATTCTCCAGATCTCTCACCAATTGTAAACATCTGATCAATGGTAGCCGAGCAACTGGCTCGTCACAATACGCCAGTCACTACTCTTGATGAAATGTGGTATCGTGTTGAAGCCGCATGGGCATCTGTACCTGTACACGCCACCCAAGCTCTGTTTGACTCAATGCCCAGGCGTATCAAGACCGTTATTACGGCGAGAGGTGGTTGTTCTGGGTACTGATTTCTCACGATCTATGTAGCCAAATTACGAGAAAATGTAATCACATGTCAGTTCTAGTATAATAAATTTGTCCAATGAATACCCGTTTATGATCTGGATTTCTTCTTGGTGTAGCAATTTTAATGGGCAATAGTGTACGTTGATTAAATATTGTAGCAAAACATTTATGACAGAATGTCGCTAATAAGGATAGGAAAGTTCATATAAAAACCTACGGGATTCAGAATGTACGTAAAGATCAGATGTTATTGGTGAAAAGTTTCGAAGTTGAAATTAAGCACGAAAGAAACATAAAAATTGTAATTTTATTTGTCTAACGTTCAAGGTTAGTTGTAAGAAATTAATTTACGCAGTTCTTAAAAAAAAATACTTTTTTGCTTTGTAACTATTTGCTATAAGCATTGTTGAGGCTGGAATTTAACGTGCCATTTTATTGAAAATTTTACAGTCCACAAGTAGAATAAAATGAAATACACGAAAAATTTCAAAAGTACATGGCAAACAATTAGGTGTGAAATCAATTGTAGAATCAGGAAACGAAATGGAAATTTTTGAAACATTTCGACCTTTTCTGGGGGCTGAAATACATTCAACGACAAAGTTGAGAATTTGTGCTGGATAGGGACTCGAACCCGGATATTCCGCTTTGGACCAGCGTTCTCATTATCAAATTTTTATTTATTTCTTTTATTTTCATTTATTTATCTTTTTGATCAATGGGTGGCTCCTCTCGCCGCGGTCCTTTATCGTGTTCGTTCCTTGTTGTTCGATGTGATTTTGCCTCAGTTTTTTTTATTACAAAGGGCGTTCAGCACTCTGACCGGATGAGCTGAGCCATGGCGCCCGATGCATAACGTATATACCCCGGGTGACGAATTCGACTATCCTGGCACGATAACCAAAAGAACAGACACTATATCAAGAATGAAGTTCAAAAAATGTTCAAATGTTTGTAATCCTATGGGACCAAACTACGTTGGTCATCAGTGCCTAGTCTTACAAACTACTTAAACTAAGTTAAACTAACCCAAGGATAACACACATCTATGCCCGAGGGAGGATTCGAACCTCGACGAGGGAGGCCGCACGATCCGTAACGTGGCGCTCGAGACCGCTCGGTTACTCCCACGCAGCAACAATCAAGGAAACGTGTCAAATTTAATAATAATTTCGTGTGACTCTATACCCTGGCACAAGTTTACCAATCGCACGCCACTTCGGCGTGTCTTGCTGCGGAGTGCGCGGTTGCTCCCCGTCGGAGGTTCGAGAACTCCCTCGGGGTTGAGTGTGTGTGTCATTCAGGACGTAAGTTAGATTGGATACTATGCCAACGTACAAGGTACAACGTTTAATCTAGCCGCGGTGGAGTGGCCCAGCATTCCAAAACGCCTACTGGAGCGCGCCGCTGCTCGCCGTCGGAGGTTCGAGTCCTCCCTTCGGCATGGGTGTATTTGTTGCCCTTAGCGTAAGTTACGTAGTTTAAGTAGTTCGTAGGCCTGATGACCAGCGTAGTTAAGTCCCATAGATTTACAAATATTTGAATTTGAACATGTAATCTAATATATAAAAATTAATGTTTGTTAGTTTGTTCGTCTTTTTTGTTCGTATTTCAGGCACGGCCATTCCGTACATCCGATTGGTTTAAAACTTTGTCATTTCATTGCTTGCACTCGCGCGAAAGTTTCAGGCATAGTAAACTTCGTATGGTGCATGGCAACTAGTGCTTGGCAACTAGTTAATTCGTTTCTTCCGCCTTCACGCTGAAATGGCTGGACGGATATGAATGAAGTTTGTTACGGAGGTAGTTTATACAGTGATTAATACTTGGATTTAGTGGGTTACTCCTACTGTCTTTCTTGAATATAGGTGTAACCTGTGCAACTTTCCAAAATTTTGGTACAGAGCCTTATTTGAGAGAGCGGTTGTATATGACTGTTAAGTAAGGAGCTATCGCTCTCTGACAAGTTGGATGAATAGTCCTGTAACTGTAACGTATATGAACTGCAGTTACGCTACTGCCCTTCTAAATAGTCACCTGCGTTAACTGTGAACCGCTGAAAATCAAATTTTCAGATGTTTGTAAATCTGTGGGACTCAACTACTGTGGTTATCTATCCCTGGCCTTTCAAACTACTAAAACTAACTTAAATTAACCCTAGGACAACACACACACACACACACACACACACACACACGTATGCCCGAGGGAGAACTCAAAGCTCCTACGGAGAACAATTGCGCGCTGCACAAGAAGTCGCCTTAGAGCCTTCCGCTGTTCCACCGAGTTTGCATCGCTGAGCTCTGAGGCATATGGCCTGGAAACCTTACACGAGGTTTTCCTTTGGGATGGCGTTGAAAAGCCTAGTGACGTTCCGATGGAGATCGCGAATATCGTCAAGTCTCTTTCAAAGCGAGTTGTAGTCGAGGGAATAGGTAGAATTCTGATTCTGAAGGATTGAGATCCGGCAAGTATGGTAGATGTTCAAGGTGGACGACAACGCTCGCCCACACACACAGCCTGGCAAAAGAAGATGGTGGTGCAACATCTACCGTACTCTCCGAATCTCCATCCTCCAAACTTCTTCCTGTTCCCTCGACTCAAACTCGCTTTGACGATGTTAGTGACGAGGCTTTTGAACGTCATCCTAAAGGAAGACTTCGTACAAAGTTCCTGGGAGATGTATCGCAGACCTCGGAGGTGCATAGTTACCAGACGTGATTATTTCGGAGGACAGTGACGTACTGTAATTCACAATTTACGTTAAAGTTACTGGACTATTCACCTAACTGTATTGTCAAAGGTTGTAGTATTGAGTGCTAGTACCATTGCTGAATATAACCGCCGCTACACATTTCGGCATTAAAACAAAGAGACTCTGGATGTGCTGTTGAAGTATCACTCCATATTGCATCCACACACTGCCAAAGGTAATTGGTGTAGCAGCGAGTTGTGCATCCCAGACGAGTCGCTCCAATATCATCGAGCAGATTTTTTCGACAGGCGACAGATGGGGGGGGGGGGGAGGGGGGGGACATTTAAACGAGGCAGAAAGTGATCCAATGGACGACGAAAAAAGTCTTTGTGTGCTACAAGGGGTCGCGCATCGTCCTTTTGCAACATTGCAAAGCTCCAAAGAAGCAGGAGGAACAGTAATAAAACGTTAGTGGTTAGTGTGAGAAGCAGAGGGGATGGGGTATTAGAACGACATTCTTTTTACCGATGAACCCGATTCTGATCTCATCACTACGATGGTCTGTTAACGGTCTCGAGACAACATGATGTCAGACTATTGAACTGTTGCCTTACGTATCGCCACCTTGCCATGCATCCAGTATAATTGTTTCATATGGCATTCACTCCGCAACATTAGGCATTCTTGGTCCGCCGCGGTGGAGTGAGCAAGCGTTCCAAGGTGCCTTGCTGCGGAGCATGCGGTTACTCGCCGTTGGAGTCTCGAGTCCTCCCTCGGGCATGAGTGTTTGTATCTTCCTTAGTATAACTTAATTTACGTTAGGTAGTTTGTATGCCAAGGGACTGATGACCAACTTAGTTAAGTCCCTTAGAGTCACAAATATTTGAACTCTCGGTCCACTAGGCAGCCAGTGTTACATCTCTGAAGGAGCATGTTGTCCTCCCATATCTTTGGAGATAGCCGACGGCCTCATTGCTGCAAAATTATGAGTTACCAGACGTGGCATCCAATGTTCTCGACGTTTTCGTTGCCTTTTGGATTGCATTGCTACTGTGCCGTGCCGTGACTTTCTTGCCGGCATAGTTACGAAGTGTACCTACTGGATTGTATATCTCTGGTTGGATCGAGAGTGAATTCGGCTTTTTCATCAGAGGGCGTCAAAAGCGGCGTGGTGTCAGGACGGGGCTGAGAGAGGTCGCTGGCAAGAGACTGTGTGTGTGTGGCTGCGCCGACAGTTCTGCAGGGCCCGGCTAACGATATGTTGAGAGTTGTTATGTGCATGGAAGTACATGCCGATGGAACGTGTGTGCCGGGGACATACGTGGCTTGAAGGCTCTATCCAGCGCTCAGCAAACAGTGTTGTGGGCAAAACTTTGGCTGGAGCATTTACAACCATTTGCCGCGGTGGAGTAACCGAGCGGCCTAAAGCGTCTCGCTGCGGAGCGCGCGGTCGCTTGCCGTGGAGGTTCGAGTCCTCCCCGGGGGCATGGGTGTGTGTGTGTGTTGTCCTTAGGTTAGTTTACCTAGGTTTAAGTAGTTTGTAAGCTACGGACTGATGATCACGCAGTTTGGTCCGACAGATTTACAAACATTTGAACATTTTACAATCAGTTACTAATTTTGTAGCGGATCGTCATGGAAGTTTCGATGAGTTCGTCTATGCTAACGCCTATTTTACTGTCCAAGCACAGCGGAAATAATTTGAACCCTGTATACAGCCACCACCGAGTTCGCACAGTGACGTTAACCTGCTATTTTGGTAGTTTTATCTGGTGTTTCCATTGTAATTTACCTACAAGTGTGGTTAAAAAAAAGGGAGGGGTAACTGGTTCACTGTTGAAGAGGAATACGTCAGGAGGCTGTTCAATTGTGTCTCCGTTCGTGGTGTTTTACTGCGCGCCAGGTTCTTCAGTAAATTGTTCATGTTGTAATTGGTAATATAATATATTTACTTTGTACTGTAATAAAAAAATCCTTCACTGACTTATTTAGCTTACAGTCTTACATGAAGTGCTGGTTAGTTTAACCAAATATTACAGTTGTTATTTTGGTTGAGTGCTTGTGTCAATTTCTAAAAGCTAAGGAATACATGTTATTAATGAAACGCTATTGCCTATAAGTTAACATATTTTAACTGAAGTTTTAAACTGTTTGGTTACTGACAAGTTTTGTGACAGTTTGTTGTTGTAAAGAAATTTATGTTCCTATATATATTGAGGTTTAAAGCAAGTTTTATCAATTTTAAAATAATTGTCATAATAAATTGTTTATATTTAATTGTAGTTAATGAAGTGCATTACCATTTCCTCGCCCTACCATTCCTGCTGACTTGGCTTCAGTGCATCTCGAACTGTTTGCTAGTCGGAAATGACTTGCCAAACTGGTGCTCACCGAGAGAACTTTGGCAATATTGTGGAAACTGCGCAGACTGCTCTACCCCAACGGCACATACAAACCTCTTTGATTCCATCAGTGGCATATTTAGGTGGAGGGGGACTTCCGGAATGTTAAATTATAGAAATGTTTTTCTTACACACCTCCACGCAACATCGTAATACTATGGGTAGAAAACAAGTGTTAATAACACCTCGACCACATAAGTAGGTTGAATACTACTACATTACTCCAACGACAGACTGTTTCCGAACAAATCTCAAGACAAAAGAGACTCAACGATATCTGGCATGGTTGTGATTGGTATATGTACTCTTTCTCCTGTGACACAAGCTCTTTAGTTGGATTTGGAAATTGAGCAAATAAATTACTCACCAGCAATTTTATTGGGCGAGCTTCAAATTTTTTCCAGCACAAGCAGAAGCTATCATCAAGGGAGAATTTGTCGTCTGCTCTGTTATACTCTCTGAACTTTTGGAACTGGGCGAGTACATCTGTCGTCAGTTTTAGCCCGAAGATATAGATTTTGCATACTTAATCAACAATGCCAGGGTCTCAAAAAGGAACAGCTGGTAATGAGAGAAATTGTTGATACTTTCAGACGTCTTTTCTTAGAATCCAAGGAGTTAGCTTCGGCCACAGGAATTGAAATCAAGTAACGACGCATTTCTATGAAGCAAGCACACCGTGAAAATCAGAATACCGGTTGCCAATCGAACTGTTGCCAATCGAAAACGACTAGTGCAACTGCTGATCTGGGATACACCATCCACTGCTCACCAGGACAACTTCGGCAATATTTTGGAAATTGCACGCACTGCACATCACATTAAAACCTCTTTGATTCAACAATTGGCATATTTAAGGGAGGGGCGACTTTCGGGCTTAATGTGAAATTATAGAAATGTTTTTGTTACATACCTGCACACAATATCGTAATACTATGGGCAGAAAACAAGGATTAATAACACCTCCACCTCATAAGTAGGTTGTATGCTACTACAACATGCCAACGACAGACTGTTTCCGAACGAATCTCAGTACAAAAGAATCTCGATGGTAACAGGCGTGGTTATGTAAGGTTCCTACATTTCATTTTATATTTTCGATTCTATCTAAATTTTTTGTAACTTGCTAATGATAGTATATTTAATTTTGTATTTTTGATTGCATCAGCCCGATTACATGGGCTCCCAATATCGGATTTCGTAAACCGATTTCCCAAATCAGCTTTTGGTTGGTCAGGTAGACTCTTCAAAATCGATTCTGGAAATCCACTGCTCTAAAGCGGTTTCCAGTTCCACAATCATTTTCTGTGCCAATGTGAACGCAACCGTTTTTGAAACGATCTTGGCTTGTCAGATTGTGATTTTTTGTTAAGAATTTTCTGCTGATATGGTCAAAGTAAGATTTTATGCAGTGAAAGAGAAGCATAAATATTAGATTGAGCAATGAATTGTGTATTTAAGTAAAGAAAAATAGCGATTGTGTTGACTTAAATCAGGAACTGAATCAGCTGTTTTTTATCTGCCGTATTAAGTGGGTTAGGAAATTCGCTTCAGGATATAGCAGCGGGAAACAGTTTACGAAATTCGGTTTTCGTCTTCCGGAAGAAGTGTTGCATGTAAACGTAGTGCGGGTAATTTTCTTAGCACATCCTTATATCATTGGTGATATTATTATCGCTGGGCACAGAGACTGTAGCAAGCAGGAGAGTCTCTCTGTAGCAGTATGATGAGTCTGGAGCATTCGGTATGTTGACTCTGTATGTGGCAGGTATTCTGTAAGCGAAGAGGTAAATATGCGCCAGCGAAAGAGAGCATGAGAAATTTTGTATTGGCAAGTTAGATATCAAGTAAAAGCCTGATTTGTAACCATTTTGTCATTGTTAAAGTTATGCCCCAATTTTGTATTGTTGATGTTCATTGTGAGTTGTTGAATACAACTCTTAATGTTATAATTTGATTTCTTTCGTAAGTACAAAAAAATTTGCTTAAAAGTCAATATAGAACCCTTTGTTAAAACTAAAAATGTATCAGTGTACATTATTCAAATCACGTAGTTAGTTTCCCTTTTCCTCTGCATATTTTTTTAAAAATCTTATTCCAATTCTGAGTCATCATACTTTACTTTGGACCACGTTGCACTTTCCATATAAGAATATTTATGATTTTGACTGCTGTCGCTGCGTTTGCTGTGGCTGTTCCTGTGTTGCTGTAATTCTTGCGAGAGAATTGAATAGGTTATCCAACTAGGAGGAAAGTGCAAGAACAGGACCCTAAAATTCGACGAAAACGTTCTACTACTTCTGCGCATAAAAGCCTTTCCTCATTCTCGACTAATTAAATGCAGTTGTCTTACATTTCTAAACAGTTGTCAGGTTACATTGTAAACGATACCCATTTTAGTTCAACTGAAATTCAAAGTAAATATTCAATTTTTATTCAGCCAACTCAAAACAGACACTCATTCTTTCGGGCTCCCTGTGAAACAAGAACTTTAGTTCGATTTGGAGGAAAATAAATGGTGTGTTTGTGTGTTGTGGTCTTCAGTCCGCAGACTGGTTTGATGCAGCTCTCCACGCTACCCTGTCCTGTGTAAGTTTCTTCATCTGAGAATACGTTCGGGAACCTACATCCTTTTGAATCTGCTTACTACGTTGTCAAAAGCCTTCTCCAAATCGACAAACGCTAAAAACGTAGGTTTCCCTTTCCTTAGCCTATCTTCTAAGATACGTCGTAATGTGAGTATTGCCTCCCGTGTTACTACATTTCTCCTAAAACCAAACTGATCTTCCCAGAGGTCAGATTCCACAAGTTTTTCCATTCCTCTGTAAATAATTCGTGTTAGTATTTTGCACCCATGTCTTATTAAACTGATAGTACAGTAAATCCAAACTGGTCTGCACTTGCTTTCTTTGGAATTGGAATTACAATATTCTTCTGGAAGTCGGAGGGTATTTCCCCTGTCTCATACATCTTGCATACCAGGTGATACAATTTTTTCACGACTGGCTCTCCTAACGACATCAGCAGTTCAGACGGAATATCATCTACTCCAGGGACCTTGTTTCGACTCAAGTCCTTCAGCGCTCTGTGAAATTCTTCTCGCGATATAACCTGTCTCATCTTCCTCCACTTCACTTCTAGAATACTGCCTTCGAATTTATTTCCTTTGTATAGGCCCTCTATATATTCCTTCTACAGTTCAGCTTTCTCTCTTTGCTTAGTACTGGTTTTGCGCCTGAGTTATTGATATTCATACAGCTGTTTTTCTTGTCTCGAAATAGGCTATCTCTTTTATTTTCCTGTAGGCAGTATCTACCTTTCCCCTAGTTATGCATTCGTCTACGGTTCTGCATTTGTCCTCTAGCCACTCCTGCTTAGCCAGTCTGCACTTCCTATCAATCTCATTTTTCAGACGTTTGTATTCCCTTTTTCCCGTTTCACTTGCTGAATTTTTATATTTTCTCCTAACATCAATTAAGTTCAGTAAGGAGCAAACGAATTACTCGCCAGTAATTTTATTGGCGAGTTCCTAATTTTCTTCCAGCACAAGCAGAAGCCATAATCAAAGAAGGTTTTGTCGTCTTCTCTGTCATACTCTCTGAACTGTTTGAGCTGGGCGAGAACATCTGTCGTCAACTTTAACGCCAAGACACAGATTTTGCAGAGTTAATCAACGTTGCCATGGATCACAAAAGGGAACTACTGGCAATGAGAGAAAAGCCGGCTTTTATTAGACGCCGGCGTTAATTAGAAGCTAAGCAATTAGCTTCGTCCAGTGGAATTGAAATTAAGCAACCACGCGTTTCTACGAAGCAGCACATCGTGCGAATAAGGGTACCGGTGACGAAGGTCATAACAAAGCGATTGTGTTCATACCTTTCCTGGATTCCTTCATTAGTTTACTACAGGATCGGTTCTTGACATATTATGAACTTTTAACAGCTTTAATTGTCTCCTACTAAGAAAACTGAAGACACTGGTAACATTTATGGAGTTACGAAACTCAATTCATTTTATGCTTCAGACTCAATAGTCGCAGATATAAAACAACGGCTACGTTGAGAATTGTTTGAGCTTGAGCAGTTGCATCAAAACGCAATCGAAGCGTTATCTATCCAAATGTGTTTCGGTTTCTACAGCTCTTGGCAACTGCAATTCTACCGGGGACAATGGCCACAAATGAACGCAGTGTCTCCATCCTGACGAGAATCAAGAACGTACCTAAGGAAACAACTAGCGAGCCACGTCTGAATGCGCTTGTCATTCATCAATTCAAGAACAGAGTGATGTCCAAATTGTGATAAGTGATATGGCTAAAGAAGAGACCGCCATCTTCCTCTTGTAATTTACATTTTCAATGAAGAAGTATTTTAAAATTTTGTCTCGTAGGGTATTTAAGCAAGTGACAACGATAGATTTTATTTTCTGGTGGGAAAACTACTTGCAGTTTTTTCTCTCGCTTTCGTTAATATTCTAATGAAACATATATGAAACGGTGACACTTTCTTTTTTATTTGTTTGAGCATTAAATTAGAATCAATAACATTAAATTTCAATTTGACCTATCATAAACTGAGTGGCATAGTCCCCCAGACCAAAATTTTACATACGCCACTGGATTCAATGCCGACTCGTGCAACAGCTGTTATAGCCAACAATTGTAGCAACAATCCTTATTTCATCCTCCCTGCAAATAAGGCTATGTTTTCAAACAGGTGATCTTTGTACAACGTTTTACCTTCCAAACAAATTTCACTGTGACATCTCTGAACATTCTCGTTCATACATTTTGGGTAGTTAGCAGTATATACGGATATTAAAGGCATGTTGTTAAGTTTTGTTACCAAAAATATTGAAAATTTTTTAATGTACATCAGAGTTCCATACATTGCTCTAACGAAGACTCGGTCATGGCATACAGATATGTAGTTTGCTTGTTCTTTCTTAAAAAAGTGTTAAGCTGAAGTGCACAAAACATCAGTATCTTAAAATTTTGGGTACTGTGAAGTCCCCCTATATGGAAGCAAACAAAGAAATTATTTCAGTCTAACTGGAAAGGGCTGAAAGTGACTTAAATTCAGTCTTATATTACGTTAATTTTATGTTTGGTCAACGTATCAATTTGCAAACTGCCTATCTTATTTTTATTATTATAAATTTAATTTAGAATAATTCGTGAATACATAAATCTAACACTTTGGTGACGCCTCGTATGTGTGACTTACAATAAAAAGCACACAAGTGAATGAAGCATATCACTGCCGTCTTCATACTGCCCCTTCTTCCTTTCCTTGTCGGTTGACAGTACGAAAATTCTTAGAGGATCAAATCAGTTTTCATGAACAAAAGATATTAAATCTGTATTTACATGCGAATTTTTGTACTTTTTAATATTATTTTGCATTATATTTTCTATGTACATTTACATTATTCCATTTTGTGTAGTTTTTTATTACTATACGTGTTTAATTTACATTGTAAAGTTTTATTCTTGCTTATTTATTCATTTTTTCTTTATATTACGATGCTCTCGTTGCAGTAATGATCACATTTATGTCCGACAAGCCTGTTTCACATTTACGTGTCGAAATTAAGATTCTGCTTATAGTATTAACTAAAAAAAGTCTGATAAAGAATCAAATTTGCATGTAAAGAACTGTATCAAACTTCTGTCTACCTTACAAAATGTTAAAGCCTGTAATTTAAAAAGGAAAAAGAAAAATCACACTACCGTGTTTTGCGGCCTACTTTGGATTTGCCTGTACTTTATGATTTTTTGCAAACATTTCGGGCACAAATAATAAAAATGTAAACAATAAAAATTGATGGACGATATGATTACGACTCTACTATTGTGATAATATCTGTGCACCCAACACCTGACCTATTTTAACAAATAGCCAAAATTATTTGAAGTTTGAGTTTAGCTTTGACAAATATACCCTTTTTTGAACTTTTACCTCTTTAGATTATTATTTTAATATCTCTCGCTCATTTTATTATCACTTAATTTATTCATCTTAGGGAATTTACTCATCTTAGGGAACGATCTTATTGTATAGACAGGATGGATGCCAAGATCGCAATTTTTATTTTATTTGTTCAAGACGACCGGTTTCGACACTGTATGGTGTCATCATCTGGTTTCACTCACATTAAACTGCTTTAATATAGTGCTCCACATATAATCTGGTAGGTGTATTGGATGATAGTTATATAGAAAATCATGTGCCGGTGGATAGTCAGATATAAAATGAATGACTGGTCAAAATTAAACCAGTATGATATACATAAAATAATGACCACTATAGTGCACATGTCTGGTAGGTTTTCTGGATGTGCTCAACATTTGGCGTTCGGAAATCAGTTACGCCACCCGAAACATTGAGCGAAACTCTTTTGCATACGCCGTCTTGCTTTCTGTATTTGATGATTTTCTTATTACAACTCAAGCGTTGTCATTTCAAAGCAATGGCACACTGAAAATAATCAAAAACAAGTCGTTGTTAGGTCAATGAATTACAATCTAATGTCAAAAAATGCCATGTTAGCAGATAACACCTGCCATTGATGGTACGAGAATTTCGGATTACTTTCTCAGCTGTACGGTGTAGCGTAATGGGTAACGAATTAGTTTGTGATGCACATCTTAGACGGTGAAACTTCCTGGCAGATTAAAATTGTGTGCCGGAACCTGACTCGAACCTGGGACCTTTGCCTTTCGCGGGCAAGCGCACTACCGACTGTGCTATCCCGACACGACTCACGATGCCGCCTCACAACTTTACTTCCGCCAGTACCTCGCCTCCTACTTTCCAAACTTCACAGAAGCTCTCCTGCGAACCATGCAAGACTAGCACTCCTGGAAGAAAGGATATGGTGGAGACATGGCTAAGCCACAGCCTAAGGGAAGTTTCCAGAATGAAACTTTCACTCTGCAGCGGAGTGTGCGCTGATATGAAACTTCCTGGCAGATTAAAATTGTGTGCCGGAACCGGGACTCGAACCTGGGAGAGCTTCTGTGAAGTTTGGAAAGTAGGAGGCGAGGTACTGGCGGAAGTAAAGTTCTGAGGCGACATCGTGAGTCGTGTCGGTATAGCACAGTCGGTAGTGCGCTTGCCCGGGGAAGGCAAAGGTCCCAGGTCCGAGTCCCGGTTCCGGCACACAATTTTAATCTGCCAGGAAGTTTCATATCAGCGCACACTCCGCTGCAGAGTGAAAGTTTCATTCTGGCATCTTAGACGGTGATTGGAAACTTGCCGGGCTTGGCGGTTCAGAACGCTCGGTCAGAG
Source organism: Locusta migratoria (assembly GCA_026315105.1). Classification (NCBI taxonomy): domain Eukaryota; kingdom Metazoa; phylum Arthropoda; class Insecta; order Orthoptera; family Acrididae; genus Locusta; species Locusta migratoria. The sequence continues at coordinate 462,980,242 of CM048746.1, read as the reverse complement.
GGTTGCCGGCGTGGTAGCTCAGCGTGCTCGGTCAGAGTGCTCGACGCCCTCTGCAACGAAAAAACTTAGTCAACGACGAAAAGATCAATATTAAACAAAATAAACCAACGTCCATAAAGGACCAACCAAAGCGAAGAACCAATGAAAAGAGAGAAATAGAAAGAGGATTCGACACCATCTGTAACAAAAAAGACAACCTGAGGAAAATTTTCAGCGAACAACCCAAAACGAACATGAACAAACGACTGCGAAGCATCGGCGTACCGCAAGAACAAATAAAAAACCACCACAGTCTTTTTTTTTCATCTTGTTTCTTAATAGGATTTCGGTTATTCTTGTTAATTGAACACAACTATATTTTGCAAGATTCTGAGTTGTTCAGCGCTTTCTCTGAAAAGTGCATTTGTTCTATTTTGTGAACATATCATGAAAATACATACCAACGAATTGCAAACAGACTTCTTTATCACGAGTACACAAACTGAGGAGATACTTCTACAGTGACTGTTGTAAGTGACCTAATGATATTAGTAACTTTGTATATAGATTAGGTACGAGAGCTTTGTGGAATTCGGTATTACCACATTCCGTTTGTTATTTTTGCTGTAAAAGAAAACGTAGTCACGATTTGAAACGACTTTAAAAATATTCCATTAATAGTGGATAATTGCTTAGAAAAAAATAGGTAATTTTTTTGCAATGTATACATTTCCCTCCGTTTCATTTCACAGTTGCCACAGAAATCTAGTTCTCCATTTATATATTGAACTACCAGTATCTGCACGTTGTTTAGAATATTCATTATCATAGTATCCTCTCCATTGGTGTGCAAATGCTTCATAAGACCAGTGTTCAATAAGTTGTTACGTATCTCATTGCATGTTCGCGAAATACAAGAAACACACATCTGCAAGAATATAGCTCTATTTAGAAGTTCCGACCACATGCATGACATCGTTACGCACTACCCACTTCACCAAGTTAAACAAGTGCCCATTAATTCGAGTACTATTGCTGGCACTTGCTAACAGGCATTTTTAGGCACTCTATTATAATATAACGTACTATGAACGATGTGCTTTTGTTAATTCTTCAGTGCGCCACTGCTTTGACATGACAAGACGTAAGTCATAATAATAAAATCATAAAATACAAGAAGCAAGATGGCGTATGCTTTAGAGACTTCTGGGTGAGGAATGTCTCCTGACATTTCCTAAGGCCTGGATGACGTAAAAGATCGTGAGGCGATCTTAAATCGCCGTTATTTTTGTAAATAACGGGGCGAGTTACGAAAATAACATAAGACAGGAAAGTTGGAGAGAATTTATTCCTCTACAAATTCCGTTATTCAGTTTTCGTGTGAGATGAACGATTTTTAGTAATTTCAATTACATTACAAACGGATTTTTTAGTCATACTAACGTACCTTTTGTCCGAAAAATTTGAAAAAGGGAGGTTCTGGTCTCTGGCGGGCCGGCCGCGGTGGTCGAGGGGACTGAGGCGCTTCAGTCACGGTCTGCACGGCCACTACGGTCGGGGGTTCGAATCCCCCCTCGGGCATGGATATTTGTGCCGTCCTAGTTCGTAAGTAGTTCATAAGTAGTTTGTAAGTTTAGGGACTGATGACCCCGTAGTTAAGTCCCATAAGCTTTACAAACATTTGAACATTTGTCTCTGGCGGGCAACTATTATGGTTGTAAAATTTGGTGCCGATCGGTTGAACGGTTAGACCTAAAAAGTGGGAACACGTTACTGACGTTTGCAAATATCTCTGAAACGACGCAAGATATGAAAAAATCGCACAGACGTATTTTACGGCCCACTTTATATTTGTAGTTTTATAAGTTTTTGGAAACATTTTGGAACAAAATAATAATCTAAATAATAATTAATTAATTAATAAGAGTGACTGAAACCCTTTTAGGGAAAAAATTTGGGTATTGGCGGGTTTCGAAACACCGACCTTTCGCGTCACAGTCCAGCATCTTGCCCACTACGCTACGGCTATAAATGAAAACAGGACTTCTTTAATCACATAATATGGATGGCCGTTGTTAACTGATGTTAATATGACATTTGTAGACATTAGACATTTATCGTACGAATGACAACGTGTAAGTTACAATAAGAAAATCATAAAATACGCGAGGAATGTCACGTGACATCTCCGAACGGCTGGTTTTCGTTAATTCAATGGAGGGTGTGAAATCTCCGATACTTTTGCAAATATGTCTCAAACGATACAAGATATGAAAGAAACATAAGGGGGCTAAGTTGTAGAGAATTTTCTCCTCCACAAATTCGGTTATTCAATTTTCGTGTGAGATTAGTAGTTAAGCTGTTATTTTCATTTAAATTTCGAGCTGTCAAAAGGAGACCGCGAAGGCCCACTTTTAGTGTTACTACAGTGACCTAAAGTGCGCCAAAAAACCTCTGTGGGAGAAATAATCAAAATCAGCAAACAAAAGGCATTTTTCACCTTCAAAAACGAAGAATTTCGGCGACTGCTGCGGAAGATGGACACCTAAACCAACTTGTAAGGAAAATAACTTTAAATTGCGTTTCATGCTGATTGGAAGCCAAAGTGGTCACATTTGCGCTCTATTTTTAACAAAAGCTAGGATTTTTTTTACACATATTGATGGTCTTGACATCTTATCTCGTGAGGTGTGTGTCGTACAATGAAAGATTGTTGTAGATGCTACCAGCAAACTATGTTTCAAATAGAAGAAATAAATTGACGCATTGAAAAGCGTGATTTAGGGAAATCACGGAAAACAAAAATCTGGATGGCCGAAGGTGAATTTGAACCACTGACCTCCCTAATGCCAGTTCAGTGTTACCAATATTGCCAATACGCCATCCCCTTGTCAACATATGTCTTGTAAAGTAGCTAGTGAAGATACGTGGATAATGGTACAAGATAGCCGGCCGCGGTGGCCTTGGGGATTGCGCCGCTTCAGTCATGGTGTGCACGGCCACTACGATCGGGGGTTCGAATCCCCCCTCGGACATGGATATTTGTGCCGTCCTTAGTTGTAGCTAGTTCATAAGTAGTTTGTAAGTTTAGGGTCTGATAACCCCGTAGTTAAGTCCCATAAGCTCTACAAACATTTGATTTGGTACAAGTTATTATTGAATTCAGCACAAAAATTTCAGCTGCATTAATTATATAGGTGGGTTTTCGAGGGATTAAAGAAACTAGGAAGATGAAAAAGTGCCTAGAATTCATATCATGATTGGAGGTGATGACTTGAATACTACTTACTGAGGCAAATTACGCACCAGTTGTGAGATTTGCACACACACTACTGGCCGTTAAAATTGCTACACCCAGAGCCGCGGTGGATCAGCCGCGCGTACTGGAGCGCCGTGTTGATGTGCGCATGGTCGTCCACCGTCGGGGGTTCGATTCCCCCCCTCGGGCATGGGTGTTTGTGTTGTCATTAGTTTAGTTTACCTTGCGTTAAGTAGTTTGTAAGCTAGAATATATATTTCTACTCCAAGAAGAAATGCAGATATACTACAACTAACATGTGATTACATTTTCACGCATTTTGGGTGCACCTAGAAGAACCAAGAATGGCCGTAATAACGGCCTTGATATGCCTGGGCAAGAGTCAAACACAGCTTGGATGGCATGTACTGGTACAGATACCCATGCAGCTTCAACACGATACCACAGTTCATCAAGAGTAGTGACTGGCCACCATTGACCAGACGTTTCCAGTTGGTGAGAGATCTGGAGAATGTGCGGGCCAGGGCAGCAGTCCAACATTTTCCGTATCCAGAAAGGCCCGTACAGCAACTGCAACATGTGGTCGTGCATTAATCTCTGAAACGTAGGGTATCGCCAGAGCCACGGCTCCTAACATATCTGAAATATAACGGCCACTGTTCAAAATTCCGTCGAATGCAAACAAGTGGTGACTGAGACGCGTAATCAATGGCACCCCATACCATCACGCCGGGTGATACGCCAGTATGGCTTCCAATGTGCGTTCACCGCAATGTCGCCAAACACGGATGCGACCATCTTGATGCTGTAAACAGAACTTAGATTCATCCGAAAAAAAAATGACTTTTTGCCATTCGTGCACCCAGGTTCGTCGTTGGGTACACCATCGCAGGCGCTCCAGTCTGTGATGTAGCGTCAAGGGTAACCGCAGCCACGGTCTCCAAACTGAAAGTCCATGCTCCTGCAAACGTCGTCGAACTGTTCGTGCAGATAGTTCTTGTCTTGCAAACGTCCCCATCAGTTGACTCAGGGATCGAGACGTGGCTGCACGATCCGTTACAGCCATGCGGATAAGATGCTTGCCATCTCGACTGCTAGTGATACGAGGCCGTTCGAATCCAGCACGGCGTTTCGTATTGCCCTCCTTTACCCACCGATTCCATATTCTGCTAAAAGTCAATGGATCGCGACCAACGCGAGCAGCAATGTCGCGATACGATAAACCGCAATCGCGGTAGGCTACAATCCGCAAACGTGATGGTACGCATTTCTCCTCCTTACACGACGCATCAAAACAACGTTTCACCAGGCAACGCTGGTCAACTGCTATTTGTGTATGAGAAATCAGTTCGAAACGTTCCTCATGTCAGCACGTTGTAGTTGTCGCTACCGGCGCCAACCTCGTGTGACTGCTCTGAAAAGCTAATCATTTGCCTATCACAGCATCTTCTTCCTGTAGGTTGAATTTCGCGCCTGTAGCACGTCATCTTCGTGGTGTACCAATTTTAGTGGCCAGGAATATATATCGACATGTTTCTGGACGACATTCTCCTCAAATACTGAAAAAACGTACGCACCAAATATGCAATTCACAAAACAAAAATTAATCTTCCATTAGGCCAGGTCGTCAATAAAATATACGCAGCATACATGCTTTGTCATTACAAACACCTGGTTTGAAACATGGTATAATAATTTACAGTTGTGGACTACAGGACAGCTAACGAAATTATCAGAGGTCACCTACGCTAATACTTTCCTTCCATCTAAAAAGATTATGTGTCTAATGCACCCCTCATCCCACCAAAAAAAAAAAAAAAAAAAAAAAAAAAAAAAAAAAAAAAAAAAAATACGTTGCCCCTACATACCTAATAGGGCCCGAAGTTAATGATCAATATTCAAACTTGACGTCACCAATTGTAACTAAAGAAAATGATACTGCTTCTCAAATAAGAGATGGGGCTAGTAACACCCTTTAGACAATTCTATCTCCTCATTTAACGCGTCTCTGGTGTCCTCAGTTAAAGCACAGAAAAAGTCTGCTCCTTGAGAAGCAGTGACCTTTAATCGACCAACGACCAAAGGGAAGTGCAGCTCCCTCAGTGACTGAGGTGGGGTCGTCACTCCTGCTACTGGGCATACAAGAAGCCTATGTCTTCCGGCCACAGCTGTGATCGTGGCAAAGTGCTTACAGACGCGTCTGTAACCACCTGACACGTCGGTAACGAATCGTAACGCGTGTGCACACCAAAAGGACACGCAAATAGTTTTCTAAATCAGATGAGGCTCTGAATTATTACGCAACATATTATTGAAACATAGGGTTACGTGTGACGTTTTAATAATCATGTTTATACTTCGAAAAATAGGATTTGTTGACGTTTAAGTTTGGCTATCGACTGATTCAGTAGGCACGTTTGGTCTTCCTGATCTTTATAACTGGGACTCTCCTCTGTGGTATTATTACTTGTGAATATGCATAGCAATACTGTGTAAGTAGAGAGCGTGTGTATTTTAATTATGGTCTTCAGCCTTCATGCAAATGAGCCGGCCTCTATACCAGACGAACTGAAGGAAAGACTTATTGTCCCTTTACCAAAACAAGGCAACAGCAGAAAAGTTAGTGAACTACGGCCTATAACATTATTAAATGCGGATTTCAAAATCATAACGTGTGCAATTAAGCAACGAGTGCAACCCTTACTGCCGGCCGCGGTGGCCGAGGTGACTGAGGCGCTCCAGTCACGGTCTGCACGGCCACTACGGTCGGGGGTTCGAATCCCCCCTCGGGCATGGATATTTGTGCTGTCCTTAGTCTTAGGTGGTTCATAAGTAGTTTGTAAGCTTAGGGACTGATGACCCCGTAGTTAAGTCCCTTAAGTTCTACAAACATTTGAACCTTTTTTTTTTTTCATGCAAATGAAAAAATTATTGAGACTCGAGAGCTTGTGCTTTTACGATGTTCAGTTTTGTGGTAACCGGTGCGTCCTTGAAGAAAAAAGTTCCACTAATCGGACGCAACACAGGAAACCAAAATATGAGCGATAATTGTGTTTAAAAGTGTCGCACGGTCGTTAGAATCGCGTCGATATTTTGTCTTTTCATATCACCTTATACATTAACATGTGCAATTGAAGACAAAGAGGACAATTTAGATTTGTATTTCTTCTTACGAGTAAGCATTTAGTATCTGAAGCAGAACATCTGTGTAATGCGCATGATTGTCCAATTTTTTGCCATAAGCATCTGATCGTTATGAGAGGCACACAACGGTGAATTGTCATCACTAGAAGACAAACCCAAAAATTTCCCCCTTTAACATACCATGTCCCATAGCGACCAAGCTATTACAGTACTTAAAAGGTATAGAATTGCTAAAGCGCCACCTTCTTAAACGTTGTTTAAATACGTCCATGCAGTCTACTTTCCATCTGCACTCCACACGCTATGGAGGTAACAGAATTCGAAAATTGTTCAGGTGCCAATTAAAGAAGAATTATATAATCAATGGTATGAATATCGATAATTAAGCCATGCTACAGATACTGACGATAGTACAGACATTGTCGATTAATCGTTAATGTATCGATGTTTAAGTAACAGTAGATCCCCGAGAGCATAATGTTGGTGCCCACTTCGTCAACGCGGGCTAACAATAGACCTGCTGCGCGCCAGACCATATGTAATGCGTGAGACGCCATAGTGAGGCAGTGTATGAAAGGAAGGAAGATTAGGGCTTAATGTCCCATATACATTGCGGCCATTAGAGAACACGCTTTGTGGGCAGTGCTGTACATTCTGACATGTAAACAGTGAGATGCTTCGTTGATGCATAGAGCACGAGTATCTAGATGTAGCCCTATGATGCCTTATATTTCCGAAACGAATTTTAGAAGTCAATAATAGTAGCCAATATCGAAAGAAATAAAGCCAAAACCCAAGAACCATAACATTGTTTCCGAAGATTGCGCTGACTTTCGAAATTCCTGAAGAAACCGACCAAATGAAAAAAAAAATAATTACCTATATTAATATAGGCAATTACTGTTCCCCCCTTCCACAACCTTGCCATTCAACAGACCAGCGCACTACGATCGCGTTTCCGCGAAATTCTAAGAGGTGAAGGGTAGGGGATGCAATGTCATATCTTCACCAAGGGGACGAGTCAGAAGAGATTAGGAATAGCCCTGCTTTCACCAAGTTTCGCAAATATAGGACTTCTACATCTACATACATACTCCGCAATCCACCGTAAGGTGCGTGGCGGAAGGTACACTGTACCACTACTAGGCATTTCCCTTCCTATTCCACTTCCAAATAGAACGAGGAAAGAAAGAATGCCTATTTGCCTCCGTACGAGCCCTAATTTCTCTTGTCACTGTGATCACTACGCGAAATCTAAGTAGATGGCAGCAAGAACGTACTACACTCGGCTTTAAATTCCGACCCTCTAAATTTCCTAAACAGACATTCACGAAAAGAACGTCGTCCTCCAGAAATCCTCAAGTGAGTTGCATTTCCGTGCCACTCGCGCATTGGTTGAACCTACCAGTAACAAACCTAGCTGCTCGCCTCTGAACTTCTTCTACGTCTTCCTTTAAACTGATCTGCTGCAGGTCCCAACCACTTGAGCAATACTCAAGACGTGGTTGTACAAGCGTTTTATACGCGGTCTCCTTTACAGGTGAAGTACATCTTCCCTAAATTCTCCCAATAAACCGACGTCGGCTGTCTGCCTTACTCACAACTGTCCTTACATGTTCGTTCCATTTCATATCGCTTCGCAATGTTACCCGTAGATATCTGAACGACGCGACAACATCAAGAAGCTCACTACTAATGCTGTATTCGAATATTATGGGATTGTTTTTCCTACTCATGCGCATCACCTTCCATTCTTCTACATTGAGAGCTAGCTGCCATTCTTCGCACCAACTAGAAATTTTCTCTAAGCCATCACAGGCACATATTTATCTAACCCCTTATGTACAATGCATTTAAATTTGGTCCACAATTCATCTACATCCATAGTACCGGAACTAAACGATGCCCATTCATTTTCTAAATGTGATCCTAACAATTGCTTATCGGCTCTTTCGAACAAAAACACGCTCCAAACTTTCTTGATTGGTTCATGAACTTTGGTCACCATCGACGCTATGACGATATCATGATCACTAATTCCTATCTCTACACAGACATTGTTAATAAGGTCAGGGCTATTCGTAGCTATGAGTTCTAAAATACTTCCATTGCGCATGGGTTGCCAGTTTAACTGCTCACGACAGTTTTCGGAGAAAGTTTCGAAAGTAGCTCGCAAGACTGCTTGTCTGTACCGCCTGAAATGTAAATAGAGAGGTCCCAATGTATACTCTTAAGGTTGAACTCTGCCCCGACTAATATTACATGGCCCGGATACCTACGCACTACCTGATTGAGTGGATAGATTATTAAAAGGCCAGATGTTAAAACTCCTTTCTGTTTGTAAAGACCACACTGTCGACAGGACGTTACGCCATAATTTACTTCTTCCTTTCTGTGGTTTCACTTAAGGAAGGGGATGAGTCATATGGTGAGGGGATGGCCTACATGTACTAGTAGAAAAGTAGAATCGCACCGGCTGGGATTTTGGAAGAAGGGGAGCGTAAGACGGAGGGTGACGGGCTAATCTACGTCTATTTATAGAAAAGTAGCGTAGGACGAGCATAACTCTATATTTCATATATATCATCTTTCTTCCTTACTTCTAACATGGACATTGACAACTGTCATTAGCGAGAGTCTATTCAGGAAACCAAGGCCATCCCAATAAAGGAAACACTCAAAAATCCTTTTCCAAATATTTCACGTTACTAATAGAAGCAGTATCCGTAGAATAACGGAGAGTTACGAAGATAAAATTAGCTTTTCCATACTGCTGTCGCCCAAGAAAAAAGAAAACACTTTGAGTTCAAATTCAGCTTGTGGAAGCTCATAAGCATGGCATTTTAGTTAACATTTTTGTCTTCCCGACATATTTTCCTCAGTTACTCGACGCTCCTCCGTAACCGGAAAAGAGGGTACTTCGAACCATCAGATTCCTTTCCAACATTTCGGTAATGCAAAGTGAGCAATGATTGTCTTCCATTATTTATCCATTCCATAAATGTAGTAGCAATAAAATTTTAAAGCCGTTGAAATTACAATACATAAGATAAAGAGCACTTACCTGTCTCCAATGTAACAGAGAGCGAGACCCACGATGACGGAGAGACCTTGAACAGTTGCCATCGTGTGACTAACCACCATTTTCTGTCCACAAACCCAGTTTTCCTGAGATGGCAGAGTCAGCGAAAACCATGACATATCGTACTCCCAACCATGCTGACACGATACTGTCTCGTTTGTATGGTTCAGACTTGTAAACATGATGCATTTGCTGTACGAACCGTTCTCCCTATAAAAACGTAGACCGTGATCTCCAGTAAGCACTCATTGATTGCACTGTTGTAGTAACAACTGTGTATCACACTTCGCTTTAACTTGACTAGAGACTTTCTGGTTTTGTGTTGAACAATTTTGTGGTTCAGTGTAACAGAATACAGTGAGATTTTTCAATTAACATTAGTCCCTAGATAAATATAGATCACTAACGTAGTGTCATAGTTAATATAACCAATTGTGAACACAATACTTTATTCGTCGGGCAACCACAGTGGAATTGATTCATTTTCTTGATAACACATCGCTGATACAGTTAATTCTCTACTAAGAACTCACGACCGGTTTCGCAAATTACGTTTGCATCATCAGGTCTTAACCAAATGTTACTTTGCCTCTAAACTAGCTGATCCCCATCATTATTCTCGAGTTGTAACTAACTCGCCTATAAAATCTCTTCTGTCCAAAAAGTGGGGCTCCTTCAAAGTTAGATTAAAAACCGAAAAAAACCATGCCTAAAACAGTAAATTTTCATCATCCTATGGCCTACATCTGGTATAAAACATGTACACTAAGACAGAATTCAGCGTAATAGTCGCGTCAGGGGTAAAAGAAGATTAAAAACTGATAGCGTACTGGCACTTAACTTCCAGAGGAGACAGCTGGTCCAGGAGGCTTTGTTGTTCTCAAGTACTCAGACTCTGAGTTTAGTCAAAGTAACATTTGGTTAAGACCTGAATGAAATAAGCACCTGATGATGCAAATTTAATTTGCGAAATCGGTCGTGAATTCTTAATAAATAACGTTTAACAGTCGCAGCGGTGTGTTATCAAAAAATAACAAATAGTCCTTAAAATAGTATTTTGTCCATCGCAGCAACTGTTTTACAAGTGGTTTTTAAAAAAGCAGGAACCAGTTTCAGTTGAAATGGTTGTACTGTTATCGGATCGGACCTTCCAAGAGGTAGTATATTGGTTCCCCGATAGGTTCGATGCCTCCACCATATTCAGACTGAACGTACAAGGGCATAATATATACTAGTCAAAACACTTAGGGGATCAAGTGCGATATCTAGGTTCTCAAGTACTGTAATCGGCAAAATGATCTAAACTATTTCTGCGTCTTTCCGTCGGTTCTACGGAGTGGAGACAACGACATTACTGCAACCGAGATAGTGGTAATAATAGAGTTGTTGGAGGGGGTATACTCTACCAAGCGAATTACACAAGCAGTTGGGTTCAGATAAAGTAGTGAGCAGGTACTGCAATGCAATAACAAGGTGATTTACCTAAAGCTACAGAATGGAGAGCCATAGTGAGGTTGGAAGCGGGACAGACCCAGGGAGAGAGATGGCTGCAGTTATTGCAGTTACCCAGTTACCCAGTTTCCGGGACCTGGGTGTGATTTCAGACAGCAGGTAACCTTAAAAGAAGGCAAGGTCAAGGTAGTTCACTGGTAACAATAGAAAGAGGTGACCGTTATCTCCGGTACCCATAGGTATTGAAACGAGAACCTTCGACCTTTTGTTGTGCCCTCTACGCTGCTGCCATAGGAGATTGAGTCCTTCTGTCTCGTTACCCACAGAGCAGCACTGGTGGACAACATGCTTGAAGCTGGGGGAATTGACCGAATGGAGTGGCCCGCTTGTTCACCGGACTCAAACCCGATTTAGCATGTCAGGGATGGACTTGGAAGACGCACTACAACCAGACCAGCACCGCTGGAAGAAGGCCAAATATCTCTCAAGAGCTACCTGATAACCACATACCGCCCATGCAACGCAGATGTGCAACTGCACACAAGGACTTAAAAGCACTTACTTTAGTCCAAAAATGGGCCCACTTGTCAGGAATTAATATTTTCAGTAATTTACCAGAAACCATAAAAAATTTAGCTACAAATAAAGATCAGTTTAAGAGGACCCTAAAAGATTTTCTAGTATCCAACTCCTCCTACTCCACTGACGAATTCTTAAATAGAACTAAAAGATGCATTGCATGTATCTGTATTCATACTAGTATTATATTATCAGCTTGTAAATAGTGTATGCCCCTGTATTAATAATATTATATTATCAAGTTGTTAAAAAAATTAAAAATAATAATAATAAAATAAATTGACATGTTCCACACCCACCTCAACACGGATCTATGGAGCGAACCAACTAATCTAATTTAATCTGCACTGGCTGTCCGAGGTGATCACACCCCACATTACAGGGCAACGAGAATGCCTTTTTTCTGTAGCTGTATGTTTCCTGGCTCTAAGTAAACCCCATATAAAACTCAGGTACAGAGTTGAGACAGAATAATATCGTACTGCATCACAAGCAAATTACAATTGTAACCAATATTTGAATAAAATACGTTACCACATTCATATTGTGCATGATATCTCACCTGATCCGCTGTTTGTTATAAGCAGTGTAAATCTGTGGATGGACAATAAGTGGCCGAGATTATGAACCAAATTCTTGACTAATGAAAATGAAATGCTGTTGTTATTATGTTTACCTGGGAATTGTTATTCTCTTCCATTCTTCGATACTGGTATTACCTCTTCCAGGAACGTGGCACCAATGATCAGGAACCATCAGTGAAATTACAAACATGTGACTCGGTATACTACACAGAAGAACAGAAAGACCAATGTAAATAATATTCATGCGAATCTGAAATTTTCCACGGCTCCCAATTTTCTCCAGAATACCCTCAAAAGTCACGTCATGCTTGTTGCTATTATTCAGTCTTTCAGTTCCATCGTCTTTGCGCTTGGAAGCCACCTGAAAGTTAAATACTATAATGAAAATAAGAACTTTTTCATTTTAATTGATCTTATGTGACGTAAAGGTTTGTAGTTTTACTGATAGTCTGAAAAAGAAATTGTGGCTCTGATATAAGGCGACCAGTTTGTCATCAGGAAATGCAATCTCATCAGAAAGGCATTTCTGACACTCTCCTTGTGTTGGAGGCATGGAGCAGAAAACGAAATCGCTAATTTCATTTTTATTAAGATGAAAAGTCTCGATGCACTTAGGACATCGTCATCTAACCTCCTTAATTACGTCCAATCGTTTATTGGCGTAGGAAAAGCGTTCTACATTGTAAAAATGGCGTACGCTTTAGGTGTTGTTGGTTTGGTCTTCAGCAGGCAGACTAATTTGATGCAGTTCTCCACGCTACCCTCTCCTCCGCAGACTTCATATAAGAATAAGAACGCAACCTACATCCTTTCGAATCTGCTTAATATATTGGTTTGGACTCCCTTTACGATTTTTACTCCACGCACTTCCTTCTAATGCTAAGTTGACGATTCCTCGATGTCTCAGAATGTGTCCCACCAATGTATCCCTTCTCTTAATCAATATGTGCCAGAAACTCCTTTTCTCCCCAATTCTGTAGAGTACCTTCTCATTATTTACTTGATCTACCCACCTAATCTTCATTATTCGTCTGTAGCACCACATTTCTTCTATCATCTTCTTGTATGAACTGCTTATTGTCTATGTTTCACTCCCATACAAAGCCACAGCCCAGACATGCTTTCAGAAAGGACTTCCTAATATTGGATATCAACAAATTTCGCTTCTTCAGAAACGCTTTTCTTCCCAACTGCCATTCTGCATTTTATATCTCCTTTACTTCGGTAAACAGAAGTTATCTTGCTATCAAAATAACAAAACTCATCAACTACTTTTATTGTCTTATTACCTAAACTAATTCCTCCAGCATCGCCCGATTTTCTGACACTACATTCTATTATCCTTGTTTTATTCTTCTTAATGTTCATCTTCTACCTTTTTTTCAATACACTAAACCATTGTGTTTAATTGATCTTCCAGGTCCACTGAAGTCTCTGACAGAGTTACTATGTCGTCAACAAACCACAAACTTTAATTCCTTTTTCAAATTTCTGCTGCATTCCTTCACTGCCTGCTCATTGTACAGATTGAACAACGTTGGGGAAAGGCGACAACACTGTCTTACTCTCTTCCCAACCACTGCGTCTCTCTCTTATCCTTCGACTGTAATGACTGCTGTTTTGTACCCCTGGTACCTTCAGAATTCGAAAGAGTGTATTCCAGTCAACATTGTCAAAAGCTGTCTCCAGAGCTACAAATGCTAAAAACTCAGGTTTCGTTTCCTTAACCTATTCTCTTAGTTAAGTCGTAATGAGAGTCTTGCGCCGCATGTTCCTACATTTCTCTTAAATCCAAACTGATTTTCCCCAAGATTGGAGTTACTAGTTTTTCCATTCGCCTGTAAATAATTCGTGTTAGTATTTTGCAACGATGACTTATTAAACTGAGAGTTCGGTAATTTTCAGATTTGTCTGCACCTGCTTCCTTTGGAACCGTAGCCGAGGCGGAGCGGCCGATCGCATTGAGGCGCTATGCTACTGTGTGCGAGGCCGTTCCCCGTCGGGGGTTCGAATTCCCCCTCAGGCTGTCATAAGTTAGTTCATATGTAGTTTGTAAGTTTATGGACTGATGACCACGCAGGTAAGTCTCATAAGCTTTACAAACATTTTAACATTTTTGGAACTGTAATTACTACATTTTTCTTGGAGTCTAAGGGTATTTCCCCTGTCTCAAACATCTTGCATACCTCATGGAACAATTTCTTCATGACTATCTCTTCTAACGACATCAGTAGTTCAGACGGAATATCATGTATTCCAGGAGCCTTGTTCTAGTCAAATATTTTAGTTCTCTGTCAAATTCTCCTCGCAGTATCGAATCTTCTATCTCATCTTCCTCTGCTTCTTCTTCCATTTATAGACTACTGCCGTCAAGTTTATTTCCTTTTTTACAGGCCCTATATATATATATTCCTTGCACCTTTCTGGTTTCCCTCCTTTGCTTAGTATTTATTTTCCATGTAAGTTCTTAATATTCATACCGTTACTTTTCTTGTCTCCAAATGTCTCCAAGATTTAGGTAAATTCTGATAATATACAGCGTGTACAAGACCCAAAAGGGAGACACAGAAGTGGAACGAGGAAATGGTCAGTCTAAGAGGTGAGACAGGAATGCACAGAGAAGCAATAACGGAAAAAAGGAAGAAAAGTATGATTAATTTGACGAAAGGAAATATATAGTAAAATTCACTAACGACGTCGCTATCTCCATGGAAAGTGAGAAAGAAGGAATTGCTGGACCTGCTGAATGGAACAAACAGTCTATTGTGCAGGCAGTTGAATTGAAAATAAACTAAACAACGGAGTCAGTAATAAGGAATAGCAGACATCACATTAGCAATTAATTTAACAGTAATCAGAGGAAGTAAAAAATGTCTGAACTTCGAAGATAACACTCGGCGGAATTCAAGTATACATAAAAAATTACTGGGACAAGGAGAGAGGGGTTCCTCGCATAGGAAAATTTATTAGAATTAAACACAGGCATTAATTTGAGCAAGCAATATCTGAGAATGTACGTCTGTAGTACAATATTGTATGGAAGTACGTGGTATACTGAAAATCTCGGAAGAGATGGAAATCAAGGCGTTTCCGATGTGGTACTAAGGAATCAGGTTGACTGGTAAGAAAGTGAAGAGTAGAATATGAGGGAAATCACCAAGAAATAATTTCCTGTGAAGACGATTTGAATGTTTTTAATACAAATATTATTCTGTAAACCCACCCATTACGCAACGTATGTTGACGAAATATTGAAAAAGCACCCACACTGAATTTCCTTTCGAGACAGACACGTATGTCGTTTATGTGTACACAGTAGCACGTGCTTATAACCTCAACTATTTAGGACGAAATTGTTGGTTTACAATTCGTATCCGAGTAGCGTAATGTATCCATTTCCAGTCAAGGATATTTTTAGTTGCATCAGAGGACCTAGTCCATTCCATGCAGAAATAGCCAGCTCTGATACAGAGGCAACGCCACCTTACATATAGCCTTGTTGACCACTTTGGTTATGAAACTTGATTATACCTATGCAGCGTATTAGGCTCTGTATGTGAGTGACTAACCCAAAGAGAACAACCACATCATTTACAACTGGAAATTTTCCACAGTTCATTGAATTAAATAGCACAATAGTACCCAAATTCGAGCATATGGAACTAGGCCATATAAATTTATTGAAATTGTTAAAAGGGATTGGAAGAATTATATTAAGGAAAACGAATTCATCACTAATGTCATTTTTCGCAGACAAATATACCATTATACACTGTGGTGAAGAAAGCAATCGGATAGCGATGTCGGCACAAGATGTAGAAAAGCGGAGCTTTGCCAGAGCTGTTATTAGTACTACGGTGATTGATGTGACTACTGCTGCACGACTGGTATTAACAGATATCTAATACGGAACGTTAGTTGCAGCCAGAGGCATGGGGCATTCCATTTCGGAACAGAGGGAGCTCACATTTATAATGTGCGTAACTTCATAATGCTTTGTGAACGATAAACATGCTCCTCTTATCTCGGCCTCCCTCCCCCCCCTCTTATCGCCCCTGTTGCCGTCTCCCTCTCTTTTTCCACATCCTTCTCCCTCCTTTCTCTCTCTCTCTCTCTCTCTCTCTCTCTCTCTCTCTCTGTGCGTCTCCTACTTCCCTCTCTTCATCTCCTCCTCCCCTTCCCCCAAACACCCAATATAGGCCACTCTCTTTGTCCATTCGATCCTCTTTCCCCTCTTTCCGTGAAACTCCACCTCGTCCCTCTCCCTCTCGTCATCACACTTTCTCTGTTCTCCTCCTCCTCCCCCCTCTATACGTCAGTTTCCTTCCGTCTTCTCTTAAAACTCTGTCTAAATAAGAGCCTTGTTTCATGTAATGTCTCAAATCTTGCATTAAATGCTCTTGACCGAATGCTTTGAAATATTGTAACGAAGTTGTATTGTTATATGTGCGAGTCTACCTACTTAATTTCTTTAATATATACGAAGGTACGTAAATTGTATAATGGGGAAATTTTGTTACAAAAATAACAAAACATTACATTTATATAATTTACTTATCATACGCCTCGCTGCGGAGCGCGCGGTTGCTCGCCGTGGAGGTTCGAGTCCTCCCTGGGGCATGGGTGTGTGTGTTTGTCCTTAGGTTAGTTTACCTAGCTTTGAGTAGTTTGTAAGCTACGGACTGATGACCAAGCAGTTTGGTTCGATAGATTTACAATCATTTGAACATTTGAACTTATCATATGTTCCAAAAATTGTAAAATCCGCCTTTATTAGAAGGAAATGTTGCGTTACAATTTCAAAGCATTCGCTCATTAACTTTCGTGGATTAATGGTTTTGCACGAAACAAACATTTACATTTTAATTAGTAGACTATAGATAATATTTTGTATATAACTATCGCCCAAGGGTAGTTTCGTTGAACTCTATGCTGAGACTGTACTGAGTGTCATGTTTGCTAAGCAGCGATTTCGAAGTATCTGATTTTATCAAAAGTTACAATTTTTTAATCTTGTGTCATATTGTAATCAAACTAACAACCTGCGACATGGTTAGCTGTCGTTGACATACACCCAATGTAAGCTGGTATGCGATTGCAAACAGCGATCAACGATCTAGTATTACGTTGCTGCTAACCTACAACAGCCGTCCTTAGTGTTAGCTAGTTCATAAGTGGTTTGTAAGTTTAGGGACTAATTACCCCGTAGTTAAGTCCCATAAGCTATACAAACATTTGAACCTACAACAGCACGCAGTCTACGCAGAGTATACCGTGACACAGGCTAAAATGTGCCCCTATGAGAGTGTCTGGGATTGACCGCGATTACATTTGTAACCGACAACAGTATCTGACATTTGATTTCTTCACCTAAAGATTTTATAATAGAAGGGGTAAAATGCAATACAGCATAGATCCTACAGTGATAGAGTGCAAGTAAAATAATGTAATTACACAACAATTTTCGGTCGCCAGCCTAAGTAGGCCTAATGTAATCATAAAGCTCCTCTAACCACTGTTAATACATAACTGACTAATAACTTTCTTTAATAGTAATGATTTAATGAGAAACATGTAACACAAAATGCTCAAAACACACAGAATTGCAATACAGAAAATTTACCTCACAAATTAAAGTTAAACAAACCTCAGTCTTCTTTGATGATGGCAAAAACAGCTCACAATAATCATGCACCAGCCTGATGCTGTGCTGAACCACTGAACCATTAGTATGAAAAATTGGAGACAAATGCATTATCTGTACCTTGATGGCAGTATGATTTTAATGTAAATTATTCAGTTTCTGAATATTACAGAACTATTAATAGAAAACTGTCAAGTAATTTTGATTTAATGTAATACTGTTAATACTGTTTGACCCTGAACTTAATATGCAATTAACACTTATGTGTACTCAGAATGAAACTTTCACTCTGCAGCGGAGTGTGCGCTGATATGAAACTTCCTGGCAGATTAAAATTGTGTGCCGGAACCGGGACTCGAACCTGGGACCTTTGCCTTTCGCGGGCAAGCGCTCTACTGACTGAGCTATCCCGACACGACTCACGATCCCGCCTCACAACTTTACTTCCGCCAGTATCTCGCCTCCTACTTTCCAAACTTCAGAGAAGTTCTCCTGCGAACTTCCTTGAGTACTAGTCTTGCAAGTTCGCAGAAGAACTTCTGTGAAGTTTGGAAAGTGGGAGGCGACGTACTAGCAGAACTGAAGTTGTGGGGCGGGATCGTGAGTCGTGTCGGGATAGCTCAGTCAGTAGAGCGCTTGCCCGCGAAAGGCAAAGGTCCCAGGTTCGAGTCCCGGTTCCGGCACACAATTTTAATCTGCCAGGAAGTTTCACTTTTTGTACTGTCCGCCACTATGCAGTACCACTGTAAATTAAAGTTCAAGAAGTAGTATTCAAAGGTTTGATCATCAAATTATCAGTTTACTATTTAGTTTACTTTTGGATATTGTCAGTATCATAACAACTGTAACTCGATTTTTTGTTGTGGTTTTACACAGATTGAAAGTGGTGACCCTAAAACTTAACTACCTGTTTGACTACATCTCAAAATATTTTTTAAGATTAATTATTTAAATTGTTATGCATTAGCTTCCAAATAAATTTCTAAAACCACTAAAATGTAAGCTTCTAACATACTCACCAAAATGTTGTGCAATCAAGTTACGCTTAAATTTTCTTAGACAATTCTAACAGGTTACATACTTCAGTGCTCTAACAAGTAAAGAATATCAATGCAGTTTTATTTAACAAATCTGAACACTATTTTCACTAAATGAAATTTATGGACACTCGGATCCTACTTGGTACGTGACTTAGCAGAATCACTTTTAGGTAGAATTACTTTTTAGTGCTTATTATTACTATTATGCAATTTAAACACATCTGTGAGGTCCATGTTTGCATGCAATTCTAATGTTCAAATGCTTGTTAAGCTTGACTTAGGTGCGGGGTCATCAGTCGTTAAACTTACAAACAATTTATGAACTACCTTATACTAAAGACGACACAAACATCCATGCCCGAGGGGGGATTTGAACCTCCGACCGCAGCGGTCGTGCAGACTGTGACTTGCGCGCCGCAGACCGCTCGGCCACCGCGGCCGGATGATACAATTCTACTTTGCCTGTTGTGCAGCGAAGAGCGTGGCTAGTAACAGAGTACAACTTTCGGCTCTGAGTAAATAGTGACCAACAAACTACTTCTTAGCGAAGAAACGAATAAACAAATAGCCACCAAATTGCAGGTGTATTTAGCACCACATCCTAGGCAAACGTATAGCAATTCTAGTAGTAATTGCCTCTCCAATTTATGTGCCGTAAAAACGTATAGCCACTGCCGCTCGCTGTGCGTCCGACCACAACAGACGCAATCACACAACTAACTGTTCAGCCTCGACAGTTCGGTGGCACGCAAAACGTGCCGCGTTGGCACTCTCCGTTTTATGCGCCATCACACAGGCTTTTACATATCACTATTACATTACAAAAACTCTAAACATTTCCAGAATATGAACAAGAATAGCGGAAGAGTAAAATAAAATTTAAAATGTATTGCAATATTACTGACAGAAAATTACATTCTAATTTACAGATGTATAGTTAATCACTCGAATGACATTACACCTTTCACTAGCGTACACCATTATTACAAAAATTGAGAAAAAATAATTCAATTATAAAACCACAAAAAATTAATCATGGCTTCACAAACCCGCCTCGGCTTCCAACGGGTAGCAGAGCATATGTAAGCCAACATTTTTTTTCTGTCTTACTTTCGTATCATGTTTGTAAGATTACAATGTACCTCGTGGTCATCCTACTATAATAACCTACAATAACTACATATTCGCTTTACGGTGAGGTTCGTAGGTCACCGATTACATAGATTTTCCTAAGAATATTAATGTCTCTCTTTCTGGGTAAGCATTGTATTATGAAACAATATTTTCACATATACACTCCTGGCCATTAAAATTGCTACACCACGAAGATGACGTGCTACAAATGCGAAATTTACTGACAGGAAGAAGTTGCTGTGATATGCAAATGCTAGCTTTTCAGAGCATTCACACAAGGTTGGCGCCGGTGGCGACACCTATAACGTGCTGACATGAGGAAAGTTTTCAACCGATTTCTCATATACAAACAGCAGTTGACCGGCGTTGCCTGGTGAAACGTTGTAGTGATGCCTCGTGTAAGGAGGAGAAATGTGTACCATCACGTTTCCGACTTTGCTAAAGGTCGGATAAGGTCGGATAAGGTCGGATTGTAGCCTATCTCTATTGCGGTTTATAGTATCGCGACATTTCTGCTCGCGTTGGTCGTAATCCAATGACTGTTAGCAGAATATGGAATCGGTTGGTTCAGGAGGGCAATATGGAACGCCGTGCTGGATGCCAACGTCCTCGTATCACTAGCAGTCGAGATCACAGGCATCTTATCCGCATGACTGTAACAGATCGTGCAGCCCCGTCTCGATCCCTATGTCAACGGGGACGTTTTCAAGACAACCATCAGTTCGACGATGTTTGCAGCAGTTTGGACTATCAGCTCGGAGACCATGACTGCGGTTACCCTTGACGCTGCATCATAGACAGGAGCGCTTACGATGGTGTGCGCAACGACAAACCTGGGTGCACGAGTGGCAAAACCTATTTTTTTCGGATGAATCCAGGTTCTGTTTACAGCATCATGATTGTCGCATCCGTGTTTGGCGAAATCGCGTCGAACGCACATTGGAAGCGTGTATTCGTCATCGCCATAATGGCGTATCACCCGGCGTGATGGTATGGGGTGCCATTGGTTACACGTATCGGTCACCTCTGAACAGTGGCTGTTACGTTTCAGATGTGTTACGACCCGTGGCTCTTTCATTCGATCCCTTCGAAACCCTACATTTCAGTAGGATAATACACGACCGCATGTTGCAGGTCCTCTACGGGCCTTTCTGGATACGGAAAATGTTCGATTGCTGCCCTGGCAAGCACATTCTCTAGATCTTTCACCAACTGAAAACGTCTGGTGAATGGTGGCCGAGCAACTGGCTCGTGACAATACGCCAGTCACTACTCTTGATGAGCTGTGGTATCGTGTTTAAGCTGCATGGGCATCAGTACACGGCATCCAAGCTCTGTTTGACTCAATGCCCAGGCGCTTCAAGGCCGTTATTACGGCCAGAGGTCGTTGTTCTGGGTTCTGATGCACCCAAATTGCGTGAAAGTGTAATCACATGTCAGTTCTAGTATAATAAATTTGGCCAATGAATACCTGTTTATCATCTGCATTTCTTCTTGGATAGGAATTTTAACAGCCAGTAGTGTATGTTCGTAATCACCGGAGATAGAGATATTATTAACAAGGAATACCTATGACCTCTAACGCTCGGAACCACTTGGAATAACAGGCAAACCTAAACAGGACAGTGGTGTGTGTCATTTGCATGCAAAACATTGGATTGTAGCTCAAGTAACATTGTAACAGAAAGTAACAAAGTCACAAGATATAAATACCATAGGAAGGAGAATATACATAATTTAATAGCGCAGTTTTATCATTATGTATTCAATAAGCAGCAGCAAAAACTCTCTGTTTAATGTACTTATAATTGCTCAAAACACACATATAAAACATTACCACACCACCTGAAAGTGCCTATATTAGTCCTCAAAGTGCAGATGTGGGATTTCGATTAAAGTGATTAAAGTAGGAGAGAACAATATGCACACCTCACTAAAGCCACTTTATCACATTCCAAATCACTTTCACATTTACGCAGTCCAGTATCAAAAGTTACACTAATTACGTTTTCAAATGCTGCTGTTGGTATGTTAATTCTATACCATGGCTTTCGCCAATCATATTGCAACATTGGCTTATGAATAGGTACAGCAAAATGATCGTAAACCACAGGATTATTATGTTATATAACATATCTGTGAACTCCATTTTCTCGACCCCGATGTGTTTACAAATTCAGCACCTCGCAACTTGGTCCCCAATATTTTGACCACACGCGTAATATTAATTCTCTTCATATCACTGCTCTGTACACAGTTTTAACTCACTTGCGAACACACCAACAGACAAATACGTATTGCAGCTATGCCACTCACGCAAATGGAACACTGGTTAGTGCAGTTATACTATTGCATCATCTAGTGGCGCTAGCAGACAAGTTAGGCCTTTTGCAAGGAAATGACGCACAACACTGTTTTGTTTATGACTGCTTCTTGTTCTTAAATTTCCTCATGAATTACACCGCTCGTTCGAAAAAACCATACGAAAATCCGTCCAGTAATTTTTGAGTTTATCGCAGTCAGACAGACACACGGATGGGAGTGCTTTTATTTATATGTGTAGATCGATAGATCTAGAGTCAAATAAAAATTATGAAAGAAAAAAGAAGGTATTAGATATCACGAACAGAATCTGAATTCACAGAAATTACTAACAAAATTGGGAAATAAAATTGAAATGTAGCAAGAAAAAGCTTACCATTTCCACTCCTCCAAGAACCATTGCTTTTAGCCGACTAGTCATGAATGGTGGTCTATTGCTTTAAAACAAACTGTTACGGCCTAAAGATAAGGAACTTATTTGCTTTTAGCGTAGGACAAGGGCGACAAGGAATGATTTGAGCGGAACAGAACGATAACCAAGTGTCATTTTTTTCCTGCGTAAATTAAGCGTCAGGCACGTAGAAGATACGGTCAGATAAGGCTGACAACGTTAACGACTTCATGCTTCTTATTAGACGTTTTAGGGCAGTTTGTTACCAGACAGTGCAGGAAATAATTGTCAGCAGAAAGTGGAGACGTTTTCTCTTCGGATTCTACATCTTTTGTACCCTAGTTTAGAAGACCATGCTCAGTAAACGTCAGAGTTTTTAAATAATTATGCTGCTGTAACATGGGGCAGAAATTATGTAACCTATAAAAAATAGCAAAAAAAGCACAGGTTTGCTTAAGCTCACATCCAAAATGTTTATTGGCCTACTTCAACAGATCTACGTTGCTATTATCAGATCCTTTATATGGTTAACAATTAATGCATCACAATCATTGGGGTAGCGTCAAAACAGAAAGATTCGGAAACATTAGCATGTCAAGAGTAAAAAGGACATCAAATATAGAACAGTTCTGCTGATACTCCCACATACAATTCCACTTAATAATACTTTACACCGTTATTGGTCGTTGATGTAAAGTGAAAATAAGTAAATGTAAAAGTAGCTTCAAAATATTTTATTATATTATATGCACGCGTCATTTTAATTAATTTCATAAAAGTTCCTTAAAATCAACAGTTCACCCATGTTGCTCCGCAGCATTTCACATAATGTGTTGATAATATGAAAATGATAATGGTGATATTTTCAGAATGCAGTTCCTTTGAAAACAATATTTTGTCTTCGTCGAGCGTAAGCTTCAATTTGTAACTCAACATTTTCGAACCATTTAAATTACGGTAAATCTATGTGAAGTGACAGGACCCTTTGTTTAACATTTCTCTCGGCCGTAGTTTGTAATTATAAAATGTCGTGAAGTTTCCAAGATTAATTTCACCGTACTTACTTCCATAGTGTGTTAGCTGTGCGTCGACCATTCGGCTTAATTTCTATAATTACATTTTTGAATGTTTTTGCCCCCGGATAGGGTAAAATACTATTGCCTGTGCAGTAGATTCCAATTCGATGAAATATTTGCTCCTGCGCTTTGTTCATCGTAATACATAATGCGAATTTAACGACAAATTATCGTCGTTTAAACGAGATGGGCATTAAATTTCAGATGGTGAAAAGTCTGTGTGAGATAGCAGTATTCGCTTCCAAATATTCACAGCAGTTACAACTTCTAATGTTGGAAACAAAGAAAACGGAGCTGAATGTCCACAATTAATTTTCTTCAGAATCAATCAACCTATTCGAAAGCTCAAATGAGAGAACTTGATTCATTGAATGTTCTTAGACCAATATGAAATGCGTTTCTTAATTAAAACCGGAATATAGTAAAATAAAGCGATCAAAACATTCACAGCAAGGACATTCTCAAGACAAATGTAAATAAGGTAACCGCATTTGAGTATAAATTAAGGAACGCGAGAACTGAGTGATTTCTAATAATTGATAACCAGTCTGTGGTTAAAACATTTCATTCAACATAATGATAGAAATCGGCCGAAAAGAATAGTGGGACCGACTGACTTTGTATCATCTTCTTCAATATTTACATAGTGACAATGGGCACTGTGTTTTTAAGTGAAACAATGTGTGGCAACAGCAGTAAAAATGATTAATAATTTACTTTGGCATTATTTTTACTCTCGACTTGCTGATGTTCCCAGCATCCCACACCATTCCATTGGTTGAGCCATAAGTCATTAATTTTTAATAACGTACAAGATACGATTAAGTCAGCCTAAATCTGTCAAAACCAGTCAAAAGGTAATTCTGAAGCAATTTATGGCATTTTTTTGCAGTTTTTAACGAATCAGATCGTCACCAAAGGCTGATACATTGTCAGAAATATATTATGTTATTAACGGTCCACTTTTCGAAATTTATTTAAAAATCAATTCATGAAGATATAGAGACAGTATTTTGTAATAATTGTCTTTTCAGTACTTGGCCTATAATTCCGTAAATTAGTAATGAGCTTATGCCTGATTGCAGTTGCCTTCTGCTGCTTGATTCAAAACGTCTTGTTGCTTATCCTTCAATAACGTATTTCCGGTGTCATGGACTTTTAATTATTTATTTATGTTACAGGTAGCCTCTCTAACGGTTTGCTGGGGCAAACAAAGAAGCAAAAAACCCTTTCCAGTATTTCGCATGATTCCTGACCAAACTAAAAAATTTCTAAATCTACAATAATTTACTCTTTAAGAGTGTAATGACACTTAAGACGCAACTGGCATACTCAAGTTTTCGATACCGATTTTAAAAATAAAACATCTTAGTCCTCGCTGTACCAACACTCATAACGATTATTAATTATGATTTATGTTGTTTGTTTCTTTTTGTGTAATTGCCTTAAACTAGAAAAAAAATTAGTAAAGTGAACCGATACACACCAGAATGAAAATCCGAAGTGACGTCCCAGAAAGTGAGATCTATTTATTCATTTTTATTCATTGTTTAGTTTAATGAGCCCTTTTTATAAAACCACTTCAATTTTTGTCAAAAATCACTAATAATTATGTAAATTATACTTAATTTGTAGTATAAATATGCAACACGATATTCAAACTAAGCGCTTTTTACGAATTGCTATTATATTACCCAAATCAAAACATCAAAACACAAACACTGTTGTTTGCAACTCAGCTTATATCAAATGAACTCCTGCCACAATTTGATGCATTAATTATATATTTATTTATAATATTTAGTACCAAAGTCAAATATTGTATGCTCAATTTTTGAATGGTCTTCAAGTTGAATGCATAAATTTTGCTTATCAAAAAGTCGAATACGATTATATCGGTAGTATCTGTATGATGATCATTGATAACGTGTTTTGTACAAATAACTTTGTATACGAAATATTCGTGTGATTTTGTAAAGAAATGTTATTTATGGTACTTAAACTTATGTATTTGTAAAAGTCTGTATTGTCAAAATTTTATAGAATGTGGTGCTTCATGCACAAGGCAATTCTAACATGTACATATAAAAAGTGCAATGAGATCTTACGAAACAGAAAACCATTGGTTACAACCCATCATCATCATCAGTTTCCAACTCCAGTTTCCCGAGTGTGGTGTACAAGCACTCGCCACCTCCTCCTGTCTTCATACATCTTCTGTTTCAGAATGTCTTCCCATTTGTGTCCTTTCTCCTCCACATCTGATCTTACAATCTCTATCCATCGTTTCCTTGGTCTTCCCCGTGGTCTTCTTCCTATGAGGTTGAGGTTGAAATACTTTTTAGCAGGTCTTTCACTATTCATTCTCATTAAGTGCCCATACCACTGAAGTCTGCGTTTCCTTATAATGCTGGTGACAGGAACCTCAATACCAGCTACTTTTCTATTCACCTCATTCCTAATTTTATCCTGTCTGCTTGTTTGATTCATAGTTCTAATGAATCTCATTTCCATTTCTTGAATACTACTGAGGTCTCTGTTTAGTAGGGTACATGTTTCTAAACCGTATGTAGGGATTGGAACGAAATATTTATGGTACATGGTTGCTTTTGCTTTTTGTGGCATTTTATCATCCCACAGAAGTGCGGCAGTCGGCGGTGATGGTTGTATGACTGTGTTATGTGCCTGTGTGATTGCGTGAGTGTTCTATTTTCTGAAGAAGGCCATGGCCGATAGCTAAATGTGTTGTATGTGTGTGTCTTTTGTATGTGCCTGTCGCAGCTCGTCGCCACGTCTTTGCGGTGAGTTGTAAACTGTCCTCACTATATTATTATCTAAATTCAAAATGTTCAAATGTTGGTAAATCTATGGGCCTCAACTGCCTGGTTATTAGTCCCTAGCTTACAAAATACTTAAACTAAGGTAAACTAACCTAAGAACCCATTCTCGAGGGAGGAGTCGAACCCCCGACGGCAAACGGCCGCGCGCACCGAAGCACGGCGCCTTAGTGCACACTGCTAATCCGCCACGGCATCTAAATTTAAATTTTGGTGTTTCGTAAGGATGAAGTAGATCTTTCTGTGATGCATTTTTAAATGTTCTAAACTACTTTATAGTTCAGTACAATTTGTTTCATACCATTACCGCCAAGACGGCAATTCTGTTTTGCTCCGTTATCTACAATCCGACCTAAGCAGAAAACTGACAGAAACACAACAACATTGCTTCAGTTAACGACGACAATCTCCACGATGAATAGACCACTTAAAAATTATTGTGACATGTTCGTTTACTAATGTCATTGTGTTCTTTACAAAATTTTCTGCTGTACAGTAGACAGGATTCCTACTTTTAATCACACCTGTGTGCAATGACGTATTTTTCCACTAAAATGTTTCCGTTCACTACTTAAAGGTTTCCTCTTGAAGGAAATAATTGTCAATTAAGCTAATAATTAGTGTCAGTCGCACAAGATAATGAGAAAGTGGATGTCGTGACAATGTTCCTAGTTATTCCACGAAAGTGGCTTTTGTCGCTATCAACAAACATCACGTCACCGATGCACGGGAAAAATCGTCCACTGAAGCACTTTTCCTCGTCACACATATTTCATATTTGAAGGCTAACCTTCATATTACGCCATACACAGGTATGTAACACGTACTCAGGCCTGAATTTCCTCTAACACCTGTATTCACATGCATTAAATAAAGAAAACCGCTGATACAATGATTACTCAAATGACTGTATAACACAATAATTATAAACAAGGACATGATCTGTGAATGATCTTTGTTGATCGAAACCGATCATCATAATAAAATAACATCATATTGTGAACTAGACTGTTATTAGAAATGTTTTAACCACTGTTTATTTTGTGATAGGAAAAATGTTCCATAAAATGTCAAATGATTGTGATTGAGCGAAAAGGTAGTAGAAAATATGACGACGTGTTGGGAGACTGGTATTTGACTCATGCAGAATATTCCAGCTAAAGTTAGTTTCTGCGGCTTTTGCTACAATTTGTTGATTGTACAAAAATTTGACAACTATTTGATTTTTACAGTTTCCTCTCTTCAGCTCGAAATGTGCATCAGTTGACCGATGAAACTAATTTTAGTATCAATGCCTATAAATCAGAATAACATTTGTAGAACTAAGCGACCGTTTTTTTCCCAGTCTTATGGCTGTCTCTTCACAGCCTGGTCCGCATCCCCTTCCTGGGCCACCCTCGTCTTGTCAGATTAACTCTTGCACCCAACGTTCTCAATTATTTGGTGGACATATTCCAGTCTTTGTCTTTCCCTCTGTAGTTTCTCTTGTTCCATGGCGGTTATTCCCTGACATCTTAACACATACCATATATACCTCCTTTCCTCTTCTCACTGTCATATCGATGATTCTTGCTTCACCGATTCTACGCAGAATATCCTCATTCGTCATCGTACATCTAATTCTTATCATTACATACGATAAATAAAAACAATCAGTGTGCCAGTTTCTGTTTTCGGAGCGAGGATGTGTTAATGTAAAACCATTTTAAATACTATTGTTATCCAACATTGTCGGTATGGAAAGTGATCCTAAAATATTTTTAAAGTGTGATGACTTCCATAAGAAGACAAAACTAAGATCGCATGTATAAATTACTCATTTACTGTATGTCATTACTACTTTTGACAAGCTATGTTGCCGTTATCAAATGATGAAACGTTCGTCAAACTAAATAAATACTTATTTCAAAATGCAGGAGATATGAATTAAAAACTGGTATAGAACTGTACATATGACATTCTGTTTGGTATACGATGGACATAATATCATCGACATCTGATGCTTGCACATTTAGAATTAAAACTGAAATAGCATAGTACAAATCACATGTTGTTTGGTATACCTTTGTCATAATACCTAGGCCATCTGATGCTTGCATACTTCAAGTTGAAATTAGACAAGTTCTTGCGTGCATGATGAAGCATTTGTACTCCTGAATTTGGCGTCTTGTTCCATACCAATTGGCCATCAGAAGCATTACTAAGTGATCGACATCTGCAGCTAGTAAGCTTCGTCTGCAAAGGAAATATCATGATTAATTTATACATGCGATCTTGGCTTTGTCTTCTTATTGAAGTCATCAAATTTAAAAAAAAAAAATAAAATAAAATAAGCTTAAATAATCACAAAAATGGAGTTATATGACAGTAATGTGATGTAGAGGTAGGCGAGACATGTCCACACAAGTTATCTGATTCTAAGGCCGATGGCTGATACACATGACTCCATATCCTGTAAAGATAATTTTTTGTATTTAATGATATGTTGTACCCGAAATGGTCGTAAATTGATATTTTTGAATAACACGCTACCAAATTTTAGGTACGTTTTTTGCAGTGGCAGAGATCTCGTCACCCAGTGAAAAATCAGTTTACAAATAAGACAGTAGAGAAACTGCAGACAATCAAAGATGGAATAACCAGTCGAAACTAACACTGAGAATTCAACACGTAAATGATATGTATACCTGTGACAAGTTTCAAAAAACAATCCCTCATAGAATATAGCCGCCGAGCGAACAACTGACTCAGAGAGAGAGAGAGAGAGAGAGAGAGAGAGAGAGAGAGATAGAGAGAGAGAGAGAACATAGAAATGAAATATTGTGTAATATTCGGATGTGAAAGTAGTGAGGAAAGCTTTGTATGGGGATGGAGACAGTGGAAAGGAAAATCATGCGTCTCAACCGCGAATACTTTGACAATTGTGCAAAATTAAGAATTACTTAATATAGCTTAATCACTGGACTGCAGTCTTAGATTATAAAGTTAATAACCAACCAAGGTAGTCCATTAACGTGCAAGGATGTCAAACAAATCATCAACATTTAATAAATTTGGCTGCTGGAGCGAGTTGCAAATGATAAATTATGTGATTTCCTTTGAAGAACACGTTATCTGTGTGTGACACCAAAAGTATTAACAATTTACCGCTCCAAAAGTACTAAATCTATAAGTGATGTTCTGGACACCACGTTTGAGTAAAATTTATGATTTATTTTACAGATTAATGCCCAATTACGAGCAAACAATTATAATAATTACAATAAAGGTAGATGACACAATAATATGTAATAACATCACTAATGCAGTCCTGCTGCTGATGTTACAAAATGATATCTGTGATTTTTCCTGCTACCACAGATTGGCAAGTCATTCCCTATATCGATGAAATTCGCTGAGTGCAAAACGTATCACAAACGGGAAACGAGTAAAACAGAAGGGATATCTGGCGTTCCACAGGGAAGCGTTATAGGTCCCCTACTCTTCCTCGAGCTTATAAACGATTTAGGAGACAATCTGCGGATGATGCTGTCGTTTATCGGTTAGTGAAGTCAACAGAGGATCAAAAGCAACTGCAAAGCGATTTAGACTAAATTTCTACATCGTGCGAAAATTGGCAATTGACACTAAATAAAGAAAAGTGTGAAGTAATACTCATGACCACGGAAAGAAATCCGCTGAACTTCAATTACGCGATAAATCAATCAAACCTTAAGGTCGTAAATTCTACCAAATACCTAGGAGTTAAAATTACGAACAACTTTGACTGGAGAGAACACACAGAAAATATTGTGGGGAAGGCGAACCAAAGGTTACGTTTCATTGGCAGAACGCTTCGAAGATGCACCAGCTCCACCAAAGATACTGCCTACATCACACTTGTGCGTCCTCTCCTGGAGTACTGTTGCCCCTTTTGGGACCCTCACCAGGTGGGACTGACGGAAGATATTGAGAAGGTTCAGAGAAGGGCAGCTCGTTTCGTTTTATCACGTTACGGGGGGGGGGGGGGAAAGCGTCACGGAAATGTTGCACGAATTGGGGTGGAAATCATTAAAAGAAAGACGTTATTCATTGCGGCGTGATCTGTTTGTGAAGTTTCAATCACCGACTTTTACTTCTGAATGTGAAAATATTTTGCTAGCACCCAACTGCTTAGGGAGACATCGGAAACGGAACGATTTATGTGTTCTTTCTTCCCGCGCGCTATTAGAGAATGGAATGGTAGAGAAAAGTTATGAAAGTGCTTAATGAACCCTCTTCCAGGCACTTAAATGTGATTTGCAGAGTATCTACGTAGATGTAGATGAAAATGAAGTTCTGTTGGTCTCAATGGGTCATGGCGAGCCATGAGGCTGAGAGTCAATCAGAGTGTCTGCCTCTTCAGCGTCTATTTCTAAACTAAAAGTGATTCTTGTCGCGTATACTCGTATGCAAAAAGTCGCGCGTGAAACGTCGCGCGCGATCAGTCGCGTGCGACTGGCCGCGTCAGTTCCAAACTCAGTCTAACAAGTGGTGAGCCATTAAGTGCTTGTTACAATCGTGAGCCGGCAGTGGCAGCGAGTTTTCGGTGTGCAGCTAAGGGATGGCGCCAGGTTGCTGATATCGGAAATATTCGGGGGCACAGGAAACTATGTCCTGCTCCCCAAATTAGAACCTGTGATAATGAAAATCAGCCGCTGCGACCCCTGCGGATAGCAGTGCTAACAGTTGTGCTAAGTCTGTGCCGCTTCAGTCCGCGTACGTTGTTACTCATGAAGAATGACTGAAGGCAAAGGTGACTCTACATCTACATACTTTCTCCGCAATCCCTCCAAAGGTGCGTGGCGAAAAGTTGCTAGTACCAATACTAGTTACTGGCTTTCCTGTTCCACTCCCATATAAAAAGATGGAAAAACGGAAATTTCTATGCCCCTGTGCGAGCCCTAATCTCTCTGGTCTCCCATCTTTGTGTCTTTGCGCGAAATGTTAGTTAGTGGCAGTAGAATCGTTCTGAATTCCGCTTCAAATTGCGGCCCTCTAAATTTCTGCAAAAGTGTTTCTCGAAAACGTCGCCTTCCCTCCAGCGATTCCCATTTGAGTTTCCCAATCTTCTCAATAACACTCCTGCACTGATCAAATCTACCTGTTCAAATGTTCAAATGTTTGTACAACTTATGGGACTTAACTACGGGGTCATCAGTCCCTAAGCTTACAAACTACTTATGAACTAGCTAAGACTAAAGACGGCACAAATATCCATGCCCGAGGGAGGATTCGAACCCCTGACCGTAGTAGCCGTGCTGACCGTGACTGGAGCGCCTCAGTCACCTCGGCCACCGCGGCCGGCAATCTACCTGTTACCCACCTAGGAACTGCCTCTTTCTCCTCATAAAAACCGATCTGAAAGGGATTCCAAATAACTGAGCAGTACTTCTCCAAACGGTTCAAATCTTCCTAGAATACTCGCAATTAACCAAAATCAAGCACCAGTCTTCCCCACAACTGTCCTCATAAGCTCGTTCCATTTCATATCGCTGTGCAGCGTTACGTCTAGATATTTAATTTGACGCGACTCTGTCAAGCAGCACACTACTAATGCTGTATTCGATTACGGAACTGTATCTCCCACTCATCTGCATCCCCTTATATTTTTCTACATTTTGCGATCGTTGTCATTCTTCACACCACCTAGAAATTTAGTACAAGTCATCCTGCATCCTGCCACAATCATCCAATGATGACACCCTCTTGTACAACACAGCATCATCAACAAGCAACGCAGATTGCAACTCACTCTGTCCGTCAGATCATTTATATAAATAGAAAATAATAACGGACCTATCACACTTCCTGCTGCAACCCTGACGATACACTAGCCTCTGAGGAACGCTCGCAATCGAGAATAACGTTCTGAGTTCTATTACTTGAGTAGTATTCGAGCCACTAACATATTTGGGTACCTATTCCATAAGATCGCACCTTCCTTTGCAGTCTGTAGTGCAGTACCATGTTAAAAGCCTTTCAAAAACCGAAAAATATGCAATCTGCCGGTTGAAATTCATCCATAGAACTCAAGATGTCATGAGAGGAAAGGGCAAGATGGATTTCGCACAATCTATACTTCGAACGTCATGCTGAAGCATGGATAGAAGCTTTCGCGTCTCAAGGAAATTTACTATATTAGAACTGAGAATATGCTCAAGAATCCTACGGCAAACTGATGTTAATGATATAGGTATGTAATTTAGTGAATCCTTTCTTTTGCCTTTCGTATACACGGAAATTACCTGTGTATTTTTCTAATCTCTTGGAACTTTGGGCTGGATCATTCACGGTAAATGCAAGCT
Source organism: Locusta migratoria (assembly GCA_026315105.1). Classification (NCBI taxonomy): domain Eukaryota; kingdom Metazoa; phylum Arthropoda; class Insecta; order Orthoptera; family Acrididae; genus Locusta; species Locusta migratoria. The sequence goes on along the minus strand of CM048746.1, from coordinate 462,947,393 downwards.
ACGTAAGGGCCCAGTGCCGCTCAGTACTCTTTGTGAAACCGAAATGGTACCGCGTCTGGACCTGGAGACTTCTCTACACCAGCTATCCTATTACCACGTCCCCCATTTGAGAGTTAGTGCGACCATCAAATTAAGATATGTTTCCATGATACTCCTGCGTGAATGATTTGTATAATGTTAAATTTAAAACTTCGGCCTTCATTTCTCTATCACGACCCCAGAATGATCAACGAGTGATTGGATGGAGACCTTTGATCCTCTTACCGATTTTACATAAGACCAGAATGTTTTCTGGTTCTCGGCAAGATCTTTTGCTAATGTATGACGACTGTAGTTATTGTATGCTTCGCACATTGCTCTTTTTATAGACGCGTGAATCTGTACTAACTTTTGTTTGATTTGATTTGCTTGGCAATTTTAGAACCGAGAGTGCAACTGCCTTTGCTTTCTCAGCATTTTTATAATATTACTGTTATATCACGGTGGGTTATTCTCATCTTTAATTCGCTTTGTAGGTTCCTATTTCTACTCCACTTTATTGAAACTACATTTAAATTTTGCCCATCATTCCTCTACGTCCGCCGTACCGAAACTAAACGATGTCCATTCATTCCTTAAGTGGGACGCTAATAATTGATTATCTGCTCTTTATACCATAAACATTCTCCTAGGCTTCTCGACCGATTTTTTAACTTCGGTGGCCATTGTCGCTATGACGACATCGTGACCACTAAACCCTCTAGAAGGTATGGCCTGTTTTAGCTATAATGTCCAAAATATTTCCATTGCGTATAGGCTGACGATTTAGCTGCTAAAAGCAGTGTACGGAAAACGTACTCAGCGATAGTTCAGAAGACTGCTTGTGTGTCCCCCCTGGTGTGAAAGTATAGGCGGTCCTGTCTATACTCGGTAGGTCGAAGTCGCCTCCCAGCTAATAGACCATGGTCGGTGTCCTGATTGCAAATATTCTTTGAATGACTGTAACAGTGACGGTAGAACCGGGTGGCCTGTAAAACACTCAACTATTAACTAGATTTCATGATGGTTGTTATTAGAGTTTCGGTGCAACTAGTAAGGCAAGCTGACCTTTATTCTTGCTTCACCGGAACTCAGGGTGCGAGGTTTGTGCCAAGACTCCAAGTTTACCGAAATAGTTGTTCTACGCTCCCAACAGCAGAAGCGAAGACTTCTCTGCTCCCTGAGCAGAAGCGAGAGTCACTACCATTCTGATGGACTCTCCCTCTTCAGTGTCTGGGCCAGGGTTGGTGATCGTAGAATTTCACAAGCCTGAGAGAAGCTGCTAAAAAGAATTTTACTGGCAAAAGATGTTTTCAAGTATATTAAAAGCTAAACTGATGTTCATTGAATTTTATTTAATACAGAAAATTTTAGCAGTCAGTGACGATAAGTGTAACGAGTGATTGTTTCCATGACAGTGAATTATTAATTTCATGTTTAGAGAAAGACAGAGATTAATTAGGTAGTTCTATTATTTATTTCAAATTAATCAAAATTACGAGTATTACGACAGTCATTAACTATTTTAACAAAAGTCATCACTACAGTTCGTTGTTAAGGACATTTTTCACGCTTGCAAATATCAAATTTCTTATATATCTTCGAACATGTTCCTGCACGCGCAGGGTCGGCTTTGTTAAATCCGTGTTTGGCGTGTTAATGTTTACGGGGTGGCCGGTTGCCCTTCCTGTCGCCACCCCCTGCCCCTGGGGAGGAAATGTGTACCTCAAATGTCTTCCTACACTCTTATACATGTGAAAGTGTAGTGTTACGAAATGTTTGCGAATCGTGTAATTGAGGAGGGACTTGGGGACCATCCCGATATTCACCTATACGACACGGCTATTGGTCATATATAATCTCTATTTATATAAAAGCGAAAGGACACTCATCCATACACTCACTCACTCACTGACTAAACACAAAATCTCGAAAACTACTTCACCTACGAAGATGAAATTTGGCAGGAATGTAGTTTGTAGGCAGTAGACGTCAGCTAAGAAACGATTTTGCCCTAGGACCGATAATTCAGGAGATATGACGTCATAAACAATAAAATCTCCCCCGTCTTGCGGCACGTGATACTGTGAATATATCTGCTTGAGAAGGAGAGCACTTAGCGACTAGCAACAAACATTAAAAATAATTTCAAACTTTTGGGAAAAATTTTCTCGCTGACAATCATAAAATGATGAAAGGAAAAAAGTTTCTCGCTTACTACTTTTCCGCTGGTCACAGAATAAAACTACGACATTCGGTACAACTTTGAAATTTATAATTTCTACACTACATATTGTACCTGCAAGATATTTTACAAACAGTGTACAAATATATAGTTCAATGTACCTTCTAAATTGTACCACAGTACGACACGTAGTTCATGAGATACGTTTATGGAAAACCGCCACTCACGCACCAAGTTTTAATCTATAACTTTTTGAAACTTCTTGGCACATTAAAATTGTGTGCACACACGGGACACGACTCACGATGCCGCTCCACAACTTTACTGCCGCCAGTACCTCGCCTCCTACTTTCCAAACTTCACAGAAGCTCTCCTGCGAACATTGCAAGACTAGCACTTCGGGAAGAAAGGATATGGTGGAGACGTGGCATAGCCACAGCCTAAGGATGTTTCCAGAATGAAACTTTTCACTCTACAGCGGAGAGTGCGCTGATATGAAACTTCCTGACGGATTAAAATTGTGTGCCGGAACCGAGACTCGAACCTGGGACATTTCCTTTCGCGGGCGAGCGCTCTACTGACTAAGCTATCCCGACACGACTCACGATGGCGACTCACAACTTTACTAAATCACATGGCAATCTACTCAATACTGTGGAGTGTATTTGAAATCTCCATGTTTCTCACACGGACAGAATTATATCGCTTGCTCAGGCATGGGCTCTCCACAGAAAATATTGATATTGTATCCTGGACAAGTCACAAAAAATATTGGTTATAGTCAATAAAGGAATGAATATTAGCGTTTAAGACCCTGTCGATAACGTGGTCATAGAGGCGGAGCTTACGCTCGGATTGTTGGGGTAAGGATGGGGAAGGAAATCGTAATTTGAAGTTTTTGTGTATACTATGCTTATAAGTGTGGTGTAGAACAGCAAATCTCCAAGAGTACTAAACGAACTTTCACGGGGTTTTTATAGGACAACTGAGAGTATCTTGGGCGACATATAAGCTTCATTTCATCAAAATCGGATCAGGGGAAGAAAAGATATCGTAATTTGTAGTTTCTCGTGTATGCTAAGCTTGAATTGCAACGTAATATAGCAAAGATCCGATAGTCGCGTTGTTACTTACATAGTATACCAGATAACTAATAGATTGTGATGCTCATAACAAAGGTGCCACTGCCACTGCAAGTAAAATTTAATCCAGTTAGGGAGACAAAAAATAAAAAAATAAAATTTCTTCCTAGCTGTATCCCATGTGCTTTGCAATGTCATGGAAAGAAAAGAAGTGTATCTTTTGATGGGTATAACCACTAAATTGTATATAGAGTATATGGAGTGGGCATTGTGTTCTGTGCATCTTTTCAATATTAAGCTGGAATTACCACGTGATATTGAGACAAATCCACTCTTTCCACACATTTATCTGCTATTACGATTGGTTTGTATCGCACTGCCTGCAAAGATGCCCCACCTTCTTTTCGCAGAGCAACCACATAACATGAAATAATATCTAAATAAATGTGTCACAGAAGCAACAAGAAAGTTGAGGAAGCGTCGCTAAAAGGCCCATTTACACATTGCGTCTTATCCGAACAAAAAGGTACCAAGATACAGTCAGCGATTAGTATTTTCCAATATCATGGGACATTTCCACCTTAAGGTTGAGGACTCAAAATCTGTTCTGCGCATCTGAATGCATCTGAATGCTCTCTGCCTGCCACTAGAGACAATATACACATGCGAGCGCCAAACTCATCAGAAACCTCTCTGCTTTGTTCAGTACAATATTGTAATTAAAATTTGTAATTACTTTTGGTGCGGACTACATTAAGATAGAGACACACGGCTTCTTTTGTAGAGAAAAACTGCTGAGTATATAGTTCTACTACAAAAGATCGATTTCAACTTCGTGCTTTACGAAGTAATCACTGCAGGACGTGGGGACATGTATTAGCTGAAACAGTGGCCGACGCTGCTAAGACAGTCAAGACAACTGATTGGAAATAATATATTTAATGGAAAGTTCTATACAGACGATCAGCTAACGCCAGTCCTTCAACAATTACTCAGACTTACGTTATCGCACATTGACACCACCAAGAAGTCTTATTTAAAGAAACATGAACTACTCTGTTGATTGAATTAGCAGACTTTCAGCATTTGTCGAGTTTTCGATAATAGGGAGCAATGCATACAGAATAACTACAATGTCCCCAGTACTTCACTGTAACATACTAATACTTCAGCATACACTTACTGTGAGAGATATCAGTTTAGTACTACACCATAGAATCAGTACAAGGCGCTGTTATTATTATTACTATTTCTCATCTCAACGTTAGAAGGGTTTCCAGAAGTTTATGCCAAACAGACAACTACACACCGCAGTCTTAACTTTATGAACACAACCTAACATTGAATTTACATTGTTCCAGAGTACAGACTTTAATTAATTTCACTTTTTGTATGAAAAACTTTATGAACATTCATCGTTTTCGACAATGATTTCCACTTAAATTTGACATCTTGGCTAGGAAACCTCAGTTTACTTACAGAGCGATCCAACAAGGATTCTGTTTTTGCTGACCTAGGTCCGGAACCCTGAAAAACCATTATATACACAGGTCCCTCTTTAACAACCGTTGCGAAGCACGGGTATATAAGCTAGTATTATATAGATATAATTTCTGAAGTTGTTGGGATATAAGAAAGCATTTCTTATAGTTGATACCTTACTAAATGTGAATTCGATAAACAAATTGTTACTGTTTCCTTGAAAAATAGGTAAAATGAAAATACTAGCTTTATTTTCTGACAATCTTTAGCTTAAGATTTTTTTCTTTAGTGTGCTTTTAAGTTTGTTGTAAATAAAAAAAGATGACACTACTGTCGTTTATATTTCTGTCAGATCCTAGGATTTTTATCTTTCACTTTCCACTTCTTTCACTTTTGACAGTGTTGTTGATGTGAAAAATATTGAGCAGCTGCGTGGTTCGGAAGCAACGTTAAACTGTAGGTCCCCCTATAACTGGCTGGGTAAGTCAGTTCGAGGATCGGAGGAAGGCAACGGCATACCACCTCCAAACAGGACCATGCCTAATAAAGCACTGTGGTGTTCAAACCATTCTTTGGATTTTGACTGTTTTTTTTTATCCTCCCGTGTGACTGACCCAAACTATCTGAATTGGCTTCACAAATGCTCCGTAAGACTGATTTTCATGAAAAGTTCCTAAAGTGGATAGTGTTTTTTGATTCCACATTCAATATGGGGGTCTTGTTCATCGATAAGACGTTGACTTTGGGCTGCTGATAATCGTCTTGCTTACACTATCAACGTAACTCTCCTAAGGTGAAGACCCTTGCATGATAAAATTATAGACCCGTATTTCTGGGCGAAGCATACTCTGACATCAAGCAACTAACTAAGCATGTTGCAATTCAATACAGTGCCATAAATTCAAGATGAAGGTGAAAGTGTCATCTTCCATCTTCGTCAGAGTTGTTCGGAAGTTTCTGGATACAGCGTATTTCCAGTAATGGATATCAAGGGGTGGATTTAAGGCTTGACCAAGACTATGCCCGGATTCGACGCTCCCAGACGTTTTTTCTTGTGGGGTTATGTGTTCATCTCAAGGACATTGACCATTTAAAGGAGGTAATCAAAGACGTTATTGACTCCGCTACACCAGATGCTCTTAATCATGTCTGGAAGCAAAAATATCGTTTATTGTGTATATAGCGACAAATGGAAGGCACATGAAGCTACTTTGAACAGGTATGCAAACGTGGAGAGTTTCCCTTTTATTTGGTGAAGGTTTCACACTTCTATATTGTTTCGTTGCCTTTCTGTGAACAGTTAACTGCATTACGTGGACACACTGTAGTTCATTAGCGAATAGTTTATTAGTTTCACCTAATGGTCAAAATAATTGTTTCTGAACTCTGTGCATGCGTTGACAGAAATCTGCAGGCGGCGATGAGGTTCTCGGCAGAGAATAAAAACTATCATACAAAGGCTTATAAGATTTATGAACGTAGGGGGCAATAGCGCCAATGAATGGCTAAGAGTATTTTATAAGTCAACATAAAGCTTAGGTAGATATTTTGTCGTTTTATACGTGAATTCTTGAGGTATACATGAGAATATGTTAACTAAAATTCAATAATAGAAATAAACTATGTATGTCACGTTCGTTGGACGTAGCTATGTGATTAAATAACCCTTTTACAACTCAACGAAGGTTTACTGATCACAAATACAAAATCATAGGACGAACAGGCTCTGACCAGGTGATTACAGAGTATCTTTACAAACTCTCGGAGCACTGGATCTCGATGTTTGTCGATGTCGAGGGTGCTAGTATTTACTGAAATATACAAACAGGGCGACCTGCAACTCATGGCCTTTCATATACAGCCTCTTTCTTTGACATCTTCAGTCGCCAGGTAACGTATATGATAATTCTAGTTTTTTTATCTTGGGCTGCCCACCCAGCTCAACGTTTTTGGTCTGTGGTATCGTGTACTATATACTTCGCACTTGCTGCAGCTCATTCGTTCGCCCTTCTCCTGAATGCTAACACGAGCCAGCACTGTCTGAAAACTTCGGATTCCGCAGCTCCACAACATGTCTCGGCGAAATAAAGGTAAAGACATGTTTTTCCTAATTAAATGTGTTTTTATATGCCTGAATATCTTTTCGAAAGTGTACAGACGCCCCTCAGTTAATATCCACCTGTAAATCGACGTAATAACAGACCATAAAGCTTTAAACTTTCGGGATTCAATGCCGACTTTGTTTACGTCAGTTGAAGTGAGGTTATTTTTTTTTCTAGCTTGATTCCCAGGTTTGACTCATGATGAGATCTTTGAGTTGGTGAATAGAATTAATCCAGATGATTCTGACAGAAAAATTGACGAATCTGATGATGAAGATGATGTTTTAATTCAAAGAAATGAAACTCAAGAAAGTTCATCAGAAGAGGAAAGTGTCCCTTCTGCTCAAATTCGAGAAAGAAACACAAATTGGAGGCATACAAATGAGTAAGTACGTTATTAAAATGATTAATTATGTCACACTAGGTAGTTTACTTATTTTACAATTGCTGCTGCATGGTTGTAATATAGGGAGAGTGAAATGCAAAATGGTATTGCAAAGAAAAATAAAATGCCGTACTACCAGTTCAAGCTTGATATTACTGAATACTTACTACATTGCCACAAAAGATCAAGTCCGCAGATGGAACCTGTGGAGCAAGAACCAGACTCCGACGAAGATTGCTCCCTAGAGAAAAAAAGAGGCCAAGATGTTATGTTCCAATACCACCAATGGAGATAAGGCAAGCAAGTATGCATCATTTGCCTGAAACCGTGTTCAGAAGAACAGGTCAAAATGCAGGGCAGAAGGCTGCAAAGGCGTCACGTTTGTACGGTGTGAGAAATGTAAAGTCTTCCTTTACTTCACTACTGAGATGAATTGTTTTAACAAATTCCACAAAACATAAAATTAATTGGGACTTGTAACACAAAATATTTTCTGATACATGAGGTAAAATGAAAAAGGCACCAAAAATTTGGAATTCTTTAATGGTACTTTTGTTTGAAAATTTTGAATTGTTTACTTACCATTATGAAAAGCTCTGTTAGCAAGTTTGTATTTTGAAATATTATTAAATGCTACAGCAAATGTGTAATGTTTTTGACGATTTATTTTTGTATAAAGCAACATGAAACTATAGAGTTGTGTGCATAACTGTCCTGCTCAAGTCACGAGGTATATGATACCTACTATAAAAAAATCAGTACGTTTACAAATTTTTTTGGACTGTAATGTTAATCAGTATCAAAATAAACCAAATAGCACAAAAGTAGTTCATTTAAATTTCCAATATGTCCTCAGGACTGAAAAGGTTATACAGTTGCCCTATTTTTTATTCGTTCTATCATTTGTTTACTTGGTCTCTGAAGATGTCATATGGTACCTCTTTAAGTTTATCGAAAACAACTGTATTCAGTTGCTCACGAACTTTTATCTCATTTCATTTTTTTCTAGTTGCCAGCTCCATGACTGAACAACTTGATTATAATATAATCGTCAAAATCTTTTCAGGATTAGACTACAGCCAGTTCAGGTACCATGGAACCCGTAATCTGTTCTCATATGAAGCGCAGGGGAGGAAATAACTATTAAAAGGAAAAAAATCAGACTTGGAATACTCCCAGGAAGTCAATAACGATGAAGTATGATGATAATCAGCAAGTACTCTGACAATGTACTTGTGCCAGTGATCCAAATTACTGTCGAACTCTTAGAGAGCATAACAATATATTTATATAATAAGAAATGTATGTATTATTTTTATTCTTCTAAATGTATTATAGCTGTATGAATTACATATATTTTGACGTGTCCTGATGGATACAATTATTCCTGTGTGCACCGGAAGAGATAAACTAATCAAATAAATTAAGTGCGTCTTGTGGCATTTCATCTGTGTATCGATAACTATCTTTCCCTCTGAACAGTGTTATTATGGACTTTTCCAGTTTGATACTTAGCCTAAAAATGTGTTTCTCACTTTAGTGTAGGATTGTTTACTCGAAGGAAGAAATTGTAAATTAGGTTTAAAGCATTTGTTAACCTCGAAGATTACGTGAACGTAAATTTTGTCGATACTTTAACACAAAAACAATGATCCATCTTTCACTTTAAAAAAAGAAAAAAAAATGAAAACGGTTTATCATCGACGTCAGTTTTCATTTAAATTAGATTACCTATTTCTGGAATGGAAAAAAAGGAATGAAAAAGGTGAAAAGAGGTTTCTATATTTTAAATTTATTAGAGAGAAACAAAAATAACAATAATACATGCATCACACGTATTACATTATACGTGTCTTTCTTTGGATCGAAACATACTTACATGTTCCCTTTTTATAACACAAATATTTAAAGCAGTCTTATCAATTCAAATGACAAAAAATTAAAACGCATTGTTCAGCTATAAAAAAACTTACAAAGTAAAACTATATATTTGCATCTTACATCATAAGATGATTTGTTGAGAAAGAAATATGTAATTTAAGGAACACTTTTCTGGATGAATATGGTAGTTGCACAAAAACAAAATGTTAAGTGAAAACTATCACATCTAAGCTGAAAAGGTTATACATTAAATGTAAGCAATATTTTTCAGTATTTTTGGTTCCACAAGTACAACAGATGGATTGTCATGAAATAACAAACTTAAATATTGAACAACCGAAGTAAAAGTACACAAATTGCTGATGAGAGGGGATAAAATCAAAACTCAGAAGTTCTTAGTTCCGAAAACTGAAGAATGCTGACATTCGCAGGAATCAAAAGAATGTATGAAGACGGTACATTAAATGAAATGCAGACGTAGGGTAACCCTAAAGGACTCTCTTGTAAGATTACATGTCTGTATTAAGACAGTCGCGCATATAACTGCATGCTTGACAGCAACGCTTGCACAAGCATACATAAATTCCTCGCTCCTCCAATACAATGCACACACGCATGCATATGGATCAGTTTGTTCACTATTAAATGAACTAAATGTCAATTAGTTGGGATTGGGTGTCTTTTGTTTGCGTCACGAAATAATCAAAATAAAGAATATAATGAAAGAACAAATTAAGTTTTAGTGGACAGAGTGATTAACGAACATGCTGTTTTTTGTAACTGAAATAACAAATAATTCAACAATGAAGCAGTTACGTACTTATTGTTGCAAAGAATGAAGTGAAAGTATTTTGCCTGATGTTCGCAAGTGACTTGTTCTGCCTCTCTTACGCTTTAGCCACCCTTTTGAGGTTGTGACAACTTAGAAAAATCGCACAATATATTTTATCCTGCGTGATTACCGGTTCTTGTAAGATGACATACAAAATTCAATTTCTAACATTACCATGTAAAAAAGACTTAGGATTTAGTCTGTTCAATTTTCTAATTGTTGTATAACACCAAAGCATAAGAATACAATACAGGGAGAAAGAAAGTAATAATAAAATTCTGTGAATATTTTAAACTGACCATTTCAATAAATTCTCGAAACGAATCGTGCTAAACGTGGAAAAAATATTATTGAAGCAGTGTTTCACCATTCACAATATGTATAGAAAATTTTCAAAATCTTATATTGTGATGAATGAAATAGTGTTTTTTCTTCTTCCTCCCCAAATACTGTAATATTATCCCTAACTCACACTACACGGAGTACAATATTTATACCGAGTGTAATTTAACAATACCAAATAAAAATCATGTCTGTCACATAATTTACACGTGCTTATACAAGTCTCCATGATTTTCGAAAAAATATGCTAAAAGATGTACATGTTTGAACATTTGCACGATACATAATCTTAGATGAATCATCAGACTGCTTGGACAGGCCCGATACTTGAACAATTTTTTCTTACATAAGCTCAAGCATGCTTGTGCATCCACGCTTTCGCAAGTGTGCTCGTAACCAACTGAATCATTCAAGCACAAACTTGGAACAACCAAACTGGGGTGGAATTCCACCATATCCTCTTCAGTAGCAATACCTGAACATTTTTATACATCTATTGTTTCTATAACAGGTTAAGAAAATGTAATTGTTTTCAAAAATTATTGGATACCATTTCCAAAAAGCGATGGACGCTACATGGATCTGTAGACCAAACTCACTAGTACTGTGTGTCATATACGACACGCGGAAAGCGATGAGGTTATGCGGAACACCTTTTGTGTTTTTTCACGTGTTTGGGCACTTAAAAGGGTGGTTTTATAAGTCTGGTTAAAATATGATAAAAATTGTTTTAAAGACGAAAACTCATTTTATTTCTCGTCATAGTCTCCTTGGAAGGCTATACACTTTTTCAACCCATAGGCAATGTAGGCTTTGTCAAACTCTGCAAAATAATCTGCGCAGTGGCGACACGTCCTCATTGGATTAAAATTTCTTCCCACCAAGCCAAATTTTCAAGTTTGGAAATAAGAAGAAGTCACTCGGAGCGAAGTCTGATGAATAGTGTGGGCGAGGAAGCAATTCGAATCCCAAGTGGTGCACTTTTGCCATTGCGATAGATGCTGTGAGGGCTGGAGCATTGTCTGGATCAAACAGCACTTTCTTCCGTGCCAATTTGGACGTCTTTCAGTTAGTTCTTGTTTCAAACGATCCCGCAAAGCAGCATAATAGGTCCCAGGTATGGATCTGCCTTTTTCCAAATAATCTATCAGGATTATACCCTGTGAATCCCGAGGGCAGTGGCCGTCACCTTTCAAGCTTACAAAACAGTCTTCGCCTATTTTGGTGGAATATCCCCACTCTTTCGTTCATTTTTTAGGCTTTTGTTTGGTCTCTGGAGTGTAATGGTGGATCCACGTTTCATCCACAGTTATGAATCTGCTCAAAACGTCCTGAGGATTGCGCCTGCGCCTGACATTGTGAGCAGAAATGTTATTTCGTTTCCGTTTTTGGTCCAAAGTGAGCAGGCACGGCACCCATCGAGCACAGAGCTTCTTCATGGCCAGTTTTTTTATGGAGGATGTAATGCACTCATTGAGTTGAGATGCCTACAATGTTAGCTATCTAGCGAACTTTTAATCTTCGATCTTCCATTACCATATCATGCACCTTATCAGTGGTTTCATGTTTGGTGACTTCAACCGGCCGACCGTAGCGTGCTCCATCTTCCGTACTTCTTCGACCACGTTAGAATTGTTTGATTCAAATGTAATCGGGCTTCAATGTTGATGCGGAACCCACATGAACCTCAGCCAACTCAGATTTGAACTATGCAACTGTCCAATCCCTCAAATGTTTAATGTCTGCACGGTATAAGTTTTTCTCCATCCTAAGGAACAAACTACACTGTTACCACTTTAGCTGGCAGCTAACAATCAACTATAGTCGGGCCGGAATACGATGATCCCTGGCACCGCCTACTGGGCTGGGAGACCGCCCCGGCCGCGGAAACTGAATGCAGCCATGTTGCCTAGTAGTTAGTTCGCTGCCTTACAATATAGCTTAATGGTCGGTGTTGTCCGGCAGAACCGGCAAAAATGCAGAACGCAGTCGAACGCGCGCATGCGCAGAGCAAAGCTCGCGTTTGACTTACTCTAACGGTCTGCTGCCGGAGCCGACGCTCAAAGCTGATTGGCGCAAGCACCAGGGATCATGCTATTTCGGCTCGACTATAATAACCAAGGAGGTTAGAGTCTCTGGAGATGGCCTAACACAGATAAAGTGAAGCCAGCAAAGTGGGCAATCCGGCATTTGTTTCTGCCCAAAACATTTTTCGTAGTGAGTGTATATAGTGGGTCTAGTCGTTGAAATGTACGTCATATCTGAGTAAATACTCCGATGTGACTGTCAATTTAGTGACATTACGTAAAGAGAGCAATATTACAACAGGATTTAAGTGAGAAATGTTTGTTTTGGGCACAAAAGCATGGCCCTTCTGGCTTCAACCAATCCTGTTCTCAGCACAATTAACGCCACATCCTTTTATTCTAACCTCCTTGGTAATAACAGATGCTCTTCAAAACTTGCTGTAATATCCGTGGAAATATCAAGCTTACCAACAACATTTCTGGTTCCGAAAATTTCCCACTCCTTCTTACACATTTACCACACTTATCAAACCACCCTCGTATTGTGAATAAATGCCGTAAAATTTTTGGCGAAAGACACACGAAACGTGTATCGCAAAGTCAATTTATGTAAGCAGGCACGAAAATAAGAACAGCAGCAGCCACAAGATGATAATTTGATCAACTAGCAACGGAATGTTATCGTTTGTGCGCGATCCGCGCCGATGCCGAGTACGCGTCTAGATGCGGTCCTCGTACTTGTAGGCGCCGAAGGGCTTGCTGTTTTGCACGGCGTTGGAGGCGCTGTAGCCGTAAAGGCCGTAGGCGCCCAGGCCGTAGGGCAGGTAGCGGCCGTACGCCTGGCCCAGCAGCAGCGGCAGCAGGCCGCCCGCGCCGTACGGGTAGGGGCTCAGGTAGCCTCCTGCAGCCCCCGGCGTCAGCAGGGAGCTCAGCACCAGCGACGACAGCAGCGGGTTGGCGGGCCCCAGCAGCCCCAGCGAGCCCGCCGCGCCCAGCACGCCCAGCGGCGACACCACGGAACCCGCAGCCGCCTGGTCCGGGTTCTCGTCCGCGCTCACAGGTGGCAGCACCGCCGTCGGCCGCATCTCCGTGTCCGCGGCGCCGGCCGATAACAGCAGCGCCACCGTCATCTGCCGACAGGCAACAGGTAGCGCCCGAATCAAAGACCTGTATAAACAACATAGACTGGCCGCAGCGCCGTTATAGCTGAAACCAACGAGCTATATAAACTACATAGAGTGGCTATCAGTTAAAGCTCTGTATAGGGAAAGTATGGCCAGCCTGTTAGCGGCAGCCATGTTGGGCCTATTCCTTTGCCGCTCACACGCCGACCGCGACAGCGCTTGGCAATACGTATCAACAAGCTAAAAATATCGTGTTAAATGTGACTTAGAAAATGGGCTAATCCCGAAACTAGTCGTCAGCATTTCAAATAAAGCAGCTTTGGTGCATATTTAAAAATGTCTTTTCTACAATATTTAAGAGCTGCAAAACGCGACATATCAAAAATACTTATCAACCAATTTTCAGAAAACTATTCAGCTCGGTTGCACAGTGGCAGAGTGGTAGACTACAAATCCAAAGGTCCCGTGTTCGATCCCCGCCAGGTCCTAGGATTTTTATCTGTCAATTTCCACTTCTTTCAGCTCTGGCAGTATTGCTCATGTGAAATATCCGAGTAGCACCGTGGTTCGGAACCCACGTTAAACTGTAGGTCTCCTTATAACTGGCTGGGTAAGTCAGGTCGGAGGAAGGCAATGGCATACCACCTCCAAACAGGACCATGCCTAGTAAAGCACTGTGGTGTTCAAACCAATCTTCGGATTGTTGACTGCTTTACCTTTTTATTCAATGAAAAAATTTAATTTTTTTCACGTGTTATAGTGTGATATATTCTCTCGATAATGGTCTGATTTTCTATTCATTATTACTTACAGTTTCCGTGCTACATCAAATTAAATAAACTACTGAGCAAAATTTTGAAGAGTTTGCAGAGGAAAAGTCGCATTGCGTAGACTTTGCGTACGGTTGATTTTAGCACATACAATGCTGCGGACCTGGCTACTCTACGAATTACTTATCGTCCGATTTTAAGAAAACTGTTTCTTTTGTGACTCCAGATCTAGAGAGTTCACATATAAATTCAGATTGACCTGTGCTGTAGCCAAATATTCCAGTAGACCGTGAGCATGTCGTTATCGGAGCATAGCGTAAATTAAGAAAACAATTGAGGCTATGGATACGTGTTTCAGGAGTATTTTCTTCAGTATTATGCACTTGTATCTTAAATGAACTGCGAAAAATACAAGGGGATACCCACTACATGGCTTCTACCAGAAACAGAAATTAAATGTGCTTTTACAACGCCAATTACGTTTGAATGTCTAATATTTGTCTTGTTTCAATTCTTTGTTTCCGATAATGATACACTTAACACATGAAAATCAATGAGAAAAGCTTGCTTCAGGCAGTGCATATAAATTTTATATCTAAACGAGAATCTAGTTCACTCACTAATATGTCCCAAATTTGTGTTTTCGGCAACTAACTGCAGATAAAATCAACGACGCGTGAATAATAAACCTCACGACATTACGCAGGAATTTTCTTCACAAATTTATTCAACTTAAAAATATATAGGTATCTGCTGCGTGATCCATCCGTCAGTGAATCTTTAATCTATTAATTTACATTATGAATTAAAAACATCACAGCGCAAGAACCGAAGTTCGCTTCAGGACTCCTAGTTTTCTCTGACGTCTTTCATCAGTCAGATTGTTCATCTTCCTGCATTTCAGATATTTAATGGAAGTACTATAATGTTTGCCTCTTCTTCGCTTCTTAAGAACACCCAAAAGTACAACAATATGGCATTATTCAAACACACGAATATTCACAAGGTTCTCACGGCAGCCAAGCAATGTAAAGGACCAATATGGCGGAAAGAACCATGTGACTCGACTTCAGCCAATCACGAGCCGCAGACGGCGGCACGCGGCGCGGGAGAGGATGGCCATACTTTCCCTATACAGAGCTTTAGCTATCTGTGGGTTAACAGCGCTCCTTGTGGCAGCAACCACGAACTGTGGCAGCCTTTTTTTTTAAACGCCTAGTGCGCCGAATACGAAAGTTAGACCGACGCTATTTACGTGTTTTTGTTTCACATTTTATGTACCGTAGTAAGCTTGAAAGGTTATTTATTAAGCTGAATCTACAAAATCTACAAAAACGCAGTCATTAGGGAAGAAAAATTTTCTTTTGCAAATGTAGCCTATGTAGATGTATTTAGAATGTTGGGAAAAAGACCTTCTTTATTTACCCACGACGAGCATTTAATGGTATCCTCGGAATTTTGCGAGGAATCTCATTACACCAGTCTATTAAAGCTGTTATTAAAACATTACTTCAGTTGTAGAATACATTAGTTACGTAAAGCCAAATCTGCGGAGGAATGAGGTAAGTAGTTTAGGGAAATGTACACGAAATTAACATTATTTAAAGGACAGTGAAAAGGTCTGGTTTTTTTTTTTTTTTTTTTTTTTTTTTTTTTTTTTTTTTTTTTTTTATGAATGAGACAATGTTTATCCGATCCAGTGTGTGTGAGATTTGTAATTAAACTTTCCGATTTGTCTGCCACACACTTGTTGCCTATCATTTATCCTTTATCCATATTAGATTGGCTATAAAAATAACAATAATCCGGTACAGAATGGTTTCTTAAGTCATTGCACAAAGTGAAAATGATATGATTTAGTGCTATAGCAGGCGACTCTTTATGCGTAAAACATGGCGGCCGAGCTTTAAATTTGCTTCAAGTATGGCAGCACCTTAGCCAGTCTATGTTTTTTATATAGGTCATTGGTTGAAACCAATTGGAAAGGTTGCCGCCATCTTTGAGAACGTGTGCTAACACTGAATCATAGATTTTATATTAATCATTGCCACCCTCGATTTTTCCTTAATTTCTGGGCGACGCATTTCGGAAAGTAATTCCCACTACGAATAGAATTTCTCGCCTACTACTATATCCTAAGTATAATGTTTACAATCGTCGAACTGCTGCATTATTTGAGGTAACTATAATGTCAATAATCGTTTGTATTTGCCGACATATCTTCCCTATAAATACAGGCGAATTTCTTTAAAATCATTAATTACCTTTATTCTGCCTGTGATTCAAATGATGTTTCATGCTTTGAAGTACATTACGTATTTATTAAGCTCTCCAGAATTTGACGTTTTCTCGGTTTTTGTAGGTGCTGAGGAAACTAAAATATTATTGGAATGGCATTTGCCAGTAGCCGCTTTCGATCGGTGATAGCATACATGAACTTTTCTTCAATCTGACAAGAGCATATGTAACTATACTTTGTAGACTGCCACTTTTCAGGCCTCATACTGGTTACCCATTGGGTTAGCAACTCCTTGTTTTTCAAAGGAAATCTGTATAAAGAATAGTTTAATTACAGTTCATATACCTAGGCACTTACCCATTGCTTAATACGCTTTTGTACACTATATAACAACTGCCATTACATTAAAACACACCAAATACAACCATAATCTGCCTTGCTTTTTGATGGTCGTGAAGTAAGAATAATTTTGAAACTTGGTAAGTGCGAAAGTTAAGTATAATGAATGTTATAGACAAATACACGTTGATACACAACGACCTGTGTAACTACATACCTCTTTTTTATGTATGATATTCCAACAGTTGTGTTGCGCTTGCACGCTAGTTTGGATTACAAACACAAGCGTCTGCTCACTCTGTTGCTTCAAACTGACGTTCTCAAATATGGCACCCAGTATTGCTTAGTTCTGCCACCCAGAGCGCTGTAGCTTGCCTATTGCCTCTCTATGTTGTTTATATACCCCTTTGGGCCGAATAAATATTTTAGTACCTCTGTGGGAACATTTTAGCGCTTCTAAAAAAACAGTCAACAACACTCCGTTCTTCCAAGAGTTATTCTTAGGAAAAAAGAATAAAAAAACGTTAAGGCTGTAATGCGTCTTCCTGCAGCAACCAGAAGCCAAAGTCCCACCGAAGTCTATCACAGATAGTCGCGAAACTTTAGGGAAAAATTGCAACTGAAGCGATACTAGCGCCCCGAGCGGTCAGTAGGGAATAACAGAGGAATAACATGATTCAAACCACAGTCGAACATACCAGTCACGACACTCTATCGAATGTCTGTTACCCGCCGCAATAGCAGCGCGCCAAGCGGCCAGCAGGAGACACTAGTGAGATGCCGGTATTTCTTCCATTGTAAATCTTGTTACTCGTACCTTTATTCGTTTTCGTGGTGCTTTTTGGAATGGGGCATGCTTTTAGCGCAATTAAATGTAGCAACAACCAGAAGAAGGCTACCTGTCTTTTTCAGATTTTCTAAGGACCTTCAGAGGGATGTGACACAATCACGCTGCTGAAATGTTTCTGTTATGATTCACCTGAAAATTGCATATATTTAAGTATGATATGGTTGTTTGATCTGTTTTGTAGAAAAATGGCTCATGATACAGACAACTATATACTGCAGCTTGTATGTCCAAAGGTACAGAAAAAATGGGTATTATAAACTATACCGTAAGAGTCTTGAAAGTTCGTAAAGCAGGAAGAAAATCGTCTGGTGAGTCAGGCAAATACCCGATAGATGTAGAAAATGTTCAAATTGAAATCTGAGCCTCAGCGGTCATTCTCGTCCGTTTTTCTTTTCGAAAAAACGCACGTTCATGTGTCAAGGCCAATACTTTTCAACATATTTTAACTGTTAGTTGAAAGCAGGTCATCCGACATAGGACAACAATAAGGACGAAAGTCGAAGTTTTGTTTAACAGGTGTCATTAAATATAAAACACTGAACGGAAAAGAAACTGTGTGTCATACCCGTTTACTTTGAAGCTGCACGGTCACGATTATTACGCTTAAAACTTTTTATGTATCTTGATGCAAATTATTTCGGTTTCAGTGGGGAAAGCTGCAAAAATATTCGGATCGGCACGAATTCCTGTGTTATTAGTTACCAGGTTTCGTAATTTAATTCGTCTGTTGTAGTTCCACTACTGTTTATTTTTATCGTCATCCTTTTCGTCTGATATTAGACTAACGCCCTCGAATATAAAACTATTATACCGTGTATTGCGTAGAAAATGGTGCGAAAATAAAAGGTTATCTATACGATGTACACGACGTTAACGGTCGGCTCCCTTGCTCACCGCTTGGAGCAACAATTTTTCACCAGTGATTGTCGCGACTGTATATGTTAGACTGTGATTCAAACTGAGAAGGTGCCGTTTTTAATGCTGTTAACTTTCATATTTCCTCGTCGCTGAACATTGTTGGGGACTTTCTAATACAAATATGAAAACATAATTAAAATAATATCACTGCTTCTCTTAAGAAATTGTCAGTGCAGTGTAATTCATACAGTTCATAATACCCGAGTCGTATTTATATCGTGCAAAACGTTTTGAAAGCATAAATGAATTGTAATCTGATGTGCTGAAGAATAAAAGGAACTGCCTACGATTGTGTTCGCGTTCTCGGTACGTAATGACATGTTGCTCGAGTTTTGTTATAGCGGATTTCGTACACAAATATTTTCAAAAATAGGAGACTAGATTCTACATCGCCTTGTAAACCCTCTTTTCTCCTTGTCCTTGCTTCTGTGCCTTTCGTGTTCCTATCTATTTTTTTTAGCTAATTGGCACGTATCAAACTGAATATCTTCAAGAATGTGACGTGCTAATGTTAACAGTTTATATGTGGACATATTATTTATATGTAGCAACTTATTCACTCTATCAAACTAGTAGGTAAACGCCAAAATATGTTAGTGTACAGGGTTCTAATTTTTGTGAAACTGAGGTACGAAAGTAAGCAGACTCTACAGATAAAGTTGATTAACTGCTACTGGAAGCATTTTATACAGCATTAACATTATGAAATGGTGGTAAAGTATTTGCGATTCTGATTAACAGGAGAAGTTGGTTCGTGAATGAACTGTGAAAGGTTTACTTATATGCTTAAAAGTATACCTAACCACCATAAACAAACACTTGTTATTCATAACATAATTCTCTTACTTCTCAGCATCGTTTGCAAATGAGAGATTTGCGAATTACAGTTTTGATAATTGCTACACTTTTTAGTGCCACAAAATCTCGTAAACACGAGGGTATTTTGAATGTGCTGCTTCACTCGAAATACACATTCATTACTCAGTAGTGTCGCGGTATGGTTTTACGACCCGGCCGCAGTCGCGAGTTGCAGAAGTTCACTGGGAGTTTCGTGACTATGTTCTACTCTGGTCCCGCTATGAAACGTGTTGACGGAAGCAGCTACTCTGCTCTCGGTGCCTCCAGCCTTATTCCCACGGGCAGGGCTCCTTATCCCTTCCCATCCAGTTGCTTGATTGGTTTTCCTAATCCCTCTTAGCCCGACCTCCCTCCCGTCACATCCAGCCCCCACTACAAATCACCAGCAATATGTACTCCCGCCACCTCCTCTCAATCTACTTACAACTTATTGCTTTAATTGTCAATCTCTCCGTTATACTCAAACAAAACCTCAGTTTCACTTTTTACTGTCATCAACTATCTCGTCTGTATGAATCGTTTATTGCATAGGTTCACAAGCTATAATAGAACCAACGATCTTTCTGGTAAGATTTTCGCGATACAGTATATCCAACCTTCCATCTCATATATCTCTTGAACAGAAATATTGAAAAACAACTTTCAGGGGCATGAGCATACGACAGAGACTTATAAAATTAAATGCTTTGAGACAGTCTAAAACGTAAGGAAATATATCAACAACTAGCTGTAAACCCGGAGTTGCCCGGGTATTTATTTATTCTACTCTCGTACTCCACTTTCCCTTGCTTCCTCTCTCTGCATCCAACTCTTTCTCTCCCATCTCTCTGTTCGTTTCCATCTTTCCCTCTCTCGGCAGTTTCCTACAAGGTACCCTCTGTCATCTGCCATACAAATATTTATGTACCCAGTGATCATCCTCTTCGTTTAAAGGTCATGTGTGAAAAAATTGTTAAAGATTGGAGCAAAACTAAGTATTTTGTAAAATTTCGTATGTTAAGTATCCTCCACCATGTACCGAACGAAATGTTATACAGACAGTGACATTCCTCTTGTCTTTAAGGTAGAGTGTGCAAAATTTCATCAATATCGGAGCAAAACTATAGATTTCTGTGCAGTAGAAACGGGGCCACATTGAAAAACGCACTTTGTTATTCTCAAATATTCCTTTTTTATTTCATACAACCCTTGTTCTGAGAATAACGAAAAAAAAAATCTATGAAGTACATCGAGCGACCAAGGTATTTAGGGATCAATTTCTATGTCGCAAAGTACCTTCCCCATGCAACGTATGAAACTTAAGGTAGACGCTGACCCTCTTTTTTTGAAAGTCCAGCGTCCGAAATTTCGTGAAAATCTGTATGAAACTGTAGATTTCGTGAGTCTGTAGTAGATGTATGCTCTACCATGCACCTATCACAAGATACTTTCTTAGCTGACGTTTTCTACCTATAAACTATATTCCTGCCAAATTTCAACTTCATAGGTGAAGTAGTTTTCGAGATTTCGTGTTTAGTCAGCGAGTGAGTGAGTGTGAGTGAGTGTCCTTTCGCTTTTATATAGATAGAGATTAAGAAAACAGATTGATTAATTTTGGATGCAAGAGAATTAAGGGGCACTTGCAAACAAAAGTAAATAGTAACAAGCAAATCTGTAATACTAACTTTCTTTGATACAAGGTGATGCCTGATGCGACAGTTTTACGGCATCTACAGCAAAATTGTTGTGAGCGGTAGACTTCTTTTCGTTTCATCCTTTTGTGTGGGAGGGGTTAGTTACAAAACGCTTCATAAACGTCCGAAATCAAATGCAAACTTTGTTGTAGGTCCCCAACTACTTCCAGTTTCCAATGCATAAATCTGGATATTCTCACGTGGTGGTCTCTCATTATTTATGACGTCATATCTCCTGAGCTATGTGTCGTGCTCTTTTGTTTTTGGGTCAGTTCCATTGCAAACGAATGAATGGTTTATGAACGCATAGAGGACATACAGACAAACATTCATTTATATATATAATTCGGTTCCTTCACACAAGCATTACCTCATTATACCAAAGGTACTGAATATAAAGTGTGACGGTGAAATATAATTTGGGCTCCCCGGATCCAAAGCTGCGTCCTTCTGCTTGCTAGGCAGAATCTTTACACCGGTTCAGCTAACATAGCGTTACGGATAATGCGGCAACGCGGATTGTCTTTAAGCACGTCTCCCTCCAGACCACATACTTTAATTCTGCCTCAATGTTCCCTGCGAAATACATATTGCCAAATCTCTCTTATATTGGAATATCACCCAAGCAAAGAACATGAATGGGAACAAACCCCCCTCGTTCGTCAGGCAGAGGGATAGAAAGTTATTGAAGACAGTCCGTGTTTCTGCATCATCCATAATGCTATCTTAGCTGAGCGTCTCTGCCTAGGACACAGAACGTCTTATGTTTCAATCCCAGCCACAAAACAAATTTAAATTCAACGACTCACCCTACATTCATAACCTTTGGCATAATGAAAGAATGTTTGTCTCAAGGAACTGAACTATTGTTGATATTTATATCCTCTCCGCCTGAGGAACAAAGCAGAATTGGGGCATTCATGTTCTTCACTGAGGTGCTATTCCATTATAGGGGAGCCTCGGCAATATGATACGTATTACACAGGAAATATTCAAGCAGAATTAAAGTCTGTGTAATGATCGTACTGCTAACGCTGTGTTAGCTAAGCGGTTTAAAGCGTCTTTTTAGCAAGCAGAAGATCCCACGTTCGAAGCCTGCCCAGAGCAGAAATTTTCATTCAACGCCTCATCTTACATTCAGTAACAAATGTGATTTTCAAATTTTTGTAAATAGTCGTCACAGTTATTTATCATGCAATCAGTAGCATGAAAAATCAACAAAAGAATCGTATTATATGCAAAAAAAAAAAAAAATGTCAGTTACAACCTGAGGTATCGAGAACCGAGTTTGACGCTGAAAGGCAACGAAAAGCCCAGCTAGCGGATATCCTGAAACTCATGCGTGAACCTCAGCTGCCAGAAATCGTGAGACAGCTGCACACTACATTAATTTTATATATCAGATTCACTTCACAACTTCTCTGCATTTGCAATGCAACCAACTCAATTTTTTATTATTTTTTATTTGTGATTTTTCACGCTATTGATTGCACGAGAAATACTGTGGGATGTTCATAAGTTTATGCTGAAAATTATATTAGTTTACGTTCAGACTGTATCATAGTACTTAATTTCATAAGTCCCTGTTCTACATCTACACCCATGAAAGTCGGTTTTCAATATCCATGATTTTATGTCCCAGCCTCGTCGCCGCTTTCGTGCCCCGTTTCCATCGTAGGTGTCGGTGGCCGAGTAGAAAGACCGACACAGGAATAAAGGATGCATGCTTGTGCAGGTAGGAGGTGACCAGCCAGTGGGACAGCAGAAACTAGAAACACTAGAGTAAATTAAATCGAGACATATATATATTTCTTAGAGACTTAGTAATACTTAACTTTTACATAGCTCAGTACTGCAGAATGCTGATACGAAGTTGAGCTAGGGGCCTGCCTAGTGCCTATCCGATAGCCAAGTCTTAACTGGTGCCTATCTGATCTGCAAGTGTTAACTGGTTCCTATCTCAGTTCGAAGTGAACGATGTCGTTCAGTGGTGGCCACGAGCGGAGTTGCAGGAGAGGGCGCTCGTGGCTGACGTCGTAAGAACGCCGCGCCGTGCGTGCATGGCGGTGTCGGCGAAAGTAGGTGGCGCGCACTTTAGACTTGTGCGACACCACACATGACATTGGGTGAGACTACACAACAATAAATAGTATTAAGTTACACCTAACATAAAATTGAAATTATTATATACGCAAAAGTGTCCGAGTAAGACTAATGAAAACCGGAAAGAGAACATTATTAAAGAAAAGGAACAATATTGATCTAATAAGAAATGTACTTGATAACAAAGTAAATAGTACGCTCAGTGAGATTTGTAAATTTCGTAACTGTTATAATAATATGATTGGTTTACCATGTAAATCTTTTTTTCCATTAAAATTTCTTTTCTATATTCATCTTTAAAACAACTCCTAGAAAATGCATGCTTGCTGAAATTACTAGTTGAGTTTCACATTAAGTCTCTCTTTTATGATTTAAAATAAACAAATGAAATAAAATAGAAGAACAACACGATAGTTACATCAGAGTATTCCTCATATATTAAGGGTTTTGGCTTTTAAAGGTTATTCTCTACAAACGGAATAATCATTCATAACAATTCATAAGGAATTCTTGGAAAGTAACTACTAAAATAAGAACGAACTGTAAGTAATACTTTTGGATAAACAAAGAACTTTCATCGGGCCCAAACTAAAATATCACTTCGTAAAATATTAATCAGTAGCGATAGGCTTTCAGACGTGTTACGACCCGTGGCTCTAACCTTCTCCTTTCAGCAGGATAATGCACGACCGGACATTGCAGGTCTTGTACGGGCCTTTCTGGATACGGAAAATGTTCGACTGCTGCCCTGGCAAGCACAATCGGACCTCTATCGAAGTCGGAAACGTGATGGTACGCTTTTCTCCTCCTTACACGAGGCATCACAACAATGTTTCACCAGGCAACTGCTGTTTGTGTATGAGAAATAGATTGGAAACTTTCCTCGTGTCAGCGCGTTGTAGGTGTCGCCACCAGCGTCAACCTTGTGTGAATGTTCTGAAAAGCTAATCATTTGCATATCTCAATATCTTCTTCCTGTCGGTTAAATTTCGCTTCTGTAGCACGTCATCTTCTTGGTGTAGCAATTTTAATGGCCAGGAGTGTAGAAACACTGATGAGATTTAATATTCATAGAATATATGACTTCAAATGCGATTGGGCAAAGCTGAAAATGTGTACCCAGCCGGGATTCGAACCCGGGTCTCCTGCTTTCTAGGCAGTTTGAGTACTATGGGCAGGGCGAAGCTGGGAATTTGTATCTGACGGGAGGCGTGCATGAGTAGTCCTTGCAGGTGCGGTGATCACTGTGTCCCCAGTGGTGTAGGGGTCAGCGCAACTGCCTAGAAAGCAGGAGACCCGGGTTCGAATCCCGGCTGGGTACACATTTTCAGCTTTGCCCAATCGCAGTTGAAGTCATATATTCTATGAATATTAAATAATAACAGCTGCAGGATCAGAATGTGACGTCTGTTCTTTCCGAACAGACGCCACATGTATATATACTGATGAGATTAGAGGGCCGGATTTAGGAGCTCAGTGGCGATTCTACTGTTGCCTACTTGCATTTAGCGTGAAGACCACATAGATACGAGTTATTAGGACTCGTACATGCATAAAGGCATTCGTTTCTCCCCTTCTTGTGTTTGGGAGTGGAAGAGAAAAGTAAATGGCCAGATTGTTGTTAGAGGCACCCTCCGCCACGCACCTCGTAATAGACTTCGGAGTATCTATCTAGGTGTATATATGGACATTTTCACTTTCTGACCGATTTCACAGTGAAATATGCACGCTTATTGGTGTGTTTTGCGGGTACCATATCTACTCTGCAAAGTCGCATTACCGCCAAGCATTACGGGCGCAGCGCACGGTGATGCTGTGTGCCACGGCGGAGTGGCCGAGCGCATTAGAGTTGGCTGCTCAGTTGATGTTTCGACTCAGTGAATCGAGTCAGCGAACTGTTCGACTGAGTCGAAACTTGAAGCGTCACTGTTCCGAAACAACGAATGTTCTGATTCATGTATCGGACGCTAGGTACCGTTAACATGCGTTTTGCCGTCCGTCTGCCTGGGTGAGTTGGATACAGCGCCCAGGCGTGCAACGGGTTCGAAGTTGTTCCCCTATCGCGCCACGCGAGATTTTCAATTATGCTACCCTTTGACTGAGGTTTGGGATACCACCGAGAAAAGTTCTAAGTCCTTCGGTGTTTTGACGTAGGTACACGTAAACTAAGCGTTGTTGTGCATTGTTGCTACATTTGTGCCATGTAAACGCATCTTTTCAAAGTAAGGGCAGATAATTTCAGGGGGACGAAACCGCATTCACAGTAAGGAGATGTCAAAAATAACGTTTTTGAATTTCAATTTAAAGAAACTATAATTGAATATCTTTTATTTGACTGACTGAAGATGAATCTGATTATCAGAATACCTATCTGGTATTGTAATTCAGTTTTGAGGTTTCGTCACATAAATTGTGAAATGTGTTTCCTTGTGTTGATACCTGTAGTAATGTCTTTTGATTGCATTAAATATGTCCTTGGAACAAATCTTAAATAATTTGTTTATATTGCTTGGTTAGAAAAGTTATTCATTTCTAGATGCATGTAGACATTTGAATCATGATCTTTCTTGTTTTATTTAAAATTAAGTGTGGGATTTTGAAGGTTGGAAAAAGTTTCATGACTTTGGCATTTGAAAACTACTATTTTATGCTTCCTTTGTTAAAGTAGGGGAGACCGGGGCACGTTTTCCACCATTTTACATTTTTATTTTTGTACTTCTTATTTTTAATGATTTTGCGGTAAACAGCGGATCATTATATTTCCTACACGTTTATTTACAGTCTTCTACAGATATTTTTGAAAATAGTAAGTATCATTCTTGGTAGCAAATGGTTTTGTCTGACCATGTTGCGTTGAATAATTTGCCCCTCATGCGGGGCATGTTTTCCAGCTTACTTAAAATGTACAGGGGCAAATATTCCAATTATACATTCAATGTTAAAACAGAGATAATTATCTTTATTTCACTGAATACGTATTTTTATCATGAATTTATAATACATTACAAAAGAGGATAGTAAGAATAGCCGCCGGCCGCGGTGGTCGAGGGGACTAAGGCGCTCCAGTCAGAGTCTGCATGGCCACTACAGTCGGGGGTTCGAATCACCCCTCGGGAATGGATATTTGTGCCGTCCTAGTTCGTAAGTAGTTCATAAGTAGTTTGTAAGTTTAGGCACTGATGACCCCGTAATTAAGTCCCATAAGCTCTACAAACATTTGAATTTTTTAAAAATAGCCACATTAAATAAAAACAAATGCTATTTAATGGTTTTACAAAATATGTGACTTAAATATTTTACAAATACAAAAATTTTTAACAGTACTTATACTGATTGTCTGAATCACAATGTAAGCAAACAAAAAATGGAACATTCCCTTTCGTACAGTCTCCATGCTCCCATTTCGAGCACTGTACACACTTTTCATTTGCTTTAGACTTGGCGTAAGACTCAAAGCAATAAGGAATATGTGCCCCATATGCACTCGGACAACGTGCCCCGTCGCCATATTCGGAACTATAACACTACGTCCATGAGTAACAGTGTAAGCTATTTACAAAACAAATGCACAGTTACGTGAAGAAAGAAACCCACTTTTAGTGTGTGCAATGTCAAAATAATAAGTGTAACGCTAGAATGTTTATTTCAAGTTTCAATAAAAACGTGAAAGTTTACTCACATTTGCAAAAATGACGAACACAGCCCTGCCGACGTTGTGACTGCTGGTACAACACTGAAACTTTCGTAAATGAAGCGTGCTTTGTTGCTACTTCCTACAGTATCGCCGGTGGTAACATCTAGCGGTTTGGTTCGAAAATAAACGGATGTGGAAAACTTGCCCCTATGGAAAATGTGCCCCGGTCTCCCCTACTTAGTAAACGTTTATGCTTAAATTCTCCACCATGGCGCCATTGCCCCAGTTGAAAAATATTGGTAAGAACGTCAATTTAAAGCCAAAGATTTTGTGAAACAATTAGGTTAGAGACACACAAAATCGAAGCTAAATATCTACAGATTACGTTAATACGAGTATTAAAAATCACTGTCAGCCTATAGAGGCTTATTTCAATTTAATACAGGCTTGAAAATTAGATCTAAAACGTGGATGTTTCGTCTTTGCTGTGTCGCGCTACTGTGCCGTGCCGTGCCCTGCAGCTTTCTCGGCTCACGCGAATCAGCGGAGGTAGCGGAGAGTAGGACGTCACGTGTTTTGAGTGCCGAAGCAGAGAGTCGACTCACTGCGGCGCCCTGCAGCTGCCGCGGTTCACGTCAGTCAGGAAAGGTAGCGCCACACACGACTCTGCGGCACGCCAGATGATTCGTGTGCCGAAACAGTGAGTCGACTCACTAGACTCGGATGATCAGTATGTTTCGAAACAGTAAAATGATCCGGACTGCCCATCACTAGAGCGCATTGAGGCGCTAAGCTCCGACGCACGAGGCCCTTCCCCGTTGGGGGTTCGAATCTTCCCTCCCCCGGGCATGCATGTTTGTGCTATCTTTAGTATAAGTTAGTGTGTAAATTTAGGGACTGTTGACCCTCATTTAAGTCCCATAAGCTTAATAAACATTTGAACATTTTGGTGATGCTGTATTCCAAGAAGATGGACCCCCTGTTCTCAAGGCTCACATCACCTGGGCCCGGTTTTCTGAACACGAGAATGAACTGTTGTTCACAGCCGGTCACCACGTTCAGAAGATCCCAATTTTATATGAGGCTTTGTGGTACAGGATCGCTTTGACCTACAGTAACGTTACTAGAACTTGTCACAACTTTGCAGGATAAATTGTTTAAAATTCCTTCAAAATTCGTATCAAGACATGTGGAATGTTTGAATGTTAAAGATTTCATACATCGTGTTAGGCTTGGCTTGTTAATTATTGTATCTTTTGCTGATTCCATACCATTGTTCATAGCCTGCACAACAGTGCAGCATCATCCCCTCTTTCTAGTGTTCTTTAATGTCAGCCACTCTGATTTGTTATGATTATTAATATAATTATTCCCGACTTCTGAAATCATCTCATGCTAAGATATGAGTTGTTGCTTTTAGTTACTGCGAATCTTCGAACAGTGCATGTCGGTATAACATCTTCTCTACTAATAACGAACCGTAATGTACGTATGATGATGTACTTTTCAATCTTCCAAAGTTCTAGAGGCTTGAGTGGCGTTTGGGCTAACAAAATCGGATCGTAGATTAAAAGGTAACCGTCGTGACTGTCTGTTCATATATTAGAAACTTGTTACCTCCGAAATTACTTCACATGAGATTTTCACAGGTAGCTTGAGCATACCGTGCAGTAAGATATACGCTTCATTTAATCAAACTTGGGTCAGAGAAACATTTAATAATTTAAAAATTTGCTTAAAAGCAATAGTATGTGTCTGTCTGTACAGGGTGATCACACAGACAATTGAAAGTAGCTTGGGGCAACGTATTTGTTTCGTTTTATGAAAATATCAAGTACAGAAAAGTTGCAGGAATTTGAAGTTTTACTATTCTTATACTATTCTTATACGTCCTGCGTAGTACAGCAACAGAGGTGCTTTTAGTTAAGTGGTGCACCGAACAATTAATAAATGTTGCTGCTACATTTTTTTCACGCTTATAAATATAGACAAAAGATAATATAGACTGCGCGTGAACCTATCTTGGCAGTGTTGCATTATCAGCAACATTTTTTTCTAATTTACAGGTGATATCGATTGTTGATTTAAAAAATAAAATGACTTCTTGTATTCATACTACATGTGTAGCAGGCAACGTAATTTATACATATTAATAATACTGTATTAATACCGTGATTACTGTTTTTAAATATATCTAGGTATAATTAGTTATTTTCACAAGCAACAGAATTACAGATCCTCAGGGTTTGTACTGCACTATGAATTTTTTACTTTTTTTCCAACTGATGAATGCGATTTTCGAAGGGAAGATTATTTCAGCTGGTCTTGACTGAGTGTATAATGTCGTCAAGTAAGTGATTTCTGGTGCATATCTGCTTTTAATAACATTAAAAAGCTAAAGATGAATAGAGACCATTATACCTAGAAATATTCTTGTTGAGTGCATCCATAATGCCTGCACATTATTATTTAATGTAAACAACCAATATTTTGCTTACTTTACGTTTTCGAATCACTGTACTTCCCAAAAGTCAACTCATATAAATGCTTGTACTTTGTCAAAAACTGACGTTAAGGTTGCAGATTTTAGTTCATACATGCGCATAACAAAACTTTCCCCGTGTATTGTTGAGGAAATGTAAGAAAACTGACGATTCTTGTCAAATCGATAATTTGTCTTCTTATTCCTCTGTAAGTTAGAAACTAAAAGACTTAGCGATACCACAAAAACTGAGTTCTGCCGCTTGTTAAAAGAACTTTCAATAGGTTTCATCTAGGCAAATCTAAAAACTGTAACTATCCCATTAATGAAACTTCCTGGCAGATTAAAATTGTGTGCCGAAACCGGGACCTTTGCATTTCGCGGGCAAGCGCACTACCGACTGTGCTATCTCGACACGACTCACGATCCCGCCTCAGAACTTTTACTTCCGCCAGTACCTCGCCTCCTACTTTCCAAACTTCACAGAAGCTCTCCTTCCAGGAGCGCTAGTCTTGCGTGGTTCGCAGGAGAGCTTCTGTGAAGTTTGGAAAGTAGGAGGCGAGGTACTGGCGGAAGTAAAAGTTGAGAGGCGGCATCGTGAGTCGTGTCGGGATAGCACAGTCGGTAGTGCGCTTGCCCGCGAAAGGCAAAGGTCCCAGGTTCGAGTCCCGGTTCCGGCACACAATTTTAATCTGCCAGGAAGTTTCATATCAGCACACACTCCGCTGCAGAGTGAAAGTTTCATTCTGGAAACATCCCTTAGGCTGTGGCTAAGCCAAGTCTCCACCATATCCTTTCTTCCAGGAGTGCTAGTCTTGCGCAGGAGAGCTTCTGTGAAGTTTGGAAAGTAGCAGGCATGATACTGGCCGAAGTAAAAGTTGTGAGGCGGTATAGTGAGTCGTGTCGGGATAGCACAGTCGGTAGTGTGCTTGCCCGCGAAAGGCAAACGTCCCAGGTTCGGTACACAATTTTAATCTGCGAGGAAGTTTCATATCAGCGCACACTCCGCTGCAGAGTGAAAGTTTCATTATGGATATATCCCATTAATATTGGGAATAGTTGAGAATTAATGCTAACTGTACTACTAAATTTGTAATAAGAATCGATGTTTAAGTTCCCAATAAAAATGATAACAATTGCAATTCTCAGCTCCACGTTCACATTGCTCGTAATGATAAAAAAGTTTTCCTGCCCTAGGACTGAGATGTTGGTTTCAGTCGCGCCGATTCTTTTATATTTTGGTCTATGTTTGTATATAGGCCTACGGCTAGAGGCGCTGTTAGTTTCGTAAAGCAGAAAGAAACAAACAATTGTCTTATTGAAACTTCCTGACAGATGAAAATAGTGTGCCGAAACCGGGACTCGAACCTGGGACCTATACCTTTCCGGGCAAGCGCTCTACCGCCTGAGCTATCCCGACACGACTCACGATGCCGCCTCACACCTTTACTTCCGCCAGAACCTCGCCTCCTACTTTCCACAGAAGCTCTCCTGCGAAATTTGCAAGACTAGCACTCCTAAAAGAAAGGATATGGTGGAGACATGGCTTAGCCACAGCCTAAGGGATGTATCCAGAATGAAACTTTGCAGCGGAGTGTGCGCTGATATCAAACTTCCTGGCAGATTAAAATTGTGTGCCGGAACCGGGACTCGAACCTGGGACCTTGCCTTTCGTCTGGAATTGTCTTAGTTATCAACTCACTCACAACACTGAACTGCGAGTTATAGTTTTTGCTTTGTTGATTAAAAACTTAACATTTCTGTGCTTCTTTCGTTAGGTCTCATTTATGTAAGAATTCTTTGCAAGGAAAATCGAATTTTTGTAGTTTCCTTCGTGATTTGAGTTATTATAGTATTAATCCATTTTGTTTACTAATAAACATGCCAAAATAACGGTAGAGTGTTCGCAATACAAAATATTTCTAATTTGGTGTTAGTCCTTTTTTTCCTTCTCAGAGCCGCATTTACGAAATTTTCCATCCTGGGGCACAAACTTGACAGTGGCCACTTCTCCGCTCGAAGACCGACTACCCCCTCTCCCCAATCGGTTCCCTTTTTAGGCGCCCTCCCCGTCCCCTCCCGATCGTCAGAGGCACGTCACAATGTCTTGGAAATAGCCCGGTTTGCCGCGGCCACCCCCAACCATCCTGGCGCTCTTCCATCCACTGTTCCTGCAGTCCATGGATGAAGGGCAACAGGCGGATTGTGTTTTTCTCGAATTAAAGCGGTCGACGCGGTGCCACACTGCAGACTGCTAACGAAGATACGAGCTTATGGAATAGGTTCACAGATTTGTGACTGGCTGGAAGACTTCCTAAGTAATAGAACGCAGTACGTTGTTCTCAACGGCGAGTGTTCATCAGAGACGAGTGTATCGTCAGGTGTGCCCCAGGGGAGTGTGATAGGACCGCTATTATTTTCTATCTATATAAATGATCTGATGGATAGAGTAAGTTGTATTTTGCGGCTGTTTGCTGATGATGCTGTGGTGTATGGGAGGGTGTCGTCTGTAACTGATTGTAATAGCATACAGGATGACATAGACAAAATTTCTAGTTGGTGCGAAGAATGGCAGCTTGCTCTCAATGTAGAAAAATGTAAGGTGATGCGCATGGGTAGAAAAACCAATCCCATAATGTTCGAATACAGCATTAGTAGTGAGCTTCTTGATGCTGTCGCGTCCTTCAAATATCTAGGCGTAACATTGCAGAGCGATATGAAATGGAACGAGCATGTAAGGACAGTTGTGAGTAAGGCGGACAGCCGACTTCGGTTTATTGGGAGAATTTTGGGATATGTACTTCACCTGTAAAGGAGATCGCGTATAAAACGCTTGTACAACCACATCTTGAGTATTGCTCAAGTGTTTGGGACCCACAGAAGATCAGTTTAAAGGAAGACATAGAGGGTGGTCAGAGGCGAGCAGCTAGATTTGTTACCGGTAGGTTCGACCAATGCGCGAGTGTCACGGAAATACTCCGGTAACTCAGATGGGAGTCGCTGGAAGCAAGACGACGTTCTCTTCGTGAATTTCTGTTAAGCAAATTTAGTGGCCGGAATTTGAAGCTGAGTGTAATACGATCTTGCTACCGCCTACTTACATTTCGCGTAAAGATCACAAAGACAAAATAAGAGAAATTAGGGCTCGTACGGAGGCATATAGGCATTCTTTTTTTCCTCGTTCCATTTGGGAGTGGAAGAGGAAAGGAAATGCCTAGTAGTGGTGCAGTGCACCCTCCGCCACGCACCTTACGGTGAATTGCGGAGTATGTATGTAGATGTAGAAGTACTAAAGGCAAAGTTGACGTCTGTAATGTGGTACGTTCCATGTCCCTCATATGATATTACTACACAACATTTGATTAGGAATTACACTGAGATGTAAGCGAAGTGTACTAACAACAGCGCACCTGAGCTACAGTCCGCCTCCGTAGCTCAGTGCCGGCGTCGCTGACTACCATGCAGGAGGGCTCGGGTTCGATTCCCGGCAGGGGACTGAGTGTGTGTGTTGTCCTAATCATCATTAGCTCATCATCATTAGCACGTAAGGCGCCCACGCGGCGTCAAATAAAAAGACTTACACTAAGGCGGCCGAACAATCCCGCAAGGGATCTCCCGGCCAAGAAAGCCATACGCTCATTTCATTTATCTCAGCTACACAGCACCAGATGAGGACAAAAGCAACCCACACAAAGTTTCCTCCTTACGGCGCCGGTACCATTTGAAATAAATGACACATCCTAACTTACAGGTACGTAATACCTGTTATCGCACTACCAGCGGACTGAAGCCTTTTTGATGTCTTCTACCGCTGTAAATATGTGTCAGCGTCCCCATGTTCGTATACTTCAGCTGATTGCCTACATACAATCTATAATTCCACAAAAATTTTGTACTTTAAACTGAAACATCCCGCACATTGTATATTGTGCTGTACAGCCTTCTATCTCACTTGCAAATGATCAGTGGCGTACATTGTGGGCTATCAAAGCTATCGCCGAAGCCCATATCTAAAGCAATCCAGAAATTAAGAATCAATATTCACTAAAATGGCAATAGAGTTTGCCTCATAAAGAATTAGCGTGTAGTGTGGAATATGTCTCGTTCGCTTCATTCCAACTGTGGAAGAACAGAGTCTCGAACGCTCACTGCCTCAGCCTTCGCTATGGTGCGGGGTAAGGAGGGGTGGGGTAGGGTAGTGCGGCCAACAGCGCGCCAAGGCTTCGGAATCCGTCATCGCAACACAAGCACGAGTGCTCCCGAAATGTGCCGAACGGATACGACTCGCTCTTGGCGAATTTTTATATCAGTTCAAAGCAACAAAAAGTGTGTTTGTTACGTTTCACAACAGCTGTATTGGTGTTATTTATTTCATAGTGTGCAGTGTACTTTAGCAGTTCTTACTGCTAATTCTTCAAAACGGGTGTGCAATGTGTAATTAAACAGTTACTGACCATTCTTGCAGCTGGAATACGAAGTCAAGTTGGTGGAAAAAAAAATACCGTTTACAAAAGGTACAGCAATAAAAAGTAGGCGTTCCTATAAAAGATTTCAAAGTTGCCTCCCACCATCCATCAAGGGCCTCGGAAGGGGGGCGGGGAGGGACGAATGTAGTGTCATTGGACATCCCACTCGACGCTTTAACATTTGCCTGTTACCGTTTCTTTGCTTGCTGCTAATTCCTTGAGATACTTGGCACGGGTACTATCAGATGCTCGGAAACAGCGTAAGACATAATTATTTTTCTTATCATTTCTTTCTCGGTACAACCTTAGAAAGTGAGAACGCCACTGCATATGATCGAAAATATTGATCAGTATAAGGTATCACATAATATTATGAACAGTGTAGGGGCGCTTACGTGTTACCGTCATAATGATACAATTTTTCTTGTGCATTCAGTGATATACAGTAAATGATATCCTGCATTTAAAGTGTAGTGCAGATAGAGTTAGTACAAATAAAAGTAATAAACTGAAACGCCATGGCAGAGGTTTAAATTTTTATTCTCATCATTTTGTAAGGTATGTCACTGTGAAAAAGTTTCGTATAGTATTGAAATAATATGTGAAGTTTGTTGCAAGGAATGAATGAACGAAGTTGGAATAGTATCGTCAGATTAGGGCCAATCACTCAATTAGTAATCATTGTCTCCTCGTGTTAAACTTAAAGAGTATGCAACAACTCATCTGCACTTCGATCCAATTTCTGAAAATCAATTTAATAAAACAACTGTCGTGTAAAATAATCTGTATGTCTGAACGTAGGAGAAACTTATTTATTACGTTTTGAGAATGCTTTATTCAAAAGAAATGCCAGATAAAGAAACATTAGTTTGTCACTGGCAAGGAGTTTAAAATAAAGAGAAATGGCGTTATATATCTGAGCACATACCTCAGGTGAAGCCTGTTCGCCTTCTTGCTCAGTTGTGGAATGCTCTTTCTCTGTTAAAACTATGCTTTAAGTCGACCCTCTTACAGTTAATGCATAGAACTGACAGAGCGAAGTACATATGTACTTTCAAGTAATATACTTTCTTGAATAAATACTAATAAATAATCAACATATTCGAAAACTTAATTTTAACGCTAATTTTCCCTGTTTTAACAAGTTGAGCATTACGCAAAATTATATCTCTTTTCGGTGACATAAAACATCAGCTCTACAATACGAATATTTCTGTAAGACTTAGCAGGATTCAGCCCTGTGTTCTAAAGTACTTGGACACTGGCAAAGAAACTGTGAGCAACATCTCTGCCTAATTTAATCCAAGAAGGTTAAAATAAGGGGAGACGGCGCTACTATTCAAAGCTTAGCTGTTGATTGAAACTAGTCCGCCATCTTCTGGACCCAAGGAAATAATTATGTTTTCAGATTAAAGCACTCTTTGGTTCTTTTCCTGCTAACTTTTATACATTTAAATGACTGTCATTTCTGATTTCTTAATCGATATACAATACTTTCTTGGAGAAATACAGACCTTCCAGATATCTGAATTGCGATTTATTAAAGCAAAATCTCTTTCGATATGACTTACGTATCGGGATAGTACCCAAATGGTTTAAAAAAACTGAAATTGTCAGCTGCAGTATTTAACAGGAAATACCGAACAAAATTTTACCAATAATGACAGAACCAAGCTGTATCATTTTCGTTTGTTCAGTACAGAAGGAACGATTTTGTCGTTGAATATGTGCGAAAATTCTTTCTTCAGGTTCCAAATCATTAAATAATATTCATCCGAAATTCTGTACCATCAACTCTTTGAAATTTTAAGGGAATTTATTTCTCGTAAAAGTGAAAATTAGAAGTCAAGGAGAAGAAAACACCGAAACAAATACTGGTGCTAAGTATTTATTTAGCAACAAAGTTGTCCCTGTAAAATAGCAGATGACTTTCATATTTCGCTTTCACATCCATAGGTAATGCAGGTAACCTATTTTGATTTTTCTTTATCTACAAAGTACCACTTTCAACGCAGAATGCAATAAATTAAATACACACTCGTCACCACAAATCTTACAGGCACCACAATATGGCGACAATGGCTTCACTTCTGTGGCGTTAAGGGCATCTCCCCCTATTCTAACCTCTTTGATTTAATCATTGCTGTGAAGTGTAAACTCTGACAATCAGTGATCTCTGTGCAACCTGGATTTAAAACTTCGGTGTCTAAGCATAGAACTAAGGCGTGTCTGCGCATGAATATGTTTTGCACAATACTTTCATTGTCCGCCATTATGTAAGTTGGCAAAATAAAAAAAATAAAAAAATAAAAATAAATAAATCAATAAATCAATAAATAATAATCACATATGTAATGTATTGCTTCTTACCGTAAAATTATAGTAATGAAAATTTAGGTATCTAACTTGAAAGTAGAACTAGTGATTGTAATTTTCTTCTGCTTTGTATTCACCACAATGAATCAATGAATGTATACTTTCTTTGTTAAGTGATGGGCGAGATGCGATTTTC
This sequence comes from Locusta migratoria, assembly GCA_026315105.1. Taxonomy (NCBI): domain Eukaryota; kingdom Metazoa; phylum Arthropoda; class Insecta; order Orthoptera; family Acrididae; genus Locusta; species Locusta migratoria. The sequence goes on along the minus strand of CM048746.1, from coordinate 462,911,089 downwards.
GATCGTAATTTGGCAACGTATTGTGAGACACAATTATACACTTAAATTGAAACATTTTTCACTTTTGCCATGGATGGAGACGAATAATGTGTTACAGTATCTTTAAACAATTATTTCAGGAACTTTTTTGTGTCGAATGCCCACTGTCGATATTTGTATTCTGGTCCATGCACTAATTGAAAGAGTTTCAGTAGTAAGCTAATAACTTTTAAACTAGCTGTTCAAAGAGAGCATTACGTTAAAGTAATTTTAAAGAGAAATTATTCGAGTCTTACATAATTTTTCTAGTAACTGCTTCGTAGCAACCGTGTTCTTCCAAACGAAATTTATCATCAATTATGGAAAGGGCTGTTATGAGTAGGTTACATCATAAATTTTTAAATTCTGTCAATAATTTTATGATATATTGGAGCTGAAACTTTAATTGACACTGTTACGAAGTTCAGGGTGCACGGATCTCCAAAAACTGATTTTATAATGTAGAGATGTGCTCTTCGAAAACAGGAATGGTACTGAATGAATCTTCCTGTATCACATGGCAGTTAAATCGTGTAATCAACTTGGCAAATGAGCGAACAGTTCTTGACTTTAACATACTCAAAGTTATAGAACTACTAAATTTTCTTAGGAGTAAAATCTATAATAATAATAAATCTGTAAGTGTAGGCTTGACGCTGATCTCTTCAATCTTCAAAACAACTGGACGAATCTTCATGCGATTTTCACAAGAAACATGAGAAAACTTTGGGTCAACATATAGGCATAATTTTATCAAAATCAGATCACAGAGAAAAAAAGATATCGCAATTTTAAGTGTTTTCATTAACCGTTGTGTCTTTTTGTTCAGCTATAAAAAACCTCTTCTTTCCAAAAAACTACTTCACGAATTTGCATGGGGTTTTCACGGGTAACTTGAGCGTAGCTCTGGACAACATATATATTTCGTTTCATAAAAATCGGATCACAGAAAAAAGGCATATCGTAATTTGAAATTTTTTATCTACGACCGTCATGTCTGCCTGTCTCTTTGAACACGTTTATCTCCAAAATTACTTGACGAATTTTCATGGGGTTTTCACACGTAACTAGAGCATATCGTGCGGTTACATGAAAGCTTCAATAATTAAAATCGGATCAGAGAAAATAAAAATATAATCATCTGTTTAAAAGCCATCGTGTATGTCTATTTGTTGATGGTTATCTCAAGGGTAGTACACTAACTTTCATGGGTTGCCACAGGTAAATTGAGAATAGTTTGGAGACTAACATAGGCTTCATTTCATCAAAATCGGATCAGAGGAAGGACATATATCGTAATTTGAAATTTTATGTGTATGCTATGCTTATAAGTATGGTGTGAAACAGCAAATCTCCAAGAGTACGACACGAACTTTCATGGGGTTTCATAGGTCAACTGAGAGTACCATGAGGCAACATATAAGCTTCATTTCACCAAAATCGCATCAGAAGAAGAAAATATATCGTAATTTTTAGTTTCTGGTGGATACTACACTTGAATTGTAGCGTTGTATAGCAAAGATCCGATAGAGGCGCTGTTACTGACATAGCATTAAAGCACTGTAAAGAGACCCAGTGTTTACCAAATAACTAATAGATGGAAATGCTGCATTTTTTATTCAAACAACTAAGATGTAAAATACTGAAACAAGGGCTACGATTTTCCTCACGGCAGCGGTCTAGTGTATTGATATCCGCAACGGCCGTTGTATCTTTTTGAAAAATCAGTCACGTAGAATGACGGGAATAATTATTTAGGTTGATAATGAAATAAATAATTAATGTTGTTCCGATCAGTAAATTAATGATCCCCCTAAAGCGAATATTTCGTTGCCAACGTTAACATAATAAACTGCCGCTACTGCCAGTAAAACTTAACCCAGGTACGACACAAAAAATAATAGGTGTATCCCGCACGCTTTGCATTGCCGTGGAAAGAAAAAAAGTGCTTCTTTCCGCGGGTATCATTTCAATTTCAAACATTCCTTCGCGTCTATCGATGCTCTAATTTACATAAGAATTCTTTGCAAGGAAAATCGAATTTATGTAGTTCCCTTTCTGATTTCGGTGTATCCTCTTTACATTTTGAGTGCGTGCTGTTTAGGAATGCCTAGAAAACTCCGTAGTACAGAAAAGGACAAAGTGAGCGACGTTAGCTACATAGTACACCAAATAACTAATTATGGCATTGCTGCGTTTTTTTCATACTCATAACTATGGTGTAATACGCTACAAGAAGGGGTATAATTTTACTTACGGCGGCGGTGTTGGATGCTGATGTTGGCAATGGCCATTGAATGCTTATTTCAAAATGAGTCACGTAGAATGAGGTGAATAATTCTTTACGTTCACGATGAAATAAATAATTTATGCTGTTCTGGCCAGTAAATTAACCATCCTCCTAAAGCGAATAGTTCGTTGCCAACAACAGCAAACTAAATCGTTGCCACTGCAAGTAAAATTAAACCCAGGTAGGACCCTACATTTTTTTTCTTCCTAGCTGTATCCCGTATGCTTTGGAATGTGAAGGAAAGAAACGAAGTGTATCTTTTGACGGGTATAACCACTATGCTGTGGATAGAGTAGAAATATCTATAGAGTGAGCATTGCGTTCTGTGCATCTTCTCAACATTAAGGTGGAATTACCACGTGATATTGAGACAAATCCACTCTTTGCGCACATTTATTTGCTCTTACGATTGGTTGATTGGTTTGTACCGCATTGTCTGCAAAGAAGCACCACCTCCTTTTCGCAGAGCAACCACGTAACATGAAATAATATCTAAATAAATGTGTCACATAATCAACAAGAAAGTTGACGAAACGTCGCTAAAAGGGCCATTTACACATAGTTATCCGTCTTAACCACACAAAAAAGGAATGAGATAAAGATTAATAGATTTTTTCCAATATTACGTGACATTTCCATATTAATGTTGAGGACAATATCTGTTTTGCGCATCTGAATGTTCACTCATCAGAAACGTCTCTGCTTTCATAACTGTTCGTTACAATATTGTGATAAAATTTGTAATTACTTACTTTTGGTGCGGACTATATTAACATGAAGAAAGACGTCTTCTTTTGCAGAGACAATTGTACTTAGAGTTATAATCCGACTTCTCAATATATAGTTCTATTCCACTTTATGCTTTACGAAGTACCTAATCACCGCAGGACGTGGGGCCATGTATTAGCTGAAAGAGTGGCCGATGCTGCTAACACATTCAAGACAATTCACTGGAAATACTATATCTAATGGAAAGTTCTATACAGGCGATCAGCTGACGTCATTTTTCAGTGATTATCCAGACTTGTTGTAACGAACATCGACACCACCATGACGTCTTATTTAAACAGACATGAACTGCTCTGATGACTGAATTACTAGATTTTCAGCATTCGTCGAGTTTTCGATAATAGGGAGCACTGCATACAGAATAACTACATTGTCCTCAGTGCTACGCTTCAACATACTTGTACTTCAGCATACACTTACTGTGAGAGATAAGCAGTATAGTTCTACACCATTGAGCGAATACATGGCGCTGTTATCATTATTACTATTTCTCAACTTAACCATAGATGTGTTTTCAGAAATTTACAACAACCAGACAATTATACACAACAGTCTTAACTTTATGAACACAATCTAACAATAAATTTACATCATTCCGGTGTACGGAATTAATTTCACTTTTTGTATAAAAAACTTTATGAACATTCATCGTTTTCGACAATGACTTCTACTTAAATTTGACATCTTGGCTTTGAGAACTGAGTTTATTGACAGAGGATACAACAAGGATTCTGTTTTCGCTGACCTAGGTCCGAACGCTAAGAAACCGTGATATACACTGGTCCCTCTTTAACAACCGTTGCGAAGTACGAAGATATAAGCTAGTAGAATAATAATGAGCTAATGGAATGGAGCGTAGGCCTTATGTTCTACAGCCGATTGACCTGAGATTCACTCAGTATGATATATGCAGCCGTAAGATGCCTCCTTACTCGAGTCGGACAGGCCATTAAGAACATTAGTGTCCACTCTGTAGCTATCACGAGACACCGGTTAATGTTATATATAGACCCCCAGGAGAAATCATTTAATGCTCCACCTCCCCTCCAATCCCTCGGCGCAGCTCTATCAGAAGCGAACCTACGAACACGTCAAAACATGAGAGATTCCTTTAGCGGAAGACGATTTGAGAGAAATTAAGATTGTCCGAGGCGGCCAGTGCAGGGGAGCCGTCAGACTGTACTTGCTATTGTGCGTGAAGTTTTCTATCGTTCATACTTCAGTACCGTGATACATTAGTCTAAAATAAAAGAATCATTTCTGGTGATTTTGTTGGGACCGTAGTATTACGTGTAAATTAAATGTACAACATCAAGAACGCGAAGAACAAACTGCAAGTGCTCAAAGTATAGGCGAATTGTGAAACGATGTCCCCGACGACGAACATGTTAACGGTATAAATGCTAAAACGTTAAACAAAACTTATGCATATAAAAACTGTTGCGTCACCACGATTTTAAGGGTTCATGGTCCTTTATATAAAAATGGAAAAGAGATATACAAAAACAACGTTAGGTTCTCTTTACTGCTCACGAAAACGGAAATTGAGGAGTTTTACGACAATAACCTAGACATTGTGAATCTGTGTTCCAGATTGCAGCAGACAACGGTACTCCTATCACCTGGTAACACATCGTCTGCCTGTATTCGTCGTGGCATATTGTTCACTATATCATCAACGGACTGTTGATGCAGACTGTCCAACAACTCAACGGCGATTTTGCGTAGATCTTTGATTCGTGGGTCGTCTCGTCCGAAAACCGCCGTTTTCTATACATCACAGGCATCTTAGATTGGTCTCATGTGTGGAGAACATATTCGCTATTCTAATTTTACGGTGGTGGTAATTATAAATACAAGCAGTCACAAGGTGTTCACGATGAGAGAAGGAACTATCGTTCATTAAGACGAATCGCTCACCGAAATGCTGCCAATATGGTTGCACTATCCGTCGGAGGATGTCATCTCAGAACGGTGTAGCCATTTGAAAGCCTTCTACGAATACCAGTGACGTAAGTATCTTCATCTACATACACTACTGGCCATTAAAATTGCAACACCAAGAAGATATGCAGATGATTAACGCGTAAACATTGGACAAGTAAATTATACAAGAACTGACATGTGATTGCATTGTCACGCAATTTGGGTGCATAGATGTTGAGAAATCAGTACCCAGAACAACCACCTCTGGCCATAATAACGGCCTTGATGCGCCTGGGCATTGAGTCAAACAGAACTTGGATGGCGTGTACAGGTACAGATGCTCATGCAGCTTCAACACTATACCACAGTTCATCAAGATTAGTGACTAGCGTATTGTGACGAGGCAGTTGCTCGGCCCCTATTGATCAGACGTTTTCAGTTGGTGAGAGATCTGGAGAATGTGCTGACCAGGGGAGCAGTCGAACATTTTCCGTATCCAAAAAGGCCCGTACAAGACCTGCAGCCGGCCGCGGTGGCCGCGGGGACTGAGGCGCTTCAGTCACGGTCTGCACGGCCACTACGGTCGGGGGTTCGAATCCCCCCTCGGGCTTGGATATTTGTGCCGTCCTAGTTCGTAAGTAGTTCATAAGTAGTTTGTAAGTTTAGGGATTGATGACCCCGTAGTTAAGTCCCATAAGCTTAACAAACATTTGAATTTGAACAAGACCTGCAACATTAGGTCGTGCATTATCCTACTTAAATGTAGGGTTTCGCAGGGATCGAATGAAGGGTAGAGCCACGGGTCACAACACATCTGAAATATAACGGACACTGTTCAAGCCGGCCGCGGTGGCCGAGGTGACTGAGGCGCTCCAGTCACGGTCAGCACGGCCACTACGGTCGGGGGTTCGAATCCCCCCTCGGGCATGGATATTTGTGCTAAGTAGTTTGTAAGTTTACTGATGACCCCGTAGTTAAGTCCCATAAGCTTAACAAACATTTGAACATTTTTTTGGCCACTGTTCAAAGTGCCGTCGATGCGAACAAGAGGTGACCGAGACGTGTAACTAATTATTGCACCCCATACCTTCACACGGGGTGATACGGCAGTATGGCGATGACGAATAGACGCTTCCAATGTGCATTCACCGCGATGTTGCCAAATACGGATGCGACCATCATGATGCTGCAAACGCAGAGTGTTCATCGAACCTCTTATGACGTTTCTCTACAGTACCATTCTCTAATAGCTCGCGGGAAAAAGGAACACCTGAATCTTTCCAACTGCTTTCTCTTATTTTATTTTCATGATCATGTCTTCCTATGTAAGTGAGTGCTAAAGAAATATGTTCGCATTCGTATGAGAAAGTTGGTGAAAGAAATTTGCAAATAGATCTTGTCGTAACAAATAACGCCTTTCTTTTAATGATTTGCACCCCAACTCATGCATCATTTCTGTGACACTCTCCTCTATATTGCGATAGTACAAAACGAGCTGCCCTTCTCTAAATCGTCTGTCAGTCCCAATATATGATTATGTTCCCATTACTTTATTTACCTCTTCGTTGAAGCAGAAATGTTCAAATGTTTGTAAATCTATCGGACTCAACTGCTGGGTTATTAGTCCGTAGCTTAAAAACTACCTAAACTTAGGTAAACAAGCCTAAGGACAACACAAACACCCATGCCCGAGGAGGGTTCGGGTGCCCCTTCGCGCATGGGTCTTCGTGTTGTCCTTCGGTTAGTTTGCCGTGGTATTAGAGAAATTCTTCTAACTTTGCATTTACACTATGTGTGACAGTACATTGAGTGTCTTATGGACATGGCAAGTACACATTTTTTAATATTATTGGTACCTCCCCTACGTGGAACACGTGAGGCAATAGCAATAGAAGGAATGCCTTGTAGTGTGCATGACCTTAACTTTTAACACTTTGTTGTATGAAGTGCATATCAGCGACGTTGACAGCACTTACACAGTGCACATTCAAAAAAAAAAAAAAAAAAAAAAAAAAAAAAAAAAAAAAAAAAAAAAAAAAAAAAATCACTGAAAATACATATCAGGAATACATGACGATTTCGCTAAATACAAGGACACAATACGACTACGAAACCACCTGAAGATGAATTTGTAAGAAAATCCTGAACCAGTCATGGTTTAAATAAATAAACATTTTTATGCCATACTTACGGCTGGTCGGTGTTTTAATATTGTAAACATTATTATAGAGATTGCTTAGTAATGGGTTCCTAGTTTTACAAACTACTTTATTTAAACTAAGCACAAAAAGACACACACACACACACACACACACACACACACACACACACACACGTACACGCACGCAAGTATGCTCACACAAGCTAAGGAGGACTCTATCCTCTGACGGAACCGGTTGCGCAATCTGTTGCATGAAAGTATGGCCATTACCGCGCGGCTTCACTTTTGTTTTTCATTTTTTCTGTGAAAATTTTCATTGTCAGTATTATCCATCGGACCTGTCACACAATCTCAATTACATTCTACCTCACACTTGGGTCTGCTGGACCCTATTAAGTTTCTGTCATAAATCAAGTATTTTAAGCTAATTACCGTATACATTATATTTCTTTATGTATGTGGGAGGTTGTAAATAAATACATAGTTTCCTGTAATGTTTCTTTTTTCTATTACAACAATAAATAACATAGTTATTTACACTATTGTGATTAGTAGCTTTTATAAAAAGTATTTTGTAGTTGTATTGCTTGGATTCCGTAGACATCATGCTTATAATGCAATAAGATGTTTCGCTCCACTCGGTTTGGTAATTACAATTAGCAAAATAGTTTATTACACTGAGTAGATTTGATACTTGCCGCATATCAACAGGATACGGATCGCAGATGATTGTGTAAATTAATTTACTGGATACAAAAATCAGCATCTTTTACTGTTTATGCGTGGTCTCTACGACCCCAGTGTGAGGTGCGAGGGTTAACAATCGCGTTATCAATATAACTTTTTTTTTCAAAAACTTTTAGATTCATTTATGACAAGTAAGCGGTTACAGCAAAAATTACTTGTTTCAGTTCATCTATCATTTTTAAATAAATACCTGCCTCTTAAAGTCAAAATAATTTGTGCCCTAAATTAAAAGGGGTGCTTCGTCTGCCTGACTCACCCTCTACATTGTCCATTATTTTTATTTGCTGAAGCTCAAGTTGATATGAAACCTGTAGTGCATAGTAAATAAAAGATTTTACAGCTCATGTTATTTTATAACTAGAAAAAAAGTTAAATTGATCAGACCAAACAAAATATAAAAGGAAGACATCACCGCTACTTTCATTTCAGCTTTCGTAACTGCAAACAGCTGTGGTGTAGTAGCCGAGCGCTATAAGGCGTGTTGCTGCGGTTGGCTCGGTTGCTCACCGTCGGAGGTTCGAAAAAAAATGTTCAAATGTTTGTATAGTCTATGGGACTTAACTACGGGGTCATCAGTCCCTAAACTTACAAACTACTTATGAACTACTTACGAACTAGGACGACACAAATATCCATGCCCGAGGGGGGATTCGAACCCCCGACCGTAGTGGCCTTGCAGACCGTGACTGGAGCGTCTTAGTCCCCTCGGCCACCGCGGCCGGCCGGAGGTTCGAGTCTTCCTTCGGGCATATATGTATGTGTGTGTGTGTGTGTGTGTGTGTTGCCCTTAGCATAAGTTAGTTTAAGTAGTTTATAAGCCTAGGGACTGATAACAGCAATAGTTCCTTAGACTTATAAATATTTCGATATTTCATCAGATTTCCTTCTATAAAGAATGTTTCTAGCGCCCACGGCTGTATATGATTTTCATATGGGTGATTTACAGCAATCAGCCATATATAGGAAATAAAGGAAAAAAACCTCAATGCATACATTTCCTTACATTAGTATGCTATGCATGTGCATTCTTTACGGGTTTTGAAGAATGCATATGCATAGCTTACTGATATGAAAAAAATTACGCGTTGAGAATGGCATAACGAAGCAGTTAAAAAAATAACGACCGACTACTGCAAATCACCCATTCGGAAATTTGTACATCTGATTTTGAAATGAAATTTCGTGTTGGTTTAGCAGAGAAACCTCGTCGCCGTGGCGGAGTGTCAGAGCGCATTGAGGCGCTATGCTCCGATGCGCGAGGCCGTTTCCTGTCGGGGGTTCGAATCCTCCCTCGGGCATGGATGTTTGTGTTTCTTTTTTTGTATAAGTTAGTTCATAAGTTTTGGGACTGATGACCCCGCAGTTAAGTCCCATAAGCTTAACAAACATTTGAACATTTTTAGAAACCTCAGGCAGTAGCATCCTTATCTAGCCACGATGAGCTCTTCCCCGTAGTATATGTAGAAAGGTAAAAAGTTTAGCTGCGGACGTCAGCGGCACGGTACTCACCACTCCTCCCACGAGTTCCATTCTTCCCTCCTCGCAGTTACTCTGATCGCCGGGAGCTGCGCAGCTCCCTTCTTTATACGCGGCGCAGTGTCCGGGGGAAGAAAGTAAAAGAAACTCCCGCATTATCGACGAGATAAGCCGGCAGCGGAGAAAGTCTTTCCTCGGCGGTGCGCAGGCGCCGGCTGCGAGGAAATGAGTGTCTTCGCCGGAAGTGGGGTATCCGGGCGCGTCTCGGGACCTGTTGTGCGTAATGGCCCGCGCCGCAGCACCGGCACTATCTGGCGGTGCAGGGCGGAACCAGCGGCGCGACACTGCACTGCACACAGTTCTGCGAGCATTCTTACCATAGACCAAAGATAACATAGTCTGTGCGTGACGTAATTATACTGAAACCAACGACCTATATAAACAACATAGACTGGCTAAGGTGCTGCCATACTTGAAGCAAACTGAATGCTCGGCCGCCATATTTTACACGCCACGTAGGCGTAACCATTCGTCTGCTATAGCACTAAGGGCCGGTTTGTCAATGTCTAGTTAAGTTCCAGTTAAGACTTTAACTTATCGTTAGTGGAGAATTGCGTTTGTCAATGTTTCGTTATAAGTTAACCTGTGGGAAAAGACCTCAAACTGGCCGTTAAGTTAACGAGTAAAATTCTGCTCGTTACACGGTTAACGACCAGTTAAGTGATCAAAAAAATTTTCAACTGTTTGTAAAGTCTATGGGACTTAACTACGGGGTCATCAGTCCCTAAACTTACAAACTACTTATGAACTAGCTAATCCTAAGGACGGCACAATATCCATGCCCGAGAGGGGATTCGAACCCCCGACCGTAGTGGCCGTGCAGACCGTGACTGGAGCGCCTCAGTCCCCTCGGCCACCGCGGCCGGCAGTTAAGTGAGAATCTGTATCAAAATGGCAGGATTCCAAAGCGCTGAAATACATCAATGTGTTCACGTGAAAAAAAAAAATAAATAAATAAATAAAAAATAAAAAATAAATAAAAAAATAAAAAATAAAAGATTTATCGAACAAAATAACAGAAGCACTACAGGTATGAAAAACTAGTGTGGAAAGCTGCTTTATTGGTAAATTGTGTCGTCATATTTCTCCCCCTTTCCATGTCAGCAGCGGTTAGATGAGTTTGATATATTGCAGATACGCAACATAACCTTAAAAATATTGTTGCGATATCAAAATACAAACTTACGGGTAACGACTAGTTAAGTGAGAATCGATATGATGAAAATGGCTGGAATAAGATTTCGTTGACAATTACTACGATGTAGTATAGTGGATGATATAGAGGACATTGCCCCTATAAGGCATGCTAAACGTATTTATGTTCGTCCAAATCATTTTGAATGCTGGGATGATGCAGAATTTGTTACGCAATTTCGTCTTCGAAAAGCCACTTTGGAAATGCTGTATGAAAAACTACACGACCATCTGAAGAGACCAACATATAATTATGAATTTTGTAAGTTATCTGTTGTAATAAAAAGCAGAATACATAATCTGTGTGTACAAACTTATTGATTCAGTACTTGTTGCACCTAGTGTAAGGCCTAGAATGTGATTTCTTTCTCCGATCTACAGGAACAGTGCACTGTCGCCTACGTGCAATTTATTACTTGCACTAAGGTAAAATTTTACGACGCTTCTCGCCGGGCTCCAGTGCTTATGTTGGCAACAGATGAACAATGAAGTGTAGAATTGCGTTAATATTTTTCTTGAGCTACAGAGTAAATGTTATTGCTGCTCGTTTAATACTGTACCTGCTCTATGGTTGACAGGGTCTTGTATGTACCCTTGTCCGCTCAGAAAAAAATAATTTTCGTTTTAATTGCCGTTGTCACGAAAAAACAGTTATTGGTCATCTGAGTTGCCATCATTACCATTGGTGCCAACATAAACGACTGCAGCCCGGCGAGAAGCGTCGTAGAATTTAACCTGCACTAACGTACTATGCACTTGGCAGTATATTATAGTACCAGGCCCTAAGCACTTTTGATGTACTACATGTTCCATGGACAGCATTGAATTCATTTGCCGCAAGGTCGCTTCCTTTTCGTACCATGTCGTTCCGGTTTGTTTTTTTACATTCCAATGTGTCATATTTCTCTATTAAGGACACAAGACTCTCGCACTAATTTCTTGTGAAATTTGAGCTTCTTTCACGTTTGTTTGCCATAGCACCAAATAACAACTGTCTGCAAACCTCTTCCCTGATAGTCAAATATGGGGAACAGCTGTTTATTCAGACTGCACTTTCATTTGTTTCTATTGCCAACATAGTCGAAATATATCGTACCTTCTCGTTTTCTCCAGGTTAGCAAACGAGAGGTGTATCTGACAATGACAAACGCAGTGCACTTAACGAGCACATTTAACTGGACGTTAAAGGCATCTTCTCGTTCACCAACGACAAGATTAACGAGAGATGAACGAACCGGCCCTAAATCATATCACTTTCACTTTGTGCAATGACTTAACAAACCATTCTCTACCTGCTATTATTTTTATACCCAGGCTAATATGGATAAAGGGTAAATGATAGACAACAAGTGTGTGGTAGACAAATCGGAAAGTTTAATTACAAATGTCACATTCTTTGGATCGGCTAAACATCGTCTCATTCATACATAAACCATGTCTTTTCACTGAAGAATATTAATTGCGTGTACATTTGCCTAATCTGCTCACCTCTTTCCTCCACAGATTTGGCTTTATGTAAATGAGGTATTCTATAACTGAAGTAATGTTTTAATAACAGCTTTATTAGGCTGCAGTAATGAGATTCCTCCCAAAACTCCGAGGATACCATAAAGTGCACGTAGTTGGTAAATAAAGTAGGTCTGTTTCCCAACATTCTAAATACATCTACATTCATTCGCAAAAGAAAATTTTTCTTCCCTAATGATGTTTCATGATTCCTCAGAATCGTTTCTGCCACTTCGAAAACTTTTACAAGATCTTTATAGCGATTTAACAGACGGTCTTTTATACCTTTTAATCCGATTACTCCTGTTTTACTCTCATTTTTAGGAGCAAGGATAACTTCCAAGCAATCTAAACACAAGTTTTTTACTCACTTGCCTAATAATGTTTCCAGAAATATATTCAACTACTTTTTCGGAACATAATGTCAGAATTTCGTGTTCTGGCACATAGTCATGGTCAAACTGAATAGACCTGCTTTCTGAATGACTTACTCATTATTTACAGTTGGTAATAAAAGAGGTTCCATGTCTCCTGCTTGGCTACATGACATATCTTCTAATGAAGCTGATTCAGCTATTAGCCAGAAGCCGCTTTGTATCATTTGTCGTTTACATTTCTCCTCAAAATGCAATGAACAGATGTAACTGTATGCAGTAGGTTTCGACTTATCTCGCCTCATATTGGCTAACCATCGTTTTGTAAGTTCTTCATTTTTCAAAGGAAAACTGAAAAAATATGATTACAGCTTACTTTAGTTATAGTTAAATACATACACAGCCCATAGGACTATTGTATGCAGAAATGTGGCAAGTACAAAAGACGAGTACACGAAATGTTAGAAACGAAAACTTACAAATACTAACTGAAAATACGATATTCCAACTGTTTCATTACTGCGATTCGTACAGTTATATGCTGCGCATACACTCGGCATGATTTCAGCTTAATAAATAACCTTTGAAGCTTACTACGATACATAAAATGTGAAACCAAAACACGTAAATAGCGTCGGTCTAACTTTAGTATTCGGCGCAGTAGATGTTGAAAAAAAAAAATGTCTGCCACAGTTCCTGGTTGCTGCCACAATGAGTGCTGTGCACCCAGAGATAGCCACTATATGTAGTTTATATAGCTCGTTGACTGAAACCAACATCTACGAGAGACGTTGGAAAAGTCCAAGAGATGGCACCACCGGCGCGTATCGAGGTCATGTTTAGTCTGTGATCTCTATATAACCTGGATGTATAACTCTGGTATCTGAGGATAGAACTGTAGCGTGACTGCACACACAGTCTAACATATACAGTCGCGACACTCACTGCTGTGAAAGTTGTTACCAACTGACAGTTGCAACGACACTAGCGCTCCTAGCGGTTGGCAAGCTGCCGAAGGAGCAATGTTTGTTTATCATTACTTGTGTGCGTAATTAATAAAATAGATAGTATAATTTTTGAGTTACGGACATTAATAAAATATCAACAGACATACATAATACGGAAACTAATGTAAAAACAGCCGAATTTAACTGATTGAGTGGTATAATGAAGAACTTCGTCATGAACCAATACTTACGAATACGTGTATATTTACAGCTTTTTCCGCTGAAAGTAAGTAGAGTAAAAACATAAGACAAACATAAATTTCTATTACGGTGTGTTCTTCCTATGACAAAGTGATTTTTGACATGTGTCATTCCGGTATGACGTATAATGATTCGCACATTTGTAGGCTTCACTCGTCTTTCTTACACGCGCATATTCCTTTGAGTGTGATTACTTTAGCTTAAGAAGACAATGCCTTGAAGATTCTTGCCGTTTGTGGTTAAACTGTAGCAACAATTGTAGAATTGGGTTCTTCTTTGTTGACACAATTTGATTTTTTTCCGTTTTCTTGTCAGGTCTGTGACTTTATTTTTCAGCTACAGTTGTGGCGGCTGATTTATTATGTTAAATACTGTAGTTATTACATTCTGTATTCGTTTCCTACGTTCCACCCTCATAGATTTTACTGAAATTGTAGTGAAGTAGTGTTGACGTTCTTGACTAGAACAGCGACGTCTTTCTGCCAAAGGGCAGGTCTTCTGGTGTTTCCTAGCCATTTTTCTAATTTTAATACTAGATGAGATTATTCAGTAAAAGCTTGTTGGTTACAAGATAATAGTAAATAAACTGTGTTGTAATGTACCGTTTCGTACCGTGTCAGGAATCTTAGGAAACTTAAGAAAGACAAAGGAGGAGCTATTTTTAAATTATTGCCTATTTTTATGACACTACATACGTTTCCTGATGTGAAAAGTATGTTAAAATCAATATAAACGATACTATTCGCACTCATGCAATATTGTATTCAGAAACGTAGCTTACCGGCCGCTTGGAGCGCTGCTGTCGCAGTGTATAACAAAAATCTGCGGGAGTGTCGTGACTGTATACGTTAGACTGTGACTGCACATTCATATGTTGTGCACGCGAATTTACATTGTCCGCCATGTTGTAATTGGTAACACGAATTTCCATCAGTTAGTAGTTGACAAATAATTCCTAGATTACCTCTGGATTTGTAATTTATATCAATATGCGAAATAAAATACTCATGTAGTACGGAATCGAAATATATTTCCTTTTCCTTTTTTTGTAATACTTCCTAGCAGCCAAGTTGTAATTAGTCAAGAAACAGAATATGAACATCTTTGCTGGCAGAAACCTACACGCAGGTAGTACAGAGCTCACTGTATTTAGTTAGTAGCATCTATGGAAAGAACACACACCAAGTTTCAGCCATATTGGTCTGTTTCTTTGGCATTCGTGTTAAACAAGCAACTCGAGTAATAGTCAAGGAATGGACGAAAAAGAATTTCGTGTGGTGATTAAACACTTTATGAAAGGTAAAACGCCTCAGGAGACTAAAAAGAAGCTTGATAAACATTATGGTGACTGCACCTTGGATTAGAATATTTCATAAATTTTAATAATACTAAAATTCTGCTTTACTTCGTAGATATTATATAATGTTTATTATATGGAAATAAGCCTATTTCGGCACTGTGGCCATCATCAAGCTATGTCCATATTGGATCGTGAAGGTATATTTTTGTTACAATTACTGCATATCACTGCAGTCTAAATGTTCTTTAGGTGGTGTATAGATTATTTTATACTTGTTAGGTTATTAATTTATTATTGCTATTCTGAAAGTTAAGTTTGACATATCGCTGGAGGATATGTCAAACATAACTGTCAGAATATCAGTAATTAATAACCTAACAAGCATACAATAATATATATATATATATATATATATATATATATATATATAAATTGTATGCTTGTTAGGTTATTAATTACTATATATATATATATATATATATATATATATATATATATATAAATTGTATGCTTGTTAGGTTATTAATATATATATGGAGTGGCAATATGGCCACATGGGACGCTAAATGTCCTGCGCGCCCTGTGGAGGTTTCGACTCCAGAAATCATTGATATAAATTACACGATATGGTCATGGATGGCAAGGTGGGTTTACAACTGATCAGGAAACATGGATACATTACTATTCTCTTGAGACCAAAGAACAATCTAAAGAATGGTTTACCAAGGAGAATCTGCACCAAAAAAGGCGAAGACCAGTCCTTCGGCCGGAAAGGTTATAGCGAAGGTCTTTCGGGATTCACGAGGGATAATCCTCATGGACTCTCTGGGACAGGGTAAAACTATTACAGGTGCATATTATTCATCTTTATTGGACCGTTTGAAAACCGAACTGCAAGAAAAACGCCGGCGATTGGCCAAGAAAAAAGTCCTTTTCCATCACGACAATGCACCAGCACACACACCTTAGCAGTTGTGGTAGCTAAATTATTGATAATAGGATGAAAATTAGTTTCACATACCCCCTATTCTCCATACTTCGCTCCCTCGGACTTCTATTTGTTTCCCAGTTTCAAGAAATAGTTGGCGGGATGAAGATTTCATTGAAACGAGTACGTGATTGCAGAAACTAATAGCTATTTTCAGGTTTGGACAATTATTCCTCTTATTCGGAAGGGATCAACATATAAGAACAGCGTTGGATGAACTGTGTAAGTCTAAAAGGAAACTATGTCTAAAAATAAAAATGGTTTCCCTAAACAGGTTAGTAATTTTTATTTTTGCACGGTATTTTCGAACGCTGCTCGTAAGTCGGGGCAGGAAACCCTTTTCATCATAACGAGTGATGCGAATTGTAGATGAGAGTTGCAGTTCTTATCCTTTATAGTGGAAATTAATAGATTTGAACAATAAAACGTCTTGGCGTATTCTTATTGCATTTTTAGTAGAACAGTTGGAGTTAGTTCTCCACAATTCCAAGAATTTATGTGATAGGTAGCCTACAGTTTTTACGCGTGCCTAGATGAAACGTATTGACAGATCTTTTGCCAAGCAAAGGAACTACAGATTTTAAGGCAAAGGTTGTTGCCGTTGTACTGTGAGTCTTTTAGTTTGTAGTTCACATAGGAGTAGAAGATCAAATATCAGTTTCAAAGGAGCATTGGCATGTTTGCAATACCTCACCAATACATGTGAAATGTTTCATTGTGCATTTATAAGAAATGAAATTTGTTTGCATTCATGATGTCCGATCGTAACAAAATACAATCGTTTATATTTCAAGACTCTTACCACAGACCATGATGCTAAAATGTAAAAAAAGAAAAATGTTGGTTGTTTACATTAAATAATTGGGTATGAGGAAACATCATCGATGCACTCGGCAAGAAATGATTTTATATGTTTAATGAATAGACTGTATGAATTTTTAGTATTTCACAACGTTACTGAAAGCGATTTTCACCAGAAATAACTTAACTTGCTGACATCTAAACTCGCTGAAGAGCAGCGTGAATAATCATCGCATCGATACAGTCATAAAGTGCAGAAAGTAAAACATTCATAGCGCAACACGAACACCGAGAATATGTAATTCTGTTGCTTCTAAAAATAACTGTCAATACGGTACTTTTCACCGGGGCACATGTAAACATGACAATCGTTGCATTAATATTAATAATAAGATGAAATTACATTGCCTTTACTGCTAGATGTGTAATATAAATACGAGAAATAGTTTTATTGTTAAAATCAAAGCTTGATTTTAATTTTAAATGAGAAAAACTGTTGCATTGAAACCACAAAACAGCAGAGATAGGGACACGCACAGTCTATATCATCTTTGGTCTATGATTCTAACAGTCTAGTCAGGGCTGGCCAGAACTGCACACATGGCGTGCTGCTGCACATAAAAGAAATTCACGCTCTTAATCGTAATGGAACTCGTTCGTGAATGTCCCATTTACTAGGTAGCATTCGACATTCACCTCTGTAGATAGATAAGATGACAAGAAAACTTCTTTTGAATAAATTACGTAAAACTTTAACGTAATCCAACAAGTACAGAGTGAACAAAATCAAATGTTCAAATATTTGTAAATCTGTAGGACCAAACCACTGTGGCCATCGGTCCCTAGATTTACAAACTACGTAAACTAACTTAAGCATATCGTAAGGACAACACACACACACACACACACACACACACACACACACACACGGAGAGAGCACTGGAACCTCTGCCGGGAGCGGCCGCACATTTGAGAAACGGCCATTTCCGCGAAGCATGAGGAACAGATTCACGTAGAGCGCAGTGAAAATCTCTGTTTTATTAAATTACTCCACATGTAGTCTTAACGTATCAAAGACATGGAATATAAGGTGAGATATTCAGTTAAAATTTGTGACATGCCCGTGATTAGAACCCGGGTTCTTCTACTTGCCAGACGTTTGCTTTACCTACTGTGGCTCAGTGATTAAATGTACTGCCTAATGAGCAGGAGATTCCAGGTTCGAATCCAGGCCGTGGCGAACATTTTAATTCGATGCCTCGCCCTGTATTCAAAAAGACGTTCCGTTGTTTTTGTGTCATACTGTCGAGAAAGAAAGTACTCGGGCTCGAACAAACACAAATATACCAAAATCGTGTGACAGATAATGTAGAGGTCCCTTATTGCACTAGCGATACTCTCGCATCTGCAAAACTTAGCAGTCGCCCATTAGAGGCCTCTGCGTGTGCCATGCCGCATTGCACATTGAGCTGCCGGTACGCCAGTCGGGACAGTGCGGTGTGCCTCTGAAGTTGCGTTTTGTGACGTAATTTGTGTAATGAAGCGTCAGATGTGTCGGCGATTGGTAATTAATCCTGATGATATATTGCGATTGGTTGACATAAAATTCCGAAGAGCCCTTCTTCGTGAAAATGGTCATGGTGTAGAAGATGAATTATTCGCATGTTTTCTGGTATATATTATAGTGCAGAAATATGAACATACATTAGAAACACTATAATAGATACCACGTAACATGCGAATGATTCATCTTCTACACCAATACCATCTTCACGAAGCTTTCTTCGTAACTGCATCTCAACCAGTCACACTATATTAGCAGGATTTTTTACCAATCGACGACCTATCCGAAACTTCAACACAAAAATTAACTTTTCAGTGAATAAAATAAAAAGGAAGGAATGATTAACAACAATGCACAAGAATAATTTTACTATTACGTTTTTAAATCCCAGTGTCAGTTTTCGTTTTTTTATTTTTATTTATTTATTTTTTTTATGTTAGAAGAGTTTAATTTCAATAACTGCGAATTAGTCTATACTTTATCATGATGCTTTTTTCTGGACCTCACGCTCTCTCATTTGTTAATACACAGGTGCAAGGAGTAGAAATTCGTACAAATATGATAATTGGATTTCATGCATTCGCTTATTCAAGAGAATTAGTTTCCCATTATTAGAGTGGCCCTCATTTACTCTACAATACTCTCAATACAAATCTTTTTCTCACTGTGTAAGTCACTTCAACGTGGATTGGCTGTAGTAGTTTACTCAGTTCCATTTTCTGCTGCAGAAACTTTAATTATGCCTCCTTTTTGATAACGACACGAAACTTCGTCTATCTCACGAATAAAAACTAAATTAAGGATGGTACCATAATTGCGCATCCTATATTAAGAACCGAAATTGCACCCACAAAATACTATACTATCCGTCCTGTTATCAATGGAATCACAAATCCAGGAGACCCTGCCTCTAAATTTCTGTTACGTTTGTTGAAGAAGTTACTACTTCCTGAAGAAAATTTTGCTTTGCGCTTTAGAAAACAACTAGTGGATTTATTGCAAAACAACATGTGTCCGGATGGTTTGCTATCTTTTGTCACTGAACATGTACCTCTCGAACAAACAATCGAAATCATCCAGCAATATCTTTCCCTGCAAGACAATCTCCTTCAAGACGAAATTATTTTTTTTAACAACTCCTTTTATAAACTCATGTTTCCTTGCCGATATATTTGTCAAACACATTGAATCTCAATACTTCCAAGAAAAAAACAATCAGCAGTAAAATACTCTTTTAATGGAGATATGTCGATGGCATCCTGATAATTTTCAATTGTACCCTGTCTGACATAGCAGTTCTGATGAATTTAACAACCTACACCGAAAACTAACCTTTACCTTTGAAATAATGAACTCCACCAGTGTCTTGATATTTCTTGACCTGCAGTTACAGTTAGCTGAAAACAAAGTAGTTTTCCAAATATATAGGAAACTGACCACAAATGACTGTCATACATGCATCTTCATGCCATCGATGGCAATATAAAATAAGCTTTTTAAAATCTATGATAAGCTGAACTTTTTAGATTCCCCTTTCTGGAGCTTCTGTCAATAAAGAACAAAACAATATTCAATACATCGCTGAAATGAATGGTTATAACACATCCTTGGTTCGCCAAATGAACAATGCAAAATGTTGTAAAGATGTGACAAATTCGTTCTGTACCACCTGACGTAGATGTTAAGCGCATCCGCTTTTGCTGGAACAAATGTACAAATCGTATGTAGCAGTGCTTTGAGCATCCAGACAATTCTCCCACATAATGAGCAAGTCAATAATGACAGATACCTTTTCTCGGAAGTCTATAAACTACAGTTCCCCGTGCGCCCAGCTGAATATGTAGAACAGACAGGCCGGAATTTTAAAGTACGTTTTGCCGAGCATCTTCTTAAAAAAAGGGCCAGCTCAAAAAAGATTCTTCTTTTGCGGAGCACACTAAAGCATCCGAACATCAGCGGCCTAGCATTGACAATACGCAAATTCTGCGCAATATATATATATTGCACCGAAGGGGAGTACTTTCAGTTTACTGGAAGAGTTTGAGGTAGCGAAGCGCACGTACTTTGGAAACCTACGCCTCCTAAATGATCAGTTGTCATTCAAAGATTAAACTTATCTAGAAACTAAGATGCCTCTGTTCAAATAAAATACTGTAATTCCTTTTATTTATAAGTACCAACACAAACAACCTATTGTCTTCTGGTCTGCTTAATAATTATCTAATTGTTCCACTACCCGTGATCGCAATTGTAGACTTGGGATTATCTTCCGACTTCAGGGCCGGCCGCGGTGACCGAGGGGACTGAGGCGCTCCAGTCACGGTCTGCATGGCCACTATGGTCGGGGGTTCGAATCCCCCCTCGGGCATGGATATTTGTGCCGTCCTTAGTCTTAGTTAGTTCATAAGTAGTTTGTAAGTTTAGGGACTGATGACCCCGTAGTTAAGTCCCATAAGCTTAACAAACATTTGAACATTTTTTTCTCTCTTCAGGGACAACAGCTCTTGTTAAGGTAATTTAATATTGGTTTTTTTCTTCTCACATTTGTCTGATCCACCTCTAATTCTAGTTACTCGATCATTTGTAGGGCTACGAAGAAATCCTGAAATGCAAATACTGCAGAGCGCCTTGTAAGCTTTGATTACCATATACACTATTTACGTATCACAAAAAGAGGCCCATGTCATACTACCCCAGTAATTCCGTTTTGTAATTATGCTGTAAATTCTGCCACGCAAATAACTTGAGGATACATGCTAAAGGGCGAAACGCGTCATTAAAGAATAACAAAACACTAGGCAACCAAGACGGTTTTTTATTGAAGACATATCTAATATTTCTTGTTTCTGTATACCGTGAACTGGAAATCATTTTACAGATGAGGTTATGTTTTTTAATAATTATTTATATCACGTGTGGAAATCAACCGCCGCGGTGGTGTGGCCGAGCTTTCCAAGACGCATAGCTGCGGGGTGCGCAGCTGCTCGCCGTCGGAGGTTCGAGTCCTCCCTTGGGCACGCATGTATTTGTTGTTAATATAAGTAGTTTGTAAGCCTATGGACTAATGATCAGGGTACTTATGTCCCACAGATTTACAAACAAATATGAAAATCAGGTAATTGTTAACTTTCACTGGTGCCTTGTGGCCATCATTCAACCCCCCTTTTACAGTGTGTATATGTGTGTGTGTGTGTGTGTATGCGCACGCGTCTGCGGTGTGTGTGCGCGTGTGCACACTCGTGATGAGAGAAAGGGGACGGTGAAACTCTGTCCGGATACACAGACATATTGCCTTCTGCTCTGGAGCACTGCTTCAACTAGAAATTGCAGCGGGCGAAAGGTCAACGGTGCCATACGCCCAGACTCCATCAGGCATTCCGAGTAGTTCTCCAGTTTAGTCTCGCACTTTGGAGAATATTCCGGCAATCAGTAACTTCTTGCCATGTAGACTCTCTGCCGTCGCAAGCAATGGTGGTTATTCCATCATCAATATTCGATCAGAGTATTTTACAATCGAAATACCACACAAACGTGAATAGACTATATTTCTACGTTAATAAATACGGTTCTAACAGTATGAAAATAGCATATTTCGTTGTTATTTTTCCAAACCATCCGTTATTTTTACATAATTAAGACAATTAAATTTCATGATTAGGTCCAATAAACGAAAACGCTCTGTTCTTGGCTGAAGCCTTGGGTCGTCACAGTACACGAATAAGTCAAAGCTGTCAGTGTGAATAGCGGTGTTAGTGGAAGTTACTAGATTTTTTTATTTACTTTTCCTGTCTACAGTTTAGTTTTCTTGTGATAGAAAATTCATTAACAACTTGTTTGTAAAAATGGAAAAAGAATTATACAAACGCTGATTGTGCGTAGAAACCTTCGGAAAGTTGATGCGTTTATAGTATCTTCGTTTTTCAAAAATAACTCAAATTTTTACATGATGAAAGTCAGTAACGTGAAAACTGCTTTTATGGCACATTGTACCTAGATTTAAAGCAATCTGTTGCTTGTTTGTGTCAGCAAACTGAATCCAAAGATACAAACTATCGAACACCATGGAGGTGTGTAACTAAGGAATGCGTCTTGCATTCAGTATTCGTTTTTCTAGCAAATGCATTTAACTTTCAAATTAACGCTTTCATTAGTGGCCACTAGAAAAATTCCATTTCAGTACGTACCTACATAGTCATAGTTAGGATTAAAATTAATACGTGTGTAAACGAAAATTAATATTGTACTCTATTCCGTTTCCACATATCATTATGCATTGTTTTCCTGCTGAATGGTTGCAAAGAAACATGTTAATTCAAACATTGGAGACTCAAAAAAGATGAAAAGAAGAGAACAACTATTTTGGCTTAGTTTCCACTGCTGAAATTTTAAAGTAGATTTATCACGCCGAGCATTTAATTCGATAGGTACTTTGTACCTCGATTGTTAAGGTTCTGGCTTATAAATTTTGCGATATACACTCATTTGTATATTCTCTGTGGTTGTCACGGTAAAATTTGATACTGTGAATAAGAATGGAATTATTGAAGAAGTAAGCAGTTCAAACTTTATTAAATGTAGTGACTTTCACTAGATGCTCTCAAAAAAAATTTGACACATAAATCATTGATTTATCTGTCATGTATTGAGGTAATTCATCACTGATGTAAATATGAAAATCGACAACAAACATTAAATTTGTACTTTCTTCAATTACATTGGAAAACGTCTGTAAATATAAATCGTTACTGTGACGTATCGTGAATACCTTTTTTGTAAATGTAAGTATCAGCTCACTAATCTGTACATAATAATACCTGTATCTATATTGCAGTTCCGTGGACTGACACTTCATACTGTTGTTGTTTTGGTCTTCAGTCCGCAGACTGGTTTGATGCAACTCTCCACGCTACCCTATCTGGTGCAAGCCTCTTCATCTGAGAATACGAATAGCAACCTACATGCTTTTGAATCTGACGATACCTTGATGTCTCATAATGTGTCCCACCAACGTATCCCTTCTTTTAGTCAGGATATGTCGAAACTCTTCTCCCCGATTATCTTGGGGAACTCCTCATTAGTTACGTGATCTACTCATCTAATCTTTATCATTCGTTTGTAATACCACACTACAAAAGCTTCTCTCATCATTCTGTCTCAACTTCTTATCGTCCACGTTTCACTCCAGTCAAATGCTTTCAGAGAGGACTTTCTAACATGTAAACTAATATTAGATGTCAACAAATTTCGCTTCTTCAGAAACTCTTATCCTCCCATAGCCATTATGCATTTTAAGTCTTCTTTACTTCGGACATCAGAAGTTATCTTTCTACCCAAATAACAAAACTCATATACTACTTTTATTGTCTCATTCCTTAATCTAATTACTTCAGCATCACCTGATTTTCTGATATTACATTCCATTACCCTACTTTTACTATTGTCAAAGTTCATCGTATATCTTCTTTTCGAGACAATGTCCATTCCATTTAATTGCCATTTAAGGTCCTTTGCTGTCTCTGTCAGAATTACTATGTCATCAGCAAACCGCAAGGTTTTTATTCCTTCCCCCTGGATTTTAATTCCCTATCCAGATTTCTCTTTGCATTTCTTCATAATAAGTATCATATGGAATGTTTACTTACACCAAAATGATGTTCACAGAAATAATCGTTCTAAATGATAGCTATCATATTTGGGTGTCTACTAAAGAGCTACACCCTCATAGTACGCACCTTGTCACTGTCTCGAATATGCAGAAATAAATTTTCTGGTGTTTATATATATACAGGGTGAGTCACCTTACATTACCGCTGGATATATTTCGTAAACCACATCAAATACTGATGAATCGATTCCACAGACCGAAGGTGAGGAGATGGGCTAGTATAATTGGTTAATACAAACCACAAAAAATGTACGGAAGTATGTTTTTTAACACAAACCTACGTTTTTTTTAATCGAACCCCGCAGGTGTGTAAAAAACATACTTCCGTGCATTTTTTTATGGTTTGTATTAACCAATTTGATTCGTCAGTATTTGATGTGGTTTACGAAATATATCCAGCGGTAATATATGTATATCACTGAACCCGAAATGTCGAAACCTGCTTCACCTATGAAGCTGAATGTAGTTTTCAGGGAGAAGATGTCAGCTAAGAAAGGATTTTGCGACAGGGCTGATAGATCAGGATATATGACAATTAAAACTTTCCCCGCCTTGCGGCACGTCATAGTGTGAATTTATGTCCACTGTTTGAGAAGGAGAGCACTTAGCGACTTGCAACAAACTTTAATTTCAAACCCTTAGCAAAATTTTGTTCACTGACAACCACAGAAAAAATGATGAAAGGAAAAAAAGTTTGAGTGAAGATCTCTCGGGCGTGCAGCCGGATGGATTGATCGTTGTAGAACGAATTTTCGATAGCGTAACGTGCCATCATCATCAGGTTACTCCCGCTGACTGAGGCGCTGTGGATGTCATGTCTGGACTCTAGTCCATGTGTATTGAAGGTCCGGAGGTCGTTGCCTTAATGCCTTCCGTCTGAGTTAGTCTAGTTAACATGTTGGGGTTTGATTGTTCATGTGTTGTTGTGTATTGTGTGTTTTATACCCTGTACTGACGGGTTATTATGTTCCTTGGGTGCTTGTAGTTAATGTGGAATGGGTCGGTGCCCAGTGTTGCTATTAAGTTATGTGGTGAGTTTTGGGTGTTAGTGTAAAGTGCTTGTGTGCGTTTTTGTGTGATAGTTGAAATGTATGGTGTGTTTGTGTCCCTGTGTATGTCTGCGTTGCGGACGAACCAGGGAGCGTCAGTTATTATACGCAGTGCCTTGTTCTGCACTACCTGCAGTTTGTTTATGTGAGTATCTGCGGCTGTGCCGAAGATCTCGCAGCCATAAAGTATTTTTGGAAGAACCACCATCTTCCAGATTCTTAACTTTAATTTGGTGGTTAGTCCGTTGCCTTTGAGCAGCGGGTATAGTTGGAATATGCAGCCCGAACCCCGATTGCTTGCGTCTGTGATATGAGCGTTCCATGTCAGTTTACTGTCAATTTTTAGCCCTAGGTATTTAATTGTGTCGCACCAGGGGAGGTCCCTACCCTCAATGGTTAGTTGGCGGTCTGGAGGTCTCCTTCTGGTGGTAAACATGATTGTGTGGCACTTAGTTGGATTTATTTTGATTTTCCACATATTGCACCACTGAGTGATTCTGTCTAGGTGCCTTTGAATGTTGGGGACAATGTACTTGGGGTTCGGATGACTTGCATATACAGCAGTGTCATCTGCAAAAAGTGCGAGATGGGTGCTGGGTGATTTTGGGATGTCGTTGGTATAGACACTATACAAGATAGGTCCCAAGACAGATCCCTGGGGTACACCAGCCTCAATGGACTTAATACTACTCTTATGTTTGTCTAGACTAACATAAAACTTCCTGTTCGTTAGAAAGGAAGCCAGGATTTTTAAAAGGTGCCTTGGGCAGTCATACTGGTGGAGCTTGTATATCAGACCGTTGTGCCATACCCTGTCAAATGCCTTTTCGATGTCTAAAAAGACAGCCCCTGTGCTTTGTCCTTCAGCCTTTGCCTTGCAGATGTGCTCAACTACTCGGGTGGCTTGGGTTATTGTGCCATGCCCGGCACGAAAGCCGAACTGCTCTGGGATAATGATGTTTCGCTCTTGGAGGAAGACTTGCAGTGGCGTGAGGATTAGGCGTTCTAGGCATTTGCCAAGTATGCTTAGGAGGGAGATGGGTCTATGGTTCTGAGGGAAGAGTGGGTTTTTGTCAGGTTTAGGAATGGTAATGACTTTTGCAGTTTTCCAGGAAGATGGGAAATAAGTATGTTTTAGACAGGAGTTGTATATGTTGGTGAGGGTTTGTATTGCTGAGGGTGGGAGTTTTTTGAGTTGCGGTGGCCTGATGCCATCTGGGCCAGCGGATTTGTGGAGGCCGAGCCCTCTTATAGTTGAGTGCACTGCTTGGCAAGAGACTGGTTCAAAGGAAGTCTGAGATCTTCTGCGGAGAATTCCCGGAACTGCTCTGATGACGTCCTCTTCATGGTCATCAGCTTCTTCGTCGTCGACTATATTTTCCATGAATTGCAGTTCCAAGGAGTTCGCCATTGCTTCTGCCTTGTCTGGTGGGTCGTACACAAGGCCGTTTTCACCATGCAGGGGTTTTACTGATTTGACAGGGTTTTTCCTGGCTTTGACCATTCTCCAGAATTTCCGGGGGTTGTCATGAGTCTCATTGAGGGCTTCTTCCCAACGAGCGCTCCTGTATTCCTCCAGAAGAACTCTAACTTCCTGGGCAAGTGCGTTCGCAATCCTCCTGTCCTCTGGATCACGATAGGCTTGCCACCTCTTCCTGATGCGCTTCTTTGTGCGCAGGAGCTCTTGAATTTCTACAGGGAGGTCTTGCCTGCGGTTTAGGTGTCTTGTTTTCGTTGTAGAGTGTTTGTAGCACTCTGTTAGGACGTTGGAGAAGTGGTTTACGGTGTTGTCTATCTCACGTTTATTTTCCAGACTGGGAAGCTCACTGGTGTGTAGGTCCACTAGGTTAGTGTAACTTTCCCAGTCTGTCTGGTACGTGTAGTAGACCTTTTGCGAGCTTGGAAATCGTACACCAGCTATCTCGAGGGTTACTGGGTCATGGTCTGAATCCAGCTCCTTTAGGACAGTTGGGTTGTATGCCCCTTCGAAATTTTTTGTTACAAAGATGTCCAGTATATCTGGCCTATGGTTGGGATTTCTGGGGAAGTGCGTTGGCTCGTCAGGAGCTATGATGTTCGTGTTATTGTGATCCTGTAGGTAGGTGTGAAGAGTCCTCCCACTGGTGTTGTTGGCATTGCATCCCCAAGCCAGGTTCTTTGCATTCAAGTCTCCACACAGTATGACTTTGGGTCCAAGGCCTAGTAGTACGTCTAAGTCCCTAGCAGGCAAGTTACCATTGGGAGGGTGGTATAGCGCTACTAGTATTACTAGTCCTTGCTCTAGTTTAATTTCAATGGCTGTGGCTTCAGCCCTTTCTAGTGGTGGGATATCTACTAGCCTATGAGGTATTCTATTTTTAGTTAAAACTAGTGTGCCCCCTTTGGGGCGATCTAACCTATCGTTCCTGTACATGGTGTAGTTTCTAATACTAAAGCTCTGATCCGGTTCTAGATGAGTCTCTGTTATGAGAGCAATGTCTATTCCGTGATCGTCTAGGAAGAGCTCTAGTTGTCTCTTCTGGAACAGAATGCCGTCGGCATTCCAGTTTAGTATGTAGTAGTTGGAATCTTGATTAAGGTTCATTGAAGAAGTTCATGATATTAGACATTATTACCATAAGTTTCGACAACATGTCTGGTGCTGCCTGAACTTGAACCATTGTGTTTTGGATAGCGCTTAGGATTTTGGAGATGTTGAATTGCTTCAGCATGCTTGCAATGCCAAACATCTGGTTTAGTGTTTCATTCCCAAGACCGGGAAGATCATGTTTTGGTTGTTGTGTGGGGTTTGTTGGCAAGTTCCATGGGTTCTGGGCTTGTCTGGTGGATGTGCCCGCCCCAGAGCCTGAGGGAAGGAATGAGGTAGAGGGGGTAGCGTCAGACTGGGAGACAGTTGTCGCTGTTTGAGTTTGGGTCCTGCGACCTCTAGAGTTTATAGTCGGGAAATTGGCAGCGTTGTTAGCAGGGGCTGGCCTGGATTTTGTTCTGCCAGCTTCCGCTGTGTGCTGTGTTTTCATTGATTCTACCAGTTTGAGATAAGTTGGACACTTCTTGTAACTTGCAGGGTGGTTGCCCTTGCAGTGTACACATGTTGGTTCCTTGTTTGTGGGTTTTAGACACAAGGAGGTCAGGTGAGGTCCAGCACACTTAACGCAGCGAGGTTCTGCGTTGCAGTTCCGGCTGCCATGGTTAAACCTCTGGCAGCGGTAACACTGTGTGGGCCCCTCTTTCCTCCTGTAAGCCTCTATTTTTACTGCAGTGTACAGTAAGTGTTTGATTTTGTAAATTGCACTGGCATCGTCTCCTTTGACCAGCGAGACAATGTAATTGGGCAATTTGACTAGAGTGGTTTTTCCGTTAATATCTTTATATTCTTTCATTTGTATTACACTTTGTACACCAAAGTGTAAATCTTTAAGAGCGTCCTCGACTTGGATTGGTTCCACGAAGTCGGGAAGGTGCTTAATAACGACTCTTTGGAGCCTGGAGGGCTCAAGGTCGTAGGTGTGATATGGGATGCCTCTTAATGCTAGGTTTTGTTTGACGTACTGAAAGTCGTCGGGATTGTCGACCTGATATTTCACTGTGTCACCTCTGAAGGTGCACAGTATTTTGCTTTTTAGGCCTGGTTCAAGTTCTTTTACGAGTTCTATGTACCCTTTAGTGACATAACTAATTATAGGGGGAACTCTGTACTTTTTTACAGGTCGCGGTGCCGCCCTTTGGGGGGCGTCAGGTGCGTCCTGAGGAAGCGCCTCAAATCTGTTTGAGGTGGGGATGTTTGCTATTTCCATCTCCTCGTCGGGGGGGAGAGGGGTGGCAAGTGCCGCCGCCTCGTCTAACATAGCCTGTCGTTTGCTGCTGCAGGCAGCCAAGGCATCTGGTTCGCTATCCCTCGCGTGTGATTTCCGCGATGTTTTGCGGTTCGCCATTTTTCGTTCGCGGTCGCCCATAGGGCTTCCGCTGTTGAGTGTGTGTGTTTCCTGGGTAGGTGGGGCTAACTCAGACGACGGACATAAGGGTAGACCACCGGACACCACGTGGAGTGTTTCAGATACACCTTGGTTAACACCGCAAGGTAGCCAGTGCAGTGCTGAGCCTAACAGTCTACACGAGCGCGGGTAACCGGGCAGCGCCACGGGCCCTGACTCGGAGTCTTCCCTACGCTCGGAGGATACAGAGAGGGTGCTCTGCAGCGTGGTGTGGTGGTTGGTGCAACTTAGCGCCACAACTTTCCAGAAGCAGTGCACAGACCCGTTACCCGGGAAGCGCGGTGAGCATCATGAAACAGCTGTGAGACACGACAATTTTGCGAGCGTTTAACGACCAAGTACACGTGCGTGAAGTAAAAGCGCGCACCTGCATGAGCAGAGGAGCGCACAACGGAAGATTCCGCGCCAGGCAGACAAAGGAGCGGAGCGCTAGGACACCAGCGTGCGCACACAAAGGCTACCTGACTCAGGAGGCGCTGGACCGGCGGCTGTGCTATATATACCTGCGGTCACCCCCCTCCACTGACCTCGAGTGCGGACACCGGGATGCTGCGGTGGTGGGGGTAGCTCCTGCTCTGGACTCGAGTGGCGGACCTCAGTTTGCGCTCTGCCTTCGCTGTGCTCGGTGTTCTGCTTGCGCCGCGATCGAAGAAATTTTAGTGCCGGATTCCATGCGTGGCTTAATTGAAATCCACTGTCCTTGTTTATGAGGTTCTCGCGTAGCCGGATTTCGATGGCCTCCTTATACAGACAGTCCCAGTACCGCGATGTATTGTGGAGAACCTCTGTGTCTTCATATTTCATCTTGTGTGTTGTTTCCAGACAATCTTCAGCAATTGCTGATTTTGTGGGCTGTTGGAGTTCGGTGTGGCGCTTATGCTCAGTGCACCTTTCTTCAATTGTTCGAATTGTTTGGCCAATGTACGCTTTCCCGCACTCGCATGGAATGTGATAAACCCCCGATTTCCGGAGTTTCTCGATTACTACTTTTCCGCGGTTCACGTTGCAATTTATAATTTCTACACCACATATTATACCCGCAGGGAAATTTACAGACAGTATACACACATACTGCTGAATGTATCTTCAAAGTTGTATCACAGTAAGACACGTAGTTCATGAGATAGGAAAAGTTTTAATTTATTACTTCTTCACTCCTAATTATATTCACAGCAGATTTTACAGACATACAGCACTTATACAAATGAATATATACCAGAAAAATTATCCTTTTGTACAACACATAACTCAATAAGTATGAGATCATATATGCTGCGATGGGTAAAAATCTTTTCACATCAGGCACCACGTTTTATTAAATTTCTTATTTATTGCTACGACACTCCTGAATTCCAGTGAGCTTAAGGAAATTCCTGAAAGATGACAGTGCTGTTGAAAACATTGAAGCAACTTTCAACTGTGAAGCGCATACCGCATGAGGTGTTGACTGTGGACTGCTGTTTTACTAATGTTCTTCACAGACCGAGAGGCGACAGTTACTTCCGGTAACACTCGCAATTCATGTTGTTATTTCGCTGTGATGGATGGTAGGCAGGATGGAACAAGCCATATTCCATCTTCGCATTTCAGTTTGTTGTGTTTTAGTATGTGTATGGCTCTTCTAATCTCCGTGTCACCATCCCCGGCTCTTAGAAAAGTACTCTGGCTTCGTGTTAGGCCACTGTAGATTTGCTGTGCTGTCCTGGTGAAATGTAGCGTCGTAGCCACTGACCTGCTAGTCTCACCGATGTACATATTGCATCCAGAATGTAAGTTGCCCTATTTTTATTTATTTTTTACTTTTTTTACTACAAAGACAATGAAATGTGTTATTGACAACACGTACAGCAATCTTTGAGAATTTTTCAACATAGTCACCAAAGGAATGAAGGCACTTTTCCTGTGTCGTACAAATCTGGCGTCCAGGAATGGATTCAGCGTGTTATATCGTCTTCAGTTTCAAACTTCTGGTCGGAGGACGTGCCATTCAGAGCAAGAGACACGGAATGTTTGCCGTGGATTCTCTGCTGTGGTGTTTCATGACAATGCTCCGCATGTTCTAAGGCATCATGCTACTGACTGGGCGGCCGCTCCCGTCAGAGATTCGAGTCTGATACTGGTGTGTGTGTTTCCTTAGTATAAGTTACTTTCAGTTTGCAGGTTGATCCCATACCTGTACAAACATTTGAACATTAGGAACATGTCAATACTCGTCGCAATACGGTGCGGCGCTCAGTAAAGGTGTTTCAGAAGTTTTGCTGGGAGATATTTGATCGTCCTCCATGTCATTCTGATCTTGTTCCCAGCGATTTCCACCTTTTCTTGGACCTTGTCCTAGAGACAGCGTTTTCACTTTGACGAAGAGCGGGAGAGGACTGTCACCTACTGGTTCCATTCACTGGTAGCAGACTTCTATATGACATATGAATACAAACGCTGTTACCATGATAAGACAAGAGTGTCAATTCTGTTGGTGACTATGTCGAAAAACTGCGCAAACATTGCTGCATCTGTAGTCAATGAGGTTTTTCATGTATCCAAGTACTCTTTGTTTAAAAATATCGTGAAAATACCTTCTGGATACACCTTATGTGTCACTAAAGGCAAAACATGTATACAGAAGAACTCGATACCCGATTTTAAACTATGTACTTCTTGTTTTTATAAGCGTCAACACTTATAAGTGTCACACATTAACCTTAGAGTTCTATGACATGTCACGCAATGGGACAGATCTTGGTTTGACTTAATATAAAAAAACTACTGTAGAACATATCAAACAGATATTAAACAAGAACTTGCAAGTCTAGTATGATGTATACAGCTTTAAATGTACTAAAATAGAATAGTAGACACATTTTCGGATATCCATCGTTACACATAGAAAAATGAAAATTATTATTGCACAAACTACAAAACACTATTATTTCCGAAAGCAATTAATATTGAGTATGATTCACGTATATATTTCTTTATTTACACTTTTTCCTAAATGTAAACAAACACTGCAGGACTTAAAGCAAATACTTTTACGTATTTTAATTTAAGGCTCTTTATTTAAACACGCCACTTGCAACATTAATAACAAATTCAGGCCAATATGTCAACAACTACATATTTAACACATTAATTAATTATTCATAATATTCATTCTCATTGTGGACGTTCTAAAAACTGAGCTAACAGTCAGTCGCAGTCAGTGGTGATTTGAGCATGATGCTGCAACTGTGATTTATGTTGTTTGCTGTAACAGGTGACATATCCTGTCTTTCTATGAGACAAGATGGCCGCCATGTAATTTGTTGTACTGTACCAAAGTGTTTAAGGGATACTAAAATATGAATAACTGACAGCTATTAAAAATCTATAAAGTGACATCATTATTGACAGACTGAGGTAAACTTAAGACCTATAAAATTATTCAAAATGATCTATACAGACAACGAAAGAAACAAACTGAAACTTCAAGACCTATGATGTACCATCTGCTGCTCGGTTAACTCAAACTCTACCGTATATTCTTATTGGTAGACAAGAAAAAGCATTAAATGATTTTAAATATTTGTATTAGGTCAGTTCAGCAGGAACACTACATTTGTGGACATCATCTCACGATCTTTTCGAAAACTTGTTTTTACGATCTATATTTCAGACGATGAAATTAGCAACATTTTTATTTTGCGTGTGATGACTACAGTGTGACAAGAGAGGGAAACCAGATGATGGATTATACCAAATTGCAAACAAGACTTTGGAAGAAAACATATCAACTACATCAGTCCTCTATCGACCAGCTAACTGCAATAATATTTGGAAACAAATTAGCAGATGAAAACATGTGAGTTTCAGAGTGACTAAAAAAGTAATTTCAGAAAAAGTGTATGCAAAAATGTCTGATGTAAGTGCTCATCTTCAAACATTTTCAGAACTACTTACAACTTAGAACAATTAACTCGCAGTTTAACTGATAACTTGAAAAACTGTTTAGAGAGGTTATCTGAAACGATGAAAAACATGTTCAACAGAGGAGAAATTCACACATACACGTTAAAAGTAGTATAAGGAACACAAGATTTACCTTGCTTGATAATTCATGTGAAACAATTGTTATTTCTAATTTTCATAGTTGCGCAGAAAGTGACGATATTTATTGTAATACTGACATCATATCTGGTTATTTGTGTAATCTAGATGGGACCATCTTGTGTTATGGAGCCAGTAAGTCATGTGTGGAAGGTCAAATGCAAAATATATATTTGGAAGAGGTCGTTGTAGCCAACTTTGTAGATGATGTTGTAGCCAATTTAGGCGATTTTGTAGTCGACGTTGAAGGTGTTGTAGCCAGTTTGGACGATATTGTAGATTATTTTAGTAAAGAGGTTGAGGAAGTTGATTAGTTTTTCACCAATTACCATGGAATATTACTACAGCACACAATTTAAGAAACTACACAGAGATACAAACTCAAAAGAAAATATCACTTGAAGTGTAATGAAAGAAATGATTTTAAAATATTTTGTTAGAACTATGGAAATGATGAAAACAAAAAGGAAAAACTAAAATAACATACATAATGTCAAGTTTTCTGTACGGGGAATAAGAGCACATGTAGACTAAGTGAGGGATGCAGTAAATATGGAGGAAAACGTGATATGACAGTAAATGGTAATAATGATGAAAATACAGTTGTAGAATTATGGAATAATGATGTTTAGGTATCTGTGAACACTGTAGAGAGAGATGAAACTATTAAAAAATTGTTATCAGGAAATAAAGTGTGTACTAAATTGAGGGGGTGAGGGAGGTGATGCTCAATTAAATTATTATCAAAGTGAAACTGAAAGAGACTACACAGAACTGAACAGAAAATCGTTGTAATTAAACTGCGTATAACAGAAGTGTAAATGTTATAATCCTAGTTTGACGAGAGAGTTGAAAGAAACAAATCTGCATTGTGTAAAAACAGGAGATGGCATTACAATATGATAAAGCCTTTTAGTACTAGATATAACATAAGGTTTTTGCCAGAACTGGCAAATTCACCAACAGCAACACAATTTCATGAAAAAACATTACTATTCCAGGAAAACATTAATCATTTCATTAAAAAATTATACAGAATAACTTGACTTTTAACTACATACTCATATTAAAATGATCCTTGCCTTCTATAAATTTATAGGATGAGGTAATATTAAGGGATTTACCTAACTTAGGTAAATACACGTTATTTGCAAAAGCTGCTGGCCTAGCTCATTGGTCACATATTTTTTTAGGTCAATAATACATTTCTGTTTACTGTCTATAAAACACAAGAATTTTGTTTGTATAAAATTTTTGTACAGGTACTTTCTCTGATGGTAATTTTTTATCCATATAAGAAATTCTTATTTATTACCATGATGATTATTTCTAGATTGTATGTGGATGAACTTACTGTGTTATGCAGTATTTCCTTCTTTATTCATGATGAAGTCACTTATTATTATGTTTTACATTTGTACTGACTTGTGTGCTTTAAATAGTTACTCAAGTGTTATTTTTTTATCAAATAGACTGTGTTGCCAATCAGTTACTTAAAACATTTTTGGATTGTACAGGAATTTTTTTTAGTAAGATGTTTACCAGCATATTTAAATTTAACCATCCTCCTATCCTCCTAAGAATAGACTTTTTAGTATAATGTCTAAATGTCTTTACTTTAATTAGAGTAATAAAATAAGGGGAAACTGAAAAAAATTACTTATTCAAAATTGGTCATTCAATTTCTAGCCTACTACATTCTTGATATTGAATGAGGGGAATATTATAGTGTCACAGGAGACCAAACTTGAATACAGAACTTGATTCTCCATTTTATACATCTTGTTTTTAGAAATGTCAACACTTACAATGTGTCAGACATTACCCTTATAGATCTATGATGTGTCATGTAATGATACAGACATTTGTTTGACTAAAAAAAAAAACTGTTTCAGAACACAGCAGTTACTAAATGGGAATTTGCATGAATAGTATGATGTATCTAGTTTTAAATGCACTAAAATACCATAATACACACCTTTTTGGATATCCAATGTTGTGGATAGAGAAATGAAACCAATTATTTCACTAACATCGAAACACTATGTTATTTACAAAAACACTTAATATTCACTTTTAAATTGTTATATAACATTTTTCCCAAACTGTAAACAAACACTGCATGATTCAGTGCAAATCAATTTATGTATCTTCAATTAAGGCACTGCACTTTATTTAAACATGACATTTGCAATATTAATATCAAATGACAGGCACATATGTACACAACATAGTTTTAACGATATATTTAGATTTTATGATTTACCTTGAGAATTAAATAATTATTTATAACATTTAGTCTCAAATTTCATTTATGTTTCTGCTCATTTTTGGGCGTTCTATAAAACTGTGTAGACTTTTAGATGACAGTCGTTCCTGGTTAGTCTTGGTTTGAAAGAATGCTGTAATGCCTGTCTTTTCTTTCATTTAGAATAACAGCTGATGTATTATATGTTTTCACTTTGATGTAAGATGGCCACCATTTAATAATGCATGCTATATCAGGGTGTTTAATGGAAGTCAAATATAAACATATGACAGTTATTAAGAAACCTCTGAAGTGAAACATTTTTTGACGTAAGCTTAGAACCCATGAAATTATTTAACATGATCCTTACCATCAACAAGGCCAACAACCTGATCTATGATGTACCCAATACAGCTCAGTTAACTCAAATGCTATATTCTTATTGGCAGAGAAGAAAAAACGCCATGAATCATTACGTTTCAAATACATTTGTTGGAGCAGATCGTAGGTAACATTACATCCTTGAATACTGCTCGCACTCACATTCCATATTGTCTAAACTTGAAGCATGCAGGACATCTACCTTCTCCATTTCTGGAGCCTAGCACATCTTACAGCTATTATGAGAGACAGAGCAAGTGAGAATCTTTAGGAACCTGAATTGTGAGACTGTTTATATCCCGTAACCCATCTAACTAGCTGCAGTTAGTCTATTTCTTGCCTCTCCTTTGTTCATTTCCGCACATCCCTAAGTGTGTTCTTGAGACGCACAATATTTTTTGCTGAATGCTGAGTACTGTGCATTAGTACTGACTGTTTAATATCATATTGGTGGTTTATGTAAAAGGAGAGTGCAGAGCTTTTATAATATCTACACTCATTCAAAATATTGCGCCTTATTATACTGTGTCAGGATGATAATGACAAATGAACAGAAGACTCTCTGAGACCGAGAGAGATCCTGTTTTGTTCGAACGAATTTCCACAAACAACGGTGACAATAAATAATAAATAAAGTCGGAACTGTCCTGAAGGGCTGTATATTAAAATATCATGCGTCAAATTTTTAGAAAATATATTACTGATTGTTTTGGAAATGTCAGTTACCTCTTTCTCCACCATAGTAGGGGAAACTGAAGATGGAAGGATCATGACCGTAACCATAAATGTTTATTTTACTTGTTGAAATTTATAAAACTTGCAGATATTATCACATCAACTATGTAATTGCCACAAGTAAAAACAATAGATACTGTAGGCTTTCGTTAGACACAGGTATGTAATTTGCAATAGTGATCTTAGAGAATAGGAACATACATAATAGTGTTTGTACATGGTCAATTTCACAGTTTAGTTATAAGTAGATGTTGTAGTGCTTTGCAATCCTATACAAATGTTTATCGAAGGATTATCAGATCTACATTGTCCATAGAATCTGGCACACCTGCCTAATGTCGTGCAGTTTCCCCACGAGCCGGCATATGACATGGCATGGACTCGACTAACATCAGAATCAGAGCTAGAGGGAACTGACACCAGGATTGACCGGTGTATTTCAAAACAAATCAGAGACCGTTACTAAGCTCGTTATCAGTCAGTCCAGTGCCAGCTGTCACCAGTGCCACATCGTTAATTTGTGTCAAATTTAATTTGCCAGTCTAGTTCATTTTCGGTAGTACTGTTTAAGAGGTTTATTCCCGTGTATTTGCAGATTTCGTTTGTACTACTGTTTTAATAGTTTATTCTATCGTATTTGATAAATACCGTTGTGTTTAGTCTTCGTCTTTGACCGGTGTATTTCAAAACAAGTCAGAGACCGTTACTAAGCTCGTTATCAGTCAGTCCAGTGCCAGCTGCCACGAGTGCCGCAGCGTTAACAGCGCTAAAGCTGCCGGACTCAGTTTTGTTGATTCGACAGTGTAGTTACCACTGACCACAGTTAAGTCAGCAGCCAGCCGCCTTCATTAGAATACTAGGCTCCTTTAAAGTTGTTAATTGCTGTTAATTGTATCGATAGGATGGATAGGATGTGTGCCTGCTGTGTGCGGACGCAGGAGGAGTTGGCCGCGGTTCGCGAACAGCTGAGCGTGCTGTTGGCTACGGTCAGCCGTCTTCAGGCTGCTGTCTCGGGGTGCAGCGATGGTGGGGAGTCTGGTGCGTCGAGTGGGACATCTCAGGTGTCTCACTCTTCGCTCCCTGTCCCTGCTACCGAGGCACCTTCAGGTGTACCGGACGTCGTCGAGCCGCCTGGCGGAAGGCCAATGTGGAGGCTGGACGTCCGTCCGCGCCCGTTCGTCCTGTGAGTGAAAGTGTGGCCACTCCTTCAGCAGGGTCCGAGCAGGTGTACGGGGGGAGGGGATTATTAGTTACTGGGAGCTCCAATGTCAGGCGCGTGATGGAGCCCCTTAGGCAGATAGCGTCCAGATCTGGAAGGAATTCCAACGTGCACTCGGTGTGTTTGCCGGGGGGCCTCATCCGAGATGTGGAGGCGGCCTTGCCGGCGGCTATCGAGGGTGCGGGGTGCAGTCGACTGCAAGTCGTAGCTCACGTCGGCACCAATGATGCTTGTCGCTTGGGTTCTGAGGACATCCTCAGGTCCTATGAGCGGCTGGCGGAATTGGTGAAGGCTGCTGCCTTCGCACGCGGGGTGCAAGCAGAGCTGTCGATTTGCAGCATTGTTCCCAGGGTTGATCGGGGTCCTTTGGTTTGGAGCCGAGTGGAGGGTCTGAACCAGAGGCTTCGCCGACTCTGTGACAGTCATGGCTGCAGATTTCTGGATCTGCGTTATCGGGTGGGGAATTGTAGGGTGCCCCTAGATAGATCAGGGGTGCACTACACTAAGGAAGCGGCTACTCGGGTAGCAGAGTACTTGTGGAGTGCACATAGGGTTTTTTTAGGCTAGGCGCTAACTCTGATGAGCACTCGCCTGTCAGCATTCAAACAGCGAATTCAGGCCACGTTCGGAACAAAAATTCGAACATAAAAATATTAGCCGCGAACTTACAGAGTATTAGAAACAAAGTTCCCGAATTTGCAGCGCTGCATGGAAGTTATTGCGCTCAGATAGTTTTAGGCACCGAAAGCTGGCTAAATGATGATGTGGAAAGTTCAGAAATATTTAGCGAAGCGTGGAATGTATATCGGAAAGATAGATCTGATACAAGCGGAGGAGGAGTGTTCATCGCTGTGGACAAAGATATTGTTTCTACTGAGATCGAGGTTGAAAGTAATTGTGAAGTTATCTGGGCACGCATAACAGGTCTAAAAGAAGTAAAGTTAATAGTTGGTTGTTTTTACCGGCCCCCCAGTGCTGCTGTAGTAGTTTTAGAATCATTCAAGGAAAGTCTACACCAGGTAGTGCATAGGTATCCGGGCCATGCAATATTAGTCGGAGGTGACTTCAACCTTAAGAGTATAGATTGGGACCTCGCTAGTTACATTTCAGGCGGTACAGACAAGCAGTCTTGCGAGCTACTTTTGGACACATTCTCCGAAAACTGTCTTGAGCAGTTAAACCGGCAACCCACGCGCAATGGAAACATTCTAGACCTTATAGCCACAAACAGGCCTGACCTTATTAACGATGTCTGTGTAGAGACAGGAATTAGTGATCATGATATCATCATAGCGTCGATGGTGACAAAAGTTCATAAACCAGTCAAGAAGGCTAGGAGCGTGTTTTTGTTGGGAAAAGCCGACAAGCAAATGTTACGATCGCACTTAGAAAATGAATGGGCATTGTTTAATTCTGGGACTATGGATGTAGAGGACATGTGGACTAAATTTAAATGCATTGTTAATGAAGGGTTAGAGAAATATGTGCCAGTAAAGACGATTAAGGATGGAAAAGATCCACCGTGGTATAATAATAATGTTAGAAAGCTGCTGAGAAAGCAAAGGCTGTTGCACTCTCGATTCAAAAAAGAACACGCAAATGATGACAGGCAAAAGTTAGTAGAGATTCGTGCGTCTATAAAAAGATCGATGCGTGAAGCATACAATAATTATCACAGCCATACCTTAGCAAAAGATCTATCCGAGAACCCGAAAAAATTCTGGTCCTATGTAAAATCGATAAGCGGGTCAAAGCCCACTGCCCAGTCACTAGTTGATCATTCCGGGGCAGTAATAGAAGAAAGCAAACGGAAAGCTGAAGTTCTAAATTTAACCTTTAAGAAATCTTTCACGCAGGAGGACCACACAAATATACCATCATTTGATCAACGTACTAATTCCGAAATGGGGGACATAGCAATAGGTATGTAGAGAAGCAGCTGAGAGAGCTAAATACGAAAAAGTCTGCTGGTCCGGATGGAATACCAGTTCGGTTTTACAAAGACTATTCTGCGGCATTGGCCCCCTACTTAGCTTGCATTTATAGCGAGTCTTTAATTCAGCGCAAAGTTCCTAGTGATTGGAGAAAAGCGCAGGTGACTCCCGTGTATAAGAAAGGAAAGAGAACTGACCCATACAATTACAGGCCAATATCGTTGACATCAGTTTCATGTAGAATTTTGGAGCATATTCTCAGTTCGAACATAGTAAATTTCCTTGAAACGGAAAAGCTTCTTTCCATGAATCAGCACGGGTTTAGGAAACATCGTTCATATGAAACTCAGCTTGCCCTTTTCTCACATGACATCTTGCGAGTCATGGACGAAGGGCAACAGGCGGATTGTGTTTTTCTCGACTTCAAAAAGGCGTTCGACACGGTGCCACACTGCAGACTGCTAACGAAGATACGAGCTTATGGAATAGGTTCACAGATTTGTGACTGGCTGGAAGACTTCCTAAGTAATAGAACGCAGTACGTTGTTCTCGACGGCGAGTGTTCATCAGAGACGAGTGTATCGTCAGGCGTGCCCCAGGGGAGTGTGATAGGACCGCTATTATTTTCTATCTATATAAATGATCTGATGGACAGAGTAAGTTGTAATTTGCGGCTGTTTGCTGATGATGCTGTGGTGTATGGGAGGGTGTCGTCTGTAACTGACTGTAATAGCATACAGGTTGACTTAGACAAAATTTCTAGTTGGTGCGAAGAATGGCAGCTAGCTCTCAATGTAGAAAAATGTAAGGTGATGCGCATGAGTAGAAAAAACAATCCTATAATGTTCGAATACAGCATCAGTAGTGAGCTTCTTGATGCGGTCGCGTCGTACAAATATCTAGGCGTAACATTGCAGAGCGATATGAAATGGAACGAGCATGTAAGGACAGTTGTGAGTAAGGCGGACAGCAGAGTTCGGTTTATTGGGAGAATTTTGGGAAGATGTACTTCACCTGTAAAGGAGACCGCGTATAAAACGCTTGTACGACCACGTCTTGAGTATTGCTTAAGTATTTGGGACCCGCAGCAGATCGGTTTGAAGGAAGACATAGAGGCGGTTCAGAGGCGAGCAGCTAGATTTGTTACCGGTAGGTTCGACCAATGCGCGAGTGTCACGGAAATGCTCCGGCAACTCAATTGGGGATCGCTGGAAGAAAGACGACGTTCTTTTCGTGAATTTCTGTTAAGTAAATTTAGAGGGCCGGAATTTGAAGCTGAGTGTAGTACGATCTTGCTGCCGCCTACTTACATTTCGCGTAAAGATCACAAAGACAAGATAAGAGAAATTAGGGCTCGTACGGAGGCATATAGGCATTCTTTTTTTCCTCGTTCAATTTGGGAGTGGAATAGGAAAGGAAATGCCTAGTAGTGGTACAGTGTACCCTCCGCCACGCACCTTACGGTGAATTGCGGAGTATGTATGTAGATGTAGATGTAGAAGAAGTTCGCCATAACTTTCACCATACAGGGATTATGACGCACTTTCGACTTTTTCCGCAACCCATTGGTGTTTCAGTTTTGTCTCGTACGATGTGGCCCATCTCTCATCCAGTGTTACAATACGGCGTAAGAAATCCCCTCCTTTGCGGTCATAGCCCTCTCGTAGTGCACCCGAGCAGCGTCGTTACGCATCCATTTCTGCAATTCCATCAAAGTATGCGGAACCCATCATGATGCAATTTTTTGCACGCCCAGGCGTTCCTCCGGGATCCGAAGTACAGTCGTATGAGCTAATCCGGTTTCGTGGACGAGCCCACTAATCGTCTGCGTTACTTGATCAATAGGAACATGTCATAAAATACCGAATATCTGAACGATACCATACTGGAAATATAAAAGGTTTTTTTTTTCTGTAGTGGTATTTCCATGCGGTGTGAGGGTCTGTCCACTAGCGCTGTAAAAGTATGCATTTCTTCTTTGGAGACGCTAGGACGACCTTCCCGATGACTCTCTGCCACAGTTTGCTGACCTTCGATGTAGGCTTTTACCCAATGTGCCGCTGTACTGTACGCACGCCTCTTGAAATCCTTGATTACACTGTCGTGCTGTACGACCTTTGGCACATTCAGTATTGATCCAACTCCGTTGTCCCCGAAGTGACTGTTTCCCTCGACTGTGTGCGCGTCAGTGATGTGAGACGGGCGATACTATTTGCTCGGAGGTAAGGTAGACATGTCAACAAAGTGTGCTATCAGCGACAATAGTAGATTACATTGCATAGTGACTCCACAGCAATGTTGCCACTATTCCAATCCTGGTATTACTGTCAAGAATTCAATAAATATTTCAATGTTTTTAAAAATGATTATCACAGAAATTCTTTGACAAATAACGATAATTGTGTGTTAAATTCTGTGCTACCTCCAATTTGTGAGTAATATTGTGATGTTAAATAAAGAAGGTCGTTCAATGACGTGCCTTCTGAAGCATAAGCAATACTAAAATGTAACTTATGGGAGTAAGTAACACCTTACAAATTACAAGTGCGTAAGATAAGTAACGCATTTATTCAGAACTGACAAAGAAAGCGATAAATTTATCTCCTACCACAGCTTGTTGTCTCAGACCCTCACACCGCATGGAAATACCACTACAGAAAAAAAACCTTTTATATTTCCAGTATGGAATTGTTCAGATATTCGGTATTTTATGACATGTTCCTATTGATCAAGTAACGCAGAGTTTTATGACTGATGTTCTTCACCTACTGCTTCCAAGCTCATTTTTTAAGGTATTGTGGGCATTGTGCATCGTTGATATTCTTCACGTTATGTCACGTTGATATTATTCGTGTATTGTGATATTTTAAGCCGACCTGATATTATTAACGTATTGCGGTATTTCATGCCACGTTGATATTGTTTGCCTACTCCGGTATTTCACACCATATTTCTTTCCCACGTACTGCAATGTTTTTAAGGCACATCGATATACGACATGTTGATATTGTTCAACATTCGGTGTTCTATGCCACGTTGATATTACTTACTTAGGGCCGGGTTGTCAATGTCTCGTTAAGTTCCAGGTAAGATTTTAACCTGCCGTTATTGGAGATTTGCGTTTGTCAATGTTTCGATATGAGTTAACTTGACGTAAAAAGACATCAAACTGGCCGTTAAGTTAAGGAATAGAATTCTGATCGTTTCACCAGTTGAGAATATATATGAAAAAGTCAGGATTCCAAAGCGCTAAAATACCGCAATATATTCACGCGATAAAGACCAATTGATAAAACAAAATAACAGAAGCACTACATTTATGAAAAAACTAGTACGGAAAGCGGATTTATTGGAAAATTTCTCGCCCCCATACATGTCAGAAGCGATTAGATCAGTTTGATATGTTGCAGATACTTAAAAATTATTATTGCGATATCAAGAAACAAACTTACTGGCACGACTAGTTAAGTGAGAATCGGTGTGACGAAAATGGCTGGAATAAGAGATTTTGTTGACAATGAAGAGGATGTCAATATTTTCGACGAGCCAGAGGTCATTGCCCCAATAAGGCATTCTAGACGTATTTATGTTTCGTCCATTTTAAGTGCTGGGATGATCCTGCAAGAACAGCGTACTTTCGCATGTGTGCAAGTTATTGCTTGCACTAAGTTACTAAGCACTTGGCAATATGTTCCTTACCATAAGGGACTTCGCTAGTGTCTACAAAACATCTGCATGGAAAGCTGTTCGGGAGGTGACATTGGCACTGTGTCCTTATATTTCTTTATTAAGGACACAAGACTCTCGCACTTACTTCTTGTAAAATTCAAGCATCTTTCACGTTTGTTTGCCAAAGCGCCAAATAACTGTCTGCCAACCTCTTCCCTGCTAGTCAACTATGGCGAACAGCTGCTTATTCAGACGGCACTTTTATTTGTTTCTATTGCCAACGTAGTCGAAAAGCGAGAGCTGTATCTGGCAATGACAAACGCAATGCATTTAACGAAACACAATTAAACTGGACATTAACCCATTACTGGGTATTGTCCCATTTATAGGACGCAAATATTTTATTAAATTCTACATGAACAATGTAACTTTCAGGTTTGATTGTGGTACCTGAAGGATGAACTTTTATAATGCCTGGAGATAAGAAATAAATTATTTTTCTTTAATTAGTCAGGTTTAGGAAAGGAGTTAATTTGCCTGTTTTCTGTACTTTCTATTAGCTACACTCTTTGTTTGCTGGTGGCTGCTGTACAATAGTGAACTGTTATTTAGTGGTTTGGGTGTGTTTATGAGTATACGGACATCCATATAAAATTCAGTATTTCTAAGATATCCTGAAATGAATGCAACATCTATTTATTTTGTGTATCCCAATAATGGGACAATAGCGTGTTAAATTATCAGTATTTTGTTGAAGTGCCTTGTTAGAGTATAAACGTCT
Source organism: Locusta migratoria (assembly GCA_026315105.1). NCBI lineage: Eukaryota > Metazoa > Arthropoda > Insecta > Orthoptera > Acrididae > Locusta > Locusta migratoria. The sequence goes on along the minus strand of CM048746.1, from coordinate 462,866,931 downwards.
TATATACAAAAATTACTATAAGCATTCCTGAGATCTGATTTGTATATATTGTACGAGATTTTCCCTCATCCACATTTGACGATTCCAAGACGGTGAAAACACACAGCATCGACTTATATTTGAAGAATTTCTAACAGAGCTACATAAGGAGGAAGAGAGTGAATATGAAGATAATGGCTTCAAAACTAGTGTTTATTCCTTTCAATGCATATAAAATATCATATGAAGGAGATGTTGACGAAAATAAAAATGTGACTGTCTATAACTTTTAGTATACTGAAATTTATTCAAACAACTTTTTCTTTCATTTGTCACGCAAGGTATAATGTTAACGTAAAAGAATGCCGCAAAAAATAACTAAAAAAGTTTCGGCAGGTAATAGGTTAAAGGAATTTTCTCGTTTACGAACGAGAAGTTTAACGAGAGATGGACGAACCGGCCCTTAATGTGGTAGTTTTCTAGCGCTCGGATCAGACTTTGTAGCTTGCACGCAAAACTCCTGTAGGGAGTGATTGACGTTGTGCTAATGAGCGAGAAGTCTGCAGGCGGCAGAAGAGAAGGGCAGGTGTTGGCAGGGCGGGCCACCTGTGCGGACAGCGGCCACGCATTAGCCCACAGGAAGGACGCTTCCGTCTGCGCAGCACACACTCGCCAGTGCGTCACGCCGTTGCGCCTGCTGAAGACTCCACCTGACATATATGGCGAAACGCCAAACGACTTTTTATTTGGTGGAAAATAACACAAATTCTTCACGGACCTACATTTTCTGGAGTCAGTGGAAGGCGTACTAATTACTCCGCTTCCTCCAGCTTAAATTGAATGACAGACTAAAGTAAGTATGGAATGGAATTTGTTGTAAAAGGTAAAGCAGTCAACAATCCGAAGATTGGTTTGAACACCACAGTGGTTTACTAGGCATGGTCCTGTTTGGAGGTGGTATGCCGTTGCCTTCCTCCGACCTTCGAACTGACTTACCCAGCCAGTTATAGGGGGACCTACAGTTTAACGTGGGTTCCGAACCACGGTGCTACTCGATATTTTTCACATCAGCAACGCTGCCAGAGGTGAAAGACGTGGAAAGCGACAGATAAAAGTACTAGGGCCTGGCGGGGATGGAACCCGCGACCTTTGGGTTTGTAGTCTGGCACTCTACCGCTGTGCTTTTTATTTTTTTATTTTTATACATATTTATTTATTTATTGTTTTAAATCCTAGGACGTGCTGGGGATTTTATTTTGCTGGTTTCGTGTCTTTTTTATTTTATTATTATTATTTTTTTTATATAGATTGATGTTTTCACTGGTCGCCTTGACCCTTTTTCAAATTTATATTTATTTCAACAAATTACGGGGAAAAGTAAAAAGAATAAAATACAATATAATTAAAACGGAGCCCTTCAAGCATAAAAAAAGAATATATGTGACCCCTTTGTAATAAAATGAATGACTCAGTCGGACCAGCACGTCCTCACAAGACTGGGAATCGCTTTGATTAGCAGCACGAGAATGAAAACCACACGGCGGCGATACATCAGTAGATCATCCACACACGTCTTTCCGAAATTATTTCTGGATTACCGTTGTAATGATCGATAGTAATCTGTAAATAGGGAACGTAAGCCAGCTTCTTCCTGCATGGATGATCCAGCTGCGAGGGGGGTCGCGGAATGCACTCTGGAGGAAGTTCGAAAGGTATTGTTGATACTTCGGGTTCTTGAAAACTGCGCATTGCCGTTCATTGATGTATTGCCAGAAATCGAGAAATGATTTATTGCCATTTCCAAACAGGTAGTTGACAGCGAGTCCGCTAATCCATGTCACTGTGTGGGTCTTCGCTTGTGGGATGTAGTCCTTATTGGGGAAGAGAAGCATTTCTGCAGTGATATTGTCAGGGGTTGTGCGTGTAAAAAAGGCCAACATCTGGCAGACCAAAAAGCCAAACATTGTATGCCTCGCCACAGACAAGTCGATGGCCGTCGTCGTCTTGCACGCCACACGTGGCACATAATGGAGATGCTGCTAGGTGGATCCTGTGGAAGCGCGTTTGGCAGATCTGCTTCCCAATGCCCGTGAGATACCAGCCGGAATGGACATATGATGTAAGCGTAGGATAATGCACTGCTCGCCACACTGCTGTCCAGCGAACATGCGGATGTTTGTGTTCATTCGCATTGGGCGAAAGTCTCGATTGCTTCGCTGAGTACACCAGCCGAGCCATCGACGTACGTGGACGGGTAAGTGTGCTTCGAAGAGCTATCGAACCGCACCATGAATTCGATGAAGGTATTTTAATTTTGACTTTGCTGCAATATTTCTGTGCTACATGGGAATGTTTCTAATACCAGTCGCAGTGGATACACCAAAGCACTGCAGGATTTGGCTAGTACATAAGTGAGTCACCCTCCAGCCCAGGTTCCAGACCTCCCACAGGAATGTGTGTGTGTGTTGACTTCAGGGCGGTTTAAGTAGTTTGTAACTCTAGGGTCTGATTGACGACAGTAGTTTGGTCCCATTGATTTACAAACATTTTTAACATTTGGATGGGTCATCGTTCGGGTCTGTCGAGTGGTATTGGCAAGTGGCGTGCACTGAGAAGCTGTTATTAGTTGTGTGTGTGTGTGTGGGAGGGAGGGGGAGGGACGGGGCGGGGAGGTGGGGGGTAAAAATGAGGACGTGAGAAGACAGTAGGTAATCCTGACAGGGTCCGTAAAATGAAAGGTGTGGTGTAAAGATGTGGTGTGGAAGAAAAGTGTAATCCTGGTAGGTTCCGTTAAATGTAAAGTGTGGAGTATCGTGAAGACGTGAGAAGGAAGGGAGAGATCCTGGCGGGGCCTGTTAAATGAAGGGTCATGAGAGTAATAAAATAGGGTATGCGAGTAGATGTCCAAGATCAGTACACTTCATATTAAAGGGTAGGCGTGGCTGAACCTCCGAAAGTCCAATTAAGTAATTAAACTCTAATTTGCAAATTAAACTGATTAATCAATCCCACCCAAAAATAGTGATCACGGAAAGTACACCGATCTGAATTATATAGGTTTGAAATTAAATTCAAACTCATACAGAACATCTCCAAAAGTTTCACCAAAACTCTAAGTTCAGCTCCTTGAAAGAAGAATAATCTGAGTGCAGAAGAGAGGCGACTGCCTTCTTCAGCTGCCCTAACAAGAGTCCCCTCACGAAATACACTAACTCTCTCTTGCAGCAAAATTTCAAGGCTCCAACCTTCCTAAAGTAGATCACCAATCCACATCGAGATGCCAGAGCTATGGCCGATGTCGGCTTGTGAAAACTGCCATTCTACTAAACATCATCCATTGGGATATCTTAAGCGTTTCAACAGCTCGGACCACGCCCACACGTCATGTTTTCTCGCGTCATTCTTTCTCGGGTTAAAGTAGTATGCGAACATTAAAAGACTGAAGATCAAATAGGAAAAATCATAACACAGACGAGATTTGTTGCAGTCGCGACTACAAGATTCTGAAGACGATCCTGAAGAATCGAACATATTAATGTAAAAACATCTGTTGGCTGATGATCGGACAATAAATTATTTCACATTGTAAACGAAGGCTTCCGCGGCCGTTGTCTTTGCTGATAAAACTCTTCTGGGTATTGGACCGCATCGTCAATATATCAAATATTTCACCGAAGTTTCGGCCACTATTGCAAGCGTCCATCTTCTGAGTGTTACGTTTACACCCAGAAGATGGCCGCTTGCAATAGTGGCCGAAACGTCGGTGAAATATTTGATATATTGACGATGCGATCCAATACCCAGAAGAGTTTTATCAACTATTTCACATTGTTTTCCAATACGTTGTCCACACTGGCATCCCAGCACGAGTATCAGATGTCTGCTTTTGGATGCATTATACACCGTCGTTCAAATAAGAAAAGTCTTTCCTAAATGGAAGTGGAAATTCACGGGATGAGTCCTTTACCACCTATTACATATTTGCTTAAAAATTCGATCAGTCACTACAGTGTGAAAACGATAGTAATAAAATGACAAAATCAATTCACTCTCAGATAGCTTCAGTGAACATGTTTTGGTCACCCCCGGTTTCCTTTGATATTACATCGACAGTGAGTTGCCATCATTGTCACTGGCGACAAGTGTGACGCTCACACACGCACACACACACACACACACACACACACACACACACACAGAGAGAGAGAGAGAGAGAGAGAGAGAGAGAGAACACAATAAGAATGAAAGTAAAACACGTTACTTATACTTTAGTGACCTATCCTTCAGTGTCTGAGGCTACACTAAATTTTCTTTTAGTTAAAGTAGAAAATCGAAATTAAAGTATCATGGAGACCAAGAGTACAAAAATGAGTAAAAATTTTCATAAAAACGCAGTTCCACTCAGACACCTTAAGAAATAAAATAGTTAAATAATTAAACAAAATAATAAACATTTTACTGATTCTTCTGTCGGTTCTTGGTGGAACATCATCATACTTAAAGATCACAATTTTGTGTATGTTCCACAAGGTTAAAAACCTGTCCAGAATGTGCTAAGTTTTATGTTGGAGTCAGGCAGAAATATTTCAACTAGTTTGGCTGCTTTGCAAAGAAAGGTCAAAAACACAACCTATTAGAAGCACTAGAAATAAGTAAGCATCTAGCCAACCCCCGCTTCCCCCCCCCCCCTCCCCCCGCCCCCCACTTTCTGTCCCTATCTCTGCACTCATTTTCCACAATACATTCGTATTTATTTGCCTAAGTCAATAATAATTTAAAATGTTACACAGTTTTTTTTTTTTTTTTTTTTTTTTTTTTTTTTTTTTTTTTTTTTTTTTTTGGTGAATATTAGATGATGAATTTTGTTATACTTGTTGATTTACAAGTTTAAAGTTTTAATTCTGTTCTGGTATGCTCCCAAAATTTACAAAATTCGATCAGTAATTTATAAACTGAAATTATAAATGAATGTGTAAAGCTAATGAGTTCACAGCTATAGCTTTATTCCTTGATTTCCATTACCTCCCAAAATGTAAGTTACTTAAAATATTTTTAAGTAGTCTCTCAACTAATTTATTAATTGGAATGATTAATTGCTTAAAATGTTTTACACATAGATTTTCGAGATTTAAGTTTATTTCTGGTTACCCCTCCTATATATTCATTAATGATTTTTTTGATATGTGGTTAAATCCGCCTTAAGCAATACACCTCGTTTTGTTTTAACACCCAAACATGTTTCGGCACATATTGTACCATCTTCCGTGGCTTTTTGTTTTTTTTTTTTCTTGAATAATATGTTACAGATTTTGGTTATTGAGTCATTTAGACGAGTTGTTTGATTTAACAATTTTGTTAGATATATTAGGCGTAATTTATTTACGATACTTACATTATGTCATTCGCAGGAATTGCATCTGTTTTAATTGAGGAATGAGAGGTTTTCACAGCTTGTCATCTGCAAACAACAAGACGCTTTTATTTATGAAAGCTATTTGATTTATTGTACATTCTCCTGTAAGTTATGTTGAAAGAGGTTCTATGAGGCTGTTTAGTGGCTTACTTACATTCGAGGTGTGGTGTTTCTGCTTGCTTGTTTGTGGCATATTCTTATATTTCTAGATATTTAGTGCGCTTTTTGTTCTGAACTGGCACTGTTTATATCGCCATTCGTCTTGTTGTGGTGGCTGTATTGTGTTCATTTGTTTGTGTGGTTTGTCTGTGACGTGTGGCGCGAGTTATAATGGTTTTGATACTGACGATGCTTAGTGAATATATGAATATGTGTGTGTTTGTGTGTGTGTGTGTGTATGTATGTATGTATGAAACAAAGAGAGAGAGGGAAAATATTGTGTGTTGTGTATGTGTGTGTGGGGGGGGGGGGGGGCGTGGAGGGGCTGTCAGGTGTGACGTGATGGTGAGATTTGAGGGTTTTGTTGCTTTGTGATCTGTATTCATTGAGTACTTTCTTACCTTGTGATCCGTGGCGGGGCACCGTTCCTACACTGCGCGGGTTCTCTGGCGCCACTTGCCGCAACTATCGACGGATCCGCCTTCAGAGTGGAATATCTTTCCCTTATATGCGGACGTTTTTGAATTTTGCCGAGGGCTTTGAGTTGGCGTTTGAACTCCGAGCGGGTGTTTTGGCTGAGAGGACGGATTGAGGCGACAGTATTTGTTTTGTGCGTAACTGTGGTGTCCGCTGTGGTTGGCTACCGCTGAACAGTGTGTTTAGCTATTGAGGGAATTGTGTCCATATTCCAATGTTGTCGCCGAAGTTGCCAACTCTGCTGAAATTTCAACCATGTTATTTGAAAGTGAGGAGTGTTAGTTTTGCTGAGAGCAGCTCCTTGGATTCCGGAAAGCTCCTGACACAAGATCAGTGTTGTACCAGTGATTGTGTTCCTTTAATATTAAGTATAATAACTATAACTGTGCGCGTGGTTTTATTTACTGTTGTTGATATTGGTGCCGAGTTGTTAGTTCAAACCATAAAGGCAAAATCTTCCGATTAAGCAGTAAATATTTATTTACGAGTAAGCTGTGATGGCGAGTCAAGTACGTGAAGGGAGCCTATAACTTGCTTACCGTAGCTGCACTGTTGATTTATGTGGGCCAGAAGTTGTTACTTATAGTAAATAAATTGGAAGGCTCCTACTTTTAACATTTGGGATATACATGTGATTTATGTTGTCCTCGGTAAGAAACTGCCCTCGCTGTAGTTATGTTTACAGGCACCGCTGCTTGTGGGCCTTGTGTCCAGTTGTTTGTCACATCAGCGCCGCGGTGACGCCTGGCTCGTCGCAGCACGCAGTGATCCAGAAGTCTCGCGCACGTCTTTTGGGCGCCTTCTCCTTTAGTGAAGTTTTATTTCCTACTCTTTCTTCCTGAGAGAGGTCGTCGACGACAGTCAGTGTTAAGGATATTAATATTTCTCATGTAAAAGTTCACACTTATGTAATTTGGGGAATTAAGCAAGTAAATTTAATTTTGATTGCTTCTATTTATATTTTCTTAGTTCTTTTTCTTATTTGTATTTTATCAATGAACTTTTTTTTAAAGATTATACATTTTCTAAGCATGGCGAATAAAGTTCGGTACCTAGTCTGTTGCTTTGGGCTAATTACTGTGTAAGATACGTGTCTCCAGCCTGAGTAAGTGAAATTCTATATTTTTCCTTCACGGCCTGCTGTTTCGCATTTTGGCTTGTCAAGTTATTGGTTAATCAAGTTTAAAGCTATGTTAAAGGTTGGTCCTTTGCTCTGGGCAGTTATTTGTTATTGAAGTTTAAGGGTAATGTAAAGTTTTCTTTTAATTTTGTAATTTTATGCACTGTCAAATTAATTGTTAAACCTCATGTTAAAGAGTTGTCAGGGGATGTTCGTTGTTTTTTTTTTTTGTGATGTATTATTGGTAAACAGAGTGTCATTAAATGGAACGACAAACGACACGTGCCATTCCAAGTAGTTTCATAATACACCTTCCTTGATTTCGAAACCCTGACCTCACCTTGGGTATTGATTTCTGGTTGTGATAGTTTTCTTTTATTGTTAGTTTTTTGAAAAAGCTGTTGCTCGTTTTGAGAATTTGTAGTCAGTTTCTATGTTTGTAGGGGTATGATTTTGTTTTGTTAAATGTTCAGTAAATGTTGAGTGACAGCTGCTACTTTTTTTGCGCTCGGAGGTGTTCAGTGTATCTCGTTTCCAAATTTCTGCATTTCTGACCCACATACATGGATTGACAGTTATTGCAAATAAACTGATATATTCCTGATTGGCTGTACTTGTCAATGTTGGTGGAATGTTTCCCTAATCTGTTCTGTATTGTGTTTCTGGTTCTGTATATCCTATGTTCAGCCCTTGTTTCTGAAGTATACTGCCCACTGTGTTTGTGTGATATTGGTGTTGTAAGTCATTATGAGCCATTTGTTGCTTACTGAGTGTTGGTTTGTTGTGTTGCTTGTTTATGTAATTATCTGCATATTCTGTCCCCTGACTGTGTCAAACCCATTTTCTTGTGCAATTTGTTTTATAATGTCCAGTTCTTATGTGTAATTTTGTTTGTCATCGGTGTTCTGATTAATCGTTGTAGTAGAAATCTTAAACTTGCTCCGCTGTCGCTTGTCCCGCTTTATTTATAAAGGTATTATAGAGAAACATGTTTAGTTTTCTACTACACTCATAAAACTGTTTTAGTGAATTGACTCAACGTGTTTTCTGCACGGCATATATACAGTATTACTTGATGTTACAAGATTGCTAGAATGTATCACGTGAGATTTGTCACATAATTTGGGGGCAGAAATAAAGGAATCATGCGTTAAATTGCAAACATTAATAGAAACGTAGAACAGGCAGCCTATTAGTAACTGGACAACTGCCAATAATCTGCACTAACATCTACATACATTATCCGCAATGCACTAGTTACTTGCTTTCCTGTTCAACTCCCATATAGAACGAGGCAAAAACGAAAGCTTTTGTACATCCGTAAGGGCCCTAATTTCTCTGATCTTATCCTTGTGGTCATTACAGGAAATGAAGGTTGGCAACAGTAGAATTGTTCTGCAGTCCGCCTCAAATTCCGGACATTAAATTTCTTAGTGTTCCGCGAAAAAAAAAAAACGTCGCCTTTCCTACATTGACTCTCACATTTGTTCCAGAAGCATTTCAGTAACACTCGCGCACTGATCGAATCTACCAGGTACAAACCTAGTCGCCCGCCTGTGAACTGCCTCTATGTCATACTTCAAACCGATCTCGTGGGGATCCCAAACACTTCAGCAATACTCAATACGGTGTCACAATTATTTTGTAAGCGGTCTGCGATTCACAACTTCTCAAACGTCTCCCAATAAACCGAAATCGACCATTCGCCTTCCCCACGAGTGTCCTTTTAGGCGCGTTCCATTTCATATCGGTGTACAGCTTAACGCCTAGATATTTCATTGACGCGACTCTGTCTAGCCGCACACTGCTAATGCTGTATCAGATCATTCAGGGATTGTATCAGTATTACATTTTTCTACATTTAGCGCTTGTTGCCATTCCTCACACCACCTACAAATTTGTTCCAAGTCATCCTGCATCCAATTACAGTCATACAATAACGGCACCTTCCTGTACACCACAGCATCATCAGCAAACAGTCGCAAACCCACTCTGTCCGTCAGATCATTTATATACCGAGTGATCAAAAAGTCAGAATGAATTTGAAAACTTAATAAATCACGGAATAATGTAGGTAGAGAGGTGAAAATTGACATACGTGCTTGGAAACATTCATTAAAAAAAAAGTTCAAAAAATGTCCGACAGATGCCGCTTTATCTGATCAGAAAAGCAGTAACAGTATAACAAATTAAGACAAAGCAAAGATGATGTGCTTTACAGGAAAAGCTCAATATGTTCACCATCATTCCTCAACAATAGCTGTAGTCGAGGAATAATGTTGTGAACAGCACTGTAAAGCATGTCCGGAGTTATGGTGAGGCATTGGCGTCGGATGTTGTCTTTCAGCATCCCTAGAGATGTCGGTCGATCACGATACACTTGCAACGTCACGTAACCCTAAAGCCAATAATCGCACGGACTGAGGTCTGGGAACCTGGGAGGCGAAGCATGACGAAAGTGGCGGCTGAGCACACGATCATTACCAAACGACACGCACAAGAGATCTTCCACGCTCTAGCAATATGGGGTGGAGCGCCATCCTACATAAAAATCGTACGTTCCAGCAGTTGTTTATCAACCAGGCAGGGGATGATGTGATTTTGTAACATATCGGCGGAACCTCTCACCCGTCACGGTGGCAGTTACAAAACCAGAATCACGCGCCATCTGTCGTACATTTTTTGAACTTGTTTTCCTTGTTCTAATAAAACCCGATGTCATTCCAAGAATGTGTGTAAATTTTTACCTCTCTATCTACATTATTCCGTGATTTATTAAGTTTTCAAATTTATACTGTCTTTTTGATCACCCGGTAGATGGAAAATAATAACGGTCCTATCACACTTCCCTGGGGCACCCTGACGATAGCCTAGTCTCTCGTGGACACTCGCCATCGACGTCAACTTTCTGGGGTCCATTACTTAAGTAGTCTTCGAACCACTGACTTATTTGGGTACCTATTCCATAAGATCGTACCTTCGTCTGTAGTGCGCTACCTTGTCAAACGCCTTTCGAAAGTCGAGAAATGTGCAGTCTACCTGTTGCCCTTCATCCATAGCACGCAAGATATGAAAGATATGGGAAAGCTGTGTTTCCCATGATCGATGCTTCCTAAAGCCCTGCTGACGCATGGACAGAAGGTTTTTTCCGTCTGAAGGACATTTAATGAGTGGCAGGACATGCATGCGTGTCCTACGTGTCTATTAACTGAATTCGCCAGACACTTCACCAGAGCAACCTTCTCTAGGATATGGTAACGGGAAATGATTTTATGCCAGGTCTGTTATAAATTGTTACTATGTAGGGAAATCACTACCATTGTATGCTTTGTACCCCCTTTAAAGGTTCTCGATGCTACACAATGGTTAAGTTTATATTTGATTATAAATTTACAAACTCAACATATACTGCGCATTTGCATTTAATTTATCGTGGTAACTGTTTCGTGTAACTGTTTCGTGATTTACATTCTTACAGTCAACCACTGTCAAATGATTTCTTCTCGTTCGGAAAGTGATTTATCAAGTAACTCCCTAATGACTGCAGTAGCAGTTTTTGAATGTTGTTAGTACTTTTTCCTTTAGCTTTTCCCACATCTTATTACATTATCCCTATTTCTACAGGGTAAAAAGTACTTAAACCGACAAACTCTCCGGTGGTTGTGTGGGACATCAAAACAAATATATTTTTCCCTAATGTCATTTTTTCAGAGCGTATTAGCTCTTCTGTTGTAGGCAATTGCTGTCCACCCGTGTAGTAGTGTACCGTATCTGTTTACTAATGAAGCGATATACCTGGAGTGAGTACACTGATATGGTTGGTGCGTACTACGTAACGCTCCACAATGGACGAGCTGCACAGCGGGTTTATCAACAACAATAGCCTAATCGCTGCATCCCGCATCATACGACCTTTGATGCTGTGTACCAACGTCTGCGTAAGACCGCGTAATTTACCAGATTACCTGGACAGGGACGCCGTTGCACAGTAAGAACGCTGCAGTTTGAGGAAGCTGTCTTGCAGCATATGGAGCGGGATCTTTCAGTCAGCACTCGTGCAATTTCACGCATCATGAGAACGAATCAAACGAATGTAAGAACAGTCCTTCGAGAGAAATTGTTACGTCCATTTCACTTACAGCGTGTCCACAACAGGAACCAGTTGATAATCCACCCAGTTTACGCAGTGGTACCTGGAACATTGTGAAATGCATCCTACATTTCCATCCCCTGTGTTGTTTACCGATGAAGCAACGTTCGGGCGTGATGTAGTCTTCAACATGCACAATTCGCATGTTTGGAGTGAGAATAATCCACATGACACAGTTACTAGCCCACATCAAGTGCGGTTCTTCGTTAATGTGTGGGTCAATGTTGTAGGCCATTATACGACAGGCACCACTACAATGTTCTCGCCAGAGCATTGACAAAATTGCTGGAAAACGTCTCGCTCCTACAAGACAACGCATATGGTTGACGGGGTGCGTCGATTCCTAGACCGACGGTTCCGAGAAAAGTGGATTGGCAGAGGTGGTCCTGTACCATGGCCTGCTCGATCCCCAGATATGTCGTCTCTGGACTTTTTTGTGTGTGGGGAGGGATGTGCAACAAGACAACGCATATGGTTGACGGGGTGCGTCGATTCCTAGACCGACGGTTCCGAGAAAAGTGGATTGGCAGAGGTGGTCCTGTACCATGGCCTGCTCGATCCCCAGATATGTCGTCTCTGGACTTTTTTGTGTGTGGGGAGGGATGTGCAACCTTGTTTACGCAACTCCTGTTGCATCAGAAGAGGATCTGGTTTCCCGGATAGTAGCAGCAGCAGGAACAATTCAGGATACTCCTGGGGTATTTGCCCGTGTCAGACAGAACATGATCCGATGGTGTAAACTTTGTTTAACTGTCAATTGAGGCATATTTAAAAATGTACTGTAACTGAAATTAGGTTGCGTTAATGTGTTGTCTCTTGGTTAAAAATAAAAATAAAATAGAAAAATAAAATAAAAAAAATGAAATGGAAAAGTGTTTGTTGGTTTAATTAATTTTTCGCTAGAGAAATCTTCCTCTACGGATTTAAATACTCCTCATAGGAAGAAATGACATTAGGGAAAAATATTTGTAATGAAAACCATTTCTTTTTTTCTTCTTTTGTCAGAGTTGCACTATTTAGAAGTTGGTAACTAGTTTCGGACTTGTTCGTCCATTTTCAAACCATAGGCCTTGTTACAACCGTAACAATACTCTGCATGAAGCCAACGACTGATAAAATCTGTACGTTGTCCACTGTTAATAAATGATTACATTGAAATTTAAAATAGGTTAAAATAGATAATGCGTTCACGGGCCTCCAACGTGTACTAGTTGTAGGCCCATGAACGCATCATCTATTTTAACCTACTTTAAATTTCAATGTAATCATTTATTAACAGTGGACAACGTACAGATTTAATCAATCATTTGCGTCATGCAGTGTATTGTTACGGTTGCAATAAGGCATATGGTTTGAAAATGGACGAACAAGTCCGAAACTAGTGACCAACTTCTAAATAGTGCAAGTGTGACGAAAAAAAATGGTTTTCATTACATATCCAGTTGTTGATATTGCCTAATCTTCACGATGAATTTTCATAAAAATATTTGTTTTGATGTCATCTACAACATCCCAGAGTTTGTCGGTTTAAATACTTTTCACCCTGTATACTGGTATTAAACTTAGTACGAATCGGTGAGGTAATGGATACTAAGTAGTTCCTCGCTTTGGTAAAAATGAATGTTTTTGAAGGGATAAGACCATCGATAATTAAACGTATTCAAGTGGCACTGACGTACTGTCAGCAGCAATTTTCTTCTATCAGGTACTGAGATTTGCTTGCAGAGCTTTACGTTATTACGAAATATCGTTTTAGCGATTCTGCGTATCAATGCGAGAGCACCGCATCAGTATTGTTATCTCCTAGTAGGAGGTAGAGAAGTCTGTTGAAATGGTTAAAACATCTCCGTGGCGCTGTAAGAGGAGTCTCCAATTCACTTCTCGCTAAATTAAAATCCGCGCTCACAAAGGCACTCACGGTGCCCAGGGCCGCTCCTTTTATGCGCGCTCCCTCTGGGAGGCCGCAGCCAATCAGACGCCGGCGCTTGACGTGCTCTCGCTGCAAGCGAGACTCCGACTCGGGTGACGTTGTCATGCAGACGAGGACCGTTTCCGATCTTATTGTTCCATAGGAAATTGACAGAGTTTTCATTTTTCGTTTCCGCTTCATTTTTTATTCTACATCTACATGGGATTCTTTGCAAATCACATTTAAGTGCTTGGCAGAGGGTTCATCGAACCACCTTTATACTCTTTATCTCCCCTTTTCTCCCATTCCATTCTCGAATAGCGCGCGGGAAGAAATAACACCTGAATCTCTCCGTTCGAGCTCTGATTTCTCGTATTTTATTCTGGTAATGTTTTCTACCTGAGCAAGTGGCAGTCAACAATATATTTTCGTATTCGGAGGAGAATGTTGGCGATTGGAGGTTCGTAAGTAGCCCACGCCGCAGTGATAAGCGCCGTAGTTGTAATGATTCCCATCCCAGATCATGTACCATTTCCGTGCCGCTGTCTCCCCTGTATCGTGACAATACAAAACGCACTGCATTTCTTAGGACTCATTCGATGTCGTCCGTCAAAACTCACGTGATAAGAATCCCACACTGGGCAGCAATACTCCAAAAAAGGACGGACAAGCGTAGGTGTATGCAGTCTCTTTAGTAGTTCTGTTGCATCTTTTAAGGGTTCTTCCAATTAAACGAAGTGTCTGGTTCGCCTTTCCCACATTACCTACGTGTTCTTTCCTTCACATTCGATTTATTTATCTTGTAAACAAAGTTTAACAGATTTCATTTCGTACTCATGTGGACAACTTCACACTTCTCAAGAGAGTCTATACCACCTCATCCGCTTAATATGGAAGAAGGAAAGGGCCCTTAAAGAATGAAAGAAGTCTATCATTTGCCCCATACTAAAGAAAGGAGACCCAACGAGCTGTAGCAACTATAGAGGACTCACACTACTATGTACAGGTTATAAGATCTTGAACATTTTGTTACTGAAGCAACTGACACCCATGTCGAGAAGTTCTGGGATTCCAACAAGTAGGTTTCAGAAAGAGAAAGTCAACTGTAGACCATCTAGATACAATAAGGCAAGTACTATCAGAGAGCTGGGAATGTAGCAAATATGTTCACTGTCTTTTTTGGTGAACTTCCTAAAAGCTTGTGATAGTGTGAACAGACAAGCAATATGGCAAGAACTAGAAAGGGCTCAAGTACCCAGAAAACTCATAAATCTGACACAACTATGCACTCAAGAAACAACATGCATAGTTAAAGTGAACTGAAACATGTCAGAGACGTTCAAGCTTAGGAATGAGGTGCGACAAGGAGACTGTCTCTCCTCCCTTCTGTTTCTCCTTGTCCTAGAGAGAGCTCTGAGAATAGTGGCAAGCCTAGAAACAGAAACAGAGGTGGGGAGAAGGATCAGCACCCTGGCCTATGAGAATGATATTGATCTGATAGAGAAAGATCAAGAACTGGATTACACGACAAGAGCATTAATAAGAAAAGGCCTGAAGTTGAATGTAGATAAGACCAAGTACCTCGTAGTCAGCAGAGGAAATGGTGACAGACCTCTCAATGTGGTTGGTTGGTTAGGGTTGGGGTTTGAAAGGAACGAAAATACTATGGTCATCAGTACCTTTTTCCAGCACAGAGACAACATAATAGACCGCTAAAATAGGACATAACGTGTTAAACTACATCAATGTATAGATGGAAAATGTCAGAAATCAAAGAATTAACTAAAGGGAAGAAAGAAGAGATTTAAAAGGGAAGACCAGAGTGTCCAGGCTGGGTGTTCACAGGAATAAAAATAGAACGTCCATCCACTCTGCAACACATTAAAATCACCTGCCTAATAATATTAAGCAGGTGCAGAGTAAATAGATGAAGCACACTCAATAACGTCAGATGGAATTGCAGAATTCACTATTACGAATAAAAGATAAAACAGAATCAGCCACAGAGGCGTTGTCACCTAAAACAAGTTGTAAGGAGTCAGGAAGATTAAAAGTCCGCCTTTGAGGGGCGAAGGTTGGGCATTCGAGTAAGATGTGGGCGACTGTCGAAGGCGCACCACATCGACAGTGAGGAGGGTCCTCCCGACGGAGAATGTGGCTGTGCTTAAGCCAAGTGTGGCCGATGCGGAGTCCGTAGAGGACGACAGTATTCCTGCGGGGGTTCCGCATAGAGGACATCTACAACTTGGTTGTCTCCCTTATTAGTCGCAATTTGTTGGGCGTCCGTAGGGTACGCCATTCTGTACTCCGCAGACCAAGAACGCGACTATGTAACATCGAACGGATGTCAGAAGCTGGGATACCTATATTCAGGGTTGGTTTATGGGTAGCCCCTTTCTCTAACCTGTCAGCCATCTCGTTTCCAGCTATCCCAACGTGCTCTGATGTCCAGACAAATGCTACCGACCGGTCGATGTCGTATAAGGATTCTTTTATGGTGAGGGAAACAGTGATCGTGGGCCTGTAGACTGCTTAGGGAGTCACTCCATACGAGGAAAGGCTCCATAGAGCAGGAACGAATGTGATCGACTGCGCGAAGGATGGCTACCAGCTCTCTAAATGTGGACGACAAAGTCTTTGAATGGGTGTGGCTCAGTGGCGTGATGCAAGTCTTTCGACTGGACGCCACTTCAGCGACTTGCGTGTCCCTAGCCTACCCCAGTTATCCAACCGGGGAAAGGGGACCTACAGCTTAACGTGGAATCCGAACAACGTGTCATTTCTGGCGGATGCCAGACACTTGCCACACCTGACCCTTCGCCAAGTAGTCGGATTAGCGGCCCCTCAGGCAAGGGACGCCCTTCCCGAGCTGAAGATATGAGAAGGCACCCTTGGGTGTGCCTTGGTTTTGGAAGTTCTTGCATTGCTGCATCGCCTTCCTTCTTCTTCTTTTGTGTCCCAGCCTCGTCGCCGCTTTTGTGTCTCGTTTCCGTCGTAGGTGTCGGTGGCCGAGTGGAATGAGACCGACACAGGAATAAAGATAGCACGCTGGTGCAGGTACGGAGGGGAGCAGCCAGAAACTAGAAACACTAGAGTAAATTAGAACGAGAATTGCACAGAATTTATACAATACTTAACTTTTTCATCGAACAGTACTGCAGGTACAGAGTTGAGCTATAGGCCTGCCTAACTAATAGCCAAGTCTTCACTGGTACCTATCTGATTACGAAGTGTTCGCTGGTTCCTATCTCAGTCCCAAGTGAACGATGTCGTTCAGTGGTGGTCACGAGCGGCGTTGTAGCAGAGGGCGCTCGTGGCTGACGTCGTAAGAACGCCGCGCCGTGCGTGCATGGCGGCGCGCGGCGAAAGTAGGTGGTGCGCACTTTGGACTTGCGCGACACCACACCCCTCCCCCCCAAACCGCCGCGCCGTCGTGGCGTAGGGCTGAGGGCCACGGCGACGGCACTGGGAGGAGGGCCTGGGCGGGGGCGTTACTAGTGGGATGGGCGTCGTAGCTGAGGCTGGGATCGAGACGCCGTCCGCGCCCCGGCATCCGCCTTGCGATCCTCCAGAAAACTCGCCGAAACCTGGGGAAGGGCGCACACACCCGCCCAGAGGGAGCAGGTTATCTTCTTCTGAGGTGCGTGGCCCAAGCTGGGGGGGGGGGGGGCGCCCGCACGGTCTGCATCCGCAGCTGTTTCCTGTGCAACCCGACGAGAGTTCAAAGGGAAATCTGCGACAGCGGAAGCATCTTGGAGTCTATCTGACAACATGCCCTTTCCGAAGAATCAAACGATACATCCTGGCCAACCGGAAGTCGGGAAAGAGTGTCCGCGTTGGCATGTTTAGTGGTAGGTCGGTACAAAATCTCATACTGATAATTAGACAATATCAAGGACTATCTCTGAAGCTTTTGTGCCGTTCGTGGCGGAATTGTCTTTGTGGGTGAGAACAACGACGTGAGAGGCTTGTGGTCTGTCAATAAATAGAATTTTCTGCCATAGAGATAATGATGAAACTTGGTGACGCCGTAAATGATTGGTAAGGCCTCCTTTTCTATCTGACTGTAATTCAGTTGCGTTGGCGTCAGTAGCTTGGATGCAAAGGCAATTGGACGATCGTGAGATCCAATACGATGCGACAAAACTGCACCCAGACCGTACGACAAGGCATCAACTGCTAACACTACAGGCTTCTGTGGGTCAAAGGGAATCAAACATGCATCACTGAGTAGTGCAGTCTTTAATTTGTCAAAGGCAACCTGGCAATCTTTAGCCCATACAAAAGGAACATTCTTCCTACGTAAGTGATGCAGTGGAGCTGCAATCTGAGAGGCATTGGGAATAAATCTGAAATAATAGTTAAGCTTTCCCATTACGGCTTGCAATTCATGCACATTCTTAGGAGGAGGCATGTCTTTGATTGCTCGAAGATGTGACTGTAAGGGATGGATTCCTTGGGCATTAATGACGTGGCGTAGGTACTTTATTTCAGTTTGGAAAAACGAACACTTTGCTTTATTACAACGTAGACCTGCTGCCGTCAGCACTTTGAAAAGGCACTCCAGGTTTGCTAAATATTCTTCAACTGTACGCCCGGATACCACAATATCATCTAAATAGTTCGAGCAACACGGTACAGAAACTGTCAGCTGTTCCAAAAAACGCTGAAAAATAGCAGGGGCGGAAGAACTGCCAAAGGGGAGGCGTTGAAATTGAAAAAGGCCCATGTGAGTATTAATGACGAAAAATTTTTTGGACTCGTCATCAAGCGGAATCTGTAAGTATGCCTCTGCTAAATCAATCTTAGAAAAAAAGCGAGACTGTCCTAATTTGTCCATAAGTTCCTCAAGTCTGGGCAGGGGGTAAGTGTCAACAATTGTTTGACCGTTCACTGTTGACTTGAAGTCCGCACAGAGGCGAAGTTTTCCTGACGGCTTGGGTATAATTACTAAAGGCGAGGCCCACTGACTCGCAGAAACAGGAGAAATCACCCCACTATCTTGCCAACGTTTAAGTTCTGCGGCAACTGTATCACGCATTGCGATAGGCACTGGTCTAGCTTTACGAAATTTTGGAACTGCAGATTCTTTTAAAGTGACATGTGCCACGAAGTCTTTTGCACAACCTAGTTCCGTCGAAAACAAGTCACTATATTTTTCACACAATGCATTGATTTTGTCCTGAGGCACTACTGACGAAATTTGAAGCACATCTCTTTGAATAGATAAGCCAAACAAGTCAAACGGATCTAGTCCAAAAATGTTCTGTGTAGATTTGGCCTGAAGAACAACAAAAGCAACTGTTTTTGTAACACCTTGAAAAGAGGCAGGCAGGTTACACGTTCCTAGCACGGGAATATTTTGACCTGTATAAGCTGTTAGCACTTGTTGACACGGCGACAATTTTGGTGAACGCAGAAGTTCATAAGTATCTTTATTCATTAAAGTGACAGCGGAACCAGTATCAAGCTGAAATTGCACAGTCTTATTTTCTATGCAAAGAGTCACAAAAAGTTTTTACCTGTGGCGCTCGACAGGTGCGCGAATATGGGCAACGTCTAATACACCTTGTTTTCTGCCCCTGCGCGGGCTGCGTAGTGAAGTAAGCGGCGCAGACTCGGCACGCAGCGGATTAACAACACTGTCACTAGATGGCACTACCGCCGGATCGGCGTCCGCGCAAGCATTCGAAGCTACTCCAGATTTACTAACTACTGCACTACACTTTTGAGTAGCTACTCCAAGTCTACCGTCACTAGCTACACAGTACTGGGCACTATTACAATGAGAAGTTGTAGAAGGCACTGGTTTCACTACAGGACTGCACTGTACATAGTCATTTTGCTTGTCCCGAACCCTTTTCCGTTGCACTGTTTTACGCGCTCGTCGGCGCTTGCGGTGAGGCTCACTACATTGGTTTGCAGTAGGCGCAGAAAAATGTACTTGCAATTCAGAATCAAGAGCACTGTCCAAATCCACAGCGCGTATAACATTTACAGCATGAACCGTTCTTGCACTTTGCGAAGCACGATTCCTAACGGCACCGGTCTTTGAAACTTTGTTTTGCATACACACTGTCTGCACATGTACAGACTTGCCACACTGATAACAGGTCGCGTTGCGACTTGGGCAATGCGCACGCTTGTGGCGAGATAAACACTGAGGGCAAGACTTACGAACATTTTTCTGAAATGGGCGTTGGCGCCCGTTATTCATATTATTGTTTCTAACACGACGGGGCGACCTATGTGTCGCACTTTTACACCGGCTACTGTTCACTGTCTGTTCAGCACGGCCGGTAGAAAGATAAGAATCACTAGTGCTACACTGAGAACTACGGCTAGGAAAGCGTCTGTTACAGCGCACTGAATTTACACTGTGGCTTTGCATTTCTACATCTGCTAAGTTAAAAGTATCAAGCGCTTCTATAAGCCGCAGTATACACTGTCTAATGAAGGGTCTGACTGTTTTAGAATTGCTGCCCTAAATCTGGGGTCCTGAATGTTCTGCGTAATTGCATCCCTCAACATCACGTCACTATACGAAAGTCCACAAAAGCAAGTAAATTTACATTGGCGGGTTAAGCCCTTCAATTCCGTAATCCATTGCGTGTGGGTCTGTTCCGGTGATTTTTTCAGTCTGAAAAATCGGTACCGCGCCGCAGCTACGAGAACTTTTCTCTCATAATGAGCAGTCAGTGCATCTACTATTTGTTCAAAGTCTACATCACGAGGAGATGCGTGGGGGAATAGTTTTTGTAGTAATACGAAGGTCTGGGGGCCCACAATCGATAAGAAAAGGTTCTTCACTCTCTGACCTGTAAGTTGATGAGCCGCGACGAGTTCTTGAAACTGCGCGAAATAGTCACTCCAATCTTCCTCACGTTCATTGTACTGGCGAAACGTAGGAAGCGTTGCGGCGGCAGGTGTGGGCTGCTGAAGCGGCGGCTGTTGTTGGTTAGCTGCTTGCGCTTTCAGCTGGGCCACTGCTTGCAGGAGTTGTGTCATTTGCGCCGTCTGTAACTGAATAATTTCCATTAAGTTTGGGTTTGGGGTAGTGGCCATGCTGACCGATTAGGCGCCGCGCATACAAGTAACTTATAACAAAACACAAATGCAATATGAAAGAGGACGCTCTGCAACAAAAAAGTCCACAAAACACATAACAGAATATGTTCCCCCAAAAATCTTATAATAAGGGTGGGTGGGCGGGAGCAATTTTTGCGTGCTCCGACTGCTGCTGTCTGGCTGCTGCAAGCGGGCTGGTCCAAGGTTCGTCTATCACTCCTCGTTTCCGTCGTAGGTGTCGGTGGCCGAGTGTAATGAGACAGACACAGGAATAAAGATAGCACGCTGGTGCAGGTACGGAGGGGAGCAGCCAGAAACTAGAAACACTAGAGTAAATTAGAACGAGATATATATTGCACAGAATTTATACAATACTTAACTTTTTCATAGAACAGTACTGCAGGTACAGAGTTGAGCTATAGGCCTGCCTAGTGCCTAACTAATAGCCAAGTCTTCACTGGTGCCTATTTGATTACGAAGTGTTCGCTGGTTCCTATCTCAGTCCCAAGTGAACGATGTTCAGTGGTGGCCACGAGCGGCGTTGTAGCAGAGGGCGCTCGTGGCTGACGTCGTAAGAACGCCGCGCCGTGCGTGCATGGCGGCGCGTGGCGAAAGTAGGTGGAGCGCACTTTGGACTTGTGCGACACCACATCTTCTTTCTTGAATTCTTCCTTCTTCGTCTTCTGGTCTTCTTGTAATGTTATTTGCTGCTTCTTCGTTTCTTCTTTTGCTGGCAATTACCAGCGGTTGGGGGACGCCGTTCCCCGTACCACAGACAAATATATACAGATGGGAAACCTCCGTAAGGGCCCGGTCCTACGCTCCGGGGTGCGGGGAGGGAGGGTTTCCAGCAGTTCCGTAAGACGTCCCATGATGGCGCTGCGGTCAGAAGCAGCTCTTTAAATTGGCCAGAGCAGGCGGCAGGTAGCGGCTGTCCCCACCAACACCTCCCCTCAAACGCCAGCACGCCGGACACAGCCATGGCTTCATGGCAGGCGGCACGAGCTCTCCCCTCAGCCTCCCCTCCACGCTACCTTCTGACGTGCGAGTGGCACCCTAAGCCAGGGAACGGCCTGACGCTAGAATCTTACGGAACTACGAGGGGAGCGTAGGACAGGGTTTAGGGTGGGCTGCTTCTCTGTATATGTTACTCTGTGCCCATACTCGTTTTGTTTATTTCCAAACCTACGTCTCCAATGTTACAAGATACAGTCCTTACGGAAGAGACCTTTCTCTTCGACATCTCGCCGAACTGTACAAGATCATTCCAATATCCCGAAATCTAAATATTTATAACTATTCGGAAACTAAAGCAATACAGTCGTATATTTCAGTGTATAATTAGTTCTTCCATCACAAATATAGATCCATTTTCGACCCGTCTATACGGTAGCTTTCTTGCACACTTACTGATTGCAGTAGAAACATTCCATCGCTATGGAAGGAACACGGAAGAAACGACGTGAAGATAATTCGAATGTTCGCTGGTCATTCAAGTTGATCACTATAATTGTACCTATGTTAATTGCTACAAATGCATTAAAATAGAGTGGAAAGAAGAACGATACACTTCATAACTTTACTCTCTTGCGGCGAAACATTAGTTAATAAAGTGAATTGGGACAATGTTCAAAACAATGACAGAAAATACATTTACAAAACAGAGATAAGAGCGTCTATGTTTGACAGGTCACCTAAAGTCCACTTACAATTTTAAAATATTTGAAATAGGGAAATGAAGAAATACATAATATTGTGCTTGTAACGTAAACTGTTGTTCTACATTGTCGCAGAGGAAGCACCCTAGTTGTTTTTTTTAAGGGAAAGCCATAATTACTATGATCTGCACTATAAAAGAAACAAAAAGCACAAAATGAAATCGTAATGTAATTTGTGTACTAGCTCACAAGCAAAACTGAAGTCGATAGTTCCTGTGAGGTAGTATGAGGAGATGTTTTGTACTCGACAACCGGAATAAATTAATAACTGACTCCGTTTACCGGCCCTCGCACTCTCATGATGCAGCTGCTAAACGGTTCCTAGAAGACTTGAGTCTTATTACAAATAGGTACGCTACTCATATAATTATAGTTGGCAGTGTCTTAAATCTACCATCCGTATGTTGACTACACCTTCAGATATGGTGGCAGATACAACTTCCGAAATCGTTCTAAATGCTTTTTTATTATTATTTTGAACAATTAGTTAATGAAGCCATTCAAATTGTAAATGGTTTCGAAAACACACTTGAGCTCTTAGTCACAAACACTCCTGAGATCACTGCGGATGCAGGCATAAGTGAACGTAAAGTTGTATCAAGCTCAAATCGGTAACAAATCTATTTAAAAAAAAGATAAATATTCGGTTGATCTCTTACTAGGAGACAGTGTCCAGTTTTTCTAAATTAACCATGTGAGTGATGACCATATGTGGCTTACATTCAAAGAAATAGTATCAACAGCACTGGATGAATTCCTACCAAATAAATTAATAAGAGACTAAACTTGTTCCCCATGGTACACAAAATAGAACAGAAAGCTTTTGCAGAAAATTTAGATGAATGCAAAAGCCCCAAATTTGCCGAAGTTTTACTGAAGCTCTAAATTTAGCGGGGCCTTCAATGCTACAATCATTTAATAGTTTTCACAACGAAACTCTTTGTAGAAATGTGACGGAAAATCCAAAGAGATCCTGTCCTATGTTATCTACACCTGCGGAAAGACCAAGTGAATGCCTTTATTGCACGATAGCGATAACAGTGCCACTAAAGCGGCGTTATTAAATGCAGTTTTCCGAAATTCTGTCTCCAAAGAAGACGAAGTAAATACCCCACAGTTCAAAATGAGAACTGCTGCAAACATAAGTAGATACCCTTGGTGATGCAAAGCAAATAATTCTATCAAATAAGTGATGTTGCAGACGAAATGATCAAATATATTTTGAAAAAGTTTCTAATGGATAAGAAAAATACGTCTAATAGCATTAGAAGGAAGTGTGTGGGTAAAAATCGTAGAGGGAGACAGAGGGACGAATACAGTAAGCACATTCAAAAGGATGTAGGTTGTCGAACGTTTTCTCAGATGAAGAGCCTTGTACAGGACAGGGTAGCGTGGAGAGCTGCGTCAAACCAGTCTGCGGACTGAAGACCACAACAACAACATTTGTCTATGATATTCTTTTGTAACAATTATTTTTGAACAGTAAACTCGTTGCCTTGTTTCAATAGCTTTTACTGGCCTGATTAAAGATAATCAATAACATAGCGAGAAAAATTAATTTTTAATGACTACAGCTAAATGTACTTCATGAGATCTCCATCTACTGTAAATTTATTTCTATCCTTGTCTAAGTTTGGAGATATGGCAATTATTTCAACACTTTAGCTGCCGAAATTGTCAATCTTAGCAGCAGATTTGTTTTAGGGTGTCTCTTTTAGGTGCATTTCAGAAGTTCAGATTCTTTTTAAAACCTGTAGTGTACCTTATCAGTATAACAAAAATGAGATTTTTGAAAGCTAGTTGCGGCTCTGAAGTTACTAGCAATAATTGTAGAAATGACAATATTTGATGGTTTGACCACAATAATTAGAAGGTAAAAAAAATTAAAATGAAAAAAATTAAATAAAATCTCTTAACATGTAAACTAGGGGAGCTTTCACTTCAGTAGCAAAATGAAAATTGAAAAGTGGTAGATGTAACTATTCTGGTTGCAGGAGGATCATTTGAGTGATGTTTAATGTATTTGCTTCGTTGAGCCAAATTTCACTGCCACGCTAGTGAACCGAACTTGGACCAGCTAGTTTCATCACTAAGTTATTTAAGGATACTAAGGTCCGATGAACTCTTTTTATTTTTACAACTAATAAAGGTCGCATCGTTAGGTGGTCCTCACAAATGTTCTCTACGTTCAATACGTCTCCGTTCTTCGAAAGCAGCTTTTCCTTGCAATGATTCTATTTTCGGCGTAAGCACATCCGCACCTTATTATCGTAACCATTGTAATGGGCAAATGGCCATTGTAATAACTTCCATACTGACGGTCTGACGGTCACACTATGAAATGCGGAAGTGACCAATGTGCAGATGTTCGAACGGATGGCGGCGGTGGTGGGGGGAGAGGGGAGAGGAGGAGGAGGAGGAGGAGGAGACAGGGGCACCCGACCCTTCGAGCAGGTAAAAGTGTGGCAAATGTCCGGCGTGGCGAGTGTCCGGACACCTTTCTGGCGACTCCTCACATCGTTGAGAGGTGAAGGATGGGTTAAAGAGCAGACTGAAAAAATCCGAGGTCCGACCTGGTTTTGAACCCGCGACCCTTCGGTTTCCAGTCGAGCACTTTACCCCAAGACCACTGGGCCCGACCTTGAAAGGGTAAAAGATAGGAACGAGGTAGACCAGAAAATTATTGCACGAATACAAGAAGAAAAATAGGTCAACGTTTGCTCTGGGAAAGCTACTAAAGTCCCCGTTACTATCGAGGTCCTCAAAGACCAGCATCTACAAATTAATACAACCTGTATATGGAGCATAGACCTGGTCTATTACCAGAAAGATTGAAAGAATTTGAGAATGTCATCTTCAGACAGAGTTTTGGGTCAGTGAAGGATGAAGATGAATGAAGAAAAAAGAAAGAACCGTGAATTACAGAAGAGTTATTCAAGTCATTGTGTAAGAAAATTGCCTGTTGGAGGTCGTCAAATAATCTCAAAATTTAGAATGCGTAATAGTATACACTAGTAATAATAATTTCGTTATTGAATGTTGCAGCAAATCACAACTAATGGGTCGCCACAACACTTTCGCAGTGAAAGTTAAAAATTTTGAATAAAAAAAGATATTAATTAACTTGAAACAATCACTGTGGTAATTAATTAAGCTTGGCCCTATCTGACTTAGCATTGACTACAGCCTCCAACTAGCACCTCTTACGATTCACGAACAGCACAACTTCACTAATAAATGTGTCAGAATTCATGTAGTGGTGATGGCGTGTTCGTGTTATAATCAAAATTGTAATAGCAGATAGACTCTGATTGCAATGATAATAGCTCAATACAGTGAAACTCCGTGGTGCAATGAGCTTCACAAATACTACAGTAAAAGTTCTCAATAATTTTGATATTATTGTTTAAAGCATTCAAGTTCCTTATAAAACTTTACGTAAACTATTTTTTTTTTTTTTTTTTTTTTTTTTTTTTTTTTTTTTTTTTTTTTTTTTTTTGGTTCCAGGGCCTGGGTAGCGTACGCGTGTAACTGGCTGAGCAGAGTTTGGCATTTAATGTATTTCATAAAAAATTACTTCAGTCAAGTCTGGTAAAACTACTATAATACTTTGACTACTGTTAGCCTGGTTACTTTCTACATAAATGAAACCAACTTTACTTTACTTGCAAACTCTGTTGCACTTTAATTTATAGTCTCTGTGGTTGCAACACGTTTAGCAATTCTTTAACTCGTCTAGCAATTTCTTTAAAACTGATCGTAATTACTTTGAAAATGATTGAACTTGTTAGTCAGTATACAGGCTTGCATAATCAACATAATCTAATAATGGTGATAATGGGGTGACTACAACTGCTTACAAAATTAAGACTGGTTTCAAAATAAGTCTTGTATAATTGAACCAAAGTTCTAATTGGGTTGACACTACATTTACATGCATACAAAATAAAATGTTACAAAAGTACTCATCTGCTTTCGTCCTCTTCGTCGTGAAGTCCAAACAAGACAGATATGATTACAATAGGTACTCTTACTACAACAACGATCACACTCGGTGACAATAGACTTGATACCAGACAATACTTTTCTTGCACACATGAAAAAACTTTGATCACTTTCGAAGATAAATAAACTTGTTTCGCACTTCCTTCAATACAGTAAACAGTACGCCTCTCAGGCTTATTGCAATTGCATTAAACTCGCGCCACACTGTGCCTACCGTGCCTCTGCACTATCAACAAAACATTTATGTGTTTACTATAGCGAGTCCGCTCCGCGACTGCTTCAGCAGCGCGACACTCACAGCTACCACTTCTGTACCAAAGACAGTCTTTACAACAGGTTCAACATTTTCTCTGGCGCATTGCTAACTTACAGCATAAGAATGTCCGTGCATTCATGTGGGTTTACACATATAGTACATGTTTACACTAAATGATTCAATATAGAAAATGACGTTACATAAGAAATATATCTAGCATACATGAAATGAAAAATACATGAAATAAACAAATTTAACACAATATATACATTACGTTAAGTAAGATACAGCGACAGGTGTACTCTTACAATTGAACATCGTGACAGTGGTGAATGAAAAAAGACTGTAGTGGTATCGACACATAATGCTTCGTTAAGGCCTGATCATCAGGCAGGTAGTTCAAGAGGACACAAGAGGCAAAAGACTGAGGGAAAGACCACGACTGCGTTGGATTGAGCAGATCAGAGAGGATACGCTGGGACTGTCTGGAGAAGATTACATGGACCGAGGAAGCTGGAGGAGGCTGATTGGAGGCCAAAGACTGACTGCGGTTTGTGTGACCAACGCAGTAAGCACTGGCGGCTGGTGCTCCTGATGGCTGGAGGTTCACCTCCCGTTTTACATATGTTTTCGGTAAAAGGTCTGTAGAATGTCTTACCTCGATTTGTTTGCGCTTTGTTCAACTTGAGGTGAGGTGTCGGCCTACCAAGCTTCATTAATTCACACTTTTCTTCTCAGCTTCAAGTCGAGCACTTTGTTTCTAAAAGATACTGAACACCAAGAAGAAATAAATATGCACATGAACACTGCAACACTGTAAGTAGCTGATTACACTGTTAAGTGACTGAAACAAAATGTATGAGTTACGATGAAGAGACAAGCTACCTTCAGGTGGCATGACAATGTAAGCAGCATGCCCTCCTACTTACGCACGCACAAAGGCTGTTCTCCCCCACAACTTTTCTAACAGTTAAATATTTATTACAAGAAAGCGCATAACTGTCATTTACCTTCATAATCGCGACACATTTGCTAAAACGCCTAACGTTATGTGGCAAGTAACAATACAGAAGTCATAGTTGTTCACGTATCTGTTAAAAAGGAGATTGGATTTTAAAAGAAATTGCATGTAGTCGATCTCGAACACCCTACCTTCGACAGCGCAGTGCGATGCCGCTGTTCTTGCTAGGTGGAGAGCATTGACTTCACTATTATTCATGATTGGACCTTCTGAAGGCTTTTTACAGCTTTAATTTATATCAATTTAAATATAGATTAAGAAACCATTAGACGGTTTTTCGTCTCCAATATGTCCAAAACATGAAAAATAAACATGAAGCAACGAATTATAATTTGTGGTGCGGCCGGGACCTCCAGACTTACTATGCAGACGTTTCACCGTTAGACCACCGCACTTCTAACGACTAAGGCGCCTCAAAATACTCTAAGTACGACTTCCCTCCACATAACAAATTTTAATTCTGATTCTGTGTTCCATAGATAATTGTCACTACTGCCAAGGCTCTCCATGCAGCGGAATAGCACCTCGGCTCACGGTTTCTTAATCTATATTTAAATTGATATTTATATCAGCAGGAATGTTCCACTACGTCCATTGCCGAGGTGCTAATCCGCTGCATGGAGAGTCTTGGCAGTAGTGACAGTTATCTATGGAACACAGAAGCAGAATTAAAATTTGTGATGTGAAGGAAGTTGTACTTAGACTATTCTGAGGCGCCTTAGTCGTTATACGTGCGGTGGTCTAACTGTAAGACGTCTCCTACTAAGTATGGCGGTCTGAGTTCGATTCCCGGCCACACCAAAAATTTTAATTCGTTGCTTCACGTTTATCTGTAATTCATAGTTATAAGGTATTTTACCAAATATGATGTATTTTTGATGAATCTTCAATGCGCCAATAACAAATATGAAGGGCGGGTGTTGCCTTCATGGAGGATTTGCGCATGTGCAAAGTGAGCTCCGCATTAGCTCCATTGTCTTGCTCTGGAAGCATTAGCTTCATTGTCTTGCTTCGGGACCATCTGAGCGCAACCACAAGAGATTGAGTAACCAGGAGGTGGTGTCTCTATCAGCTCCAACGCCGATGTTAAAAGCGGCGTTTCTTCTCGGCCCTCCCTGCTGAAGGAGCGCCGATATGCTGCCTCCAGGGGGTTCAGAATAGAATTTGAACCTCAGACGTGCATGCGCATTGGAACGCTGCAGCCACTACCGCCTGTGTTAGCGGCCGCGCTAAGACTGGTATCCTCGCAGTCTCCGCGACGTAAAGTGTTTCTCATGCGACAAAAATTGAATGTGCATATAAAATGATCTGATAGAAGAATGAAACGAAGAATGATAGTTCAAAAACACTTTTTATTTTACTTATAAATTTAGTTGTTTTTCACGACGAGCTTTTTTCTGGGGATCCACTGAACCAGTGAACACATATGCCGCGTCGCCACTGGCAGTAAGTAAGTATACTGACACATACAGCGCCACTTATCGATCATAAAATGCATTTTTTAAAAACCATCAACTGTTTATTCAAAACCTTATATATCTACCAGTTTCTGTCACTACACCATCTTCATGGATAAAAAGGTGTTAAAACCGAATGGTAAAATGCCTCAAATAAAATATATCTAGATGAGACAAACAGGAGACAGTATAACTAAAAGTGTTAAAAATACAATGGTCATCTTAGATAAAACCTATGTCAAACACAACATAAAACTTCCCTTTTATATTGTGTTTGACTGATAGGTTTTACCTAAGATGACTACTGTATTTTTAACACTTTTAGTTGTACTGACTCCTGTTTGTCTCAGCTAGATGTATTTTATTTAATGCATTTTACCATTCAGTTTTATCACCTTTTTATCCTTGAAGATGGTATATTCAGCGAAACTGGTAGATATATAAGGTTTTGAATAAACAGCTGATGGTTTTTAAAAAAATGCATTTTATGAAATATATTATGGCTGTTGACACTCGCCTCACCAAGGCACTTATCGATCAGTTTCAGCAATTTATCTTTCTTCTGACACACGTTTTCCCTCTTTTCCGATAATATTCCGTTGTAATTTGACGTCATTCTGGCCGGTGGCGATATTTTTAAAGCGTATGCCAGAGAGTTCTGGGCGAGGAATGTCACGTGACATCTGCGAACGGCTGGTTTTCGTTAATTCAATGGAGGGTGTAAAAACTTCGTTATTTTTGCCAATATTTCTCAAACGATACGAGATATGGAAAAAAACCATAAGGGAACAGAGATGTAGAGAATTTTCTCCTCTACAAATTCGGTTATTCAATTTTCGCGACAGATGAACGGTTTATTTGCAATTAAAATTACATTACAAACGGCTTTTGTTGGTATTACTAACGTATTTCTTATCCGGAATATTTCAAAAAGTGAGGTTCTGGTGTGTGGTAGCCAACAATTATGTCTGTAAAATTTGGTGCCAATCGGTTGAACGGTTCGACCTAAAAAAGTGGGAACACGTTACAGCCAGACAGACATCGTCAAATCGCTGTTATTTTTGCAAATATCTCTGCAACGATGGAAGATATGAAAAAAACATAACGGAGCGACGTTGTAGAGAATTTTCTCCTCTACAATTAGGTTATTCAATTTTCGTGTCAGATGAATGTTTAACCCGTTATTTTAATTTAAATTTCGAGCTGTCAAAAGACGATCGCAAAGGCCCACTTTTAGTGTTACTACCGTCACCTTCAAGTGAGCCAAAAAGAAAGGCGAGAGTTAGATGAGTTCAGATACTTCATGACAAATATGTGGATGAATACCTTACGTTTAAAACAAAAATGAAGGAAATCGGCCGGGTAGTTTTGTCGGGCCGACTGTCTTTAGTTTTCGCAGAATCTTCTAATATATAAAGCAGTGTCCGTATATTTGTATGTGTTGCGTACAAATCTACAGTTTTGTTCCAATGTTTATGAAATTTTATACACGTATGCTTCAACCCATAAGGACGGTCGCCGTAAGTGTAAGAGATATGACGTCATAAACAATGAGATACTCGAAAAACTGCTGCGTTTAGAGACAATGCTGCTTATTTTCTCCTAAACCACAGGACCCAATTCAACCAAATTTGGTACAGACATTCCTTACCGGGAGGTAACAATTGCTGCAGGTTTAAGAATCACATACGACACATGCTTCAGAAGATATGACGTCAGAAACAATAGGAATCACAGAAAATTGCCACATAATGCGGTGAGATGTTAAAAATAAGCTATAGGAGAATGAGAGTACTTATCGACTTGCAACAAACTTTAAACATAATGTCAAACCTTTATTAAACTTTTCCTAGCTGATAACCATAGCAAAATGATGAAAGGAAAAAAGTTTCTCGCTTACTACTTTTCCTCTGTTTATGGAGTAAAACTACGGCATTCGGTATGACGTTACACATTATAATTTGTACACAACAAATTGTAGTCGCAGGAAATTTCACAGACAGTACACACACGTATATAGTCCAGTCAATTGGTGCTCAAAACAGCCTGTTTCGTAACAAAATTCCGGAAGTTTTTTCTCAACGGTTCTGTATGTTTTTGGGGGCGCTGAATTCGAATTTCAAGTTTGCTGCCATGTAGGAGGTCGGCTTCGTAACGAAAAACTCAAAAAATATCAAAATTTTCGCACTTTTTTCAGTTTCTTGCTTATATCTCGAATAACATGCGTTTGTCGAAGATGTTCATTATGAGCCAAATTAAAGTAGACAAAAAGTCCTACAAAATGCACTACTCATGGTTGATTTTATGAAGAGCAGAATAGGAGCTAGAAATCAATGAAAAAGAGCAAGTTTTTAGCCCTTCTGCGAAAACGTCAAAAACGCACACTTGCACGCCATGCAACTCGAGAAATATACATGTTATTAACAAAATCCGTACACCACGTGAAAGTACATTAAATTTCATACATGGGACGTCTATAAAATTCCATTTTCTCGTAATGGGGGGAAGCACCAAAAAGAAAATTACGAGCATTGCTTTCTGCACCCTATAGTGTATCGCTCCCTTCCACATGCCTATCTCTCGCCGGCACTATATTTTCGATGTGTTGCACTGAAAAGTGATGTTTCGAATGGATTAAAGAGAAAGTATGTTTGAAAACAAATTATCAAATTATATTTGGAACATTTTAGTTACATTACACTGAACAGAAAACTGAATATGAAATCAGCATGTGTTATCAAATGAGTGAGTGTCGAGCCCAGGATTGGGTTATCAAATGTTGTAACAAAACCTCCTACACCACATTAAATGTCCGTCAGCCGAGTCAAAGCGGTCCAACCCTGTCCCCACCCCGTAACGGGACAGTCCTTCCATTCCTTTGTTGGCCACATCCCTGCTAATAGGATCCCCCTCCAGACACTTTCGACCGTCTAGCAGCCCATCTGATCTTGCGGTAGTTTAGTCAGGTCAGAGTTGCCAACGTGTTGTGGTCAAATCTTTAAAGCTGCAATATCTTTTTTACTTTTCAGTGTCAAGTTGTTATTGTATATGCATGCATAATGTTTCGTGCGGAATGTGTAATTTGTGACAAACTTTAGAAGATGGAGCACAGAGGAGTGTTGTAAGAGAAAAAGGTTTGAAATCTTTCATTCAAGCTAGTAAGAATAAACAGGATGGTAAGTTTCTAATATTTAAGAGGAACACTGAAATTGAGGTTCATGAAAAATGTAGGAAGAATTACGTGACAGGAAAGTCTATTGCTGCTTATTTAAAGAGGGCTAAAGAAAATTCAAAACCGTTACGTTCAATTATACCTGAGTTTGCCTTTAAAAGTTACTGTTTCTTATGTGGAGAGGTGATCACTGATCACCATGCCAATGAAAAAATGCAGTCGCCTCCAAGCAGGCAGCTGATGATGCAAACACATTGATAGTGCAGACAGCAAAATCCCTGGCTTCGACTCACAAAAGTGCCACAATTGTGGGGGAAGATGTTGACCTTCTAGACACAATGGTGGGTCTCCAAACTAGCCCAAATGTATAATTCCTCAAACCAGGGAGAGGTACAGCCCCTCAGCTCCTCCACCATCCCACGAAGTGCCATAGAGAAGAGTGTTGCCAACCACACGCTCTTCCTCCATGCAGTGAGTGGCTGCGACTCTACATCTGCGTTATTTAACCAAGGCAAGGTCAAATTTCTGAAGATCCTCTCCAAAACATACGTGTCTTACACCATACCTCACTAAATTCACGGACCCTTCAGCCCATCCAAAGGAAATAACAGCTGTTGGTGAGAAGTTTTTGATTGCCCTTTATGGTGATAACCACACAACCATTACACGTAATAAGCTGGGGTATAAGCAATACGTCAAATCAGCCTATCAGGCAACAGCAAACATGGCTTCCATACCTCCCACTGAAGCTGCGGCTCAGCAACACACTTTCAGAATTTTTCTTCAGGTGCAGCAGTGGACTGGAAAGTGCCTGGATTCGCAGCAGTGGGGCTGGAAGTTCACAAAACGTGGGTTGGTTCCCATTACCACACTGAAAACCATGGCTCCAAAGAGCTTCTGCAACTTCCATCTTGCAAATACAAGACGGATTGCCATGGTCGGTGTGGGTGCAGGCGAGCAGGACTTTCTGCACGAAACTGTATCAGCAATGTGAAGGATTGTGCTCGAACATTGACGACACTTTGAATACAGAAGACGAAGAGGACTTGAACGAGCCACTTACAGCACCACTGTATGAAGCAGCTGAGGTGAAAGAACGTATTAAATCATGTAATGTTATGCAGCATTATGCGTCTTTATTAACCAATTTTTCTCTATCATAATATTAATCATTCGATTCGTTTTTATTTTAATTTTTTTATTTTATTTTATTTATTTTTTTTTTTTTTTTCACTTGAAGATCAACCACTGACTGTCCAGCCTGGACTTTGCAAAGCCCCTGATAGTTTACCTGGACCTTACGTTGCTCCAGATCCTTTACCTGGACCTTCAGGTGACCAAGAAACATTGCCTGTGCCGAAAACACCCAAATGGAGATGAATAAAATAACTGTGCATATGACATCAGTACAGGTATTTCTTCATAGACGTTTCGCTACACAAATTATTTGTCTTTTGTAACCATATTGAAACACTACAGACACTCTTTTTTCCAGATGGAAAACCTATGGGAAGGGGTGGCCCAATCCTGAACTCGTCATTCACTCATTTCATGATCATGTACTTTATGTTACTAAGGAACTTCAGCTTTCTGTTCAATGGCATATACCTAATGTGATCTAAATATAATTTGAAAATGTTTTTTTTTTCAAACATAATTTCTCTTTATTCAAAACATCAATTTTCAGTGCAACACATGGAAAATATAGCCCCGGCGAGAGATAGGCAGGTGGGAGAGGGCCTTACAATATATGGCACGGAAAGCATTGCTCGTTATTTTCTTTTTGGTGCTTCCTCCCATTGCGAGAAAATGGAATATTATTAACGTCCCTTGTAGGAAATTTAATGTACTTTCACTTGGTGTAGAGATTTTGTTGATAACATGTATATTTCTCGAGTTGCAGGGCGTGCAAGTGTACGTTTTTCACGTTTTCGCAGACGAGCCAAAAATTTGCTCTTTTTCATTTATTTATAGCGCCTATACTGCTCGTCAGAAAATCAATCATGAGTAGTGCATTTTGTAGGAAATTTTATCTACTTTAATTTTGCTCAGAATGAACATCTTCGACAAACGCATACTTTTCGAAATATAAGTAAGAAACTGAAGAAGTGCGAAAATTTTAGGGTTTTTTGAGTTTTTCGTTGTAAAGCCGACCTCTTACGAGGCAGCAAACTTGAAATTCGAATTCAGCGCCCCCAAAAACAAACAGTACCGTTGAGAAAAAAACTTTCGGAGTTTTGTTACGGAAAAACTACCATTTGACTGGGCTAATAGTTGAGTGTACCTTCTAAATTGTATCACAGTACGACACATAGTTCACGAGATATGAGCACATAAACAGTGACGTTCATGAATGAATATGTACCTAAAAAAGCCGGCCGCGTTGGACGATGGAACTGAGTCGCTCCAGTCACAGTCTGCACGGCCACTACGGTCGGGGGTTCGAATCCCCCCTCGGGCATGGATATTTGTGCCGTCCTTAGTTGTAGCTAGTTCGGAAGTAGTTTGTAAGTTTAGGGACTGATGACCCCTAGGTAAGTCCCGTAAGCTATACAAACATTTGAAACATTTGATATACCTGAAAAATGGCACTAATAAAGGAATAAATACCCGGGCAACGCCGGGTTTTCAGCTAGTTTAATATATAAGAGAAGATATACGATGAGCAACTCGAGGAGGTAATCAAGATTGAACAGATAATGAGTTATTGATAAAATTAAATAATTTACAGAACAAGCAATGGACAGCAAGCAGCGCATAAGCAGCACCCTGGGTGCAGTGCCCCCGCAGCTGCCGTGTTTTCGAAAGCAGTGCCTGGCATCGCGCGCAAACAATTGGCTGCGGCGGTGCGGGGGCGGCTGCGCCCTCCTACATCCCCTCCCCCTTCCCCTCCCTCCTTCACCTTCTCCCTCCCCTGCTGCTGACGAGGAGGGGGCGCGTTACTTTGTTAGCGGTGTGAAAATTCAATTGGGTCGCTGGCGGGCGCGAGTGGCGAGCTGTGAGCCGCCGCCTGCTCCTCGAGGGCTCCCACCCTGCCTGCCGCCTCACAAACAGCGCAGCCCCTCCATTCTTCACCTGCTGCGGGGCCCAGGCGTACCTGAGCGCCCACACTCTGCAGCTGTGGTTCCCAAACTGGTCGCCAGATGACTGAAAACATCCAAGTGAAATACAGGGTGTCCAGAAAAGGACACCCCGATTTTAAAATTAAATATCTCGAAAACAAAGATCAACAGAGGAATGCAGTAAAAGGTATCTTTATTGTGAAAGCTGTAACAACAGTGGCGGCGCTAAGCGTCGGCGACGTCGGCAACCGCCGACGGCCTCGCTACTGCGGGGGCCTCGCAAAACATTGTTAAAATTTTGGTTTCTTTTCCTTTTTTATATTTGATGCTTAACGGCGCTTTTCAACTGCTAGGTTATGTAGCGACGACCTACACCTAACTTACACTACCTTAACCAAAGGACGAACACAACAGCCGTACCCAACAGTTGGGATTCGACCCCAACAAAAGCGGCCTCGCTCACCATGGTATGACGCCTTAGTGCGCTCGGCCATTCCCCGCCGGCAGCTATTTAGTTTCCCTATTTTCTTCCGAATGCGTGCAGCAGTGATGAAATTTTTAGTTAAATACTTGCAAAACAATTTCTTCACTATATTTGAGAAAACAATTTGGAAGAAGTATATCCAGATGTTTATATAACAATCAGAATCAAGCTCACAGTTTGTCAGTACAGTTTCATCCGGGAGAAGCTTCTCTAAGTTAAAATTAAGACTTAATTGAGAATCACAATGACCGAAGTAAGACTATCTGCCGGCCGCGGTGGCCGAGGGGACTGAGGCGCTCCAGTCACGGTCTGCACGGCACTACGGTCGGGGGTCCGAATCCCCCCACGGGCATGGATATTTTTGCCGTCCTTAGTCTTAGCTACTTCATAAGTAGTTTGTAAGTTTAGTGACTGATGACCCCGTAGTTAAGTCCCTTAAGGTATACAAACATTGGAACATTTGAAAGACTATCTGCGTTGTCAGTACTGTCAAAAGAAGCCGAAATAGTGGCTAGTATTATTTAAGATGTGATTTTTAAAAATCCAGTGAGGCGAAAACCGAAAAGTTTCTGTCAGTTTGTATTTGTTTATTGTAATTTGTCACTGCAATAATACTTTTCTATTACACTAATAAAATTTTAGTATAATGATTATTCATGTATAGTTCAGATCATTTTATTTAACATTTTCTTCCTTACTGAAAAATTGAAAGGGGCCTCGCAAAGACATGTTCGCCGACGCCCAGTTTTCGTCTAGCGTCGCCACTGTGTAAGAAGTTTATACAGCTGTTTGAAATAATAGTTACAAAAGCTGCTAACAGATGGCGCTGTAATCGCCATACGTAATGCCTAGTATAAATAATGATCCGAAGCCCAGAGCGATCAGTTCCACTATTGAAACGTGAAAGGAGGTTAGCGTACCGAGGGAAGAGATTAAAACCATGTAATCCATTGAACAACGCGTTTTTTTCTGGTACTAGAGTAGGGGAAGCTCGGGTAGTATCGGACGGCGTCTTATATCGGACAAGTGGTGTTTCTCATAATTGCAACGTGAGGCAGCATCAGATATGGTCACAGAAGTGTTGGATGTGACGACAAAGGGGCCGTTACGCCATATTGTACCGCTGCGAGTTTGTGTATGAAAGTGACGGAGCTTTGTCTGTTTTGTGAGTGTGTTTTCGTGTACGAATATAATTTTGGAGTGCTGTACCCAGCTTTAAAGTAAGTGTAATTCTCTTATAAGGTGGTTAGTAGCAATAAGGGGTACTACACTATATGTTTATAGGCAGTTAATCTGTTTACACTTATTACTAAGCGCCAGACAGTCGAATTATCTTCCCATATCGGTCGGGTTATATCGGACATAAGCATTGAGGGTTGTATCAGACAACAATCACAGCCAACAAAAAGGAGGTTTTGATGGGTTTGTTTCATTTTACAGGCGAAATGGGCAAAGTAAGGCATTTGTGGAGGGAAGAAAATATGAAGATGGCTGTCTAGAAAGTACCTTTAATGAAAATGACGATTCGAGAAGCTGGGATGGTATAAAAGGAAGGATGCTTCTGCAACAGAAAGGGAAATATCCAGCGAATATGCAAGGAAAAACTAACAGTTGACGATAAAGACACTGGGAAGTGATTGCGTGACTCACTGCTTTATTTGTGACGAAACTTTTGAAGAGGACTGGATCCAGTGTCGACTGTGTAACGGATGGGCCCACGAAAATTGCGCAGACCTTGAAAGCAGCACTCTGTATTATGAATGCGATAGCTGTTACTTGAATAAAAAACAAAAGTTGTGTTAAAGATGCAGTAAAATTGATTGCTAGGAGTGTAAAATGGAAAAATTATTATTATTTGTATCATTTAGTGAATTTTTTGCACCGAAAATTATTAAAATCACTCAATTGAATAAACATTTACCATCTGCTATGTATTAATAGATATAAACAAGTGTTTTGATAGAAATATTTGCTTATTTTCTGTAATTTACATCTTGTCCGATACAAACCTCCAACATTTCTCCGTAGTTAAAAATCAGATAAATTTTAGAAGCCAACAGATAATAGTAATTATCTACCCTAAGACTAGTTGCTAAGATGGTTGATTTATGACTTATGAGAGTACATTTTGGTGGCTATTATTTTCATATCAAGACATTACTCTATTCAAAACTTGTAAAAAAGCTTAACCGTCCGATACTCCCCGACCTTCCACTACCACAGGTTAGAAGAGAGTCCTATGGCAACAAGGCGAAGTTTTCAAGCACGATTTAATGTTACAAAAGGACCCGATTCGAAACCCATTCGTACGCTCTTCGCAAATTTTCAATGAACAGGCAGCGTAACCGATGATCTAGTGGTGGGGCATGTTGGCCGCAAGCAAACCGCAATTACGCCTGAAAATATCGCCACAGTTTCTGGAATTATTCAGCGAAATACAATGTCATCCGTCCGTAGAATTGCATCTGACACTGGTTTGAAGCGTTCCAGCACGCAGAAAATACTGAGAAAGAGCCTACACATGTTTCCATTCAAAATTCAAACGTACCAGGCCATACCCGCACGATCTGTGCAACAAAGGGTTGCCTATGCTAATCAGATGCTCACAATGATTGATAGTGAAGGATTTGATGTTGGCTGCATCTGGTTTACAGATGCACACTTCCACCTGAATGGATACGTGAATAAGCAGAACTGGCGATTTTGGGGTTCCGAAAAGCCCTATTGATGTGAAGCGTAACCCCTGTATTCTCCTAAAGTTACTGTGTGGGCTGCAGTGTGCAGCAGCGTTAGAGGATTGACCAGGTACTGAATTGTTTATGCAAGATGGAGCCCGACCACATCGGACCGAACAAGTGTTTCACTTTCTTGAGGAATACTTCGGGAATCGAGTCATTGCTTTGGAATATCCCAAATTTACTGGTGCAGGCATGGATTAGCCTCCATATTCACCGGATTTGACTCCCTGTGACTTTTTTTGTGGGGCACAGTGAAAGACATGGTCTACCCGAAGCATTTCGCCACGCTGGACGAGCTTGAATCGGCGATCTCTGGGGCGTGTGAATCCATTTCGGTTGAGACGCTACGAAATGTGATGGCGAATTTCATTCTTCGTTTGCGCCACCTCTGTAGTGCCAATGGTGAACATTTTGAAAACATTGTGATGTGATTGTCTGCAAAGAGTGTTTTCGTACGATTATTTCACTTATGTTTGCTGATATGAGCTGCACAGCGTACAGCGCCATTTGTTAGCAGCTTTCGTAACTATTATTTCAAACTGCTGTATAAACTTCTTACAGCTTTCCCAATAAACATACCGTTTACTGCATTCCTCTATCGATCTTCGTTTTCGAGATATTTAACTTTGAAATCAGGGAGCCCTTTTCTGGGCACCCTGTATAATTACCTTGCATGTTCTGTCTGTTAGAGAGCGCTCTTTAAGTTTGGTCAAAACAATTTGGGGATCAGTTGAGATATCTACAGTGGCGGCTTGCTTCAACTCGAGCTGAGGCGTAAGCCTACCAAGCTTCCTTATGTCGCACTTTTGTTCCAAGCTTAAAGCTCAGTAATTTGTTTGTAAAACATACTGAACTTTGTTTATTTTTCTTTGATAATAAACACCAAGAACATATAAATATGCACATGAACACTAAAACGCAGCGATTACACTGTTAAGAGACTGTAACAAAATGAATCTGCTACCTTCGTGTCACGTGACACTGTAAGCAGCACCCTCTCCTAAACTTACGAATGCGCAAAGGCTGTTAAGTTTTTGTTTCAACGTAGAGTATAAACGTAATTTACCCTCAAAATCGCAACACATTTATTAAAACGTTCAAAGATATGTGGCAAGTAACAATACAAAAGTCATTGTTGTTCCCG
Source organism: Locusta migratoria (assembly GCA_026315105.1). Classification (NCBI taxonomy): domain Eukaryota; kingdom Metazoa; phylum Arthropoda; class Insecta; order Orthoptera; family Acrididae; genus Locusta; species Locusta migratoria. The sequence goes on along the minus strand of CM048746.1, from coordinate 462,827,599 downwards.
TATCTGTCAAAAAGAAAATTGGGTTAAAAAAATTACCTGCAGTCGGTCTCGAGCTCACTACCATCGACAGCGCAACGCAATGCTGCTAACCATAGAGCCCTGTATTGGGAGAGTACCGCCAACCGGGCGAGCGCCGCCATTGTAGGCCTATCTCGCAATACCAGTGCTATGCACGGCGCTGTTAAATTAACATTTATGATGAAGGGAACCAGTCTGAACATCGACGTAGTATTACAATACGTTAACTAAACAATGAACTTAAGGTTTTAATCGTTTCATCACATCTAAAGCGAATATTAAGGAAAAATTGGTAATCTGAGATCAAGACCTTTATTTTGGAGAAAACTAGTTGTAAAATTGTTTCGTGCTAAAATTTAAACCCTGTACCAAATGCAATGCTTTCGCAATAAGTGACGTTCCTGCTTTCAAATTAGCTAAGGACTGACGTTTTTATCTGTAATATATTGGTTTTTATCAAAGTACATGCAATTAATACATGTTGCTTTCCATTAATCTAGTGTCTAATGTTGATAGGTGTTGTGTGCTAACCTACATGTGATATTATCACATAACATTAACTGAGCTAACATTTTGGGAAGGTTTAAGTTTTTACACATTATTATTGCACTGCTGAGTACTTCAGTAAAATAAACTTTATCTTAAAATTCGAGTTTTGGAGATCTATTTAAAGGGCGGTTTCATTTACCGCCCAAACTTTCGTAATATGCAGGCTAAGTATAAATACGAAATTCGTCAAATACGGCACATTATGTTAGATTTTCATGTATTTATATCTTTTAAAAATATCTTTTCTCTTACATGTTTGTCCGTCCAACATTGCTCGCAAGAAACTTGTATGAACAGATAAACCTAGAAGTTTACCCGATATTTCAATACAAATTTACTTCGCAAAATTTTGCATTCTCGTATGGAATTGCATTTTTTCTTCCAATGTGGTATACCCATAATTCGCGTCTTTTCGCATCTCTTTCGCCCTGTGGAAGGCGTAAAACGTGTTACCTCGGACTGTCTTAGTATAGCAATCCACTGCCAAAATTGCGGCATTTTTCACCATATAGAAATGGAATATGCTACGTTAAGCTCTTAATTCAATATAATATGAGTCTACACATTTCCAATCCCTCTAAATGGTAATATAACAGCTAGTTAAGTGAAATATGCCATTTACGCTGATGGACTGCTTAGGCCTAAAATGGCAGACGTGCCCCACCCGCGCTCAACTGACCAATAGCAGCCGGCGGTTGTCGGCAAGCCACACATAAAAGGTTGGCGCTACTCTCCCAATACAGGGCTCTGGCCAACCAGTCAGCTATTCTTGCTAGGTGGAGAGTTGTCACTTCATTATTATTCATAATCAGATCATCTGAAGTCTTATTCAGTTGAACTTATATTTTTTCACATATGACTTGTTTTTGATGAATCTTTAATGTGCCAAAAACAAATATGAAGGTCGGATATTGGTAAAATGGAAGAGGTGCGAGGGGCGAGGTGTGCAGTAGCTCCATTGTCCTGCTTCGGGATAATTCGTGCGTAACCGCCAGAGCTCGAGTAGCCAGGAGCGTGTGTCTCTACCAGCTCCAACGCCAATGTTGAAAGCGGCGTTTCCCTCCTCCCCTCTCTGCCACGGGAGCTTCCATATTCTACCTCGAGGGTGTTCAAAAGTGAATTTTCACCTCAGCCGCGCATGCGCATTGCACCGCTGCGGCCACTGCCGCCTATATTAGCCGGCCGCGCTACGAATCGTATACGTGCTGTCTCCGGGACGTAAAACGTTTCTCATGCGATACATTTACTTTGAATCTGCATATAAAATTAACTGAATCAAAGAATGAGAGTTTAAAAACACGTTTTATTTTAATTTTTTAATTTACTTTTGTTTCACGACGAACTTTTTTCTGCGGGTTAACTGATCCAGTGAAAACATAAGACGCGCCGCCAGTGGATGTCTAGGTTCTGAAGAAGTATCATCGGTAGAATGATCTAAAACGGTTCGACGTCTTTCTGTGGAGACAATATTACGACAGCCGAGATACTAGTAATAACAAATTTTCTACAGATGGGGTTTGTGTTGACTTGTGTTTATTCTACCTAACGAATTCCACAAGCAGTTCGGTTCAGATACTGTACTGAGCAGGTTTGTAATGCCGCAACATGACTTATGAAGTGTCACACCATACATCGAGCAGGTCAAAGTTATAATTTTACCGGTAATCAACAGGAAGGAAGCTTGGGATTTAACGTCCCGTCGACAGCGCGGTCATTAGAGACGGAGTTTACGCTCGGATTTTTTGGGGAAGGATGTGGGAGGAAATCGGCCGTGCCCTTCGAAAGGAATCATCCCGGCATTTGCCTGGAGTGATTTAGGGAAATCACGGAAATCCTAAATGTGGGTGGCCGGAGGTGGATTTGAACAACCATCCTTCCGAATGCGTGTCTAGTGTCTTACCACTGAGCCACCTCGCTCGGTCGTGACTCAGCTTCTTTCTTTCCGCCGCAAAAGATACGCCGCTGATTAACTTTCTTTTATTCCCTCTCTGCGAAAGAAAGACGTTCAATCTTTCTCTGTTCTGCTCGTTCCGTTGTAAAGACGTGTGTAGTCCCGCTCCTGTAAATTCCAGCCGCGGCCGAGCGTATTGAGGTTCTATGCTGCTATGCTACGTTGCGCGATGCTGTTCCCCGTCGGGGGTTCGAATCCTCCCTGGGGCATGGGTGTTTGTGCCGCCTTTAGTATAAGCTAGTTCATAAGTAGTTCGTGTTTACGGACTGATGACCCCGTAGTTAAGTCCCATAAACCCTACAAACATTTGAACTTTTGTTGTTGTTGTTGTAAATTCCACATTTTTAATGCGAGTATGCCCGTTTCCGAGATTAATGTGAAGAAATTAGGGTTAAAACTTTTTTCTTTGATTCGCATACATTCCCAACATTAGCGTTAATGTTTGAGTGCTTAGTCTTATGGTCATTCGGACGCCATTCTGGTGAAATGTATGATGTACAATTATAATATTTCGTGAATAATGCAGCAATTACATATTTCTCATTTACAATACCGGTAAATCCTGCAATAATTCTTTTCAGTCCGATAGGTATTCATGAAAAATGTTATTTCTAATTTCCATTGTTACGATTTGATCTCCAACGTTTTACGCGGTCCTATTGTGCATGATACGATACTAATAACTGGTCCTTTTCACTCTAGGAAAAAGTTACAAATTAAAAGATATCAAATTTATACCGTGATCGACGGCAGAGTGTGGGTCTAGTACCATCGTCTAGAACAATGAGGTAATTTTAGACCTAATTTTATAGTTCTACAAGCCTACGTATTTAAGACCTTTATGTTCAAATTATGTACCAAATTGTGATCAGTTATCAGTTTTTGGCCTTATTTGTAGTTCAATAAATTTCTCAAAATGTTGTCCGCGATCTTTTGATTTAAAGTCCTGAACTTTTAAAAAATTCCGTAAACCAAATAAACAGGCAGTAGAATTATCCGAAATTATGGCATGGTGAGTCATAGGAAGGCTGGAATAGGACAGAGAAAGATGGCTGCAGCTATTGGAGTGTCCCAAAGTGTAATTTCCAAGACCTGGACGCGATTACAAACGACAAGACCCGTTAAGGAAGGCAAGGCCAAGATCGTCAGAGGTTACATCAGCAGGAGATGACCGTGATCTCCAGTTAATAGCCTGTCAATGGATGGAAAATCGACGTTCCCACCTCTGGAGATAAGCTGGAATTCAGAACAGTCCTGATTATGTGCAGGAAACACCATATCATGACGGTAGACGAAAGGCGTGGGCAGGAATCAGTATTAGCTGACGCACGGACTTATACGTCATTCAGAATGGCTCTTTGAGTGCTCAGCGGTACAGAGATGAGATCATTCGACCTTTTTTGTGCCTTACGATGGTGTAAAAAGAGCTGGGTTCCTTCTGGTGGACTATAACGCTCGTCTCCGCAGAGCAGCACTGGTGAAAAACATGCTTGAAGCTGAGGGAATTGAACAAATGGAGGGACCGGCTTGTTCACCTGATTGTTCATGTCTGGGATGCACTTGGCAGACGCATTCGGCCAGACCAGCACCTCCCATGACGGTTGCAGAGCTGAATATTGCACTTCTGGAAGAATGGCCAAATATCCCTCAAGAGCTGTACATGCCACACAGGTGTGCAACTGTACTGGCCGTCCGACGCGATTAAACACGACAACGCCGTGTAAACCTCAATTAAAGAATTGAGACAGTAAAATATCGTACTGTATGACACATATTGTAACCAATATCAGAATAAAATAAGTTAGCTTTTGTGTATTGTGATTGTATCCCACCCGATTCCCTAATTGTTTTTAGCAGTCTTTATGTCCTTTTTCTTTTTCGTTTAAGTTTAACTCACGGCATACTCTGCATCACTTTATTGAACATTTTTCAGGAATATTATTCAATGCCTGGGTGTTGGTGTTCATTGAAGTACTTGAGTTCAAAATTATGTCTTACATGGTGTGGCACATTGAACCTACCCGTATTGCCATTTATAAATTCAACTGCAGCACGGTCAGCACGGCCGCTGCGGTCAGGGATTCGAATCCCCCCTAGGGCATCGATGTTTGTGCCGTCTTTAGTATAAGCTAGTTCATTCGTAGTTTGTAGGTTTAGGGACTGATGACCCCGTAGTTAAGTCCCATAAGCTCTAAAAAAATTTGAACATTCATCTGCAGCATCACAGACTACCCCATCCCACGGTAATGTCTTCCCTCAACAATCTTGATACGGCAGTCCATATAAGATTGTTGATAGGATTCTACTGCCTAGGGCAGTGCGCAGTACTGATATGGTTGTAAACCGCGCTTGCGAATTCGCGAGTGTTCATGGACCCGTATGTCGCTTTTACTGATAACAGATGTAAGGAGTAAAGTGTTCTGGATAATCCATGGCCTTGTGATCATTTGTACACAATACCATAGTTGTCTTATAACACAGCGTCAAAATTGTAAACATTGCACACTTCCTTGAGACAATCGAAACTGAGGAAATCTGTTGATTTTTGCCCATCACTTTTAGTCTTTGGTACGTTTCGTATCCGCCTTAAAAAAGCCCATTTATTGATGGGCGGCTCCTGAGAAAATCACGAAATGTGGAGGTCACTTCGATACTTTCTGTAGATTGCAAATTGTCGAAATATTTACAACAGCTTCTAAGATAATATTCTCAAAATACTTCATAAATTTTTGCTATATCTTTATCCGTTACAGAGATCAAGGGATTAAAACTGATCGTACATTTACACAAAATCATAAAACTTGAAGTTAGCCATTTTTAGAACAGTGAGTAACAAATAAAAAACCGTAAAAATAGTTCAACCATTTGCAATACATTCTGTTCAGATTAACAGAAACGGAATAATTTCTTTTTCGAAACTCTTCCTTCGTTATCAAGTCACAAACGATAAACCGTTCGGATTCGCTAGAAAAATCGCATATTGCGCTGAAACACAGCGTTCAGGTCGCTCTGAAACCACAGGATTAGGAAAAATCTACATGACTAAAAATTCAAGTTTTTGACGTTTTGAACATTGATATCTTCGCATGATGACGGATTGTGTAACACTCCTTCATCGTGTGCAGATATGAATCTGAAATGTTTCGTTATTCATCACTATTAATGTACGGCATCCAGTTTAGTCAAGTTCTGCAACATATTTTGAAAATCTGTGGAGCTATATTTCCGTCTATTCCAACTAAATAAAGGCGTTTCTTTTGCACAATACTCTTTTCACTTCTTTATTTGTGAATCGTCGCCACTGTCCTGTAATACATGTTGTTTTTGGTGTGTGTGTGTGTGTGTGTGTGTGTGTGTGTGTGTGTTATTGCATAGCAGAATAAGTAAAATATTTTGCCGTGTTTCACGGTATAACAGCTATAATCTTTGCTATGTTGCTATTTATCGAATTCTAGCTATACCAAGCTAGAAACAACTTCTGTAGAACAATGTTTTGCTGCGTTAATTTAATTTTTCAGTGTTATTTACGGTTTAGTGCTGTTACTTCATGTATATCTTCATGGATTTATTTTTTTGTTCTTGATGAACACATTTATTTCGTAACTTCACTGTGTTCTCGTTTTGTGATTTTTTTTAAATTTTTTTTACTTTGTGTAGTGTTGCGAACTGTCGCTTTTCATTTGTCTTTTGTGTTCATTGTATCTCGGAATGTATCAAGTCACCACAAAAAAAAAAAAAAAAAAAAAAAAAAAAAAAAAAAAAAAAAAAAATGTCTAAGTGTTTGTCCTCAGCAGGCAAGGTGATGCTCAAAGACTTTTCGATGTCCGAAGTCCGATATTCTTCCACTATTAATAATGATGTGTACTGCGAGACTCCGTAGCCATCATAAGACCATGAAGAGCAAACGGTCTGGGTCCTCAGGGAGGAAGTGATCTTCGCGACCACACTTTTCCATGTTAACACAAAGTGTACTGGCCAAGTTCAAGAAGAGCTTCTTGAGCATCCACCCTACAGCCCGGTCTTGTCGCTCTGTGACTGCCGTCTGTTTGGTCCGCTAAAGAAACATCTGAATGCGAGGCACTTCAACTCTGACTACTAGCTGAAGGACACAGTGAAGGACTGTCTCCAGTCACAGCTACAGGAATTCTGAGAACAGGGAACCCTTCGGCTTGCTAAACAGTGCGATAGTTGTGCTCAGGTCCCAATTGATTACTTCTGAATATAGGCTTCAATTATACCCACTGTGTCGTTTCGTACCTTTACATTCGAACATCCCTCCTGTTCACGTTTATTACAGTAACGCCAGTCAAGAATCATTCCAAGTGAGCACAGCCGAGAAATATTCTAACTGTCCAAAGGTAAAATTTCTCTGAACCCCAATCCTGATTTCAAATTCCCAGACAAAGATTTATTAGATAGCCACGAAGCTCCACCCTTGTCTGAAAGGGTCTCTGATTCTGCACCATCAAAGTGGTGCACATTGCGTTTCGCTAATGTGGACGGTATTTATTTTCAGGTTAATACGTACTGAAGAATTTGAAGGTCATTTCAAGTTCCCTAAATTTTCACCTGTGGACTGAGTTCAGAAACCACAAACGTTTTCTAATGAAAATGTGTACCTATCTTGCTTCGTTCTCAAGATACTGGTGACCTGAGGAAGTTACAGTGAAGTGCCATTTGGTGACAAACGATTGGTTTTTCGAAAAATAAATAAATAAAATGTTCCCTACAATAATTTTGTATTTTTTCAAGAATACGAATATGGAATAAAAAATTTGGGTTACGATTTGATAAAATGATCTTTTTTTTTTTTTTAAGGTTCAAGGTCATTCCATGACCCCCTTCAAACGTTACATCTTTCACTAGCGAGATATTTTGCAGAATTGTTCCACTACAGAAATTTCGGCTGGAGTTGAGTACAATGGGACACCTAGTATAGCTGCCATTTCACATTTGTCTGGTTTGTTGCCGGAAGACCCTGGAAGATGTCTCCCGCAGTTGGAGATGAAACGTCGGGAGGAAATTTTACGCCTGGACCACGGCCTATCAGCCCGGAAGTTTTACCTGAAGATTTATTTTTGCTGTTTGTTTGATAAGTCTTGCTGTTTTGAGTGTCTGTCTGTGTGTGTCTTGTGTTTGTGCGATTTTTTTTTTTTTTTTTTTTTTTTTTTTTTTTTTTTTTCGCTTGTTACAATTTTTCTTTAGTTGCGTGCGTATGAGGCAATCAAGTGGGAGTTTGTGACACTTGCACGGAGTGACACTTGCCCGGAGAGAGAGTGTAGTGACACTGCAGGTAGTGGACAGGGTGTTCCACAACTAGGGCCGGCCGCAGTGGCCGAGGGGACTGAGGCGCTCCAGTCACGGTCTGCTCAGCCACTACGGTCGGGGGTTCGAATTCCGTCTCGGGCATGGATATTTGTGCCGTCCTTAGTGTTAGCTAGTTCATAAGTAATTTAGGGACTGATGACCCCGTAGTTAAGTCCCATAAGCTATACAAACATTTGAACATTTTTTAAACTAATATACAAAATACACGGTGAAGTGTGTAAGGGAGGCTGCGCCCAAATATTTAATGTTTCTTTTACATTTTCGATAGCAAAATTTTTTTTAAAATTGTTTATATTATGTAAAGAGGAAGGAATACCAAACGTTTTAAGGCTGTAATTTCATTGGTTTTCGTGTTACATTTTTTAAACTAATATACAAAATACACGGTGAAGTGTGTAAGGGAGACTCCGCCCAAATATTTAATGTTTTTCCATATTCCGATAGCAACATTTTTTAAAAATATGTTTATATTATGTAAAGAGGAAGGAATACCAACGTTTTAAGTCCAACTTCATTGATTTCGTGTTCTGAATTTTTAATTAGAAAACCAATTTCTGGTACAGTACTTTGAAATGTTAGTTTTTGTACGTACATTCATTAATCATTTGTTTTACTACGCCTTCCATATCAATGACAACGGGTTCTACACAACGCTGGTGACAAGTTTGACGGACAGTAACAGGTGCAAACATGTAACGCTTTTTTTAAACATAGTTATTACTATTGAATTTCCAACCCTCTATAAAACAGCAATGACGTAAAATGAAATTCCAAAATAACATTTACGATCGTATTGTGTAAGTAAGAAATTACAATAAAACCTAATGTTACATGTTCCTGGTAATCGCTTTCTTATATGTAAGGACCTGTAAGAAACAAGCCACGATATAACCGGTAGTAGTCACTAAAACTATATATACGAAAAACGCAGCTCTCGTGGTGACCAATTACGATAAATATTTTGCTGGTATTTTACATACTTCAAATTATTGGCTGCATTTCCTCTAGTGTTTGTCGTATGGTTCATAAACTGCACTGAGTGTCGCTAGACACTCAAGCTGGTCTGCCGGGCGGAGTGGCCGAGCGCTTTGAGGCGCTATGCTCCCGATGCGCGAGGCCTTTCCCTATCGGGGCTGCAAATGCTCCCTCAGGCATGGATGTTTGTGTTGTCTTAAGTATAAATTAGTTTGTAAGTTTAGGGACTAATGACCCCACAGTTAAGTCCCATAAGCTTAACAAATATTTGAACATTTTGAAACTGGTCTTAAACTGATGGACCTTCTTCGCAACTACACAATCGCTTAATACTTTTCTAATTTATTGTGCATAATCGTCTGTTATGAAGTATTTGCTCAGATTCTTAAAAATTTAATTCTGTAACAAAAGGTAAAATGGATTTTCAGTCTCCTCTTGCTACAAGTGTGATGATAAGTCTGAATAATTCGAAGTGTCTGCAGAACTGTACCGCTGTTTATCGAGTAAGCTCTTTTCGCTTCATAGAAATCTAAATTCGATTCCGCGCCTTTCAAGTGCGACTGCTGCCATGAAATGGTGGCTGATTCGCCGGTAATCGGATAAATTAGGCATCAAAGGGAGTGGAGACTGCATCTGAGACGACGCCACTGCTAAGTTTGAATGCTACGAATCGTTCGGAGGGAGTTCTCCCTCCCTATCCAACTGTTTCTGTTCTCTAACAATCTTCCAACGCGTTATTTTTATTTTCCTTTGTTTGAATGGAACGGAATATGATTAACGTCAGCAGCAGTGCCATCGACTCTTTAGATCTTTTCAACTGTCAAACTCGACCCGAACAGAAGCAGTTCTATAATAAACTCTCCAGTACACGGTATTTCATCAGCATCGTGAATCCACAGTCGTCAACTATGAGTGAAATATATATCTGTGTGAAACTGTTGCACGGTGCTTTGATTTGCAATAGTTATTCGCCCAGAACAGGAAGTTTTTGACGTGAGAGCCGCCCCGTGGTGGAAGGGTGGGGGAATGGGGGAAGGATAATAAAATGGGGGTGGGGTGGGGGAGGGAACCCTTCTTCTACCCAGGGCGTAAAATTTACAAATTTTATTATGGCCCCAAAAGGATGAATATTGACAACACAATGAAAGTCGTAGAGGTAGTAAATGTGACAACGAGTGGGATATACAAGTCATTATTAAAACATATTCTTTGTTCAAACTATCTACGATATTGTGAAAGGGATGTAGTTAAACGTGTGTGTGTGACTTTGAAAAAAGCCATTGTAGCTATGGACATTGTTGCTAACTTCAGTTTCACAATATACCTACACAACACTTGAAAAATACCTTCGTGAGACAGAAAACTCTCACACAATGTAAAATGTTGATAATAAAGATAAATTGCTGCATATGATAACCTGGCAGTTTCTAAATGTATAGGAATAGCACCGCTGAAAAAAAAAAAAATCTCTTCAGGTATTACAGTATTCAAGACACAGACTTTGTGAATTTAGTGGAAAATATTTGCCATGTTTTCCCTATCACTCATACTTTGTATCTGCCAATAACACCATTTAAATTCTTCTCTCCATACTCTTCATATCGTTTTTCTTTCTCTATATTTTAAGTTTTTCATTGTTCCATTTCATTCGATATATTTTAAGGTAGTGTTTGGTAGCAGCCTTGTGGAATAAATACAAGGATTGGAACAAATAATGGCAACCGATACTAAGGCTTTACGGGTTTGCACCTGTTACTGTCCTTCAAAGTAGTCGCCAGAGTTGTGTATAAACCGTTGCCAGCGATGTGGAAGCTGTAGTAGTATACCGTTAGCAGAGCTTGTCCTGTAGATGGTGCGAATGGTGCGGTCTACCGCCTGTTGAATCTCTGGAACAGTACTGAATTGGATGCCACGAAGTGGTTCCTTCATCTTCGAAATCAAAGTCACAAGACTGGTATGGTGGATGGTGCAGTACTTTCCAGTCCCATCAACTGAGCGGAGCAGCCACAGCTTGCGCTGTAGGCGCCCACGCATTGTCGTACAAAATGATGGGTGTGTTGCGCAGATAGTGTTGCCGCTTCTTTCGCAACGCTGGACTCAAGTGATGCTCCAAAAGCGCTAGGACGACCTGCCCGATGCATGTCTCCCACAGTTTGCCGTCCTTTGTTGAAGGCGTTTACCCAACGTGGCACTGTTCTGAACGGCAATGCCGATTCCCTACACGCCTCTTCAAAACCTGCTGTACGACCTCTGACACATTCAATCTTGACCCAACTCCGTTGTTCGTGTTTCGAAAACATAGTGACACCTTATTAGATCGCTCAATCACAAGGGACTGTGATTTTCTCGACTGTGCCCACTTGAAACTAGTTGAGTGGATTTCAAATTCAAATGTTCAAATGTTTGTATAGCTTATGGGACTTAACTACGGGGTCATCAGTCCCTAAACCTACAAACTACTTATGAACTAGCTAACACAAGACGGCAAAATATCCATGCCTGAGGGGGGGGGGGTTCGAACCCCCGACCATAGTGGCCGTACAGACCGCGACTGGAGTGCCTCAATACCCTCGGCCACCGCGGCCGGCTGAGTGGATTTCTAGGTCTCAGTAAGAACCAACAACAACAATCTGGTTGGATTTCTAGGTCTCAGTAAGAACCAACAACTACAACCCGGTTGTTGCGACCATTTTTGATTCATATTTAATGGATATAGTACTCCGATGTAGGGACCTGAAGATGGCATAATGGAATGGCGAAACTGCTAGTGAAAGAATAAATGTTTCTATTAAACATACGGCTATTGGTATCCTACTTCCTACGTACTTTTGACCAGCCGCAGTCCCGGTTCCACCAGTAATGACGGATTCAATAAGACGTAAGATAGGTATGTCAACAACATGTACTATAAGCGACAATAGCAGATTCCATTGCATAGTGTCTCCACAGCAGTGTTGTCACTATTTAAGTTCCAACCCTCATAGTAGTGCAAATTACAGTGTAAATAATTTAGCGTGAGAGAAGCAATACGCAGCTGTTCCGATATCCATCAGATTGCTATAATAAGAGCAGCTGACAGAAGTCGGTCAGTCGCCTAGCAGCGTTAGTGGCATATGCGAACAGAAACTCCAGCGGTGTGACGAAACCGCGCGCGGTCACCGACCCAGAAGACATCGGGTCAGACTCATGACGAAGCAGCACGCGGGCGTCAAACCTGGAAGCACTGACGTATTCTGGAATATTCTAGCGTCGAATTCAGCAGGGGAGTGGCTTATTTAAAGGTCGCCAACCAGCCAGTCGTTGGTTAGTCGCAGTCATCCAGTTTGTGCAACACCTCGCCATCGTCATGGGACAGAATGCGGAGGTCAGTGGTAGCGCGCACGTCTCCTTAATGGCAGACACCAAGCCCCGAACCCCGGACTCCGAAGTCATCGCTGGCCGACCCTCTAGGATTCAAGCGTAAGCAGCGAGGCTACCCGGACCTCGGGAGACAGAACGGCGCCGCCAGATATGTACTACGGAGTCGTTCACGCCGCCGACGTCACACTGTGCCATCCTTGCGTCTTAAGGGGGTCACTGACGTCTGACATCACGCCATCGTCCAACACAGCTGGGCCGCGCTACATATGCTGCTGTTCACTGAAATCGAACAACACCACCTAGAAGACAAGGCCTCACAAATGGCCGTGCCTACGTCACACCTAAAGGCCGCGAACGCTAGCTGACTGGCCGGCCGCTACGTGTTGGTGGGCGTGCTCCAGCAGCAAGCCAGTGAGCTGGCGGTCGCGGCCTTTAGGTGTGACGTAGGCACGGCCAGTTGTGAGGCCTGGTCTTCTAGGTGGTGTTGCATCGGACCAAGCACTCGTCGCAGTGGCGTGATCAACCAGCACCACCTAGAGACGAGGGCTCACAACTGCCTGTACTACGTCACACTGACCAGGCCGCGGCCGCCTGCTGAATGGCTGGTCACTAGGGCACAGCCCAGTGCCGCGTAGCGGACAGCCAGTAAGCTAGCGGCCGCGTCATGGTCAGTGTGACGTAGCAAGGCAGTTGTGAGGCCTTGTCTCTAGGTGGTGTTCGGTCAAACCGACGACCGAGTCAGTGCAGTCTAGCAGGCGATTTCTCAGCCGCCACAAGGGTCGGCCATTGTCGAAATATTGGATGCGCAAGACTACCCAACATGAGGCCAGTTGCACACGTTTAATGTTAAATAAGGACATTTTGTATGTTCTACGGTAATTAACATCGAGCAGGCACCTCTCCGCAACATAATCCCAAAGCCTACAAAACCATAATAGTCCACATATTGCAGTCAGCATAGTACAAAAACAACACATCCAACCTTATTTTGGCACTGAAGAATTAAACATATCACGAATCGTTAAGTGATTGTTCCGTCGCTTCTTGGTAGAACAAATTCATTACGAAACTTAAAGTACACAATTTTATGTTTGTTCTACAGGTTTGTTTATTTTGTGAATCGATTTTTCGGCTTATTAGGCCATCATCAGACATTTACTGAAGTACAGTCAAAGAACTTGTGTTGTTAGTAAGCCAGAAGAGATGTTACATACAGATTTCATTCAAATATTTATTTACACTGTAACTGCTCCATCAAAGAAATTAATTTACTATTCTGTATGTAACATCTCTTCTGGTTTACTGAAAACACAAGTTCTTCAGTAAATGTCTGATGATGGCATAATAAGCCGAAAATCGATTCACAAAATAAATAAACCTGTAGAACAAACACAAAATTTTGTGTTTTAATTTTCATATCAGTACTGTGTATTCAGTTCTAGGTATTAGGTCTGCCTGATATGCAAAAAACCCAAACATGTAACGGCACCTTTGTGCCATCATCAGCGGTTTAAAAAAAAAATTAATTATTTCTGTGAAAAACACATTGATTTCAGTACTATGTGTAAATTTAGGAAGTCGTAAGTCTTATTTTCGCATTTACCTTCCTTTTACATTCTGTGGTCATATAGAACCCTTTTTACATAATCACATGCTGGTAGCGTTGTCATCTGCAGCTATATAATCTGTTTCTATCTTATGAGGATTTATAAACGCTACTTCTAGTGTGAAAAAATAAATTTGATAGGTGGGGATATTTCGATCGAAGTCAGAAAACGCGTACTTAAGTACCCGGTATTGCAGTAATATTTCTTTTGTGATACAGACTGTGACGTCCTGGGATGCACTTCATTTGGAATTAACGTCATAAGGCCTTATTAATAGACACTATTCAAAAACATAGTAAATTAGTTTGCTATGTAACTGTAAACTGGACTCCAAACAACTGGGTAAAACACGCAGATGAAATCACTTGTTTAAATTTTAAGTCGTTAATAATAATAATAATAAAACATCACTAGTCACAAGATAAAATGCTTGAAGGTCACACTTATTTCTCTGAAGGAAGCGACTTGCCAGGAAAATATTTTTATTTGCACAATCTTTTTTGTTCCTCTTGGTTTTCTTCAGGCTATTTATAAATAAACTTTTTTTGGTGATAAGCAATTTTTGTCATTTTTATTATAAACCACAGTAAATCGAGACTTAATAGATGTTACTCAGCTCGAAGTATGCTACAGAGCTCACTTCCAAAAACGGAGAATGTTCTCCAGTCGTGAGATACTTCTGTAGTTTTATTCATAAGAAATCGAATAATTGCCTGTTGTGAGCAACTTCCCCCCACCCTTTTACGCACGCTGAGAGCATAGTCGGTTGAAGTATATGCTCTGACTCTTTATTCATGCGAACCTGAACATGTTGTCTGGAATCTAAAGTATTAAATCTGGTTTATTCATACGGCTCAATAATTCATTTTCTCCATATTTCCCAAATACCTTTTTTGTAAATGCCTTGAATTTAGAATAAAACATTCAGGCTTATAGGTGTGAGGGTTCGGATAGAACAAAATGTTCAAATGTTTGTTAAGCTTAAGGGACTTAACTACGGGGTCGTAAGTCCCTAAACTTACAAACTACTTATGAACTACCTACAACTAAGGACGGCACAAATATCCATGCCCGAGGGGGGATTCGCACCCCCGACCGTAGTGATCGTGCAGACCGTGACTGAAGCGCCTCAGTCTCCTCGGCCACCGCGGCCGGCTCGGATAGAACCAAAGAGGTACAACTGACATATCATGTAAAAATCTTACAAGTACATCTACAGCATGTTAAGACAAGTAAAATTGTTTGGGCAAAGAAGTAAAAGTAGACTTGCACTGTACGTTGCTCTGTACGGTATGAATTAAAACTAGCTACAGCGTGTCATATAGCGCTAAAGAGATGCCAGTGCGATTGTATCCTTTTGCCTCTGAGCAGGTCTCGTGTATAATTTGTTTACGTGTTTGCTGTGTGGTCACTTTGTAATGATCTTTTGTAAAGCTGATTAAACTGCTGGAAAATTAAAATTGTATGCCTTTTGCGGACAAACGCTTTAGAAACATCCCTTAGGTTGTGCCTTAGGCATGTGTCCACCATATGCTTCTTTCCAGGAGCGCTAGTCTTGCAAGGTTAGCGAGAGAAATCCTATGAAGTTTGGAAAGTAGGTGGCGAGGTACTGGCAGAAGTAGAGCTGTGAGGAAAGACCATGATGCATGCATGTGTAACTCTTACGGTAGAGCGCTACCCCTGCGAACGTTAGAATCCCGGTTCCGGCACACAATATTAATCTGCCAGGAAGTTTCATATCAGCATATACTCCGCTACAGTGTGAAAATTTCATTCTGTAAGCTGTTGTGTACACAATGTTTTCTAGTTATCAAGGTGAATTTTATCGACACCGATAAGGTTAAAATATCGGAAAGAGCGGCGAACATAATTTTTGCTATTCTTTTGTTTGATGAAAGGAATACTGTACTTATTATCGGTTACGGGATATAAATAATATTTTAACCTAATAATAATTACAAATTCTTACCTGACTGACTTTGTGTGTTTTGGTACTGGTTTGATTTTTGTGTGCTTGGTTGTGCTTTCCGTGAGTATCTGATGTTTTAAGGGACGGCAGTCATGAGGAATACATTCCATCTCAAACCTCTAACACTTCCACATTCATGGTTCTTCAGGCACAAAGAAAAGCAGAATAACTTACGTTCTTCTTACATCACAATATTTTGGACGCAAAGGGATACACACGAATTGTAACTTCTACGAATTGTAACACGAAACCCATCATCTATTTTAATCCGTTTCCTCTCATGAAACTGATAACTGCTACAAATTATTATCTATATCTATAAATGTGAATGTCTGTTTGGTGTACGCTTATCACGTCCGAACGAAAAGACACAAAGAGCTAAAAATTTGTACAGTTACTAATTTCTACCCGGGGAAGGCTTTTGGCACGGTTTTATGGCGATCGGATAACTGTTTTATAGCAATCTAATAGATATTAATAATTTGAAGAATATAATGTGACATGCGGAACAATAATTACTCTTTGAAAATTGTATTTGCTGTTTGAAAATGGTTTTATTGGTTGCATTGTTGCTTGAGGCTTGATAATGATGAAAGTGTGAAGTACATTGGATGGAAAGTTATCGGTGTATATAAAATTCTACGTGTGTGTGTGTTAATATTCCCCTTTGCAGCGAAAACTACAGAACGCAAACGAATGACCTGTGTAATTGTTGTCCGAAGTCTCTCGTTGTACGATATAGCAGTTCCATGCCGATAGCTATAAGGGGGTGGAAGATATGGTGGTTGAAAGCCGTCAAATTATAAAAAGAAAAAAATCGGACTGAAGGCCAGCGATGACGTTTGTGACTCTATAGCAAGGAGGTTACATACAGCGAAACGTGATACCACAGACCGTATCTTTGGTCTATGCGTTCTACGATGTCTTCAGCTCTTTCTCTGTAAGGATAAGCATACGAATAAGGAAATATAAGAATAAATAAATAAAGCAGTAAAAAATAAATTTCTTTTAATACATCTCTTTAAAAAATCGATTTGACGTTTCGCGCTTTATCTATCACAATCAACCAACACGCGAGCGGAGCCACGGGTATAAGCTAGTTTTAAATACTAATTGAAATTACATATTGTAACACCGAGAGAATTCTTAAATCTTGTCACTTGCAGATTTCTCAGAACTACAAGAATTATAGGTATACCCTCTATACTCAATGACCCGCCCCCTCATATATATAATTCTTTCAGTAAATACGGCTTACAGAGTAGTACGGTTTTGAGAGGGATATGCGCCAGATGAATACAATCATTTATACTGTGTTCTAGTGGCGTATTCAGGGGCGGGGGGGGGGGGGGGCTGTCGTGCTGCAGCCTCTCCCCCAGACCCTCCTCGAACCTCCCCAGACCATGCTGTAGCCCCCTCTAGACCCTTTTCGAAGCAAATACAACTTTTTATTTGGAAATCACGTCAGCTCGGAATGACCTTAGTCCCCCCCCCCCCCAGTACACGATCCTGTTGTAAATGATTTATATTGAAATTGTTCTCACCTAAATTGTCAGCACTATTTCTCGAAACATATTGACACTTGTTGGACTACCCCTTAATATACTAATATTAATAGCAGAATGTAAAGGATTGCATGTAGTAGGCTTATTTCTGTGAACTAAATAGTGCTGCACAGATACCATTCACACCACGTGAACTACTCTCTAGTAAGAAAACGTTGAGCTTTCTCTCTTGTAAAGACCACATCAATGTCACTATGGTGGCCTAGACAGGCCTATAAATTCCCACCTTTAGATCGAAGTTCAATGTTTGTGAAAATAAGACCATATACATACACCGATGCATAAAGGAGGACTAGAACATCCGGTGGGAGAGGCTGCGGAATACGTTTCATGGTGCCTCAGATCGAGCAAAACATAGATTTGCAGTTTCTCTTGGCTGCGGCTATTTTATAACATAGCTGAACGGAAATAGTCGGTAGATCCTGTGAATAACATTGTTGCTACTGCTTTTGTGGTTTAGACAATAGAACGTTGTACCTGCATGTCGTCGTCAAGCGTACCATCACGGTCTGTTAATATAACCTGTCGTTCGCACCAGTTTGCTTACGAAACTCGACTACGATACCATATGGTGTATTCAATACACTAATTTCAGTTAAATTTTGGGCCAATATGTCATCGACAAAATTTATATTAGCATAGTGTATATGGAAATAAATTTATTAATTGAATTAATTCAACGAGCAACTTAACATGTACACTCATAAAGATATATATGAGTGACAACTCTATGCTCATTGTGAAGCAGTATTACCGTAGGTGAAGAACAGTAAAAAATCTCTCCATTTCATACAGCACAACTGCCATGAAATTGTTGATATGATACAGGAGATGTGCAATGGAATTAGCGCCTTTCTTGTAAATTAAATAGAGAGGCGTAGAGGACAGGTTTCCCTTTTACAATCTTTCCAAGAATATGGGCTTATAATGAGAACTCAACAATATAGTTCGTTGTGAGCAGCGCCGCAATGGAGTGGCCGAACGTTCTAAGGCGCCTTGCTTCAGAGTACGAGGTTGCTCACCATAGGGGGTTCGAGTCTTTCCTCGGGCATGGGTAATTGTGTTGTCTTTAAGTAGTTTGTAAACCTAGGGACTGATGGTCAACTTAATTAAATCCCTTGGATTTACAAACATTTGAACATTTTGTGAGCAGCACCCAACGGTTCTGGACTTAATTCAGTTATAACTTTTGCTAGGATGGTTCCTTTTCTTCCTTTTCACAGACAACATTTTTTTTAAACTGTATTGCATATTTTGAGCTATACCTATTTTCGTAATTCTCTTAATGACTGAGAGAAGACTTCTTCTTTGAGAAACCCTTTTCACCTCCGCAGTTTGTAGAAAAATTTTGGGTGCACGACTACCTTTGTTCAAAGATGTCCTGTTTATCTAGTAACTAATTTCCGCGGAACTATTTTTTTCAGCTATTACTGGCGAACGAATGGTAACAATCAACTGTAACGGACAAATGAAAGCAAGAGAAGGGTAAAATACATAATACAGGTCACTTGCGAAGAACACGACCGGCAAAGCCATGTTCGGACTTTGAGACGCGTGCTTCCACACAATTTTGGTTATCTGATAGTTTCTATTCAAGGTTGCTTTTGTTTACATCATGTATCAGTGTTTTTGTCTGCGCTAATCTTATTTTAGGTGGAGTAGGATTCAAATTGTTACCCCTGAAATGTCTGTGAATTGCACTATCATGAAAATCATCTACATAAACCGTTAACCTGTTGCATGACACAGTCTCAAACGACCTTTCGTAATATAATTTTTTTATTTTTATTTTTTTTTTATATTGAAACAGTCCTTCTCGCAGATGCATTACTCTGTTAAATTTTATAATTATGACATTAGGGGGTAGACGTGATGTGTTATGATTTGAAATGGATTTAGTATCAACATCAGGTCTTCTCAATTAGAACTTATTACAGTCGTACCGTTATGAATTTCAGTAACGCACGTTTATCCGATGATAGGGACGGCGGCTAGCTCTTAACTCTACACGACGTGCATGGCCTTACTAATAAACAGAACGAACGCATAGAGGAAAACACCTACTGGGTCTGACGGCAATAATCGGAGCTACATCATGCACCCAGATACCTCACTCTGTAGCGGAGGTGCGCTTATATGAAACTTCCTGCCATATTAAAGACCTGGGAAGTTTGCCCTTCGCGGGCAAGCGCTCTACCACTGAGCTATCCCGACATGACTCACGCTCCGCCCTCACCACTTCCGCCAGTACCTCGCCTCCTACTTTCCAAACTTAACAGAAGGTCTCCTGCGAAACTTGCAAGACTAGCACCCCTGCAAGAATGGATATGGTGGAGACATGGCTTAGCCACAGCCTAAGGGATGTTTCCAGAATGAAACTTTCACTCTGCAGCGGAGTGTGCGCTGATATGAAACTTCCTGGCAGATCACAATTGTGTGCCAGAACCGGGACTCAAACCTGGGTCTTTGCCTTTTGCGGGAAAGCGCTCTACCACTGAGCTATCCCGACACGACTCGCGGTGCATCCTCACAACTTCAATTCTGCCAGTACTCTTCCTACTTTCCAAACTTCATAGAAGTTTTCCTGCGAACCTTCAAAAACTAGCAGTCCTGGAAGAAAGGATATGGTAGTGTAAGGAAAGAAAATATTTTGTTGTGGATATATTTGGTGAAAGGTGTTTATTTTATTGAAGAAAAGTGTGAGTGGAGGTAAAAAGAAATGTTTTACGTGTTATTAACTGTGGTGGCTGTTGTTGTGATGTTTGAGCAACATAACAAACCTGATCTTAATTTCGTGGTTGGTTACGTTAAACTCGTTATTAATGCAAGTGGTGTAGTTAAATTTTGAAAATATTTATCAAGACAATTAGTGTAATTAACAAATACTATGGCCCTATCTGACAAACTTTTCAAAAGATCACTCACCTTTCCTTTCCTTACAAAATCTCCTACAGAGACTGTGCACACACAGATAGCAGAAATTAACTTCCTCCGTCTGTGCAATATGTATGACTCAATTAGTACGCTAATGATACTGATAGTTTGGAAAATTATGAATAGTACGATTGTTAACATCAAGTGATTGGCAAGTGGGTGCAGTCCAACCACTAAACTCAGTATCTGATAAAATTAATTCACTCAAGCAAATAGGAAATTTAAGTAAATCAGTCTTAATTAATGCTATGCATACGACATTAGTACGAGTTTGGTTCTTTATAGGATAGATGTGGCGGTGGCTATTATTGTTGAACTCAGTGCAAAACGAAATAGAAAAGTTATTCATTAACTCAACTGTCTGTTATCTTCTACCATCAATTTTAGCAAAATTTGCTCAATTATTATTATCACAGTCTCTAATAATTAATAAAACTCACTTGATTGTAAAATTGTGTAGTAATAATATTCATGCATTATTGAGGATTGTCATTAGTTGTTCAAATAAGATAGCAAAAGTACTGTCTAATGTTCTTGTATTTTAACAAAGCTTAAACATGCATTCACAGTGAATTACAACCAATAGAATTTAACTTATCTTATTTATCAGTCCGGCGACATGGTACTCTGCAGTCATATAAATGGTACATAAATTCATACAGAAATCATTTTGATGGTGGCTCCTCCTTTGGCAGCTTGGTAGCAGTTCGCCATGATGCTTCGCGAATCGCGTAATTAATCGCGACCGTTAGCGTCCGCAATGACGCTACCGCGTTTCGGACGTCTGGGACGTTACCGAACACGTAACGAATTTCTGCCTCAGCAGAACGAACGAATAAATGTTTCATTAAAATCAATTCTTACTTCGCTTATGTTCACAGGTTTCACATAAACTTTCATATAGTTGCACTTATAACAAATTAGAACTTTCACTTTGTTACTTATATTGTTTGAGCACTCCGCGGACCGCGTACGAACGTCTGCTCTACGTCACAGGGCGGCAGATACTGCTACTTGCCTGCTCTCCCACAGGCGAGCGCTGCTATACGATAAAGTCTCTGACCTGAGGAGCCACGTCGATTATTATTCTTCACAGAGAAATATTTTACATTGACAAATTAAACATAAAAAGTAATCACAGTCATATCGAAAACATACAAAGTAGAAATAAAATAATTAGTACATAGACAATTACAATACAGATAATAAATAAATGACAGAAAATGTTCACAGTTAAGTTACCTACATACATTGTGCATCACGATAATTAATTAAGTCACATAAGAAGTTAATTACTACATATTCACTATAAACAAATTAAAAAGAATAATTTGTTCAAAATGAAGCTCATTCCTCGTTATAATGTAAGGGTCTACCTTACAGTAGAGAACTGGCTTTAAAAAAATGTTCAAATGTTTGTAGAACTCATGGGACTTAACTACGGGGTTATCAGTCCCTAAGCTTACAAACTACTTATGAACTAGCTAAGACTAAGGACGGCACAAATATCCATGCCAGAGGGGGGATTCGAACCCCCGACCGTAGTGGCCGTGCAGTCCGTGACTGGAGCGCTTCCTTCACAAAAAATATTACTGTGACTCGTCAAGCATTTTACTGGGTGACGAGAGTGATGTCAGAGAAGTTTTTTCATTACCGACACAGAAATGAAACGCAAGTGGATCCAGCTGCGTGTTTTCTCCCATTTGTTTGGAGTGCATATTTCCAGTTGTAAACAGCTACCTAATAGAATAATATTGTTTATTTTGTAATGGGGTCTATTAATAAGACCTTATGACGATATTTATAAATAAAGTCACTTGAAGACGACGCACTTCTTATTTTATACCCAATTTTTTAACAAGATGACCAGATTATAATATATATATGACCAGATGATGGTGACACAGGGCACCGAAACCGGTCGTCACTTAATAAATTGGTAGTTTGCGATCTTGGCTTATCATTTGGAAACTATATATGATTTGTAATAAAAGTAAATCTCATGTAATTGCCGCGGCGGAGCGGCATAGCGGATTGAGGCGCTATGCTGCGATGCGCGAGGCCGTTCCTCGTCGAGGGTTCGAATCAGTGGCGGCTACTCCTTGAGGACTCTGGGGCGGCGCCCTCCCAAAAATATCCAACACGGAATACGTACCAATCGTTAATCACAAATCTAATTGAATAATTATCGTGTAGCAGCAGCCCGTGTAAGTGAATGACCAATGTTTTTAGTCTAGGTAGTCTGCCAGCCAGGCTCACTGAATGTTTTCAGAATGGACTGACTGTCGGACTCTACGCGATCCGTCCGCGCCTTGTAAAGGCTGGCAACGGGCGCCGGAGTGAGTGGGGGTAGTGGGGGTTGGGCGGGGGTAGTGTGCTAAACCGGGCCGCTTAGGACGGCGTCCGCGCCAAGAGCGCCAAATACAAAGGCGCACCGGCACCGGTCAGGCAGTTTCTAACAGGTGCCCTGCGTGTGAAGGTGCGTGTTATTCCCTAACTGTTTTTCTAGTTCCCTATTTAGAATGAATAATATAAATAGCGTTAACTTCATTTTAACATTTGGTAGTGAAAAATTGACTTTTGAAGGAAAGTTGGAATTAAAAAGTTTAGGACCACGCGAGACCTAATTTGAACAGTGTACAGACACAAAATGCGTGCAAAAGCAAAAGTAGTTTCACTAGGAAATTTAATCCTGCTTTATATAAACACACCAATATATAAGCATACCAATGTTATTACTACATTTGTTGGTGACAGTGTTCTAATTTTAGTAACATATGTTTGTCGCTGACGAAGCATTTGTGTTCTCTGAACACTTACTTATATAGTTACACACACAACGAATTTACTTCTTACTTTATATTATTTTAAGGTACAGTTTTGGGTCTGTTGTGAAATCTAATATAATGGAGTTAAAAGGTTTTCATTGCCTGAAGAAAATATTAAAAACGACATATTTGTGCGTAAATTTGTTCGTATTTTGGTATAGGAGGAAAAAGTCGTGTTAGATGAAGGGTTAAATTACGTAACTAGCTAATAAAATTAATGCTATATTCTGCCAAGAAATGTTCTGAAGGGACAAAATGTCGTGTACAATTGAAGACACATGCCGCCCCTCCTAATAAACAGCCCACCAGCCGCCACTTGTTCGAATCCCCCTCGGGCCTGGGTGTTTCTGCTATCTTTAGTGTATGGTAGTTCATAAGTAGTTTTTAAATTTGGGGACTGATGACCCCGCAGTTAAGTGCCATAAACTTCACTTTTTTGTGATCTAATCGCTTCATTCAGTTGCAGACCTTGTCCACAATCCTAGCTAGCCAAGGCCCACTTCCCGAACCTGCCGTTCACAATGGCAGCATCCTAAAGGAGAAAAAAAAAATCAACCAAACACAAACACGAATTGACACGCACAAACTGACATGTACGAACTGACACGCACCAGTCCAATGATTAGCAGTAGACTGCTGAGAAACACCAGCGAATGCTCCAGGTGCAGACAAGTTGAGACTTGGGTTATAAATCCCTTTATGAGATCGTTACTTACCATAGATCATTTATTGATTTTACATTGATGACTAGTTTCAACTCGTTACCGAGTCATTATCAAATCTTAATTGTCTCGGCATGCTAAGAAATATGTTTCAGATGAACCAAAATTAAGGCAAGTTATAAATGCTATGAACATTATCAGTCAAATATGCCTTGGGCCATGTTGTTCAAGAACCTGTGCTATAAGGTCCCACCTGTCCAGGTAGTGTGTCATCACAACAGGAACTGTAATTCTACAGGTCTTGCTGTAGATCTACAGTTCTTGTTGTGATGACACACTACCTGGACATTTGGGACCGTTTAGCATAGGTTCTTGAACAACATGACCCAAAGGCATATATGACTGATGATGTTCACACCATTTATAACTTGTCACTATAATTTTGGTTCATCTGAAACATATTTCTTAGCATGCCTAGACAATTAAGATTTGATAATGACTCGTTAACGAGTCGGAACTAGTCATCAATGTAAAATCAATAAACGATCCATGGCAAATAAAGAACTCATAAAGGGATTCATAATCATTACATTAAAGATCGCCTCATACAAAACAACCTGATTCAGATGTCAGGTAATTATAAACCTGAGACTTGACAAGTGTCAGTCTAGCTGGCAAGCGGAGCTGTCCGATGCGTCAGACAACACTAAAGTCTAAACTGCGAAAATCGGATTATTTTCCGGATAAACGTAATTCGAATAAACGGGATTTTACTGTATTATGGACCCGAAGTCTTTGGACCCGATTTGGAGTGCAGCGCGACTACTGTGTTTACTTTCGTACACAGGGTACGCTACCAGACCATTCAAAACCATTCGAAAGTGCTGCTTTTTCAGTCCTTGGTATTCACATGGATGCAAGTGACAGCAAATCGTTTGCAAAGCGGCAGCCAATTATGCTACTTTCGTAGTTGCAGCATCCATAGCACTCAACCTGCTTTCCACGTCATCCTAGATCGATCGGGTTCAAATCCGGGCTTCTGTCTGGCTGACTCAGTGTTTGGACATCCCCTGCAGGTTTATGGGACAACTGGTGAACGGCGTGACACTGATGCGGCGCCGCGTCAGCTCCTTGACACACCACAAAACCGCCACGGTGTTGGAGAACAAAAGTGGATGAATTGCTCAATATACCGCGGACCATTCAAAGTCTCATCGAACCTCGAGAACAACCAGGAAAATACACCACAAAACCGCCATGGTGTTGGAGAACAAAAGTGAATGAACTGCTAAATATACCGCGGACCATTCACAGTCTCATCGAACCTCGAGAACAAAAAGGAAAATACACCACAAAACCGCCACGGTGTTGGAGAACAAAAGTGAATGAACTGCTAAATATACCGCGGGCCATTCAAAGTCTCATCGAACCTCGAGAACAACCAGGAAAATACATCACAAAACCGCCATGGTGTTGGAGAACAAAAGTGAATGAACTGCTAAATATACCGCGGACCATTCACAGTCTCATCGAACCTCGAGAACAACCAGGAAAATACACCACAAAACCGCCACGGTGTTGGAGAACAAAAGTGAATGAACTGCTAAATATACCGCGGGCCATTCAAAGTCGCATCGAACCTCGAGAACAACCAGGAAAATACACCACAAAACCGCCACGGTGTTGGAGAACAAAAGTGAATGAACTGCTAAATATACCACGGACCATTCAAAGTCTCATCGAATCTCGAGAACAACCAGGAAAATACACCACAAAACCGCCACGGTGTTGGAGAACAAAAGTGAATGAACTGCTAAATATACCGCGGACCATTCAAAGTCTCATCGAACCTCGAGAACAACCAGGAAAATACACCACAAAACCGCCACGGTGTTGGAGATCAAAAGTGAATGAACTGCTAAATATACCGCGGACCATTCAGAGTCTCATCGAACCTCGAGAACAACCAGAAAAATACACCACAAAACCGCCACGGTGTTGGAGAACAAAAGTGAATGAACTGCTAAATATACCGCGGACCATTCAAAGTCTCATCGAACCTCGAGAACAACCAGGAAAATACACCACAAAACCGCCACGGTGTTGGAGAACGAAAGTGAATGAACTGCTAAATATACTGCGGACCATTCAAAGTCTCATCGAACCTCGAGAACAACCAGGAAAATACACCACAAAACCGCCACGGTGTTGGAGAACAAAGATGAATGAACTGCTAAATATACCGCGGACCATTTAAAGTCTCATCGAACCTCGAGAACAACCAGGAAAATACACCACAAAACCGCCACGGTGTTGGAGAACAAAAGTGAATGAACTGCTAAATATACTGCGGACCATTCAGAGTCTCATCGAACCTCGAGAACAACCAGGAAAATACACCACAAAACCGCCACGGTGTTGGAGAACAAAGATGAATGAACTGCTAAATATACCGCGGACCATTCCAAGTCACATGGAGCCTCGAGAACAACCAGGAAAATACACCACAAAACCGCCACGGTGTTGGAGAACGAAAGTGGATGAACTGCTCAATATACCGTGGACCATTCAGTGTCATCGAACGTCGAGAACAACAAGGAAAATACACCCCAGACCGTAAAAGAAGCTCCAACGCCCTTGACCACATATTCTTTCCATAGTTTGTGTCACTTTTGTGACACTTGTGAGAAGATGGAATGTCTACACAGTTACGAGAATTCCGGGACACAATGGCACAGACTGCCTCACTTTTTTTCAATGTCAGTTGCGTCGTGCCTGCCGCCACTTGGTTTAAATGGCCACTCCTGCATGGCGCTGACATGAAAAACTGGCTTTCGTCAAATTATAAACCGCAACTGATATTTTTCTGACTTCGTATATGGGAATGTTTACATCTATCGTGATACAGAAGTCATTAAATTTTTTTCATGGAAAGGCTGTTTGTTTTCTACACGAGTTTGACAGCTCTTACAAAAGGAAGTAAGCCTACTGCTTGATAAATATCTAATAATTCCAGTGTATAATAAACATAAAAATTAAGTAAATGGTACAAGTATGGCATCATCCGTCAGCAATATATATTCAATTTATCTCCACTGTGAGTCCATTCGTTAGACCTTCCTGATCAACAGTTTACAGAATGAAATACCGTGGCTTTCAAGTTCGAAACTTAGTCCTAGCAGATTTGTAAGTACTTTTTTCTTTACAGCCTTCACACTTTCAAAGAAGGCAAGAAACACAGCAACAGATTCCAAAAACAGTTTAAAAACACACTCAAAAACATAGATTATACACTTTCAGAGGGCGAAAAAAATTGTCAAATAAATAAATAAAATTAAATAAAATAAATCCTGAAGCACCTAATGTGAGATGCCAACCAAAAGTCCATAAAGCTTCCTTCCCTCTTCGGCCGGTAGTAAATTTCAGAACAGCTCCCACATACCCACTAGCAAAAGAAATGCAATCACAGAACATACACTACTACAAAATTGAAAATGATAAAACAGTCAAACTCACTACTCCGTTAATAGAAAACATCCCAAGCACAGCAACACTCCCCTCCTTTGATGTAGACGTCAAGTACAGTTCCATGCCTGTAAATGAAACCATCAATCTAATAAAAGAAAACGTAAAAACACACAGCTAATTACTTCTAGAGCAAATACATGAAATCATAAAAGTGGCTGGCCGCAGTGGCCGAGGGGACTGCGGCGCGCCAGTCACGGTCTGCACGGCCACTACGGTCGGGGGTTCGAATACACCCTCGGGCATGGATATTTGTGCCGTCCTTAGTGTTAGCTAGTTCATAAGTAGTTTGTAAGTTTAGGGACTGATAATTCCGTAGTTAAGTCCCATAAGCTATACAAACATCATAAAATTGTTACAGCTAATAATACAACAAAACTATTTTGAATTCAATGGGGATTAGTACGTACAAAAAGATGGGCTACCTATGGGTTCACCAATTTCAGGAATACTAACAAACATCTTCATGAATCATATAGTGAAATTAATATCAGAAAATATAGTAACAAACAAAAATTACACCTTCATTTACTGGTACTGATAAGTAGGGTCGACGAACCTAAAACCACAATACAACAACTACATAAAGATATAAATACTATACACAAAAGAAGACGAAAAAATTACACACTCAGTTTCCTGGGCATAACAATAACAAAAGAAAACCACAAACACAGCTTTGACATATTCAGTAAACCCAGCACTTCGGACATCATCATACCTGCCACTTCCAACAACCCGCAGTGTCACAAGCAAGCTGCAATCAGGTACATACTAAACAGACCCAATAAGATTCCCCTAAACACCTCTAATTACCAAAAAGAGCTGGCAGTCTTAAAAACAAATTAAGAGAATAAGTGATTCGAAATGAAGAATCTACAGTACTGCAGGATACAGAACGTCACTGCATGATGTAAGGTGAAAACCGGTACCAAATATTTCCGTAAGTTACCAAACAGCAATGTACATGTTTTGCTAACGAACTGTTTTCGACCCACATATCAAAACAATTTGTAAATATCTATCATTACGGACCTCTGAAGATGTATTACTATCAATAAAACGAAACGCGTCTGGTAACAAAAAAGTCACCTCTTATTTGTAGTTGCATAAAAGTACAAACATCTCCATTATAACGTTAACAGCTGTTGAACACCTTCTTGATTAATAATAAACGAGAAATATATAACGCTTTTAAAACTATTAAAACTTACGTGCCTTAGTGGAAACCTTGAAGGAACCTTCAATTTTATCTCTTCCAGGAAGTTGTAAGTTTGTTTCCTGAAACCAATAATGCAAATTTCAGTTGTCACGTTAATCAGTCTTTGCGGAAATGTATTCAATATTGTGGCTTAATCACGGACTCATCATGTACAGACGACGGGGTCTCGAGCAGGTAAGAAGTGCATTTTCTCCGTCATGCTAATGACTGCGTGATGAACAAAATATATTTCCCAATTACCTCGAAAAAAACGAAAAATTACAAAATATTGTTCTTATATAATTAGATCTTTAGTCACATGGAATTACGAGTGCTGTCGACAAGTATCTCAAATTCATTCCATACTTCTAGATTAACAACGTACCTCAGAAATGCCTTTTAGTCGAATTGGGATGGAGTATCATCCCAGATTTGTGAATGGATTAGGAATTTCCTGTCACTGAGGATATGGTTCAAAGTGATTGATGGATAGGCATCGAATAGAATAGACGCGGCATCTGGCGATCCACAGGGTCGAGTAAATTTTCCTCTGCTGTTATTTATGTACATATTCGGTCTGGTAGAAAAACATTTTTTTGAACGTCTTAGATACAGTGAGTTTTCTACGGAAATTATACGGAGAGACCAATATACGATATATCGATCGCAGACTTTTCGCTCCGAACGCGAAAGTATTGTGTTGACTCTCAGTTACATAGGGATAAATAATTATCATATTAAAATACGAGAAATCACAGCTCAAACGGAGTGATTTAGATGCACTTTCTTTTTGCGCGCTATTCCAGAATGTAATTCTACACGAACAGTAGAATGTGTTTCGATGACCCCTTTGACAGGCGCTTTAGTGTACCCTACAAAGGGTAAGTTTTGAAGAGTTTATTGTACAAATTATAGAATTAGATTTCAGCAAGTTTTTCAAAGGTAGCTCGATTATCTGAAGTTCAAAGCCCTACCCTATACACTGTGACAGAAGCTTCAGGTCCTTTGTTCTCTTTCTTAAATAAACTTGAGGCGACATCCTTTTGTCTCTCTCTCTCTCTCTCTCTCTCTCTCTCTCTCTCTCTCTCTCTCTCTCTCATCCCCCGTCCCCAACATACACCGCCTGGTCACCAAAATAATGCCTTTGTGTTGTGAGATCGCCGTCAGCTCAGTATCGGCTAGATCCTGGAGCGTTCACTATGAGCCAATGCCGTCGCCCTATACATTTCTATCAAAATCTGAGCTATTATTTGAGAGTCTGATTTTATTATTATGTGGAATACTTACGTGTTTCAATAAGGTAGTCTTTGAAACATTAGACACATAAGTCTAAAAAGAAATAAATCGATTATCAAAACAAACATTTAAATTCTTCTGGAAGAGTAAGACAGCTATTAAGAGTACTATTACAGTTAGTAAGGATTTTAAAAAAGTCGAGCAGCACTCAGTCCCAAATGTAAGATACAAGTACATTTAGAAGTAAAATAGATAATGTGGATTTCCGGATGAAGGAAGACCTAAGAGAAGTGGGTCAGCTTGAATGTTTTTTACAGTTATTTAATATGTTGATATACAACAAGTCGAAAGAGCTTTCTGTTGTTACGTCTATGTTGTAACTAGCCTTTGAACATCTAGAGGCCATCAAAATGTTTCACAGAACATTAGATTATATTAGATTAGTACTTGATCCATAGATCATGAATACGACACTTAGTAATGATGTGGAATGTGTCAGGTTAATGAAAGGTGTTTTTACAAATTATTACTTTGTACTAAATATTACATGACACCTTATTTATTTAAATTTTTTATTATTTTATTTATTTATTTTTATGTTTTTCAGATTTACTAATTTATATCTGAAAATACATACATAGTGTAGATTGAGTTGCCATTCAGAAATTATTTAATTTATTTTTAAATGCTAGTTGGCTATCTGTCAGGCTTTTGATGCTCTATGGTAGGTGACCAAAGACTTTTGTGGCAGCATAATTCACCCCTGTCTGTGCCAAAGCTAGATTTAACCTTGAATAGTGAAGATCATTCTATCTCCTAGTGCTGTAGTTATGTACAATGCTATTGCTTTTGAATTCGGTGGGATTGGTAATAACAAATTTCATAAGTGAATATATATACTGTGAAGATCCCTAGCTCTATAAATGCTGCAGGATAATCTTGGATGGGCTCCAGCAATTATTATTATTAAACACTTTTGTGCAATGAATACGTTTTTACTCAATGATGAATTACCCCAGAAAATGATGCCATACGAAAGCATAGGAGAAAAACATAGTAAGCTACTGTACTGAGATGTATATCACCAAAATTTTCAATTCCCCTAATAGCATAAGTATCTGAACTCATGCGTTTCAGCAGGTCTTCAATGTATTTTTTCCAGTTCAACCCCTCATCAATGCATACACCTAAAATATTTGAATATTTTATCTTTGCAACAGATTTTTGATCAAAGTCTAAATTTATAAATGGTGTCATTCCATTTACTGTATGGAACTGTATGTACTGTGTTTTATCAATTTAATGATAGCCCATATGCTGAGAACCACCTAATGATTTTCTGAAAGAAGTCGTTTACAATTTCTTCAGTTACTTCTTTTATGTCAGGTGTCATAACTATACTTGTATCATCAGCAAAGAGAACCAGCTCTGCATCTTCATGAATATAGAATGGAAAGTCATTAACATATATTAAGAACAGCAAAGGGCTCAAGACCGAACCTTGTGGCACCCCATTTTTGATTGTTCCCCAGTTTTAAGAATCAGTTGGTTTATTATTTATTTATTTATTTGCGTATTATGTGAATTACTTATCTCAACATTCTGCACTCTTCCTGTTAGGTATGATATAAACCATTTGTACACTGTCCCATTCATAACACAATACTTTAGTTTATCTGGAAAAATTCCATTAGTTACACAATCAAAAGCCTTTGAGATATCACAAAATACCCCAACGGGTGATGTCTGGTTATTCAGAGCATTTAATATTTCACTGGTGAAAGTATATATAGCATTTTCTGTTGAAAAGCCTTTCTGAAACCAAACTGACATTAGAACTTTATTTTTACCTATGTGTGAAACAACTCTATAATACATTATTTTTTCAAGAATTCGCATAAGGCTGTCAGAAGTTAGATTGGGCGATAGTTGTTGACATCAGACGTATCCCCCTTTTTGTGCAGTGATTTAACAATAGCACATTTCAGACTATCAGGAAAAACAACCTGCTTCAGAGAACTATTACATATGTGACTACGAATCCTACTTATTTCTTCAGAACAAGCTTTTATTACCCTGCTGGAAATACCATCAATTCCATGTGAGCTTTCACTCTTGAGAGAGTTTATTATTTTCTTAATTTTAGAATAATTGGGTGGAATTTCATTTGTATCAAATTATGTGGGTATGACCTGTTCCATTAACTGCCTAGCTTCTTCTAATGAACATTTAGATCCTATTTTCTCCACAACATTTAAAAAATAATTAAAAATGTTTTCAATTACTGGATTGTTAGTTGTAAACTTTTCAGTCACTTTTATGGTAATTTCAGAAACGATGCATATGCTTCTGCACTTTTTAATAACTTTTCTTAATGTAGCATAGTAGATTTTATAATATTTGACTGTTTACGGGTCATTACCCGTTCTTGCTGTTAGTTACAGTTCCCTTTTTCGGTTACAAGATATTCTTATGCCTTTAGTAAGCCATGGTTTCTTGCATGGTTTCTTATCAGTATACTTAACTATTTTCTTGGAGAAACAATTTTCAAATACTCTTACAAATGTATAATGAAATAAGTTATATTTTAAATTAGCATCAGCTTCCTTATAAACTTCATCCCAGTCTAACTGTTGAAGATTTTCCCTTAAATTTCTAATTGTTGAACCGTTAACTGAACGCACAACTTTGGAGGGCTGATTTGAATTACAGAGAGGCACTATGTCATTTACTGAAACTAGCTGTACACGATGAAAAGAAAGACCATTCTTAACAGGACAAGCATTTATGTTTTTAAACTTACCTTGGTCTATAAAAAGTTATCTTTCAGTGTGCTGCTGTCCTTTACTACAAGGAAAAACAATTACAGTTGACAAATTGAAAGAACTGAGTAATACTCCCAGGTTATTCTTCCTTTTACATTCCTTTAGTGAGTCAACTTTGAAATCCCCACAAATAACAATTTGTTTCCCCTTATCTGACAGACAGCAAAACAAGGCATCCTATTTCTTCATAAATAACTGAAAGTTTCCTGGAGGGGACCTATATACTGTTGCAATTATATAATAAGGACCTTTTTCAGTTTAAACTGACAGGCACATGCTTCTATATGTTGCTCTACAAAAAAACGTTTGTGTTTCTAAACTTTTTACACAGTGATAACTTTTGACATAGATGGCAACTCCTCCTCTCAACTTATTCTCTCTATTCACATGTGCTGCTAGTTTGTAACTGCTTCTGTTTACTTTTTCCATATCCGTCACAATGTCATGCTCAGATAGGCACAGTATATCTATACATTCTCTGATACTATGTCAGCTAAACAAATCAGTAGCTCATCTACTTTGTTCTTTAATCCCCCAATATTTTGGTGAAATATGGTAACATTATTTTTTATTTTACTTTTGTTAGATTCATGTGAGTTTTGAGCATCTTTAGCACATGCCTGCCTGAGCTTCCCATTGGACTCTGGTTTTAGCCTAAAGAAAGAGGTACATTCATGAATTGCAGTGTCCCTCCTTAAGGGTTTTGCTATTAACCCAGCCAGTTTTACCTTCCCGTTCCTATTGAGGTGAAGGCCATGCCTTGTGAAGTCCCACCTATCTATAGCCTCAACAGGAACCAAACCAATGTCTGACAGATTTGCCGCCCTACGCATCTGATCAACCTCCATATTGACCCTCCTGACAGAGCAGTTCAACTAGGGCTGATCATGTCGCACGAAAGCAGGCACCAGACCAACATTTGTGTGGGTCATGGCAGAGACTATTTTCACCAGGTCACACTCAATACTGCAGCCCTGATCCCTATCGATACTGTTTCCCACTTCACCCCACTACCACAACATGATCTTGTTTAATGAAGTCTTTGCACAGGGAACCTAAATCCTCTACCACCTGGCTAACACATGCACTGGGCTTGAAAAAGTTTGTGACCTGGTACCTGTCACCTAATTTATCCTGCAAAATCTGGCCCACACCTCTTCCATGGCTGCTACCTAGCAACAGAACTTTCTTCCTACTTTCTACTTTTTTGAAACTTTTGGTTTCATAATGAAGTTCTGTTTCAACTTAGCTACTCCTACTTCTACTGGAGTCTCTTCCTCACTCAACTGTGATAGCGGGGAAAATCTATTGGTTTGTGCCAATTGCAAAACTGTAAGACACTGTTCTCTTTCTCTGGCCTCTGTTCCCAGCTATAACTTCCAACCTCCACCTTCAACCTCATCATTTCCTACCTCGCTCTATCCAAATCAGCCTGAAGGATTCTAATCTTTCCCTCCTGTTCTGCTATTTCCCTATCTCTTGAGCAAACCCTGCAAAAGAATGGAAGAGTCTCGTTTGTTTCCGCAACTCCCATACCGCTACATCCTCAATGAAACCACCTGTCGCAACAACTGCATGAAACCCCTAAACTAACTTTCCTACGGCAGCTCACACACTTGGAATTCATGATTGTTTACAAATTAATTACAAGATTTACTTGATACTTGATAACGATAATATATATATTAACCATAACTGTAACTATATATTAGACTCTGATATGTATGGAAACTATTGGAAAATGCTGAGGTGTCACGCTAAATATGCACCTTTGGAAATTAGGCCTAAAGGCAGTAGGTAAACAAAACCGACTCTTCGCTGTTACTAAAACAATAGTCAGATAACTTTTGTCGGTGGGCTTTAAGAACACGCCAATGAACGTCTTTAATCAGTTAAAAACGGTAAATTACAATTTATTACTAGCTAAATTCCTTATCTTTTACGAGCGCTCTTCAACAGGACGCCCGAACTTGCGCAGGGCTACCAACTCTACTCGTTGATGACTATCAAACAGCATAAAGAGCAGTTGTTAACAAGTTCCGAAAAGTTATTAATAAAAATTGGAATTGTAGCATTGATGATGATCTGCCAGGCAGAGATACAAATAAGGAAGAAAGGCGACTGATTGCAGTTTTTTTCTGGAATCCTGTATTCATCACAGTCGCCGCTTCCAATCCATAATAAATACTAATTTCATGTGAGAGTAATGAAGGAATAGGTAAACTCCGGGAAAAGGAGAAGATAAAGATCTAAAATGATGCTAAGTGGCCATTTTGCTAAGGAAAAAGTTTCAGTATCTCTACGAATTACTGTGTCATAAGTCTTATATGGTTTTATTGCGTTTCTTTATTGAATAGTGTCATTCAGTTCTATAGAAGGAAAAAATACACACTGGTTTTTGGCGTTTTGCATACTTAGACCAAAAACACAACGGGTAATATTAAGAAAATCTTCATGAATTTACTTCAAAATATCGTGTTTTTTTACCGCCATTATATTTTCTTTAGCAATTTAACATCAGTGACTAAAAAAGCATAGATAATAATTTCCTAATATTTCACACGTCAGCAGTTTACCATGCAAACTTTTTAAGAGCATTGATTACGATTTTTTATTTTCTCATTAATAAACTTAATCACTATTAAGTCTTTCATTCTGGTAGTATCTATTGACGATTTGCATCAGCAGTAAGTTGTTGAACTAAAAGACGTGGAACGTAATACAAATGAAGTGTACAACCAGAGCGGTCAAAAAGTCAGTTCAATTGCCAGTACTGCAAGTAGAAGGTTACCTTTATTAACAGTACCGGTATCATGTTCAAGACGTTATGCAGAAACTCAGCGCTGTTTTCTTCACTCTAAAAATAGTCTCTTGTCTGAAGCACTGCATGTGAAGCGAATCTAATGAGCATTTATAACGTACCTAGTTTCTCATCTATGAACCCCCCCCCCCCTGAAAAAAAACGCTTGCATTAAATTCAGATGATGAGAGGGTGGCTCAAATAAAAATAGTTCATCTCATAGAGATATTCATTATGATGTGGTTAAATCCGCCTTATGCAGGACACCTTGTTTGATTTACCACCCAAACATGTTTCGGCACTTATTGTGCCATCTTACGTGGGTTTTTGCCTTTTATTTTGTAGAATAACATATTTCGTTCATACAATCATTTGGACGAATTGCTTGATTTGACATTTTGTTGGTTATATTAGGCCTAATTTTGTTTACGATACTTATATTATGTCATAAGCAGGGTTTGGTTCTGCTTTGATTGAGGAATGACAAGTTTTCACAGCTTGTCATTTGTAATTTTTTTTTTTATTTACGAGAAATAATTGATTTATTGTACACTCGCCTGGAAGTTATGCTGAAAAATAGCTTAATCTAGCTGTTTAATGATTTACTTACATTCGAGCTGTCGTGTTACCGCTTACTTGTTTTTGGCGTGATCTTATGTTTTATGATGTTTAGTGCGCTTTTTGTTGCGAACTGGCGCTGTTTATATCGTCATTCATTCAAAAATCGCGCGCCACATCACAGACACACCACACAAAAAATTAACACGGTACAGCAACCACAACAAGAAAAATTGCGATTTAAACAGTGCCAGTTCATCATAAAACATAAGTACACGCCACAACAAAGCAAGCAGCAACGCCACACCTCGAATGTAAGTAAGCCACTAAACAGCCACATAAAACCATATTTCGGTATGACTTCTAGGCGAATGTACAATAAATCAATTAGTTTTCGTGAATAAAAACTTATAATTGTTTGCAGACGACAAGCTGTGAAAACTTATCATTCCTCAATCAAAGCAGACGCGATTTACACCAGTGTGGTGTTACACTAGCTTACGTTTGAACTTCTCGTTCACGTACTTTGTGTACCAAGTGTTTTTTCCTGTAATTACTGTATCCACCAAACGCACTTTGCGCATGCGCGACCCCCGGTGTAGTGTCATCGCGCGCTCCTGCGCCAGTTTACGTCCAGCCACGCCGCTGCCCGTGCCGCCTGGCTCCATCTGGTGGTGTGGTCGACGAGAGCGGTTGTCGCCCTGATGTATGTGTGTTGTGTTCTGACAGCTGGGGTTGTTATTGATTGCATTGGCGAGCCCATGGTTTTATGTTTTAACTTTAAGTATATTTCTATTCCATCTTTGACAAGATAGGCTTATAGTCTGGTGTTTCCTTTTTATTCAGGTATTTGATCCGAAGATGCGACTTTAAGTCGCGAAACCGATCGTCCTTTTAAAAAAAGTAAACAACTGAAGCGGACCCATTTATTAAAGATGTATTATCTCAGCTGTGGACGTCCGTCAACAAAGGTTTTATGTTCATACCTAGAACACTTTAAGCTGCGCGGGAGTATCCGAGCGGTCTGGAGTGCCACGTTGCGGATCGCGCGGCCTCCCGCGTCGGGGGTTCGAATCCCCCCTCGGGCGTGGAAGTGTGTGTTGTCCTTAGGTTAGTTTAACTTAGTTTAAATAGTTTGTAAGTCTAGGGACTGATGACCAACGTAGTTTGATCCGATAAGAATTACAAACATTTGAACGTTTGAGAACACTAAAATCTTTAGGCTGCCAATGTAAATGCCTATTTACTTCGTTTTACAAGTAATCTTTTCT
This sequence comes from Locusta migratoria, assembly GCA_026315105.1. Classification (NCBI taxonomy): domain Eukaryota; kingdom Metazoa; phylum Arthropoda; class Insecta; order Orthoptera; family Acrididae; genus Locusta; species Locusta migratoria. The sequence goes on along the minus strand of CM048746.1, from coordinate 462,790,437 downwards.
AAGTCGATTTAATTCTTTTTCGTACATAAATTTCGATAGGTCGAGGTAGTTCCGGTCCCGTTCACTTCGAATTAACGAGACTACTGTGTAGGTACCACACAAAGTTCTACAGTTCTGCATGTCTTCTACTAGGAAGATAGTCTTTAGTTACACAACAAACATGCCAAGTAGATACTACGAAGTGTCAGTGCCTGGACGTGACTACCACAATAAAAATACGCAGAATATAATAATTTGTTTGGTTCATAAGCAGCCTCTCTACAGTTTTTGGGAGTACTAGCTTTCTATTGCCATCTTTACTTCCGTTCTTGCAATCGATTAACAACTTTACATACTCCTTTTTGACATTCGTAAATATATAATACATATAAGTTATAGTTAGTAAATCAGCTTCAAACAGTGCTGCAGAAGGTATATCGAAACATAAGGTCACAGTTCCGACTAACAGTATGATTGTTGTCAGTATAAATTTACACAAGCTGACAAGAGTCAAGTTACTCAGACATATATTCCTACATATTCGGACCTTTAATACAGTACTTACTGCTTACAAGTAACATCTGACAGGGTAATTAATTTATTTACTGCTTTTAAAGAAGTTATTATTCGAAGTCGGCATTAGATCGCGAGAGCGATAATTAGTTTTTCTCAAGGCTGGAGCAAGATACAGTTCAGATATACACACTGAGGGTTTTTTTCGGTTAGAATTTATCATTTAAAATACCGTGGCAGACAGTACTTGGCAACGGTATTTCCTGTGGTTTCAAAGTACGGTGCAATACTACGTTTATTCGCGGCGCGAGTCTCTGCGTAGCAGCAGGTGACTTCGGAAGCGGGGACGAGCCTAAACGCGGTAGAAGCGGGTCCGTAACTTGCCAGTTCGAGGGTGCGCCTAAAGACGAACGATAGCGCGGCTCGGATAGGCTGAGGGATGCTGACGTGGAGACGTTGACGTGGCGAAGAGAGAGGGAGAAAAGTGGGGAGCTAGATACAGTGGAGCCAGTGTGTGCCAGCATAACAGTGTGGCAACCCGTTCCATTACCTACGTTACTAATATAGTATAAGAAAATAACTATAAGATACGATTCCGTTACATTGTGCTGAACAACAAGATACCCACAATTTTTTCTCGGAGTAGAGACTCTTAGCAGTTAATCGGAGCGCCGTCAACTGAGGGAAAGCGTTATTGTTTGAAACGCCACAATATAAATCGTAGATAAATAAATAAATAAAAAATTAATTTCATGAATCAGAGAAATTTTTATTAGGGCAAAGATAGTTTTTCTTTCTCTCCCATTAAATTATCTGTGATCCGCCTTCCCTTGTTTTACTGCGGGAGAGAAGGAACAGCGATTAACTTTTTTTTTTCTTTTTTTCTTTTTTTTCTTTTTTTTCAGTATCGCCTTTCTGGAGATAAGACGTATTCGATGCAGCTCTCCCCTGTTCATACTCAATTTTGTGTAAGTATAGTGCCACTCCTGTAAATTATGATTTTTAACTTGAAATACATCAACATAAAATTTTAAATGGCAGTCATCTTTCATTTAACTGTCCTTTTTCACTCGAGTGGCGTGAACGTGAAGTGTGAAGGAATTGGACGCCATTACGGCTAATAATTATCAGTGTAGTAATTGTTAAATCGGTTTCATTGCTTTTTTCTATTCCATTATTTCCTATAACAAAGATAGTGATGATTACAGGTCCTGCAGTAGAGTTTGTATAGGTATTTATTAAAATGAAGTCCGAATATTTTTTCCGTTTGTGTTACATTCTTGCCAACCGCATACGCAGAGCCTACAACTAAAATTTAGCACACGGCCCATTGCACAGTAACAGATTTTAATACGTCCAGTAACCGATAACGACGGTGTGTACTTTTAATTATATAATATTTGATTACAGATCCCTGACGTACCATCATTGCACATCGAGATCGTACTTACTGAAGGTAAAATCATCTTTTTGTAATGTAGAAGCTGCCCATCTTTGCCCTTACAGTCGTTATAAATCTTTTTGTTTTTTAATTTAATTTTTATTCCCTTTTTATCATAATCCGCCATTTCCATTTATTTCCAATTCAGTACATAATATTTCAGCTAACGACTCCCACCAAACACCATACAGGCGCTACATTATATGTTGATGAATCCATCCCAAATACGACCCGACTTCATGAGTGAGGTCAAGAAAGCCTAGTTTTAGCAAAGCCGAAAATTCGGCTGATTTTTGGCCGAAACCGAAACTGCGACCGAAACCAATATTATTAGTGCCGAAACTGGCCGAAACCGGAACCGAATATTCGGTCGCTTTTTATTTCTGAACTTTATGATAACTAGCACCCTACCAACAGAGACATGAGGCGATGCTCTGGCAGAATCAAAACAGTTTCGTAAAGTTGCCACTCTGGTGGAGCACTCCTAGAACACAAGCACACACTGCCACGGCTGGTGGTGGTCACCCTTCTGCCACTGTGACGTGGCTAACTCCCATCACTCAGTTACCGCCCCCACAACTTGCTGGCCAGTCGTCGAGACTCCAATTTTCGTGGCACCTGGTAGAATTCGCTAACATTGTCCTGAACGGACCTCTCTTACGGATACATACGCTTTAGCGAATCACACGCTATCTTGCCGTTGTCGTGCAGGAAAACGGTCAAGCGCCGAGAATTTTCCCACGGAAAGAAACGCTGTGGCTTCTAAGAAACCGTGGCACAGCCATCTCCAGCATGACTAAGTACACGGTTCCCACGTGCGCTCTTCCATATCCCTTCAGACCCAAGATTGTAGGTGACGTGGCATGAATATAGAGGGCGACGTGTAAGACACAAAATACACTATTGACCATTAAAATTGCTACATGGTATTCATTGGACAAATTTAGTATACTAGAACTGACATTTTAACACATTTTCACGCAGTTTGGGTGCATAAATCCTGAGAAATCAGTACTCGGATACAACCACCTCTGGCCGTAATAACGGCCATGATACGCCTGGGCGTTTTGAGTCAAAGAGAGCTTGGATGGCGTGTACAGGTACAGATGCCAATGCTGCTTTAACACGATACCACAGTTCATCACGAGTAGTGACTGGAGTATTGTGACGAGCCAATTGCTCGGCCACCATTGACCAGACGTTTTCAATTGGCGAGAGATCTGGAGAATGTGCTGGCCAGGGCAGCAGTCGAACATTTTCCATTTCCAGAAAGGCACGTACAGGACCTGCAACATGCGGTCGTGCATTATCCTGCTGGATAATCGAATGGAGGGTAGAGCCACCGGTCGTAACACATCTGAAAAGAAACGGCCACTGTTCAAAGTGCCGTCAATGCGAACAAGAGGTGACCGAGACGTGTAAGCAGTGGCACCCCATACCATCACGTCGGGTGATACGCCAGTATGGAGATATCGAATACACGCTTCCAATGTGCGTTCACCGCGATATCGCCAAATACGGAGGCGACGATCATGATGCTGTAAACAGAACCTCGATTCATCCGAAAACATGACGTTTTGCCATTCGTGCACCCAGTTTCTTCGTTGTGTACACCATCGCAGGCGCTCCTGTCTGTGATGCAGCGTCAACGGTAACCGCAGCCATGGTCTCCGAGCTGATACTCCATGCTGCTGCAAACGTCGTCGAACTGTTCGTACAGATGGTTGTCTTTCAAACGTCCACATCTGTTGACTCAGGGATCGAGACGTGGCTGCACGATCCGTACAGCCATGCGGATAAGATGCCTGTCATCTCGACTGATAGTGATACGAGGCCGTTGGAATCCAGTACGGAGATCGGTATTGCCCTCCTGAACCCATCGATTCCATATTCTGCTAACAGTCATTGGATCGCGACCAACGCGAGCAGCAATGTCGCGATATGATAAACCGCAATCGTGATAGACTACAATCCGACCTTTATCAAAGTCGGAAACGTGATGGTTCGCATTTCTCCTCCTTACAAGAGGCATCACAACAACGTTTCATCAGGCTATGTCGGTCAACTGCTGTTTGTGTATGAGAAATCGGTTTGAAACTTCCCTCGTGTCAGCGCGTTATAGGTGTCGTCACCGGCACCAGTCTTGTGTGAATGCTCTGAAAAGCTAATCATTTGCATATCACAGCATCTTCTTCCTTTCGGTTAAATGTCGCGTCTGTAGTATGCCATCATCGTGACGCAGCAATTTTAATGGCTAATAGTGTACTTACAGTAATTCATTACAAAAATAGAAAATAAAATTATTTTCAAAACAATTGTACCCACAAAGTTGTCTGTTTAGGGCCTTCACTACAGACTTGTAAGATCTGCACCATTTTACATTAACATTCTTATGAAAGAAATGACAGAACAACATCACAGGATCATATAAAATCAACTGGCTGTCAGATACGATAGCTTCACATGTCAAAACAATGATATGAATACTTTGTCAACAAGTCTTTCTTGCCTTCATTGTAACTATACTGGAAGTTTGCCGACTTCTGGTACCAGTGAGTGGAAACATGGAACTAAAACACGTTCCGCACGTTACAACAGTCCATCCACGATTGTATACTACAGGCTCGAACTTCCAAGTAACAGCTAATAAACCGTAACACTGAGCTCTGCCTTTCCTAGAAGGCTCTCGGTCGGCGGTGGCCGATGGGACTGAGGCGCTCCAGTCACGGTCTACACGGACAATACGTTCGGGGGTTCGAATCTCCCCTCGTGCATGGATATTTGTGCCGTCTATAATGTGAGCTAGTTCATAAGTAGTTTGTAAGTTTAGGGACTGATAACCCCGTTGTTAAGTCCCATAAGCTATACAAACATTTTATTTGAACATTTGCTCTCCGTCGTCGAGCAGACGCTTCTGGGCGATACTCGCAACGTGCTACAGCGGACACACAAGGCGCCCCGTGATGCTTTCGTCGCCCAACTGGCGTCACCGTCTCCTTTCAAAGCGCCCACGATTCCGAACAGCGCGATTTTCCAAGTCACATACATTCCCACGAAACTGAAAGGTTTGCAGAATCTGGTCTCTATCACAGCACATATTATTTCTCATTCGTTCAGAGACACCGAAGGTTTAGGCATGTTCAACATAACGAAGGAAGGAGCAAAAATAGAGGTACGTTTCACTTCGCCAAGAATATCTCAATAAAGAAAAAAAAGTTATCTATGACGTCAGTTTGTGACCTACGTGCAAGGTCGTTGTTCCGTCAAAAAACCGGTTCCAGTAAATTGCGACGAATATGTATAAGCTTTCCATAACTAACAATATCGCCTAATTTTTTTAGAAAAAATTGACAATAGAATTTAATGTTTCAATCTACCTACATTCATTTTCAATTACTCAATTTTTTAAAAAGAAAGTATTGTAGGTCTAATTACAATTTTAATTAGTTGCAATCTTTCTTTCATTAATTAAATGAAGTTCTCGATGATGGAGTTGATTAAAAAAAGGTAAAGCAGTCAACAATCCGAAGATTGGTTTGAACACCACAGTGCTTTACTAGGCATGGTCCTGTTTGGAGGTGGTATGCCGTTCCTTCCTCCGACCTTCGAACTGACTTACCCAGCCAGTTATAGGGGGGACCTACAGTTTAACGTGGGTTCCGAACCACGGTGCTACTCGGTATTTTACACATGCGCAATACTGTCAGAGGTGAAAGAAGTGGAAAGTGACAGATAAAAATCCCAGGACCTGGCGGGGATCGAACCCGCGACCTTTGGATTTATAGTCTGGCACTCTACCACTGTGCAGCCGAGGCGCACTTTATTGTCTTTTATATCATTAATTCTATTTATATTTTTATAGTTTTTAAAACAGTGACTAAAATGAAATATGTATCACAAGTCGGATGGAAGCCTGATAATCAATATGACAGTCTCGCTCGCTAGTGGCTGAACTATTTAGCCATACTGCTGTGCAGGATTCGTTAACTCGTATATATAATATACATGTAAGTTACCTTTAAAATTTAGATTCATTTTTCTCGGAATTATCTGTATAGTGTGCTTTTAAACTCCTATGAGTAGACACACTTGACGTATACTGCTAACTTGCGAAGTCTCAGCCCAGACTTAATATTAGAGAACGGAAGGTATCCTTATGAGCCTTATGCATGTTAACATTTCCTAAGTGCTTGATTTGAGTGAGATACGATGACACACAAATTTGTGTCACTACGATAGAATACAGCACACTGATACTTGTAAAAGTAACATATTTTGAGTGTTCTATGACTTTCTTGCTTCAGTTTATTAAATGTATCTTGTGCTCGCGTGCATATTAGATTCGTTTTCACTTTAAGTATCTGGTTAGTGTATTATTCCGCCGTGTGAATCGCGACCTTCTTCTGCTCGTTTCGTATTGTCACGATACAAGGGAGACAGCGTTACGGAAATGATACAGGATCTGGGATGGGAATCATTACAACAACGGTGCTTATCGCTGCGGCGTGGGCTACTTGCGAAACACCAATCGCCAACATTTTCCTCCGAATGCGGAAATATATTGTTGACTCCCACTTACATAGATAGAAATGATCATCAGAATAAAATACGATAAATCAGAGCTCGAACAGAGAGATTCAGGTGTTCTTTCTTACCGTGCGCTATTCGAGGATGGAATGGGAGATAAATAGTATAATTGTGGCTGGATGAACCCTCTGCCACGCACTTAAATGTGATTTGCAGAGTATCCCATGTAGATGTAGATGTCTTTGTTTTCGTTGGAGTAGTACCAGGTCCAGTCGTTTTTGTTTACCTCGGTTATTCTCTGTCGAGTCTACCCGGCGCCTTTTTAATCGTTCGGTAGTAATGAATAGAGACTATGGCTGCTGTGTGCGCACGCAGACTGAGCTGGTGACACTTCGCTCCCAGCTTCAGGCTGTGTTAACCTCGGTTTCGCAGCTCGAGGCTGTGGCGTCTGGCGTGTCTGATCGACCCGCGGCAGCGACGAGTCCTGTTACTGCTCGCAATGGGGCAGGCGCCCTACCAGAGATCGTTTGCAAGGCCGCTCCCGTGCGTGGCAGGAAAGATTTTCCTGGGGGACCAACAATGAGGCCCCCCGATTCTCCTTTCTAACAGAGAGCCTGTATAGGGAGAGACTGCACCTAATTGGCTGAGAGCCCAGGACACTATGTTTTTACCAGATTTGGCGGGCTTTGTATATGTGTAAATAGTTAGTGTGCGTTTCTGTACAGTGGTGTGTCTTAAAAGCTTGTTACAGCGATTTCACTGCACAGTTACGTATAGGTTGTATTGTGGTATTATGCTCCACTTTTGCACGTCTTCTTTCGGTTATATTTAAATAAATTAACTTCTTGTTCGTTGGTCGTTGACGGTAACCTTAGAAATTCGCGGCGATTTTTAATTTGAACTGAGTTACTGAGTGTAATTAATAATGTGTATTACATAATCATTCAGCGCAGTCACGAGGTCCTTTTTCCTCTCCCTCTGTTCGCTGTAAAAACTGAAGATTGTAATATGATGCGTGTTATATGGACATAGACGAATGGCATTTCTTTAACCACATACTGATTAGTAAGCTTGGTATCATAGGTGGAATTGATGGCGTATTTCATTCGTTAAGTGGCTGTATTTCTGCCTGGGTCGCTATGTAACGCACGTCCCGCGCGCAGTTTGGTTAAAATATGGCGAACACCGACCGGTTGACCAATCTCTCCATATATAGGCTCTCTATTTTCCAACAAGTTCGGACACTATCTGTCCCAGACAATGCTCCTAAGACGGATAGTGATGCTTATCCTGACGTCACCTGCCGGCCTGCAAGGTACGGTCTATCAAAGAGGTTGGGTTTGCTTGTAGTTGGGAGCTCAAACGTTAGGCGGATAATGGAGCTCCATACAGATAAGGCTCCTAGGGAGGGGAAGAAGGCCAATGTACAATCAGTGTGCACACCAGGTGGAGTCATTGCAGAAGTGGAACGGGTCCTTCTGGCTGCCATGAAGAGTAAGGGGTGCAGCCACCTGCAAGCGGCGGCTCATGTCAGTACCAGCATGTCCCTTTGGATCGGAATTCTATCCGATCTGAAGAGGTGAAGACTATTAGTCTTGCTTGAAAGGAGAGCAGAATTCACTATCTGTAGCATAGTTCACAGAAACGACTGTGGACTTCTGGTACAGAGTAGAGTGGAGGGTCTGAATCAGAGGCTAGGACGATTCTGCGACCATGTAGGCTGCAAATTCCTCGACTTGCGCTATCGGGTGGTGGGGCTCTGGGTTCCGCTGCTTAGTTTAGTCGTCCACTACACACAACAGCTATGTGGGTATCGGGGCAGCTTTTTTAGTTTGGAGGGTCTCAGAAACACACACAAAGGGTTTCACTCTCAAAGAAAGAATGAGCACAGATTCAAAAGTCACCATTGGTCTAAGAGTTGTAGCAGCTGTGGGGAACGTACCAGAGCTCCAAGCGCTAATAGAGAGTACTGAATCTCGGATCATTATAGGTAGCAAAAGCTGGCTAAAGCATAAGTCGGCTGATACGTTTACTAAGTCGGCAAATGGTATTCAGAAAGGATAAATTGAATAAAAGAAATGGTGGCGCATTTATTGCTGTCACAAGCGCTTTAACTACTAGCGTAATTGATGTAGATAGTTCCTATGAGTTGATAAGGGTAGACAGTCGAGAATACATAATTATATATATATATATATATATATATATATATATATATATACAGTCATTATCACATTAAATGGTATAGGAAACACCTAAACACCTCCCCCCAGGGGACCCACAGTTCTTTTGTGGGTACGTGTGTGGCGCGCACGGGGTCCTGAGCCGGAGCAGCCTTTCTTCTGCCCCAGCCTGCTTCACTTTCCCTCCCGGTTTATGCCTTCGCCCGGAGACGGGCGTCCTTTGCTAGTTCAGGTCGTTTTTTGTAGTAGCTTCTCTCATTCCTTGGTTTCTCCCTTTCCAAACCTTTGCTTCTGTCTTTCTCTCCTTATACTCTCCTAGCCTTCCTCTCCTCCTCATTAGTCTCCACTTCGGCGTTTGAGACACTTCTTTCCTTCTTTCTCTTCATTTCCTATCCTCTTCTTCTTTCCTCCCTGTGCGTGTCTGAAGGCCGACCCACGCATTATCATGCGTAGCAGGTGACGGGGTAACGCGTAATTCCCCGCCCCGGGTAGACAAGTAGGCACGTACGTAACCCCTGGTAAAGGCCAGGCCCAGGGGGGGGGGGCGTGATTACCCGAGCTGGTACCTTCCGAACATGCCAATTGGTCCCTCCGTCAGTTCTCGGGAGGTGTGACCTGAGGTGTGAACAATCACCTAAGGCGGGTAAGCCCTTGGAGAGGGCCCCCACTAGGAAGGAGCGCGCCATCGGAGACGCCGGTAATCACGGGGGACACTTCCGCGATGACTTCCTTCTCTTCTTCAGTAACGTTGACCCAGAAACGTAAGATAGATTCGCCTCAGCAACAGAAGACTCTGCCTAATTTACCGAAATTTCTTGTTGTGTCTCTCACCGACGGAAAAGATTTCAATTCTGTCAATCCTTTCGTTATACAGAAAGGTGTTGATGCAATTGCTGGCCCTGTTAAAACCTGTTCGCGTCAGCGCAATGGCACATTGTTGCTGGAAGCGGACAGTGCATTCCAAGCCCAGAAACTAATCCGGACTACGTTATTACACGCGTTTCCAGTCAAGGTAGAAGCGCACCGCACACTCAACTCGTCACGGGGGGTAGTTTTTACGAGATCCCTTGACGAGTTGTCTGATGAAGACATCCTATATGTCCGATCAGGGTGTGAGAGCCGTCCACAGGGTGATGAAAAGGGTAGATAACCAGCTGACACCGACTCGTACTGTGTTTTTGACATTTGGCAGAGTTGAACTCCCGTCGAAGGTCAAAGCAGGGTACGAAGTTATCTCTGTCCGCCCTTATATTCCAAACCCAACGCGCTGCTTCCAATGCCATAGGTACAACCATACACGTAACTCTTGCCCAAATGCAGCAAAATGTGTCACTTGTGGTAGGGACGCCCATGAGGGGGATTGCCCACCTCCGTCCCCTCACTGCCTTAACTGCAACGGCGACCATGCGGCTTCCTCTCGAGACTGCCCTGTATATAAGGATGAAAAAATTATCCAGCAAATTCGGGTTACGGAGAAGGTATCAACATCTGCCGCTCGAAAGTTGTTGGCGAGTCGAAAGCCCACTGTCCTCCCAGCGGGCACATACAGTAAGGTACTCACCTCAACTCGGCCTACTAAGGATTCCAGTACCCAGACTTGTGATTTCACTTTCGCTGACACAGTTGTGCGATCCGCCAGCCCGAAGATTGCCCGTTCCACGTCCCCGCTTCCTCCTGCTGCTCCTAAAGTACAGTCTTCGTCAACCTCTACTAAACTGCGGGCACCTAAACAAGATGCCCGGACTTTGTAAAAGGAACCCGTCCGTGAGGATTTTCTGCGTTTTCAGGCTTCCCAACCGTCGACTGCCTCTTCTCACCGTCAGTCTTCGAGAAGAGCCAACAAGAAAAAGAGTTCCTCTCCTTCCCCGCCGAGGCGTGACCCATCCGTCACGCCGTCCAAGGGTTGCCGGCCTCGGCCGTCTTCTGTTTCACCGGGACGCTCCGTCTGCCGGGCACCCGGCCCTTTACCGGCGGTGGAAACTACGCCTCCTGATCAACTCAGGGAGGTGGCAGGCGCGTCGGTCGAACCTATGGAGCACGACCCTTTGCCCCTAGACAGCGATAGCAGTGTTCCCTCGAAATCCGGTCCTCATTGGCCGTCGAGGTGACCCCGCTTGCTAGTTGGTTTTTATCCTCATTTCTTCTCTCATTTTTATCATGGCACTCCTTCAATGGAATATTCGCGGCATTCGTTCCAATCGGGAGGAGTTAAAACTACTCCTTCGGTTGCACTGCCCACTTCTAGTCTGTCTCCAAGAAACTAAGTTGCGTCCAAGTGATCGTGCAGACTTTCCCCACTACACCTCTGTGCGGTTCGACCTGCCACCCGTGGAAGGTATCCCAGCCCATGGAGGGGTTCTGATGCTCCTTCGAGACGACGTCTATTTCCATCCCATTTCATTGCATACTCACCTACAGGCAGTTGCCGTCCGCATCACTTTATCCACATTTACCTTTTCCCTCTATAATATCTATTCGCCATCGTCATCTGCCCTTACTAGGGTAGATGTGCTACACCTTGTTGACCAGCTCCCTTCACCTTTCGTGTTGGTAGGCGACTTTAATGCCCACCACCCCCTATGGGGCTCTCCGACACCTTTTCCGAGAGGCTACCTTTTGGTGGACCTTCTCCAACACCTCGATCTTGTATGCATCAACACCGGTGCACCGACATTCCATTCAGACACAACACACACTTATTCCCATATAGACCTCGCAATATGCACTCCTCAGCTTGACGGTCGGTTTGAGTGGTATGCACTTTCTGACACGTACTCAAGTGACCATTTCCCTTGTATCATCCACTTCCTGCATCATTACCCATCTCCTCGTCCCACCAGTTGGAACATTTCTAAAGCCGACTGGGGACTTTATTCTTCCATGGCTGTTTTTCACGATCAGAATTTTCCCAACTGTGACAGTCAGGTCGACTACCTCACAGAGGTTATTCTCACCGCTGCTGAACGTTCCATACCTCGTACATTTCTCCACGTCGTGTCCAGGTCCCTTGGTGGACTGCAGGCTGCCGCGACGCGCTTAGAGCCCGGCGCCGTGCTTTACGCACCTTCCACTGCCACCCAACTTTGGAGAATTGCCGTATGAGAGCGCAATGTCGTCGTATCATAAACGACAGCAAGAAAGCTTGCTGGACTGCTTTTACTAGTTCTTTTAACCGTCTGTAAGGTGATGGAATACATGGTTAACGTTCGGTTGGTCTGGCTCCTCGAATCTCGCCGCCTCCTGACTAATAACCAATGCGGTTTTCGTCGACACCGCTCTGCTGCTGATCACCTCGTTACGTTGTCGACCTTCGTTATAATAACTTTCTAAAGAAGCGTCAAACAGTAGCAGTGTTCTTCGACTTGGAGAAGGCATACGATACCTGTTGGAGAGCGGACATTCTCCGCACATTGCACACATGGGGCCTTCGGGGCCGCCTTCCTCTTTTCATTCAAGCGTTTTTGGCGGATCGCAAGTTCCGGGTACGGGTGGGCTCTGTTTTGTCAGATACCTTTTGCCAGGAGAGTGGGGTACCACAGGGCTCCGTCTTGAGTGTGGCGCTCTTTGCCATTGCAATCAATCCGATCGTAGATTGCCTTTCAGTCGACGTCTCCGGATCTCTTTTTGTTGACGATTTCGCAATTTATTGCAGCGCCCAGCGGACGTGTTTCTTGGAGCGTTCTCTTCAACGCTGTCTTGACCGTCTATATTCCTGGACCATCGCACACGGCTTCCGATTCTTCACTGAGAAAACTGTGTGTATAAACTTCTGGAGATACAAGGAATTTCTTCCACCTTCTCTTCTCTACATCTCGGCCCTGTTGCTCTCCCTTTCGTGGAGACTACGAAATTCTTGGGACTCATGTTGGATGGTAAACTTTGCTGGTCCACACACGTGTCCTACCTGGCTGCCCGTTGTGCCCGATCCCTTAACGTTCTTCGTGTCCTCAGTGGCACATCATGGGGAGCGGATCGTACCGTCCTGCTTCACCTTTACCAGGCCATTGTTCAGTCGAAGCTCGACTACGGAAGCCTTGTATACTCTTCTGCACGGCCGTCGATTCTCCGCCGTCTCAACTCTATCCACCATCGGGGATTACGTCTGGCCACCGGTGCATTTTATACCAGCCCTGTTGAAAGTCTGTATGCCGAGGCTGCTGTATTACCCTTGACCACTCGACGTGACATACTCTTGTGTCGGTACGCATGCCGCCTGCGGTCAATGCCCAACCATCCATCTTACCGATTATTTTTTGACGACTCACTCGATCGCCAATATCAGTTGTCTGCGATTGCCTTGCTTCCACCTGGAGTTCGGTTTCTCCGCCTGCTACAGCGGCTCGATTTTACCCTTCCTTCCACTCTTCGGTTGAGCGAAAGCCCATTGCCACCGTGGCATCAGGCCCCGGTTCACACTCACCTTGAACTTAGTTCGCTCCCCAAGGAGAGCACTCCGGATTTGGTATACCGCTCGAGGCTTGTCGAACTCCGTTCGCGGTTCGATAATGCCATATTTATTTACACTGATTATTCCAAGAGCACTGCCGGTGTCGGATCTGCCTTCGTCGTCGGAGACAACCGTTTCCAATACAAGCTCCCTGACCGGTGCTCGAACTTCACGGCTGAGCTTTTTGCCCTCCACCAGGCCGTTTTGTATACCTGCCGCCACCGCGATCCTTTCTATGCCATATGTTCGGACTCCCTTAGTGCCCTGCAGACCCTTTCTCGAACCATCCTCTCGTGTATCGGATCCAACGCTCCCTCCAGTTGCTAGCAGATGACAGCTGTCACGTTTGTTTCCTGTGGGTCCCTGGCCACGTGGGTGTGCCCGGGAAACAGGCCGCCGACATAGCAGCCAAGGCCGCAGCTCTTTTGGCTCGCATGGCTACCTGTTGCGTCCCATCGGACGATGTTCAGCGGGCTCTTCGCCGGAGTATCGTGTCGTCATGGCACAGTGCGTGGCTTTCACTGTCCAACAATAAATTGCGAACTGTCAAACCGATACCGACCGCTTGGAGGACCTCCTCACGCCCCTCTCGGCGGGAGGAGGTCATCCTGGCCCGGTTGCGGATCGGTCACTGCCGTTTCAGCCACCGTCATTTGCGAACCGCCGATCCTGCACCGCTGTGCTCCTGCGGTGACTTGCTGACGGTGCGACACGTTTTATTGTCTTGCGTAATTTTTAATCATCTCCGTGTAGCCCTTCACTTTCCGTCTACACTGGAGGAAATTTTAGCTGATGACACAAGAGCAGTTGCTCGAGTTTTGCGTTATCGAAGGATATTTAACCCTTTTAATTGTCTTTTCTTTGTTTTTAGCCTCTTCTTGATGTCCTACCTGGCAGTTACTAATTTTTTGAGATCTATCGACTCTCCGTTTTCGTCTGGGCGCTAATGACCGTAGAAGTTGTGCGTCCTAAAACCACAAAAAAACCCTAAACACCTAAAATATTCTACTAAGTCATAGTCCCTTCTTAGAAAAAACTCTTTGATATACTTCCATCTAACTATTAGTATTATTAATGCACTATTAATTTCTGGGCTTCATGGCGTCATTTTCATTTGCCCATGATTACAAGAATTTACAATGATTAAACCACACTAAACAGTGAAAAGTTTCAAAATTTACTACAGAACAAAATAATTAATAAATCAATAAAACAGAAATTTCAGCTGTGAGCACATTTGTGTCATCCTTTATCATCAAAATGGATGAAACACTTGCCCGCAGCTGTACGAGGGGCATTCAGTCTCTGAATTTAATTCGATTTGTGTTTCTCAGCTTGGCCAGATGAACGTATGCGGATCTCTATGCAGAGGAGCCATGTGAAATTGGCGCTGGTTTCTCCATATATTTATAACTTTCGAATAATTGGACTATAAGATTGAATAAGATTGACCACTTTAAAACTCAAACAATTGTACAATACTGTCGAAAAATAAGTTTTGTACATTGATGCCCACAGGATTATCGTATTAAATGTGTTAAATGAATTATGGTGACTGTGCATAACCCCTCAGGGGCTCAGCATTAATTTGCTGGGTACGGGCTTGGCAAACCCGGGGTCCTGAGCTGAGGGCTGTGTCGCGCCAACAGTCTGCTACACCGTAAGCTCTGTGCGTGCTTCAACGACCATCGTTCGGCGCGACGGTGGAACGTTGTACGTTCCAGAGCCCGGGGATCTTGGCTTAATCGTCCGAGTCGCGAGGACGGTACAAACCTCTATAAATATAAAAAAAACTCAATCTCAAGGTGTGCTACGTGCCGAGGAGATGCATGGCTGTTGAGGTTGAACAGCCGCTAGCGAGCAACCTCTGAGGAACCTGCCGCACCTCAGTTGTATAAGGCTTCCCCAGGCAAGCGGGGCTCTGCCTGGGTGGACCTCTTTTTCCTAGCTGCTAGTGGGACGACAATGAAACGAGCAAACAAAAGCGTGGCCGGTCGCGAAAACGACGTCTCTAAGCGTGGAAGAGGAGATTATAATGTTGCTGGATATAACCCCCGTTCGTTCCCTTCCCTGCCTACACCGTGGGAGGAACGTCGGGCTAGATCTGTGAATGAGCCATACTCTCCCAAATTCCTTGTATGCAGCCGCACGGATGGTGAGTCTTTTACATCTACGAAGCCTCTTTTCTTTGTGGAACATCTTGAGGACAAGTACGGAGAAGTTTCCGGATTGTCCAAGATGCGAAGCGGCGCAGTGCTCATAGAAACAGCTTCCCCAGCTCAGTCGCGGGCGTATCTTGCCAGCGACAAGCTGGGTGATGTCCCTGTGAGCATCACACCACATAAGTCGCTAAATATGGTCCAAGGTATAATTTTCCACCGAGGCCTTTTGTTACAGTCCGACGACGAGTTACGCGCCAACTTGGAGCATAGAGGAGTCCACTTTGTCCGGCGTGTCCATAGGGGGCCAAAGGATCACAAGGTTGCCACCGGTGCCTTCATCCTGGCCTTTGAAGGCGATAACCTGCCTGAGAAGGTCAAGGTGCGACGTGAAACCTTACATTCCTCCCCCTATGAGATGCTTCACATGCTGCAAATTCGGCCACATGTCCTCTAGATGTACTGTCAACGCTACATGCAGTGACTGTGGACGTCCAGAACACCTGGACGCATCATGCACACTGCCTCCCATCTGCGTTAACTGTGGCTTGCATCAACCTCCTTGTTCGTCGGATTGCACCATTCTTCGTAAGGAACGGAAAATCATGGAACTTAAGACCTTGGACCGTCTTTCGAATTCTGAGGCTCGAAAGAAGTATGAGCGACTTCATCCCGTTACCAAGACTGCCTCTTTCGCAGCAGTTACATCGTCGCCATCTGCCTTTAAAACTGCAGCAGACACTAGTGTTCCACCATCTGCCGGCCCTCAGGGCCATCCACTCACGCCTGCCTCCACAGTGGCCGGGGGCTCCATTCCTCCTCCTGCTCCCAAGGCACTTGCTTCGGGAGCAGCCCCCAACCCTCCGTAGAAGAAGATTCAACCTTCTCCGGCTGTCCTCGTTCAGAAGCGGACCCTCTGGACGCACCCTTCTGTGGCTTCCTCCAGTGCCGGTACCGGCACTGGCCGCCAGCAGCAGGCACTGTCGCCGGCAGCTGGCCTCAGGGCGTTGCACTCTCCCTCTGAGACGGAGGCTGAGTCTGCGAAGCCCCTCCTTCCAGCGAAGCCCCCGAGGGACTCGAGGGTTCGAAAGAAAAAGGAGAAGAAGGATAAGACCAAAGATTCCACGGTGACCACTGTGCCACCCGCCCCCTCCACCTCTGCCTCTGAGGACGAGGTGGAGATACTCGCTTCCCCCGAGGACCTTGCTCTCTTGGATGCATCAGATGCAATGGACATCGGAGTTGATACATCGCTACCGGTGGCTACAAAAGATGTTGACGTGTAATGCATAACTTTTTTTTATTCATGCCTTCCCAGCTGTCGGATTCTGTCATCCTCCAATGGAACTGCGCCGGTTTTTTCACCCACCTGGCTAAGCTACGACAACTTTTGAGTGTTACACTTGCTCTCTGCATTGCCCTCCAGGAAACCTGGTTTCTGGCAATGCGGACCCCTGCCCTTCGGGGCTATAGGGGATACTTCTGCAATCGTAGCGTGTATAACAGGGTGTCAGGTGGAGTGTGTGTGTATGTCCTTACCTCTGTATATAGTGAACCTGTGCCCCTTCAGACACCGTTGGAAGCGGTGGCCGTTAGGGTAAGGACAACACAAGAGATTACTGTCTGCAGTCTCTACCTCCCTCCTGATGGCGATGTCTCTATGGCTGTCTTGGCTGCACTTATCTCGCAACTCCCGCCACCTTTTTTGCTATTGGGGAACTTAAATGCCCACAATCCCCTGTGGGGTGGTTCTACGATCTCTGGCCGTGGTAGAGTTGTCGAGGACCTGCTTTCTCAGCTCGACCTCTGCCTCTTGAATACAGTTGCCCCCACACATTTCAGTGTGGCACATGGCACATTCTCGGCCATTGATCTGTCGATATGCAGCCACAGCCTTCCGCCATCCATCCATTGGAGTGTCCATGATGACTTGTGCGGCAGTGACCATTTTCCGATCTTTCTTTTCACTCCCACAACGTCAGTCCCCAGCACTCTCTCCTCGGTGGTCTCTTCATAGGGCTCACTGGGAAGGCTACACCTCTGCTGCCATCGTTGGCCCTCCCCCACTCGATACCATCGATGTGGTGGTTGAGAGCGCCATGCAGTCCATATTGTCTGCTGCAGAAGCTACTATTCCTCGTTCCTCGGGGCGCCCACGGCGTAAGGCGGTGCCGTGGTGGTCACCAGAGATCGCTGACGCCATTAAAGACCATAGGCGGGCCCTACAGCGGTACAGGCTTCTCTTGAGCACCTCATTACCTTTAAAAGTCTCCGTGCTCGTGCTCGCTGTTTAATTAGAAGACGGAAATGGGAGTGATGGGAGACGTACGTTTCCACCATTGGGTCAGGTATCTCCACTTCCCAGGTCTGGAGCCGCATTAGGCGCTTACAGGAATACACAACAGCAACAATCGCTGGGATCTCCGTGAATGGAGCCATATGTATGGATCCAATGACGCTTGCAGAGATGTTTGCTGAGCATTATGCTCGTGCTTCTGCCTCTGCAAACTACCCACCGGCCTTCCATATGTTAAAGGAGTGGGTGGAACGCAAGCCTATCTCTTTTACCACCCGCCGCACTGAGGTTTATAACGCTCCATTCCGTGGGTGGGAGCTACTTGGTGCCCTCGCGCAATGTCCTGACACGGCCCCTGGGCCTGATAGCATCCATGCCCAAATGCTGCGACACCTCTCTGCAGAAAGCCTGGGTAATATCCCCGCCATTTTCAATCGGATCTGGAGCGACGGAGTATTCCCTTCACAGTGGCGGGAGGGTATAATCATACCTGTGATTAAACCGGGCAAAACCCCTGCTCATTTGGATAGCTGTCGACCCATCAGCGTGACCAATGTTCTCTGTAAACTGTTGGAGTGCATGGTCAGTAGGCGGCTGTGCTGGATCCTCGAGACTCGGGGCTTACTGGCTTCGTGCCAGGAGGATTCCGCCAGGGTCGCTCCACCACCGACAACCTGGTGTACCTCGAGTCCACAATCCACACAGCCTTTTCCAGGCGCCAACGTCTCATAGCCGTCTTCTTTGACATGCACAAGGCGTACGACACAATGTGGCGACACCACATACTTACTACTTTACATGGGTGGGGCCTCCGGGGCTCCCTTCCGATTTTTATTAATAACTTTTTAGCTGTCCTTTTAGAGTTCAAGTTGGCGCCTCTCGAAGCACCTCTCATGTGCTGGAAAATGGGGTTCCTCAGGGCTCTGTTCTGAGTGTTCTCTTATTTTTAATAGCCATTAATGGCATAGAGACACAGTTGGGTCGTCAGTATCCCCTTCACTATATGCTGACGACTTCTGCATCTATTTTAGCTCTTCCAGCACACAAGTGGCTGAACGCAGACTGCAGGGAGCGATTTGAAAAGCGCAGTCCTGGGCTCTCGCCCACAGCTTCCAGTTTTCTGCGGCCAAGACTAGTGTTATGCACTTCTATCGACGTCGGACTGTTCACCAACCCCTCGAACTTTACCTCGACAACCACTTACCTCAAGTAGTGGACACACATAGGTTTTTAGGGCTTGTATTCGACGCTCGGCTGACGTGGCTTCCTCATATTCGTCACCTGAAGCAGGAGTGCTGGCGCCATCTGAATGTTCTTCGCCACCTGGGCCATACAAGTTGGGGCTCGGATCGCTCCACACTATTACGACTCTACACAGCATTGGTACGGTCACAGCTTGACTTTGGATGCATTGCCTACGGTTCAGCATCCCACCACTGTGGGGTTCGCATCGCGACAGGTGCCTTCCGCACCAGCCCTGTGAACAGCTTACTTGTGGAGGCTGGGGTCCCACCTTTGGCTTATGCAGCCAGTGTATATTGCTCCCCAGGCCACCCAAACCGGCGTCTCCTCTTTTCTGATGTGGTTGTCCGTCCCCATCAGCGACGCCCTAGCTCAGGTCATACAATTGCCTTTCGAGTTCGATCCCTCCTGCTGGAGCTTGAGTCTTTTCCCCTTCCATCTCCCTATCGAGTCCATGCACGTTCACCCCCGTGGTGCTTGCCAAGGCCATGTACCCGGCTGGACTTGGCCCATGGGCCCAAAGACTCAGTTCCCTTGGAGGCACTCCGCCGCCATTTCTCAGCTGTCATAGCCGAGTTTCCTGGTTATGACCTGGTCTACACCGATGGTTCCCTGGTTGATGGCTGTGTGGGATTTGCACATACTCTTTGTGACCGTGTGGAACAGCACTCTGCCGAATGGCTGCAGTGTTTACACCGCAGAGCTGGTGGCCATTCACAGAGCTCTCGTGCACATCTGGTCTTGCTCAGGTGAATCTTTTCTTATTTGCAGCGACTCCCTGAGCAGCCTTAGAGCTCTGGACCAGTGTTACCACCGGTCTCCTCTGGTGTTGGTCATACAGGAGACGCTTTGTGCAATTTAACGGTCCGGGCGATCAATGGTGTTCATCTGGTCTCCGGGTCATGTGGGAATCCCGGGCAATGAACGTGTTGACAGACTTGCCAGGCAGGCAGTCAGTGCATCCATTTTGGACATTGGTCTCCTGGCGTCTGATCTCCATTCGTTGTTGCGCCACCGCGTACATCAGCGTTGGGATGCCGAGTGGCATAGCCTGGGCACACCCAACAAGCTTCGGGTAGTCAAGGAGACCACCACCGCATGGCGTTCTTCCATGCTGACCTCTCGCTGGGACTCCGTGGTGCTGTGTAGACTCCGTATTGGGCATTCGTGGCTCACCCACGGACATCTCCTTCGTGGTGAGGGCCCCGCCCCAGTGTCAGTGTGGCTCCCATTTAACAATAGTCCACATACTAGTGGACTGCCCTTTTTTAGCCGCCTTGCGGCGTCTTTTTAACATCCCTGGCGTTTTATCAGATGTTTGACGTAACGATGCTTCAGCAGCAAATTCAGTTTTAAGTTTTATTCCAGCAGGAGGTTTTTATCAGTCTCTCTGACTGGTCTTTTCCTTGGACTGCCGAGTGGTTGACTTTTCCTTTTTTATTCCTATGGTCGGTCAACGACTGCCTTCGGCATCTTTGTTGTAAGGTGTCTTTGTGTGATCGTCCCTTTTCCTTTAGTTTCTTCTCCGTTTTGTTGATGTTTTATGGACCCAGTGGGATTCCCCTCCCATTTTGCAAACCTAATATGTGGGCGCATTTATTTGACGTCCGCGCTTTTATTTTTGACACTTTGTGATGGAATGGGGGACTGATGACCATTGTAGTTTTGTCCCCCTTAAACATCCAAATAACAACAACAATAACAACAACTGTGCATAAACCTAGAGCATATGGCTCACAAACAATAAAAAAAAGTTGAAATGTTTGTAATCCTATGGAACGAAACTGCTAAGGTCTCGGTCCCTAGTCTTAGAACTACTTGTACTAACTCAATCTAAGAACAACACAGACACCCATTCCCGACGGAGGACTCGAACCTCTGGCGGGAGTGGCCGCGTACTCCACGACGTTGCGCCCCAGATCACACGGCCATTCCCGCGTGGCGCCCATAGTTTGTTATTTTGATAAATGTGGAGTTCCGTATTCCCGGTACTCTTTTTTATTTTGTGGTAAGTTTTTTAACTTTTCACTATTTACTGTTGTTGAATCATTGTAATTTTTTTTTTGGAATCATAGGCTCTGGAGATTAACGAGTGCGCCGAAACTAATAGTGCATTGGTAGTTATGTAGAAGTACAGTAATTCGACAAGTGAAGACGATTTTACCTGTTGATGCCAGGAGCAGAAAACATCTACATTGGTTGCAGGGCGTTCATTTATTTCGGAGCGCTGTCAACGTTACCATGCTCCTAGACACGAAATATTACTGCACACACTGTTACAGATGTTTCCAACACTGCGACACTGCCTTCCGCTCACTGCTCCTCGCCTCCCGACAGCCATGGTACACGCCTCTTGCCGCAGCCAAAACCCAGCACACGAATCGTCAACTTACCGTGGACAAACAGTACTGTATCAAATTTTCAAATGTTTGCAGAGTCTATGGGACTTAACTACTGGGTCATCCGTCCCTAAACTTACAAACTACTTATGAACTAGCTAATCCTAAGGACGGCACAAATATCCATGCCCGAGGGGGGATTCGAACCCCCGACCGTAGTGGCCGTGCAGACCGCGATTGGAGCGCCTCAGTCCCCTCGGCCACCGCGGCAGGCAGTACTGTATCCTGCGTCGCTGTTTCATTATACAAACAATGCACTGAGCAACAATCAAACAGCCAGTAAACATGTCGCGCTATGTTTGATATTCTATCAAAACCTAAAATCAGATTTCCTACGTCGCGTTGTACTGAATGAACTTCTTCTTCATGTTTTGTGAAGCTTTTAGGCAGAACCTTCGGTTTCTAGTCGACCGCTTTACCCCAAGAGACTTATATTTACACTTACCGTTATTTAACTTGAATAAACGCAAAACTTGAATCTCAAAAAATCTTCAAAACAGTAACAAAAATATCTTAAAATAACCAGAACAGTAAAAAGTAAACTAGGCAAAATACAATTCGACAATTGGCAAAACCTAAAAGAAAAGTTCATGAAAAAATACAAAGTTTAATTTCAATTCGAAAGAAACAAAAACACACTTTTTGGAATGTGGATTTCGAAATAGCAGTTAACTCTAGACATAAGCTACTCAAATTCTGGAAAAGTAACAAAACTGAAAATACATATATCACCTTTCTGTGTGCCGGAACCGTGATGAGACCCTCGGACCTTTGCCTGTGAAGGGTGCCGGGATTGCTCAGTCGTTAGAGCGCTTGCCAGTGAAAGAGAAAGGCGCACAAATAAATATGAAGCTGATCTTAGTAATTAACATGTTTGGTTTATTATTTCTCCTATGGAACAATTCAGATAGCAATATCAACTCTCCCGTTATTTGCAGTATTGTTTCCCTCTTTTAAATTTACTCATGTGATAAGCCCTGTTGCAAAAATCTGAATGAAAGATGCTTGTACATATTTTTGACTTGCTCTTTACAATAGAACAAACCGTTTTGGCGTACCATTTCAAATTAAACAATTATAGACGTTCAATGTGAATGTGTGGTATAATCATTTTATTACACCTGCGAACAATCACTGCCATGATGGTCGTGTATCTGTCTTGCACTTTATGTTATACACAAATTTTTATACTAGAATTAGTGAATTTCTTTTACTGTGATCAGTATGTATCTTGCGCCGAATATATCACCTTGTTGAGACCTTTGATATGAGCCTTCGATCACCCCTGTATCTTAAATGGTTTGAAAGTTAATGAATTTTTAGCTAATTACTAAATTTCCGTATTTTCATTCTATTAAAACTTTTTACGTGCTTGATAGGAAGAATGTCTGTGCATCGCCAGACGTGTCATACGAAAGCCTTTCAC
The DNA here is from genome assembly GCA_026315105.1 of Locusta migratoria. Taxonomy (NCBI): domain Eukaryota; kingdom Metazoa; phylum Arthropoda; class Insecta; order Orthoptera; family Acrididae; genus Locusta; species Locusta migratoria. The sequence continues at coordinate 462,767,825 of CM048746.1, read as the reverse complement.
AAACTGTGCCGCACTTCTCTGTCTCAGTTGTGTTTTATTCTTAAATTAATTTTATTACATACAATACACTGTCGCCTCCCTGGCTGCTCAGAGAAATCCCCTGCCGGCCGCGGTGGCCGAGGTGACTGAGGCGCTCCAGTCATTGTCAGCACGGCCGCTTCGGTCGGGAGTTCGAATCCCCCCTCGGGCATGGATATTTGTGCCTCTTTAGTCTTAGCTAGTTCATAAGTCGTTTGTAAGCTTAGGGACTGATGACCCCGTAGTTAAGTCCCATAAGTTGTACATACATTTGAACATTTTTTAGAAATCCCCTGACGTCACGGCTTTCTCAAGCCGCTCAGGTCTTCCCCAGTCGGCCGTTTCCGCCTTATTTACACAAAGCTCTCCGCTGGCTACCCCACTATTAGCCCTAGCCACACGGCTGCTAAACATGATTTTTCGTAATTACAGATTTATACTGATAATGCATTCCCGTCATTCACCTGTCTACATAGATAAAATGCTACCAAAATTAATAAAAATAAATGAGTGTAACAATTTTGTGCATTTGACAAGGTCAGTGCTTGCGGCGCGTTTAATCTATCTTGACAAATTAAACGGAATTATGGCTGTCAATTTCTCCAATCATAATGACTGCGTGCTACTCGTTGGGCGGTACTGTTACAAGGGAACTCTCCGCATAATGTGGAGGAACACATGAATTCGTGCACCGCATTTTTAAATGACCTGGAGAGCTGCTCTCCAGGCCCATTCCGTCGAATTACCCCCTCGGGCATGGTTCTTTGTGTCGTCTTTACTATAAGCTAGTTCATAAGTAATTTTGTACGTTTATGGACTGATGACCCCGCAGTTATGTTCCTTAAGCTTGACAAACATTTGAACATAGACGTCTCGAAGAAACCGTTACTCATCAGGCTGTCTTAGCCATCCGCGACGAACGCCTACTATTGACGGCTCTCGTGGTACTGAGTGCATCGACGTACTCGAAAATTGCGACAGTTGTGCCAGTTAATTGCGTGGTATCTGTTCTCTCGGACATGGCGGAAATGCCCATATCGTTACTGTATATTTGCCCTCAGCAGGCAAATGACAATTTCCGAGCGAAATACGCTAGGTTCCTTGTGGGAATACACTGTAGTCTGCGAGCATGAATAGTAATATGCAGGGGCCACTGCCACCATAGAGTGCTAAACGTTCAGAATTTAGTAAGGACCAGAAGCGTGTCTGGGTGTACTATTTAGTAGAGGTGACGTCTGGCCGGAAGCAAGAAATCCTGGTTCGAATCCCGATCTGCACTAATTTTCAACTCCTCCATTGAATGTATTTCAGTGCACTGCAGGAATTAAGATGTTTCAGTGTTTCATGTTCATAAATTTACGACCGTTAATGTCAAGAAATGACCACAACAGGTAATTCACAATTTATATTAGAACACATAAATGAAAATTCTGTCCTCGGAGAAGATCAGTTTGGATTTAGCAGACATGTAGGAACCCAGGAGGCAATACTCACATTAGGATTCTTTTCAGAAGATACACACAGGAAAGGCAAGCAAAGACTTTTTCCTTTTATAGATTTGGAGAAAGCTTTTGACACTGTCCACTGGAATACACACTTTCAAATTCTGACGTCATCAAGAGTAAAATAGAGAAAATGATAGGTTATTTTCCACTAGTACAAAAACCAAAAAGTAGTTATTAGAATAGAACGGCATGAAACGGAAGCACTGGTTGGGTTCTAGCTTTTCTACAATGCTAGTCAATTTTTACATGGAGCAAACCGTAAAGGAAAGCAAGGAGAAAATGGAGAAGGCATTAAAGTTCAACTTGAAGAGATAAAAACTTTGCATTTTACCAGTTATGTTGTTAGTCTGTCAGAGACAGCAAAGGACCTAGAGGAGCAATTGAACGGAATGTACAGTATCTTCAAAGCCGTGTATAAGATCAACAATGACAAGAGCAAAAGAAGGGTAATGGAATGTAGTCTAAGAAAATCAGTTTATGCTGAAGGAATTAAATTGAGCACTGGAGCAAAAAGGTAGTAGATGAGTTTTGTTACTTGGGAAGTAAATTAACTTATGATAGTCACACTTTAGAGAATAGAAATAGCAGAAAGGCAATGGGCGGAAAAGCCTTTTTGAAAAAGAATTTGTTAACATCGAATATTAATTTAAGCGTAAGGAGGTGATTTCTGAAGGCACTTCTGTGAAGTCTTGATGGGTGATACACTTCTGTGAAGTGTTGATGGGTGATAAACAATTATGACAGGAAGAGAAGGGGCTCAAGCACAACCCTCACACAATAATACATCGACAGGATGTCAAAAGCATGATCGCAGATGTGAAGGTAGCATGCAGGGAAGCTAAAGTGACAAAATTCCAGGAGACATGTATCGCGAATAAATCGAAACATGCAATTGAACGTGAAAAGGCACGTGTTGTTCAAACAACTTACGGGTATGCTGCCGGGTGACGTCGTCGACAACCGCCGATATTTCGGCAGGAGAACACCCTGCCATTCTCAAGGCACAACTGCACTTAAGGAAGCAATGTGCAAGCGTATTTAATACCTCGGTTTGCAAAGTGTAAACAAGGAAGATAACACACACAGTACAAGTCACAGCAGAGTCAACACAACCAGAGGTGACCAAACATCAAAAATATCGATAGTGACTTAATCAACAGGTGAGGCAACATTAATTTTATCCCTCTGTTTTTTTGACGAGAGACAGTGCCGGATTCCAAGCAGAATTTAAACAAAAACCACCATCTCTGTTTATAAGGTCGCTTGCTAGTTTAATTTCAACAGCTTCCTTAATAACACTATCCCAATAGGTGGAGGTGCATGCCAGGATCTCCGTGTTGTTGTATTCCATAGGATGACCGGTGTCAAGACAGTGTTCTGCAACAGCGGATTTGTTGGGCTGTTGTAAGCGCGTGTAACGTTTATGTTCAATACACCGGTCTTCCACAGTCCTGATTGTCTGACCAATATATGACATGCCACAACTGCAAGGAATACGATATACACCTGCCTTACGCAAACCAAGATCATCCTTTACGGACCCAACAGGGCCTTTATCTTAGAAGGTGGTCGAAAAACACATTTCACATCATATTTCCGTAAAATACGACCAATCTTGTTGGAAATACTTCCTGCGTAAGGCAAAAAGTCCGTAGATTTAGGTGCCACTTCATTACTATCGTCACTCACCCGTTGCACAGAAGGCTGATAGCGCAATGCACGTTTCATCTGTCTCTCACTATAACCGTTCTGACGAAAGGTCACCTCGAGATGGGACAACGCAGCTGACAGACTGTCAGGGTCTGAAATGACATATGCCCTGTGAACCAAAGTACGAAGTACTCCTTCACGCTGAGCTGGATGGTGACAACTATCAGCTCGCAGATACAAATCTGTGTGAGTAGGCTTCCTATAAACAGAATGTCCCAATGTACCATCAACCTTCCTTCTGACCAACACATCAAGGAAAGGAAGGCAGCCATTCTGTTCCACCTCCATTGTGAACTGAATATTCGGGTGGATTGAATTTAGGTGTTCCAAAAAACCATTTAAATTCTCACTACCATGAGGCCAAACAACAAAAGTGTCGTCTACATATCTGAGAAAACACGCAGGTTTCAGAGTCGCTGACGCTAAAGCACGTTCCTCAAAATCCTCCATAAACAAATTGGCCACAATAGGTGACAAAGGGCTTCCCATTGCAACTCCATCAGTTTGTTCATAGTACTGACCATTGAATAAAAAGTAAGTGGAAGTCAGCACGTGTCGAAAAAGGTTTGTTAACTCGACACCAAACTTAACCTCAATTAGCTGCAACGAATCTGACAGAGGAACGCGAGTGAAGAGAGACACAACATCAAAACTCACTAAAATAGCAGAGTCATTCAAACGCAATCCCTGCAATCGAAGTAAGAAATCCGCCGAGTTCTTAATGTGGTGTTCACACCTGCCCACCATTGGACTCAACAAACTAGCAAGATGTTTAGCTACACGATATGTCGGAGCACCAATGTTAGACACTATAGGCCTCAGAGGAATGTTCTGTTTGTGAACCTTAGGAAGGCCATACAATCTAGGTGGAACAGCACAGTAAGAATTAAGACTTTTGATGGTCTCAGGCGAGAAAGGACTTTTCTTCAGCAGGTTATTAGTCTTTCTCTCAACACTCTTTGTGGGGTCAGCACCGATCCTACGATATGTCGAGTCAGAAAGTAAACATTGCATCTTTTGAATGTAATCATCTTTATTCATCAAAACTGTGGCGTTTCCCTTGTCCGCAGGCAAGATAACAATATCAGGATCCATTCTGAGAGACCGTAAAGCAGACGCCTCAGCTGCTGTTATATTACACTTGGGTGGACGGGCCCCAGTCAACACACGACAAGCTTCCCTCCTAGCCTCTTCTGCAGAATCGGAAGGTAGTTTGGAAACAGCCTGTTCAATAGAACTTATGAAATCAACGACCGGCAAACGCTTAGGCGTCGGTGCGAAATTCAAACCCTTCCCCAACACACATAAAGCTGCGTCGTCATAGGTTTTCTCCGTGAGATTGATCACGGATCGTTGTGAAACTAAATTGGAATCAGACACTGAGCCAAGGAAACGTTCAAATTTCGCCGAATGCCGTGCCGTTACAGATTGAAATTCCCAATCAGACTGTGTCGAAGAGGCACCGTCCAACCAATCCCAAGAAAGCACATTGCAACCTTACTCTACTGCTACGAAGTTTATCCAACTTTCGTAAACACCGATACATTTCCTCCCCGTAGAGGTAAACAATGTGAGACTTTAACTTTTCCCGGCGTAAGGAATGTTCAAACAACTTACGGGTATGCTGCCGGGTGACGTCGTCGAAAACGGCCGTTTTTTTTTTTTTTTTTTTTTTTTTTTTTTTTTTTTTTTTTTTTTTTTTTTTTTTGATGAATAAAGATGATTACATTCAAAAGATGCAATGTTTACTTTCTGACTCGACATATCGTAGGATCGGTGCTGACCCCACAAAGAGTGTTGAGAGAAAGACTAATAACCTCCTGAAGAAAAGTCCTTTCTCACCTGAGACCATCAAAAGTCTTAATTCTTACTGTGCTGTTCCACCTAGATTGTATGGCCTTCCTAAGGTTCACAAACAGAACATTCCTCTGAGGCCTATAGTGTCTAACATTGGTGCTCCGACATATCGTGTAGCTAAACATCTTGCTAGTTTGTTGAGTCCAATGGTGGGCAGGTGTGAAAACCACATTAAGAACTCGGCGGATTTCTCACGTCGATTGCAGGGATTGCGTTTGAATGACTCTGATATTTTAGTGAGTTTTGATGTTGTGTCTCTCTTCACTCGCGTTCCTCTGTCAGATTCGTTGCAGCTAATTGAGGTTAAGTTTGGTGTCGAGTTAACAAACCTTTTTCGACACGTGCTGACTTCCACTTACTTTTTATTCAATGGTCAGTACTATGAACAAACGGAGTTGCAATGGGAAGCCCTTTGTCACCTATTGTGGCCAATTTGTTTATGGAGGATTTTGAGGAACGTGCTTTAGCGTCAGCGACTCTGAAACCTGCGTGTTTTCTCAGATATGTAGACGACACTTTTGTTGTTTGGCCTCATGGTAGTGAGAATTTAAATGGTTTTTTGGAACACCTAAATTCAATCCACCCGAATATTCAGTTCACAGTGGAGGTGGGACAGAATGGCTGCCTTCCTTTCCTTGATGTGTTGGTCAGAAGGAAGGTTGATGGTACATTGGGACATTCTGTTTATAGGAAGCCTACTCACACAGATTTGTATCTGCGAGCTGATAGTTGTCACCATCCAGCTCAGTGTGAAGGAGTACTTCGTACTTTGGTTCACAGGGCACATGTCATTTCAGACCCTGACAGTCTGTCAGCTGCGTTGTCCCATCTCGAGGTGACCTTTCGTCAGAACGGTTATAGTGAGAGACAGATGAAACGTGCATTGCGCTATCAGCCTTCTGTGCAACGGGTGAGTGACGATAGTAATGAAGTGGCACCTAAATCTACGGACTTTTTGCCTTACGCAGGAAGTATTTCCAACAAGATTGGTCGTATTTTACGGAAATATGATGTGAAATGTGTTTTTCGACCACCTTCTAAGATAAAGGCCCTGTTGGGGTCCGTAAAGGATGATCTTGGTTTGCGTAAGGCAGGTGTATATCGTATTCCTTGCAGTTGTGGCATGTCATATATTGGTCAGACAATCAGGACTGTGGAAGACCGGTGTATTGAACATAAACGTTACACGCGCTTACAACAGCCCAACAAATCCGCTGTTGCAGAACACTGTCTTGACACCGGTCATCCTATGGAATACAACAACACGGAGATCCTGGCATGTACCTCCACCTATTGGGATAGTGTTATTAAGGAAGCTGTTGAAATTAAACTAGCAAGCGACCTTATAAACAGAGATGGTGGTTTTTGTTTAAATTCTGCTTGGAATCCGGCACTGTCTCTCGTAAAAAAACAGAGGGATAAAATTAATGTTGCCTCACCTGTTGATTAAGTCACAATCGATATTTTTGATGTTTGGTCACCTCTGGTTGTGTTGACTCTGCTGTGACTTGTACTGTGTGTGTTATCTTCCTTGTTTACACTTTGCAAACCGAGGTATTAAATACGCTTGCACATTGCTTCCTTAAGTGCAGTTGTGCCTTGAGAATGGCAGGGTGTTCTCCTGCCGAAAAATATCGGCGGTTGTCGACGACGTCACCCGGCAGCATACCCGTAAGTTGTTTGAACATTCCTTACGCCGGGAAAAGTTAAAGTCTCACAAGGCACGTGTTAATCATACTGAGATTAAGTTAGGATTAAGTTAGTTAAAGAAATCAACTTAAAGTTAGAATCATATGGTGCAATCATGATCAAATCAGATAAGGGCTGCACCTCCGTCGTGATATACGAGGAAGAATATATAAGTAAACCAATGCAGTTTTTCAGGAGAATGGAATTAAAGAAATCAAAAGAGACCCTACGAAGAAATTTCAAGTAGAATTAAAGTCAAATTAGAAGCAGTCCAATTTTTGTTTATGCCGAGTGAAAAATGTAGACTAATCAGTATGAATCCCAAAACACCAGAAGCGAGGGCTGAGATAAAATTGCATAAAAATAATAAACCTACGCCCGTAATTTTCAATGGCAGGGAGGCAGTTAATGAGCTACTGAATAAAGGTTTATACCAAAAATTGAAATCTGCCTACAAATTTCAGGAATCCTGCAGTGTTAAAAATAATGTGAGCTTTGCCAACGAGGTGAAGGATGTAGCAATTCCAGAAGACGCCGTCCTTGCTTCTTTAGATATTGTGAACCTCCTCACTAACGTACCAATTTCAGAAACATTAAGAATCATCAAGCGCAATCTCCTAAAACATGTCAGTGACCGTGGGTGAAATCATTGAACTTTTAGATCTGTTAGACTTCACATTAGCCTTCAACTGTTTTATCTTCAATGGCAAAGTTTTTATTCAAGATGATGGTTTAGCAATGGAAAATTGCCTATCGGGTATTTTAGATGAAATTTTTGTGAACGATTTTGAAAACAAAATTTTCACCTCATATCCCGAAATAAAAGGGAAACTAATATATTATAGACGGTATATTGATGACTATTTTTCTGTTTAAAGGGAGGAAAGAGAAAATAGTGAAAATGTCAAAAGTCTTAAACGATCAATACCCAAAGATGCATTTTACCTTGGAATTGGAGCAGAAGGGGGCAATCAGTTTCCTTGACTGGACCATAAGAATGGACGGAGAGAGAAACGCATTCGGTGTATACAGAAAACAGGCATACTCTGATAGCATTATAGGAGCGACATCACGACATCCAGCACAGCACAAAAGAGCATACTTCTACGCAATGTGCAACAGAACTCTCAGAGTAACACTTACCGAGGAAGAATTACAAAAGGAACTTAGACTCTATTAAACAGGTAGCCGCAGCCAATGGGTACAAGATGCAAGACGTTATGCGGATATTCAATAAAATAAAAAAAACAGATCCACTGGCAATAACATATTTAAAGATAAGTTGGAGTTTGTCACTTTGACATACAGAGGACGTGTGTCGGAGAGAATTGCGAAATACCTTCCGAGAAAGATAGGGGTGGCGTTCAAAAATCATGGGCAAATGGCACAAAGATTAAGGCATAGACCCACCACGGAAAAACACACAAAGTGCAGCAACTCAGGGGTATACAAGATTAAACGCGCCAGGTCTGATAAATATTACATAGGGCAAACTGGACGGAACTTTGAAGTCCGATACAAAGAGCACTGTAATAACAGCAATCGTACAGCGTTTGGAGCGCATGCTAAAGACAACAAACACCAAGTTAGCACTATAGGCGAACAAATGGAAGTTCTGCACAGGGCACCGAAAAGCATTCATTTAAATGTACTTGAGGGGCTTGATATATATGTACACAAGGAGAAAGACCCGGACAAACTTCTAAATGAGCAGTCAGATTTCATGCATAAAAACTTTTTTGAAATATGTAAAGACATTTTGTAGCCTTTCCTGGAATGGAACGCGCTGCCAAACACCAGCTACGGAGGCCCTCAGCACACTGGCGGCGGTGAATGGGACACGACGAGACGGAGGAAACCTCGGCGACGCTACTGCTGCCTGACACACTGAAGCCTCACACGCAGTCGGAAAAAGACATTGTCCACAATATTAAAAAAAACCTTTTTGAGAGTTTTTCTAAAACATTTTAATATTTAACCATGTTAAATGTATTTTAACTTACTTACAGACTTACTTAAAATGCTTTTATATGCACCCAGAACCCAATGTTATCTTATTTCTATGTCCTCTTATAGTTTGATAACTAAGTATCTCAACTGTAAACGCTATATTATACCTTGACTCCTAATGTATACCTTGACTTCAGAATTGATTTTCATTGAGTATAATTTTAACGAAAATGATCCCCACCAATTAGATGATTTTCGACACATTATAATATAAAGCGTCAGATGATTTTCGACACATTATATAAAGCCTCAGGAGGCTACTATGTTTTAGTAACGACTGTGAACAATCGTTCATCACAGGACAGGTTACTCTGTAACTTCATAAATTTGGTGTGTCTTTCACATTTTTCCATTAACTTTTTAAGATATTATACTTTGTAAATAGTAGCTTACATTCAGTTGTAACATTTGTTTACAGATATGAAGATGGGCAGCTGTCCCGAAACCGTTACTGTTGTAGAAAATAAAAGCGATCTGGAGACTGATATTCAAGAACTTTAGAGAATGGACGCTTTTGAAATGCTGTGCTATGAAATAATGCTGAAAATTATGTGGATACATCGCATAACTGATGAAATGTTACTCAACAGAACTGCGGAGAAAAGAAATTTCTGGCAAAAATTGAGTAAAAGAAGGAATCGATTGGTAGGACACATTCTTAGACATCAAGGAATCGTGCATCTGCATTGGAGAACAGTGTATGCAGTAAAAATCACAGAGGGAGACCAAGAGATGAATACAGTAGGCATGTTCAAATGGATGTGGGTTGTCGTTCTAATGAGGTGATGAAGAGGCTTGTTCGGGATAGAATAGTACGGAAAGCTGCATCAGTCCCATTCTCCCGCCTGAAGACACAACAACCACAAATACGCTTGACCCCTTTGCGGGAATACACCAAAGGCTGCGAGCAAGGCTAAGTCATTGCCAGGGTTCACTACCATCGTAGAGTGTCTTAATTTGAGAATTTGGAGAGGATGGATAACGTGTCTGGATAGCCTATTTCCTTAAGATGACCACTAGCACAAAGCAAGAAATCCTAGTTTGAATGCTGATCCAGAACAAAATTTCAACTTCGGCTTTGAATTTACTTGAATGGCCTGCAACGGTGGAGATGTCAGAATATTTCGAGTCTGCAATGCGTTACTGCTGCATTTTTACCACCAGATTCGGTCGCTGGAGATCCAGAATGTAGCGTGATCGTTACCTTGGTTCAAGCCCTGCTAATGTGATTATGTGCGTACCACTTGGTTCGTTTTAACTGCTTCATATTGAGCTCTCCCCGAGGACATAATTATTCTGAAACGTGTCAACCAATGCCGCAGTGAGTCTGTAAACAGTGAAAAGCTGAAATCGTTTGTCTATCTTGGGAAATAACAGCCAGGAGTTATTAATAATGTTCAAACATTAGATTATCGAGAAGTTTCAGCAGCAATGGACAATAAATTCTGCTACGCTTCTTTCAGTTCGACTTTTCTGGCGGCCACACACGCTCTGAAACGTCTTCCTCCTCTATAATGGATGAGTATTTACATTCTGACTCTTAACAATGGGGTGTCTACGGTTGCGTTGCTACAGTAATGCAGTGGTGTTGCAGTTATTAAGTTCAAAAAATGTTCAAATGTTTGTTAAGCTTATGGGACTTAACTACGGGGTCATCAGTCCCTAAACTTACAAACTACTTATGAACTACTTACGAACTAGGACGGCACAAATATCCATGCCCGAGGGGGGATTCGAACCCCCGACCGTAGTGACCGTGTTGACCGTGACTGGAGCGCCTCAGTCACCTCGGCCACCGCGGCCGGCCAGTTTTTACGCCTAGAGTCTCTATTTATTTGATGGGGCCCTACTAAAAATAAATTTTTGCGTGTTCTGGCTTATCAGATGACTAAAGTAACGAGTGGAAGAAGAAAACCATAATCCTGTGATTGCTGATGAAGTCCAAAGCACCTGACGTAAGAAAGAAGAGCAAAATTGATTTGGTGCCAACTGCACCACTACCAGAGACTTCGGAATCTGATCTTTTCAAGTGCATGCACGGGAATGTCAAACAGCAGAGAAATTGAAACACAATTGTCTTGCTTTTTTGGCAACCAGGAAATATTGAAAAGTTGACGGTGGCGTTGTTTATTTAAATTAATAAGCATACGATATGATTCGGGGTTGGGAAATGAAAGCAGTTTCTATCATATTTTTTTGTGTATACCACGTACTTGTTCCTGATGCCTCTGCCTCATATCACACGCAAGAAATTATGGAACATCTTAGTCAGAGTAATGCAAACAACGTCATACTTCAGCGAAAAGCAGGGAAGTGAAAAGCTTTTGGACATACATATATCTACATCTTGTGACCTGCTAGTGCGAGAGTTGTTGTCGTCAGCGTACGTCCCGAGGGAAGACCATCCACCACAAGTTAGTTTGGCAGCCCAGCCACTGCTCAAGAGTGCGACAACCCTGTTGTCGGAATGTGCTATCCAGTTGTGGTGCCCGGACCTCCGATAGCCACAGCGAAGAGATGGTGGGAATGGTAGACCACCAAGGCCCATGGACCACCATCAGAGAATAGCCACCATCCTGGAGAGTCCACCATAGACTTGCGTATTCTCCACTACTACTCCGGACTCTCCAGTTCAAGGCCAAACTCTGCCAGGTCCATCGGCCTGTAGTCTCATTTCCCGCCATCAAGCACCTCACCTACGTGATGTCGTCGTCTGGCCATTTCCTTGGTGACAACTTGAATATACCACCTACAGCTCTACGACGCTCACCTACGCTAAGAGCGGCTCCGTCTTCAGAAATTATTGCAAGTTCCGCCACAAAATTATGTAAGCCTTACCTCAAGTATATTGTTAGGTTGGTGTTTGTCAGAAGAATCTTTAAATTTTGCAAAAGCACTCCTAAATTTGAATGTGTTAGCAATTATTATAAATTAGTCCGTATTTTATAGGGCCAATAAAAATTGCTGTAAATGTAAGAATGTCCTACTGATTTAAGAGACATTACTGGATATACAAACATGATCTTGATACACTCCCAAATCAGTAATAATTCATAGCCTCAAGCCTCATGAACTGGCAATGTTGATTACTGTTGTGGATATTCAATTCGATTTCTCACCAGCACTTCATACGTGTTTGCTGAACACGGTAGCATTAATTCTAGATACCAAGATTTTCAAGTAATTTCGTTCGCTATCAGTGATGAAACACATTAAATACTAATACATAACAATTCTTGAACTAATTCGAAGCGAAATTGGCATTGTCGATGTGGAATGGAAAAAAAATTGAGGACATTCACATTTAAATGTGGACAACAATCTGTTATCATACAAGAAATGTTCATCATATTTGCGTACATATTATAATAATTGGCTATTGCAGCCTCGATTCATGATTTAAAACTAAAGTAAAAAGACGTTATACAACACTTATTTACAATGACCGTTTTAGTGCAAAGGAGTTGTACAGAACTAAGAATGTACACAATTTTCACCGTATATGAAATTATTAATTACTTACACTCATCAATAGTTTATGGAAAGAAATTCCTCAATGGAGTAGTAGGATACATCCACAAATAAATTCTCTAGCCTCTTCTCAAACTGAATGTGTTAAACTTATTATTGCTGCTGGTAAGTGTGTACTATTTAGTAGTGGACACCTTTCTGTACAAAGTAAGTATCTTCAAATCTTTGTGAAAGTTATTCTCGTTTCTAGTATTGAATCAAGAAACTGAGTAGTGTGAAAAACTGACACATTTTTACAAATTTCATTAACGAGTAAATATATTGGGAAGCAATAGTTAGGTTATCCGATCCATTATACGCCCTGTGCAGGATTTTCGTGAGTTCATATTAAGAAGAATAGTTATTGCAAGGTTTTTGGCCTTGAAAACCATTAGCTTGGCTTGACCATTTCCCCCTATGTTCACAGGGGCACAGTTCATCATCATAAAGGATGAAACACTTGTCAACAGCTGAATGTCCAATTGAAGCTTTGAATTTAATTCAATATGTAACTGATTCTTAGCTTCGCCAGCTGGGTATATGCGAATCCCTATACAGAGGAAGCCATACAAAATTGGAATAGGTTTCTCTACATATTTACAGCTTTGGAATAATTGGACTATAAGACTGACCACTAGAAATTCAAACAATTGTACAATATGGTCGAAATATGTTTTGTACATATTAAATGAGCCAAATGACTTAATGGCGACTGTACAAAAACGTAGGACAAATGTTTGTAACCCAAAGGGACCAAATTGCTGAAGTCATTGGCGCCTAGACTTACAATGTACTTTAACTTATTCTAAGGACAACACACACACATCCATGCCCAAGGGAGGAACCTCTGGTGGTATTGGCCGTGTAATCCACAACGTTGCGCCCCAGATCACACGGCCATTCCCGTGCGGCTGACATGGTTAGATAAATTATTAAACTTTTCACTGTTTAATGAATCATTAGTTGAATCATTGTCATCCTTTTTTAATCATAACAAATTTAGAATGACGCCATAGTGCGTTGAAACTAGTAGTGCATTGGTAATTAGATGGAAGTATATTAATATGACAAGTGAAGACGATTTTACCTGGAGATGCTAGCAGCACAAAACATCTGCACATCTATTTCGTATTCCTGCCAACGTTACGCTGCCCCTATACACGAAATATTACTGCACACATTGCTATGGGTAACGTTTCCAAAACTGCGACACTCATTTCCGCTCACTGATGCTCGCCTCCCGGTAACCATGGTACACGCCGCCTCCTGCTGCTGCCAAGAGCCAGCGCAAGAATCGTCAACTTACCGTGGACAAACAATACTGTATCCTGCGTAGCTGTTTCACTATCAGACAATGCACTGAGCAACTATCAAACACCCAGTAAATATGCTGCGCTAAATTTGATATTCCCTCGAAACCTAAAATCAGATTTCCTGTGTCGCTTTTTGAAGTTCCTACGTGATGAGTTTTCAAGAAAGCTTTACCGATCAACAAAATTACACTTGAAACTTCCTAGCAGATTAAAATTGTGGGCCAGAAACGGGATTCGAAACTGGGACCTTTGCATTTCTCTGGGAAGCGCTCTACCATCTGAGCTATCCTGGCACGCTTCACGGTCCGTCCACAAAACTTTACTTCTGCCAGTACCTCGCCTCCTACTTTCCAAACTTTAAAGAAGTTCTTCTGTGAACCTTTCAGGACTAGCACTCCTCATTCAGCAGTTTTAGAATCATTCAAGGAAAGTCTACACCAGGTAGTGCATAGGTATCCGGGCCACGTAATATTAGTCGGAGGTGACTTCAACCTTAAGAGTATAGATTGGGACCTCGCTAGTCACATTTCAGGCGGTACAGACAAGCACTCTTGCGAGCTACTTTTGGACACATTCTCCGAAAACTGTCTTGAGCAGTTAAACCGCAACCCACGCGCAATGGAAATATTCTAGACCTTATAGCCACAAACAGGCCTGACCTTATTAACGATGTCTGTGTAGAGACAGGAGTTAGTGATCATGATATCGTCATAGCGTCGATGGTGACCAAATTTCATAAACCAATCAAGAAGGCTAGGAGCGTGTTTTTGGTGGGAAGAGCCGATAAGCAAATGTTACGATCGCACTTAGAAAATGAATGGGCATTGTTTAATTCTGGGACTATGGATGTAGAGAAATTGTGGACTAAATTTAAGTGCATTGTTAATAAAGGGTGAGAGAAATATGTGCCAGTAAAGACGATTAAGGATGGAAAATATCCACCGTGGTATAATAATAATGTTAGAAAGCTGCTGAGAAAGCAAAGGCTGTTGCACTCTCGATTCAAAAAAGAACACGCAAATGATGACAGGCAAAAGTTAGTAGAGATTCGTGCGTCTATAAAAAAGATCGATGCGTGAAGCATACAATAATTATCACAGCCATACCTTAGCAAAAGATCTTTCCGAGAACCCGAAAAAATTCTGGTCCTATGTAAAATCGATAAGCGGGTCAAAGCCCACTGTCCAGTCACTAGTTGATCATTCCGGGGCAGTAATAGAAGAAAGCAAACGGAAAGCTGAAGTTTTAAATTTAACCTTTAAGAAACCTTTCACGGAGAAGGACCGCACAAATGTACCATCATTAGATCAACGTACTAATTCCGAAATTGGGGACATAGCAATAGGTATTTCCGCTGTAGAGAAGCAGCTGAGAGAGCTAAATAAGAAAAAGTCTGCTGGTCCGGATGGAATACCAGTTCGGTTTTACAAAGACTATTCTGCGGCATTGGTCCCCTACTTAGCTTGCATTTATCGCGAATCTTTAATTCAGTGCAAAGTTCCTAGTGATTGGAATGAGCACAAGTGACTCCCGTTAATAAGAAAGGAAAGAGAACTGACCCACACAATTACAGGTCAATATCGTTGACATCAGTCTTCTGTAGAATTTTAGAGCATATTCTCAGTTCGAATATAGTAAATTTCCTTGAAACGGAAAAGCTTCTTTCCGTGAATCAGCACGGGTTTAGGAAACGTCGTTCATGTGAAACTCAGCTTGCCCTTTTCTTACATGACATCTTGCGAGCCATGGACGAAGGGCAACAGGCGGATTGTGTTTTTCTCGACTTCAAAAAGGCGTTTGACGCGGTGCCACATTGCAGACTGCTAACGAAGATACGAGCTTATGGAATAGGTTCACAGATTTGTGACTGGCTGGAAGACTTCCTAAGTAATAGAACGCAATACGTTGTTCTCGACGGCGAGTGTTCATCAGAGACGAGTGTACCGTCAGGCGTGCCCCAGGGGAGTGTGATAGGACCGCTATTATTTTCTATCTATATAAATGATCTGATGGACAGAGTAAGTTGTAATTTGCGGCTGTTTGCTGATGATGCTGTGGTGTATGGGAGGGTGTCGTCTGTAACTGACTGTAATAGCATACAGGTTGACTTAGACAAAATTTCTAGTTGGTGCGAAGAATGGCAGCTAGCTCTCAATGTAGAAAAATGTAAGGTGATGCGCATGAGTAGAAAAAACAATCCTATAATGTTCGAATACAGCATTAGTAGTGAGCTTCTTGATGCTGTCGCGTCCTTCAAATATCTAGGCGTAACATTACAGAGCGATATGAAATGGAACGAGCATGTAAGGACAGTTGTGAGTAAGGCGGACAGCCGACTTCGGTTTATTGGGAGAATTTTGGGATATGTACTTCACCTGTAAAGGAGATCGCGTATAAAACGCTTGTACTACCACGTCTTGAGTATTGCTTAAGTATTTGGGACCCGCAGCAGATCGGTTTGAAGGAAGACATAGAGGCGGTTCAGAGGCGAGCAGCTAGATTTGTTACCGGTAAGTTCGACCAATGCGCGAGTGTCACGGAAATGCCCCGGAAACTCAATTGGGGATCGCTGGAAGAAAGACGACGTTCTTTTTGTGAATTTCTGTTAAGTAAATTTAGAGGGCCGGAATTTGAAGCTGAGTGTAGTACGATCTTGCTGCCGCCTACTTACATTTCGCGTAAAGATCACAAAGACAAGATAAGAGAAATTAGGACTCGTACGGAGGCATATAGGCATTCTTTCTTTCCTCGTTCAATTTGGGAGTGGAATAGGAAAGGAAATGCCTAGTAGTGGTACAGTGTACCCTCCGCCACGCACCTTACGGTGAATTGCGGAGTATGTATGTAGATGTAGATTAGGCTGTGGCTAAGCCATGTCTCCACCACATCCTTTCTTCCTGGAGTGCTAGTGCTGCAAGGTTCGCAGGAGGATTTCTGTGAAGATTTGATAGTAGGAGGTGAGGAACAGGCAGAAGTAAAGTTTTGATAACTGACTGTGAAGCGTGTCAGGATAGTTCAGACGGTAGAGCGCTTGCCCGCGAAAGCCAAAGGTCGCAGGTTTGAATCCCAGGTACAGCACACAGTTTTAATCTTCCTGGAAGTTACATATCAGCGCACACTCCACTGCAGAGTGAAAATTTGATTCTGAAAATTACACTTGACTGTGTTTCAAGAAGTATTTCTACTGCCATGAAAATCCTTTGTATCTGATGTGTCGATAAATGCCATTGAAATTTCACATATGCTCCAATAACCGGAAAATCGAACGTTTAGCTTCAAATAAAACCTTTTTATGATGGATGGGAGTACCACTTCTTAGTGACTAGGAAAAGAATCAGATAAACCGTTTACCGAAAACATCTGAAAGCGCCAGCCTGAACGCAGCCATTCAAATTGGCAGTTTTTTTTACATAGTTAAATCTTTTAACTTTATTTACGTA
Organism: Locusta migratoria; assembly: GCA_026315105.1. NCBI lineage: Eukaryota > Metazoa > Arthropoda > Insecta > Orthoptera > Acrididae > Locusta > Locusta migratoria. The sequence continues at coordinate 462,750,773 of CM048746.1, read as the reverse complement.
CAAGTAAAACATACACATCTCCCAAGCAGTCACGAAACAATAAACACATTTTATTTCTTTTTATTGTAAATTACTGACAAAAAAGAGCAAGAAGCAATTAAATGGAAGCATAACACAGAAAGTCAAATTTCCTTATGTGAATTACAGGGATTTTTGCATTTTTAAACTTACAATTACATGCCGCTCATAAGTAAAAGTTAATTATTCTAATGCTAGGATTCTTCCCCTCCCTCCATTCCTCACCATATCTCTCTCTCTCTCTCTCTCTCTCTCTCTCTCTCTCTCTCTGTCTGTCTCTCTCTCCGCTCTCTTCCGCTCTCTATGTTTCTCTCTCTCTCTCATTTTTCGTCGGGCCGTCTGGGGGGGAGGGGGCATGTTCCCCTGTGCCCCCCTCACCCTCCCCCCCCCCCGCGTGAATCCGCCCGTGTGGGTAGAGGTTATACCTGACAAACCAGAATAAATTAATAATTGATTCCTTTTACTCATCTCCTGACTCACACGATTCGATTGCAGAAACGTTCAAAGAAAGTTTGGGCCAAATTTCAGACACGTTCCCAAAGCATGCAATTTTTGGCGGCGACTTTAACTGACCCTCGACATTTTGGCAAAAATACATGTTGGCATAACTACATGGTTAAAACCGAAGGCAAGTATAATACATCATCCGAAATCGTAGTGAACGCATTCTCCGAAAATTATTTCCAGCAATTAGTTCATGAGCCCACTATATTAGTATACGTTTGTGAAAATATATTTGACCTCTGAGCAACAAATAATCCGAAGCTAACAAGGGGCATAAAAGCAGACACAGGCATTAGTGAACACAGAGTTGTAGCGAGAATGAATATCGGGTTTCCCAAACCTACCAAAAATAAATAATTAGTATATCTATTCAATAAATCAGATAAAAATCCAGTTAAAGATTTCCTGGGTGATAATCTCCAGAGAGGTCTGACCCGCCATGATACACAAAATAGGTTACATCACTCTTGCAAAAGCAAAGAAAAAAGCATGCCAAATGTAAACAGACACAAAATCCACAAGACTGGCAGTCTTCTGCAGAAACTCTAAATTTAGCTAGAAATTCAATGCTAGAAACTCGTTCCCACAACTAAACGCCGTCAAGTAATTTGGTAGAGAATCCTAAGAAATTCTGGTCGCATGCAAAGTGCAATAGCGGCAAAACACAATCAATTCCTTCACTGTGCAATAGCAGTGTTGATGCTACTGATGACAGTTCTGCAAAAGCGGAATTTCTAATGATAACTTTCGGAAATTCCTTCATCACAGAAAACGAAGCAAATACTCCAGAATTCGTATCAAGAACAGCTGCCAACATGCGTAATTTAGAAGTAGACACCCATGGAGTATTAAAGCAGCTTAAATCACTTAACAAAAGTAAATCTCCTGGTGCCGATTAATTAGGTTTCATTCAGATTATACTGATTCCATAGCTCCATACTAGTTCTGATATACAACCGCTTGCTCAGTGAAAGATTCTGACGTAAACTATGCTGTCGTAATTTTAATATTACTCTTTCAACTTTTTTTTGTATTGTGCAATGGAATTATCTAACTATGTACTCTTGGCAAGAACGAAATCAACAGCTCATTCCGCAGAACTCGGAAAAATTTTCCTTGTCTATCTACAATCGATGAAACTTTATCACTTATGTAGAGACATCTCCTCTAAAAAACGTTAAGTACCAAAAGGCGTAATTAGTGACGATCAGTTAGGGTAATAAAATGATGTCGCTAGTTACTGAAACAAAACACCTAGGAAAAGGACGATTCTTGTGTAAAATGGTAAACTTAAGACATAATTAGTAATTCCAGCTTGCAGGGTGGAAATCATTATCCTGCAACCTGGAATTACTAAGAGCCGGTTCGTCCATCTCTCGTTAATCTTCTCGTTAGTAAACAAGAAGATGCCTTTAACGTCCAATTAAATGTGCTCGTTAAGTGCATTGCGTTTGTCATTGCCAGATACACCTCGTTTGCTAACCTGAAGAAAACGAGAAGGTTCGATATATTTCGACTAGGTTGGCAATAGAAATAAATGACAGTGCCGTCTGAATAACAGCTGTTTCCCTTATTTAACTATCAGGAAAGAGGTTAACAGATAATTGTTAATTGGAGTTATAGACAACAAACGTGAAAGAAGCTCGAATTTTATAAGAAGTTAGTGCGAGTGTGTTGTGTCCTCAATAGAGAAATATTAGAGTGCATTGGAATGTAAAAAAACGAACGCTACGACATGGAAGGAGAAGAAAAAAGCCACATGATCGCGTGTGGCAAATGAATTCAGTGCTTTCCATGGAAAATGTAGGACAGTAAAAATGCTTAGGGCTTAGTACGAATACATGCCAAGTGCGTAGTATCTTAGTGCAACATTGCACATAGGCAAAAGTATACTGTTCCTGTAGATTGGAGGAAGGAATCACATTTTAGGCCTCACACTAGGCGCAACAAGCATAAGTAAATACTGGGTAAAATTTTACGACGCTTCTCGCCGGGCTCCAGTGCTTATGTTGGCAACAGATAAACAACGAACTGTAGAATTGTGTTAACAACAAGATTCACAACAATTTCTGTCATGTAGTCCGTTGTGTGGAATTTTACCGGATATGTCTGAAGCAATGACCATGCCAGATGGGAAAGCAGAGAACCAGGACATAAGTTTTAGTTGTGAGGCTGCTGCACCGTCTGCTGTGTCATGTTGAATGGCCAACTGAAGGATTCAAATATCTGGCAGGCTACATTGCACGCCGTGCTGCGAAATATGAGATCTCGCTGGGGGTGTCGTCTAATCAACTACTTTGTCCCCCTCCAAAACACCTCGCAGAATACGGGTGGATAGAATTTCTATCACGAGGAGGTTTGTTAGTGCCGTCTGACGAGTGGATGCGGCAGATATCAGAGTTTGAGCTGCTGTTCAATGAGATTAACGGAAGTAACACAATTAAACAAAATATTTCTAATAGATTAGCTGGCGTAATTTCGCAGAAATATCTTCATGTGGCGCCAGAAGTCATTAAAATATTCTTACGGACCGAATTTTTATACGAGTGCGCTACATCAACATGAAGCTCAAAAGAGAGAAAGCAGCGGCATCACAGAGGCGAAAATGATGTCAGTGGCATTTTTCGGCTGTCGGAAGAATTTAACGAGGTATGTAACTGAAATAAGCAATGCGTAAACGTTAAATTTTGTGTGTTTAATGGCGTTCTACGTGACGGCGCAGCGCCGCTTCGAGCCCCTCGCTAGCAGTGCTGCTTCGCCGCTGACGTCATTTCAACGGCCAATAGCAGGTCGTTGCGCTTCGGGCCCAACATTTTATAGAATAACCTTGGTGTTAACATTTTTCACGAGCTACAGAGTAAATGTTATTGCTGGTCGTTTCACTCGCAGCAAAATTAATACTGTACCTGCTCTATGGTTGACAGGTTCTTGTATATACCCATGTCCGTTCAGAAAAAAAAAATCGTTTTAATTGAAGTTGTCACGAAAAAACATTTATTGGTCGTCTGAGTTGCCGTCATTACCATTGATGCCAACATAAACACTGCAGCCCGGCGAGAAGCGTGGTACAATTTAACCAAATACTGAATTAATAAGCTCGCAGGCATAGATAATGTATTCTGTTTTCTATTATGACAGATAACTTACAAAATGCGTAACTATCTGTTGGACTCTTGAGATCGTCGTGGAGTTTTTCATGTAGCGTTTCCAAGACGAAATAGCGTAACAAATTCTGCATCATCTCAGCATTCAAAATGATTTGGGCGAACACAAATACGTCTAGGTCGCATTATAGGAGCAAGGACCTCTAGATCGTCTTCATTGTCAACCAAATCTCTTATTCCAACCATTTTCATCATACAGATTCTCACTGAACTAGTCGTTACCCATAAGTATGTATTTTGATATCGCAACAATAATTTTAAGCTTATGTTGCGTATCTGCAATATATCAAACTCATGTGCTAGCTACTGACATGGATGGGGCGAGAAATATGACGATAAAATTTTTCAGTGAAGCTGCTTTCCACACAAGTTTTTCATACATGTAGTGCTTCTGTTATTTTGTTCGATAAATCGGTCTTATCACGTGAATATATTGCGGTATTTTAGCGCTTTGGAATCTTTCTATTTTCATACAGATTCTCACTTAACTGATAGTTAGCCGTGTAACGAGCAGAATTCTACTCGTTAACTTAACGGACAGTTTGAGGTCTTTTAACGTCTGGTTAACTCATAACGAAACATTGACAAACGCAGTTCTCCGCTAACGACACGTTAAAATCTTAACCGGAACTTAACGAGACATTGACAAACCGGCCCTTATTATATTATATCTTAACTTTATCATTTTACACAAGAATCGTCCTTTTCCTGGGAGTTTCGTTTCAGTGGAAAATGAATTCGAAAATGTTGACGTTAAAATAAAAACGCTTTTTTTGAAGTTTTTTTTTATTTATTTATCTATTTTTTTCTTAGAAATACCTTTCAGGGGGGTGGGGGCTGCAGCAGGAGGGCAAACGCCCCCCCCCCCCCTCAGCCCCATGGATACGCCACCAAGCGTACCCCAAGCTTGTCAAAAGTCGGCGCCTATGCCTGATACCTATCCCTCTTGCCAGCCCTGATCCCCTTCCCCTTACTTGACGTGCCCCCTCACTCTCCTTCCCCCTCCCTTCCCTGTCCCGCTTAGCTTTTCCTTTCCAACCCTCTCCTGTGGAGTCCTTACACCCTCCTCCTCCCCCCTTCTCCCCCAAAGCCGTTTCTCCTCCCCCTTCGGGGCTAGCCCACAATTCGCAAAATTCAAATGTTTGTAAGTCTATCGGACGAAACGGCGTGGTCATCAGTCCGTAGCTTACAAACTACTTAAACTAAGGTAAACTAACCTAAGGACAATGCACACACACCCATGCCCCAGGGAGGACTGGAACCTCCGACGGCGAGCAACAGCGCGCTGCGCAGCAGCGAGGCGCCTTAGACCGCTCGGCTACTCCACCGCGGCCACAACTCGCAGTTTTAATTGTGTGCTACGTCGTGTCTCATGTGTCGTGCTGTGGTATTTCCGATTTTAACGTTTACAACCACCGAATAGGCAGAACAGAGTTGTGTCCATGTATTTTAAACAGTGTCTACACTTGTATCGCCGTCAACATTTTACGGGCTCTCATCAGTGAATTTTAGCCACCGTGGCATCTTTTTAATTTGAACATGTTGCATATTTTGTATTTTTTTAAATTAATTTTTTAATTTACTCCGTGTCAACATTTTAATTCGCCCTTTTATTACCTTGTTACATGTTTTTTCGCCTTGTATATGATGTAAACCTTTCGGCGACAGAGCGGCGCATACGCCGCTGACAGTCTATATGCACGGTGTCCCACTCAATGTTTTCAGCCAGGATATGTCTGGAACTACAACAGATATTGAAAAACGATTTTCACGGTCATGAACGTACGGTGAGGGCTTATAAAGGTAAGTAGAATAAGTGTAAAATGTGAAGAAATATTATTTTCAACGCAAACATTTCTTAAGCAATCAATAGAATGAAAAATCACAAAAATAATGGCGTTGGTTTCATCGCAATCCTTCGATAAACTCCGCAGAAACTGCGAAGCGGACGTTTGAAACCCACGGGGTGCACATCTATCGCGTCCGGAGCCGCGGTGCAGCGGCCGAGCACATTGATGCGCTATGCTCCGATGCGCAGGGTCGTTCCCCGGCGGGGGTTCGAATCCCTCTTCGCCGGCCGCGGTGGCCAAGCGGTCTGCGGCGCGCTAGTCACGGTCTATACGGCCACTATGGTCGGGGGTTCGAGTCCCTCCTCGGGCATGGATATTTGTGCCGTCCTTAGTATTAGCTAGTTCATAAGTAGTTTGTAAGGTTAGCGACTGATTACCACGCAGTTAAGTCCCATAACCTCTACAAACATTTGAACATTTGAATCCCCCCCTCGGTCATGGATGTTCGTGCTGTCTTTAGTATAGGTAGTTCATAAGTAGTTTGTAAATTTAGGGACTAATGAACCCGCAGTTAAGTACTGTAAGAAACATTTGAACATGTTAGACTCGATGTTAAGACATGGACACGTGCTAGCAGCGCGCCTGATGTGTTTCAAACGTCAACTTCGCTTCGCAGTTTCTCCGGATGTTATCGAAGGATTACGACGCCATTATTTTTATGATTTTTCTTACTATTGATTACTTAAGAAATAATATGTGGTATCCATTTAAAAAACCATGAGTTTGCGTCGGAAATAATATTTCTTCACCTTTTAGACTGTCTCATAGTACCTACTTTCATAAGCACCTGCCGTACGTTCTTGACGTGAAAGACGTTTTTCAGCAAGGAGGCTAGAATACAGGGAGACGCCTTTAGGCTGAAAAAGGGGAAGCCTGCCTCCGCCATATTGCTAAGTTTTGGAGAAGTGTTCGTATTGTAGAGCTAATGTTATTTGTCACTTAAAACAGAAATAAACCGACGGTTTTGCCTTAATGTACAACGTGTTAAACGAGTGCTAATTAGCCATTAAAAATTAAGTTTTCAAATATAATATGATGAGTATTTATTACTATTTATTCAATAAAGTATATTGTTTGAAAGTACAGTGCATTAACAGGAAGAGGGTCGACGTAACGCATAGTCTTAACGGAGAAATAGCAATCCAGCACTGACCAAGATGGCGGACTGCCTTCAACTGACGTATGTGGTCTGCATACATAATGTCACCTCCCTTTATTCTAACCTCCTTTTTTTCAATATCTCTTGTAGTTCCAGAGATACCTGCCGCGGTGGAGTAGCCGAGCGGTCTAAAGCGTCTCGCTGTGGAGGTTCAAGTCCTCCCTGGGGCATGGGTGTGTGTGTTGTCCTTAGGTTAGTTTACCTTAGTTTAAGTAGTTTGTAAACTACGGACTGATGACCATACAGTTTGGTCCGATCGATTTACAAACATTTGAACATTTTTTAAGAGATACCTGAGGTGAAAAATTTTAGTGGGACACCCTGTATATAGTACTTTTTTGTCTATAATGTCCAGTCCACGCTTGTGTATTTTTAGGAGTGACTAATGTCATCGGGCTAGCTGTTAGACAGGTTTCTGTCTCCCTAATTCCATGTTTCCTCCTTTAAAGCTACGAACAAATTTGCAGCATTAAACCGTCATGATTTTTGTTATTTTTCTTGTGACAGTGTTCTGATTATGCGACATGAATGCGAAACGCATTAAATACTGTAATTTAAAAACAGAGTGACGCTTTCCTTCTGTGTTCACAGTGGCACCGTTAAACCGTCTTCAGACGCCGTCGACCGAGTTCGACTAAAAACATCGACCAACGCCATGGTGACATTGCATCCGATATAGTTTGTCACTTGGTCCGGTTAAAGGAGAAAGTGAGGCTAGGTTTGAATGTATTCTGGGTCTGAAGTATATTAGATTTCAATTCCCTGGGTTGCGATGGACTCCGCCGTCATTTTTTATGTTTTAAATTAGTGCTACAATACGGCTTTATTAATAAAGACATTGAATGTATACGAATGAGCTACATCTGTCTGGAAAGAAGAAAGTGGCGAGGATTGTATACTGTCCTCAGTTATTGCCATTCCCAGACCATCTTTACGAATATGTGAGGTACCGGTGAAAGGAGAAATGTATATTACATACTTGTCATATTTCGTACTGTCATTGATAAGCAGTATTACTGTTTAGCTGAATTTATTTGAAGTTGTGTAGACATACATCCTACCATCATTATCCAAGGCCTTGGAATATATAGTCCATGAGAAGATAACTAGCTATTTAACATCACACGACCTACTAGACGAATATCAATCTGGTTTCCGCCAAAATCGCAGCACGATGACTGCTCTTATAAAAGTTAAAGACGATCTCAAGCATGCTATGGATAACCAACAGGCGACAATTATGTGTTTTTTAGATTTTAGCAAAGCTTTCGACAATGTCGATTTTGACATTTTACTTGCTAAAGTCTCTAATCTAAATTTCTCTACAGGTGCTATTCAGTGTTTCTACTCATACCTCACCACCTGTAAACAGTGTGTAATAACAGCAAAAAATAGGTCAAAATGGAGGGATGTTGTATCAGGTGTTCCACAAGGATCTGTATTGGGGCCTTTACTATTCTCACTGTATGTTAATGATGTGTCCAATGTTCTGTCCCACTGTAAATATCATCTATACGCTGATGACCTACAATTATATCTCAGTGAAAGTCCTAAAAACCTAAGCACAGCCATCCAGCATGTAAATGCGGACTTACTTTCACTATCAAGATGGGCACATAGCACGGGCTTGAAACTGAATCCATCAAAAACGCAGGCACGCAGGCACGCAGGCCCACAAAAGACTCATCACTCCACAGTTCAGAGAAACTCTTCCACCTTTAATACTTAACGACACGCAGATACGCTTTTCTCATTCAGCGAAGAACTTAGGAGTAATATTTGATCAGCACTTGGACTGGGCAGAGCACACAACCACAGTCTGTAAGAAGGTATATGCATCATTCATTCACTGCAGAAATATAAAAAAGCATTTCCTTTACAGCTGAAAAAGAAGCTCGCTTAAACACTAATACTTCCCGTATTAGATTATGGTGATGCTATTCTTCAAGGACTGTCACACGAAAGTTCACATAGGCTGGAACTGGCGATGAATTCTTGTATCCGATACATTTGTAACTTACGTTTCTACGACCATATCAGTCCTGCATACCAGCAGTTATCTTGGCTATGTGCCGATAAGCGTCGAAGCTTTCATACACTATGTTTGCTGCATCGCTTTCTCTATCATTGCAAACCTTCTTACTTATCCTCAACGATTATATTACTATCTGAACAGCACAGCAGAAACACACGCTCTCACCAAAATAAAACTCTCTCTCTACCATCACATAACACTGCAATCTTCTCTAAAGCATTTTCTGTATCGGGAACACGTATGTGGAACAATCTTCCTCAAAAGTTAAGAGAGATAAAATCAATCCAAAACTTTAAAAGACAGCTAAGGGTTCAACTTCTCTCACAATAGCCAATTTTTTCTCCACTGTTGTCAATTCCTCCTCCCCCCATAAATGTTTCCCTTTCCTTTGGCCAGCAGAGATCTCCTTTCATATATGTCTCCACTTCCTCACAATCATTAGCACTGTCATTTTTCAATCTTCTCCTCTTTCACTAACCATTTCCCCCCTTCTGTTTATAATAAACTTAATTCAAATGTGTTAAGCATCTATCTCCATGTAAATATCTCTTGTTATTATTAGTATTACTTTGATTTTTAATAATATCATTATTATTAGTAGTATTATCATATATTGTTATTATTTAATATTATTAGTGCAGTGTTTTTTTAATTAAATCCTTCTTTTATGTGGTTCCTGATACGATGTAAGAGAGAGTCCTATGGCCCTAATCTGGTCAGGTTAAATAACCAATTAAATAAATAAATACTTTTGTTTGTTAAATCCGTTGCGCACATATGATAAGAGAAACTCCTTGATTTAAATAGAAAGACGTAATAAGAATAGGAAACTTTCACTTAACAAACATTCATCAAGCTTTCACTTTCATTTAATAAACTTGATTTGATTTGATTTTCTCAGGAAAGCCAAAAAAGTCTTGGTCCAACCCGCCACTGCCCGCACCGAAACTAAGTTTATTCTGCGGCATCGCTCCCTGTATATCTAGTAAAGCCAACCAATGCCCTTGAACAGTGCAAGGCGTCCCTTTACCAGTTCTTTATTAGACACAATTTCTTCGGGTCTGGTTGTCCCACATGTTCTGTGCCTTTTACTCTCCAATGCATTGCAATTCGAAGATTAGATGTGATGCAGTTTCATCACCGCCATCACAGATCCTACATTTAGGGTCCTCTTCTGTTATTCCCGTTGTATGTAGGTGTTTTTTGAAATTCCCATGGCCTGTCAGCAATCCAACCATTAGTCTAATCTCTCTCCTGTTCAGGCCCAGGATTGCAGAGCTTCTTTTAAAACATGGCTTTGGCATCATTACCTTGCCATGTTTTTGTTGATAGACTTTGGTCCAATATTCTACGTGCTGTCTTCTGAGCCAGTCACGTGGCTCCAATTTGATAATTGCCTTGGTGATTGTCAGGACAGGTTCAGGTCCAATAAATGGAGTCTGCCCCCCAATCCTGGCTAATCTGTCGGCATGTTCGTTGCCACTGATTCCACCAGAACCCTGTGACATTCTGCAACAGTTTTAGACCTTGTTGCAGGAGCTGCCAGCGATCTGAGGGCTGACTGGCTGTCTGAATAGATATAGATGCTAAGATCTTTGTAGCACCTACGCAAATTCACCTCCACACATGCCCTGATGGCATGAAATACTGAGGCCAGTTTCCCTAGAGAGATGACGCCCTCCAGTCTTGGCTGCACCCTGTATATCCCGGCCCCAACGCCTTGGTCTGATTTTGACCCGTCAGTGAACCAGACAATATACCCCGTACGGTGTCGAACTATTTTCTCCCACTGCTCCCTACTTCCAATTGTTATATTGAAAGGCTTGTTGAAGCTGTATAGGGTTATAATATAGTCGGTTGGCATTTCCCCAACCTTTCCTATATTTACCTCACTCACTATTTTAGTGTGTGAATCTGGATATCTCAAAGAGTTGCAGTTGTTGCCAGTTTTGAGTCTGTATGCACCAGCTGCTGCCTCCATCTTGACCCAAAGGTGTAATGGGGGCATATCCAGCATGGTTTCCATCCCAGCAGTTGGTGTGCTGCTAATTCTGCCTCTTATGGCTAAGCAGGCTAATCTCTGCACCTTACGAAGCTCCTTAGCAGCAACCTGTTGTTCTACTTTCTCCCACCTCACGACCGCCCCATAGGTGATCCTGGGTCTAATCACCGTGGTGTATATCCAATGCATACCCTTGGGGCTCAGGCCCCAATTTTTGCCACAAGCTCTCCTGGTACTTACAAGAGTAACTTTTGCCTTGGAGCAAATATTCCTGATGTGAGGGGTCCATGTCAGTTTCTCTACTAGGGTAACCCCTAGATATTTCATTGAAGAGCTTTAGATTCCAACTTGAATGTTGTATATGCGTCTTTGTGAATGGTACAACAACAGTCTTCTTAGGACTAACCCCCAGATCCTGTTTTCTGCACCATTCTTGCACAATGTCCAAGGCACCTTGTGCCATATTCTTCACTGTGTCAGCAAATTTGCCAAGATCATCTGCGTATCCTTGGCAAAAGTTTAATTCTGCAATGAGATCATTCACCACTAGATTTCACAATAAAGGGGAAAGAACTCCTCCTTGCAGGCAACCCCTAGTGGTGTTGATTACCATTTTTTCATTCATCATGGAAGCCTCTACCTTTCTTCCACTGTGCATGGCCCTAGTTCACCTACATATAGTGTCCCTAGGTCATGCACCTCTGCTGCCCTAACCATGGAATAGAAGGTCGTGTTGCTAAAAGCCCCCTCAATGTCCAGGAAGATACAGAGGGCTATTTCTTGAAAGTGTAGTGCTTTCTCCACCTTCCCAACAAGTTGGTGGAGAGCTGTCTCACATGATTTACCTGGTTGATATGCATGTTGGTTTGAATGTAGACGAACCCTACGTAACTTCCTTTCTCCAACATGCACATTAACCAGCTTTTCCAACGTCTTAAGAATGAAGGAGGACAGGCTGATTGGCCTCATATCCTTGGCCTTGGTATGATCAATTCTCCATGGTTTAGGAATGAAGACAACCTTCACTGCCCTCCAGGCATTGGGAGTGATTCCTGCTGCTAGGCTAACCCTGAATAACCTGCATAGGAATCTAATAAGATTTTCTCCCGCTTGTTGCAGGAGAGCTGGAAAGATTCCATCGGGGCCAGGTGACTTGAACGGTTGAAATGTTCCCACCGCCCATCGGACCTTACTGAGATCGACACACTCCTTGGCCAAATCCCAGTCCTCTTTGCGTTTCCATAGCGGAATACTGATTTGAAACGTTCGGCCGTTTTCCGCCGATGTCTGTCGTCGGTAAAACCCACCGATATCTGAGCCACTGTGACTACAGCCCGACGGTCGGATGTGAATCGTGCATTAAATGGTAATACCGTTTGGCCACCGGGTCTATTTCGGGTGGTTGGTATCGAGCGGTACCTCGGTACCGGCGTGACGCACGTGTGCGTCCGCGGCCGCGGCGGCCGACTCCGCCACGCGGAGTGACGGCGCGGCGGCCAGAGGGCGGGGGCAGCGCGCGTGCGCGCAGACTCCGGCGGCCGCGGACCACGCGGTCGGCGCGCCAGTCAGTCCAGCGCTGCCGTCGGCCGCCGCCGCTGCACCGGCGCCGCCTCAGCCACAGCCACAGCGACCTACCACCGCGCCACCGACAACAGCGCTGGGGCGCGAGCACCGCCGCCGGCGACGGCAACGCCCAGCCGGCCGGAGGAGCTGCCGACCGCTCAGGTAGGCCACGGCCTGGTGCAATGACCCAAGGCAGCCAGGTACCGCAACCGCTTGTTCTCCTATTTGGCCCACTTTAGTAGTACTAAAATTAGGTCGTTTGCGATGGCGTTTGGGCCACATCCGTATTTAAGTGCTGTTCGTTAGTCTCGCTAAAACTCGAGAACGGCTGAACCGATTTGGTTAATTTTAGTCTTGAAATATTCGTTTAAGTCCAGGGAAGGTTTAAACGGTGATAAAATATCGAAAAGTTGTCCGGAAAAAGAGGAAAATCTGGAAAACCTGAAACAGCTTTTTTTCCAGTGAGCTATCAATACCGTTCGTCCAACTGCGATAAAATTTTGTATATCTCATGTTGTAAGCAAGAGAAACGTTGCCAACAAATAAAAATTTGGAAATGTCGTCTGGAAAATAGGAAAATTTAGAAAACGACGAAAGCGATTTTTTTCTATGAATAAAAATCAATTACCACATGGTTGTTAGAGCATCATTGAGTACGATTTGACAGCACAAGTTTGTATGAAATAAATGTTTTGGAAAATCTACCGGAAAATTTGAGAAAAAATGAAAGTGCGTTCTTCATTTTGTTTTTGAATTCAGCCCTATAACTGAATATGCGCAAGACGGAGAGGGGTAATTGTTTTTTTGTTATGTTCAATATGGACTTGGAAAAGTTTTCACTAAAAAAATTATGCACAGTTAACAAGAAAAGTAGCAAAATTCGAACCAAGTTCCTTTTTCAATGTGTAGAATGTACTCAACACCATGCGTTGAGTACCGTTCATCCGATTATGATAAAATTTCGATCATTTGACATTCAACGAAAGATGAACGTTCTTATGAACTAAAAATTTGGGAAATTACCCAGAAAAATTGAAAGTTTTCGAGAAAGTGAAAGAGTTTTTTTTAATGGTATATCAATATCATTCGTCTGTTTGCGATGAAATTTTGCGTAATTGACATTCAAAGCGTCAATAACATTCTTAGAGAATAAAAATTTGGAAAAGTTTCCCGAAAAATGGGAAAATTCAGGAAATATAGACAGAGATTTTTCTGTCAAATATCAATACCATTGATCTGATTGCTATAAAATTTTGCACATTCGACGTTCAAAGTGAGATGAAGGTTTGAGTGAAGTACAAGTTTGGAATCGTTAGCCAGAAAGTAGGAAAATTCGTGGAAAACTGAAAGAGCTCTTTTCCTTGGGATATCAACACCATTTGTACGATTGCCATAAAATTTTTCACATTTGACGTTTAAAGCAAGAGTACATAAATAATAGCAATTGCGAAGCATTCCCGGGTCGACATATAAACTTCTTTGTTTGAGCTAAATTTCACTCTGCATCCAGAACTTCACATCGCAGACGAATAGTGTTTGTATGTGGTAGTAGCTATCAGTTTCTCATTGTGCACAATGGTGATACAGGGATGACATCGATAAGGGGGTGCAAGATATGGGAGTTGAAAGTTACCGACTTATATAAAATTCTACGTCGTGTGTGTGTCAATATTTTGCTCACCATCGAAAATTACGTAATGGAGACGAACGATCTCTCTTTGTTTTTCCAGTACAACAATATCCCGTTGCACACCGTAGCATTTCAGTGTCGATAGCTATAAAAGAGTGGAATATATAGTGGTTGAAAGTCGTCAGCTTATATGAAATTCGGACTAAAGACCAGCAATGACTTTTGACACTATAACAGCAAAGAGGTTATACACTGCGAAACGTGATGCGAAATCTTCGGTTCTTCTTCTGCAACAAGCGTACGAATAAAGAGAAATAAGTGCGTATTGCAGTTTCAAACGTAAAACTACGAACAAAGATGCCAAAAAGTAAGAAACAAATATCGCGTTCGCGATCCGTTTCTAAAAGAAGACGGCGCTGAAAAGTAAATCTACAGATAGAAACATCAAATTAGTAGACGTTCTTTAGGGGTTGGGATAGGGGGTTTAAACTAGTGAGGTTATCAGTCCTCCGGTGAGGACAGAAAGGAATGAGGATAGTAAAGAAGGGGAGGGGGAAGGAAATGCAGTCCGGGAAGTAAGGAAGGAAGGAAGACTGCATTAGCTCGGGGCCCCGTGCTCGCCACGCACGTACTCACGAAAGAAGCGTTAGTCCCCTGGGGAGGACGTTGTTTATCTTATACTGTAGGCATAAGAGATTTTGCGATATTCCCATCCCTAAGGGGATGAAATAGGAAATGAACTTTTTTTCTTTTTAATACGTCGCTACTCAGGCAATTCTGATGCAAGAAATACAAAACCTCGGATTTTTGATTGGAATTTTGAAAATACGTTTTTTGATATTTTTGGAAATTCAGCCAATAAGCAGGTGCAATACGAGAAAATCTTTTAATGCGAATATTTGGATTTGGAATGATGGTTAGACTTTTAAAAACGGTATTTCGTTATGTTTTGAATTCTGACATCAATGGTGCAACAGAGGGTGGCAAGTTGTATCAAAATACTTGATTAGGAAAGCATTTTTAAAGCTAAATCTACGAAAATATATATTTAGAAGTAGAAACAACCAATGCAGACCATCCAGCCTACGCGTGTGAAGCAGCGGGAATTAAGCTAGTCTCCAATAAAACCTTACCTGTTCATCTCACACCAAAATGGAATAAACATGCTTTTCAGGGAGAAAATTCACTTGCACTTTGCTCTTTTTTTTTAAAGTTTTCTATATGTTGCACCATTCTATAGATGTTTACGAACACAACATCGGTTTGATGTCGTCTGTGTGTCTCTCTCTGCAACGTGTTTCCAGTTTTTAAATCGCGCCATTCCGCCGATTGGCACCAAAGTGTACAGACGTATTTGTACGCTGGCAGCAAAGTCAACCTCTCCCTCTGGTGGTATAACTGGACGCCGCTATAGAGCGCCACTAAGCCCCGTATCGTCTATTATGCCTCGGATCGAAAAAAAAATTAATTGAAAGTTGTTCAGAATTTAATATAGAGTAATTTTTGTTTGATTTTTTTTTAATTTTTTGATACAAAGTTGGTACACATGTATATATATGTAAATCTTCAAATGGCTCCACCATCATGGTCGTTTCCTCTAAGTCATTTAATACAAAGAATTGTTTGAAATTCGTATTCTATATTACGATGAATATATGGAAAGAAAATTCTTTTCTTGCAGAAATAAATAATAAAAAAGTATCATTAACATTACCTGACATTGTCGGTTTAGGAGGATATCCGATAGTTTTATATTCTTCAAAAATGAAAGGCCAAGATCGCGAGTTAATAATTTATTTAATGACGACCGGTTTCGGAGAACTGTGCCACCATCATCTGGTCATATACATTTTATAAGCTGGTCATCGTATATAAAAAGTGGGTATAAAATAATAAGTGCAACATAGCACTTAGTTATCCTATAAAAGTACATAAGTTAAAACATGACAGTTCACAAGGGTATCTTTTAAGCTGTCATGTTTTAAATTATATATTTTTATATCATGACTAAGCGCTATGTTGCACTTATTATTTTATATGCACTTTTTAAATAAGATGATCAGCTTATAAAATGTATATGACCAGATGATGGTGGCACAGTTCTCCTAAATCGGTCGTCATTAAATAAATTATTAACTCGCGATCTTGGCCTTTCATTTTTGAAGAATATAAAACTATGAGATCTCCTCCAAAACCGGCAGTGTCAGGTAGTGTTAAAGGTATAATTCTTCAGCTGGCTCTATCGTCAGAGTCGTTTAAAAGAAGTTCAAATAATGGTTTGAGATTGGTATTCCATATGAGAATGAATGTATCACAGGAAAATTCTTTTCATACAGAAATAAAAAATAAAAAAGCATCATTATCAGTAATCATGATGATGATCATTGATACTGATTTCGTTTTTTCCGTACGCACTCCCCATATATACAATTTTTTGTAGTAACTGAAATACTTTGCAAAGTTTTCAAAAAAGCCCGAAAATAAAATAAATTTACAAAAAATAAAACTCCCACTGGACAGTTTTGCGGCTCAGTTTTGGAAATATGTCAGACTAAAAATAATCAAAGTATATGTTAATCAGTCGCAGATATTTGTTAATGCATATCTAGATTTCGATCGCTGTGAGACCATTCCTAATGCTCCAAATAGTGGTTTTAAATATATAAATCTTTTCGTTCTCCATGTTGGTAGGCCGCGGTGGCCGAGCGATCTGCGGCGCGCCAGTCACGTTCTGCACGGCTACTATGATCGGCGATTCGAATCCCCCCTCAGGCATGGATATTGTGCCATCCTTAGTATTAGCTAGTTCATAAGTAGTTTTTAAGTTTAGGGACTGATGACCCCGTAGTTAAGACCCATAAGCTCTACAAACATTTGAACGGTTTGAACATTTGATGTCCATGATGAATATCACGCCACGCTTCGAAAAAATTTACATGTTTTATAACACGTCTTTAAAGCACATCCTGCCATTCTCAGGGCACTCAAAGAATCGCTGTTGAAATTAAATTAGCAAGCGATCTTACAAACAGATCGTGATTTTTGTTTAAATTCTGCTTGAAATCCGGCATTGTCTGTCGTCAAAAACAGAGGGACAGAATTCATGCTGCCGCACCTGTTGATTAATAGTCACTATCGATATTTTTGATGGTTGGTCATCTTTGGTTATGTTGACTCTTTAGTGACTTGTACTGTGTCTGTTATCTTCCTTGTTTGGCCTTTGCAAACCGAGGTATTAAATTCGCTTGCACATTGCTTTCTTGAGTGCAGTTGTGCCTTGAGAATGGCAGAGTGTTCTCCTGTCAAAGTATCGGCGATTGTAGACGGCGTTACCCGGCAGCATACCCGTAAGTTGAAAATATAATAATTAAGTGGCATATTATGCCCATGGAAAGCGATAAAATTTACATAAAACACACTTACTTCAGCCAACATCACTAGTGGTTTTTTTATCGGTTTCAATTAACTGTGTCATCTTCATAAACAATTTTCTCCTATTTTCAATAAAATAAGTCTCCTTGTTACATGTGGCAAGAACACACACAATTTTTAAATGTGATATACAGTTGACGATCCACTTTGGTAATTCAAATTTTAATCGTTTGACAATAATCTTTTTCTTATATTTCATTTTCGCAAGTAACTCTTTATTTTATTGAAAATAGGAGAAAATTGTCATAAAAATTGTTTCTGAAGATGATGACACAGTTCATCGAAACCGGTACAAAAACAACAACAAATAAACTGGCGATCTTGGCTGATGTAAGTGTGTTTTATGAAAATATTATGTTGTTCATCATTAATATATTAAACACAATCGCTGCGGACAATATGGAACAAAAATATAATATATAACTAAATGTACGAAAATGTTATACCTGATATCTTTTATATATTTACTTTTGTATTATTTTATTATTTTATACGTGATATTATTACTCTCATTTCTTTATTATTTCTCTGAAACATTTGCAAAATCCTCAAATCCACTGGAAATCTAAAAGTGAGTCGTAAAACACGCCAGTGCGATTTTCTCTTTCCCCCTGTCTTGCTCTTTACTGACGTGCAATTTCCGTTTCTTTTTAAGGGTAACGCAGTTAATTTTCATGCTAATTTGCCGCTCATTTGTGTGTGTTAATTACTTCATTTGCTTTCGTTTACGAACCATTTATGCACAGACACACTTTGGCTGTTGTTTTGATCTCAAGTCTGAAAACTGCTTTGGTGCTGCTCTCGAAGCTAGCTTGCCCTAAGCAAGCTTCTTCACATCACTCCTACAACCTACATCCTTTTGAATCTCTTTCCTATGTGCTTCTGACTTGGGATAAATCACGTATTGAATTACACTATCTATATAAATAAAAATGAATTGCCAAAAGTGTTGCTAAGCGTAAAACTCGAGGACGGCTCGACCAATTCAGGTAATTTTTATTCATCGTTTCTGTTAAAGCACAAGGAAGGTTCGTATGGGGAGAAACAACGAAAAAATACATAGTTTACGAAATATGACGTCATAAACAATGAGATGCGCGAAAATTAACCGACTATACTGCTCATTTTCTGCTAAACCACTGGACCGATTCAACCAAATTTGGTAAACATATTCTTTACGTGAGCTAACATTTGCTGTAGGAGTAAGAACCACCTACGACACTTGGTTCAGGAAATATAACGTCATAAGCAATTTGACTTGCAAGAAACTGCCACATAATGCGGCGAGAGTTTATAAATACACAATATGTGAATGACAGTACTTAGCGACTTGCACAAACTTTAAACATAATTGAAAACCTTTATAAAACTTATTCTCGATGACTACCAGATCAAAATAATGAATAGGAAAAAGTTTCTCGCTTACTACTTTTCCGCTATTCATGCAGCAAAACTACGGCATTCGGTACGACGATGCAGTTTATAATTTCTGCACTAAAAATTGCAGTCGCAGGAAATTTTACAGATAGTATACACACATATAGATGAATGTACTTTAGAAATTATATCACAGTACGACACGTACAGTAACGTTCATGGAAAACCACCGCATCACGCGTCAGGTTTTAATCTATTATTTCTTTACAATTAACTCAGTTCGCAACGGATTTTACCGACATGCAGCACTTGACATACAAATGAATGTACCACGTATAACTGCAAAATTATGCAATTGTGCAACGTATAATTTAATAAAATGAGATCATATATACCGGAATGGATAGAAACCTGTCACATCATGCAACATGTTTACCAGTCAGATGAAGAAAATTCCTGGAAAGCTGACAGAAGCAGATTGAAATTTCGGATGGGGGAGGGGGCTTTCTAAACCAATTTACAAAACGTGAAATAAAAGATATTTAATTTCAATATTAAATGGCAAAACAGGACCTAATATCTCAAGTGTGGGTGATAGAGTGGGAGGAGAGTCATTGGCCAAGGGGGTGGCGGGATGGGCACCTCTGGACACTAGTGCTGACAACGTTGCTCTCTGAAGTGCATGCGGATGCTAGCGAAAGCAATAGACTTCTTTAGAGTTATAAGAAAAGGAAGATAATGAAATAGAGTACATCAAACAAAAACCCATTATTTACGACAGATCTGGCTTTTAACTTCGAGAGGATACAGTTTCCAGTGAGACTTGCATTTTCTATTACGATTAATAAACCACAGGGTAATCTATTCAGTACTGTGGAGTGGATTTGACATGCCCATGTTTCTCACTCGGACAAGTTTATGTCACTTGCTCAGGGGTGGCCTCACCAAAGAAATTATTCATATTAGGCCCTGGACAAGTAACGAGAAATATTGTTTACTAGCTATAAACCCGGCGTTGCCCAGGTGTTTACTTATCCTACACTCTCGTAATCCACATCATCTTCACTCCCTCTCGCTGCATCCACCTCTTTCTCTCCCATCTCTCTGTTCGTTTCCAGCTTTCCCTCTCTCGGATAAGTTTTCTGGAAGGTACCCTCTATCATGTATCATACAAACATTTATGTACCCAGTGATCTTCCTCTTGGTTTAAAGGTAATGTGTGCAAAAAATGCAGAAAGACTGGAGCAAAACTATGCATTTTGTAAAATGCCGTAAGTTAAGAACCCTCTACCATGCACTGAATGAAATTTTATGCAGACAGCGACATTGGGTACTGTTCCATCAAATCCTGTATTTAAAGTAGAGCATGCAAACTTTCATCAATGTCGGAACAAAACTGTAGATTTCTATGCATTAGAAACGCAAGATCATATTGAAAAACGCATTTTGTTGTTCTAAATATTCCAACTTTATTTCATACTACCCTTGTTTTCAGAATAACGAAAACAACAAAAATAGTACCTGTGAAATCGGTCGAGCCGTTCTCAAGCTATGGTGCGACAAAGGTATTTATGGATCCATTTTTATGTTGCAAAGTACCCTCCCCCATGCACCGTATGAAACTTCTCGGCCACCCGTGCATGCGTCTCAGCCATACCCGAACGCCCGTGAGTCACAGCTCGCGAAATGCTGAAGACCCGGGTTCGAGCCACGCACAGGCAAAAGCTTTCGTGTGTTACAACGATAGTTCATTTTTAGAAGAGCAACGGATGTCGGAAGATTACGCAATTTGCGGATATATACTTCTGCGCGTAACAGACAACGTCTGTATATATGTGACTTTTTACCACTTCTGCGGGTCACAGACAACGTCTACACCTCTGGAACAGCCAATTCATATAAGAAACAATTATTAATTTTCTGCGAATGGTGTTACTGCCAATTCTGAAAAGACCCACTGTATACACTCTGTATGATGATTGGTAATTAACTGTTATAATAATGTAAAATAAAAATTAGCGACTACTCAGCATTGATTTCGTATACTGTGTTACTCAGAATGATCACGTACTTGATGTACGACTTCAAAGCGTTTCTGGAATAAAAGAGTCGAGATATTTCCAGCTATGGTACTACTACTTCTATGTTAAGTGTAGCATATGTTCAAATAATAATACCAATATGTAGGGTGGAAATTCAAACAGTGTCTCTACTGTTGAGAACTTGAACTGGAAGAAGAACTAAAACAACTTATTTTAGCCACTTTTGCTTCAACAATTACTCCAAGTGTTAGAGAAAGACAAATCAGTAAGTTGATATATTTTGCATATTTTCATTGAGTAATGTCATCTGGATTAATGTGTCTGGAAACAATAACTCGTCTTTCTGAAAGGAAGAATTCCTTGCTTTTTTTTAAAAAAGAAAAAAAAAGTGGCCTCAGTAAATTTTACAAAACCGGTCGCCCTTTCCCAAGCACCCCACCATTACAAAAAAAATGTTCAAATGTTTGTTAAGCTTATGGGACTTAACTACGGGGTCATCAGTCCCTAAACTTACAAACTGCTTATGAACTACTTACGAACTAGGACGGCACAAATATCCATGCCCGAGAGGGGATTCGAACCCCCGACCGTAGTGGCCGTGCAGACCGTGACTGGAGCGCCTCAGTCGCCTCGGCCACCGCGGCCGGCCCACCATTACCAAACCATCTTATGGTGTTATTCCTTTGGGGTAACTCACCTGGTTCAAAAAAGGGTACATGTTGCACAGAAACGGGTGGTGGGATCAATGTATGGTGTAACCTTACGAACCTTCTTTTGTGTCCCAGCCTCGTCGCCACTTTTGTGTCTCGTTTCCGTCGTAGGTGTCGGTGGCCGAGTAGGGAGACCGACACAGGAATAAAGGTAGCACGCTCGTGCAGGCACGGAGGTGAGCAGCCAGTGGGACAGCAGAAACTAGAAACACTAAATTAGAACGAGTTATATATTGCACAGAATTTATACAATACTCAACTTTTACATAGCTCAGTAATGCAGAAGGCTGATACATCGTTGAGCTAGAGGTCTGCCTAGTGCCTGACCGATCGCCAAGTCTTCACTGGTGCCTATCTCAGTCCGAAGTGTTAGCTGGTTCCTATCTCAGTCCCAAGTGAACGATGTCGTTCAGTGGTGGCCACGAGCGAAGTTGTAGCAGAGGGCGCTCGTGGCTGACGTCGTAAGAACGCCGCGCCGTGCGTGCATGGCGCAGCGCGGCGAAAGTAGGTGGCGCGCACTTTGGACTTGTGCGACACCACACCTTCTGTCGACTCTTGTTCACTAGCGTGGTAATTCTGAATTGCCTCTCAATGCATATTTTCTTTACTGCAGTTTGTTGACAGTAATATTTGAACTAATAAATCGGAGCAAAATCATACTAGCAAAATAAATATTGCCAACTTTTAGTTTCAGACAGACATTCCTGGCTTCCAGGTAAAAGAAAATAATAAAAAAAGTTCAGAAGTTCTTTTGAAACGTTCAGACTTACATTAGGGCAACATGTCTGTTTCAAATGTTTAACTTACCATTACATTTCTTCCAGATTTGCGGTACAGCAATAAGATACACACGAGGATTTACTTTCCCACAACTGTAACTGCATGTTTGAAGATTTAAGCCCTTCGAAATCCGTTGTGTATCAAGTACACAATAGATATTCAGGAGATTCTAAAATTACTGTATCAATAACCTCTGTGCTACAAAATTAACATATGCAGTTCGCATTATTCAACATAACTGAAGCATTTTAATTTCATCCTCTCCTAATTCTCCCAATAGTTTTTCACCTTCTCGCTTTTTTCATTATTACTTTCTCATGTAGTCGTTTATTGTGTCGAATTCATAGTATAATTGCGTTGGTCTACTAAGACGTTGACTTGTATTCTACTGTGAATCATTGATTCATGAAAGCCAATGAAATCCATGATTTTGACAAGCGAAGCCAGTAATGTGTCACAATAGGATATTTGAGTGATTTCTGAAAACCGTCTTAAATAATTAATTATGTTATCTTATGCTTATAACATGCTTTTTTAAAACGTGAATTCAGTATTTTGTAAAAGAAAAAAATGGAAATGACATTCAACTAATTTGAAAGCCAGATAAAACGTTATATCTGAGTCATGTGATGCCTGTGACGTCAACTGACATTATGCTACGGTTCCTGTCATTACATTCCCTAACAGTCATATATATTTTTAAACACTCACGTTTCTGAAAGTGGTATTCAAATGTTGCATAGTACAGCACTGTACAAATATCTCCAAAAAATTTGTTTTTGCACCTTTTGCAACGATAAATGTGTAAAATGTGTTTCAAACTCGTTCTCAGAGAACAAAATGAGACAACGATCACTTATTTGATTTTCGTGAGGATCATTTTGATGTAAGTAAACACTGCCTACTACAATTATTATTCTATTTCTTCACTAATAGGTGTCATGCTCTGCTGCTGAAATGGTGCAAACATTATTATGTACAGACACATAAGCTGACGTTTACATCTGCGAAAAATCTGTTCACGATATGACACGCCAACGATTTGTATTTAAAGTCATTTCCTATTGTCGTTGGTGAAAGTATAAATTACGTGTTGGTTGTGATTTTAATATTTACATAAATGATGCAATATTTTAATGTATAATCGATGAATGAACAATTTATGTCTCGAAAACCCCATTTGTGCGCATCTGGTGAATGCAAATATTATTAATAAAAATTGAAATGACTTCTAAAATCGTCAATGATAAGATTCTGTTTCACAGTGTCACTTTCTTTCGTGACAAATAAAAGAGAAAAAAGAAACTAGTAGAGGGTTGGATTTGAACAAGGATAGCAAAAGTTGTTATCGAGGACGCTAGCCGTTTCGTTGCCAACCATCCACAGGAAGTAATGTCCGAGCAGATCCCCTAACTTCCCAGGTACAGGCCATGAAAAACTTAGACCGTCTTTCTTTTCTAAAATATTTAATGTTGTCCTCATATTACCGTCCTTCTTTAGCTACCGGATTTCCGATTAACCACGGCAAGTTTCTTTGGAACGAATTAGGACGAGAAAAGTGAAAGTGGCTAGTGCGCAATATTAATTTCCACGTAAGAAATAATCTGAATCCGAACTGTAATTACATAGTTGCGCACTTACGATGCAATTCTTAAGAGAGGCCACAAAAACAGTGAAATGCATTTAGTAGAAAAACGAAGACTGGGTGTTATGATGCACACGTTTGTGGTGTATAATAATTTGTATCTTTATAGTCAGGCGGAAGATAGAAACATCCAACAATTTAAATGTTAAAATGATTGTAAATCTTATGGGACTTAACTGCGGGGTCATCAGTCCCTAAACTTATAAACCACTTGTGCAATGGAATCTACTGTTGTCGTTGACAGTACACGTTGTTGACATACCTACCTCACCTCCGAGCAAATAGACTCGTCTGTCCCACGTCACGGCGTGCGCACAATTAGGCAAACACAGGCACTTGTGAGCGAGCGGTCTAAGTAAAGCATTACGTTCCTCCATGGCAAAACGTCAATGCATAGTATTACTGTACGTTTTTGTAACATCACTTGCGACCAGCTTAGTGACAGAAGCGGCAACACTTTCCGCGCAACCCACTGATCATTTTGTACGACAATGCGCGGGCGCATACAGCGCAAGCTGCTGCTGCTCTGTTCGATCGATGGGACTGGGAAGTACTGTACCGTCCACCGTACTCCCCGGACATAAATCACTGTAACTTTGATTCGATTCCGAAGATGACGGAACCAATTCGTGGCATTCGGTTCAGAACTATTTCAGAGAACCGACAAGCAGTGGACAGGTCCACTGCCGCGGCGGAGCGGCTGAGCGCATTGAGGCGCTTTGCTGCGATGCGCGACTCCGTTCCCCGTCGGGGGATCGAATCCCCCTTCGGGCATGGATGTTTGTGCTGTCTTTAGCATAAGTTAGTTCATAAGTAGTTTCTAAGTTTAGGGACTGATGACCCCGCAGTTAAGTTCCATAAGCTTTTTGAATATTTGATTTTGACCGCTCCATTTCCACCATCAAGAGAACAGTCTCCGATAACGGTATACTACGCCTTCCGCATCGCTGGCAACGAGTTCCACACAATGATCGTGACTCCTATGAAGGACAATAACAGGTGCCAACATGTAATGCATTTGTATCGGTTGTGGATAAATAGGTGCCACTTCGAACTTTAAATCTCGTATTAAATTCCACCGACGTTACGGCCACTGTTAGGAGCAGCCTTCTTCTGCGGGTGGGATTTCAATAAACAATCCCAAGAAGAATTTTAAAGGTAATGAGACAGGCCCGCCGCGGAAGCCTTCTTTTATAATTAAATTAACTGTAGTTCCATTTTCAAACATGTACCAATATTTACATATTAAATTTCATTTTATAATTTCGGAATCACTTATTCTAAACGTACGCGTAAACTAGAGAT
This sequence comes from Locusta migratoria, assembly GCA_026315105.1. Taxonomy (NCBI): domain Eukaryota; kingdom Metazoa; phylum Arthropoda; class Insecta; order Orthoptera; family Acrididae; genus Locusta; species Locusta migratoria. The sequence goes on along the minus strand of CM048746.1, from coordinate 462,725,557 downwards.
GCAGTTGTACGTCTGAAACCTAACTTGATTTCAAACACTCATTAAGTAATGAAATAATTTTCTTGGGTAGTTTTTACATTAGTTTCATTAAACTTCTTCTTGTAATGCATAAATTCCTCTAACGTTCACAGAAATATAAATTGTATAGCTGTATCGGGACCTGAACACTTACCCTATACATTGCGAATATAGTGCTTTATTCATAGGGCCGCATTGCCAAATACAGGTATTTCGTAAAGGCCTACAATTCGCAATCACATTACGACGCAACTGACCCCATGAAATTCTGTGAAGAGCGTTCAGTATTCGTGATACTAGAAACAGCAAATATTTCACTCAGATGTGATTTCATTATGCCACCCGCTAAATAAAATTGCTCTTCAGCCGTAGACTTGCCACAGTGGCGTACAAATATTCAGTTATTAACTGCAGGCATGTTATATTTTATTAGTACGCGGGGGGGGGGGAATTATAAGAGAAAAGGAATTACTTTTCCTACATTCGTAGCTGTCTACAAGTGAGGAAAAGCTTTTTGTAATATTCAAGGGATTGTAAACTACACCAAAATCATGTCCTTCTCTCATAGAGAGCAGAGAACTGAGTTATAAATGGAGCGTAATATACATCAATGAGAGCGGTGCGGTACAGTGGTGAGATAATGACTTCGCTTTCTGGAGCACAGAGACGAACTTCTAAGGTATCGGCTATATTCCTGAATTGATTAAAAAGTAGTACAGGGTTGGTTTCCATGCAATTGATACGAGTAATTTCACTCTCCATTCTTTCTCTGCCTTTGTCAGCGCTAGTCTCTGATGACCCCGGTATCGACTGAGCGCTGTATTACGCAGCAGAGATCAGTGAAAGGATCCCACATGCACGTCACATACGATGCTACTGATACTCTTTGTAGTCTCAGTACAAGCACGAATGGTTCTAAGTTGTTGCCTCCAGCATTTCTTCGGCTCTGTACAACATAGAGCTTATGGAATAGGTTCACAGATTTGCGCCTGGCTGGAAGACTTCCTAAGTAATAGAACGCAGTACGTTGTTCTTGACGGCGAATGTTCATCAGAGACGAGTGTATCGTCAGGCGTGCCCCAGGGGAGTGTGATAGGACCGCTATTATTTTCTATCTATATGAATGACCTGATGGACAGAGTAACTTGTAATTTGTGGCTATTTGCTGATGATGCTGTGGTGTATGGGAGGGTGTCGTCTTTAAGGACAGTGTCGAACATGTAAGGACAGTTGTGAGTGAGGCGGACAGCCGACTTCGGTTTATTGGGAGAATTTTGGGAAGATGTACTTCATCTATAAAGGAGACCGCGTATAAAACGTTTGTACGACCACGTCTTAAGTGTTTGGGACCCGCAGCAGATCAGTTTAAAAGAAGAAATATAAGAAGCTGAAAGGGGAGCAGCTACGTTTGTTACTGGTAGGTTCAACCAATGTGCGAGTGTCACAGAAATGCTCCTGGAACTCAATTAGGGATCGCTGGAGGAGAAACGACGTTCTTTTCGAGAAATTCTGTTGAGGAAATTTAGGGGGCCGCCTACTTACATTTTGCCTAGTAATCACAAAGACAAGATAAGAGAAATTAGGGCCCGCACGGAGGCATATAGGCATTCTTTTTTTCCTCGTTCTATTTGGAAGTGGAATAGGAAACAAAATGCCTAGTAGTGGTATAGTGTACCCTCTGCCACACACCTTACGGTGGATTGCCGAGTATGTATGTAGATGTAGATATCTTGTTACAAATGAGTGAGAATGTACTCAATTCAAATGTTCAAATGTTTGTATAGCTTATGGGACTTAACTACGGGGTCATCAGTCCCTAAACTTACAAACTACTTATGAACTAGCTAATCCTAAAGACGGCACAAATATCCATACCCGAGGGGGGATTCGAACCCCCGACCGTAGTGGCCGTGCAGACCGTGGCTGGAGCGCCTTAGTCCCCTCGGCCACCGCGGCCGGCTGTACTCAATTCATTAGACACAAAATTACAGGATTTTTTTCCTCGTTCTATTTGGGAGTGGAATAGAAACGGAAATGCCTAGTAGCGGTACAGCGTACTCTCCACCACGTGCCTCGCGGTGGATTGCGGAGTATGAATATAGATGTAGATAAAACTAAAGATTGATCACTTGCGATGCTAGTGAGATTTTTTTTTTCTTGGTACCGTGTTTAAGTACTGGAGATTCATCGATGAGAGGATACGGAGAAAAAGATCTGATGCACATATGTTCGGAAATGGGTGGTTTCGTCTAGAAAACATTTATTTTATTCAGTCATGCTTTGTTACATCGACTGCAGTCCAATATGCGCTCTTCCATTCAGTCCCAGTAACAGTGTGTTTAGTTTGCTTCTAGAGGCTGATACTGTTCAGTACACGGCATTACAATACCACATCGTGTCCTAGGAAGGACTAGACTACAAAAAGGGGAGATTGAGCATTGTTCGTTTAAAGCATCTTTAAATCTTTTGGGATAAAGAACTTTACAAATGTAATTTCAGAACAAACATACTGTTGTTAAAAGATAATTTTGACAAACTCTCTCTTCATTAGCAACATAAAACGTCAATAAAACTTGCAAGCAAAGTCATAAAATTTAGTTTTTAAAGATTCATTTAAGTTTTCGTCACATGTAGAATAAACACATTTAGAATAGACTTTAGCCAAACATTATAATGAGTTTTAGAAGTCTTTTAGCAATAAGTGAACTGAACAAGGACTGAATCTTTTTTCTTAAACGAAATGCTATTACAGATATTACATTTAAAATAAAGAAGTTTACATTAATTGTGCCTATGGGATGCTACCATCAACAGTGTCTTAAGACCGGTTCAGACCCCCGGATTGCACGTTAACCGAAGTATTTTAATTGACCAATCAAAAGTGAAACTGGAATATCCGCTTTCATAAACACGGTTTTCGCAGCAGATGTAAACGGGGTAACTGTGGAAGGCGACCGCCTTCTCAGTCTCAAGGAAAGCCAGACGACCGTGTGCAACATTCGCCTTGACAATTGTTACCGTCCTTATTTTACAGTGTGTAGAGTGCCTACAAGTGCGAGACGTTCGACATCGGGGTAATTTTTTCCACTGGTTTATTCACCAGGAAACAAAGATTCCGGTATTTATTCCATACAACCTATTCACAGAGCATAGGATAAAAGAGCAGCCCTCGGTCGCGAAGGTAAAATTATTTAACCTTGTTTCGGCAATAACTAGGGTTGCCTTCATCAGAAAATATAAATTAAAACTTATAACATGAGATTTCAAAATTTATAAGTTAGTTTTTATACAAAGAGAGAGAGAGAGAGAGTGAGAGAATGTGAGTAGTAATTTGATGTAGACCATTGAAGCAGTAGTTACAAGTCACATATAGGTCAACAAATTAAAAAAAAAATTAAGTAGAATTAGCCACTAGGGGCTACATGGCTGGACGGTGGCATGAGACTGGCGTGTGCTAAGTGAAGTTGTGAACAAGTGTCCGCTAAAATAGAATATTTACAACATAAAGTAGCACATAATGCTGACATAGATTTCACAATTGTTTTGTGTCATCGGTTTCAGATAAATGTCCGCTGAAAGAGAATATTTACAACATTTGACGGTACAAAACACACTTTTTTATGTTAACTGGAAAAAAGAATCAGAGACAGGATCTTGTACATAATTTGCAGGATTTGACAAAGGTGGCAGCGGACGGCAGTTGTTTGCCCTCATGTATAGTGCGAGAAGTAACACCACTATAGTGCCCATTATTGGATGCATCTTAAGTTCATCCAGGGAATTGTACATTAAAGAAATACAATAAACAGGATTAGTACAACTTACATTTTTAGATGGTATTTATCTCAGCTGTAAGATACGTATGTACATTATCTTTAGTAGCATAATAAAATGATAAATTTCGAGAGTGTGTGATTGTGTCATTGAAAATGAAAATTATCTCTTCTGACATAAACGTATGCATAGGTAATTAAAACGATTTACATCAAGGAGAAAATTACTTATGTTCACAAGACTCTAAAAAATACTTACATATGAAAGATAATTTCTTTAAAAGAATTAAACAGACTTATTTGATAACTCTATTCTTCTTAAGACGTCAACTATTAAACTCTCTTCTTATTATTAAAAGGAAAATCATTTAACTACACACACACACACACACACACACATACACATACACACGCACACACACACGCACACGCACACACACACAATATATATATTCCTTGACATAGATCTTAAATATTTCATACACATATAAATATCTACATTCGTTAGTATTTACATTTCAACATACAGTCTTTCATTAAAAAAAAAATATCCTACATATTTGCCCGATATAAAATTCATGTATCATCAGCACATCTCTGAGTGGATTAGTAAGATTGTTACAGTTTCATATATCCTCGTTGGTTAGTATTAATCGATTATTTCTTGTTAATGTAGCTACAGTTTGCTAATTAGTAAAATACCGTATTTCTAATCGTTCATTTATTAAGGTTGCCTTGATTTAACGTTGTTATTTTATAGTCGTTGATTAACTAATAACATATGATGTTATCAATAAAAACCCTCTAACGTACACTGTCTTATTAATGGTTATATATGTAAGTTAAATTTTACCAGCGGTTCCGCGCGCTCAGCAGCACGCCGAAGACAGTCGGTAACGCGACGGAATAAAATTTCACTATCCCTCTCCGCGCCCAACGCCACACAGGGGAACAGTTGGCAACAGGAGCGAATAAAATTCCGCTATCGCCCTCGCGCCCTCAGCGCCTCGGTGGAAAACAGTTGGCAGCGTTAGCGAATGAGAGTCCCACTCGCGGTACCGCACGTTCAGCGCTACGCTGGAAATAGTTGGTAACACAAGCAAATAAAATTTCACCAGCGGCCTCGCGCGTTACGACCATCTTCAAAGCAGTTGGCAACGCAAACGAAGGGCGCACTCGGAACTCGCTGGACGTCGTGAGGTACTTTCTCAATAACAATTTTTAGATTTATGAATAAAACTTCTTTATATCTTTATGAGGGTACAATCCTTTTATCTTACCTGCACCAGGAGAGGGTAGTAAATAGTTTCCGTCGTGTGGAATTTGCACTATACGATAAGGACCATTATATAATCTCTGCCTTTCCGCCGGCCGTGGTGGCCGAGGAGACTGAGGCGCTCCAGTCACGGTCTGCACGGCCACTACGGTCGGGGGTTCGAATCCCCCATCGGGCATGGATATTTGTGCCGTCCTAGTTCATAAGTAGTTTGTAGTTTAGGGACTGATGACCCCGTATTTAAGTCCCATAAGCTTAACAAACATTTGAACATCTGCCGTTCCTTATTTTTAAATTCACAGTACTTAGTTTGCCCCTGATCATTAGAAAGCAATTACCTGCTCTGAAATCTATGAATGCTTGTCTGTCTTGTAAATAATCTAAACGAAGAATGCAATTTTCAAACAGTCCTTCAACACCCAGAAATATAAACAAGTCAGACTCATTAGCATAAGATATGCATATCTGTGTTAACACTTATGGACCTACCTCCCATTGCGCCTATAATCCTACAGTTCTGTACTGGAAAGGTGGGCAAATTAGTTATGATACCAATTCGTTTGAATAGAGAATGTGAAATTACACTTACAGTGGCACCTGCGTCTAACAAAATAACGGTTGAAATACCGCCAATTATGGCTAGAATGTTTGCTTGGAAGAGGACAGAATGTCCAGCTCTACATTGTACATTTCTTATAGTAACTCATCTCTTAAGTCAACCCCGTTGTTATATCGCAGCATATTGATCTGATTGTGGAAGTTGCCCTGCTATAAATTTGCTCAACTTTTGGATGCATAACAAGAGCAGTACTAGTTTTTCTGACTGCTCGTCGATTGCTGATTCCCTTTCGTTGCATCAGTAATTATTACCCCTGGGCTACCTTGCCCACAGTCCGTACTAGTTTGACATTCTCGAGTCATGTGTGCACGATCAGAATTTTCTAATGGTGACCAACCTACATTATTCCTCCAATGTGTGGTTCCATTAATATTATGTTGATACAGCGGCCCGTTATTTCTACATGCGACTATTAGTTTGTTTTGATAACCGCGATGAAAGAGGATATCATGCCGTCTTTTGAAATATGTCGTGCCATTCTTAAAACTGCGCAGATGACCTCCACTGCCCGCAGCGGCAACTCCATCCGTCAGCTGCCGCTGTCGCGCAGGACCAACAATCAATGTTCGCAAATCATTAATAAACTGCTGGGGCTGCATCAGCTGATTCCCGAAACCACCATGCAGCTGGCCATCTCCACACCCACTTCCAAAACTAGCATGACTATCTTCATATGTCAAGTCAAGTGACTCTATGTTTGATAAATAGTCTTCTAAATTATGGTCTGACAAATAATAAAGTTCTTTCTTAATCTGTACTGGCAACTTTTCAAAACTCTAAAAACTTCACGGTGTGATAATGATTCAAAAAAAAAAAAAAAAAATAAATAAATAAATAAATAAATAAATAAATAAATAAATAAATAAATAAATAAAATAAATTATTTTTCATTCAGTATTTTTCAAAGAATTTTCTTAGATTACCAGTTTTTCATTATATGGCTGGGAGTTATACACTTCCTTACGTATTCCAGGGGACCAATACGTGGTAAGAAATGCACTTTTAAGTTGCTCTAAGCTGTCACAAAAATCTATCACTTCTCCTACCCAGATGTCACTTTCTCGCTATATATATTCCCCGACAAATCTAATCTTTTCCGTTCACTCCAGGATCTGGGTAATACCCTTTAAATTGTCTTATATTACTGGATGCACTTTCTTACTCTGAGGAATAACGACTTGAAACTGATGACTTTTGAGCAATTTATCTTCTAACACAACATAAGTTACATTGTCTTCAGATGATGATTGCCTTAGATAACTCTAAAGTAGTTCTATTAGGTACATTGTTGGAAGATTGAGCTGAATTATGTTGACTGCGTTGTGGTGTTATATTTTCGGTAATGGATCTCGTTTGGTAAGTTGGTGGTATGATACATGAAAAAAATGAAAAGTTGTATCAGTATACCAGCAATGCATTTTGTAATACCTTTCACTTAATATCAAATAAATCACAATATAACTAATTAATTATTGTACCTACAATAAATCGAAAAACATAATTTACAACGATCCCTGCTTGGTTGAGTTGAACTTAAATTTAGAATATGGAGGAACAGATGCCAATAATCTATTCTTAAGCCTCTACTTCTAATTAAATAAATAAATAAATAAAATAAAAAAATATTATTTGCAATATGGTGGTAATATAATACGGCGCGGCATTTTCTTATAATGGAATGTTCGTAGTACGAGAATTTCTATCTTTGAATCAAGGATACAAAAAGAATGCCGCAAAATTTTTCAGAAAGACTAATTGCAGGTTTGTAAGTAATAAAAATAAAAGGTGATTACTGTCAGAATGTAATGGTGTACACAAGATGCCAAAGAACCAATAATGAAACTACTGAGGAATAAAACATTAAATAATGATAATCAAATTATTTCTCTCGATATATCATTTTACTTTTATATATTATTCGACAGATCACACTCACATAATGGGATCCAAGTAGGCCGTGATAGATTAGTACTCTGAAAGATTCGTTTTAATTATTCGAAAAAGCAGCGCTTTCTCCTTCCTTTTTACAATAGAAAAAAATTACGATTAGTCAATGATAAAGGAAGCAACGGTTAATTATCTCTGTGGGATCATATTGATGAAACAGATTTTGAAAAGCCAGAGGACGACACCTGCAAATTATAAACTAATACCATGGTTGGAACTTAAATAGTGGCGTCAGCGGTATGGAGACACAATGCATTGGTATCTACTATTGTCGCTGATAGCACACATTGTTGACATACCCACCTTACCTCCGAGCAAATGGTCTCCTTCGTCCGATGTCACCGGTTTGCGCACAATCGAGGAAAACACAGTCACTTGAGAGCGAGCAGTCTAACTAACGGTGTCATTATGCTTTCGAAACAGAAAACAATGGATCATACAATGTAAACTTTCACTGCCGGCGTTGTCTTCAGGTAAAACTTCCGGGCATGGGCCGTGGTCCAGATTTAAAACTTCCTCCCGACTTTTCGTCTCCAACTGCGAGAGACATCTTCAAGGGTCTTCCGGCTATTGCCACTGTGGGCCGAGGTCTCTCGCATTTATTGAGGGCAAAGAGGGCACCACCATACGTAACGTGATGCTGACTTTGTAGCTATCTCTGGATGACGTCGTCATTCTCGATTTAAAATAATCGATTGTCGTTTTGTTGGTGGAGTTGGATTCAAGGCTGAATGTGACAGAGGTCGTACAGCACGACAGTGTCTTCAAGATCTACAAGAGGCGTGTGGGGATTCGGCAGTGCCGTAGAGAACAGTGGCACGCTGGGGAAAAGGCTAACGCATTTCGTTCCTCCACAGCAGAACGTCAATGCACAGTATTGTTCGTTTTTTGAGCATCACCTGCGACCAGCTTTGCGAAAGAAGCCGCAACACTTTCTGCGCATCCCACATCTCATTTTGCACGACAATGCTGGGGCGCATACAGCGGAAGCTGTGGATGCTCTGTTGGATCGATGGGACTGGAACGTACTGTACCATCCGTCACACTCCCAGACATAACTCATCATGTCTTTGATTTAATTCCAAACATTCGTGGCATTCGCTTTAAAACAGTTCCGGAGATTCGACAGGCAGTAGACCGCTCCATTCGCACCGTCAGCAAAACAGGCTCTGCTAACGGTCTTCCACATCGCTGGCAATGCGGTCTACACAACTATGGTGATTTCTTTGAAGGAAAGTATCAGGTTCAAACGTGTAACGCTTTTATATCGGTTGTGAATACGTAGTTGCTACTATTTAAGTTCCGTCCCTCGTATAACAATTTACAGATTCGTAAGTTAGTTGAAAACAACTACGAGGCGCGTCCAGAAAGGAAGTTCCTTTTGGTAATATAATGAAGTTGTACACAGATACAGAAGAAATTTTTAGTGCACAAAATTCTACAACTCTTAAACTACTTTTCCACATAACTGTCGAAATTTTGCAGGCATTTGACTTAGCGTGGCACCAGGTTTTTTGTACCTTCTTCATAGAAATCTACCGCCTGTGTCTTCAACCAGTTGGAAACAGTGAAAATTGGGGGAAGTCCATAGCGAGAGCACTAATTGTAAACCCCATTCTTCTGTAACCAAAGGTGGACGCCCACTTCTTCATCGTGCACATCACTACGCCCGCCACTGAACTGTCGGACCCATCTTCTCACCATCGAATCACTCATCGCATTTGGTCCGTAAACATTGCAAATTTGCCGATAAATTTCACTTGGTTTCACTTTCATCGCAAAAAAATGTTCAAATGTTTGTAAAGCTTATGGGACTTAACTTACAAACTACTTAAGAACTACTTGCAAACTAGGACGGCACAAATATCCATGCCCGAGGGGGGGGGGGGATTCGAACCCCCGACCGTAGTGGCCTTGCAGACCGTGAATGAAGCGCCTCAGTCCCCGCGGCCACCGCGGCCGGCTTTCATCGCATTCAGAAACCGAATCACCGACCTGATTTCACAGGCGGCGGGATTTTCAATCAATGCCGACATTTCAAACAAGCACAACAAAGCGTACGTAACTAACAGCGATCTCCAAATGGCGCACGTTCTTCTCCTTGATACACATCGTCTACAGCGCATGTGCGGAACTGCAATCGCAGCGCTACAGCGGAGATAAATTGAAACGGAACTTACTTTCTGGACGCGCCTCGTATTTATCAAGATACCTTGATCTGTTCTATGACTGGGACGTAGAGGGTGATATATTTTTATTACAGACGAAGCTGTAAATGACGGTCAGTTGGCCAAATTATTTTCAAATGCATTTTGATGCAAGATGTATAAATATACAATTACCATTAAGGAGTTGCTACCACTCCGATAACTAGCTCTTCATTTGGCCTTAAGAGGACTGAGTGCATACCGCTTGCACACAGCAGACCGAAACGATGACTTAAACTGGTGTTGGTAACTGATGTGGCTTAATATAATTTTATGAAAGCACAATACGAAAATTAAGGGAATACTGTTCTAAGACGTTCCACGTGATACAGAAAATTAAACGTAATGAACTGCTGACATAACGTGTCCTACTGGGATCAGTGACTATAAATACATTTTAGATAGGTGTTTGTGAGTGTGTTTCCTAGTAACTTCCACGGTCACTGCTGTCTGAATAGAATACTCTTGTAATAAAGGTTTCTCACTTCATGCATATTACGTATTTCATCGCTGTATATAAACCGAATATTCACGTTTCACCTGTTGCGCCATTCGGTATATACTCCAACGTGTGTTCCCTCCTTCCAGTTCAATGGATGGCGGTTGTATTTATGATCATTTGTCTATTACACACAGTCACACATTTGTTTCAAGCTGCAAGTGAGGTAGTACAGTCGTCTCCAGAACATATGATACTCCATTGGTACGTGCAGGTAGGTAACACACGAGGTGCGACAATGAAGTAATGAGACGGATTTGAAAAAAAAAAAAATAGTTCTTACCGTTTTAGTTTAGTGTTGTCTTCTTCAAAGTAGTTCCGTTCTGATTGTACATACATTTTCTAGCGCTTCTGCAATTGACGGTAATATTTCTGGAACTCATCTTCTGTAATATCCTCCAAGACCCTCGTAATAGCTTTTTGGACAGCTTATGTTGTTTGAAAATGGTGTCCCTTGATCTGCGTTTTGTCTCTTGAAAATAGAAAAAAAGTCGCACGGTGCGATATCTGGTGAATAAGATGGCTGTAGTAGTACTGACATTTTCTTTTGAGGTTAGAAATTGCTTTACTGACGGAGCAGTATTGGATGGCGTATTATCGGGGTGCAGAATCTAATTGTCAGCAATGTTGGCACGGACACGAAGAACTCTTTTACGTAGACTTTCTAAAATTTCTTTCGTTAGCTATTTATCTAGGAGGCACCCACTTTTTATGAATCAAAGAAACACACAATATCTCAATGCAATGAAATACTCGTTTGGTCTCATTTTTAAATTAAATTTTGATATTTCCTCTGAATTTCATACAATGCTATACATGAACTAACACGGGGACCAACAGAAGTGTAAATAAAAAGATTACCTGACATAGGTTTGGAGGCGATCTGATCGTTTTATAGTTTCCAAAATAAAAAGCCAAGATCGCACATTAAATTATTAATGTGCGATCTTGGCTTTTTATTTTCTAAACTGTACAAGAGTAAATAATGGATTTGGATGGGTCTCGGATATGTTGGAGATATACATAATCTGAGTATGAGGCTATCCGCTTTTTTAGCGACGGACCATAGGTTTCGAGAAAATTGACGTTGTTGTAAGACGCGTAACATTAGCTACGATCTAGCCGAGCGTGGTGCATCGGTTAAGATCAAAAGCTACCACGTTGGAGATATCGTGTTTGTGGCCTCTCCGTGTTGTTGTTGTTTTTCTTTCTCTTTTTAATCAGAATAGTCAGATATTTATTTTTAATTTTGTTTTAAAGAATATCAACAAGCAGTGTACACCGCATGAAATTAGTAAGAAATATTAGATTTTGCCGTAGTAATTTAATTTTTGCGTCATTATTACAAAATCTTACTCGCTATCGACTGCATCGCTTGTTATGCCACAACAGAAGTTCGAAAGATATTCGTCGTAAAACTACACTCATTAATATAGCATCAGTTGAGTCCCAGTTTTCTATCTTGCTTAGACTGTCAAGTTTATGTGTCTCACTTATTATCACTATATCGCCTGAAAAGGCTAGGCAGTCTACTTGTGCCTCATTTTTGTTCCCAAGATGTGTTTTAGGTTTTGACAATTCCTCGTTTCTTGTTTTCCGCTTCCTGATAACTTCATCCAGTACTATGTTGAGCGGTGGCCGAGGTGACTGAGGCGCTTCAGTCACGGTCTGCACGGCCACTACGGTCGGGGGTTCGAATCCCCCGCGGGCATCGATATTTGTGCGTCTTTAGTATAAGTTTGTTGATAAGTAGTTTGTAAGTTTAGGGACTGATGACCCCGTAGTTACGTCCCATAAGCTTAACAAACATTTGAACATTTCAGGAACCTTTCAAGACTCATGGAATCATGATCCTTCATGAAGTCAACAAAGGTTACTACTGTCTTTTACTTGTTTAAGGACCTATTTTCTGTCAGTTGTTTCAGGATACAAATCTGTTCAGTGCATACTCATCCCTTCCAAATTCCTTCTTGATAATCTGTGGCTACCCTTTTATCTCTAATCTGTTGAGAGAACCTCTCATACTAATATATTTCTGTAGTTGTTTGCATCCCTCTTATCCCCCTTCGGTATGCACATGTGTGTATACCACAGTATAACATATACAGTCATGACACTCCCCCTTACTTTTGTTATAAGACTGCGACAGCAGCGCTCCAACCGGCCGGCAAACTACATTTCCGTACACGGTGTTAGCCGAGTGCGAATAGTATCCATTACAGTGATTTTAACATAGTTTGTTCATTAGGGGAAGTATGCAGTACCATAAAAGTAGGTAAAAAAAGGTCCAAATTAGTCTTTCTTAGGTTTCGTAAGATCCCTGACAAGGTATGAAACGGTACATTACAGTACAGTTTATTGAAAATTATCTGACAAACTACAGGTTTTTACTGAAGAATTTATTTTTCTATTACAAATAAAAAAGGCTAGGAAACACCAGAAAAACTCCCCTTTCGTAGAAAGACGTCGCTTTTCTACTCGGGATCGTTAAGGTTTCTTCACTGCAATTCCATTTCAGTCGGTGAGGGTAGGACGTAGGAAACGTATATAGAATGCAATAACTACAGTATTTAACGTACCACATCAGTGAACACAGCTATAGCTGAAGCAAAAACGTCGCTTACGTGGCAATAAAACGCCGAAAGCAATCGAAGTGTTTTCCAACAAAGAAGACGACATTTCACAATTGTTGCTACAGCTGAACAACAAACGGCAATTTAACCTTTTCAAGCTGAAGTAATTACACTGAAAAGTATATACGCATATAAGAAAGACGAGTGAAGTGTAGAAATGTGAGAATCATTAGGATAACGATATGATATGCGTAATAAAAAACTGCTTGTCATAGCAAAATCAAACCATAATGTAAATTAATGTTTCTCTTGCATTCATATTCTACTTACGTTCAGCGGAATAAGCTGGAAATATACACTCATATTCATTAGTATTTTTTTCGAGACGATTTTGTTCTTTATACCACTAAACCAGTGAAATTCGGCTATTTTTACATTAATTTACTGATTATGAATGTCTTTTGATAATTTACTAATGCTTAAAACGCAAAGATAATAGTAACTATATGGTTAATTATGCAAAAAAATTATAAACAAGCATTAGAAATTCGGCGGATTGGTAAGAGCGCAAGTGTCGTTGCAACTGTCAGTTGGAGACAACTTCGACAGCAATGAATGTCGCGACTGTGTTACACTGTGTATATACATTGGTGACACTAAACACAGCACTCCCTGATGATTGTATGATATTATTGGCTGTGGCGTTCGAAATATATGCTGAAACTTACGCACAGAGATGAACGAAAAGCACATGCCCAATTGTAGCGTTATATTCCGAACCTTGTTAAAGACAGTTCAAAGATTAAAGTAACTGAAGTTATGTCGCTGAATTCCAACGTATCTGTGCGATGTTAACATTGCATTCTTTTGTCAGACTGTAAGTTAAGATTACACTTTGTCTTTTTCTTCCTACGTTAACGGATGTCCACGTAAGTGCTCTGGTTTTGTTATGCTTAAATGTACTTAATGTAGTTTCATTTTCAGATTTATCGCATTTTTTCCTTTAGTAGAAGTCGAATTCCTTTACCCAGATTGAATTATTTTGATGTTTGCAGAAATATTTCAGCCCACTGGTTTCACAACGGTCGCGGGGACGGAAATGATTGTTGGCGGCCGTAATGGCCAACTTTATTCTATTTAAATGCTGTACTTTTGAGTCAAGCTCTTTAACGTCGCTGAGATTAAAAACCGATTTTTGTGAATGTTTCCACCTTTCATGCTAGCCACGGTTTTATCGAAAATCGCTTAAGCTACCAACAATCACGACTCCGACTTCAGGCCAGCGTTATGAAAGCCAACCGTCTGTAACGGAAACTTTTCATCATCAATGCAGGCAGAAAAAAAGGTTAATCGCAGTATTATTGGTAAACTACATCATTTCATGTCATCTAGGAGCACTTAGAATATTGAAATGTTGCTCAGGCTCTAACGGTCATTATGTTTTAATAGTGCAGATAAATCAAATGCTTGACTCATCTCTGGCCGTCAAAAACCGGTCAGTTAAATGTAACCGCCGTGGAGTAGCCGAATGGTCTAAGGCGCCCTGCTGCGGAGCGCGCGGTTTCTCGCCGTCGGATGTTCGAGTCCTCCCTGGGGCATGGGTGTGTGAGTTTGTCCTTAGGTTAGTTTACCTTATTTTGAGTAGTTTGTAAGCTACGGACTGATGACCACGCAGTTTGGTCTGATAGATTTACAAACATTTGAACATTTTTAGTTAAATTTAAAAAAAAAAGAAGAAAAAAACAATTTCTGTACCAATATCATTAGTAGAATAATATTTTTGTAGAAAAAGAGTAACATTTCACAATGGCTGCACATTAGGTGGCCTATATGCCCCCCTTATTTAAGCGAAGATAAAACGAATTAATTACATCGTACATTAAAGTTGCGTAGGTACGCCTTGTAGCTTTGACTGTTCGTGTTTCGTGCCTTCAAAGTAAACTAGAACCCTTTAATTCTCCACCGTTGAAAGTCAGTACGTGTGTGGTCCGAGAGAGGCGGCACGGTCGTCGTTATTTTATAAAGTAAGGCAGTAAATATCGGTTACAGCGGCGAGGCGTCGGAGAGGGTTGGGTGGGGAGCGTAAACGATACGGCAGCGGGAAGCCAAGTATCCACACGGCTGAATCTTTCAGCAGGGAACTTTATACGCCAGAGCTTGCGCAATCATTACGGCTCTGCAAATTTAGCTGTTACAAGAAAACAAGGATGAAAATTTTATTACATTATTTTAACAAAAACAGCAACCAGTCACTTCTTTTTATATGTTTCGTGGTTGCATCCATTTTTAGTTGTCGTAATTAAATTTTTTCCCTTCGGTAAGTAAAATACGTAAAATGACGAATTCTGGTTTACTTTCTCCAATTTTTCCGAGTTTTCTGGGATGATAGGGCTTTTTGGGGAAGTGGTAAGGTACTGAGCCGCATTTAAACTGCCATTAAATATAAACAATTTATTTCAACAATTATATTAAAATTGATAAGATTTGACTTCAACCTCAACATAAATTTCTTTACAACAACAAACTGTCACAAAATTTGTCAGTAACCATACAGGGCAAAACATCAGTTAAAATTCGTAAACTTATAGGCATGATAAATTTCACCATTGGCGTTTCATTAATAACAAGTATTCCTTCGCTTGAAGAAATTAACAGAATTATTCAAATCAATGAATTAACAACTCTAACATTTGGTTAAACTAAAAAGCACTTCATGCTAAACTGTAAGGTAAAAAAGTAAGTGACGGTATTTTTAGAACCAAGTAATTACATTAAAAATGACAAAGTGAACAATTTACTCAACTTAAGAGCCTGGGTCCCAGTAAAACACCACCAACCGAGACACAATTGAACAGCCTCCTGACGAATTCCTCTTTCAACAGTGAACCAATTATCCCTTTTTCTGTTTTTTACAATGAACAACAAACAACGCTTGGAGAACACATGAAACACAGAATCAGCTATCACAAGCAACTGACATACATAATGTTAACCCCACTTGTAGGTAGATTACAATAGAAACAGCAGATAAGAACGTTACATAGTAGATTCACGTCACTGTGCAGGCTCGGCGGTGGCTGTACACAAGATTCAAATTATTTCTGTACCCACTGTGCATGGACAGTGTAATAGGCACGAGCATAGACCTTGAACTCGTCGAAATTTCGTTGACGATCCGCTACAAAATGAGTAATGGATTGTAAATGCTCCCTTCTTCAGCCAAAGTTTTGCACACAACACAGAGAGTTTGATGAGCGCTGGCTACACTCTTCAAGCTACGTATTCCCCAGGCACATCGGCATGTACTCCTATGCAGATGAAAACTGTCAACACACCGTTAGCCGAGTACTCCAGAACTCTCGGCGCAGCCATACACACCACGTCTGTCTCGCCAACGACGTCTCTCAGCTCCGTCCAAACACCACGCCGCTCTTGACGCCCTCTGGCGATAAGGTCGAAATCACTGTCGATCCGATCAGAAATATATGAGTCCAGCAAGAACACTTCGTAAATATGCCGACAGCAAAAGCTCCACCACGGCGCATATACGTTTACGAAATATTATGCTTCAAAGTACTTCCGATCTGCTCTGAATGTTGGTTCTTAGGCTTTCCTCCTTGATGTTTTAGTACAAACACTTCAAAACGCAGACAGCACATGCTCGCTCAACACCGCCTAGAAGGCAAGGCGTGACAGCTGGCCATGCCTACGTCACACCAAGAGGCGGGTGCCAGTTGACTGACTAGTGGCTACCCACTGGGGCACGTCCACCACCTCGTCAGGCTTTGTCTTCTAGGCGGTGTTGACTCACTGCACCATCCGCCATCTTTTCGACTTACCTCTTTGTTTAGATCGAGATCTATTGTCTGTCTGAAAAACAATCTTATAAGAGCCCATCCCATGTACGGTGGTTGCAACTTCAGTAGTAGCAACTATTTATTCACAACCGATACAAAATCGTTACATGTTTGCACCTGTTACTGTCCTTCAAAGTAGTCACCAGCATTGTGTAGGACACATTGCCAGCGATGTGGAAGGCGTAGTATACCGTTAGCAGAGAGTGTTGGTTGATGGTGCGAATGGAGCGGTCTGCTGCATGTGGAATCTCTGGAACAGTTCTGAAGTAAATATCACCAAGTGTTTCCTTCATCTTCGAAAAAAATGTTCAAATGTTTGTTTAGCTTATGGAACTTAACTGCGGGGTCATCAGTCCCTAAACTTAGAAACTACTTACAAACTACCTTATACTAAAGACAATACAAACATTGTGTGAGAGGAACGGTCTCGCCCATAGGAGCATAGCGCCTCAATGCTCTTGGCCACTCCGCCGGGGCCCTTCATTTTCGGAATCAAATCAGTCACAAGGAGTTAAGTTCGTGGAGTATGGTGGATAGTACATTACTTCCCTGCCCGCCGCGGTGGCCGAGGTGACTTAAGCGCTCCAGTCACGGTCAGCACGGCCACTACGGTCGGGGGTTCGAATCCCCCCTGGGGCATGGATATTTGTGCCGTCCTAGTTCGTAAGTAGTTCATAAGTAGTTTGTAAGTTTAAGGACTAATGACCCCGTAATTAAGTCCCATATGCTTTACAAACATTTCTTTCTTTCATTTCTTTCCAGTCCCATTGACCGAACACAGCAGCCACAGCTTCCGCTGTATGCGGCCGCGCATTGTTGTGCAAAATTGTTGGTGGGTTGCCGATTCCCCGCACGCCTCTTGAAGACCATGATGACACTGTCGTGCTGTACAATCTCTGGCACACCGTTGTTCTTGTTTCCAAAACGTAGTGACACCGTTACTGCTCGCTAACAAGTGAATGTTTCCCTCGATTATGCGCACGCCAATGACGTGGGACGGGCGAGTCCATTTGCTCGGAGGTAAGGTAGGTATGTCAACAACGTGTTTTCTCAGCAACAATAGTATATTCCACTGCATAGTGTCTCCACAGCAGTGTTGCCACCATTTAAAACCAACCCTCGTGTATAATATTTTTGCAACATCTACATGTAGTTACTCGGCCTATAGCATGAAAGCAAAGAAAGCAATATTTATCCAGTGTATAAAAAAGAATTTATTTTCATCATCGAAATACTTTACACCCTCCTGGCCATTAAAACTGCTACACCACGAAGATGAGGTGCTACAGACGCGAATTTTAACCGACAGGAAGAGGATGCTGTGTTATAAAAATGATTAGCTTTACAGTGCATTCACACCTCCAACATGCTGACATGAGGAAAGTATCCAACCGATTTCTCATACGCAAACAGCAGTTTACCAGCGTTGCCTGGTGAAACGTTGTTGTGATTCCGTTCGTAAGGAGGAGAAATGAGTACCATCACGTTTCCGACTTTGATGAAGGTCGGATTGTGGTCTATCACGATTGCGGTTTATCGTATCGCGACATTGATGCTCGCGGTGGTCGCGATCTAATGACTGTTAGCAGAATATGGAATCGGTGGGTTCAGAAGAGCAACACGGAACGCCGTGGCTGGATCCCAACGGCCTCGTATTACTAGCAGTCGAGGTGACGGGCACCTTATCCGCATAGCTGTAACGGATCTTGCAGACACGTCTCGAATACTGAGTCAACAGATGAGGACATTTGCAAGACAACAACCATTTGACGAAAAGTTCGACGACGTTTGCAGCACCATGGACTATCAGCTCGGAGACCATGGCTGCGGTTACCCTTGACGCTGCATAACAGACAGGAGCGCCTGCGATGGTGTACGCAACGACGAACCTGGGTGCATGAATAGCAAAACGACATTTTTTCGGATGAATACAGGTTCTGTTTACAGTATCATGATGGTCGCATCCGTGTTTGGCGACATCGCGGTGAACTCACATTGGAAGTGTGTATTCGCCATCACCGTAATGGCGTATCCTAAGGCGTGATGGTATGGGGTGCCATTGGTTACACATCTCGATCACCTCATCGACGGCACTTTCAACACGGGCCGTTACATTTCAGATGTGTTATAATTGGGGCTCTACCCCTTAGTCGATCCCTGCGAAACCCTACATTTCAGCAGGATAAGGCACGACCGCATGTTGCAGGTCCTGTACGGGTCTTTCTGGATACGGAAAATGGTCGACTGCAGCCGTGGGTAACACTTTCTCCATTCTCCATTGTCTTTTCAATGGTGGCCGAGCAACTGGCTCGTCACAATATGCAAGTCACTATTCTTGATGAACTGTGGTATCGTGTTGAAGCTGCATGGGTATCCATACCTGCACACGCCATCCAAGCTTTGTTTGACTCAATGCCCAGGCGTATCAGGGCCGTTATTACAGCCAGAGATGGTTGTTCTGGGTACTGATTTCTCAGGATCTATGCACTCAAATAGTGTGAAAATGTAATGACGTCAGTTTCGGTATAATATATTTGTCCAATGAATACCCGTTTGTCATCTACATTACTTCTTGGTATAGCAATTTTAATGTCCAGTAATGTATATGCAGAAGCTCGTGATACATCTGCAATGAGTGTAAACCATAGTTTAACTGAAACCAAAAGTCCTAGGAAAATGTATCTCTGATCATAGATATCGATGAAAACAAAGAATTGTCAGTCGACAACTTGGCGGATAATGTAGGGAGCAAGTCCACATTGCGATTTGAAAAGTGTTTGCGCTACAAGATTATGGAGGAAAAGCGAAGAACCAACATGCAGAGGAGATTGTATTTACATTCCGTAAATATAAAAGCGTGAAACTGAAAGGAAAATAAAATTATTTTATAAAGTCCATCAGCGGATTTCGAACTGCTGTGGACGTTTGCTTACTGAGAAAAAAAAAGTAATTATACCAAACCTGAAACACGTTTTAGCATAATGAAACGTATTAATAATGTCTGGTTGATTCATATATTAAAATAATAAATTGTAATCTACAGTCACAGACCTCATAATTCCAATAAAAATGGAAATATTATGAGTGGTAATTTATGGTATGGAAATATATGGTAGATTTTTAATGCAATATTGACAGAATTATCACCTGGGAAAAATTGCGCCGAGATATTGACCGAAACAGAGAAATGGTATGATGGCGACAGACACATTCCTGGCAATTCTTGACAATGTTGTGATCCTTGTCGACACCCAGTAGCAAGTAAGTGCTGACACTTCACGATTCCTCCGCAACGCAAAACAAATAAGGCTCGTAGTGAAGAGAGTAAAACAAAATATCTCGTTATCTCGCGATATCAAGCTCTTCCTCCTTCCATTATTGGTGACGGGCAGAATTCAAGTACCTGGGATCCATATTGGCCAGCAAAAATAAAGTAACGAAAGAGGTGCAACAATGAATAGCATACGATAATCCCATCTTCTTGGGCCTAAAGAACATTTTCAAATCCAGTCTAATATCACATAAAAACAAGATTCGTTTGTACATGACACTAATAAGACCGGTAGTGTTATATGGTTGTGAAACCTGGGCAACTTCAGCAAAAACTGAGAGGACGATACTCCGGAAAGTATATGGACCCTTGTACAATACCATAGAAGGTAAATGGGAACGAAGAACGAAGGAAGACCTTTACTAGCAGAATGGAAAGCCACACATCGGCCGTGTATTGTGGCAGGAAAGGCTACAATGCTTTGGGCACATATTCCGAGGCATCGGATCCCTCCCAAACTGT
The DNA here is from genome assembly GCA_026315105.1 of Locusta migratoria. Classification (NCBI taxonomy): domain Eukaryota; kingdom Metazoa; phylum Arthropoda; class Insecta; order Orthoptera; family Acrididae; genus Locusta; species Locusta migratoria. Next base: position 462,704,995 of record CM048746.1, on the reverse strand, counting down.
GTTCGTTCCCAACCTGCTGGAAATGCCCAAATGGGCGACCGAACGAAGACACGATGGAAGGATCGGGTATTGGCAGTCCTCAAAGAAATGGAGCCGACAGGAGTAGAAGATGAGGCTGGGGACCGACAACGTTCGACCGCCATCTGCAATGAATGTGTCCTGTATTGTGATTGTGACTGACTGATGTTTTATTTTAATTTTTATTTTTGTAATGCTTACCTTCCTTATAAAGCGCAGTCTGTATTCCTTTATAGTTGAGGTTGTAACTTTTTTTTATTCTACTGTAGGCCTTAAAGGCACACGAATGCAATAAAAGATGATGATGACAATATTGATAAAATTTTGAACTGGACGAAACATACAATTTGTTCGAAAACTTTTTCTTACATATATTCATGTTCAGAAAAAAGTAGAATAACGTGGAAGACTAAAGACAGGAAGTTCATATTCTCAAGATGGGTTCATCAGCATGTTGTGTACAAGTGATAAACACTTTAACCTTATCGACCAGCGGGTTCAAGGTCAGCATCGATGTACCGGAGCAACACCAGCTACCGGGATAACGTGCCAGCGCCACTCATCGCTGTATGCCAAAGGTAACTTGTGACTCGGGCAGACGAGCAGCATGCCTGCCAGACGTGTGCGGGAGCCGTACCGTCAAAGAAGCTTCATTATTTGCTCGAGGGAATGTGACGCATCCATCCAGAAAATTGAAACTCGTCTGGGACGAAGTGTATCGGCAGCGCAAGGTCATATAGCAGCGCGGGAACGGCTGTCCGCCCTAAGCCGCCTTTTTGCGGAGTGCACTGCCGCTCCCCGTCGGATGTTAGAGTCTTCACTCGTGTGTGTGTGTGTGTGTGTGTGTGTGTGTGTGTGTGGGCGGCCGCGCGCTCGTTGTCCTCAGTAGCAGTCAGTTTAAGTACCGGGTGATTAAAAAGTTCGTATAAATTTGCAACGTTACTAAATCATGGAATAACGTAGACAGAGATGTAGTAGTACATTTAGTAATTCATGTGACAATCATATTTCGAATATATAGTGGCAGAGATATTCCTTAATATATTTCTGTAGTGCTGTGAACTGTGGAGCTTAAGACTCTTTGTCAGAGAATGTTTTATGTTTGTTCTCTTGTTGTGGTTTACGAAGATATGTTGTGGCATGTTCTAAAACTGAATGTACGTTTGGTTAATCAAAAACTATTATTATTATTTACGAAGCAACAATAAAAGAATATTAACCTGAAATTAATGAGAGTCTGCGAAGTCATTTTTTATATAAAGTATAAAAATGTTCAAATGTTTGTTAAGCTTATGGGACTTACCTACGGGGTCATCAGTCCCTAAACCTACGAACTACTTATGAACTACTTACGAACTAGGACGGCACAAATATCCATGCCCGAGGGGGGATTCGAATCCCCGACCGTAGTGACCGGGCTGACCGTGGCTGGAGCGCCTCAGTCACCTCAGCCACCTATAAAATATACAAACAACTTCAAAAGGCCACTTCAAGAATTTGATGAAGGTGAGATATAATCCAGTGTTCTGGATACTCTTATTTACTAATCAGATTGAAGCAACTTACAGAAGACCTCGTCAGCAGTGTGTCTGTGTGGCGCTGAACGAAGAGATCCTCGAACCTGCATTATACACGGCGACGAATATCTTTCAAAAATTGTTTACAAGTCATCCTATAAATTTTCTTTCTTCTTTCAGCCTATAACAGAAGTGCAGACTGATGGCAAAAAACAAACTGGTTCTATTAATGTGCCTGCGTACATTACGACAACACATTACACAAAATTACAATTAGAACAGTACTATTATAGAGAGATAAAAACTGACAAACATGGTCGGAATGACGTGGGGTTTTATTAGAAAAAAAAGTTCAAAAAAATATCCGGCAGATGGCGCTTCTTCTGATCAGAAAAGCAAGCAATAATTATCATAACAAACTGAGACAAAGCAAAGATGATGTTGTTTACAGGAAATGCTCAATATGTTCACCATCATTCCTCAACAATAGCTGTAGTCGAGGAATAATGTTGTGAACAGCACTGTAAAGCATGTCCGGAGTTATGGTGAGTCACTGGCGTCGGTTGTTGTCTTTCAGCATACCTGGAGATGTCGGTCGATCTCGATACACTTGCGACGTCAGGTAACTCCAAAGCCAATAATCGCACGGACTGAGGTCTGGGGACCTGGGAGGCCAAGCATGACGAAAGTGGCGGCTGAACACACGATCATCACCAAACGACGCGCCCGAGAGATCTTTCACGCGTCTAGCAGTACTTTTTTTTGGTTCTAATAAAACCCCAAGTCATTCCAAGCATGTGTGTCAATTTTTTACCTCTCTATCTACATTATTCCGAGGTTTATTAAGTTTTCAAATTTATACTGACTTTTTGATCACCCGGTAGTCTGTAAGCCTAGGGAGTTATGACCACTGCAGTTTTGTGCCTTAGACTTATACACATTTGATTTAAGGCCGTATCACATGACTAGAGGTCAGGTCACACTATCCAGGGCCCTTCCTCCTCCAAATTTTATCGAATGACATAGCAGCACAAATATGCGTCTTTCTCGGCTCTGCCGCAACACTGGAACGGTGTAACACATTGTAAACTATGAGGGATGACATTCCGTTGCAGTTTATTACGCCTTCGGTTGCGTGCGCATCATACATTATTTCACCAACCATTAACTAATATGGAGGGACATGTTAGAGAACAGTGGTGTGTGGAACGACTTCACTGAGGATAGCAGTAACTGAAGTAGTATTTCTGGGCGAGTCCAGGTATTGCCCGTTTGAAAATAACGATTTTGGTTCGCAATACAACGGGATCGTCATTACTATGTCTGCATTTGCACAGGACATAGAGCAGTCAACTCAAGGCCTTATAATGTAGGGCGCTATTTGGCAAAACCACAAATAACAGTTGGTGCGTAACCAGGTCAGTGTGACCAAGGTAACCCGTAGCCATACAATTGTTTCACGACACCCTAGACGCCATTTTTCAGCATGACAACGTTTTTCAACATGACGTTTCGGCAAGAATACGTGCCTTCTTGGAGTCAGAATGTGTCAGTGTTGACCCATGCCTCGCCGGATCACCAGACGTAACGCCAAACCACGGATTATCTTTGGAACTAGGTGACTTTAGCATGAATGGCTTCACCACAGGACGGGATTCGCGTCTTACAGGCGTGGATAACATTACGCGTGGAACAAATTATCACGCCCATGGCGGATCCTATGTCTACTAGGCAATAGAATACGTGCTTAACCTAGGTGATTGCAATGCTAATCGTTTCTTCAGAAAATAATGATCAACCAGTCTTGCGAATCTGAACTTCCTACCCTCTAGAGATCTGAAACCAGATTTACACAGTAAATTGAACCAAACATCCTTTAATGTGTTGATTGACACCACAGATAATAAAATATTAATGAATAATTGTTTTTAAATTTTTGCATATTCTTGCAGGCCATGTATCAGATACGATACATTGGGTTGCTATCGCGACAATATGACACACAGTGAAAAAATAAGTGTTACTTTATTTTTGCTTATTTAAATGACTCCTGCTAATGCCAGGAAATGTACAAAGTTGTTACAAATTCTCTCATACCATGTTCTTGTTGAGAAAAATATAATTTTTTCCCAATTTTTATAAATATTGTGAAGTATGGATATTTAAATTCTTTTTTTCCAAAATTTACAAATTATGAAATGTGAAACTTTTTCAAACATTTTCTTTCTGAAGTGAAGCACAAGAAGACCTTACATTCAGATCATCTCACATTCGGTATCTTTGAGTTCTGTATTGTGATCAGGTCATTTTTTTTATTTATTTTTTTTATTTATTTATTTATTTTTTTTATCCATCCCTGGCATGTGCAAAGCACATTTGAATCTTTTGGCCTGAACTGATTGGCTGCACTGATCTTTTCTTCTTTTGATCGTCCTCTTCACTTTCGTTACTAGAGGCTCAGTCTTTTTGGGTTTTCGCATTTCTTCTAAACAAGGGTGTAGTTATTCTGTATACACTAAATATTTGTATGCGTAATCATTTATTTGGACAATTAATCAGATGCAAACAAATGATTGATTTGTCTGTGGTAAGAATAATAATTTATTCTTGCCCTGCAGGTATCTTCTAGTAAGGTATTCAAAGAGTGTTATATTTTAACAATCCTCTCCTTTCTCCTCATCACAGCTCTTCCCATATCAGATGTGGTTGGCGCTAGTTTACTATGGCATGTTTGTGATAAAGGGTGGCTTTATGCCCTCTCACCCTATTAACCCCAGAAGAATGTAAATCTATGGGACTCAACTGCTCTGGTTATCAGTCCATAGGGTTACAAACTGATTAAACTAACCATACTAAGGACAACAAATACACCTCTACCCGAAGGAGGACTCGAACCTCCAACAGCGAGAATCGGCGCGCTAGGCGCCTTTCTCCTTGAGGTCGCTGATTGTCTTTGTTTGTTGTTGTTCGATGTGTTCTGGGCTCAGCCTTTTATTAAAGAGGGCGTTCAGGCCTCTGACCGCGCACCCTGAGCCACGGCGCCCGGCTTTTGGAACGCTCGGCCACTCCACCACGGCACTGTGGGTATAATATTGAAGTCTTTATTCAAAAGTAATCACCAGCGGCCTCAGAAAAAATACCCCAATGTTTAACGAGCCGAAGGATTCCCTGTTGCCAGAATTCCTGTGCCCGTGACAAGAGCCAGTCTTCTACCGTGTCCGTCACTTCGACGTCAGAGTTGAAGCGCTTCCACGCGAGACGTTTTCTTTTAGCGGACCAAACAGATGGTAGTCACAGGGCGACATGTCAGGGATGTAGAGCGGATGATCAGTCTGCTCCCATTTGAACTTGGCCAATACGCTTTGTGTCACTCTGGAATCGTGTGGCCCGCGTTATCATGAAGCTGAATCACTCCCTCCGTGAACAGCCCACGCCGTTTGCTGTTTATGGATTTGAGTAGTCTACGAAGTGCCTCACAGTATACGTCACTGTTAATAGTTCTTCCGTGCTCGAGGAATTCGATGAGTATCGGACGTCGTACGTTGAATCAAAAAATAAATAAATAAATAAATAAGTAAAAATAAAAAAATATGTGAAAAATAAAAAGAATAAAATAAAATAACAGAAAAGAAGCCAAAGAAGTCCTAGAGACACTACATGAAATCGCAGGCAGAACAGGACTACAAATTTCGAATGAAAAAACCCAGTACATGGACACGAGATCCACAGACAGAAACCCATTGGTAACAAAGTATGGAGAGACAGTACAAGTAGAATGTTTCATATACCTCGGAGAGAGAGAACAAAAAATAGGACTAAATTCGACAGTCGATGAAGAAAGAGTTGCAAAGTTACAAAAAGCTTACAGACTTTACAACCATTACAATAAAAGAAGTATCTCTGTTAATGCCAAATTAAGACATTACAAAACAGTAGTCTTGCCATAAGCCTTGTAATCAGAGGAAGAACTCAATCAAGGAAATGGAAAAGCAAGAGAGGAAAATTCTAAGGAAGATCTATGGGCCAGTTCAGAGACAGGGGATCTGGATAAAGAGACCGACAAAAGATCTCTACAGACAGACAATTACATACAACATCAGAAAAAGAAGAGCAAAGTTCTATGGCCACATTTATAGGAAGACTGAAAATAGGCTGATCAAGAAGATTTTTAACATTGTGAGGAGAAATACGATAAAAACTAACTGGGCAAAGGAAACCATGGAAGACCTCAAGAAACTAAATATCTCTACAGAAGAAATAATAAAAAGAGAAAAATACAGAGAAAAAATAAGGAAACAGAAATTCGAAGAAATACCAAAAGAGAAGAAACCAGAAAAGAAGTGGACAGAGGAGAGGAAGAAGAAACACAGTGATTATATGAGAGGTTTTTGGGAACGGAAAAGAAAGAGACAAAAAAAGTGCCATCAAAATTGATTGTGTTTAAACTCTCTCCTAAATGGGGAATTAACGATACTAATAATGAAACTAAAAAAAGACGGTGAGATTCATACAGTCCTGATCTGTATGAAGACACAAAGTGCCGTAACAATAATCAAATTTGTACTGCAGAAATTTGGCTGAACATTGCGTTATATAATCTGAAAGGAATGCGCGTGTTCTGTAACTGACATTAGAAACATTTTAACTGGGAGGGAGAAAATTCCTTTGTTTAAAACATTTCCCTCGCTTTTAATTTACTGTGGAGCACAGTGACTCTGTGTTATTAAAAAGTTTAAGCTTATTTAATAAATTGTAACTTGCTTTTCAAAAATGAAACTACCACGGTATGTTTAATTACCCACTGTTATTTGCTATTTCGAAATCTGAAACAGACGCAAGCAACTAACTTTATGAAAATTACGTTAATGTCAACACGAGAATCCGAGCGACGTGATACAGTGTTTAGCACACACGACTTGCATATAGGAGGACGGTGGTTTAAATCAGAATAAAGTTTTCCGCTTTTTTTTCCGAAGTGTTAATGAGTCATCACAAAGCAACCCAGACGGCAAAGGAGTAATTGTGGATCCGTTTAGAAGGAGGGGCCAGACAGGGAGCATGGGCGAGGCGAGGGCAGTGGTCTATGGTGAGTAGGATTTGTTCATGGTCACTGCCTATGAGGTCAAGGACTTACGCCATTAGTTACCCAAAGAGGTTGGAAGGCCAAAATGGTGTCAGGGGTGGTGCTGCTTTCAGGCAGATGGGGGTAAGGCAGGGGGAGGATGTCGCCCTGGAGTGAGGTAACGACAAACTTATGCCACCACGGGAGTTGCGCAGGAGGATCGGAAGAAAGGTTTACGTCAGCGGCAATCACAAAGGTCTGGGAGAATTGATCGGAGCGGGAAAGAACGTCATAAGGGAGGGGAGGGGTGCTACAGACATATATGGTGGCAAGGGTAACAGTGAGGAAACGCAGGAAGAGGCTGAGGATGAGGTTTTCAGTGGGATCATTTAGGAGAGGTTGCTGCTAGATGGGGTGGTGGCAGAGGTGGTTAATCGCCACCTCGAGCCAGGGGTGGGCAATCATCTGTACGGTGGAGGATATATGGACCGGAGCCGTTGGGATGATGGGGTTGTAGGAAGGTCTCGTTGAGTTGGAAGGCGTTCACACAGAGTTGGTGCACACACACACACACACACACACACACACTGTAAGATTACCGCCCAGTAGAAATACTGGTAATTAATAGCATTTGATAATTAAACAGTATGAAGTTCACTGCAAACATTGACCATGCCAATGCACTAAATGTTACACAATTTTAATCTTATTAATTATGGTAGCAATTTATGTACACAGTTGGGTGACAACATTTATAGTTAGGCCATAGGTAGAAATTCTCCACATTGAGATTTGCTGTGTGCTTGTAGCTGACGGGAGGCCAGCGAGCAGGCCGACGTTGGTGGCTTGTTCCAGCTTAGGATTTTCCAGTTCGTTTCCGGTGAGGGGAGAGAGGGACAATGGCGAGTGCCAGGCACAGTGCAATGCACAAATATTCTGATACTACTGGCATTTGAAGTAATACGATGCAGTTAGGAACCTTTAAGGCCCTCATTACAAAATAGCCTGTTGACAAATAAACAATACATTAGCTGATATAGTCACATCTGACATAATATGTTTAATTGACAATGAAAAGTAATAAATTAGCAATAAATACAAGACAGTTACACAACTAGCATGGCAATGTTTGTTTATAAAAATAATATATTAACTATTTTTCATTTTATTTTCAATCAATCTTTTGTATTTTATCTTGAAGTATTCAGTTAAATCACTTATCTGTGATATAAGAAATTGCACGATTATGATAAACAGTACAAAGGATGTTTATATCAATATAAAAACCTAAGAAGAAATTTGTTTAATGTGTAGTGTAATTATTTTGATTTTAAGGATAGTTTTAGAAATGTATTGGCTGAGCGCTGTACGTTGGCAAATCGGTTAGAACGGCTCACATGGGGAAGTTGATGACATAGGGGAAAAAACCCCGGCAGTTGAGCTTTTGGCGCGCGCGCGCGCGCGAGGCCAGGAGGTGACGAGACGGGAGAGCACGTGGGGTGGCTGGCCGGGCGGCGTCGCTCTGCATCAGTCGGCATGAGGACCTCGAGGTGGAGGTTATAGATTTGTGTGTGGCAATCGCCACGTGTGGGTGCTCGTCGTAGACTGCACCAAGTTGAATCGAGTGCTACTGTGTGTTTGTGAATATTTAGCTGGCGGAACAAGGTGTGCATCGCATTGAATTAAAGTGACTGTGATTTGTTAATGTAACACGTGTCATCGCATAGGAATGAACATAAATGGTATTTGAGACAGCCACATGGTGTTAAAACAATTTGCGACAAATATTCATTTTTGTCTGGGGGCTCACGAGCTATAACTTTGTTTGATAAATGTGCCGACGTACAGACGTATCAGCCACAGGGTTCTAATATTGTGAAATAAACTACATAAAGTGAACTTCCAAGTGTTTTCAAAAATAGTAGTACACCCTTTTCTCTCATGAACTTGATTTATTATGAATTTGTTTTGTTAATCATATGCAGGGAAGGAAAGCTGCGAACGTGTGATATCATCCCCTAGAAAACGAGTCAAACATTCGCAATCACAGTTCGTGTTTTTGCATGTTTAGGAATTTTGGTTTGCAGTTGGTGATTGTGAGTTTTAAAAATTAATCTTTCCCTATTTTAAACTCTCACCCCGACCTTCACACACACACACACACACACACACACACACACACACACACGCACATATATACATATAAGAACCAAGGGCTAGAACGACTGCAGGTTTGAACTGTACATACCTGACGGAAGTGGAAACGCCATGGCATACATAAGAAAGTAATTCTTAACTTTATTAACAAATGGTGCTGCAAGAGTCATAAGGGAAGTGGAAGCCGACAATTAACGTCCACATCATGCAGACCTTGTGTGCCTCCACCAAGGGAAGATCGTATCACATAGGACGGGGAAAATGGTATTTAATTGTCCTTGGGTGACAAACCGAAGAAAAAGCACACAATGTTTCAAGTTTTAACTGTCATTGGGCCAAAAACTATATGTGTTGTAAAATATGTACATTATCACGGAACTTGGACATGTCATGTTCAGCATGCTGTCCACCATTTTACGCTAGAAGTTGAAACCCATAAACAGCATCGTCCACCACAAACCGCAGTGTATCAGTGAATATTGTGCTTAATACGTGCCTTTAGTTGAACCAAATTCGCTATGTGTCCACTGGAAACAGCACTTTTTAAATTACCCCACATCCGAAGTACATGGATTGATATGCGGTGATCTTGAATGACATGCTGATGAGGAAAATGAGGGCTGATAATTCTGTTATTTGGGAAATGGCTTTTGAGGGTTTGCTTCAATGACTTTTCAATGTGCGAAGGTACACCATTGTGCATCAAATCGATACTATCGAGACCCACGCTGTCGAAAGTTTGGAGTGACGTGATTACACAGACGATTTTTATATCGTTTACCATTGATTTGCAGGAATCATCCTCTCAAAATAAATGGGCCTACGATAAAGGATGATGTAAGTCCACAACACACAGTTACCTTTGCAGAATGGATCGTCACTGCTTCATATGTGATCGGGTTTTGCTTTGCCCATATCCTGCAAGTTTGGATGTTGACTTAACCTTTAAGATCTAAATGAGCTTCACTTGCTCACAAGATGTTCCATGGCCATTTTATTCACCTCAAAAAACGTAAGAAATTATAGAGCGAAAATATGCCTCAATGACAGATCAGCAGGAATCTAGTCTACATCTACATAGATACTCTGCAAATCACATTCAAGTGCCTGGCAGAGGGTTCATTAACCACTTTCATAACTTTTCTCTACCGTTCCATTCTCTAATAGCGCGCGGGAAGAAAGAACACCTAAATCGTTCCGTTTTCGATCTGATTTCTCTTATTTTATTGCGACGGTCATGTCTCCCTAAGTAGGTGGGTGCTAGCAAAATATTTTCACATTCAGAACTAAAAGTCGGTGATTGAAACTTCGCAAACAGATCCTGCAGAAGCTAATTTTAATGGATAGCAGTGCAGTATATTGCATAGAATTTTATGTACCATGCTGGGAGGCATTTCTAGTGATCGGGCAATGCAAGGTGCGGTGCAGTCTTGCGCATCATGTCCCTTTTTTCTGACGCTATGGTCACATCCGATACAATGATCTAAGTATTGATTTCCTACCTCTGACACATTGAATTTGAAACGATCCTATTCTTCGAACTTCTCACCATCTTCTTCAGGCCCTTAAAAACCTTCTCTCATGTTATTTAATGACCACAATATCCTGAAAGCTGCAACCCCAGAGTCTTCGTTCTTGTAAAAATGGTTCATAAGCAGAGTGCATTGAGAGACTCGTGACAATATAAATGTTTGTCTGTATGTCCTCTATGTATTCATAAACCATTCATTCGATTGCAATGAAACTTTGGTAATATATTTGCCGTAAGCCCTTGAAGGTTTCTGACCCAAAAACAAAAGAGCACGACACACAGCTCAGGAGATAAGACGTCATAAATAATGAGAGGCCACCGCTTGAGAATACCCAGATTTATGCGTGAATTATTGGAAAATGGGAGTAATTAGGCACCTGGCACCTGGCACCTGGAATAAAATTTGCATTTAATTTAGGACGTTTATGAACCGTTTTGTAACTGATCTCTTCTCCCCCCCCCCTCTCCTGAAAATTAAAAGTATACCGCTCACAACAGTTTCGCTGTAGATGCCGTAAAACTGTCGCATCAGGCATGACCCATGTTTTAAGTAAAGTTAGCATAACAGATTTGCTGTTACTGTTTATTTTTGTCTACAAGTCTCCCTTAATTCTCTTGCATCCAAAATTAAGCAATCTATTTTCTTAATATCTATCTATATAAAAGCGAAAAAACACTCACTCACTCACTGACTAAAAACGAAATCTCGAAAACTACTTCACCTATGAAGCTGAAATTTGGCAGCAATGTAGTTTATAGGTAGAAAACGTCAGCTAAGAAAATATTTTGTGATAATTGCATGGTGGAGCATACTTCTCCTACAGACTACAGTTTCATTCAGATCTTCACCAAATTTCGCACGCTTGATCCTCAAAACAAGAGGAAGGTCATCTTCTTCCTTAAGTTTCATAATGTGCATGGGGGAGGTCGCGCCATAACTTGAGAACGGGTCGACCGATTTCACAGATCCTTTTTTGCTTTTTTTGTACGAAACAAAACTGGAATATTTGAGAACAACAAAGTGGGATTTTCAGTCTGACCCTGCATTTCTATAGTATAGGTATCTATGGTTCCGATATTGATGAAATTTTGCACACTCTACCCTAAAAACAAGAGGAATGTCACACTGTCTGTATAAAATTTCGTTCGGTGCATCGTGGAGAGTACTTAAATTACGGAATTTTACAAAATGTATAGTTTTTCTCCAATCCTTATGAATTTTTGCAGACATGACCCTTAAACCAAGAGAAAGATCACTGGCTACATACATTTTTGTATGATACATGACAGAGGGTACCTTACAGAACACGTTGCCGAGAGAGGGAAAAGTGGAAACGAACAGAGAGATGGGAGAGAAAGAGGGGGGAAGGGGAGGTGGACTACGAGACTGTAGGCTATATAAACACTCGAGCAACGCCGGGTTTACAGCTAGTATGCAATAAGAGGCGAGCGACACGAACCCCCGCGAAAGCAATGTATTGCGCGTATCTCCCGTGAATTGAATCTTACGCCACTTACAGCGTCATCTATTGATGAAACTGATTGAAACTATTGATTGATTAAAACTATTTTTCATTATTTATTGCGTATGCCATTGCGTTTGCACCTTCGTCAAGTATGTTCAGTTCAAATATGCAGTCATTCTGCCCTGTGATTTCATTTGTGAAGCATTTTGAAATGGTGACTTCTTATTGACACTCTGTATATAGTATCTAATCCTTCTGACATGTCTCTATGCGGGTGAACATCGTCGCCCCATTTCCAAGGGCTTCCATTTAGGTTACACTTGGATTTGAATCCAAGTGTAATGAACCTACCTCTGCGCCTCTGATTTCAGCGGATGAATACTACAGCTAGATATGCTTGATAATGATTCCAAACGCTAGATACCTACTCCACAATAAATCGCACAAGCGTTTTGTGGGCGATTTCCTTCACCAGAGATTGACCATTTGTGAAGAACCCGTCTACAATCCGACTGTAATATACATTGCATTGAAGGAGTAGGATCATTACAGTTCAATTTTGCCCAGGAGAAAACATAACCTGTATGGAATCTTAGGAATAGAGGCGACTCTGTTCACGTAATACTTTTCTGGTGTTTAGAAGACCGATATATCTCGCACAGAGACGTTTCTGACACAACTCACTTAGTATGTAATATTGATTTCAACATCTTCTTCACGTAAGTTGATGCCGAATTTTCAGTCGTGTGATCTTTGTAGAAAGATATTACTATGCAGTTGAGACGAAAATCAGTCTCAAGGATTGTATATTTCTATTAACATTTGTAGAAAGTGTTATCTTTCAAGTATTTTTGGGTGTAATATCTCAAGACCACCTTCATGTTGCACGTTGGATGGCCAGAAGTACGAGGGGTGTTCAGACAAAAAGGTACGAAACGTCTTAACTACCAAACCGGTTAAAATTTGAATATGCCGCTTTGGGATAAATTTAGTGTACTTCATAAAAGGATCATATCCCGTGAAAGTCGACGCACTCATTTCCCTTATGTCGTATTTCACTTTTCATATTTTTACGAAAGAAATGTACCTGCATCTAGGAACCACAAATACCTGCAATGAGGTAAATATAATTAAACCAATTTCATTATGTTTCTCTGTTAGAAACATGAAATGTGGACAGGTTTCCCTTCCACACTAAGCGGTTCAGTTATACGTCGTACCTAGCTGTACATTTTGGAATGTGATTGGTTTCATTTGTTGTACTCATATATGTTTATAATCATAAAAATGTAATCGCTTTCATTTGTTATATATATATATATATATATATATATATATATATATATATATATATATAAAACTATTACTGTTACTGTGTAAATTTCGTTACACATATGTTAACGATACAAGAAGCGAGCAGAATTTGTTACATCTTTGACATACCCTGTTATGAGTCTGTTACATTTTATCTTTGACTTGTTGTATTACGAAATAGTACTATTTTTATTTACGTTAAGTTCAGGAACCTCTTAATGTTGTCGTTATCAGTATCACTTTTAACTTGTATTTTAATTGGTTTTATAGATATGACGACACTGTCAACTTATTCAGAAAATTTATAAAACTAAACTGCTCATGTAATTTTATAAGTACTTCTACCATGGATGAAGATCTTTATAATTGTGTCACATTGAAGCTTAACTAATTTTTGTACTATTATAGAAATGCATAGAAGATGGGACACTACCGAAAACGGAATCACAATAAATTAAATTTTACATGACAGCAAAGTGTATCCCGGTTCAGTTACAGCAGGAACAGATGAATATATTGCGTGTTAAATTTACTAAAAGGATAAATATACTGATTCAGGGTAGAGAGAGGAGAAAAAGGTTAAGGACATTTACACTCGTCAATAAAAGTAAACGTCGAGATTTTCTACTTCAACACATTTGACACTTTAGAAAAGGGTGCAGTGTTTTCCCTGCAGGGAGCACAATGTGTCGTCTATTATTCACGGGCGCCCGGCCGCTGGTACCGGATTCAGCGAAGTTGAGAGTTCCCCGCCACCCAGCCTGCAGCCGGGAACTTTGCGCAGCAAAACCTGGCCGCTCGCAGGCTGCCGAGTTTCCTCGTTAGAGTAACTCGGCGCCACTGTTGACGCTGCCAGTTACCCTGCCAGGAACTCCTTGCGCGTCGCCAAAACACGCAAGATGTACTCCGCCGCGCCTGGAGTCACTGGCGATAAGTTAATCGCCCCTCCCGTACGGAAGGCTAATACGAAAGGGAGGGAGCGCATGCAGCGACGGCAGCGAAGTCCCTGCTATCTGAGATTAAGTTCCGTGACCTGTCCGCTTAGCCGCGCGGTTTAAAGCGAAGCAGCTCATAGGGGACTGATGTAGCATGTGGCTGGGCGGCGACAGTTGTGATAACTTCGTTTTATATTACGATTTTAACTTGCGACTTTTAAGCTGTAGATTACGTCTTAATTTCCACCGTTATATTGTATGTGTAGGTTCAAAATTCTATTTGTCACCTCAGTACGAAAATTCAGATGGTAGCCCTGGTACTTCTTCGCAGTTAATAAAATTTATATCTTTGTTGAATTTTTCATTGTAAATATTGGTTATGGATTTCATTATATATGCAAAGACCTATTTTAATGTCTGAGCATGAAAATCTGTTTCTCAGGGGCTGATATTTAATAAACCAAAGAATAAAAATTTGAATCATTGAGTCCCGGTAGGTCAGATAATTTGACAACCATCACAAACATATAATGTTTTTGCTTGATTCTTTTCCTCTATAGAATTATTCTTTAGGAAATTTCACCATAAGTTTCTCCTGACCACTACCGTTAGATATATTCCTTCACTTTCAGAATATTCTGGGACAATATGAGGGAACTAAATACTCGAATAACTTTTTTAATGTTCATAAATTCTCTATTCTGAAATCAGTAGTTACATTCATAACACCTTCACAGTATACACTTTATAAGTTCACAATTCGCTATTATTTTCGTCAAAGTTTGATTGTATTAATCTCTCTGGAATGTTCCTCAGTTTATTACGAGAGGCAGAAGTTGCTAATTCTTCCGTCCTAGCCTATTCCGATCAAAGTCCAAAGATAATGTTCACTTTCGCGTATGATCACGATATGAAAATACTTCTTCGGGTTTTTTACTATCTTGGAATTTAACCGCGTCTAATATCTTAGATAAGCACTGAGAGCTTGTTACATAGAGAGCGGAGAACATAGAGAAAGCTAAGCACATCGATAGCGTAACACATAGAGAGCTAAACACATAGAGAGCTAAACACATAGAGAGAGAGTAACTCAACGGCGGGTACTATTGATAATAGCAATCTGACAAATGATCTCTGATATAGGAGATGTTTTGACCTAAGTATTTCCTGGATACTATTACTCTGAATTACGCTGATATAATTTGAATTAACTAAAAATTTGGAAAAAGGAGAAAATTCTGCCTCTTAACAAAATATTAAAATTACGTAACGATGAAAAATGTCGGAATACCGTGATTCTAATGCTATGGTCACGATGTGGTGTTACAAGCATTACATTTAATATTTTTTAGCTAGCATCCGTTCTCTCTGCCAGTAAATCTCTATTTTGTTTCATAAGAGACTTTCGATTTTTTTGAACGAGCTGTAGAGAAAACGTAATCTCTCGTCGTCTTTCGTCTTCTTGCTGTCGAATAGATAGGACGTCTCTCTTTCGGTCTCTCCACACTGACTACGTAAGTGTGAGCATTTCATTTGTTAATTGTAATAAATACCACAGTTCAATTGAAATGATTATTTGGTATAAAACAATTCTTTCCCAGTTATCATTATTATTATTTTAAAATCTTTGTTTCCAGCATAATTCGTAAAATGATGCTTGGCCATTGTTGTAAATTGCTTCGCGATTGCGGTAGAACATTCCAGACGCGAATTTCACATACGCACTTCTTGTGTTGAATTTTGTTTCAATGCCTGCAGTTATTTTTCTTTACACAAAGTCCGATAATTTTGTAACTTTAAACATCAATCGTAATTGGAATTAAACACGGTCCTGAAACTTTAGTATTCAAAGCTTATGCAACCGAGCATCAGTTTACAGTAAGTTGTTGTTGGTTTTAAGGGGACTAAACAGCTAGGTCATCAGTCCCCAGTTTACAGTAAAGAAGAAATTAATTAATCCGTACAGGTTCGACTCCAGTGTGATGACTACAATCTGTGTCCTCCTGCCAGGTAAAAAACGGATTCCGCCACTTGCATTTGTAACCATGCTTTCTATTGCCGCTAAATACTGATGGCGGAATATTTTATGTTTTTCTCAGTGTCACTATCTTTTCAAAATTAATATTCATTGCAATATTTCACAGTTTGCAAAATTTCAATAACTGTACTTAACTTTAATCTTGACGATAACACCAGTTAAAAAAGGAAAAGTATCATAACACTGAATCTGACGTTCACGCTCGCTCGAAAGAAAGTTTCGTGACAGTCCGGCAGAGAGAAATGTATTTTATCGAAATTTATTTGGTGTAGAGAATTTCACACTGCTTCACTGTATAATGCTGGACTACCATATGGTGCCTTAAGAAACTTCGTAACGGACCGGAAATCGAAGTCTACATCCACATAAATACTCTGCAAATCACTTTTGTTATATGAATGACTTCACAGTTCTCATTGTTCAGGTTCAATAATGTTACCCTTGCTTTCGTATGATGCCGTAAGATGTTACAATTGATTCCGCGATTGTAATGTGGGCAAAGGATTGGTTGTATCGAAATTGTGAATTTAGAATAATTTAATATGAGATTATTCTAGATACTTTACGTACTAGACTAATGCTCAGACAGTTTACTTCGCTTTTCATTGTTGTATGACCGTGCATGAAACATGAAGTTAATGGTAATGATAGAAAGAGGCAAAAATGATCGGGCTTCTTAAA
Organism: Locusta migratoria; assembly: GCA_026315105.1. Lineage (NCBI taxonomy): Eukaryota > Metazoa > Arthropoda > Insecta > Orthoptera > Acrididae > Locusta > Locusta migratoria. Next base: position 462,688,276 of record CM048746.1, on the reverse strand, counting down.
ATACAAAAGAAATGATTGCAGGTTCTGTAATCAAGAAAGGTATTGTATATGAATGACTAATATGGAGTGACATTTTGAAGACATGCGAAACGATCGTAATGGCGTCTGAACATTAAACTATTACAACGCCGAGGAGATGAAAACATTAGAAAATAAATATTTGACGTGGAGGGATTAATTTAAATAAAAGCCAAAGAGAGGGAATGATTTTAAATTTAAGTAATATATTTAACAACAATTTGCATCACACTTACTTACATTGAATTGATACAATGGAAGGCGTCCGTGCAGAACGAAAACAGACAAGAGTGATAAAAACTACGATCGCGGTTCCGTCTTCTCGCTCGTCCGGATGTAAAAAATGACGAACGCAATTAAGTCAGTTATATTGCTAGCTATAGGGAACCGGAGGCGATAAGCATCGCTGATCAAAAAATGAGAAAGAAAAATATGAAATATAATTGTAGTGTATTGTTACAGGTCGGCTTCAGATATTTAAATCGTCTTAAAGTTGCTTTTGATCTTCTGGTGACTTTACTAACGGATAAATGACAGCACCATTCGTGACCAATCTAAGAGACCTGCTCAGATAGTCTCCTAAATGTTAATATATATTAAAAATGATGAGACAGTATTTCGCTCTGCAGCCAAAACGACACATCGCAAACGAATAGTGTTTGTATGTGGCAGTAGGTAGGTAGTAGGTATCAGCCTCCCATTGTTAACTATGGTGGTACAGGGCTGATAACGATAAGGGGGTGGAAGATATAAGAGTTGAAAGTTACCGACTTACATAAAATTCAGCTAAAACTACACAATGGAGATAGCTATAAGAGGGTGGATAATAAGAGATTATTCGAGATACTTTCCGTACTAGACTAATGCTCAGACAGTTCACTTCGCTTTTCATTGTTGTATGACCGTGCATGAAACATGAAGTTAATGGTAATGATAGAAAGAGGCAAAAATGATTGGGCTTCTAAAAATACAAAAGCAATGATTGCAGGTTCTGTAATCAAGAAAGGTATTGTATATGAATGACTAATAGGGAGTGACATTTTGAAGACATGCGAAACGATCGTAATGGCGTCTGAACATTAAACTATTACGGACGTCGAGGAGATGAAAAAAAACATTAGAAAATAAATATTTGACGTGGAGGGATTCATTTAAATAAAAGCCAAAGCTAAAACTTCACAATGGAGACGAGCGATCTCTCTGTGTTGTTGTAGTACAAAGTCTCCGGTTGTACATCATACCTGTTCCGTGTCGATAGCTATAAGAGGGTGGATGATATTGTGGTTGAAAGACGTCAGCTTATATAAAATTCGGCCTGAAGACCAGCGAAGACTTTTGACGCTATAGTAGCAACGAGGTTATATACACCAAAACATGATGCTCATTCTTCAGTTGTTTTCCTGCAACAAGCGTACGAATAAAGAAAAACAATTGCATATTGCAGTTTGAAAAGTAAAACTACCAACAAAGATGCAAAAGCTTAAGAAAGAAATTTCCCATTCTCGATCCGTTTCTGAAAGACAGAAAACGGCGCTGAAAATTGAATCTACAGACAGTAGAATCTTGAAATTTGTAGACGTTGTTTATCTTAGACTGTAGGCATCCGCGATTTTTCGATATTCTCAACCCTAAGGGGGTGAAATAGGGGATGAACGGGTTTTTGAAAATACATTGTTATTCAGGCAATTTTGAAGCAAGAAATACAAAACTTCGGATTTAGATTTCTGATTGGAATTTTAAAAACACGTGTTAGATATTTTTTGGAAATTTAACAATTAAGCGGGTGAAATAAAAATTTTCAAATGTTTGTAAATCTATAGTACTCAACTGCGCGGTTATTAGTCCGTAACTTACAAATTACTTAATCTAAGTTACTAAAAATTTCCGGGCTATTATGCCGTGGTCTTGTGGATTTATTATTTAAACCCAACGTTTCCTCCCCAACTGCGCAGAATATTTTCAAGGGCTATCGTGTCACTTATGTATGTCCGATGCACACCCTAGCTAGCGAGCCAGCCGGCCACGGTGGCCGAGGAGACTGAGGCGCTTCAGTCACGGTCTGCACGGCCACTACGGTCGGGGGTTCGAAGCCCCCCTCGGGCATGGATATTTCTGCCGTCTTTAGGTTACGGTAGTTCATAAGTAGTTTGTAAGTTTAGGGACTGATGACCCCTTAGTTAAGTTCCATAAGCTTAACAAACATCTGAACATCTAGCGAGCCAGGGTGTGCATCGGACACACAAAAGTGCCACGATTCCCCTTGAAAATATCCTCCGCAGTTGGTGACGAAACGTTGGGTTTGAATAATAAATCTATCAGACCACGGCATAATAGCTCGGAAATTTTTAGTAATATTGACCTTTCCGGCCGTAAGAGTTAACGTTTTACAATACTTAATCTAAAGTAAACTAACCTAATGACAATACAAACACCCTTACCCGAGGGGAGGGGGGATTCGAACCCCCGACGGTGACGCTCGCGCGCACCACAGCACGTCGCTCCAGTGCGCACGGCTAATCCGCTGCGGCTTGGGTGAAATAAGGGAAAATCTTTTAAAGGTGCTACTAATACTATTTTGATGCTAGAAATGCGAAAATCTGGATTTGGAACTATGGTTAGAATAAGAAGAAAAATGTATTGGGGAGTCCTAAATTGTACCATGAATGATGCAATAGACGGTGGGAAGTTCTCCCAAAATACTTGATTACGAAAGCATTTTGTTAAGCATAATTTATGAAAATTTATATTTAGAATTAAGCAGCGGGAATTAAGCTAGTCTTTTATAAACATAAGGGACAGAAATACGTAGCTCTATAACATTCCTCTTCTTAACGTCAGATATCACTGCTGTTTCACTCGATTACCTTCTGCCAAATTACTAAGTACAATGTCTTTTCTAACAGGGAACGGCGAGTACAATAGCATAATGGTGGCGATATTCCATAAGCACATAGTTCCATTAGAAGCCATTTGTGAGGTATAGCGTACTCTGAAAGAAACCTAATTGTTATACAATCTGGACCGAGAGAGTTACATTTGTTAAGTGATTTAAGTTACTAATAGCCCAGGGATAGCTGGGAGCTTTCTTGATTCAAATTCTGGAGTATTTTATTCGTCTTCTTTGGTGAAGCTATTTCGGAAGCCAGTATTTAGTAATTCTGCTTTGGCAGAGCTTTCATCAATAGTATTACCATTGCTATTGAGAAGTGAAGGTATTGATTGTGATTTGCCGCTAGTATACATAAGACCCGAATATAAATCACATGGTAGTTTCGTTGTGGAAACTATTAAAAGCTTATCGCACTGAAGTCCGTGCTAAATTTCAATTTTCTGTAAAAGATTGCCAGTTCTGGATCCCGACTTTTTGTGAGCTATTACTTTACCATTAGCCGATCCGAAAACGATTTCAGGACCCACCCAAACTTCCGTATGCCAAAGTAGCCGCTTGGATGAGAATCAACTAATTTTGTGTCTGTCTTGGAGTCGTGTTCGGCTAGCGAAATGGTAGTACTCTCCATCTGGCCCAAATCTCTACGTTCATCTTAGAATACAGCTACGCCCATGTTCATCTCCTGAGCATATGCCCTCCACCAACCTATGATGTTTATGTGATAGTACTGCGTTGCATACCCCGCAACAACGTCTAACGTCAGGATCGTTTGGTACGATGGACCACAGTTTGGTGACATTTTTATCTGCATTTACTTCCCGCCAAAGACCAAGCCACCTAGTACTACGTCACATGCAGATAATTTGTGACATATCAACGTCTTCACGCAATCGGTATACCAAGCACATCCCTTTGAACAACCTACCAACTCACGGAAGACGACTCGGACCAGATGAGTTGTGAAACCACCAGTGAAGTCTGGAAACTGGGTCAGGAGATGGTTGCCTGCTACCTCCTTGTGCCACTAAAATTGTTCAAATGTTTGTATACCTTATGGGACTTAACTGCGGGGTCATCAGTCCCTAAGCTTACAAACTACTTATGAACTAGCTAATCTTAAGGACGGCACAAATATCCATGCCCGAGGAGGGTTTCGAACCCCCGACCGTAGTGGCCGTGCAGACCGTGACTGGAGCGCCTCAGTCCCCTCGGCCACCGCGGCCGGCCCTTGTGCCACTGAATTAGATCGAACCGAGGACTTATATCTATTTTAAGGAGATCTGCTACACGGCAATCGAAACTCACGCCATCGCAGGGGGGAGAGGTTTGACGATCTCATACCTTTACTCCGATGCTGACAAATCACGCCTCGACTACTGACAGTACTTACAAACCGCCTATTCTGCAATAGGTCGCCGACCGCGTTATCGAATCTTCTTCACTTAATTACCCCCGAGCTGTCTTCAGAACGCTCAGTTGTATTTCGTCAGTCTTATTATTTGCACTAAATAAAGAAATGTAAAAATTAATTTACATCACTTCTCTATTTAAAATTATAATGGATACGTAATAATATTTTAATACATGCTATTTTTATGTTAGGACGACCAAGGTTTGTTTATGCAGACTATTACTTAAAACTGACCCTTGTTTCAAAAAGTTACTTCGTAAGAATTCGTGATAATTGTTAGAAGACGACCTTTAAAAGCTAAAATTTTCATCTACTGAGGAAAACTGTCTGGTGCAATTACGATGCGAATCTTTTTTGAAAAATTTCTTTGAGACTAAAACTTAACCCTAGTATGAATCACAATAAAATGATAGTATCGGCTACTTTCAAGTATGGGTTTGAAGGAATTCGATTCTCATCTACTTACTTATGACAAAACTCATACCGTGCTACTTTTTCTAAATATGGGGAAAATGAGTGGGAAACGATTTACACCTAAAACTTTCAAGCTGCGATCCAAATGTAGAAGTATCATTAACACAAAAATGAAGCAATAGCATTACCATTAAAGTAGAGTAAAACAAATTTGTCAGTCGACAACATGTTTCTTTAATAATGTTCATTCCCCCCTCCCCCCCACCCCCATTAAAGAAATTCTTACATAGTTAAGCTTCTTTCTTTCTCTTGAGCCATGTTCCCGCACATACACGATAGGCTTTATATTCCGATTCGGCGCGTTAATAGTTACAGGGTGGCCAATTGCCCTTCCTACCTCCAAATATCTACATATCATTTTATTCATAAGCGGCAAATTGTACGTCTATTAACCGCCGATAGTTATTATATACATTTTTCCGAAAAGTAACTGCGAGAGAGTAATGCTCTGTGCTAGAGTTGATCGATATTCATCGTTGTTGGATAGATATTGGTGTTAGAATCAATTTTTAACAATATTGTTAGACTGATGTCATTACCATGAGTGACGGAAATATGTTACAACTGGACAAAGACATGGAGTACAACACAGAATACAGATTTTTATATACCTACTGAAAGTTTCTCGCTTTTCCTTCTCTCTTACAAAATGTCCGTCTGCTGTGTGTTTCAACTTGTTCTAGTTGAATGCCTTTGTAAACCGTTATGTTAATCTGACTGAGTATTTTTAACTGTATTCTATGTGAACGTAAAGGTATTGCAAAACCTATCTGACTGCGTAATGTTTATTATAAAGAGACACAAACTGCTAATTGTTTCTGTATGAAAATGTTGTAACAAACTGAAAATTACTGATAGTAAAAATCACCGTGTTAATAATTCTGGCCCTACAAACTTGTTTCTGACTGAACTAACAATCTTTAACGGAATGTAACGAAAACAATATTTATCAATGCAATCTGACTCAGTGCAAACACTTGTTAACGTGAACACTGTATGAATTGTCCTACCCTGAAATCTGTAAATCATACTGAACTGTAAGCATGAAAACAAAAACTGATTCTTTCTCACTTTCACTTACTGCATAAATTTGAGCAACATCAAACTGCTTCCTGCTGTACTAACTACTGGAAAACTAACTACAGAAAACATCTATGGCACTTTTAATAAAAATGTGAGGAGGGTTAAACTGGTAATCTGTTTAAGAAACTCGACCTAATTATTAAAAAATGAAATATCTGGTTTATTTTCTAACTGATGTATCTTCATGAAAATTACTCACAAAGTTATGTTTATGATTTTAAAATTTTTCAGAGAAAAATATAACTCAGATATTTAATCTGTCTACAAAATTATTTTTAAACAAAGATAAACATTTCTTTACTGTTAATAAATTTAACTCGATTTACACAAACAATGTTACAACAATACCATATTTGAAGAACACTACCCATGAAATTCCTATTTCATAAAAAACGCAATTTCAAAACTAAACTATTACAATAAACACTTTTCCTAACACAGAAAGCGTTCCCTAGCATGGATCGTGAGACCACAAGCTAACAGCAAGATATTTCCCGACCATTACTGTTACCATCAATTCAGCCTAACAATGCGAAGTTGTGCCATAGAAACATGCCAAGTATTCCATGAAAACTTTACCTTATAAAAACTTCAAAAGATCGTTTCTCCAACGTCGTCTATTCCTTTTCGTCTCCACATCTTAAACAAACAGACTGGCTCAGCATTGAAGACTCAAAATCTCATCTCCTCGGCTATGCACGCAACCACGGTCCCCACGCTTCTGCAATCTCATCAACGCGCCTAGCTAAGTCTGCATTCTCAATAATCACAACCTTACTTCCCGGCAACAATACTATCACCTTCTCAAATATCGATAGTACTGCCATCGAAAAATAAGTCTGCAACCAAAAATAAGTGACTCATGCCTAACTAGCTTGACACTGGTCTCAAATTCGCGGTACATTTGAATATGAAATGTATACCACCCATAGCAGGTATCTTACACTATTTCGTTTGTTGCTTGGTATCCTGGACCAATCAAAATGACACCTTTGTACAGATATTCTTAATCACCGTTCATACTATCTAGAACAGCAGTCAATTCTGTTGACTGCCGGGTTTTTAATAGTCGTGTTATGGGTGTGAAAGTGTAAAGTGTTACGAAATGTTTGCGATTCGTGTAACAGAGGCGGGTCTTGGGGATTAGCCCGGTATTCACCTAGAGGAATGTAGAAAAACCCCTGAAACCACATCCAAGCTGGCCGGCACTCCGACCTCTTCTTTGATCCGCCGGGCGGATTCGAACCGAGGCCGCTACGCCTCCCCGTTCGGAAATCGGAAATCGGCTAATAGAGCAGGTCCTTACGTAGCTAAGCATTCGCACTAAATTTTCATGTTACATATAAATTTATAATACTACTAGCTGAAAAGCCGGCATTGCTCGGGTATTTATTTATTACAAGCTAATGCGTGATGCGGCAGTTTTACGGCATTAGCGAAACTTGTAAGCGGTACACTTCTTTTAGTATCATTTTGTGGGGGCTGGGGGGTTAGACACAAAATGCTTAATAAACGTCCGAAATTACACGCAACTGTGTTACAGGCAGCTAGCTACTACCATTTCCCAATAACTGACTCATAAATCTGGGTATTCTTTAGCGGTGGCCTCTCATTATTTAAGAGGTCATATCTCCTGAGCTATGTGTCGTGCTCTTTTGTATTTGGGTCAGTAGGTCAGGATTATATATATATACAGGGTGTTACAAAAAGGTATTTAGGGAAACATTCCTCACACACAGAGAAAGAAAATATGTTATGTGGACATATGTCCGGAAACGCTTAATTTCCATGTTAGAGCTCATTTTATTTCTTCTCTTCAAATTACATTAATCATGGAATGGAAACACATAGCAGCAGAACGTACCAACGTGACTTCAAACACTTTGTTATAGGAAATGTTCAAAATGCCCTCCATTACACTCTCGTAGTCCACTTCCCCTTCCGTCATCTAGCTGCATCCATCTCTTTCTCACCCGTCTGTTTCCACCTTTCCCTCTCTCGGCAAAGTCTTTTGCAAGGTACTCTCTGTCATGTACGATACAAACATGTATGTACCCAGTGACCTTCAAATGTTCAAATATCTGTAAATCTATCGGACCAAACTGCGTGGTCATCAGTCCGTAGCTTACAAACTACTTAAACCTAGGTAAACTAACCTACGGACAAACACATACACCCATGCCCCAGGGAGGACTCGAACCTCCCCGGCGAGCAACCGCGCGCTCCGCAGCGAGGTGCTTTAGACCGCTCGGCTACTCCACCGCGGCCCAGTGACCTTCCTTTTGGCTTAAAGGTCATGGGTTCAAAAATTCATCAATATCAGAACAAAACTATAGATTTATATGTTTCTATGGAATAGAAACACAGGGTCACATTGAAAAACGCACTTTGTTGTTCTCAAATTTTCCAGTTTTATTTCGTACAACCCTTGTTCTGAGCATAACGAAAACAACAAAGAAGGATCTGTGAATCTGTCTAGCCAAAATGTTCTAATGTTTGTAAATCTTTTGGACTCAACTAATTGGTTATTAGTCAATAATCCCTTTATAAGATTTTTATTGCCATAGATCGCCAATTGCTTTTATATGACTAGTTTCGACTCGTTAAAGAGTCATTACCAAATCTTACTTGTCCAGGAATGTTATATTTGTTAACATGCCTGGACAATTAAGATTTGATAATGTCTCTTTAACGAGTCCAAACTAGTCATCTACAATCAATAAGCGACCTATGGCAACAAAAATCTTATAAAGGGATTACTGACTATTACATTAAAAGATTGCCTCCTACAAAATATCCTGAATAAGATTTACTTGGTCATCAGTCCGTAGCTTACAAACTACTTAAACTAAGGTAAAGTAACCTAAGGAAAACACGCCGGCCGCGGTGGCCGAGGGGACTGAGGCGCTCCAGTCACGGTCTGCACGGCCACTACGGTCGGGGGTTCGAATCCCTCCTCGGGCATGGATATTTGTGCCATCCTAGTTCGTAAGTAGTTCATAAGTAGTTTGTAAGTTTAGGGACTGATGACCCCGTAGTTAAGTCCCATAGACTCTACAGACATTTGAACATTTTTAAGGAAAACACAAACACTCATGCCCGACAGCGAACAGCCGCGCGCACCGTAGCACGACGCCCCGGTGCGCACGGCTAATCCGCCGCGGCTAGGTCGAGCCGTTCTCAAGTTATTGAGCGACCAAGGTATTTTATGTTGCAAGGTACCCCTCTCCCACGCACCGTATAAAACTTTACGTAGACGGTGACCTCCTTCTTGATTTGAAAGTCAAGCGTGCAAAATTTCGTGTATATCGGAATGAAACCGTAGATTTCTTCACTCTGTAGGAAAAGTATCCTCTGTCATGCAACTTAATACTCTCCTGTTGCAAAATACTTGCTTAGCTGACGTCTTCTACCTATAAACAACATACCGGCAAAATTTCAGCTTCAAAGGTACAATAGTTTTAGAGATTTCGTGTTTAGTTCGTGAGTGAGTACGTGAGTGAGCTTTCGCTTATATATATATAGATATATCTATTGTATTATGTGCCCTACAAAACATTATTTACCAGGTTCGTAGAGTGGAATATTAGGGAACTGCCTGCGAAATGTGTTGTAAATGGAGTTGGTAATAAGGACGTAGTAAATATCAACCTCATGCTTATTAGGGCGAATTTTCTTCCATTTCATTGTTTTTGACGTCATAGAACCTGAACTACATGTCGTAATATGATATTATTCCGAAGGTACATCCCGTATCCGTAAAATGTTTGTAAAATACGTCGCGAATAGAGTTAGTAGGAAAGACTTAAAAAAACAAAACGTCATGAGTGATGAGGTGGTTTTTCATTAACCTAATTGTTTATGACTCTATATCTCATGAACTGTGTGTTGTACTACGATTAAATTTCAAATGTACGTTCAGTGGTATGTGTCTATACTGTCTGTAACATTTTTCGCGAATACAATTAATAGTATCAGAGTAATAAATTGTAACGCCATGCCAAATGTCGTAATTTTACTGTATGAACGCCTAAAGAGTAGTAAGTGACAAACTTTATTCGTTTCGACATTTTGCTGGGGATGTCAGCGAGAAAAAGTTTCCCAAAGGTTTGAGATTATGTTAAAGTTTGTTGCAAGTCGCTAAGTGCTCTCCATCTCAAATAGTGGAATGATAAAGTCACACTATAAGGTGCCGCAAGACAGGGAGGTTTTCATTGTTTATGACGTCATAACTCCTAAACTATAGGCACTATAGCAAAATTCTTTTTTGGCTGACGTCTTGTACCTACAAACAACATCCCTACCAAATTTCAGCTTCAAAGCGGAAGTAGTTTTCGAGATTTCGTGTTTAGTGAGTGAGTGTCCTTTCGCTTTTATATAGCTAGATAGAATTAGCTGCTGTGTAGTGGGTGTAGAGGTAATGCAGGGACGCGAAAATTTCCCCAGAAAGGTAATTGATTCCATTACGAAAATGAATTGGAACCACTGGTGTAGATAAAAATAATCTCATCAGTGTCATGCGGCCAAAACGTGAGCCTTGAGGGGCTAAGACGGCGGGCGCCGCATTCAGACACTCAGGGAGGAGTCTGCGGCGGTGGAGTACGTGCCGTGCTCTGTGGTGTGGAGTGGTGCGTGCGCGCAATTGTGTGTCGGCACGGTCACGACTATCGATTACGCAGGTAGCAGGCAGCAGGTAGCGGCTGCGAGAACTCGCCGTGTCCGCCGCAGGAGCGGAAGCCGAGGTCAGCGGGCTCTTCACGTGCGGCGGACACCCATTACCGCCGCGACTCCCTCTGAACTAGTTAGGCCCGTAACAGGAGCGTCCTGTCCGCTAATGCCTTTTAGGCGCCGCGTGAAAGAGAGTCACCGAGGCTGCACTGGGCGAAAACTGGAGCTGCGGCAAAAGTTCCGCATGGCAAAGATTGAAGAACAGTGAGGCAATATGTAGGTAAGTGTATGTGTGTGTGTGTGTGTGTGTGTGTGTGTGTCTGTGTGTGTGTGCGTGTATGAGAGACAGAGAGGGAGGGAGGGAGGGAGGGAAGGAGAGGGAGACAGAGGGGGAGGAAGGGAGACGTAGAGGGAGGAAGGGAGACAGAGAGGGAGGAAGGGAGAAGGAGGAAGGGAGTCTGAGGAAGGGAGTTGGAGAGGGAGGAAGGGAGACGGAGAGGGAGGAAGGGGGACTGAGACGGAGTCGGAGGCAGGGAGACGCAGACTGAGGAACGGAGACGGAGAGGGAGGAAGGGGGACGAAGACGGAGGAAGTGTGACAGAGAGGGAGGAATGGAGACGGGGAGGGAGAGGGAGACGGAGAGGGAGGAAGGGAGATGGAGAGGGAGGAACGGAGACTGAGAGAGAGGAGAGGATACGGAGAGGGAGGAAGGGAGTCGGAGAAAGGGAATCGGAGAGCGAGGAAAGAAGTCGGAGAGGGAGGAAGGGAGACGGAGACGGAGAATGGGAGATGGAGACGGAGGAAGGGAGACGGAGGATGGGAGATGGAGACGGAGGAGGGGAGACGAAGGAGGTGAGACGGAGGATGGAGACGGAGGAAGGGAGACGGACAGGGAGGAAGGGAGATGAGGAGGGAGAAAGGGAGACGGGGAGGGAGGAAGGGAGACAGATGGAGGAAGGGAGACGGAGAGGGAGGAAGGGAGACAGAGAGGGAGTAAGGGAGACGATGCGGGAGCGGGAGGAAGGGAGGAAGGATGACGGAGAGGGAGGACGAGCGACGGGGACGGAGGAAGGGAGACGGGAGGGAGGAAGGGAGACGGAGAGGGAGGAAGGGAGACGGAGAGGGAGGAAGGATGATCGAGAGGGAGGAAGGGAGACGGGGAGGGAGGAGATGGGCAGGGAGGAAGGGAGAATGAGGGGGAGGAAGGGAGATGGGGAGGGAGGAAGGGAGACGGGGAGGGAGGAAGGGAGAATGAGGGGGAGAAAGGGAGATGGAGAGGGAGGACGAAGGATGGGGAGGGAGGAAGGGAGATGGGAGGAAGAAGGGAGACGGTGATGGAGGAAGGGAGACAGATGGAGGAAGGTAGACGGAGAGGGAGGAAGGGTGACGGAGAGGGAGGAAGGGAGACGGGGAGGTGGAAGGGAGAGGGGAGGGAGGAAGGGAGACGGAGAGGGAGGAAGGGTGACAGGGAGGGAGGAGGGGTGATGGGGAGGGAGGAAGGGAGACGGAGAGGGAGGAAGGGAGATGGAGAGGGAGGAAGGATGACGGAGGGGGAGGAAGGGAGACGGGGAGGGAGGAAGGGAGACGGGGAGGGAGGAAGGGAGAATGAGGGGGAGTGGGAGGAAGGGAGGAAGGCTGACGGAGAGGGAGGAAGAGCGACGGGGTGGGAGGAAGGGAGATGGGAGGGAGGAAGGGAGACGGAGAGGGAGGAAGGGAGACGGAGAGGGAGGAAGGGAGACGGAGAGGGAGGAAGGATGATCGAGAGGGAGGAAGGGAGATGGGGAGGGAGGAAGGGAGACGGAGGGGGAGGAAGGGAGACAGATGGAGGAAGGGAGACGGAGAGGGAGGTAGGGTAACGGGGAGGGAGGAAGGGAGACGGGGAGGGAGGAAGGGAGACGGGGAGGGAGGAAGGGAGACGGGAGGAAGAAGGGAGACGGAGAGGGAGGAAGAGAGACGTAGAGGGAGTAAGGGAGATGTTGCGGGAGTGGGAGGAAGGGAGGAAGGATGACGGAGAGGGAGGAAGAGCGACGGGGAGGGAGGAAGGGAGACGGGAGGGAGGAAGGGAGACGGAGAGGGAGGAAGGGAGGTGGAGAGGGAGGAAGGATGATCGAGATGGATGAAGGGAGACGGGGAGGGAGGAAAGGAGATGGGCAGGGAGGAAGGGAGAATGAGGGGGAGGAAGGGAGTTGGGGAGGGAGGAAGGGAGACGGAGAGGGAGGAAGGATGATCGAGAGGGAGGAAGGGAGACGGGGAGGGAGGAAAGGAGACGGGCAGGGAGGAAGGGAGAATGAGGGGGAGGAAGGGAGATGGGTTGGGAGGAAGGGAGACGGGGAGGGAGGAAGGGAGAATGAGGGGGAGGAAGGGAGATGGAGAGGGAGGACGAAGGATGGGGAGGGAGGAAGGGAGACGGGAGGAAGAAGGAAGATGGAGAGGGAGGAAGGGAGACAGATGGAGGAAGGGAGACGGAGAGGGAGGACGAAGGATGGGGAGGGAGGAAGGGAGACGGGAGGAAGAAGGAAGACGGAGAGGGAGGAAGGGAGACAGATGGAGGAAGGGAGACGGAGAGGGAGGAAGGGTGACGGGTAGGGAGGAAGGAAGACGGGGAGGGAGGAAGGGAGAGGGGAGGGGAGTGGGAGGAAGGGAGACGGAGAGGGAGTGGGAGGAAGGGAGACGGAGAGATGGAGGTGGGTGGGGAGGCGGAGGGGAGGGGAGGGGGATGGGGAGGAAGTTAGGGAACGGAGAGACAGGAAGAGAGTGAGAGATATGAAGCAGATACCCAGTAGCCGAGCTGTCTAAGGCGCCTAGCTGCGGAGTGCGCGGTTGCTCGCCGTCAGAGGTTCGAATCCTCCCTGGGACACGTGTGTGTTTGTTTGTGTCTGTGTGCGTGTTTGTGTGTGTGTGTGTGTTGTCCTTATGTTAATTTACCTTAGTTTAAGTAGTTTGTAGGCTATGGACTGATGACCACGCAGTTTGATCCGATAGATTTACAAATATCTAACAAAACAATCTTCTGTGGTTCGAGGGTCTCTCGCATTTATAGAGCGTTTTGCAGTTGCAGTTGCTTTCGATCTTCTGTTGACCGATAAATGACATCATCCACGATCAGTCTAAGAGAGCTGCTCACACTGTCTCTTAAATCGTTTACACAGACATGGGACAGTAAGGGCCTTATAACACTTTCCTGGGGAACGTCAGATATCAGGTCTGTTCTACTCGATGACTTTCTGTCAATTACAACGTACTGTATCTTTTCTGACAGAAAATCGCGAATCCTCTGTGTACCTTTCAATATTGAAAGCTGACAGCCATAAGGCTCGTTGTGATAACAATGTATGAGGAAAATAGGCACCGTGCCACGGAGACTAACACTTCCACACTGTACTGAAGATAGTAATTAACATAGCCCCATACCATGACGCCGCCCGTGCGGGAGGTAGTTGGCTGTTTGTTTGTTTGGAACAGGAGGACCGAACTGCTGGTGGGGAGGAGAAGGGAAACGAAATGGAGTCCAGCGAGGCAAGAAGAAATACTGCACTAGCTCTGGCCCCATGATCGCCACGCACATTCTCAAAAAAGAACCGTGTACGCCTGGTGGGGAGGGATGGGGGAGGATGGGGGGTGGCAACATGAAGTGTCTTCACACAAACAATTCTCCATTCATCATTAAAGCACCAATTGTTACCAGTCCGTGGCTGTTCATGTCGTATTTATTTGGCAGCTCTGCAGTTGGACGTCGATACCGGCCGCACGGGAGTAGCCGAGCGGTTTGGAGCGGTCGCGCGGCCACCCGCGTCGGACGTTCGAATCCTCCCTCGAGCATGGTTGTGTGTGTTCTCCTTAGGCTACATTAACTTAGTTTAAATAGTTTGTAAGTCTAGGCCGATATCACGGAGGTAATGGCGGTTGACGACAAGGATGTTTAGACTGCATTGCGTCCACAGAACGTCTGACATCAGTTCATGGAAGAACAACTGACACCCGTACACGTTTTTATAGTGGAGCAACGACGCGATACTCCAAATCATAGATCCGGCTCGGCATACAGTTGTTCGACCAGTCGGTATTTTACATTTAGAATACTGTGTGCCTCTGGAATTTTCTGGCCAGTGAAAATCACTTCCTTCTGCGCATTCTATTATCGTCTTTGAGTCGGGATGTGATAGCGCCGTTTAAAAATGGTACCTTCTTTTTCAGTGCTACTGCAGAGCAGGTGGACACACGCATTGGTATCAAAATCGGATTATTCACACATCGTATTTGACTGTAATTACCTGTAAAATTTAGCATGCCTTAGTTATTTTATACTGATCCTAAGTGTACGTAAAACACAGAACAAAGAACTTCAGACGATTCACAAACAGATGGTGCAAATGACTTCCTTAGCAGATGTAGAGCGTGTAAAGTCAGTTACTTTTTCGACTTTTGACCCACCAAGTGTATCTTAATTTCATAACAATCAATTTGATTAAATAACTGTACACACTATATATTTGTTCCACAGTAACATTTATTTTTGTTGTGAACTAGCTTTCGGCTTCTTAGGCCATCTTCAGACAACTTAATACTGCAGATTATCCACATCACACCAGCTGCAGTTATAAAGATAACTGTCAGTCATAGACTATGTGGTCTTTAAGTATTTTATGAATGGAGACGCCCAACCAATTAAATCAAAACTGTAACTAAGACATAACTATACATTAATTTTCAACAAGTAGGTTGAAACAAAAATGGTCCAGTGAATTCTAGTAATCACAATTGTATATTAAATGGACTTATATATGCAAACAAAAGTAGGAGGGGTACAGGTGAGTGAGGAAGACATAAAAATGAAATGTTGGTGGGGGAACAATTACGTAAGTTTGGAGTATGTGAATATGGAATAAAGAAGCATATTCAAGTACATAGCTTATATTAAAATTCGCTGGTGTGAGTAACACATGAAAGGAAACACATTGTAATGTGGGTGAAGAGACATTACACATTTTCAACAAGCATGGTGTCAGAATTATACACAATAGCTTACTTTAATAATGGTGAATACTGAAATTGAGTCTGATCGTTGAGAAAAAAAATTCAATTTAAGTAGTTGATCGTGTGACAATAAACAAAAATCCCGAGGCTTCGGGATTGATTGCTCGTGATGGGTTTTGTAATGTGCCCGAATATCTTCCGACTTCTGAGAAACGTAAGAATATTAGGGAGAGGTAAGAGACAGTTTAGTGAAATGCGTTACAGTAGTGAAAGCAAAATATTTTCAGTACAGCTGGGGGGTTCAGAGTTATAAAGAATCCACGAGGAAAGATCCGCAGAAGACAAAGAGCATATCTACGGAAACAAAGCCTTTGCGTGGTATACTTCGAGTAGAGTATTTCTTCATAAGGGTCTCCCAAGATCGATAAGGGGACAGTGGCGGCGTCCGTGCACTCCTTGAAATTTCCCAGGAGAAACAACTTGGCGAACAGCCTCGGAGTCGTCTGTTACACTGCGCGCGAACATAATCCAAAACAAGGAAGGCATCAAAGGCTAGTTTCATGTATGTTTCATAGCGTAAACTCTCAGAGGATAAACCTTAATCGCTCCTCTATTCAACTTCACGAAGTGGCTCAAAGTGCAAGCTGCGTGTTTGTTTACATTTGTTACAGTATCGTAGACGGTTGTGGGATATCATCCCCCGAGAAATTACACACGTGTCATGCCGGCGAACTTCTCTCGAAACGATTTCTCAATATCAAAGAAAGCGTTTACCTAAATAAATATTCGCATTTCTGCTATCAGTCACTTCATTTGTTAGTGCTTAACGTAGCACACCATGTAACGAGCGGCCATAAACTTAGATGTAGTGCTGTCTTCTGCTGGTCTTCCTTTATGGTGCGATTTGTTTCACCACCTGTGTGGAATGTAAACAGGAATGCATTAGGTGTTTTGATGGTATGGTCGTGTGATTTACTTGTGTTGATAGTCAGTTGCACACTTAACGATTTTCGAATTTCAAGGTTTCATCTGCATCTCTGGTGGAGCTGCTGCATAGTGATTCACTTATATATTGCTTCTTTTACACTGATTATTTTTATCACACTCTCGCACATACATATCGTTCATAAGCATGTAAATACAGTAGCCACAAATCAAGATGGTGGACTGTTTATGTATTAGTATCGATTATCGCATTGCAGCGTTATTATCGATGTTGATAGATGGGTGGCTTTTCTTTGGCACTCAAAAATCTTAAAACCAAAGAATTATTGTTAAAATAAGATCATTGAGGAATTTTGACTTATTATGCATTTGTAGTGATATTTGAATGTTGGCTGTCTGGCAGTTTTTAGTTGGTACGGGCACATCTTAAAACTATTACATTAGAAGAAGTTTAAGACTATTGAAGAATGCTGAGTCTTTGAATTCTGTTATTTCATTTATGATACCGTCACCAGATTTTGTGTCATGGATGTAGATTTCCCTTTGTTCCATGATATTCATTCTTTTAGTTTTATTGTTCATGTGAAAATTTTAAAGTTCTCTTCTATTTTTACAGAATGTCCGGTTTCTTTTGTGTGTTTTGCAATTGCTGATTTGTTACATTTATTTATTCTGTAGCAGTTCTGATGCTCTTTGAACCCGGTTCTGAAATTTTTGTCTCGATAGCCTATGTAATATTTGTCACTTTAGCTGCAGGTGCTTTTGTAAATTCCACATGCATCAAACTTTGTACCATGGGGTTTTATATTGTGAAGGAGCATGTTGTTAGTGCTGAAACTGATTTGTACTTCTGTATTTCTGAATACCCTTATTAGTTTATCAGACATTACTCCAAGATATGGCATTTGTACATATTTTACTGATGCGATAGTGCCTGTTGTGAGTGTTATATTGTGTAGTTTGTTGAGTTTCTTTTTTATCTGCTGTGACATATTGTTGATTAGTGATGGATCAAATCCATTGTTTATTGTAATACGATTAAAGGTTTCTACTTCTTGTTGTAGTGGAAATTTGTGAGCTCTGTATAGGATTGATCTGTATGCTGCGTTTTTTGTTGAAGGACGAATGTGTGGAGGAGTGTGGTATAGTGGTGTCTGTGCAAGTAGAGTTCCTGTAAACACTGCACGTTACTTTTTGGTTCTTTTTGGATATTATTATGTCACGGTTTTTTAATTTATACAACATGAATACAATTAATTAAGCGAACACATACTTCCTGAAAATAAATTAACAAGCCAAACTAGAAATCAACATGCTTTCCGAAAACAGCTATCAAGCGAAACCCAACTTGATCTATTCATCCACGAGATCCAGAGGGCAGTAGATACAGGATCACAAATAAATGCTGTGTTTCTTGATGTTCGCAAAGCTTTCGATACCGTTCCGCCCCGTCGTCTGATGAACAAAGTACTAGCATATAGAATATCAAGTTTGTAGCTAACAGAACGCAGCATGACACAACGCAGCACGTCGTTCGCAACGGAGAGAAATCTTCAGACATTAAAGCTATTTCAGGCGCTTCTCAGGCAAGCGTTGTAGGACCGTTGCATTTCACATTATATACAAATTACCTCGTAAATAGCATCGAAATTTCAATGAGGCTATTTTTCGGATGATTCTATAGTTTAACGAGAAGTCGCAACACTGGAAAAGGGTAACGAAATGCAGACTTATTTGCATGGTACATAAAATGGCAATGGAGCCTCACCATAAACAAATGTAAAGTGCTGCGTTTGTGTAGGAACAAAGGACCATGTTTATATAATTTTGAAATATAAGGGCAAATGCTGGAAGCAGTTAGCTCCAAAAAATATCTGGGAGTAGGCATAAGGAGCGATAGGAAATGGAACGACCCCATAAAATTAATCGTAAGGCAAATGCCAGACTGAGGCTAATTTGAAGAATCCCAGAAGTGTGGTCCATCGACAAAGGAATCACGTTACAAGACACTTGTTCGGCCAGCGTTTGAGAACTGCTCATCAGTGTGAGATCCATACCAGGTTCAAAAATGTTCAAATATTTGTAAAGCTTATGGGCCTTAACTGCGGGGTCATCAGTCGCTAAACTTACAAACTACGTATGAACTAACTTATATTAAAGACAACACAAACATCCATGCCCGAGGGAGGATTCGAACCTCCGACACGGGAGATATCGCGATCCGCAACGCGGCGTACCAGAACGCTCGGCTACTCCCCCACGTCTCTGTACCAGCTAGAGTTAATAGGAGTTATCTAGTAGATCCAACAGCACGCTTCGTAACGTGCACTCTTTGGAAGCGCGAAAGTGTCACAGAGAGACGATCATGGAACTCCAGGGGCTGCAAGAAAGACAGTTTCGCCGGCCGTGGTGTCCGAGGGGACTGAGGCGCTCCAGTCACGGTCTTCGCGGCCACTACTGTCGGGGGTTCGAATGCCCCCTCGAGCATGGATATTTGTGCCGTCTTTAGGATAAGCTAGTTGATAAGTAGTTTGTAAGTTTAGGGACTGATGACCCTGTAGTTAAGTCCCATAAGCTATACAAACATTTGAACATTTTTTGAAAGACGTTTTCCTTCAAAGTTTCGAGAGCATGTTTTCATCAAGAGTCAAATAATATACTGCTTCTTCCCACGTATATCCCGCGTAGCGATCACAATGAAAAGATTAGAGAGATTAGGGCGTACAGGCAAACTCGCAGGAAATCGTTTTTCCCATGAACCAAACGCGACTGGAATTGAAGCAAGTGACAACGGTACTCAAATACCCTCTGCCACACACTTTGAGGTGCCTTGCGGAATATGGACGTAGATGTAGGAGACTATTGTTGTCGTCACGTAGGAAGGCGGCCCTGTTTTGACCGTTCTGTGCAAGTCCTCCATTATCTCTCTGGCAGCCAATAATATTCTTTCTCTATGTGCATGGCTGGCCGTGAGCAAGGACAATGGTTTTCCCCCAGGCTCCACTTTTGGTGTTCCACCGTAGCTCCTTCCCTATCGCTCCGCCTCTATGTGCGGAAGCGCCTACCTACATGACGCCATCTCTAGTCGAGCCGAAATACGTCGATCCCTGATGGTTGCGCCAATCCGCTTTGAGCGCCGGCCGCGGCAGCAGACCATTGGACTAAGTGAAACTTGAACGTTGCTCTGCGCATGCGCGCGTCCGGCTGCGCTGTGCACTTCTGCCATTTCTTTCAGACAACAACGACCGTTAGCTACACTATCCGACAGCGAACTAACTACATGGCAACAAAGAAACATTCCGTTTCTGCGTAAGGGGCGGTCTCCCAGCCCACTGGGCGGAGCCATGGATCATCGTGTTTCGGCCCATGTATATAAATGGAAATTGACGGGGGGAAGAGAGAACGTGATGTTATTTCAACGGTTCCCAAATCGCGTCGAAAGAACTTTGGCCTATGAGCCCATTTATCAAAATGATGTATCAGAGATTCTGTTGCGATGGGACTCGCATAACTCTTTACCCCAATCTGAGGCAATTTGGCACACAACGGCCATAAAAAAGGACTGATACCGTTTACGATTAGTGTGATTTTTGAAATGTGACTGCAGAATCGCGATTTTCCTTGTCGCCGTGCTCAGTTCTTAGTTGAGCTAGGATCATGGCGTGAAACCTATTTGGTTTAGCTCGAACCAGCGTTGATTTGAAGGCTATGACGACATTTGCCTTGCTAAAGATATGTAAGTTTCAACGACGAAGCAGAGCTGGTGTCCAGGCAAATTGTACGAATCAATTAATTCCTTCTGGAAAAGATGTTAGTTAGGGCTGAAATTAATTCTGATCATTTTTATGGCTATAATTGTGATTTTATTTTTATGTTACGTCCAGCAAACTGTTTTTTTAGAAGAGTTTTTTTAAGGACGTCACTTCTATACTTTAAACTTGTAAGAATCCACCCAAACTTTGCACAAAGGTAGATAAATCGGTAGACTACTGAGGCAAATCTCGCACGAGTTGACAGATACATAATATCTTTATGTCGGCAATACATATTTCGGGACGACATAATACCATTATCAAAATCTGAAAACAAGAAACATTACAATAGGGCGCTGTCCGTTGGTTCACAACCGTGCGTCATCATAGGAGCATGTTCTTCCGATCGACAACCTTACTTTGACGCTGAATATACGGGATGAATCTAAATTCGCGCACTCGGGCTTCGCAGCGCGATTCCTCACATGATAGAAAAAAAAAAAAAAAAAAAAAAAAAGGTCTGTCACAAAATTTCGTCCTGCGCATACTTCTGGCAGTAAATGGACGTCGAAGACTGAGATGGGTGTGTGTGCCATACGTCAGTGAGATTCAGAATTACACTACTACACCAACAAACGTCTAGAGGATCAGGGAGGTTTCTTGAGGAACAAAGTGAGCATAGAAACCCATGCCCGGAAACGTTATCCAATGACGCTACAGAGCGTCGATGTTGCTGGAGGTCTATTGGCAGGAGCTGGTACCGGTAAGTTGGACGCTCCGTAGCGTCGTTGAATGTCGTATCCGGATAAGGGTTTCCATGCCCAATTTGTTGCTCAAGACTTCTAATACAAGTTTGTTGGTGTAATTATGAAACACACTGACGTATCGAATACACAGCTATCTCAGTCTTTGACGTCCATTTTTTGACGGTAATATGCGCATGATGAAAGTTTGTGGGAGACAGTTGTCATTGTTGACTGGTGAGGAATCGCGCTGCGAAGCCCGAGTGCGCGAATTTAGATTCACCCTGTGTACATCAATTATTTTGTTAAAGAGGTTTTATAGGTATGTTAGTATTTTAATTTTGTGATTTTTACATTTCGTAGTTGAGTCTTCAAAATCCAGCGCCTAATTTGTTTTCATTGTTTTTAGAATTGTAGCCGGCCGCGGTGGCCGAGGAGACTGAGACGCTCCAGTCACAGTCTGCACGGCAAATACGGTCGGAGGTTCGAATCCCCCCCTCGGGCATGGATATTTGTGCCGTCCTTAGTATTAGTTAGTTCATAAGTAGTTTGTAAGTTTAGGGACTGATGACCCCGTAGTTAAGTCCCATAAGCTATACAAACATTTGAACATTTTTTTAGAATTGTATAATGGAACAAAGTCGTCCTGAAACATGTCGTGCTGATCTAAAAGTTTTATGTAGCTGACTTCTGGAATGTTATTTGCCTCGATAAGTAAACAACAGTTGTGCGATGTCTACGAAACAGATTAGAGAAAATCGAGAAAGGTCCAAAAGAATTTTTTTGTTGAGATATACAGAGTGTATACAAAGTCCGTGAACACTGTTAGTTATTTATTGTACAAGAAATAAACATTGTACACACGTGATACACTTTGAATATTGAATAAAAATTCTGATTTTTTTAGAACATTCGATATGCGAACCATGAGTAACCGGGCATACATCAATTCAGTAATCGAATTCTTACCGTACGCGTCCCAGCATGACTGTGGTAGTCGCTTCCCGTATTCTCTCCCACAGCTCTACTACATCACTACACGGGTGGCTATGAGCGTTCTCGAGAAACGCGCGCCTCTAAGGCAAATTCTCGATTCCCGAGTACTCTCGAGAAGTTGACAGTGTTGCGATCTCTGAAGGCTGGGCCAAACTACTCTATTAGGAAGCATTGCGACAGAGCAGTCGTAACATGGTCTTTTGTACGTGCAAGGAAGAAACATTATTGTTATTATTATTAGCCGCAGTAGTAGTAGAATGCTTCGCAGAAGACAAAAATCATTTAACACATACCTTACACGAAACAAGAACTTCATTCTTACCAAAAAACAAATATCTATTCTGCATGTCTTTAAACTTATATGAGAGAAAAATGCTACAACATGTGACACCCATAAACTCCTGACAGACATTTACTAAATACAGAAAAATTTCGGCAAAGCTTACAGTATTAGCAAGCTTCCGTCCTTATTTCACCATAAAACTCTGCTTCTTTCTCAACACAGGCATCACAATGTACAACTACAATACTGACAATTGGTTATGTCCTCATTCTGCTCAAAAGTTTGAATAGTATTAAATAAGTTTGTTATTGCAGCCAAGTTAAAAATTATAGTTTTCCGAAACTAGCGGACTGTTTCAGGCACTATCAAACATTTTTGCCGAATTTCCTTTTAATAAAATTTGAATGGATAACATACACAATAGCTGGGTATTTTCTCGTGCTTGTATTAATATAAGAATGCACTTTGTACCCGGGAACGTATCTGTTTCATAACAAGATATATTATGTAAGTATAAATGTCTTTCCATGCCTGTAGTATTTTTTCCTACACTACGGAGCTTTGCAACAGACATATCCGTCAAGGGCCGGCGTTGGGGGGGGGGGGGGTAGGTAGGGGGGGGAGGCGAAGCGGGGCAAAAGAGTTTGAACCAAAGGCCTGGGGGGAAGGGGCCCTCGTTGAATATGTGGGGTCAAATAAGCTTGTTTCTAGCCATATCAACATGAATGCTACGTAATATGTTCGAATGTCGGAGGAAGGCAACGGCGTACCACCTCCAAAGAGGACCATGCCTAGTAAAGCACTGTGGTGTTCAAACCTATCCGGATTGTTAACTGTGCGAGGGTGAAGGTCGGGGTGAGAGTTTAAAATAGGGAAAAATTAATTTTTTAAACTCGCAACCACCAACTGCGAACCAAATTCCTAAACATGCAAAAACACTGGAACTGTGATTGCGACTGTTTGACTCGTTATCTAGGGAATGATATCACACGTTCGCAGCTTTCCTTCCCTGCATATCATTAACAAAAAAAAAATCCTAATAAAGTCAAGTTCATGAGAGAAAAGGGTGTACTAACTACTATTTTTGAAAACACGTAAAAGTTCACTTTATGTTGTTTATTTCACAATCTTAGAACCCTGTGGCTGATACCTCTGTTATTTATCAAATAAAGTTATAGCTCGTGAGCCCCCAGACAAAATGAATATTTGTCGCAAATTGTTTTAACACCATGTGGCTGTCTCAAACACCGTTTATGCTCATGCCTATGCGACGACACGTGCTACATTAACAATTCACAGTCACTTTAATTCAATGTGATGCACACCTTGTTCCACCGGCTAAATATTCACAACACACAGTAGCACTCGATTCAACTTGGTGCAGTCTACGACGAGCAACCACACTTGGCAATTGGCACACAAAAATCTATAGTCTCCAACTGGAGATCCACACGCCGACTGATGCAGAGCGACGCCACCCGGCCAGCTACCCCACGTGCTCAAGACTCCTCTTCGCTTCCTGCCCTCGCGCGCGCGTGCACCAAAAGCTCAACTGCCGGGGTTTTTTCCCCCTATGTCATCAACTTCCCCATGTGAGCTGTTCTAACCGATTTGCCAATGTACAGCGCTCAGCCAATACATTTCTAAAACTTTACTTAAAATCAAAATAATTACACTAAACATTAAATAAATTGTCTTCTTAGGTTTTGATATTGGTATAAACATACTTTGTACTATTTATCATAATCATGCAATTTCTTATATCACAGATAAGTGATTTAACTGAATACTTCAAGATAAAATATACAAGATTAATTGAAAATAAAAGGAGAAATAGTTAGTATATTATTTTTATAAACAAACATTGCCATGCTAGTTGTGTAACTGTCTTGTATTCATTGATAATTTATTACTTTGCATTGTCAATTAAATATATTACGCCAGATGTGACTATATCAGCTTATTTGTCAACAGGCTATTTTGTAATGAGGGCCTTAAAGGTTCCTAACTGCATCGTATTACTTCAAATGCCAGTAGTATTAGAATATTTTATTTCACGCTATGCACTGCACTATGCCTGGCACTCGCCATTGTCCCTCTCTCCCCTCACCAGAAACGAACTGGAAAATCCTAAGCTGGAACAAGCCACCAATGTCGGCATGCTCGCTGGCCTCCCGTCAGCTACAAGCACACAGGAAATCTCAACATGGAGAATTTCTACCTATGGCCTAACTATAAATGTTGTCACCCAACTGTGTACATTGCTACCATAATTAATAAGGTTAAAATTGTGTAACATTTAGTGCATTGGCATGGTCAATGTTTGCAGTGAACTTCATACTGTTTAATTATCAAATGCTATTAATTACCAGTATTTATATTGGGCGGTAATCTTACAACTGCTTTACCTTTATGTACGAGTATGCTTGTACGAATTTTATATTTCATGCCCCTCGTCAAGTTCTACTTTCGCATACTGACTTAGCTGTAGCGCTCGTTGGGACGACTTGTAGACAAAAATGTTTTCGAAACTTCCTGGCAGATTAAAATTTGTGCCGGAACCGGGACTCGAACCTGGGACCTTTGCCTTTCGCGGGCAAGCGCTCTGCCAATGAGCTACCCCGACATGACTCACGACAGCGCCTCACAACTTTACTTCCGCCAGTACCTCGCCTCCTACTTTCCAAACTTCTCAGAAGCTCTCCTGCGAAACTTGCAAGACTAGCACTCCTGGAAGAAAGGATATGGTGGAGACATGGCTTAGCCACAGCCTAAGGGATGTTTTCAGAATGAAACTTTCACTCTGCAGCGGAGTGTGCGCTGTTATGAAACTTCCTGGCAGATTAAAATTGTGTGCCGGAACCGGGACTCGAACCTGGGACCTTTGCCTTTCGCGGGCAAGCGCTGTGCTGGGAACAATGTTTACGTTTCGCCCGTTTTAAAGGCGGCCGACTGGCTGAGCTACTGTGCGGATATGAAAAAGCTTCTATTGTTATATTTTGTTTTGTGTTCTGGCTTGTCATTACACTGCTCAGAAGCCGAGCTAATTAGCCTGCAGCACGCTTTCCGTTACTTTGTGGTTGTGTAGCAAGTTACATTTTTATATCGTTGAAGCACAGAGTTTTACGAGATTTGTCCTAATGGAAACGAATAATCTCAGTGGAAGAAAGTGTTACAGTGTTTCATCAGGTTATCAAAAACGAAAGTGTAAGGCTAAAAAAGACAGTGCTGCGAAAAAGGGACAGATGTTGTTACCCTGTGTGCCACTCGATAAACCCGCAGTGTCAGGGGAACCGGAAGAACGTGGAGATGACGTTGAGCCTTCCGTAATTGACGAAGAACGTGAGCAGAACTCTCAGTTTTTTTTTTTTTTTTTTTTTTTTTTTTTTTTTTTTTTTTTTTAATTGTGGTTTTAGGGCGCACAACTTCTATGGTCATTAGCGCCCAGCCAAGAACATTGATTCGCTATGATCTCAAAAAAATGGTGACTGTCAGAACATCAACAAGAGGCTAAAAACGAAAGATAAAAGACAACTGAAAGGGTTAAATATCCTTGGATAGGTTGGCCAAGTTCATAAAACGCAAAACCCGAGCAGCTGCTCGTGTGTCATCAGCTAAAATTTCCTCCAGAGTAGACGGAAAGTGAAGGGCTACACGGAGATGATTAAAATTAACACAAGTCAGTAAAACATGTCGCACTGTCAGCAGTTCACCGCAGGAGCATAGCGGTGCAGGTTCGGCGGATAGCAAGTGACGGTGGCTGAAACGGCAATGACCGATCCGCAACCGAGCCAGGATGACCTCCTCCTGCCGAGAGGGGCGTGAGGATGTCCTCCAAGCGGTCGGGATCGGTTTGACAGTTCGCAATTTATTGTTGTACAGTGAAAGCCACACACTGTGCCATTGCGACACGATACTCCGGCGAAGAGCCCGTTGAACATCGTCCGATGGGACGCAAAAGGTAGCCATGCGAGGCAAAAGAGCTGCTGCCTTGGCTGCTGTGTCGGCGGCCTCATTCCCGGGCACACCCACATGGCCAGATACCCACAGGAAAGAAACGTGACAGCCGTCATCTGCTAGCAACTGGAGGGAGCGTTGGATCCGATACACGAGAGGATGGTTCGAGAAAGGGTCCTTAAGACTCTGCAGGGCACCAAGGGAGTCAGAACATATGGCATAGAAAGGTTGGCGGTGGCGGCAGGTATACAAAACGGCCTGGTGGAGGGCGAAAAGCTCAGCCGTGAAGGTCGAGCACCGGTCAGGGAGCTTGTATTGGAACCGGTTGTCCCCGACGACGAAGGCAGATCCGACACCGGCGGTGCTCTTGGAACCATCAGTGTAAATAAATACGGCATTATCGAACCGTGAACGGAGTTCGACAAGCCTCGAGCGGTATACCAAATCCGGAGTGCTCTCCTTGAGCAGCGAACTAAGTTCAAGGTGAGTGTGAACCTGGGCCTGATGCCACGGTGGCAATGGGCTTTCGCTCAACCGAAGGGTGGAAGGAAGGGTAAAATCGAGCCGTTGTAGCAGGCGGCGAAACCGAACTCCCGGTGGAAGCAAGGCAATCGCAGACAACTGATATTGGCGATCGAGTGAGTCGTCAAAAAATAATCTGTAAGAGGGATGGTTGGGCATCGACCGTAAGCGGCATGCATACCGACACAAGATTATGTCACGTCGAGTGGTCAAGGGTAATACAGCAGCCTCGGCATACAGACTTTCAACAGGGCTGGTATAAAATGCACCGGTCGCCAGACGTAATCCACGATGGTGGATAGAGTTGAGACGGCGGAGAATCGACGGCCGTGCTGAAGAGTACACAAGGCTTCCATAGTCGAGCTTCGACTGAACAATGGCCTGGTAAAGGTGAAGCAGGACGGTACGATCCGCTCCCCATGACGTGCCACTGAGGACACGAAGAACGTTAAGGGATCGGGCACAACGGGCAGCCAGGTAGGACACGTGTGTGGACCAGCAAAGTTTCCGATCCAACATGAGTCCCAAGAATTTCGTAGTCTCCACGAAAGGGAGAGCAACAGGGCCGAGACGTAGGGAAGGTGGAAGAAATTCCTTGTATCTCCAAAAATTGATACACACAGTTTTCTCAGTGAGAATCGGAAGCCGTTTGCGATGCTCCAGGAATATAGACGGTCAAGACAGCGTTGGAGAGAACGCTCCAAGAGACACGTCCGCTGGGCGCTACAATAAATTGCGAAATCGTCAACAAAAAGAGATCCGGAGACGTCGGCTGAAAGGCAGTCCACGATCGGATTGATTGCAATGGCAAAGAGCGCCACACTCAAGACGGAGCCCTGTGGTACCCCATTCTCCTGGCAAAAGGTATCTGACAAAACAGAGCCCACCCGTACCCGGAACTTGCGATCCGCCAAAAACGCTTGAATAAAGAGAGGGAGGCGGCCACGAAGGCCCCATGTGTGCAATGTGCGGAGAATGCCCGCCCTCCAACAGGTATCATAAGCCTTCTCTAAGTCGAAGAACACTGCTACCGTTTGACGCTTCCTTAAAAAGTTATTCATAATAAAGGTCGACTAGGTGACGAGGTGATCAGCAGCAGAGCGGTGTCTACGGAAACCGCATTGGATATTAGTCAGGAGGCGGCGAGATTCGAGGAGCCAGACCAACCGAGCGTTAACCATGCGTTCTTTCATCTTACAGACGCAGCTAGTAAGAGAAATAGGGCGTTAACTTGATGGAAGATGTTTGTCCTTCCCTGGTTTGGGGATGAGGACAACAATGGCTTCACGCCAACTTGTGGGAACATGACCTTCAGTCCATATGCGATTGTAGGTACTAAGAAGAAAGCACTTGCCCGCTGGAGAGAGGTTCTTCAGCATTTCAATGTGAATGGAATCGGGCCCGGGAGCAGAAGACCGGGACAGGGCGAGAGCACGATCTAGCTCCTGCATGGTGAAGGCGACGTTATAATTTTCCCGATTAAAAGAGCGGAAAGAAGGCGGCCGTGCCTCCTCTACCTGTTTGCGAGGGAGAAAGGCAGGGTGGTAATGGGCAGAGCTCGAAACCTCCGCAAAGAAACGACCCAATGCGTTTGAAACATCAGCTGGGTCCACGAGGACCGCGTTCTCCACGGTCAGGCCAGGAATCGGGGAGTGGACCTTGATGCCGGACAAACGGCATAGGCCACTCCAGACAACCGTGGAGGGAGTAAAACGGTTAAAAGAACTAGTAAAAGTTGTCCAGCAAACTTTCTTGCTGTCGTTTATGATACGACGGCACTGCGCTCTCATACGTTTGTAATTGATGCAATTCTCCAAAGTTGGGTGGCGGCGGAAGGTGCGTAAGGCACGGCGTCGGCCTCGAAGCGCGTCGCGGCAGGTTGCAGTCCACCAAGGAACCTGGACACGACGTGGAGAAGAGGATGTACGAGGTATGGAACGTTCAGCAGCAGTGAGAATAACCTCTGTGAGGTATTCGACCTGACTGTCACTGTTGGGAAAATGCTGATTGTGAAAAACAGCCATGGAAGAATAAAGCCCCCAGTCGGCTTTAGAAATGTTCCAACTGGTGGGACGTGGAGATGGGGAATGATGTAGGAAGTGGATGATACAAGGGAAATGGTCACTCGAGTACGTGTCAGAAAGTGCATACCACTCAAACCGACCGGCAAGCTGAGGAGTGCATATTGCGAGGTCTATATGGGAATAAGTGTGTGTTGTGTCAGAAAGGAAGGTCGGTCCACCGGTGTTGAGGCAGACAAGATCGAGGTGGTGGAGAATGTCCAGCAAAAGGGAGCCTCTCGGACAAGGTGCTGGAGAGCCCCATAGGGGGTGGTGGGCATTAAAGTCGCCTATCAACACGAAAGGTGAAGGGAGATAGTCAACAAGGTTTAGCACATCTGCCCTAGTAAGGGCAGATGACGATGGCGAATATATATTACAGAGGGAGAAGGTAAATGTGGATAAGGTGATGCGGACGGCAACTGCCTGTAGGTGAGTGTGCAAGGAAATGGGATGGAAATAGACGTCGTCTCGAAGGAGCATCAGAACCCCTCCATGGGCTGGGACACCTTCCACGGGTGGCAGGTCGAACCGCACAGAGGTGTAGTGTGGAAAGTCTGCACGATCACGTGGACGCAACTTAGTTTCCTGGAGGCAGACTAGAAGCGGGCAGTGCAATCGAAGGAGTAGTTTTAACTCCTCCCGATTAGAACGAATGCCGCGAATGTTCCATTGAAGGAGCGCCATGATAAAATGAGAGAAGAAATAAGGATAAAAACCAAGTAGCGAGGGGGGTCACCTCGACGGCCGCTGAGGACCGGATTTCGAGGGAGCACTGCTATCGCTGTCTGGGGGCAAAGGGTCATGTTCCATTGGTTCGACCGACGCGCCTGCCACCTCCCTGAGTTGATCAGGAGGGGCAGTTTCCACCGCCGGTAAAGGGCCGGGCGCCCGGCAAACGGAGCGTCCCGGTGAAACAGAAGACGGCCGAGGCCGGCAACTGTTGGACGGCGCGACAGATGGGTCACGCCTCGGCGGGGAAGGAGAGGAACTCTTTTTCTTGTCAGCTCTTCTGGAAGAGTGACGGCGGGAAGAGGCAGTTGACGGTTGGGAAGCCTGAGAACGCAGAAAATCCTCACGGACGGGTTCCTTTTTCAAGGTCCGGGCATCTTGTTTAGGTGCCCGCGGTTTACTAGAGTTTGACGAAGACTGTACCCTAGAAGCAGCAGGCGGAAGCGGGGACGTGGATCGGGCAATCTTCGGGCTGGCGGATCGCACAACTGTGTCAGCGAAAGTCAAGTCACATGTCTGGGTACTGGAATCCTTGGTAGGTCGAGTTGAGGTGAGTACCTTACTGTATGTACCCGCTGGGAGGACAGTGGGCTTTCGACTCGCCAACAACTTTCGAGCGGCAGATGTTGATACCTTCTCCGTAACCCGAATTTGCTGGATTACCTTCTCATCCTTGTATACAGGGCAGTCGCGAGAGGAAGCCGCATGGTCATCGTTGCAGTTTAGGCAGTGAGGGGACGGAGGTGGGCAATCCCCCTCATGGGCGTCCCTACCACAAGTGACACACTTTGCTGCATTTGGGCAATGTTCACGGGTATGGTTGTACCTGTGGCACTGAAAACAGCGCGTTGGGTTAGGTACATAAGGTCGGACGGAGATGACTTCGTACCCTGCTTTGACCTTCGACGGGAGGTCAACTCTGTCGAACGTCAAAAACACAGTACGAGTCGGTGTCAATTGGTTATCGACCTTTTTCATCACCCTGTGGACGGCTGTCACACCCTGATCGGACATATACGATTGGATGTCTTCATCAGACAACCCGTCAAGGGATCTCGTAAAAACTACCCCCCCGTGACGAGTTGAGTGTGCGGTGCGCTTCTACCTTAACTGGAAACGTGTGCAACAACGTAGTACGTATCAGTTTTTGGGCTTGGAAGGCACTTTCCACTTCCAGCAACAATGTGCCGTTGCGCTGACGTGAACAGGTTTTAACAGGGCCAGCAATTGCATCTACACCTTTCTGTATAACGAAAGGATTGACAGAATTGAAATCCTTTCCGTCGGTGCGAGAGACAACCAGAAATTTAGGTACATTAGGCAGAGTCTTTTTAGGCCGAGGCGAGTCTAACTTACGTTTGTGGGTCAACGTCATGAAAGAAGATAAGGAAGTCATCGCGGAAGTGTCCCCCGTGATTACCGGCGTCTCCGATGGCGCGCTCCTTCCTAGTGGGGGCCCTCTCCGAGGGCTTACCCGCCTTAGGTGATTGTTCACACCTCAGGTCACACCTCCCGAGAACTGACGGAGGGACCAATCGGCACGTTCGGAAGGTACCAGCTCGGGTAATCACCCCTCCCTGGGCCTGGCCTTTACCAGGGGGTACGTACGTGCCCTACTTGTCTACCCGGGGCGGGGAATTACGCGTTACCCCGTCACCTGCTACGCACGACAATGCGTGGGTCGGCCTTCAGACACGCACAGGGAGGAAAAGAAGAAGAGGATAGGAAATGAAGAGAAAGAAGGAAGAAGTGTCTCAAACGCCGAAGCGGAGACTAATGAGGAGAAGAAGGCTAGGAGAGTACAAGGAGAGAAAGACAGAAAACAAAGGGTAAGAAAGGAAGGAACGAAGGAAGAAAAACCACAACAAGAACCACCGTATCTCACGAAATATGCCCGTCTCCGGGCGAAGGCATAAACCGGGAGGGAAAGTGAAGCAGCCTGGGGCAGAAGAAAGGCTGCTCCGGCTCGGGGCCCCGTGCGCGCCACACACGTACCCACAAAAGAACTGTGGGCCCCCTGGGGGGAGAACTCTCAGTGACAAGGTTCGTCTTTAGTTAGACAGTTCCACTTATAACATATTAACCTTCCGGCAGGCGCGCTTTGATAAAAATTTAGCCACTTAAACTGACGTACGTTCATTTTCATAGCACCGTCCAGAGAAAACTTTTTCTCAGTGTGCTATTTAAGAGCAAAGTCATTATATCTAACACATTTAATTGAAGTGGAAGAATTTTTTTAACGTCCACAGGGATACACGTCCTGTGTTTCTTTGCCTGAGGTTCAGGGTGTTGATCTTCGGAAGTCAATGCTTGTACACAAAACTGGATAAGGAATATGGTGAGATCGCTTGCCAATGATTTTTTATTTTATTTTGGGCACTCGAGTTTCGGTTTTAATTACAAGTGAATCAACAGGCCTATCGCAAAATGAGCTATACCAATATTTTTATAGTTTTTCTGCGTTATGCTATATGAATTTTTACATTGTAGTAAGGACTGTGCAGTTTTCGGCATCTTTCCTAAGAACTGTTGACTTCAGAATTGTATAACCTGAAATCTGTTTGTCCGATGTTAGTGAAATTTTAATAGACAATAGGCACATATATTGATAGTGGAAATCTCAAATTACAGAATTTTTCATTTAATAATAATAATAAAAAAACTTCTTGTGATTTTTCTAAAGTAAATTTTTCTCAGCCTAGGATAAAAATAAAACAGTAAGGGTGGGTTTCTTTTGAAGGTCTCTTTTGTGGTTTTAAGAAGCTTCAATTGCTGTGACTGTACAGGATGATACGGATTAGAGACAGGTTGTGTGCGTGCGCGATCTCGCGATTAACAGTGAGCACCATTGTGAAAATGAGTGCAGCGTTGCCGGGCACAGTTTGCCAACTGACCCGCGTTCCTTAAGAGCCGCAACCGTTACACCTGGTAATGGCAACGTAGCAACTGATTCCTCGACTAGCCCCGCTGCTAATCGCACGGTCCAACACACACAATATCTCTCTTCAATATTACTCTTTATAAAATCCATATCACACTGTACGCTCGCAGTAATTGCAGCTTCATAAAACCACAAAAGAAACCCACACTTTCTGTTACACGTTTATCCTGGGATGAGAAAAGGTTACTTTAGAAAAATCACAAGAAAGTTTATTTAACTGAAAAATTCTGTAATTTGACATTTCCACTGTCAATATATGTGCCTATTACCTATTAAAATTTAATTAACATCGGACAAGAAAACTTCGCAACCATACTTAATAATTAAAGATACGAGTCGCAGCCAAATTGCCACATACAGCTGATAACCAGCCAGTCAGCCATATTGCAGTCACGAATCGGATGCAATCCATGACATTGCCTAGAATTTCCATGCGATCGGCGGTCAGCGACCGATCACTGCGATTTGGCCACACACGTACAATCTATGAAACAATCGGTAGCCCATGCGATGGACCGCGATCCGTCGCACGTGTGTGGGGCCCTTTAGAACTGAAACAAAACATCAAAACAACCGATTAAATTCACGTGCCAGTATAATCAAAATAACGTTTAATCTTCACATACCCAAAATAAACAATGAATAGATACTGTTAACTTTATTACAGAGGCCTCTGCAAATTGACTGCTGGAACAAAGCACGTGACAGCCACACAAGCAGGCGCGTGTTATACTTTTTGCAACATTCGATACCTCGTTGCTTACAATTCAGAAAACAAACAGGGACAGCTAAGGAAAAGAACCGGTGCCGTGTGAACACCGTTGAGTAAGCATCAGTACTGGAATACACTGCAGTGGTGGCGCAATATCTCACGTTTAAGGCATCGATTTGTCATAAAAACCACCGCTTTTTTGCTTTTTACAATAGTGCGCCCGCTCGAAGGTTAAGCTTGTTGTCGTTTAGGTATGTAAGAAGGACACTCTCGTCCGAAAATTAGTACAATTTTTCATAATATTTCAGATGTTGGTACGCAAGAAAGACGTTTAGAAGCATCTGTATCATCGGCGGTGCAGAGATGGGATCACGTCGATCAACAGAGAGACGACAGTATGGGTAGCATCTGCGTTCAGGAGGAGTGCACACTAAAACGTCAAACTAATAGTCATAGTATCAGAGCAAGTGACAGTGACAGAATCGTTGCAGATTTGAATTTGTTTTAACGGCTACATCTACAGGGAAAAAGTAGCTTTCAGATTTCGATATCGGTCTGTGGAGTGAAAAAAAAGCACTTCAGCAGTTTAAAGGTAGCAGACTGTTAGGCGAGGACCTGTTCAAACACCGAAAAGACTGCCGCGGGACCGAAAGGGTCCCTTTACGTGTGTTTGAGAGAATCTTGAAAAATGGAGAAATTTCAAAGAGAGACTGGCTTGTTTGGAGCATAGAAAAGGCGGATTATTTTCGCGACGCACGGATGTCTCTAAATCTGATTTCGCTCTAGGCAATAGCTGGGGGTTATCAAGAGGCTGGAAAAAGCTAAAACAAAAAGTGAGTATGCATGGGTGATCTCAAATCGTGTTACTTAGAATGGCGCAAATTAGAAAATGCGCTAAATAGTAGTTCGGCCATAGCAAATCTTTTAGACCGAATCATTTTACGACAAGAGCAGTATTGGATTCAAGTATTGCATCGCGTAATCGAAGCAATTATTTTCCTCGCGGAAAGAGGTTTAGCTTTGATAGGTGAAAATGACTTAGTCCGATATCGTCGGAATGGCAATTTTTTGGCCTCTTAGAGTTTTTGGCGTAGTTTGATCCAGTTATGAAATATGATTTAAGAAAAATTGAAGCGTCGCAACAAGGAGGAAAACGCACGGCTCATTATTTGTCAGGCAATGTTCATAACGAATTTATTGTTGGCCAAACTATTTTAAGAGGTGAAACGTAATAAATTCTTTTCTGTTATAGTAGATGCGACTGCCGATGAAGCCCAAACAAAGCATCATGTTTTTATACCGCATTACGTTTCCCTTGAGGAACAAAATCAATACAGAATTAGAGAGCGATTTCTCCACTTTGCTGAGTGTTTCAACAATACAGGTCAGTCAATCGCAAATTATTTGCGATGAGCTTCAACGTTGGGGCTTACAGCTTTCAGACTGTCGTGGGCAGAGTTACGACAACGGGACCAATATGAGTGGCATCTATCAGGTTGCTCAAGCGCTTATATTAAAAGATAACCCGTTGGCAATTTTTTATCCTTGCGGTGCTCATTCATTAAATCTGTGTGGCATCCATGCTGTGGAGTGTTGCGCGGATGCAGAAACTTTTTTTCGGGATTGTTTCGAATACCTATAATTTTTTTCATTCCAGTCCCCAAAGATGGAAATTCTTAAAGGAAAATATTGGGTCGTCCCTTCACGGGCTGTCGGAAAGGACATGGTCTGCGAGGATAGATACAGTGCGTCCAGTTGCTAAGCATTTGCCCTGATTACAAAAGGTTGAACTTGCTTTTAACTTTAATATTACTGCAAAGGCACGTACTGAACTGAAGGGCATTGAGAAGTATTTCAAATCATTTCTGTGTGTCTTGATGTCTTCATGTACTAGCTGCTATAAACTTACGTAACGTTGTGCTTCAAGCAAGGGAAGCTACAATGTGAAGATTCTAGTGGAAGAATTAAATAAATTGAGAAATAGTTGGGATACTATTTACGCAGAAAGTTGTAAGGTAGCAGAAAATATTGGTTTATCACTTAACTTGAATGTAACGATTCGCGGCACAGAGATATGGAAAGGCAAAAGAAAATGCTTCATAGATGAGACACCAGAAGAAGATTTAAACCTGAGCCCAGAGGACAGTTTTAAAGTAAATGTTTTCAATGTTATTCTAGATACTAGTAGGAAGCTTAACTATAAGGTATACTGCCATAGACAACATGGACACATTTGGCTTCTTGTGGTACTATGTAAGCCTAGATGATTCTACACTCTGTGCGCGTAGAAAACATGGCATCATTCTACAGCGCAGACGTCAATAAGCAGAGTTTGAAAGAATAAATTTTGCAGTTAAAAATATTCGTGCAGCTAGTTTTGGGCCTGAACCACTTAGCCCTCCGCGCCTTCTCAATGCTCTTCAAATGTGAAATTTCAATAAAATCTTACCAAATATAATGGTAGCCTTACGGATTTTCTGCACATTGCCCGTTTCTGATACCCAAGCCGAGCGGTCATTTAGCGTGCTTGCGAGAGTCAAGAATTGTATTAGAACTATAATGGGGCAAGAGCGCCTTGTTGGATTAGCCGTGATCTCAACAGAGTTAGCCCGGTCATTAGATTATACTGCAGTTATAAAAGAGTTCGCATCTAAAAAAAGTTAGAAAGAAGGAATAATTTTGTAAAGTATTGAATGTATGTAAATGTGAGCGTTAAAAATTGTTATAAAAGGCGTAAGAACAAAAAACGTAAGTTTAAGATGAAATATTTTGGGAATGGGCCTAAGACTACTTACTCGGGGCCCGTAATTCCTAGCGCCGGCCCTGTATCCGTCCTCCGTAAAGTACTGCCTGTACTTTGGTTTTCGTGTATCCAACAGGGCCGGCGCAAGGCACGTGCGAAACGTGCGGCCGCACAGGGCGGCACTGCCCGAGGGGCGGCAAATCTGCCGCCCCCTCTTTTTTTTCTGTAGTACAAACTCAACATTCATTCCCAAGAGGGGATTCGAAAGCAAACCTCGGAGGGAGCGGTTTCGGAAATTGTGGCATGGCGTCTCGACTACATGCCGGCCTCCCCTGTTGAACAAGGCGGTGGAGGAGGGCTAATTTCTTCCTTGCTTCTGTGGCAGCGCCGTCGTGTTTACGCCTGAAGGGAAGCAGTCTGGCGCACACGCCAGTATTCTTATGAGTGGAGCGCTGCCAGCATGTTACGCGCCGTGCGTTTACTCACAACTAATTTTGCAGGAGACGAAATCTAATATAGAAATTCGAATGCAATGTTCGATACTGCGGTTACATGTTAAGCCTGAAGCAATTTTGCTAAGCCGTTCAATGGAAGTTGAGTGTTTTATTCTTCCCGCGTTTTGGAAAATATCTGTTGAACATTACTACATCCGAACATGTCCAAAACCTACAATGGCGAGAAGTATTCCGAATGGGTAAATACGCTGTGAGTAATTACAAGGGATAAGGACATTGATAATAAGCCTGGCATAAGTTGGGTTTCGACGTATTTTTGAAAATGTTTGCTGAGTGATAGTCGTACGTTTTGGTTTTTGAGCCCTAAAACAACTCTCTCTGCCTGCATGAACACAATTAAACTCTGACCAGCACTTTTGTGTGACGATACTACTTACACACTATCACTTTGCCAACATTTATTTACTGTATAATGCCTGGGAATCCATGTTCCGTCAAAGTAAACTACTGGTCGCTTTGATTCTGATGAAACCCTGAGAAAGTATGGTCTTTTAGCAACAATGCCTTCTCGTCCAAGCGAAACAAAACGTTAATTTTGACACCTTGTAAAACGAAAATCCATAGACAGAACATTGCTTCTAATGGTTTCCTTGCTAGCTTTGAAGCTCATTTCTGTTTGACAAAAGGTTGTGCAGTTTTCGCAAAGTTCGTATTTCTTTCTATTGTTCGTAATGCTATAAAAATTACTGCCTGATAATACATTTATCCATATCATCGGTCACATACTTATTGTGAGCATCTTGTTTCAAATGTTTGTATAGTCTATGGGCTTAACTACGGGGTCATCAGTCCCTAAACTTACAAACTACTTATGAACTAACTAAGACTAAGGACGGCACAAGTATCCATGCCCGAGGGGGGATTAGAACCCCCGACCGTAGTGGCCGTGCAGACGGTGACAACGGAAACCACATAAATCGTTTCGATAGTTGCCCGAGAGAGTCAAGATTGGTCGGACGCACTTTCATTGCGTTTCACAAGAACAGAAGAATTGGTGCGTCCGAATTTCTTGCAACTTGGGAATTAATAGGTAAGTGCTTTTCATATAACGCACAATTAGTATTGCGCATACACTTTACTCATAAGTTATAATTTTTCTCCTTCAAGAATGCAGAATAGGAAAATTTATTTTTCTTATGATCTGTTACTTAAAAAAACTGACAACTCGGCAAATAAGCACGGATCACCCCAATAGCTAGAATGAAAATAAAGCGCAGAAAAGTTACGTGATACGGTGATGACTAATTTGTTACCCCTTATTCCATAATCAGACACGACAGAACTGTTACATGCAAATTACGACAGATGGCGAGTGTCAGTTCTTTGAAATGAATAACCACAGTGCAGTAAGTTAATATATTTCGACTAGCATCAGTACCCGTCGATTCCCGAGTGTGTACTCATTGCATTATTATGTTACTCCATCTACTTATTTTTCCTCTTTCCATTGTCTTCCGTCCCACTCTTTGGTCGTTCCAACTGTCTTTATTTTCCACGTCCTCATAGATATCTGGCACAGAGTGGCTATTCTCAATGCCTTATGTTTACATTATACCGTCGTGCTGAACGTACGTGTCAACATGACGGTTTAGATGTAAGCACATATTAAAAGTTTTGAAACTTTTTGAAAAAAAAAAAAAAAAAGAAAAAAAAAAACTGCCTGTGGGGGGGAGGGCGGAAATTTAGCAGCTCGCACGGGGCGGCACTTGGGTTTTCGCCGGCCCTGGTATCCAATGCCCGTATTTTGATAATAAAATAACCGCAGCGCGTGGCGTGGCGTGCTGCCCCCAGTCAAAAAATGTTCAAATGTTGGTACATCTATGGGACCAAACTGCGTGGTCATCAGTCCGTAGCTTACAAACTACTTAAACCTAGGTAAACTAACCTAAGGACAACACACACACCCATGCCCCAGGGAGGACTCCAACCTCCACGGCGAGCAACCGCGCGCTCCGCTGCCCCAGCCAACCGCCGTACATCGGCACGCGCCGCAGCGCCGCTTCTCGTGAGTTAATCGAGAATCGTTTGAGCACCGGCTGCTCTAGAAACTCTCGCTGCACTCGAGTCACCGCGCCTTACAGTCCCATACCTACATCACGAGGTAGAGGCGGTACATTCACCAAATCTTTAATTTGCCCCACAGAGAGAAGTCATCTGGTGATCGGGGAGGTCATTTCATGAAACAGCTTTTCATTTCTGTAGCACGGCCGATTCATCGATACGGCAGCTCCGTGTACCCACGAACTTCACGAAGAAAATGTGGCGGAGCACCATCCTGCTGAAAGATGAAAGTAGGGTCCGATTGCATTTCAAGCATCAGCCATCGCTGCGACAGTGACAGTGAAAGTGGTCTAGGCGAAGAAGAATGGCCCGTACAGTTTTAGACGTAACAAGACACAAAAAACATCTACATTTGAGGAATCACGCTGAAATTCATTGCATTCTTGTTGATGCTTTGTACTCCGGATTCAACAATTACGCCTGTTCAGTTTTCCCATTAGTGTGAAAAGTGGCTTCGCTAAAAAATTAACCCCTCAATTCGTGATCCCGAGTACGTACTCGCGCGCCCTGAGTGTCCGTACTGGCGGTATCCCGACCCCGTGCTCGCCCGATGCACTGTCGGAGGTAAAACTGTATTTCTCTGCCATCTGTTGCTGGTGGGCGATATTACTTTGTCAGCCAACTGTAGACATATCTCTGTTGACATCTGAGGGAGAGTGAGCGTGTCGGATGAAATCACGAGTTATATATTAAGTCTGAAGGTTGCTCTCGAGGCGAAACGATGAATCCTAGCAATTTGCGCGGTCTTACGTTTGAACAAATTCTTGCGTTCCTGAGTGAACCGATGGATAAATTAGATGGTATTAATGACAAAAAAAGTTCAAATGTTTGTAGAGCTTATGGGACTTAACTACGGGGTCATCAGTCCCTAAACCTACAAACTACTTATGAACTAGCTTATACTTAGGACGGCACAAATATCCATGCCCGAGGGGGGATTCGAACCCCCGACCGTAGTGGCCGTGCAGACTGTGACTGGCGCGCCGCAGAACGCTCGGCCAACGCGGACGGCTATTAATATCAGCGGGAGTGATATGGGTACTGATGACAACGGCACGGACGTTTTGGACGAAACACCGTAATAAAGTGAAAAACAGCAGATAGGACGAGCGAGTTGAAAGGGTTTGTTTTTAACGTAATAAAACATATTGTTAACAACTACTGAAAATATCATCGCTTTTTAACAAATAATTTCCGTGCTAGAGCAGTTTCAACGAAACGCTGTATTACGGCGCCAGGAGCCTAAAGTATTATCAGTAGGCTGGGCAGGCGTGTGGTAACTACCGGCTTGCAGGGTGAAGTGATCGACAATACGTTCCCAGCCTTATTCAGTTGCTGCAACTACGAACAAAACTCAAAACGCCCTCCTTTTCGTGCAGCTTCTGCACTATTTCCAATTTGAATGATTTCATAGACAGTTTCTGTCGCAGGACTTTGCACACTATGTTGGAGCCAGCTCGCGTTCATAGGATGCACGACGCACCGATTTCTCTCGTTCGCACTCCACATTCACTTCATTCACACTGGAACGTCCATTTCTCTTTGCCGCGCACAAGCAAACCGTTCAAAATCGTCAAATGTTTGTGAAGCTTATGGGACTTAACTGAGGGTTCATCTGTCCCTAAACTTACAAACTACTTATGAACTACCTTATACTAAAGACAGCACAAACATTCTTGCCCTGGGGGGATTCGAATCCCAACGGGGAACGGCCTCGCATATCGCAGCTTAGCGCCTCAATGCGCTCGGCCGCTCCACCGCGGCAAGGAACCCGTCGTAACGAATTTGTTGTGCCATTGGTAAACAGCCTTCCTTTTTGACGGGTTTTTACCGTACTTGGTTTTAAATATCCGTTGAACAGCTATAGCACACGTGTTTTTGTCAAACTCGAATACAGCAGTAGGCTTGCTGCGCACCTAAACTCGCCATGTTTGCGACTAGCGCTGACTATCGGCAAATTACCCAACTACGCTGTGGCGGTATACATGAAAAAAAAAAAATCAATTTCCGGATTATTTTCAAAATAACATAGGTATCAATCAATTTCCGGATTATTTTCAAAATAACATAGGTATGATATCTCCACAATGTTTTGTTCTTGTGCAATAAATAATTGAAAGTGTTCAAAAAAATGTTCAAATGTTTGTAGAACTTATGGGACTTAACTACGGGGTCATGAGTCCCTAAGCTTACAAACTACATATGAACTAGCTAAGACTAAGGACGGCACAAATATCCATGCCCGAGGGGGGATTCGAACCCCCGACCGTAGTGGCCGTGCAGACCGTGACTGGAGCGCCTCAGTACCCTCGGCCACCGCGGCCGGCAATTGAAAGTATCCCCGGACCTTATGTACACCCTGATATAAGAAAATATCGCGTCACCCTCCCTGCTCTACCACATAATTCTTCTGTTTATTCAAATTTCTTGATCATCACCTTTAGCCCATTTACCAGACGGGACCTCCTCTCAGCTGTTTGTCAGTGATATTCTCGCTATGCAGTTTTCCAACAAGTCTCAGCAAGTGCTAATTTTAACTCCGCTTTATAACATATCTCATAAATGGATTACGATTATTCAAGAAAAATTCTTTTGGGCATTATCCGTTTACTTTTGTGCAATGTTTGAACTGATTCGTAGACGTGTAGATGAGACACGTTTCAAAAACCTTTTCGAGAAACATTTTTGTTTCAGAAAGATACTTGCGCGTAGAATTGCAACCGTGGACATAAAAAATTGTGCCCTTAGCTGAGCATCCATTTCAACCCCATTCACTTTTTTTCAAACGATATTAATCCACAAGCACAATTTGCCAGGGTGGCAGCTCCATTTGCTTAGTACAACAATGGTGTGCTCTATTAAGTCGTATTCAAACAGTCATATCTCGAAAACGAATAATGATTATTGTTTCGACAAAGTTAATTGTCACCATCAGACATCTAAATTTTAAAAATTAGCACCTCTCCAGACATTGATCACAACTGTACAGTTCAATCGTGTTTTGTCGTGATTTATGAGGCCCCAATCTAAATCCACGTGAGCACTGGTTGTGGGGATATTAGATAGATCGTGTGCCTGTCAGGAATGAATGACTCTTTCTGATCTGAAGGTTGGCATATGATAACATAACGTCCACATTACACCGAATATGTCGACCATGCCGTGTAACGTATTATCACTAAATTCAGAGTACTTATGGTGGCGTATTTTCCGCTGCAGGCAGAAATCGGATCTACAAGTTTTTTAACTTACTCTGCAAGTGCACCAATTACTGAACACACCATCAAGTTTCAGCTTCCTGCGATAAATACAGCCTACAGTACAACACTCGGAACACTGTCCGTTTAATTATAGCCAGCCTGTACAAATGGAATTCGAAAGGAACAAGACCGCTTTGCCCTTCCAAAGAACTGGAAGGGTTGAACATTTCACCAGATCGCAAAGCTCCCCGATCACCACGGTTTATGCAAATTCATGAAGCATTCAGGAACACAATGTGCCACGATTAATCGGCAGTCAATGCTTTGGTGACGGAAGAGCTCCAAAAGGTCTAAATTCAGACGCGTTTCGCCTTGTTGTAAAGTATTTTCATTGGTCACTGTCGCAATAGGCTTTTCTTACACCCTATACATTTTTGGTTACTATCATGGACAGATTTTGTGATTTCACATGGTTTGACTATACCGGTAATAAAAATTTACAGTACTATCAAGTCATGGCAGGGGCAAAGGAAAATAATAATTAAAGGAAAGAGAGGTGGTAGTCAATAAATGAATATTCATTTTATAGCCGGTTGTCCGTTTCCACAACTGCTTTTACTGCAAACGAATTAGCTGTTATACCAGGAGGAATGGAGAAACGAAGATGGTGAGCTCAGAAACGCTGCTGCTATTGCAAGAGGTAATTAAATTTTTACTCTCACTCATATTCGTAGCCCGCTTCGTGGATTATGAATGTAGACGTCTTCGTTTTTTAGGGGAGAAATTATTTGTTAATTGCAGTTCCAATGCTTAAAATAGATCTAGGGAAGAAATGAGACCGCTTGCAGGCTCGATTACACAATCATAAATCCCTAGAGTCGGAAGTTCAGCAGCTCGTAATAAAATTGGAGTATATATTTACCGGATCGAGTAATTGAGAAAAAAAAGCTCACATTTTTTACAGGATCACGAGGTAAACATTTTTCTAATAGGAATATTTAACAACCTTATCCATCGAAGTCCACGTCAAGTACAAGAATAATGAAGAATAATTCTTCCGACACTTCTTTTCCCGCTATTACTATGTAAGCTTCCGTAATTTAGTTATCATCTTCACACTAGTAACGCTAAGATCGTGAAACTGTAATTTGTGCATCAACTTTATAGTAGTAATCATTTACTATTTCTATGTGCCATTACAATTAGAATATCGGCGATTTTTCTCATCACGGTTATGCTAACATTGCCGCTGATTACAGGTTCAGAAGAGATTCTCATTACTGTTTTTGTTATAGTGTTTGTTAAATGTTCAAATGTCTGTTAAGCTTATGGGACTTAACTGCGGGATCATCAGTCCCTAAACATACAAACTACTTATAAGTTAACTTACACTAAAGACAACACAAACAGCCATGGGAAGATTCGAACCCCCGACGGAAAACGGCCTTGCGCATCGGAGCAAGGCACCTCAATGCGTTCGGCTACTTCGCCGCTGCCAATGTGTTTGTTAATGTGTGTTTTCGATGGAAAGTGTCTGACTTAGTTATGTACTCGTAGTCAGGTGATTTTTAAAGGGACTGTTGCTTGGTGACTGGGAGTTGATTGCTGCAGAGAAAAATGAATTTAGTCGTAAGATTATTTCTCAAAAGCAGTATCTGTCCGAAATCCAGAGCCCGAGCTAACGCGCTTGATCCACAAACTCGCAGGTGTCGTAGTGATGCATACAAAGAAAAGAATGTGACCTTTGCCTTTGCGAACCTACTATTTAACATAGTATAACTTTATGTAGTCTTCA
This sequence comes from Locusta migratoria, assembly GCA_026315105.1. NCBI lineage: Eukaryota > Metazoa > Arthropoda > Insecta > Orthoptera > Acrididae > Locusta > Locusta migratoria. The sequence goes on along the minus strand of CM048746.1, from coordinate 462,644,801 downwards.
TAACTTTCGGTTTTCGGAGATACCTTGAATCATTCAATATTTAATAATTTCACAGGTAGCAGTATGTTTTCTTGCAAATAATGTGTGTATTGGTATGTAAAGTCAGTGCCTTACTTCGACGCAATTATAAAAACCTAACATTATTTCACTTGTATCGAGAAACTGACTTCTTATGCAGAAATAAAATACTGGAGGCTGGTTTGCAACAGCCATTATCGGTGATTACTTCGAATGTTTGTTGCAAAAGATTTCTAAGTTCAATTTTTTCCGTTTTTTTATTTTTATTGTTTTTTTGTTCTCGTTGAATTTTCTTTTATGTAATCTCTTTTTTGCTTCCGCAGGAAGTATCTAATTACATACGATCTCCTTATAGGCTTCATTTGACGGATTAAATGTATCTCCTGAGGTAAGTTTCTTTCCACGTAAAAACATAGTTAAAAAGACATAAAATGCCATATAATCGGCACATGTATGAAGATGGAGGCATGGAAAATGTCGGATGAGTGATTGTATAAGTGCCTTCTTTTGAAATGGCGCCTCATTTATCTATGAGACTAAGTAAAAACCCGGTGTTGTACGGCTCTTTATTTATAGCTGCCTGGAGTACGTACTTCTCCTATCCCTTCTCACTCTATCTTTTTTTTTTTTCTAAACACATGCTATATGTATCGGAGAATATATAGTAAATAAGGCTGGCTTGCATAATGTACAAAATTATACGTGCGAGATCCAAACAAAGAAAGATAGCAATCAAAATGCAAATGGCATATAAAATTCGCACGATCTCATATTTATTGAGTTATACGTTGTACAATTATATAATTTTTCAGATATATATTCATTTGTATCAGTGCTGTATGTCTGTAAAATCTTTTACGAATAGAATTAGTAGTATAGAAGTAATCGATTAAAACTTGGTGAGTTATAGGGCGGTTTTCTATGAACGACATTGTTTATGTGCTAATATCTCATGACTACGTGTCGTATTGTGACGCAATTTCGAACGTACATTCAGCTATAAATGTATATATTGTCTGTAAAATTTCCTGCGGCTACAATTCGTAGAGTAGAAATTATAAATTGTAACGTCATACCGAATGCCGTAGTTTTAGGCCATAAAAAGCGGAAAAGTAGTAAGCGAGGTGCTTTCTCCTTTCAGAATTTTGCTATGGTTGTCGACGAGAAAAAGTTCCATAAAGGTTTGAAATCGTGTTTAAATTTTGTTGCAAGTCGCTAAGTGCTGTCATTTTCACACATTGTAGAAAGTTTCAAGGCATCTCATTGTTTATGACGTCACATTTCGTGAACTATGTATCGTACGTGATTCTTACACATATTACGAACGTCCTCATCGATTGAAGCTTACTTGAGCAAAATTTCATAAACATTGGATAAAAACTGTAGCTTTGTATACAATACGTACACACACTCTGCTTTATATATAAAGAATATTTACGCCTTCACCCTGTCATTTCAGAGAATAGTATCGAACGATAAATTAATTCAATTTCCTTGTAAAAGCAGGCTATAGTTCAGAATTGTATTAAATGAACAGAAAACAAAACACGGATTGGATTAAAGTACTAGACAGTTACTATGGAAACAATGTGGACGTTCATTTGCTTTGATTCCAGGAAATTGCCGGGAAACTAATCGGAATACCTCAGCTGTGATTTTATCCATTACTGCTACGGCGTTTCCCTCTGTTAACTGAATCGAAAGATTTATTAAACCGGAGAACGCTTCGCCACTGTTTGTCACTGCAACGTCAAATTAAATGCGTCTATGTACGTTTGTACTACAGTGGATCCAAATTAATTACCGTACCGCTTGGATAGAGATTTTCAATTTGGTTGAATGTTGTTGAACTGTCAGTCGTAAATAATATTTTCAGCTTAGGTCTGTGCGTAACTGAATAAATGCCATTTATGTGAAGCAAATGCGTTAACGGATTTACAACGTTTACAAGACAGTAAAGACATAAGGGTAAACATGCTGTTCACGGTTCGAAAACATAACGCATGAAAATGGCTTGCAAGGGAATGAATGGAAATTGTAATCGCAACTTCAAACGAGTTTTGATTTGCATGTGAGCTAAAAATAAGCGCACAATATTTGCTATTTACACTGATCTTGCACGCTACAATCATGAGCATGTGGTGCTCTTTGGGGGGGGGGGGGGGGGGGAGAAAGAAAACAAAAACTACGAAGTAAAATTTGCTTATAGAGTAATCTTAATGAATTTTTACACGAGGCGCATTGAGAAAGTAAGTTTCACTATTTTTCCAAAATAAAGACAAAATATTTACGTGAAGAACCTTATCCGACACAGATACAGCAATGTTGGAGCAATTTTTTGACGTAGTCACGGGAAGAGTTGAGACAATTGTCATCATATCATGGGATCAACATTTTGACTCCGCCTGTGTACGGAACCAAAGTGTGACAGACGTCTTTACATTTTATTTATTTATTCGAATGACAATTTACTGACCACGTTAAATAAATACATCAATTCTTGCTTCTCTTTCCTTTCTGCTCACAATTTCATGCGTTCTGATCTCTGCCTTCGGAAGTTCTCGGATGTTGTTAAGGCTGCTTTCTTTTTCTCTCCACTTCTTCCCGGAAGATCGCTTTCTGAATTTTGTTCCTGTGTAAGTTTCTGTTGTGTATGTCCATTATGTCGAGGTTTGCTTCTTTGAGGTCGTTTAGAGCCTGTTTGAACCACACTGGTTGTCCTTTGGCTTCATTATTTTATTAAAGATTTGCTTTGTCAGCCTGACATTTTCCGTTCTCGCCACATGTCCGAAGAATGAGATTCTTCTTTTCCGTATGGTATGTATTATGTTCTCTACATTATCGTAGATTTCTTTGTTGGGTCGTCGTCTGTTATAGTCTGTTCCTGTTGTCCTTGGGCCGAGTATGCTTCTCTGTCTCCTTTCCAGTTTCATTAGTTTACTGATTCCTCCTTTCTGGACTAGCTTTAGTGTTTCAGCACCATACATAGCCTCTGTTTTCACAACTGTGCTGTAATGTTTAATTTTGGTGTCCCTTGATAATACCTTCTTTTTTTATACGTTTCTGCTGGTTTGGAAGGCTATGTTCTTTTGCTCTTTCTTTTAGACTTCCTTTATCATTGTTGTTTACGGATAGCAACTCACCTAAATATCAATTAACTCTCTTGATTTTGTTTTGATTTATGAGCAGTTTCTGTGGGCAATTTTTTGACATTCATTATAAAGTATGTCTTTGTGAAAGAAATTTATAAACCGACTTTTCTTGCTTTTTTATTGCGAAATAGCGCGTAAACTGCGAGTTGCCATACTGAACAGGAGGCATGCTCCACGAAAATACTCATTTCCATACGGCTCAGGGCGCAGCAATTGTTTTGAAGAAGTTCGTCTACGAGCTGTATCATCATCCAGCACACAATCCTCAACTTGCTCCCAGCGTCTTACTACCAACTAAAGTAATTCCTGTTCTCCGGTGCAAGTTCTGACGACGACGATGAACTGGTTCCATTCAGTGACTTCAGACTTCTACGACAGAAGAATTTGATCCCACGATGTGACAAGGTCTCAAGTATTTTGGTAACCATGATTAAAATTAGCTCAAAGATTGCTATACCTGTAACCAATGAAACTTGTCGTGTAACTATGTTGTATTTTCCAGCTATTAATCTGAAGGAGAGGAACTGAATTAAAATTTGTGCCATGGTTGGGATTCGACCCGGGACCTCCTGCTTACAAGGCTGGCGATATACCAGTTTTTCTTGTTTTGTTTTTCAGGTAGATCGGTTGTTTTGTGGTCGTTTGTTCCTGTTTATTCTGGTTGAGTAATTGGGCGTTGGGACAATACCACTTAGAAGAGAAAGTGACTGCACAGACTGTCTTAAGGCACGTCTCCGTCCACAACACAAACTTCAATTCTGCCTCATATGTGATTATATATATATATATATATATATATATATATATATATATATATATATATATATATATGCCTCTGGACCAGGCATGGCCAAACACCGTCTCGTGGGCTCGGGCGCCCTCGCCGCTCCCGTGCGGCCGCCCGCGCACTCTGCACAGCGGCGTGTGGGGCAGAGTGGCGAGCAGGAAGAGGAAGAACTTTTTGTACTGAGTTATATAATTATTTGTGAAGCTTTAAGTTATTTTAATAAGTCCATATGTTTACGGTTTTAACACAGCGTGTGCCTTGGAGCGGTGTTTCTTTTTTGGTTTCAGAGATTTTTTCAGTTTTATGCTTTTTAATACTTTCAAATGTTACGTTTGTGCACTTTATTACTTGCACTTATTACATTTTCACAGCACAGTTCACACCATTAAAATATATGTTTAAAAATAATTTGCATTTCTTTTTTGTATGTGTTAGCTACATACAAAATCATCATATAATTTTACACTTCAATTTTTTTCGCAGTGATACAATTTACGTTACGTAATATCTCTCTTGTTTTCTGATTCGGTGTCACAAATTACCCTTTCTGTTTAAGAAATTCAACAAAGGTTTCGAAATATGTTAAACAGCTTTATGCAAATAGTTTTGTTTTTCGAGAAAGATTTGAATTTCTGCTAATCACACGAATACTACTTAATGTTCTTATTTCATTAAAGAATAAAGTTATTGCTTCGGCGAATGAAAAAAGGTAGCCGATATATATTAGTGCTAAAATCCCGATTATAAAAGTACTCCTCGACATTGCCATCTTCACTTAATAGCCCACCGTGTTGCATAAAATACCTTCCTTCGCTTACCCCTTGCAGCGTTGGGCGTATAGCCGTGTCACTTTCACACATGCTGCAGGCATTGTAGTGGTGGGGGAAGTAGTGCGTCCGTCAAAACGGCTCGCGTCCCAAGTGCGCTAGCATCGTTTAAGGGGAACGGGAGGAAAATGCACCCAAAACCAACATTTTTCGTAAGTTTTTTTTGTGTTTTAACGAAAACATATATATATATATATATAGCATGTTTATAATACTAGATCATTTAGGAAACATAAGCCTTTCAGCAGAAGCCTACTGTATATATGACGAGTGTGCATGTACAGTACTAATATAACCAAATTTGGGTCACGAAATTACTAAGTTTTTCGTCGGTTCCAGTTTTGGATATTTTCTAAAGCTTTGCGTAGAGATTCTGCCATACAGACACTAATTGTTACCTAAACAGTAAATGGTTTGCTTGTTTTACCGTTCTTCGACATCATTACAGAGCTGCGCATCCTCCGTTACTTCGTTCACGTTGGATCTGACCGCGGGACAGTCCAGCGCAGAGCAGTGCTGTGCGGTCTCATTGTTTCCGCAGCTCTCCCTCTCACTCCGTTGCCGACGCTAGCGACACACGGTCGCGGCCGGGCGGAAATGTTGGCCATGCCTGCTACGGACAATGATATTTTATTCGATATTTACGTATATCACCTACGCCTGATAACAAGGCAGGATTGTTCCTATTAACATTGCTGGGGTGCTATTTGGCTATTGCAGAAGCTCGGCTACATAGGGGAACACGAGACAGAACAGAAAGTGCTGTGGAGGGAGACGTGCTTTAAGACAGTAGGTGCAGACGTCGTATCCATTAAGTCATGGTGGCCTAGTGGTGTGCCGGGCGCCGTGACTCAACACGCCCGGTCAGAGGGCTAAACGTCCAATATAAGGGAGAAAAAAAAAGATGAAGAAGATAAAGCTGAGCCAAATATTCAACGAACAACTAAGAACGAACTAAGCCAGTACCCGCAAAGCGTAGGTCTACCTGTAGGAAACAGTGGTATTGCTCCTACGTAGTAAGCAGGACGTTCACAGTTCGAATCCCGGTCATGGCACAAGCTTTAATTCAAAGCCTCTCCTCCAGGTTAACCTCTCTTATATGTATTGAGACAAAATATGTCTCTGGTCAACGATTATTTAATATTTACATGTGTTTTGTTTGTTTTGTTTGGAATGAAATAAGTTCAATTCATTTCGAAAACTATAGGGTGCGTATGTGACTGTGCTGCTATTTGTATGGGGATGCAATAGTGCCTATCTAGACAGCACTGCGAATATAAAATTGATTTCAATATATGTGGTTTAAATAAGAATAAATATTATGATTGATCAGCCTGGCATCCACTGGTTGCAATATGTATGGCCCTTTTAGTGCGCTTAACTTTCCGGAACATCAGTCTGGCTAAATAATCTCACTGAATGACAAGTTCGCTTGTAGGATTCGTTAATTAGACAAACGCATGGTTCATTAATCAACTAGAGCGCAAATCAATGTTTATCACGAATCTAATACCGAGTATAAATGTAATCATGGGTGGAATGACAGACAATGTGTAACAGGTACTGATAGCAACAGAACAGCGGGTAACACACAGTGGAAACGCTTAAGCTGACAATTATGAAATGCGTTAATTATTTGAAATAAAAAAATATAGGATATACATGCAAAAAAGGGTAAGTACGGATTCTATTGCGACCTTAGCAATGATTGTTGTGTGTACCGAGACCTTCTGAGAACAATACTTAATTTCATTACCAAACTAATTATTGTCTTGTCAGAAAGTGATGTAATTAATATTACTGTAAGAAGCACGTTCCACGGTTGGCAACAAATACGGGTATCTACCTGACGTTAGTGGGTTACAGTTTCTGTAACAGAATCTAAGAGCATAACTCAAATGTTTGTATAGTCTATGGGACTTAACTACGGCCGGCCGCGGTGGCCGAGGTGACTGAGGAGCTCCAGTCACGGTCAGCACGGCCACTACGGTCGGGGGTTCGAATCCCCCCTCGGGCATGGATATTTGTGCCGTACTAGTTCGTAAGTAGTTCATAAGTAGTTTGTAAGTTTAGGGACTGATGACCCCGTAGTTAATTCCCTTAAGCTTAACAAACATTTTTGAAACTTAACTACGGGGTCATCAGTCCCCAAACTTACAAACTACTTATGAACTACCTAAGACTAAGGACGGCACAAATATCCATGCCCGAAGGGGGATTCGAACCCCCGACCGCAGTGGCCGTGCAGACCGTGACTGAAGCGTCTCAGTCCCCGCGGCCACCGCGGCCGGCTAAGAGCATAACTAACTGTGATACTAAGTACGTGCAAAATGTTTAACAGACACACAACAAGCTGTCTCCTTACTCGGAATGCCAGTCATAAATTTAGTTTCACTCACCTTTTTCCTGCTGACAGCAATCACACTTCATGTTGTGTATTAACAAACTGTATGTCGTAAGTAATCATAAATTATATATTATCAGTGCAGTCAGAACTTGTATCTACCCTACCATTACAGTTAAAGCTCACAGCCTCAGTTCACTAATAATGTTAGGAAAATTAATTACGCTGTTCATGAATTTCATAAATACATAAAAACAAATTATATGAAAATGCTAAACATCTTTATTTTTTTTTATTGGACTTAACTGCGAGTTCATCAGTCCCTAAATGTACAAACTACTTATGAACTATCTTATACAAAAGACAACACAGACATCCATTGCCCGAGGGAGGCTTCTAACCTCCGACGGGGAATGGCCTCGCGCATCGGAGCATAGCGCCTCAATGCCACTCCGCCGCGGCTCAAGAGAAGTATTGCAGCAATAAATATTGTGTGAAAAAGAGGGTCAGACTCGCCGTTAATTAATCTCTGCACAAAGCGTAGAGATAAATGCTACATGTTTATCGTTGAAAATGCTTCCAAAAGCTGTGGCAAATGGCTTGTTCCAGAGTACCTTATGAATCTTTCAAAAATTACAAATCTGCAGAAATATTTTTTCATAGAAACATTTTTAGAATTCACAGTTCTTAGTATTGCATAAATTTCTGCATTTCATAATGGTTCTTCGAAATAAATGATTTTCGTGATCCGTTGAAAAATGGAGTTACATGCATATTGAAAAACAATGTCTCCAATAGTTTTATAAATTAATTAGCATATAGATTGAAAGTTGTCTTCTGATATTAATTTAGAATATCTGTCGTCAGCGGATTCAGAATAATTAATAAACCTTTATCGTACTAATTTTAGAAATAGTAAAAGTCTGATTTGTTTGCATTTTGTTTCGTGAATTTTTCGGAAATACTACAATATAATCGTGTATCGATCAGTACTTACGAGTATGTTGATTATTCATTTCTGTCTTAAGTATTCTAGAGTGACCTAACATCCTTGAAATACTGATGCACTTGCATTGTTTTTTAGAATATGGAATAGAACACTTCGGTTAAGGTCTCTATAGCCTTTTCTCAAAGGACTGAAATGGTGTTTCTTACTTTACAAGGTAGTGCAGAAGACTCAACTAAATGTAACATTCTCTTAGTCACTTTACAAGCTTCACACGTAGTGCAATATTCGTCGGAGATTAACAGTTGAAAAATTCACAATGGTTACGTTCTCATTCACTGGAGTAAGAACCCGATAGCTGGAACAGAGATAAGGGGGAGAGAGAGAGAGAGAGAGAGAGAGAGAGAGAGAGAGAGAGAGAGAGAGAGAGAGAGAGAGACGATGTTTCTTGCCTTAGACCAATGAACCAGAATTGTATAACGTTATGGTGTGAGAGTACATGCACTGCAGATTTATGTTCTGAAATTAGACGTCTTCACGTTAGTCCACAATATAGAACAGAAACTAAACGTTGTCGCCATACGACATTCTCAGTTGCAGTGAAAGAAAGGAAAAATTAACTAATAAACATACATCTAGTTTAACAATGGATTTGTATGCTATTATTTAATGTTTCTATCATTTATGAATTAAATGCGATAAAGACATGTAGAAAAAGATTTTTTCGGCGAGGAACAAATTTCCGAAGTATTCAAAATGTAAAAAGTATACCAATTTATCATTTATATCATTCTTGACTTATATGCGACCCTTTATCATAGATGTGCTGCCAGAAATGTGCTAAACTAACTACTTATTTGTTTGCCAAATGGAAAAAATCCGTCATACAAATAATCGTAGTCTTCCACACCATAAGGAAATTTTTTTCTCAGTTTGTATTCAGTTCCCTGGTGGACCCTATAAAGTAGAAATGACGAACATCGTAATGTTGGTTAACAATGCAGTATTCAAGAAATATTAACTGCCTGAATATTTAACAAAATGTTGTATACATATATAAGGGTTGGAACTTAAATAGTGGCAACTATTTATTCACAACTGATAACAAAGCGTTACATGTTAGCATCTGTTACAGTCCTTCGAAGTAGTCACCAGCATTGTGTAGAACCCGTTGTCAGCGAAGTGGAAGGCGTTGTAAACCGTTAGGAGAGCCTATTCTGATGATGGTGCGAATGGAGCGGTCTACTGTCTGTCGAATTTCTGGAACAGTTCTGAAACGAATGCCACAAAGTGGTTCCTTCATTTCCGGAATCAAATCAAAGTCGCAAGGACTATGTTGGATGGTACAGTACTTCCCAGTCTCATCGACCGAACAGAGCAGCCTTAGCTTGCGCTGTAAGCGCCCGCGCGTTGTCGTGGAAAGTGATGGGTGGTTTGCGCAGAAAATGTCGCCGCTTCTTTCGCAATGCTGGTAGCAGGTGATGCTCCAACGACGGCCATACTGTGCATTGACGGACTGCCGTAGAGGAACGTAATGCGGAAGCAGCCGAACGGTTTGGAGCACCACGTTACGGATCGCAAGGCCTCCCGCGTCGGAGGTTCGAATCCTCCCTCGGGCATGGATGTGGGTGTTGTCATTAGGTTCCTTTAAGTAAGACTAGGGACTGATGACCAACGTAATTTCGTCCCATAGAATTACAAATATTTAAATATTTTGAAACCACGTTCACAAACTGGGGCTCTGACGCACTTTCGACTTTCGCGGTGACCCACAATGGCGCCATTATTTCTATTGGCGTTTCCGGTCTTGAATCGACGATGTGGCCCATGTCTCAGCCAGTGTTATGATACGGTGTAAAAATGCCAGTCCTTCGCGCTCAAAGCGCTCCAAGTGCTTCTGAGCAGCGACGTAGTGTATCCATTTCTGCAGTTCCGTCAATTCATGCGGAACCCAAAGTGATGCAATTTTTCGCATGCCCAGGCGTTATTTCAGGATGCGGCTAAGCCGGTTACGTCGGCGAGATAACGAATCGTCAGGCGTCCATCACTGTCCACTAACGCGGTAACAGTATACACTTCGTCTTTAGAGACGCTAGGACAACCTTGACAATGTCGTGGTGTGCGATCTCTGGCACATTCACTCTTTATCCAACTCCGTTGTTCCTGTTTCGAAAAAACTTTAGACTTATCGCTCACAAGTGTCTGTGTTTCCCTTGTTTGTATGCACGGCGGTGACGTGCGACGGGCGAGTCCATTTTCTCGGAGGCAAGGTAGGCATGTGAACAACGTATACTATCAGCAACAATAGTAGATTCCATTGCTTAGTTGCAGTGTTGCCACTACTTAAGTTCCAACCCTCTTATATAAGATATAACTGACATCTTTCACGCCGGTGTTTGTGAACTAACGGTCTGAGCAATGGGCTTTGAATGTGGCTGCAAGATATTTTATAATAGACGCAAAAAAGTGTTTTATTTTCGACGTATCCATATGCAGAGCAGAACGTAAATGTGGCGGAATATTGCCATATAATATTTAAATGTTAAGAGACTTGATGATGGTATAAATAAAGCAATATGAAACTATTGGTCTGGGCTATGCAGATTCCATTAGCGTTCATACAGCGGCGGTTTAGAAAAAGTGCCATAGCCACTGGTTTAGATTCGTATTTAATTCGCTGCTATACGTTCAACCTACTGCGAAAAAAGTTTGCATATTTGACCTTCAAAGGAAGGAGAACTTCACTGCTACATAGTAATTATTGCTGTGCACGGCGAGGGTATTTTGCAACAGACTTGGAATCATCAGTTTTAATTCGGATCTTAATGAAGTTTTGCACACCCGATATTAAAACATCACTGTCTACATGAGATTTCACACGTTGCATGGAGGCAGGTAACTTACTGAAGTTTCGATACCGTTTATCAGATTACCATGAATCTTATGATTCATATGTAATACTTCATAACAAGGGAGAGTAGTTGATCTATAAAATTACGTCTCATCACGTAACCTTTTTTTATGATACTCACTGTTTACATCATGTATTTGAACTGTATGTCGTAGGTGGATTTCATACACATAACTACTTGTTTCTTACGGTAATCAATATTTGTACCATATCTGGTTGAAATCTGTCCATTAGTTCAGGAGTTGTGGAACGTTATCGCATTATGTGACAGTTTTATTTGCGGATTTCATTGTTTATGCCATCATATCTCCGAAACTATCTGTCGTATATGGTTGTCACCCGAATGCGATTGTTCTTAGATTGTGTGTATAAAGTTTCGTTGAACAGGATCACTTGTTTAGGAGTGTGGAACGTACCCACATGCGTAACATAAATTTTTATTGTATATAAAATGATAACTGTAGCACTCTTACAAATATCGTCAAATAGTTTATTTTCTTAAAATCAATCTGTTCACTAGCCGCCGTGCACAAGAAACTGATTTTGCACTCGCTTTCAACGACGCTCTTGGTTCTCTATTTTTTGATAGCTGAGTATGTCAGCCGTTGAACTTTGGGTACTCTGCATTACCATTTTCTGTTTGCTGAGGAAATTGAACGAATACGTTTCACAAAACTTCAGTAAACTAATTTTTTTTCTCTTCTGAAGATAGTTGTGTTTTTACCTCTTGTAGACAGCGCAGAACTCATATCGTCGGTTATGGGTAGTAGTTAGAGTACCGCAAACTTTACTGCAGATTGAAAAGTCTCTGGCTTATCCCCTCTTCAGAATATTTTATAAGTTACAGGAGACGCCATACATCGTGCACACTGGCGTCCTCAAGAGAAAGGAGGTCAAATAATGCTCATGGATATACTTCTTGTGTTTCACACACGACTGTGCCATTAATTAGCATCTCATCTTTTCATTTGATCTGAGTTACGGATATTTGATAAAATTATGGAACCAGACATGTAATTTTACATTTTACGCCCTGCTCCAAGCCAGAGCTTCTCACAAGTTATGGTCGATTTAAAATATTAACTCTCTGATTCCATAGGCTTTAATGTACTGCTTCAGCCAGAGCCACGCAAAGTGAACTTAAAGGGGATTCGTATAACTTCTTTCTGTGAGGCATTTTACTGCATTTAAACCATGATCGCTAAAGTGCAACTTGAGATACTGATTTGTTCTGTTTATAAATTTGAAAGGTATAACCTCTGCAAAATAAGAGAACTTCGAATTAGAACGATGTAATACTGTTACTGGTTATGTGTGATGGACTGGTACCTAATGGACATTAGTAATTATTTTTAAATAATATCTCACGGAGCGAGGAAGCACAATGATTAGCACACTGAAGTTGCAATGTTGGAGGACGGAGGTACAAATCCGCCTCCCATATCTATAATTAGGTTTACCACGATTTCTGTAAATCATTCCAGGTGAAAGTGACGACAGATTTCTTCCCAATCCGTACCAAAATTATCCTCGCTAGTGCTCCGTCTCTAATGAGCACGCTGCGAAGTGGGCGTGAAACACTAATACTCTTTCTTTCTTCCTCGAAATAACATTACGCTTAGACAGTTTGACAATCATTATAAGCAATGTGTGTGGTTGATCTAAACCCCACAATATAGCTAATTCTTTCACATGTTGTTAAAAACTTACTAAACATATTTTCTTCGTAAAATTACACCTGAGAGAGTGTCTAAATTATGCATTAATTCACTCTACCTTAACAATCAACATAGGTATTTACTTTGTAATTGTTAATTTTTGTGCCCGATGTATGCAAAACTCTTTATTGGCCACATTTTGATGCATCTTTTTGAATTTCAACATTTATTATATTAAGACATTGAGCTTACATACTGGCATATTTTCGTCTGTGACCTCACCCTGTGCTTTAGCCTTCCACTAGAAGTTTCCTTGAGCAGCAACGTAAAAGCGTCACAATAGTACCTCATTCCACGCTGATTCGACGGCGCGAAATAGATATTGACATGTTATAAACGTATGTAGTAAATCAAATGTTGTAACCACAAGGATATAAGTAAACAAGTATTCAGAATAAGTTAATTAAGACAGTCGAGAGAGAGTGCCACGTTAACCTTTAAAAGGACTAGCCCTTGTCCCCGCGTTGCACGCCAATTAATTTATTCCAGTCTTCTTGTAGTCCATCTAATTCTCCCTCTCCGTTCATCTCTTCCTCTCTTTGTCCCTCCTACCCGCCCTCCCTCTCCAACATTTCCCTTCCTACATCTACCTCCGGTAAAAGTGCAGTTTATGCGTACGCGACTGTGGTAGAGCACTGTATAGTACAAGAAGAACAATCGGCCATGTGGTTGCGTAGACTTTCCCGGCGTAGTAACTGATAATATTTATCTCGGGTATGCAGCCGGATACCGTCGTCAATCAGACACGATATTTCAGCAGACCAACTGGCTGCCATCTTCAGGTGAGAGCGCAGAACACTAACTCGTCGGAAAAGAACAAGAAACAGCAGCCCCTTTATACACCGCTGACGACCCACCGCGCGTGCGCGAAACCAAAGTAGAAGCCACCTAGGCGCAATAGAACTAGTAGCGCGCCGGTGGAGAAAAAAGGCAACAACGATGGGTCGAAAACAAGGCTAGTTAAAAGAAACAGCAGGTCGAAATGAAGACCGTTGTTGCTTGATGTCAGATAAAATCAGGTTCCAAGTTTTACTTAGTGGAAAACCCTTGTCCCTATTAATAATATTATCGGCCATACGAATTTCCATGGATTCTTTGAGAACACATTCCCAGTAGCAGGAAGCAGGAGCAATCAGTTTAGTTTCATCGTATTACATCTTGTGTCCCTCATTCAAACAATGTTCAGCAACAGCCGACTTTTCAGGTTGGAGCAAACGAGTATGACGATGGTGTTCCACACACCGATCCTGAACTGTGCGGATCGTTTGGCCAATGTATGTTTTACCACAATAACACGGAATACTATAAACACCGGGTGTCCTCAGTCCTAACAAATTTGTTGAGCAGTGTACCTATTCTGTTGAAAGACCACTTTGAGATGCTCCAGTTCTTCACCCAGATGTTCATCACCAGAAATGGCGTACGCTCTTTTCACTAAAGTACGCAAGACCCCCATACGTTGGTGTGGCGGATGACAGCTCGTCGCATGAAGATAAAGATCGGTATGCGTTGGCTTGCGATACACTCCATGTCCTAAAGTCCCATTACTGTTCTTTTGAACCAAAACATCCAGAAAAGGAAGTTTCCCATCGTTCTCTGCTTCCATCGTAAATTTAATATTGGGATGGAGACAATTAAAATGGTCTAAAAATGATTTAAAGAATCCATACCATGAGGCCAAACCATAAAAATGTCATCGACGTATCTCCAAAAACAGGTAGGCTTAAGAAACGACGTCCTTAAAGCCATGTCTTCAAAGTCCTCCATAAAAAGGTTTGCGACTATGGGGGAAAGAGGACTCCCCATAGCCACACCGTCTGTTTGTTCAAAAAACGTATCATTAAAAAGGAAATACGTGGAAGTCAGCACATGACGACATAACTTGACTGTTTCATCATCCAATATATTACTAATTAATAACAATGACTCTTCAAGAGGAACCCGGGTAAAAAGGGAAACAACGTCGAAACTGACAAGCAAGTCTGATGGACCAAGATAAACTGACTTCAGCCGCCGAATAAAATGTGACGAGTTCAATATGTGATGATCACACTTTCCAACATGAGGAGCGAGAACAGAAGCTAAATATTTGGCCAAATTATAGGTAGGGGCACCCAAATTGCTCACAATAGGACGAAGAGGAATTCCATGCTTGTGAACCTTAGGTAGGCCATACAATCTCGGAGGGACAGCAGCTTCAGGGCGAAGTTTCTTAACAACATCGTCTGACAAGGAACTCTTCTTTAAAAGTAAAAGAGTCTTCCGTTTTATACGTTCGGTGGGATCATTACGTAACCTACGATAGGCTGTGTCATCCAATAAAAAGTCCATCTTGGACACATAGTCTCCACGTGATAGAAGAACCGTTGCGTTCCCTTTATCGGCCGGAAGGATAACCAAATCCTTATCCTCTCTCAAAGACCGGATGGCCGCCCTCTCACTACTAGAAATATTGCTTCTAGGAGGATGTGCTCTGCGAAGTTTGTAGGCAACCTCTTGTCTAATTTCATCAGCCTGATCTTCTGGTATACGAGATACCGCTTGCTCAATAGCACAAATAAATTCCGTAATAGGAACATCCTTGGGCGTGGGTGCCAAATTTAAACCTTTTTCCAAAACAGATAATGATGCGTTGTCCAGTTCCTTATCTGTAATATTGACAACAACAATTAGAACAATCGGCCATTTTAAATCCCACGTTGAAGACCGGCATTTAAAGACTACGGAACACTTACGCGTCTGAATATATTATTAAGGCCATTAAATATATTTTCCTGACGCAGAAATATTACAGCATAGGAAATTTATTGGCTTACATTTGACTGAGAGGCAAGCACCTAAAAGTTAGTGTGTTGATTTAGAGATATGAAACATTCACTTAACCTACATTCGGTATTAAAGCATATGTTGCCTTTCTAAATATTAACCAAATATAGTTAAAATACGTTACAGTTATCGTATTTTCTGGTTTATAAATGGTACATCCAAATAAGTTTATGGTAACGAAGTATTGCATTCGAAAACAGTTACGGAATAATGTTAAATTGCGATACTGTACTTTCTGTGTTTTCCCCTCTAATCCCTCGCATATTTTACACACCACATTTCAGAAACGATTTGATGTAAAAATGTGTTTAATAACTTCTGAACGTCTGGTTTCATTAGATAACAACTAAATATAGTCTCTCTGGTAGCATGCACTTTGAAATAAAGTCAATGTTGCATGCTAAATTTTTAATTTATTGCCTTTCGTGTACAATTTCTTTCATGTTCCCATTCTTTGCTCAGTTCAGTTTATTATTATTATTTATTATCCTTTTCACAGTTTAGCTTAGGCCTAAATATTCCTGTGCTGAGAGTCACTTATAAATAAAACACTGAACTAATGCGAAATAATATAATTTAAAAACCACTAGTTGGGCAAAACCAGCTGAACTCATACATCACGTAAAATACAATCAATAGGCCTTAGAATAACTCCCTAGTTGGTCTCAATGACACCCATAAAAGTATCTTACTTAAAACACACTGTATGTCGTGTTATGTTAACAATCTCAAACAAATAAAAAAACAATAAATAAATAAATAAAAACACTGGTTACATGTCTAGGCCTATATTTCCATAACTACCTCTCTGTGACCATCACTATGTCTAATACAAATAAGATAAGGTTTTGTTCTTAACGTTACACAGACAGCTACTCGATTTTGGCGTCCATACTTGGAGTATGGAATTTACAAGCCACCTTTTACACCGATATATATTGAAGAAAACCGATAAAACTTATAGCGAACATGTCTGTTGTTATTTGAGCAATTTAGAGCTGCACAACCGACCTTTTACACAGTGAAACAACAAAATATTTGCTGATTCACTTGCCGCGGTGGAGTAGCTGAGCGGTCTAAAGCGTCTCGCTGCGGAGCGCGCGGTTGCTCGCCCTGGAGGTTCGAGTCCTCCCTGGGGCATGGGTGTGTGTGTTTGTCCGTAGGTTAGTTTACCTAGGTTTAAGTGGTTTGTAAGCTACGGACTGATGACCACGCAGTTTGGTCCGATAGATTTACAAGCATTTGAACATTTGATTTGCTGATTCACTTCTCAACACCACACAAATCTTATATCACTGTTGCAGGATTGAGATTAAAACTGGCGGGTCGTTCATCTCGGTATATGTAGTGCTGTCGCCTGACGTACGGACGTTGGCAACGACACGATGAATGACGGGAGGCGAAGGCATCCAATTAGGAATCGCGTTCGGGCGGGCAATGAGATTTCGTGTTTGATGTTATAAGTAAATTTGGCGTCAGTTTTAAAATTTGTTCTGGCGTTTATGTGCAGCGTTTTTGACAATGTTATTGATATTTAATTTATAATCCGAACTAAATTTTTTACTAGTTTTTACGATGTATATACATGATGTTACAAAAAGGTACGGACAAACTTTCAGGAAACATTCCTCATACACAAAGAAAGAAAATTTGTTATGTGGACATGTGTTCGGAAACGCTTAATTTCAATGTTAGAGTTCATTTTAGTATTTAGTATTGAGGCTTCATTAAAACGTGATCAAATTGTAAATTTTCACAATCAACATGTGTAGGCTGACGTGCATCCGCACGCAATTGTGCAATCACGGCATCAACACAGATTTTCTGTGAACGTTTGGGCAGGAATTGTTGGTGATAGCTTGATTGGGCCTCACGCTCACTGGAGCACGCTATCATGATTTCATACGTGATACTCTACCTGTGATGCTAGAACATGTGCCTTTACAAGTACGACACAACATGTTGTTCATGCACGATGGAGTTCCTGCACATTTCAGTCGACGTGTTCGTACGTTTCTAAACAACAGACTCGGTGACCGATGGATTGGTAGACACGGACCAATTCTATGCCCTCCACGCTCTCCTGACCTCAACCCTCTTGACTTTCATTTATGGGAGCATTTGAAAGCTCTTGTCTAACGCAATACCAGTACCAAATGTAGAGACTCTTCGTGCTCGTATTGTGGACGGCTGTGATACAATACGCCATTCTCCAGGAATGTATCAGCGTATCAGGGATTTCCTGTAACAAAGTGTTTGACGTCACGCTGGTACGTTCTGTTGCTGTGTGTTTCCATTCCATGATTAATGTGATTTGAAGAGAAGTAATAAAATGAGCTTTAACATGGAAAGTAAGCTTTTCCAGACACATCTCCACATAACATATTTTCTTTCTATGTGTGTGAGGAATGTTTCCTGAAAGTTTAGCCGTACCTTTTTGTAACACCCTGTATATAAGCTGCGATTGTGACGGACTGATATACCGAGCAATCGACAATTTATGTGTGGAACTTAGGAGAATGACAGAGGATGAGGGGAATAATCTTTCGTGTCTACCATGATATTAAAAAAAAAAAAAAATAAAAAAAGTTGTTGTTCCCGCTATATGGTTGACAAGTCCTTGGTGTACCCCTTGTCGGCTGAGTATGTTAATTATCCTGGTAAGCACTACATGCTTAGAAATCTTAAAGACTAAAGCTAGCCGGCCGCGGTGGCCGAGGTGACTGAGGCGCCCAGTCACGGTCAGCACGGCCACTACGGTCGGGGGTTCGAATCCCCCCTCGGGCATGGATATTTGTGCCGTCCTAGTTCGTAAGTAGTTCATAAGTAGTTTGTAAGTTTAGGGACTGATGACCCCGTAGTTAAGTCCCATAAGCTTAACAAACATTTGAACATTTTTTGACTAAAGCTATTGCTAATTGGTCGCCAGAATTCGACTCCTCATTGGCTGCCTTCAATTCCCGTAGTTCATCGCATCGTTGCCAACGTTGCACGAATGCATAAACTACCTCCACCTCTTACTCATCCATCTCTTCCTCCTCCTCTTTCTCGTAGTACGACTCCTCCTGCCCCAACACCTTCACGTTTTAGTTATTTAGTTGCAAACCACACAGTCACCCGTCGAGGGTGAAAAGACTTGCCGATCGCGAAATGCAGATTCTCTGCATCCCAAAAGTATCAGTTTTGCCTATTGACAAACCCATACAAATGAAAGTGGCTTCGTCGTTAACTCAAACCACATTCACATGCGCATTAGCATAGTAATTCGCACACGTACCTCGGCCAGTTTGAACATCCGAACGGAAACCCGTTCAGAATGTATTGTATTTTGTTTCATAGACTATTCACTGTTTGTTACCCAGTAAGATACATACAAATGTACAGTGAAACGTTAACATGAACACACCATTTTGTACCCACAACGGTAACATTATTTTTGACAGAACTCTCCTGTTATTTTAGTGCACTCAACTATTCCATGTTATTAAGTATGTTGTCTCTTCTCCTGCATGTATTCCATGCCTCACTTGTCTCGTTTGGAATTTTTATTTAGTATCTCAGGGGCGCACCTGCTTGTAGAAATTTCACCGAAGATCACAACTATGTCGTGCATTTCTCTTAAACCGTTATTATGTCGATAAAAATACTTCCTTGAAAAGAAAGTTCCGCTTCCTGTAGGGCTATGCTGTATAGTTTGTGCCAAACAGTCCTACGGTGGAAGCTGCTCAACAGAAAATCCCAAATGGACAGAACTTCTTTGTTGAAGAAATGTGTCGAACGAACTGTTATCACTTTTCTGTAAAGACACTTTTCTTGCTTATTTACTCCGGCTAGCGTTTATCTTATAAATTGTGATCAGTGATATATTTTACCCGACGAGATGATGCTAACACAGACAATTGAATGCTGCCATTGTTTCTTCGCGGAATATTCAAGATAATTAAAATTATACTCTCACTGTTTGATTTTATCTAACATAGGGATGCAGCTAAACATTCTGGAATAAAACCTTTCATTTTATTTCGCTGTTCTGGGAATACTAGCGGCAATGGGAAATGAATTATCAAAGATTCCACAGTTCAGTAATGTCAGCACAACGTAGATTGAAGGTTTCTGTCACGTGATCTTTTAATATTTTTTGGGACACACTTTCAATTGATATTTACAAAAATTTCACGATAGTCGCAAGCCATAATCAGATAACTGAATGACCATCCATGAGACATGAAACATGAAACACGAATAAAAAAACAAAGAGTGAAGATATTCAAATATTTTAATATGTTACTCTGCGAGTAAAACTAATGAGTAAGTTGATATATACATAGTTCAGCAAATGTTTTTTACGGAGTTACGGCTAATAAATTTTTTTTTCTGCTATACAGCAACCTCGCTAATATGAAGCCATCGCAAAACTGTATGATGTTGGGCCTACAGTAAAGCATGATTTCCCTTTACTTTGTTGTCATTAATGTGGTGCAGACTTGTATTTACAGTAGTTTTTAGGAAATTACCAAGGAACAAGTAAATAATTTGCCAAAAGTTGAAATGTATCAATTACTTGGCCTAGTAGTTTCACAGATATTCCAGAGGTTATAAGTAAATTCCAGAGATTATACAAGTAAATATGTTTACTTTGCATTCATAACTACCTTAACACTCAGCTCTGTTTTCCCGGTTTAACATGAATTGACGTGTGCTACGGTATTAATAAAATCAGATTTTTCTGACACATTCAAACACTTTACTTAAGTCTATTACCATCATTTTCCTAAATAACGCCGGCCGCGGTGGCCGAGGGGACTGGACGCTCCAGTCACGGTCTGCACGGCCACTACGGTCGGGGTTTCGAATCCCCCCTCGTGCATGGATATTTGTGATGTCGTTAGTATTAGCTAGTTAATAAGTAGTTTGTAAGTTTAGGGACTGATGACCCCGTAGTTAAGTCCCATAAGCTATACAAACATTTGAACATTTAATCCTAAATTACATTATCTAAAACTTTTGTTGAAAACTTTATGCAATTGTATGAAAAAAAAGGAAAAAAATTTCTGGAAAACTACTGCAAATACACATCTAAAATGTTGTTTATTAGATTTTCCAAATCAATAACAACAAAGTAATTGAAAATCGTGCTTATCTGTACAGTTTTGCCATGACTTCATATTAGCGACTTTGCTAAATTTCAGACAAAATGTTTTATTAGCCGTAACTCCGTAATTTCACATTTTCTGTTGTATATGTTTATATGAACGTTTTTCATTTTTTTTTCTTGTAGAATAAGATGTAAAAATATTTACATATCTTCGTGAATCACCCTGTGTATATATATGCACGAATCATTACGTTTCCGAACCTTAAAATATCGCCTATCTTTGTAGACTAATTACTCTTAACCCTATCAGACCTGACGTCCAATCTAATAGAAAACGACCTTTTATTGATTTTAGAACATAATAGCCGCGGCGGATTAGCCGCGTGTACCGGAGCGCCGTGCTGCGGTGCGCGCGACAGTCCGCTGTCGGGGGTTCGAATCCCCCCCTCGGGCATGGATGTTTGTGTCGTCTTAGTATAAGGTCTTTTAGGGACTGACGACCCCGCAGTTAAGTCCCTTAAGCTTTAGAAACATTTGAACATTAGAAGAACACTATACGATTTGGCTTTACTTTGAGGCCAAGGGCCTCTTTACTGGATGTCTGTCGCTTTTTATTTCGTGCTTCTTGCAGGCATCTGTCACCACAATGGCATGCTGCAATGAAAAACAGTGAACATGGCGGACCCTGCGGAGTGCGTAAGGCATGATATCAGTAGTTGAAATTATTTTATGTATTAATTTATGAGTTTTGCTGAAATACCACTTTGCGATATAAGTTCCACGATAAATATGGAGTGACATATATAACTGTTGACTTCTTATTTCACATCCGTAACTGCGTTCCATACCCGGAGATCAATTTGATATTTTTTATTTTGGAAACCAAGTATGAAAATTATTAATTTTCCCTAAATGCGTGCTTGCCCAAGCATGCTTGAGCGTGTGTAGATAAATTTCATCAATCATCAGGCTTATACAAGCAGCTTGGTGCTGGATCGAATTTCGATTATGCATGCTTGTGCAAGCGTTTAAGCGTATGAGTGCTTGAGCGTGTGTGGACAATAAAAATTCTTGTGTAAGCATTTGACGGTCTTGAGTGAGGGTGCATACCGTGAGCGTCCTTTGTTTTCGGTAAGTTTTAAATAGTACTGTAGTAGCAATGTCTGAATTAAGAAACATATACAAATGTTCAAATGTTTGTATAGCTTATGGGACTTAACTACGGGGTCATCAGTCCCTAAACTTACAAACTACTTATGAACTAGCTAATCCTAAGGACGGCACAAATATCCATGCCCGAGGGGGGATTCGAACCCTCGACCGTAGTGGCCGTGCAGACCGTGACTGAAGAGCCTCAGTCCCCTCGGCCACCGCGGCCGGCAAGAGAAGAAACATAAACCTCGACCTCTTAGAGGAATTTATTAGACTGTATGAAACGCATCCCTGCTTGTGGAATATTAAATATAAGGAAACCTGTAATGTTACTATGGAATAACTGGAGCGAATGCATAGAAAATTTTCTATAAATATATTTTTCAACAGAAAATTGTAGGAAATTAAAGTAAAATTATTTTGCAGTGTAATTATTTGGCTCTGCGGGTAACTTATAAAAATACATTTGCTGCTAATACTAAAATCTAAGAAATTAAAATATTGAGGTACAGGCTAATAACTAAAAGAAAGATGTCCCCGCTGGCAGGATAGACGCTGGTGTAGATATCTCAATAAAAATATGACGTACTACTCGCGAAGTATAAACATTTAGATCCAGCAGCAACAAAAGAGACTGTTGTGAAGAAAATAATTTCCTTAAGAAGAAAAAAAGAGAAATGAGTTTCAAATCAGGAGGTGGTGCTGAATCATGAGGATATATCTTCAGTTCACCGAGTAAATTTGAACACGATTTTCGTTGTTTTAACCACTCTATACATCAAGTTTTATATTTCTTCTTTTCTTCGTTTTTCAACACGAGCATAAAAGTTGCCAGAGCCAGCACATCGTCGTATGAACTAGCCATTTGAGATTTAAAGAAATTGTTGCTTGTACAAGCATGATTGAGCCATGTAGGAGTGTGAGCAATGTGTGCATGCTTGTACGAGGTGCATTCAAGATCTAAGGCCTCCGATTTTTTTATCCGGACTGGAAAGAGATAGAAACATGCGCATTGTTTTAAAATGAGGCTGCGTTCATTGTCAATACGTCCCAGAGATGGCAGCACCGTACGACAGCGGCGAGAAATGTTCAAATGTTTGTATAGTCTATGGGACTTAGCTACGGGGTCATCAGTCCCTAAACTTACAAACTACTTATGAACTACTTACGAACTAGGACGGCACAAATATCCATGCCCGACCGTAGTGGCCGTGCAGACCGTGACTGGAGCGCCTCAGTCTCCTCGGTCACCGCGGCCGGCCAGCGACGAGAATGAGAACTGTTTTAGATACTGAAAATGGCGACGTTTTTCTTACTTGAACAGCGTGCAGTCATTCGTTTTCTGAATTTGCGTGGTGTGATACCAATTGAAATTCATCGACAGTTGAAGCAGACATGTGGTGATGGAGTTCTGGATGTGTCGAAAGTGCGTTTGTGGGTGCGACAGTTTAATGAAGGCAGAACATCGTGTGACAACAAACCGAAACAACCTCGGGCTCGCACAAGCCGGTCTGACGACATGATCGAGAAAGTGGAGAGAATCGCCGAATCGCCGAATGACTGTTGAACAGATCACCTTCAGAGTTGGCATTTCTTTAGGTTCTGTGGACACAATCCTCCATGACGACCTGAAAATGCGAAA